>CM053784.1:249960166-251253916 GCA_028749045.1 Cupressus sempervirens | reverse complement strand
ACCAATATTGTCACATGTGCAATGTGTATGCAACAAAAATGTTGAGGGACCAACAACTAGCCATTGAAATAGTCCATCATAATAGCAATGAATATGTGGTAGTAATGTTGTGGGAGTGACAACTAGCTGTCAAGATAAGTTGTTGCAATTGCAACAACTTTCTATACTAATTTTTAAAAAATGGATGCAAATTTTGAATAAGTCCTCCTAGATTCCCCATGAGGACATCATAAATAGGCTCAAATTTAGCTATGATGCTCTCCTAGCCCACAATAGATTCACACAATTAGTTGTCTTACAATTATAGTTTAATATTGAGCTTCACTTGGTTTTGAGAATAGTTTAATATTCTCTACTAATCAGGGCCAACCACATGAAGGTGGCAGCTCATTTTCCCACCCCCCCACCCCCAAAATCTAAATTCCTTGTTAACATCTAAAATCTTTAAGAAAGGATGAATTTGTAAAGTACAAAAAAAGGTTTTAGACCTACAAAAGTGACATCATGTTCTCATCTTCTAGTGCATGTCATTTTTTCATCGCATGAGATCATAGGGGCATGACAATGAGATGTAGAGATCACAAGGGCATGACAACAAAATGAAATGATCACAAGGACACAACAATGGAATCCTCTATCTCCACTGATCTCCACAATCCACAAGATCTCTTTATATACATACATACATATATATAGATATATATACATACATACATACATATACATATACATATATACATACATACACATACATACATAGATCATTTAAATGGTTAAGAGGTAATGTCATTGTGGTAAAGGCTCTTGTAAGGGAATAAACCTCATGATTATGGCATTTACATAGAAGAAGAACTTTATTCTTCAACTCCTTGCACTCAACTCTTCATTGAAGTTATTCTTCCAGTAGTGAGAATAATTGCTATGAATTCCTGGGAGCCAAGGGACCATGAACCTATGCTACATTTTTTGGAGATATGGGAGAAGTTACTACCAGATTCATTACTTCATAGCATTTTGGATCATATAGTGATTCCCAAATTAACAACATCAGTAGATACTTTGGATCCTCGTAGGGAGAGTGTACCAATACATGCATGGTTAAATCCTTGGCTTCCATTATTGGGCCAACGTATGGAGCCTTTGTATCCAACCATTTTTTATAAATAGGTGCCAAGAATGAGATAGTATGCTATTGAATCACTCTAAAACCTCTTTACTTTCAAGTCAAAATCTCCTTGGAAATGTGTAATGTTTATTAAGTTATCAAATCTCTTAGAAACAATAGATTGTTCATGTGAATGACCTTGATATTGGCCTTTTTCTCCCATTTTCTCCCATAAATAAATGAATGATAACATGCAAAATGACTGGTATGAAGACTTTTAAAAGACTCCCTCTTATTGCTTGGGAGAATGTTTGTATTCCCCAGGGGAAGGGAGGGCTCAACTTGCAAAGGATTTCAACAATGAATGAACTCTTACTAGCTCAATTACTTTGGAGATGGCACAAGGAAGAGAGGGAATGGAGGAATATTTGGGCTGACAAATATTATAGGGTGAGTTTCATCATTTCCTTTCTTCGGATGCTGATCAAGGGAGTTCTTTGATATGGAAGAATGCTCAGAAATTTAAATATATTTTAAGGAAAGGGGTCAAATGGAAGGTGGGAAATGGTAGGAAAGTTATTTTTTGTGAAGACATTTGGATCTTGGATCACCCTCTTGGTGATGATCCAAGGTGGAATAGGTATATGGAGTAGTGCAAGAATCAATATGGTACTTTTGTGAGTGATTATTGGAAGGATGATTTGTGGGTGAATCTTCATTGGGTGGACCAAAATTTGTTTGAGCTTGCTACATTTTTTAATGCGTTCTTTCTTAACCATGAAGAGGATTTTTTGATTTGGAAAATTGATCCTAGTGGTATGTACTCTATTGCTTCAATCTTTGCTAACTCTTTAAATGATCATGATGAACCTTGTTGGGCTACAGCTTGGGTGAAAGGTTTGACTCCCAAAGTTAATATCTTCTTTTGGATTCTTTTGCAAAATAAAATTTTAACTCTTCACAATCTTAAGAAGAGAGGTTTCATCATTGTTAATCGATGTGTTCTTTGTAATAATGATGGGGAATTGGTAGATCATATTATGCTATATTGTCCCTTTATTAAGATGGGTTGGGATAAAATTTGGATCTTAATAAATGTGGACTGGGTTTTCCATGCTACCATCTAGCTATTCTTTTATAGTTGGAAGGCTCCTTCCAAGAATGCTTTGATTATTAAATTGTGTGACTTTATTCTTCTGTACCTGTGTTGGGGCATTTGGAAGGAGAATAATAATAGGATCTTTAGGGGGGTGGATTCTAGTCCTACTCAAGTTTTCTATAAAGTGAAGGTCCTTATCATTGAAAATATTAAAATTTGTGGTTCTGGACAGCAACCTTGTAATGAGTGGGAGGATGGGGTGCTTAATAATTGGAATATAAGGAGTTTGGGTATGAATGTTAAGGATCCTAACCCAAGGGAGAATGCTAGATGGGATTTTCCTCTAGTGAATTGGTTTAAGATAAACTTTGACGGGGCCTCGAAAGGGAATCCAGGTAAAGAAAGTTGCAGAGTCATCATTATAAATTCTAATGGTGACTTTGTGGGAGGCATGGCTATACCATTAGGGAGTCAAACTAATCATGTTCCTAAAGCTTCTTCTACTCTTCATAGTCTTATCTATGTGAAAAGTATGAATTTGAAGAATATATGGGTTGTAGGTGACTCCCTCAATATCATTAATTATTTAAATAAAACAAATCCACCATCATGGACTATCAGTAATATTATTTCCAAGGCTATTAGAATTATTAATTCTTTCCAAAATTGCATTATATCTCATAAATTTAGAGAAGCCAACTACTTAGCTGATTGGGCTTCGAATGTGGCTTGTGTAAATGATCATAAAATCACTTAGGAGTCATATGAAACCTTACCTCCAATAGGAAACCATCATATCGAATATGATAAATGGAGATCTCAGCAAAATACTTTAATTATGATGGTGTCAGTGTATTTTAATTATGAGTTTAACTCATTTGGAGTGAGGTGGGTTATGATTTTTAGAAAGGTGGGCTTTTCACATAGATTTTGGATAGTTTCTTGCTTTCCTCTTTTTGGTAGTAGTGTGGTTTTTAGCTGCAGACCATTTGGGGCAAAACTAGCTAACTTGGTGCAAAGATTATGGGGGGAAAGAGGAAAAGGGTGGAGTTGCCTAGCTATTTTGAGTGGAAGAATAAGCTAGAGGTGTGGGACATTATGAGGCATGGAAATTTCATAGGGTACATGGAAAGGCTTAGAGGCAATAATCCAACAATTACGCACTAGTTCATTAAATCATGGAAGGATGGCTCTGTGATGGTTAGGAACCAGTGTATGGATGTCACTGAAGAAGTCATAAAGGAGGTTACAGGGTTGGACATGGATGGGATTAATTTTTATTGGGAAAGATAGCTTTCAAACAAGGCTATCAACGACTTTGTGGAGATAGAACAGAAGAGAAATTGTTTGGTCAAAATAGGTAACTCAAATTATAATCTAGCCTCTATTTCTTGACCATGGCATTTTGTGTTCTTTATAATTATGGAATATCTGACTTTGGATGGGAGATTCACTAATTTGTATGGGTGTCATTTTATGTTGGCAAATCATTTTTGACATGATGTTAGGATCAATTATCCTTTTTATCTTCTGTAGTCTCTTAGTATTTATACCCAGACCATTCAAAAAGACCTGAATGGAGAGCATGTTTGCCATGAGGGTCTCATAGTCTTGATTATGAATTTGTTAAAGTCAATTTTTTTTTTTAAACCCAAGAGTTTGAAAGGGGCTGATTAGGATATAGAAGGGAGTATCCCGGATAAGGGCTATGATTTTGAGAGTCAAGATGAAGCCGAAGGGGGTTTGGGAAGCTTGAAAAAGGTCTCGAGTGGAAGTTCAAAAAAGAAGAAAAATATTGTTGAGGATGATGACTCTGACCAAGACCAAGAAAGTGACTTTGTGTTGGAAATTGTGAGAGACCATTCCAATAAGAGGAGTGTAGGTAAAGGAAAGAGTAAAGGCTATAATGACAATTAGATCTTTCCTCCTTCTGATGATGAGCATCTGGCTAAATGGTTGGAGAGGAAAAGAAAATCCTTAAGGCAATAGGAGGATAGGTATAAAACTAAGAAGAATGGGGATTTAGACAATGAGGATGATGGAGAATAGGGGCATATGTCAGATTTGGGTGATAAAGTCGAAGGTCGGCTTGGGTCTTCCAAGGGTTTATTTTGCAACCTAGGTTCAATTCTAAAGGAGATTGGTATCCTCAAGCATCAAATGCATATTGGGCAAGGAAATGGAGAAGCGTAGAAAAACTTCCAGAGGGGAGTGGACATTGGGCCAACATATTGACAAAATTTTGGAGGTTATTGGGAATGCAGAAGAAGTGAAAAATCTCATGCATAAGATACCAATGCTTGAAGCAAAACAAAGGGTAATGGATAAAGATATTAGCAGTATTCAAGGGAAGATGTCAAAATTGGGAACCAAGCTAGGTAATTTGGATAAGCTATTCTAACAACTGGCAGACAATGTGAGTAACCTCTTGAAGAGGAATGAGTGTGATAAGGGCCAGGACTCCCCACTAGGAGTAGTGACTTAGGGACCAAGAAAACATACCCATGCTCACTCTAAAACAATGAGGAAGTCAGAAAGAAGGAGGAGGTGAAGGCTACTACTGAAAATATGAAAACTATAGTGGATCAGGCTGTTGACCTGATAAAGACTTCTTAGCTGGTCAGTTGCTATTCTTTTGATGTACTTTTGTTATTTTTTCCAGCTCTATCTTCTTTGACCTCATGATTGTTTTTGTTTGAGGTCTATTTCATGTTGTTCTAAGCTTCCTTTCTTTGATGTTCTTTTCTCTTAAAATTATGTTGATGTAAAGGTTTTGGGTCCTTTAAAACCTATTTTTACTTAATCAAAACATGCAAAACGTATATGAAAATTTAATAATGGAACTCATCTTGAGGAACTTGTGTATGCTATTGGCAAACATGTCATTGAAAATGTTCATGACCTTTTTTTCTTCTACATGTTTTTGAATGGAGCCTTCACACACCTAGTGCTCACAAATGTCTACTTAAGAATACATATGAACTTGCAATGCACTACTATATGGTGAAATATGTATAAAATCATATAGTCCAACATCACACAAGGTCTTTTTCTTGGTGTGCTTATTTATAAATTTAAGCACCCAAATTTGGTGTCAAGTGCCCTCCTTCTAATTTGGACCTATCTTTATATTTTCCTTTTAGCCCATTCTTTTTCTTGTGGACTATTATAGGTAATTGGAAAGGGGACCCTTTTATGTAGGTTATTTTGGCAACACTATTAGAGTGACCTCATCTTTCAATTTGAATCGTGTAACCACTTCAATTGAGAGGCAACTTGCAATAATTTGGAGAAAGGAAATTCATATTAGTAGATGACTCACAATGGGGTTAATCATCATCAATCATTCTCTTAATTGGTAATTCCAATTTTGAATTCTATATTGAGCTTGTAGTTTGGGGGTACAAGGTCCTCACTAGTCTGCTCTTTCTCAAATTGGAGAAGTTTCCTATGGAGATCAAACTAATTAGTGATCAAGGTCCAAGTGTTCTGAATTTTTGTTCCCATTGACATATTTGACAATGCCATCAACATTAGAACTATGATTTTGGTCATTATACATCATAAATTGGCTATAACTATATTTAGGTGGTTGTGATCAATAACTTAATATCATAGCAGTGTCGTCAACATTTTGTGTTAGGAACAATATCATTCTTTGACAGAGATCATATTAGATAGTTATCCATTTGTTGACTATGACCATATTAGGTAGAAGTCATACTATTTGATAGTGATCATCATATTTGGAAATGACCATTACACTGTGATATATTTAGCATTATATTAGCATGTTCTGGTAATGTATACCTTATATTCATAGGGATAAGAATACATACATACATATATACTATTGATCTTTGTTTGGTTTTGATAAGTGAGTTTCTATGGACTTAAGTCATTTATTTAGTTCATGTCGAATAAGTAACATATGTTGAGCACAACATATAATTTAGAGCATGCCAAGTAAACAATCAGTGTCAAGTCACTCATGTGTCGAGTCACTCAAGTACCATGTAGCCAGTAGATGCCAAGTGATTCAGGAGCTGAGCAAGTAGTGCATGCCAAGACATTTAGATGTTGAGTGACACTATTAAAGTTAGTATGTGCTAAGCACCAGGGACTTTAGTTGCCAAGTAACACAATTTTGTCATAGTTTTTTTTATTAGCACAAACTACTATGTAAACCATTTTTGAGCCAACTTAAAGATTGAATTTTGATATTTTGGTGGTAAGGATGAATCTTAAGTTGGAATCTCTATGCATTACATGCCCCCAATTAGGTAAGGGAATGTTTAAGTAGTAATATGGATGAATCATAGCCATTGATTCATACCTAACCATAAGTCATCTAGGTCTTCTTAAGGAAGACAATCCCTAAAGTTTATATGAGTGTGAAAGGGAATGAATGAATGATCAAGGAGAGTTTTGCATGCACAAACCAGAACATTCATGGTGACCAAGGCATTTTGATATGAATTGTACTATAGAATCAATTAAAGGAGAATAGAGGAAAGAAATAGTGAACAACAGAGAGACATCTGATCAAGAAGGATCAAGTATACAATAGGATAGAGGTGATCTATCATCAAGCATAAGAATGCTAATCACAGGATCAATGTTGAGACATTCAAATAGTTGAATCAATTAAATCTCTTAACAAAGTAGTCCTAACAGCTATATTGAAATCCTCTAACAAGGTGCTTACTTAATTGTGAGTTGAAGTACTTTAACAAGGCACACTTTTAATAGGGTAAGATCTAACAGTATTTGTAAGCCTTTCACAATGCAGACCTTTCACAGGGTAGATCATGGTTGATGATCAAAGATTGTAACCTTCATTTGATACACTTTATTAGAATAGTAGTGAATATTTGTGGGTGTCATCCCCACCCCATTTTTACCTTCTCATTGGAGGGTTTATGGGTAATCATATCTTGTGTCATATGTGTGAATACTTACTTGTTTACATGATTTATATAGTATTTCAGTTTACTTGTTGAATAAGTGAGATGGATGTGTGGTGAATATTTTGTGGGTCAAAGTTTGAAGCAATGATTCACCCCCCCTCCTCCCTTGTCTTAGAATTTTACCTTTCCTATTGTCATTCCAACAATATACATACATACATACATATATATAGGCACAAACACACACACACACACACACACACACACACACACACACACACACACACACACACACACACACACACATACATACATACATATATATATAGACACACACACATACATATATACATACATATATACATCTACATATGTTATTTTATCACCTTGGAAAATTGTATTTGATACTACTAGCTAAGAACAACTAATTGTTCATTTTATTGTACCTAATCTGATGATAGTTCAACAACAATTTGTAATCAACCCAAATAATCAGCAACTAGACCAATCTAACTAGGTTATGGCTTGTTTCTTTCAAAGAATACATGCTATGATATGTTTCTCTAAAATTTCTTATGAACTCTACCCATTTTTCCTAGTTTGCATTATTTTTGTGCAAGATCTTGATCTAAGTCACTTAGAAGGGGTTGAGTGAGTTTTATTGTTTTAATTTTATATATATATATATATATATATATATATATATATATATATATATATATATATATATATATATATATATATATATATATATATATATATATATATATAAAGACTTCAAGTTATGCAAGTTGTCATGTATTGCATCTGCATTTGCTTTGCCATTTCTTATAAGAGTGTTTCAAGGTTGGGAACCACTTCAACATCCTTTGCATGGTTTAGAGGTAATGTTATTGTGGAAGTGAGATTAAGTTTAGTGAAGAGTTGAGTGTAAGGAGTTACTACCCTGAACCTATGCTACAAATTCCTCAAAGCCAAGGGATCCTAAACCTATGCTATGTTTTTTGGAGACATCGGAGAAGATATTACTAGTTTTAGTACTTCATAACATTTTGGATCATATAGTGATGCCCAAATTAACTTCAATACATGCATGGTTACATCCTTGGCTTCCATTATTGGGCCAATGTATGGAGACTTTATATCTAAACATTCATTATAAATTAAGAAATACACTTCATGCTTGGCATGCAAGTGATCCATCTGCATATGCAATTTTATCACCTTGGAAAATTGTAATTGATCTTGCTAGCTAGGACCAACTAATTGTTCACTTTATCATACCTAATCTGATGACAGTTCTATAGGAACTTGTGATCAACACAACTAATCAACAACTAGATCAATTTAACTGGGTCATGTTTCAGGCATGTGCTATTCCCATTTATCATATGGTTGCAATGTTGGAGGCAACATTTTTTCCAAAGTGGCAGTAGATTTTGTATCATTGGTTTCATTCAAGTCCTAATTTTAATGAAGTAATAAAATGTTTTTAGGGTGGAAAGGGCCATATAATGAAGAGGAAACTTGAAAACTTGAATGTTGAAATGTTGAAATGAAAGCTATTGAGGATCAAACACCTATCCTAGAGTTACAACACAATGTGAAGTTGATTTTAGATATAAGAAAATAAAATAAAATATGACATAAATCATTCCCCATTTTTTTTTATTGTGAATAGTTGTGCACGAAAGAGGGTGGAGAGCTTTGAACGTTGGTGGAGATCTCATTGTCATGCCCTTGTGATGGCTGCATCTTTTTGTCATGACTTTATAATCTCTACATTTTGTTGTCATGCCCTTGGTGGAGATTAGTGGAGATCTATGATATTGTTTTTGTGCCTTTGTGATCGTTGCATTTCATTGTCATGCCCTTTTGATCTCTGCATTTTGTTTTCATACCCTTGTGATCTCCATGCCCTTGCTCTATGATTTTGTTGTCATGTCCCACACTTGTGATCTTC
The DNA here is from genome assembly GCA_028749045.1 of Cupressus sempervirens. NCBI lineage: Eukaryota > Viridiplantae > Streptophyta > Pinopsida > Cupressales > Cupressaceae > Cupressus > Cupressus sempervirens. Next base: position 251,244,839 of record CM053784.1, on the reverse strand, counting down.
GTGCCCTTTGCACTACAACATTTGGGGTCAAATTACAATGGTAATTTGTGATGACGATGTAATTTGTGGTGTTTTTTTTTTATTTTACAATTTGTGATAATGGTTAACTTAGACCCAAATGTAGCAGTGCTTTCTCTATGATTTTCTTCAAGAGGAGAAGAGATATCTATGTATATGTTCTTTTCTTTTCCTTCTAAACATTCATCTCTTTATATTTCTCATAGTAGGTGATTAAATAAGCTTCTCTTATATATATATATATACAAAGATCTATCTATTTACATACATACATACATACATATATAGAGATCATAAGGGCATGAAAACAAGATGCAGATATATATATATACACACACATAAATACATACATCTGCATATACAATTTTATCACCTTGGAAAAGTATATTTAATCTTTACTCAATCACCAAGAGATAATATAACCTGAAAGTACAAATTTTTGCATAGTTAGTTTGGTATGAATAGTTACAATTGAATTCATCCAAGGAGAGTGAGTCTACTCATGTTGATAATTTCTCCATGTATTGGGTGTTTAAAGGAGATAGACTTATAGAAGCTTAGATGTTGTTTATGGATATCGGATGATTCATTTGTAATGCCAATATATCCTCCTCCATATTTGGCACAAGGAGGGCATGGAAAGAACCAAGGACAAAGGCACACCCAAAAATTCAAACCAACCTTGCATAATTAACACAACAAAAGAAAACACACAAAGAGGACAATACCTCTACTGTAAGGTCTTCTGGATTATGACCAGATACAAAATACATTCAAGATCAAAGATCCAACATCCACTTCACAGCGCTAGACACATATGCTATGAACTCTCCAAACTTTCACATTCTGCTCTTTACTCACTCTCCTCTACCCTAACTCTAAGCCTAAACACTTGATTTATACTTGCCAAAATGGCTTACAAATCATTATAGAACAATACCTAATAGGAAGGCCAACCCAAAATTAGTCTAGACACATCCCAAGAAAAGATATTAACATAAATGTAATGATCAAAAACAATTTTGCAAGTAGGCTTGCACCGAAAGAGTAGAAATCACATCAAAAATGTTGATACTCGACATCAATAGGACAACTCAGCACATGAAGGATCACTCAACATCCACTAAGTAACTAGACCTATGAAGAATACCTCAGCACACACTATGGGATTCAGCATACACTATAGAGCAAGATGGGATAAGACATGAACCTGACTATTAACATGACATGGGATAACATAAATTCAACTTAAGTACAAAATTACTAGCACTTGGTAATTGTTGCAACTCAGCAATGTCTAAAACTCAGCAACAACTAGCGAAAAGAAAACTAACACATCAACCTAGGATGCTCCTACATGATACAACTAGGGTAGAAAGAAATGATTCTCCTAAATCATGCAAGTGTCACAACCTGAGTTGAATCCAACTTAGATTGAGAAATCCATGTAGCATCTTCAATTGGTCTATTCTTCCACTTTACCAAATATTCATAGTACTCTTTTCCTCTTGTGCTTTTACAAATTCTCTAATCCAATATTTATTCAACCTCTTCAATCTACTTCTTAGGATAATCATCAAGTACACAACTTCATCATCTCACTCATGATGCCTATACAAATCAACAACATTGAATATAGGAGATATACCCATGTTATTAGGTAATTCAACTTCATAAACATTTCCATTGTCAAAATTCTTCAAAATCTTACAAGGTCCAAACTTTTTCATTTTCAACTTACTATATGTTCCAACTAGAAATATTCCTTTCTTTAAATGAACCATCACCTCATCACTAACTTCAAAAATATGATGTCTTCTAGACTTATCAACATTTTCCTTGTACTTCTAATTACTTTGTTACAATTTTAGCTTCACTTCCTTATGCAAAGACTTAATAAAATCAACCAATTCTTCTCCTGTAGCACTTCTCTTCTCTTCACTAGCAACATCTCTTAAATTTGATACTCCTCTAGGCTTCATTCTAGTAACAATCTCAAAAGGTTTCTTCCATGTACTTCTATTCATATAATTATTAGATGCAAACTCAGCTTTTGGCAATACCATCTTCCAATTATGTGTTTCATCTCCAACTAAGCATATCAGCAAATTACCCAAGCTTATATTCACAACCTCTATCTATCCATTAGTCTATGGATGGAATGTAGAACTAAACTTCAACTCAGTACCCATCTTCTTCCACAAAGTTCTCCAAAAAAAACCAACAAACTTACTGTCTCTGTCAGAAATAATACTTCTCGATAATCCATGCAGTCTAAGAATCTATTTAAAGAAAATTTCAGCAACATACTTAGCATTAGATGTCTTCTTACATGGTATAAAAGGAGCCATTTTAGAAAATCTATCCACAACAAAAAGTATAGAATCGCACCCCTTTTTTGTTTTAGGCAAACCAAGAGCAAAATCCATACTGATGTCACTCCAAGGTTTCTCAGGAATAAAAATAGGTGTATACAATCCAATATTCTGACTCACTCCATTTGCAACTTGACAAACTCCACAACTCTTCAAATTTATGAACATCCTTATACATCTATGGCCAATAATACTTCTCCTTCAACAAACTCAATTTCTTACCAATGCCAAAATGTCCAGCCAATCCACCACTATGCTTTTCCTTAATCAGATTCAACCTCATAGAACTTCTAAGAATACACAACTGAATACCTTTGAACAACATACCTTCTTGAATGAAATATTCATCATACTTACTGATGTGATCTATTAGATTTGGTGCTCTGCACTCTCTTCGCACCTCAAAAAAATTAGGATTAGCATCATACAACTCTTTCATTTCATCAAAACTAAGAAATTCAACCTTCATTTTAGTCAGCAAGGAACATCTTCTACTTAATGCATCAGCAACTCTATTAGTAACTCCACTCTTATGCATAGTCACAAATGTAAAACTTTGCAAATACTCAAACCACTTCATATGTCTCTAATTCAATTTATGTTGATTTTGTAAGTATTGTAAAGCTTTATGATTAGTATAGAGCATAAGCTCTTTAGGAATAAAATAATGTCTCCATTTCTTCAATGCTTGAACAATAGCATAAAACTCTTGATCATACACATAATACTTCCTTTTAGTATCATTCAAATTTTCACTAAAGAAAGCAACAGGCTTACCTTCTTGACTTAATATAGCTCCTATTGCATTACCACTTCCATCACATTCAACTTGAAATACTTTGTTGAAATCAGGCAAAGCCAATATAGGTAATTCAACAACCTTTTGCTTCAAATTCACAAAACTTTTATCAGCTCCATGTGTCCACTTGAATTCCTTTTTATCTCCTCTCATTGTCTCAGTCATAGCATTACAAACAACACTAAAATTCTTTATAAATTTTTTGTAAAAGCCAGCCAAACCATGAAATGATCTTACCTCACCCACATTTTTAGGTGTAGGCCATTCCAAAATTTCTTTAACCTTCTCTACATCCATTCTCAAACCATCAATTGAAATCACAAATCCCAATTACGTAATCTCTTCTTGCATAAAAGAACACTTTTTCAAATTAATCAATAACTTTTCCTCTTTCAATCGTTGCAATACTCACCTAACATGGTCAAGATTTTCTTCCTTAGTCTTGTTGAATATCAAAATATCATCCAAATAAACAATCACAAACTTACCAAAGAATCTTTTTAGAACTTCATTCATCAACCTAATGAAAGCACTAGGTCCATTAGTCAAACCAAAAGGCATAACCAACCATTCATACAAACCATCTTTTGTCTTGAAAGCAATCTACCATTCATCACCTTCTCTAATTATAATCTAATGATAGCCACTCTTCAAATCAATCTTGGTAAAATACTTTTCTCTACTCAAACAATCCATTATGTGATACATCCTCAGCATAGGAAACCTATATTTCACTGTGATCTTGTTAATAGCTATGGAATTAGTACACATTCTCCATTCTCCATTCTCTATAGGTGCTAATATAGCAAGTACAACACATGGACTCAAACTTTCTTTGATCAAACCTTTTTGCAACAATTCATGCACTTGTCTATTAAGTTCTTTATTCTCTATAGGTGTCAATCTATATGGTACTTTTTCTGGAAAACTAGCTCTAAGAATTAGATCCATATAATGACTTATACTTCTCAATGGTAGTAAACCATCAGGAATATCCTCAACAATGATATCCTTATACTCATTCTATAATTTTTTAATTTCTATGGGTACTTGGTTACCACTAGCTAATATTACTCGATCATTATAACATTATGTTTCTCGATCATTACTACCAACACTTGGTCCTCTAGAAACTATAGCGAAATAGACTTGATTCTTCTTCACTTCATTTTCAAATTGCTTTCTATTAACCATGCAAACTTTTATTGTAGTGCAATTAATCTCATCTAGGATTTCAATCAAAGGCAGTAATATTTGCTTCTTCCCATTCACCTAAAGAGTATATTGATTCAATCTTCCATCATGTACATCACATCTATCATATTGCCAAGGTCTACCCAACAAAATATGACAACAATCCATAGTCATAATATAACACAAAACTTCATCAAAGTAATGTCCAATCTTGAACTTGAAAATACATTGCTCACTTACCAATATCTTATGCTCATCCTTGATCTATGAAACATGATAAGTTTTGAGATTCTTTAGCCTCTGCAACTACATCTTTATAACTAGCTCTTCTGATGCCAAATTTATAGAACTTCCACTATCAATGATTGCCTTGCTACATTTTCACTCCATCTTACATCTAGTCTTGAGAATACTTTTTCTAATGACAGGTTCCTCATCACTTCCCTTATTACATAAGGTTCTTCTCACCATCATATTTTCTCCAACCTCGGGTCCACTTGGTGAACTCTCAATGTCTTCTTGTATCAAAACATTTCTATTATTTTTCCCACTTTTAGAAAATCTACATTCAAAAGATCTATGGCCTTTTTACCACATCTAAAATAATTACCATGGAAACCACCTCTAGGATAAGAATTACCTCTTCCTCAGTATGAACTACCAACTTTTCATTAGGTATTGTCTTTGTCATCATTCTTCCATTTAGAATTGCCTTTATCTTGTATAGAATTGTTAGATCTACCACCTTCACCATAAGATCTTCTTCTACCTTTCTAGAATCTACCACCTCTACCTCTTTGTCTTTGTTTGTTCCTCTTTGTCAAGATTTCCTCAGCTTTCAACATATATTGGTATGCTTCTTCCACACTTTCCAACTTCACAAAACTTATTTCATCTTGAATCCTAGATCTTAATCAATTTATGTACCTTATAATTTTCTCAACATCATTATCCACATGTCTAGATCTAATGCCCAATCTATAGAATTCCTTAGTATAATCTTTCACAATCATGTCCTTTTGTTTCAAATTTTGCATCTTTCTCAACAAGCTAACTTGGTAATCAATAGGAAGGAATTTGTTCTTCACCTTGTTAACCATTTTCAACCAAGTCTTGATCTTCTCCTTTTCTCTCCTTTTTCTATTCAATTGCAAATGCTTATTCAATTGCAAATGCTCCCACTATAGTGAAGCATGACATTTTAGCCTAGTAACTGCAATCTTCACCTTCCTATTATATAGATTTTTTTCATACTCAAATAAGATCTCCATATCTAAGATCCAATCTAGCATAGCATTGGTTTCCAACTTTCCATCATAAGGAATAACTTCTATAGTAGGGTTTGAATGTGCTCTAGATAGTACTCTTAGCAATCTTTCCTCATCTTGATCTTCCTCCAGTTCTAGATTAGGGTTTTGTGCTAGTACTTCATCATCACTTACATCATCAAGATGTGCTTTTCTCCTCTAGGTTATCTCCACAACATCTAATCTAGCTGAAATTTGTCTCAATTTATCCAATATAGCATTATCCACATTTTCTCTCCCACAAACCATCTTTACAAATCTATTCCTGCAAGATCGTAAACCTCTGCAACTTATACATCAAATCTATAGTTCTGCAACCCTACAACCAAATTAAAATTAGGGTTCTACACAATCCAATCTCCATAAGGATGAACCTCATGCTCTAATACCACCTAACACAAGGAGGGTATGGAAAGAACCAAGGCCAAAGGCACACCTAGTAGTCCAAACCAACCTTGTAGAGTTAACACAATAGAAGAAAACACACAAAGAGGACAACACCACAAAGAGAGTGAACAATATTGTTTTATAGATTCATGAAAATATTAGCATACATGCCTAGCTATAAGGCCTCCTATGTTATAGCTAGATACAAAATAATTCAAGGTCAAAGATCCAACATCCAATTTGCAACTCTAGACACATATGCTATGAACTCTCCAAACTTTCATGTTCTACTCTTTACTCACTCTCCTCTACCCTAACTCTAAGCCTAAACACTTGATTTATACTTGCCAAAATGACTTATAGATCATTCTAGAACAATACATAATAGAAAGGCCGACCCAACAATGATTTGTACACAGCCCAAGAAAAGATTTTAACATAAATGTCATGATCAAAAATAATCTCACAAGTCAGCTCGCACCAAAAGTGTAGAAATCATGTCAAAAATGCTAACACTTAGCATCAACAAGAAAATTGAACACATAAAGGATCACTCAGCATCCACTAACTAACTCAGCACATGAAGAATAGCTCAGAACATGAAGAAGAGCTTGATACACACTGTGGAACTCAGCACACATTGCAAAGGGATATGTGATAACACACAAACTTAAGTGTTAACATGATGTGGGATAACTTGAAATTGGCTTAAACTACAAAATTACTAGCACTCACCAATTGTTGCAACTCAACAATGTCTTAGACTCAACTAAAACTAGCATAATGAAACAAATGAGTAGGATAAAACGTCAACCTAGGATGCTCCTACATCAATATTGAATTTCTATATCATCAAATTGCTAGATACGAGTCACTAGACTTGGTCTTCTGAAATGGCATGGGCTACTTAGAATTTTGAAACTTGAACCATTGAATTGTATATTTAGATTGATGAACCAACGCTTTGAATCACTAGTTTCATTTTCAAAACCTTTGGCCTTTGACATGTGAACTTTGATTTTGATTTTTGGTGCATGGACTATTTTGAACAAAACTACACCTAAATTTTCTTGCAGACATCTAAAAGCATCTACACAAATTGATATGAACCATTGAATCTAAATTTAAGAGTCTTTGAATCTTAGTACTCTGATTCAAGTCAAGAGCCTTTTGAATGTTGAAACCACTAAATTGTCTAAGACACTTAACTTATTGAACATATGAACCTCCATGAAAAAATGAAACCATTTTGAAATAGGTTCGATGAGGTTCAAAACACAAGAGGGACTAAGATACAAACCTCAAATAAGGTTTTTGTGCTATGATGGGGTAGGAGGAAGATAGTTGTGTGAATGGCTAATCAGGAAAGTTGTAGAAAATTAGTGTGTCAGTTGCTAGTAGTTTCATTAATTTGATAAGGGAATCAACTTTGAAAGCGAGATGATCAAAATTGGCATGTCCATCCTTATGATAGATGTCTTTATCTTAGACTATAAAATTACCTCAAATGATAAATGAAAAATTATTATACGTATGGAAAATCAGAAGAACAATCACATATAATATTTTTGAAGGACAAAAATATAATAAAAATATAATTTGGTGGAAAAATCCATGAGCTATGTGCCTCCACATTGTGGCTATTCCACTGTCCAGTAGTGAAAAATATTCACATTAAATATAAAGATCTTGAAATTAAAAAATATAACTATTAGAGATCTATATTTGTGTTTTGTTGATTGATGAGATGAGACTATGACCTATTTTATCATTCCATTTTCACTTGAATTTGCAAACTTTCTAAAAACTTTGATGTTTAAGAACATAATGTTTATGATAATTTCAAACAAATGTGTGCATAATTACTTTCCAGGACTAAAATGAATATGCTATGAAATGATATGTCATTTGATTAGAAAATAGTGAGAATGATATTTTTCTTTCTTAGCTAGGTTGGGTAGTTCTCCTGTAGCAATGTGACATAGGGTAGACTAATTTAGATGACATATTTTGAAGTAGTCTTGATGGATGTTATTACTTTGGAGGCACTAATATTTTATAGATTCAAAGGTAAAGTCAACCCAGCTAAGTAGAGTAAGTAGCCCAAGAAAATGATGGTAAATTTCATTAATGACCATCCACATCACCAACCATTTTGTCCATAATAGCCAGTGTCCATTTTCAGGAAAGTGGGAAATGCAGGGCTTGTAAGCTCCTAAATTCATGTTTCATTTGGCACCAAAGTTAATAGATCTCTTGTAATGTTCAATACCATCCATTGTTTTAGTAGTTGATGAAGTCTAAAATCTAGGAATTTTGTTCCTAGTTTGTGCTTAAATAACTAGAAGTTGGTGTTCTAGAAAAAAGGATTTAGTTAGTAGTTTTTAGTAGAAGGAAGAAGTTTATTGAGTTTTGAGTACTCAATGTAATCTTTCTATTTATCAGTATGTATGTTTCCTGTTATTATGAATAAAAAGATAATTTAAGGTTTCCATCTTTGAGTAGTTCTACTTCACTTCTCTATGGGGGGCCACAAGGGAAGTGAACTAATTAATTAGCATAGGATTTACCTTCAGTTTGAAGACTAGTGTAGACTCTACTATTCCTATAGCCATTGATAGCAGAATTAGTGGACTATTCCTATAGCATAGGAAGTTGAAGTAGTTTTCAGTTGTTTTGTCATGCTTTGTTAAAATAGATTTGATTCTTAGCTTTAGCATTAATTTCCTATAGCATAATAATTTGAATTTTTATAGAATGATACTTAAGTTGAGAGAAGTTTGAAGCATATACTCTGTAGACACCATTTCAAGTTTACATCCTTGGTTAATAAATTAAATGAGTCTAAACGAGTTGGGTTATAAACATTTTGGATGTTCAATCTTGGATTAAGTAGTCCATTGCTATAGTATTTTGACCCCTTTCTTTGGCCAAGAATTTTTTGCGCCATTGCCAAGATGGTGTTAATTCAAACCAATCTTTTTAGTTGCACTTTTATTCCTTGAAGAATAGAATTTAGTATTAAAAAAGCATGTTATGCATAGAAGAAGAGACCGCCTTAGGAGATTCCTTCCTCATGATAATTAGGAAGAACCATCTAATGATGTTCATCCTAAACTAGATGATCCCCAAAGAGAGAACAACAAAGACGAACCCTTTGAAAATTTATTTGCTGATATTCAAGTTGAAATACCTTCATCTTCAGAAGAATCATCCCACTTGAATGAACTTTTTATTGAGCCTGCATATCAAGATAATCCACTAGCCATTGTTATATATGAAGCAACACCTTTTCATCAAGGAATGGCTATGCCTACCATTCCTTTTCCTATTCCACCTCAAAAAGGAAATCAAAATTTAAAGAACATACCTACTGTTGCTCTTCCAAAATTCTATGGCCTTATTATAGAAGACCCTAGAACCTTTCTCTTTGAGTTTGACATTCTTTTTAGGAGATATGACTACACAACTGATGCCCATAAGTTGAAACTATTTCCCTCTACTCTAAAGGAGGCTACTCTAAGATGGCTCATGGGGTTGGGTGCAAATGCTATAGCAAACTAGACTGAAATGAGTAATTTTTTTCTTCAAAAATATAAAGAATATTGTAGAGGTCAAGATATGAAGGGGGGTGACATTTTTAAAATGTCATAGGAGGGTGAAACCTTGGAAGACTATGTTTCTAGATTCTTTTTCAATGTGTAGTGGAACACACAACATATGTAACTTAAATGAAGAATCTAAGAAGCACATTTTTCTGAGAGGTGTGCAAGAAGAAAGCATGGAAGCCTTGGACCTAATGGTTAGAGGAGATGTTACACAAAGTACTTGGAATGAAATCAAGGAGTTATGTTAGAATTATTCAAGAGCTACTATGAAAAAAGGTAGACGACTAAGGAGCCTACAACATAAAACCAATGGTGGGTTAGGAGTATCTAAGATGGAGTTAATGGTATTTTGGTAGTTTATGAGCTCTCAAAATAGCATTATAACTTTGCATGGAGGATGATTTATTTTAGTGAAGGGAGAGGGTTCAATTTATAGGCCAAGGGCTTGAGGGATGGAGGGCTAAGATGCAAGGAGAGATGAAAGCTTAAGGAGGGCTAGGATGTACTCAAAGGGGAGCACATGGATTGTGCTTGTTTAGCACCAATCAGAGAGTGACACATGTCACAAGGAGAGTGGGTGGAGGAAAGGGCAAGGATGAGTCAACAAAGGAGGCTCAAGGCCTTAAATGGCCCTCATAATGGCTTGTAAGAGCTTTTAAGGGCATGTAAGAGCATTGAAGACTTTGTGGTTGGGATAAATTTTTATGGTTGGGGATATTTTGAGGGATTAGACTTTGGTTTGGCTTAGGAAATTCTTAAGCTTGCTTAGGGAATGTGACAAGGTTAGGGGGGGATTAGGCTTGGGTTAGGATTAGATTAAGGATGTTAGAGATGTGCAAGTGGATGGCATTCATGAGGGTGGGTAAGTTAGTGGCTAAGCTTAGGTTAGTATGGGTGGATGGAGTGGATTAGGCTAAATGGAGGATTAAGGATAGGTTAGGGGCTATTAGATTTGAGGGTTTTATTTATTAAAGTGATTTTAATAAATTTGGGATTTGGAATTGGATAGGAGAATAGGATTTAATTGATAAATAATGGGTTATTTGATTTATCAATTAGGACTATAGATGATTAATTAAATTAATCAATTAGGGGATGGCAAAGGATTTAATTAAATAGGAATTTAATTAATGATACCTTTAGAGATAGCTAAATAGGATTACCGAAGTGGTGTAATCAGATTTAGGTGTCTACATTTTGCCCCTCTTTGACATAGTGTTGAGACAACAATATTTCAAATAAGTTTGAATGGAGACGACACGAGAAAGATGTTTTAGCAGCAAGGTTGCCCCAGTCTTGGATAAGAAGAGGAGAGACTAGACTTAGAGATGCCCCCTCAAGATGGGAGCAGAGAGAGAGAAGACAAGGCTCGATGGCTTCTTGAAAAGCATAAGAATTCGAGACGAGCAAAGACATAGATTGGCAAAGAGAATGGGTTGAATTAACTCAAACTCTCACTATGGGAAAATGATAAAGGAGAATCAGATGCACAAGAGGAAGCAAGCTTAAGACGTTCCAAGATTGGGGGGAGGAGGAAGGAGTGGAGCACTATAAAAAGGAATCCAGGATAGGGAGATGGATGAGGGGATTATAAAGCTAATGCAATAGGATTTCAAAGAGTCAGACTGGCAGAAGATGGGTTTCGGAGATCCCTAGGACTAGGATTATGGATCTCGAAAGATGAGGCTTGGTGGATTGATTGGATTGGTGGATCCCTAAGACTAGGATTGTGGATCCCTAAAGCTAAGAGTGATGATTGATTCAAAGAGATACTGATGCATAAGCTGGGGTAGGAGAGACAGATTCTGGATATGGATGGGGGATAATGGAGATGAAGGGAATCCATTGAAGCTTTTTGAGCAGGGGGATACTTCAAAGAGAAGTATCACCATGTAGTTGAGCATTAGATTTTCTATAGGACTATTGGTTAATAGCCAAGGTTACCAAGAACATCAAGGCCATGTCACCAACCATCCAAAGGACTGATGAACTAACTCAAAACAAACATGCAAGGATTACCCCAGCATCGCACATGAATCCCAAAGGAAGCAGCGTGGAACTGACACTAGGTAACCCACAAATAGAAGAAAAAAAGAAAAGATGAAAGACCTGATCAAGACCTTACACTCAAATTGCCCCATTCATAGCACACCATGATACAAAAGATTGTGGCGACCATGAGGAGGGAACAACCTAAATCACTTGAGAGAGATACTTTAAGAATCATGCTTGAAATCTCGAAAAGAAAATAAATCGAAAGAAAATGTAAATCCATAAAAAAGTTAACCGTTTGCCACCAAAGAGATTGGTAGGATTGGATACTGACAGACCAAGATCAGACGAGAGGAAGGATGCATCCTGCAAGGATCTCTCAGTAATATCAAGGACTAGGGTGAGCTAGGCAAGCAGAACTCTTTAGGACAACATTTTGATGACAAGGGATCTCGTACAAGGATTCGCTAAAGCACTTAACTAAGAGAACTGCAAGGTTTTTGATCAAGCACGAACTGACACAAAGAGATGAGAGGTATACAATGGGACCAAGAGCAAAGGACTGATGGGCAAGGAATATACAACTGATAGATCAAAGGATGTACAAGGGATCACATCATACTAATTAGAACCAATTTTGACCACTGATCAATCAATTGAAACTCATGTTATCATTGATCTGCAACTTGTGATTTTTAGCTAATAGGGCCTATTGGCTAGCTTTAAAAAATGATCCAAACAAATAACTAAGCTCTGAGATCAAACTTACTGATTCTTTATTCCACATACTTTTACCCAGTCAAATCTTGTCTCATGATGAATTCTTGGTCAAAAGATATTAACTAATGAATTTTCCCTCTTAGAATTGCTTCCAAGAAAGAAAGTTAGAAAATCATAAAATGCTTTCAGAGTTGGCTTCAAAAACTAGGTAAACTGACACTTGGGGGCACGAAAACTGGGACGTTGGTTCACTGCCACGAGGAGAGTATAAATCTGTGATTTGGCCTCATGAAAAATAACATGACACATTTGGTGAATGGTCAAAGTAGGCTACTCAGAATTTGCAAACTGAAAATAGAGGCAAAAAAGCATTTTTTGTAAATGGAATAGACTTGGGAAAGTGTGCAAATAGATTCATCAAGACTTGAAAATTGGCACACTTAAAGTATTTTCAAAGTACAACATAGTGGTCCAATCCATTCGATCTCACCTATCAAAATTTTTGAGATATGACATCACAAACAGGGGTACTGACAAATCTGCACCTTTTGACACCAGTAAAAAGTTAGAAATTGCATTTGGAATCACATTTGAAAACTTGTCAAAGGGATTTATCATAAGCTCAAAATTGAAACATAGTAAGTCTCTAACCTCTAAAATGCAATGCAAAAGGAATTTTAGCATTTTGGTCAATTGGGTCAAAGTTATAACAAGTCAAACAGGGCTTCCCAAAATTTAGAACAATTCACATTAGCGTGACAACAATAAATGAGCAACTTTGAGGGATTCAAAACATAGTCAAACGGATTCAAAACGACTCAAAATTTGAAACATAGGCTCTTTGTATAGACACTAGAACTCCCAAATAAATGAGTCATGAAACATTGTTTGGGGTGAGATATTCAATTGTAGACAAGGCCTCCTGTCACTATTTGACACGGGCAAAAATGTAGATTTGGAAATTGTTCAAAATGGAACTTCATGGAATGGCTCAGAATGGCAATTTATCATCATGGGATGAGTGGACATACTCAATGGAAGGTATTAGAAACATTAAACACCTCTTGGGCCTCAAATGGATAGTCGGGTACACTATGCATCAAAGACCGCTTATAGGGCTTGATTTTTCAATGGTACTCAAAATCAAGGATTCGATTTTGAGTCCCAATAGTGGCTTTGTCTGGGGATGTGTGTCCCTTGTGGGCATGGCAAGGATTTAGATCTCTAGAAGAAGCAGCCCACACACCTGACAGCAAAAACTTCTCTCGAACAACTTTCTTGAAAGCAAGAAAACACTACTTCTACTATGTACAAGCAATGACCTTGGGCCACTGAACCTCAAAAAAAACTTTTACCTCTGTCAAATACCTAATTTTCACTTATGTCTCCCTGAGGTAAGTTAGAAAAAACTTTTCCATCAGTTTCACCAAACACATAAAATCTCTCAATTAGCTCAACTAGTAAAACAAAATAATTTTCCTAACTTTCATAGTGCATACTAGGGACATCCTTAACATAATGCTCACTATGAAAACATGGGTCAGCATGCTCAAATATACTAGGATCAAATTGATAAATGTCTTCAATAGATGAATTATGCATGTTATCAAATTTGGAAAAAAGATCAGACACGCCTTGAAAACATGAATCTCTATGCATAGTCGGTTGACAATTAAATGAGTATTCAGATTTGTACACACCAATGTCATCAATGTCAATGTCTAAAAATAATACAAGGCTCTCCATTGATTCTTCACAATCAACAAATGAATCAGTCACATTAAATCATTCATCATAAAAATTCTTGCAAGGTGCAAGTAGATTTTCAATAACCATTTCATCTAACACTTCACCCTCATAATCACAATTAAAATGTTGATTAGTATATTCACTATACATATGGAATAATAACAATCTAATTTGTTACAACAGTATGACAATGTGTCACCATTAAACTCATTCTCAACTCAATCTGAAACCTCCATGTCCTCTTCAAACAATGGATTGATAACTCCATGCAAGGGTCCTCTTTGAACATTTTGACAAAAGATGGGTTGATCATCATCAAAATATCCATCATATAAAGCACTAGTATAAACCTTGAAACCATTTCTGACATCATTTACATGAGAACTTTTAGCATGTCAAGAGGAAAAATCAAAATCATCATCATCATTACTTGAAGACATAACATCCACTTCATCAACTAAGGATGCGGAATATAAATCAATATTACTCACATAATCTTCACTAAGATGATTCAAATGACTTACCCACCAATCATCTCTTATTTTATCACTAGGTGTTGTTTCAGTAATTGTAGAATTGCTTATATGTTGATGGTTACAGTGACACACGACCCCATGGCATTTATCTACACAACTAGGTAATTGATCTTTGTAAATAATCTCTTTCTTCTCACATTGTGTACACAATTCCTCTTCAAAACTTTCAACTACATGCTGTTTTATACAACTCAAAGATGGAATTTCACTTTCATTTTCAGATTTAGAAGAAGAAATATACTTTTACTTGGATAAGGACACTTACTTTCCTCATTGCTTTCTTCTTCCTAATCAGCATCAAACTCGTATGAAGATGAACATGTAATATCATTTTTCTCACTTTGATTCAAGTAACCACTCTCATCATCTACTTCATATGACACCTCTTGATTATATACCAGATCAGCAACATTGTTCACATCACTTGAAACACAATTTTTAGCTTCTTCATCCATATAGAACTGAGATGAATGCCTTGCAACTTCATGATTAATTACATTCTCAACACAAAGCAAATCATCAATTAGAGAAGCGACAACTAAAATTAAATCTTCTACATATAACTTATCAAGTGAATCAACCTTAAAATCTACTGCTGAAGTACTACAAACATATGTACTATGTTCAACAAGAACAAGATCATCTCTCCTTTGAGACAAAGAGACTTCAACTTCAACTTCACATGTTTTTTATTCTAAATTTTCAATAAGATTATCTACAACAGTAGGGGAAAGTATACACTAATCTGTATTTGAATATTGAACATGATCCTACTCTTTATTTTTGACTTCATCATGCAGGCAAGCACCCTTAGAGAAATGAATCCTAGTAAGTCCATACTTCAAATTGTTTTCAATATCCATAGCTGTCATAAAATCCTAATATAAAGTTTTGGGTTCTTTATCCCTTAACTAATAACTCATTTTCTTATCAAATGCATCCAGGTGAACTATTAGACACAGTTGATCTTCTGGTCTACATTTCTCAGGGATCTCATTCAAGGTTCTTGCGAATATGATATTAAATTGAGGAACAAGTTCATCATTCTCAATATGAATCCTTAAAAATTTACCATATGAATCAAATATTCTTACCCTTTCTCCAAATTTCTCCATGAAGGCTGAATGCAACTCATTCCAAAATGAAATAGAACATGCTGGTAAAAAGGAAAATCAGTCTCTAGCATCACCTTCTAAAGTTTGAACAAATAATTTAATGTGCACATCCTCATGAGAAATCTCATAGTCATCCATCAAATCACTAAATATCTGAATATGATGACTAGCTGAAATAGTATGCTTCCCATTAAATTTAGACAGATGTTTTCTAATATCATTAGGAATGACATTTTGGAAACCATGAATGTCATTGAAATTTAATGGCATATACTACCTGGTAGAAATAGATCTAGAAATTTCACTAACATGTTGCATACTAGATGAAAGGAAACTTGACATTCTTCAAAGATTTTAAAGTCATTCCCCAATAAATACTTTCAGAATTCATTACTTGTAGCAGATCTGAAAATCTTCTACCAATTCAACCTCAAACATACTTCAAAATATGACAACACTTAGTATACCACAAAGTATACTAAGATAAATCAAACCAATCTCCTACTTAGTGATAAAATTACCACTTGATGGAAAAACTTTTGTAAAGCTTACTTTCATGTAAATGAAGTCACAGGAAAGTGGAAAATACCTTTCAATACTAATGATTGCAACTACTTCAATGCTGCAAATAACAACAGATTTAGATCTTATCTAAATTTAATAACTTTTGCACTGCATCTCATAAAACTCTTTCACCCATTGTCAAGAATCTTGAGATAAATACTTCAAATCTGCATTCCAATTGTTGTTTCCATCATAATACCTTCACATTCACAATGCACTAGTACACAAATATGACTGTGAGTCACCACTCACTCAGTAAGAAAAGATTTACCAAACTTGCAAAACATAACAAGCTGGTCCAGAATTTACAATAGTAATTTGAAAACTTTATACAGCAACGTGGGAATTTCACATTCTTGACAAAGTGAAAGAACTTGACGTTGATTCTAAATTATGATAGCAACTTATCAAAATGCCAAGTGACTTTGATACTACAATTTATTCAATCCAGTCAAGCTACTACTGTCAATGAATAAGGATACTAGGGGACATGAAACTTCAACAAGGAAATAAGAAACTCCTCTTGCTATATATATGCTATATCCAATCCTTTTCATGTAGTGGGCCCAGGTCAGAGGTGACATGGTAGTGGGCTCAGGTCGGAGGTGATGTGGCATACCTGCACAACAAGGTGACATGAAACTTGGCAACAAATCAAAGACTGACACGTGGTAGCAACGAGATCAGTAGAAGCTCAAACAATCAGATGCATCAGATCGTGCCACATGGTGAAATGGATGGTTGGTGCATTCTCGCATTATAAAGATGCAAGGAAGATAAATAATGCACAAAGCACCTAAGCACCATGTGGCAACAGGACCAGCTAGTGATGATGTGGTAGGTGCATCTGAAGTGGTGATGCGGCACTTAGGTTTCCAATGAGAGTTTTTAGGTTTCCAATGAGAGGTTGCCACATGATGATGCCTAGCGAACCAATTGGAGGCTGCCATGTGGCGCCTAGTGGATGATGATTGTGTAGTGGTCAGCCAATCAGGTGCTGCCACATGACAACCCAGTCAAGCTAAGTTTGACCATAATTTGAAGGGTAGGGAAAAATCAGAAAATAATTTAAAAATGAATCTTTTTAATTATTTTTCAAAATATGCATGTAAAGACTTTTAAATTGAAAGATGGTTACATTCTAAAGTTTAAATTTTTGAAAATTTAAGGTGCAGGCCAGTGTTTTTTAACAAAGGAGTAGATTTTTCAAATTGAGATTCAAGGGGTTTCCTATAGGCAAATATAGGCATATTGTATATCGTTGGAACTAGGAAAAGACAAACTTTTTGATTATGAGGTTAGTTTTTCCATAGGTGCTCACTAGTTCGAGTTACAACCAAAAATGTAAAATTTGGGCCTTCTCAATGAATTTGATGAAAATTGAAAATACAATTACAAGCTTGGTAAAAACACCCAGTGAAAGGTCTGTTGGGTTGATTTTGAGAATATTATGCCATTTTGGTATAATTTGGCTCCAATTTTCAATTATGATGGATATTTGTTTTTCCAATTGGGCTAAATTTTGAGATTGAAGTTGGAATCATGATTGAAGAATTAGATCTTTTAGTGAAATGAAAGGGAAAATAAAAATATCTCTATGTTGGGATTGAATTCTTTCATCATATATACGTAATTTCTCTCTTTCATTTTAGGGATTAGAAGATATTGGAAAGGTTCATTGGAATTGAAAACTGAAGCAGAAATGGTTTCTCTGGAATTGACAAAATCTGAATGGAGAGATCTAGGATGTGTTGGTTCTAGACCATGAAGCTTTGCTTTGGTTGTGATACCCCCTTCCCATCCCATCAGTTTCTCATTCTCAACATTTTATCTCTTGTATGACAACATATGTTCATTGTACAGTCTGGTTTATTAGGTACTTTGTGAGTTAATTTCATACATTTTCATGTATTATTTCAAGGAAATCAATACAAAGAACAACATGTGTTGAGTTTCATTTTAAATCTTGACTCCTTTCTCAGTGAGTTGTATTGTTTTATGATCTTTGAACAAAGAGCCTAGATCATAGTTGTAGTCCCTTAAGGCTATATGTTGTTTCATTGTTGCCTATAATTCAAGGAATTATGTAAATGCTTCAGGAAAATCAATAGGGTTGCAAGCTTATTGAGTAGGATATCAGGTAAGAATGAGATTTAGATTGAACATTGATATCCAATTTACAAGGTAAATGGATAGATCTAGAGTCTTGGCATAATATATGTGTCTTAGATATCCAAAATGCACGAGGGAGATTCGTAAATTGCCCAATGGATCAGGTACTGATTAGCTACAGGATCGTTAACTTGTTGTCTATACTTGGTTTTCATTCACTTTCCCCACCCCCATAAAATCAAATCAAATTCAATTCATCTCTACATTTTATGTTGAAGAACTAGAACAGAATGCCCTCACTCAGCTTATGAATTTCATTATCTTGCATTTAGCTACTGTAAATCTATGTTATTGCATGAGTTAATAGGAGAAATAAAGGTTTCATCTACTATTATTAGGTTCATATTTATGTTTAATTGCACTGGTACCATATGTTAGAACCTGAAGGTTAACCCGCCTAGGTCTTGCAGAGCCTAAAGTGAAGGAGTTATGTCTTATAGTTAGTCCAAGATTGTAGTCGAGTGTATCCATCATAGGAATTTGCTAGCCTCAGATGCATTGGTCTGGTTTCTTGGTTATTTTCAAAACTCTTAAATCAGGAGCCAACAGAATATATTGTGATAAATATTTTAAAACTAGAGTATACAAAATAATAATAGGATATATCTATTAGTAAAATACTTAAAATAAATTATATTATTAAAATAATAGATTGTTCAAATTTTATACATTAGATTAATAAAATATTATTATAAATATTACATTAGAATATTAAAAATAATTAATCAAATAAATTAGAATAATTTTATTTTTTAATTTTCTAATTTTATATTTATAACCATGTTAATGTAATTTTTTTCCTTAGTTTTTAATACATATTAGTGCACTTTATAAATTTCCAACCAACCCTATTATACATTTTTACATGAATTTTTTATCATTTATTATAAAAATGAAATCTAAAAAGTGTGGTTTCGTGTCACATCGTGAAATTGTGGACAACATTCTATTGGCTAGCGAGTTAATTCATAGCTTACATTCCATGAAGAAATTAGGTATGATTGTTAAGCTCGATGTTAGCAAAGCTTATGATAGAGTTCGATGGCCCTTCTTATGGAAAGTTCTTTCTAGATATGGTTTTATTCAAGATTGGATAAAATGTATTTCTTTTTGCATGTCTTCTGCATGAATGGAGCAGTATGTGGTTTTTTCCAAGCAACTAATGGGTTGAGACAAGGTGATCCCCTATCTCCTTTTCTATTTGTATTGATGGTAGAAGTTTTGGGTAGATTCATCAAGAAATAGACCTCGCTTGGTAGATGGAGAGGGAACTTGATCCACAACAGGTTGGAGCCTTTTTCTCACTCTCAATTTGCTAATGATGCAATTTTGTTTGGGGAGGCTACCATTAATGAGGCTAAGAATATCAAAGAGGTGCTAGACATATATGCAAGAGAATTGGGCCAGAGTATGAATATTCACAAATCAAAGGTGTAATTTCTCAACACCAGCTAGAGAAGAAGGGCAAACATATCAGCCACTCTAAGTTTCAAGCATGGCTCATTCCCAATCATCTATTTAGGTGTAACTCATTTTGTGGGTTGGGTGGATAAAAGATTTTGTGACGAAATCATTAACAAATGTCAAGGGAAAGTTGCATCATGGAAGAACAAGTGGCTTTCTCAAGCTAGGAGGATCCCTATGATTAAATCTATTTTATCAGTCATTCCAATTTATGATTTGTTAGTTTATAAATTCCCAAATAGAGTATCTAGTGGGTTGGAAAGAATCTTCAAGAAGTTTTTTGGGAGGATTCTAAAGATGAGAAGAAGATTCCCCTTATTAGTTGGTATATAGCTTGTTTGGTGAATGAAGATGGAGGGTCAGATCTTCATAAAATGTCTTTACAAAATCAAGCATTGGGTGCCAAGTTGGCTTGGAAACTATATAAGACTCCAGAGAAACCGTGGTGTTGGATCATGGTGGCAAAGAATTTTGACACATGGGAGCCAGGCAAAATTTTGACAGTCACAAACACACCCATTGGATCTTATTTTTGCAGACACATTTGGGAGAGTCGTGACTTATTAACAGGGCATCTATCATGGTAGATTGGAAATGGGTAGAGAGCAGTATTTTGGAGGGATTCATGGAATGGGGATCTGCCTATTGATTCCTTCTTAGATAAAGACTAGGTTAATATGATGGAAGCTACAGAGGGCCAATGGGTCCCGGATTACATGGAGTAAGAGTATCCATCCTCTTCAAGGGCAAACTAGAGGTTGATAGGAGATGCCTCTTCACCTCATTCTAATACTTTACATAATATACTCTTGAAATCGATAGGTATTGCATGCCCCAATTGGTGCATTTTATGTAAGAAAGTGGAGGAGATGATTGATCATCTGCTATTTTGGCACCCTTTTGCATGTGAATGTTGAGATTAGTTGTTAGATAGGATGTAGTGGTTTGCTATCAAAAATTGCTCCTTACTTGAGTTTCTATCTTCGTCTCTCATAGACAGAGTAAAGTCTAAATGGGGATTTCTTTGGTTAGTGAGCCTGTCAATGCTAGTGTGGCATATATGGAAGGAGTGGAGTTGAAGAATTTTTAAGGAGGAATGTTTGTCAATAAATGAGTTGAAGCACAGGATTCATGAAGCCATTAAGGAAGTTTTCATTTCTAGAACTCATGGTCTACACTATCACTAGCAATTGAGATGAGACTTTGATATGGAAAGGTCATGGCAATTCAAACTATGTGGGGATCACATGATCATTAAAAAAAAAGAGTCGTAGTAGTACCACAGTTTGGCAAGCTTTGTCGTCAAGCTAGAAGAAATTAAATTTTGACAGTGCCACCAGAGGCAATCAAGGTAGAAGTGGTATAGGTGCAATCATCGGGGATGATCAAGGAAAATTGTTGCAAAGCATTGCTCGCAGTGCTAGGATAACTACCAACAATCTAGATGAGATATCAACTCTAGAGGCAAGGTTGTGTTGGTGCTCTAATAATGGTATAGATAATTTAGTAATAAAGAGGGATTCTCAAATTATTATAAATGGTGTGTCTAGAGCATAATTTTGTAGCAAGAGATTAGTTACTTGGTGATTAAGGATAGCTCAAGAAGCACTTAAATCATTTCAAGAATAATGAATCCAATGTGTATTCTATGAAGGGATTAAAGTTGCAAACTATTTGGAAAATCGAGGGATCAATTTTGTTTCAGAGAAGGTGTTTGGACAGGATGAACTTATCCCAATGGGTTTGCATGAAGTCATTTCGTTATACATTGCAACACTCCCAAGATCTAGGATTAGCTAGTTTAGTCTAGTTTAGTCGGTGTGACAGGAGGGAGGTAGTAGTTGATGTACAAGTTTTTTTGGTACCCAATATCTTTATTATTGTCCTTCAAATCCATGGCGAGGATATTAGCAAATCCAGAGTAGGTTTTGAGTTTGATATAAGGAGCAAAACTTTCTTGCTATGGACACAATTTTGCAATGGCATTATGGCAACTCTCTTGGTCATAAATTGTAGATGCACCCAAGTTGAGTCACTCGAGGAGACACCAGAGGAGTAGATAAATAGAATTTTCAAACTTGTCAATGATCAAGAGAAGGAGACTTTGATCACTTTACTGGGGGTCGAATATTGGGTAGGAGGACATGTTTATGACGAAAAGCTTGTATTCGATAATTTTCAACCCATCATCCAAATCACGGGACACCCAATGCTAGCTTATGGTATGATTCGTAGAATGGTTGTTGTGGAGTTATATTTGGAGGTGCTTAATGCTATGGATATGATAGACACTAATATCTCTAATGGTGATTTACTGAGATTTTTTTTGTTTGGAGGTTGAGGGGAAGAAGAAGATTATGAAGAAGGCCTAAGCATTGTTCAAATCATGTATAGTAAAGGAGAATGATATAAGTAAATTTGAGGCCTTCTATCAAACTAATATTAATCTTTTCCCAGAAGAAGTTGCCATTAGGTTGATAGATCTATCGATAAAAAAAATGGCTATTTGTATCATTAAAATTGGGTAGCCTAGCTTGTTTTAGATCAATTTTTTGTTTCTAGAGAGATATCTCCAATATCGTTTGTAAGTTCTATTTTGGTAGCATAAAGGGTACTACCCCCTAGAGAGACCTTACGTGTATACGTGTGTGTGTGTGTGTGTGTGTGTGTGTGTGTGTGTGTGTGTGTGTGTGTGTGTGTGTGTGTGTGTGTGTGTAGATATGAATCGATAAGTTAATTGGTAAATTAGCAAAAAAAATGGTTGAACAAGTAGATAAATAAGATCAATTCATTATAGAAAGTACAATAATTTTCTTAAAAATAAGGATAAGTCTTGAAGAATATATTGTGATAAATATATTCAAACTAGAGTCTAAGAAATAATAAAAGGATTTATCTATTAGTAAAATACTAAAAATAAACTATATTATTAAAATAACAGATTGTTCAAATTTTATCAATTAGATTAATAAAATATTATTATAAATATTACATTAGAATATTAAAATTAAATTATCAAAGAAATTAGAATAATTTTTTAAAAAAATTCTAATGTTATATTTATAACTATGTTAATGTAAATTTTTTTCCTCAATTTTTAATACACATTAGTGCACTCTGTAAATTTCCAATCAACCCTATTATAATTTTTCACATGTAATTTTTGTCATTTATTATAAAAATGAAATCTAAAAGACATCAAAATTAAAATTCAAAATTCAGTAAAGAATATTTTATATAAGTAAAAAAATACAATAAAATTAATTAGAAATTTAGAAAGTGCACTAATGTATGTTTAAAACTTTATATAAACATTAAATATATAAATAAAAATAATATAAAGTTTCAAATATATAAACCTTAAATAAACATTAAATATACAAATGAAATAAAAGTACTTAGAGGAAATAAATCTAACTTTGATACTTACATAAAAGTGAAAGAACCAAAATATGTAGCGATGGCACCATGGGGTGCAATGGGTACGTGGAAGTGTAAGTTATGTGTTCATTGTATTTGGTGAGAGTGGAGTAATCAAATAGTGTTAATTCATTGGTGCAGGTCACTATATAAAATCAAATCCATTATACGCATATATTTTTCATATAATTGTAACATGCATTCCATATATATGGTGTCTATGGTGATGGGTTATTTTTCCTGTTATGTGAGTAGATATTTCTTCTTGTTGGATGTTTGTTCAAAGAAGTCATTGTCTGTGTGTTCGAATAAATCTTTGGTCACCAGTGTTCTCCTTTGCAACATATATGCACAGTAGAATGAGGTGAGAAATCTGCACAGTAAAATTAGGTGAGCAGTTAGCTATATAAAGGAAATGAGGAATGTAATTTTATTCTTGTTGATCTATGAATGTAGTATGAGTGTAGGAAAACCATTGAATGAAAATAAAAATGTAGTATAAGAAAAATAAAGTGTTAAAGAGTGTAACATAGATCTATAAATACAGTATAAGTGCAGGAAAACCATTGAATGGAAACAAAGTGTTAAAAGAGCAACATAGCAATTGCTTTATTCAGCAGATATCCATGTAATGGGAAAAGAAAACAGTAATGTTCATTGTCTTGATAATAGTAAATGAAACATCTGTCAAGGGGTATAACAATAGATACTGTCCTAAAAGGCATTTAAGATGCATGCTCACAATTAATACAAGTATTCATAGAAATACCAACCTGTGGAACAAAGCTACAAAACAAAAGATTCATATTTTTTGTGTTATCATGAGCTGATGGAGGTTACTAAAAACGGGAACAATTGACAACATTCAGCATAGAGATAAATGGATCCCATTACTTTTTTATGTATCCTAAGTGTCAAGTTTTGTACGCCACAGAGACTACCAATATCCTTTGCTGAACTTCCACAAAAATGGTTACTAAGGCACCAAATACTCTGTAGGAAACCACTAGAAGTGAAATACACTTCTTGTACTGTATTAATAACTTTTCCAAGTCAACAAGAATAATTTAATACCACAATTAAAGAAAAAGTAAAATTTACTAAGCAAAACAGCAGGACGGTCAATATGCAGCTTGACATGCATTTCTTAGTGAGCACCAAAAGAAAAAACCGAATCTTTCTATCAATTCATCATTCTACCAACATTAGGGACACCGAATATTAGAGAGGTAAGAGGCATAGATAGAGGAAGAAAAAATTATATTAGAGCAGAAAACATACTTGGAGTGAGAAGCGCCATGCATCTGAGGATGAAGTCAGCAGTTAGCTATGTAAAGGAAATGAGGAATATAATTTACTCTTGCTAATGTATAAATGCAGGAAAACTATCGAGTGAAAATAAAGTGTTAAGAGCGCAACATAGCAATTTTTTTATGTACCAGAAATCTATGTAGTGGGAAAAGAAAATACACAAATAATCATTGAGCCAGGTACTCTTATAGGTTAGCTGAGAATGGCGCAGGATGTGAGCAGCAGGAATTGTTGCAACTACTGTACATATTAATGAAATCTTCAATATGCCTATGACCAATCAAAGCGTGAAACCTTATTGATGAACAAAGTGAAATATGTTTCCTTTAAAACTATACAATATCTTGTTAGAATCTGAAAAGATTAATAACTCAGAAAACTAGTGCAAAGAGTAAATATCTAAACTATGAATGCAAATGATACAAAATCAAAATAGCATCATAGAGTTAGTCTCCAAGAGAGTAATGCAAATGCTAGAAGCAAAATAGCATTAAGAGGATGCAAAAACAAAAGATGCAAATACAAGTCAGGTAGCATGCTTATATAGGTTAGGAAGAGAGAGGAGGTGGCAACACCAACCAATGAGGAGCAACCATCTATCAGACTAAAGATAGCAAAGTATCTTCCCAAGATAGCTAATGGATGCTCACATGTAGGAAGGTGACACCTCGCAACCATTCACCTAATAAGACATGCTTTATTAACTTAAGCGAGATTATTAAAAGTGTAGGAAAAACTTAGCAAAATAGGAAAAATAAAAAAACTACACTAACACTCGCCCATAAGCGAAGCTTGGGTGGATATAGAAATGGGTCCCGGCAAGTCAAGCCTGATGAGGTACCCATGTACATAAAATTCCCCCAAAAGAGAGAGAAAAGAGACTCCCCAAAGAAAATTAGGACTCCAAATGAGAGGAAGAGGCCCCCCCAAAAGATGAAGCATCCCACACCCCCAACAAAGCTTGCAAATTTTGTCCGATAGATCCACTTACATCGAACAAGTTTTCTTCCCTTAGGAAAAGGGACAAGATCCCAAGTGTGGTTCCGCATCAAGGAACTATACTCTTCCTGCATAGTTGTATCCCACTCAGAAATACTAGAAGCCTCATGAAAGGACTGTGGATTTGAGGCAATAGCAATGAAGATATGTAGAGCATCCTGGAATTGCGAACGAGTCTGCTTGGTGTCTGATGGATCTCCAACCCAATCACCTGCAAACTGCAAGGTCTGTCTAGCCCAAAGTGGACCAGAAGATGGAGAATCTAGAGGAGAATCATCAACCTGTGAATGATGACTAGGAGAGGAAGGAGGTGAGTCCTCTAAATCACTCTCTGCATCAAAACTGGAGGTAGAAGACTGCTCAAGTGAATCTGACCCATTAGAAGATCTATCATGTATTCCAAGTGACTCCAATGTCAAAGTAGAATGCAACCCTATGACCATGCTCTGTTGGTTAAGCTGATGCAAGTAGTGGAAGTTAAGATGGCCAAACTGCTCATGCCATAATCTGCTCACATCATTAGAGTGAGTGAGAAAAACAGTCAAAGGAGGATCAGGAACAAAGTGAGAAAACATATAGAGTCGTGACTGATGATCTACTCTCCCAACTACAACTGTAGAATCATTGTGCAACTCACGTATCTCCACTGAATCAGGAGTGAACTCAACCCACTTGCCTAAACCTGTGTGAGTGATTTGGTGTACTGATAGGAGATTAGTTGACAATGAGGATACACAAGGAACATCATGGAATGTGCCATCCCCCACATCAACAGACCCTCTCCCACACACCTCAAAAAGAGTGTTATCACCCATCAAAATAGAAGGCATAATACACAGCTCCAAGGATGCAAGTTCTTCCTTAGATGAAGCCATGTGGTGTGAAGTACCCGAATCAAGAACCCAAGTGGATGGTGAGGAAGCAACTGCAAAAAAGGCCTTGCCATTTCCTTTCCCCTTGCTGTTTTCTTTTTCTTTGTTAGACCCTTCATTAGAACTTTGTTTGATAGACTCAAGAACACTGATATTATTCTTCTCAAGAATGTATGTCAAGTGATCAAGTTGTTTCTGCAAACATTTATGTTCATCATGACCAGGTCTTTCACAATAGGCACATTTGACCTTTTTCTTTCTTAGACTTATTGCCCTTGGAAGATGGTGTATCAATAGTTGCTTTTGAAAAAATTGATATCTGATCCTTCTTCTCCTCACTATTCTTTTGTTTCTTGTCCTTACTATTGTTGTTACTACTTTGTCCTTGTTGTTCTTTTGTGCCTTGGTTGGCAGCCAAGGCATGTGACTTAGAGGACTTAAGAATGCCCATCTGGATTAGCTTGTCCTGTTCTCAAGTGAGATTGACAGCAAAATCATCTAAAGATGGCATGGTGAATTGAGTACCAAGTGCACCCTTAGTAGCATAGAAGGTAGAGACAAACACAGAATATTCTGAACTTAGCTTAAAGAGAATACTAAGAATCAGTTGTTCATCTTTCTTTTCAATTCCACATTGTTTTAACTGCAGCTTTAATGATTTCAATTTGGTGAAGAAATCTTGGATTGTGTTGAAATTGCCTGGACTCAAACTAATTAATTCATTTTTCAACATATGACCCCTCATTGAATCTTGTGTGCCAAATAGTGTTTCTAACTTTGTCCATACTTCATTTGGTGTATCCAAAGACTCAATGTGAAATAGCAAGTTAGGAGAAACAGACAAACACAATGTTTCAAATGTCTCATCACATTTGTTAAACCACTTAGGCTTATCTTCATCTTTAGCAGGTTCAGTTTCAAGTCCCATAGTTATCCTATTTAATCCAGCTTTCCTTAAGTGAATTGTCATGCGTGATTTCCACTCAAAGTAATTGTATGGAGTTAGGATGGGCATATTTGTTTGATCCATGATGGAGAAATGCAGAGAAGAAATGCTAAAAAGAAGAGAACCCAGCCACGACAATGCCCCCCACTTTTTACTCAATCAAAGAACCCTCCCCCCAAAAAATATGATTTGGCACTTTATTTTAGTGCGTTTACAACTACCACTAGAAAGAAATACTTAGTGGTCTTGATTTCAATGCATTACAAACCCTCATGAAGAGCATATGCTAGAAGTGAAACTTGGGCACAATAATCAAAAAAACAAATAGCACCAATGCGATCTACTCGAAAAATCATGCACTTTAAAAAAAAAATCACCTCGATACGAAGTCGTATGAGAAAGTTATGATCCTTCAAAATTTCCAAAACGAGAATTGTGCACAGCCATGACTGAGAATCTGCAATTTCTAAAGAATTCATGTATGAAAATCAAAAAACAACTCCACTAGTGGATAGAGCACAAAAAAATAGCCAAGTTCATAACAAGAATCATCAAAATCGGAGTTCGTATGAGCAAAAACGAGACATTTGAAAACTGCGTTCAAATCTGTGACTGCCAATGGAGAGGGGTATGGTTGTAGCTTTGCATGCTCGATTCTACAAAATATACAGCTTGCATGCAAAATCTAAAAGATACCCAGATGGTTTTTCGGGGCTACAAAAAAAACTCAAAAAGCTTTTTTCTTGTTGATGTACAGAAGATGTTGCTGTAGTGTAAATCAGATGCCTTTAACAGTAAAAAACGGCTCCAAAAATCAAAAAATGACCCCAACAACCAGAATATGTCATACAAATGTTGGATCAGCTTCTTAAGTCCATCAATGGCATGCTGGAACTTGCAAAATTGATTGAAAACTCTAAATATGCAAGTTGGTTGTCAGATTTGAGATTGAAACCCCAGAGAAAAACTGTTTTTGTCAAAAATTTTCTGATTCTCAGGATCATCCAAAGATGCAAGAGAAGAGCATACTTCGTTTTTCAAAAAACTACAATAAAGTTTATTTGCCCCCCCCAAAATCTCTCAAATAAAGAAACTAAAATCTACTCTTGCACATAGAAAAGCTCTGATACCATGTTAGAATCTGAAAAGATTAATAACCCAAAAAACTAGTGCAAAGAGTAAATATCTAAACTATGAATGCAAATGATACAAAATCAAAATAGCATCATAGAGTTAGTCTCCAAGAGAGTAATGCAAATGCTGGAAGCAAAATAGCATTAAGAGGATGCAAAAACAAGAGATGCAAATACAAGCCAGGTAGTATGCTTATATAGGCTAGGAAGAGAGAGGAGGTGGCAACACCAACCAATGAGGAGCAACCATCTATCAGACTAAAGATAGCAAAGTATCTTCTCAAGATAGCCAATGGATGCTCACATGTAAGAAGGTGACACCTCACAACCATTCACCTAATAAGACATGTTTTATTAACCTAAGCGAGATTATTAAAAGTGTAGGAAAAACTTAGCAAAATAGGAAAAATAAAAAAACTACACTAATATATCCAATGATATTAGGCTCAATTATAAATAAATTTACAGGCATAACCAAATTCAACTATTTTTTCATTTCAATGAAAATGAAAGCTTTTGCAGTATTTATGTTGGAAGATATCTTATGTTAATTATAATAATTTAAACATGATGAAATGTGCACATCTAGTTAAGGTCTAATATATTTTTGATAGCTACATGTAAATGCACTTATAAATTTCTAATCATGATATAAGATCACTCATTATATAAAATTCAATGCATGTGTTGAAGCTACATGCCACAGATTAGAAAGGTGCGAAGTAGATTCCTGGTATAGTTGGCGCCAAGCAAGCACAACTGTAGATGTATAAATTTCTATCAAATTAACTAGTTGCACTCAACCTTAGATGTATAAATTTCTATCAAATGAATTGGCTGCACAACAAGAAAATGACCATTATCCTACAGAAAAGGGCATCTCGGGACAGAATGAAATATCCTCCCCTGATTTGAACTTTGACTTGCAGAAATTTAACTTAAGGAATATTGTCAAACACTTTGTATGCAAACTCATAAAGCTGATTTCCTCAATAAATTGCTTTCCAATGAGTAGATTTACGAACAACTATGAAGTGACATTAAAATGCATAATACACATCATAACATTTTCACAAACACTTGGCACACATTCAATAGTATATGAAAAATCTGGAAACTCTTTCAATTTGCTAATAAATGGTGATTTTTAAATGTAGATGTGCACTTACAGCCTTAAAGGTTGCAACAACTATTCAGACTTGTATTCAACAATTATTATGCAAAATATCAAAATTTGACAAAAGAAACTTGGAATTAGTTGCCGTAGTATTTTGTAGATGTAGTCGGCCAGCCCTCTAAACTTCTAATCAGCCGGAAAAACAAGTAAACTTGATACCAACACTGTTCACGCCGTACTGTTCACGCCGTACTGTAGAAAAATACTGTTCATGCGGCACTATAGCAATAACTAACTTCAGATCTGCACCTCAAACCCTTGTAAATTTCTTTATGCAAATGCCCCAAATGAAACCCAATGTGTTTCCTGAAGTGAAAACACCCTCGACCCTCCTGATTGTGTCTTCCAACAGCAAAGAGAATGCTAGCAAAGAGGGATTCCGTCCTCCAAGCCCGATAATCAGATATCCAGCAACATAACATTAATCTTCATCTAGGCATACAAAAAAAAAGCTCTTCCATTTCTTTTATAGTGTTCTCACAAGAGCTCAATCCTTCGTTTTCTCAATGTGGGATAAAACATAACTCCCTTTATGTTCCTTATGTCTCCAATGTGTTATAAAAATAAAGAGAACTCTTTTAATTTAAATATTTCTCACAAACTATAGTCTATGCATTAATAAAGTTAAATATTTAAATTTAACTTTATAAATGGCTTTATCAATGCATAACAAATCTTATCAATGATAAATAAGTCTTCCTGTCAATTTTAAACAATTACCATCAACATACCACTGTGACTGAATGTCCAGCCATGTCCAAGATGACTTACTATAAATAGTAAGTATGCCCAAAGTTGCCTCAGAACCCCTTAGAAAGACCTGCAACTGAAACTGTATAGGCCAAATGGCCTCTAAGCCCCTTTAATTTCTTAGTTAGCCTACGGGACTGTGGGGAAATAGGCTAACGACAACATCATGCTATGAATGCTGGAAAGGGGACATTACAGTCCGCCCTTCCCAAAATTGCTTATCCTCAAGCAATTTCAGCTCTGGATGCTGCAATATCTGCTCATTTTCCCAAGTAGCATCTTCGACAGGTAGGTTCCTCCACTTCACTAGATACTCCCTGATAGTCCTCCTGTGAAGCACCCTCTCCTTGGAGTCAAGTATGGCCTCGAGAACCAAGATAAGCTTTCCCTCATCATCAAGAGGTGGCAATACTACTGAAGGCACCACATTGTGACCCAATGCCTTCTTAAGGCGTGACACATGGAACACATTATGCACTTTACTGTCTGCAGGCAACTCCAACTCATAAGCTACTTCGCCCACTCTCGTGATTACTTTGAATGGTCCATAGTAGCGTGGTTTCAATTTCTCTGCTCCACTCTTCTTGAGAGAGGACTGTCTATACGGTTGTAACATAAGGTACACCATATCTCCCACCTCAAAAGACCTCTCAACCCTGTGCTGATTAGCATATTGCTTCTGCTGATTTTGTGCCTTTTGCAAATTTTCCTTCAAGGATCGCATAATGTCCTGACACTCCTGCAAAGTATCCTTGGCCTTAGGCACCCTATTGTCCCCAAATAACAAATCCAAAAAATTAGGAGCATCATACCCGTACAGTGCCATAAAAGGGGACATTTGAATAGACATATGGAAATAGGTATTATAGCAGTACTCCCTTAGATGTAGCCACTTCACCCAAGCCTTCTGCTCTCCTGCAATGTAGTTTCGAAGGTACCTCTCAACCCATTTGTTCACTATCTCTGTCTGCCCATCAGTTTGGGGGTGGTAGCTGGTACTCGGAGTGAGCTCTGTTCCACATAACCTGAACAACTCCTGCCAAAAGTGGCTCATAAATCTACTGTCTCTGTCACTGACTATGCTCCGTGGTATCCCATGTAGTCTGAATACCTCTCAAAAAAATGGTTTTGTTGTTTGTGTTGCTGAATATGGAGACGAAATTGCAAAGAAATGTGCAAATTTCGTCAATCTATCTACCACAACAAAGATACAATCTCGACCCTGTGCCTTGGGGAGGCCTGTGATAAAATCCATGGAAATGCTATCCCACTTCTTCTCTAGTATGGGTAGGGGCTGTAGTAAACCACCCGAAAAAGAATGTTTCTGTTTGTTCTGCTAACACATAGGGCATTCCCTAACAAACTGAAGCAGTTCTGATTTGAGTCCTTTCCAAGTGAAGTGCTCTCTCACCTGCCGATATGTCTTAAAGAATTTGGGATGTCCTGCCATTGGTGAATCATGAAATGCCCTCAAAATCTTTTGCTTCATAGCAGACCCGGGTACTAAATAAATCCTTTCCTTGTAAATGATC
Source organism: Cupressus sempervirens (assembly GCA_028749045.1). Classification (NCBI taxonomy): domain Eukaryota; kingdom Viridiplantae; phylum Streptophyta; class Pinopsida; order Cupressales; family Cupressaceae; genus Cupressus; species Cupressus sempervirens. Next base: position 251,212,699 of record CM053784.1, on the reverse strand, counting down.
AGATCATTTACAATAGTGTATCGACTATCTTGAATAGCTCCCTCAATAATGCTAGATGCCCAACTATCCTTAGCATATTCTACCAAGATCATCTCTCTCCAATCATCCATGACTATCCCAACAGCAAGCAAATGAGGCCTTCTAGATAAAGCATCTGCAACAATATTTTCCTTCCCTTTGACATAGGCTATGTCGAAATCATAGGCCTGTAATTTACTCACCCATTTCTGTTTCCTATCATTAAGGTCCTTCTGTCCAAGGAAATGTTTCAAGCTATTATGATCTGTTTTTACTGTGAATCGGCTTCCCACTAAGTACTGCCTGAACTTAGCTAGCGCGTGCATGATTGCTAGCATCTCTTTTTCGTAGATGTTGTAGGTTCTCTCCACACCTCGTAATTTTCTACTCTCATATGCGATGGGATGTTTGTCTTGCATGAGAACAGCTCCTATGCCCTCTCCTGAGGCATCACACTGCAGCTCAAAAGGCCTAGTGAAATCTGGAATGGCTAAAACAGGACATGTACTGATCAACTCCTTAACCCTGTCAAAACAATCCTGAGCCCTCTCTGACCACTTGAAACTATCTTTCTGTGTCAAATCTGTAAGTGGTGCTGCTATCTGTGAAAATCCCTTCACAAATCTACGGTAGAACCCACAAAGCCCCAGAAATCCCTTGAGTTGTGAAGTGTTCCTCGGTGGTGGCCAATCCAGAATGGCCCTGATCTTGTCTAGGTCAACCCGAACACTTCCTGCACTAATAATATGCCCTAGATAGAGCAACTCTGTCATCCCAAACTCATATTTACTCATCTTGGCATATAATGACTCCCTCTCTAGAATACTGAGCACTGTATCAATATGCTTCAAATGTTCCTCCCAAGTACGGTTGTATATCAGTATATCATCAAAAAATATCAACACAAACTTCCTCAACTGATCTCTGAACACTCTATTCATACAGGACTGGAAAGTGGCAGGGGCATTTGTCAACCCAAAGGGCATGACTAAGAACTCAAAATGTCCATAGTGGCATCTAAAAGTTGTCTTCTCCACATCCACCTCTCTAACCCGTATCTGATGGTAGCCGGATCTCAAATCAATCTTGGAGAAGTAGCATGCACCATGCAATTCATCAATAAGCTCATTGATGCACGGGATAGGGTATCGGTTCTTGATTGTCTTCTTGTTTAGCTCCCTATAATCAATGCACATCCTCATTGTACCATCCTTCTTCTTCACCAATACTACTGAAGAAGCAAAAGGACTTTTGCTTGGTCGTATGTGCCCCATGTCAATCAACTCCTTAATTGTCTTTTCTATTTCATCCTTATATCTCTTCGGATGGCGGTAAGGTGTGATGATAACTGGCTTAGCCCCTTCCTCTAATTTAATAACATGCTCAATTCCCCTATCCGGGGGTCTCCCTGGAGGTATCTCACCAAACACCTTAGTATGTTTGGTTATTATTTTTTGTACATCAGGTGGATACTCTAGTTTATGTTGCTCTGTCATCTCAGGCATTACTCTAAACTCTACTGCCCACTGCACCTGATCATGTCTAAAGAAACTCTGCATTCGCTTAAGTGACACCACTCGAAGTCTCCCATCTGACAAACCTCGGAGCACTATCTTCTTACCATTTGCCTCAAACCTCATTTCCATTTTCTCAAGGTTAAATGTAAACTCTACCAGAGACTTCATCCAGTTCATCCCAAGCACCATATCCTAATCACCAATGTTGACCACAAAGAAATCTCCTGTCATGTCATAATCTCCCAAACAAAGCTGCAAGTTGGAGATTTTCTTGGTACATTCAATTTTGAAGCCATCGGCAACCATCACCTTAAATCCCCTATGCTCCTTTGTATGTAGCCCTCTGCGTGTCACAAACTTCTCATCGATGAAGTTATGTGTCGCCCCTGTATCAATGAGTGCCACAACTCTCTGTCCATCCAAGGTTCCCCTAACTCTGAAAGTGACGGCCTCCTGTATACTTGACAAATGAGCTATCGTGCTATCACCGCGTGCTTCCTCCTGTGAAGAACTATCATCATCTCCATCTGATTCGGATGACTGCTCTGAATCTCCATCTACTGACTCTTCGGCTGAAAAGTACTCCATCTGCTTAGCTTTTGCTTTCAATGGACACTTATGTGACAAATCCCAAAGCTCCCTGCAATGAAAACAAAGCTTCTTCTTCCTGAGATCATTAAGTGTCTCATTGTCCAACCTCTTACTTTCCTCCTTAGTTGGCTGAACCTCTTTATGAAAAGGTTTCCTGTCCTTATCTTTCCTTGAAGGGAAACTCTTTGCCTGGAATTTATTTTTTGAAGATGAAGAGGAATCCATGTCACGAGCTTTCTTAATGGCTTCCTGCAAAGTGGGAGGTTGGAGAGCTTTAATCCACCCTCTCAACGGATCAGCTAACCCATCCATAAATAGAACTAGTATCCTTCGTTCAGATACATCTGTTACTAACACTGCAAGTTTCTGAAACTCTGAAATGTATGTTTCCAATGATCCCCACTGTTTAAGCTGAGCTAACTCCTTGAAATGGAGTTCTGGATCCTTCCTATCAAAACGTTCAATCAGCCTCTCTGTAAACTCCACATATGAGGTAATGTGTGCATGTCCCATAGTGACCATACCATGATGCCACCACTCGTGTGCTAACCCATCCAGATGAATTGCTGCATACTTAATAGCTTCTTCCTCGGGCATAGGGTTCAATTGAAAGTATGTGTCAAGCTTTTGAACCCAAGCTCTTGCTGTAGACTTTCCTGAGCCATCATAATATGGTAACTCAAGTCTCCCTACTTTCTTCCGTAGCTCATAGCTCTGGTTCCTGTCATGTCCACGTGGCATATGTTTCATCCGCACATCCATATACTCCCTAAAGGTAATTGCAGTAGTAAAATCAGGCCCTCCGGCTTCCCACTCTCTCCTCAACTGGTCTTGTATATCAGTAATCTAGGGCTCTGGTATGAGCTGCTCTGGAGCTCTAGGAGGAAATGTAGGAATCATGGGCCTTGAACTCATTGTCCTAGCTCGCTGGGGTGCATGACCGAAATTGTTCCCAACTTGTTCATCTCCATTATGTGTCCCATCCTGATCATTTCCATTCTGATTGTTACCATTCTGATTATTTCCTCCACCCATGTTAGCATTCAACCCCATTTGACGAGCCATCATCTGCATCATAAGATCCAATCTCTGATTCTGTTCCTGTGCCCTTTGTTCTGCTACTCATTGACCCTGTACCAATGTCTCTAATAACTGTAAGAATCTTTCCTCTCCAGGCTCTGGACTGGCATTCCCGCCTCCACCTAATCTTGTATTCCTGTCATCTCGGTCACCCATATTGCTGTCTTGATCAAAGAATACCTCTGTTGTGTCTGTATGATTGGATTCTATACCCCCCTGTACGGATGAACTAGACTATTTTCTTTGCAGGTCTGAACTCCTACTTTGTCTTGCTCTGGTATTGCGGAAATTATAAGGCCCCTGTCGCATGCTCAAACATAAATGCTCTGATTTTAGTGTTTTGACATTTCATCAAACACTTTCCCCTCTATCCGCCAGTTCCAAATTTCCTATAAGACCTCCACAGGATGGTAGGACTTATAGCTCTGATACCACTGAAATATCCTCCCCTGATTTGAACTTTGACTTGCAAAAATTTAACTTAAGGAATATTGTCAAACACTTTGTATGCAAACTCATAAAGCTGATTTCCTCAATAAATTGCTTTCCAATGAGTAGATTTACGAACAACTATGAAGTGACATTAAAATGCATAATACACATCATAACATTTTCACAAACACTTGGCACACATTCAATAGTATATGAAAAATTTGGAAACTCTTTCAATCTGCTAATAAATGGTGATTTTTAAATGTAGATGTGCACTTACAGCTGCCTTAAAGGCTGCAACAACTATTCAGACTTGTATTCAACAATTATTATGCAAAATATCAAAATTTGACAGAAGAAACCTGGACTTAGTTGCCATAGTATTTTGCAGATGTAGTCGGCCAGCCCTCCAAACTTCTAATCAGCCGGAAAGACAAGTAAACTTGATACCAACACTGTTCACGCCGTACTGTAGCAAAATACTGTTCATGCGGCACTATAGCAATAACTAACTTCAGATCTGCACCTCAAACCCTTGTAAATTTCTTTATGCAAACGCCCCAAATGAAACCCAGTGTATTTCCTGAAGTGAAAACACCCTTGATCCTCCTGACTGTGTCTTCCAACAGCGAAGAGAATGCTAGCAAAGAGGGATTCCGTCCTCCAAGCCCGATAATCAAATATCCAGCAACATAACATTAATCTTCATCCAAGCATACAAAAAAAAGCTCTTCCATTTCTTTTATAGTGTTCTCACAAGAGCTCAATCCTTCGTTTTCTCAATGTGGGATAAAACATAACTCCCTTTATGTTCCTTATGTCTCCAATGTGTTATAAAAATAAAGGGAACTCTTTTAATTTAAATATTTCCCACAACTATAGTTTATGCATTAATAAAGTTAAATATTTAAATTTAACTTTATAAAATGGCTTTATCAATGCATAACAAATCTTACCAATGATAAATAAGTCTTCCTGTCGATTTTAAACAATTACCATCGACATACCACTGTGACTCAATGTCCGGCCATGTTCAAGATGACTTACTATAAATAGTAAGTATGCCCAAAGTTGCCTCAGAACCCCTCAGAAAGACCTGCAACTGAAACTGTCTAGGCCAAATGGCCTCTAAGCCCCTTTAATGTCCTAGTTAGCCTATGGGATTGTGGGGAAATAGGCTAACGACAACATCATGCTATGAATGCTGGAAAGGGGACATTACACAAAAGCCTACTTCAGTATTCCTTTCAGTTTTGCCAATAATATGAAGAAGGTGTGAAACAAATTGTTACCCTTAGTAATTAAGGGAAAAGAAGAATCGAACCAACAAAGATTCAGGCAAAAAAGTTTGATGACAATATGTGATGGTAACTTGAAAGAGGAAAAGGAAAAAAGTCCTACTCTAAAGGGCTCAAAAAAACAATACCGAAGTTGAAAGAAACTAATTGTACCAATAAGGCAAGAGAAAGAAATATTACACAGTCACACATAATAAAAAATAAATCATAAGACTACAAATATAAGTGACTGCAATATAAATAATCAGAACAACCTTAATTTAGATAAGTACAGAAAGAAACAAGAAACAACACATAATAAGAAGAAGAAATAATTTATGTAGAAAAAACAATTTATATAGATTGAAAAAGAACTCCACATAATTATAAATATGTCACAAGACTACAAATATAAGTGACTACAAAATAAATAAACAGAATAATCTAAATTTAGACAAGTACAGAAAGCAACAAGAAACAACACATAAGAAGAAGAAGAAACAATTTATGTAGAAAAAAACAACAAATATAGATTGGAAGAAAACTTTAGAGGCTCTGGAATATTCAAGATCACATTAGATAGGAGAAATTTGCACCATATTAAATTCAAGTACGACATCACATTGCAATATTCCATCGAGTGGCTACTGAACAACATAGAGATTACATGTAGGAAAAATAACCAATCTATTAAGTTTAATTCAGAAACAAAGAAAGCTCTTTAAACGATAAAATCTCTCCACATCATGTACATGGCCATTAGATAAACAATAGAATATGTTAAGTTAGTTGCTGACATGGATATTGTGACTAAATGGAATGTATTTACATTTGTTCTGAACTCTATGAAGCATTTACCAACCAAATACTTATATTAGAACTTATATTAGAACTCGTATCAGAACAGTGCACACCATATAAACTTATCAATAGAAATTTAATACACAATTTTGCTACAATTTCCTATTATATGGTACCCTGTCAGTCTAATGGTAAATGAATGCATCACTAATCATAAGATTTCATCCAATAGTGAAATGAATTTGTAATGTTTACGGTAGAAAAATATTTGCAGAACTCGAGCGGTGAAAAATAATATGTATGTGTCTTAATGTTTCATCTTGAGCGTAGTTAGTTCCAATCTACCTAATGCTTTCAGGGAATGTTAAATTATAAGTCTATTGTCTATTGAAAAGATATGAGTTGCAAGGCATAATGACATTTTACATTCAGATGGTCTGATGTTTATAAAGGCAACATTACAAGTCTAATTCAACTGCCTAAAGCAACATAACACACAACTCTCACAAATTTAACAAGAAGGTTTATCATTACTTCAAAAATGGCGGTGACCCCATGCTGATCAATTTCTTAGCAGCTCAATATGGGAGTAAATCCTCCATTTAAAGCCTCAACCTTCATGTCCTCATAAGACTGGATAAATAAAAAATGGTTCTATCATAACCCAGTCCCCTACTCCCAAATACGGTAAGGCAGCCAATAATCCCCAAGATTAAGAAAGCTAATAAAATAAATGTTCCCTTTAAGAGTTTCCTTCTGGATGCAAGTCGTGGATAATTTTGACAAAATGGATCTGCAGCAACAAAGCATGAAAGAATCGCAACCACCAGGTCCCCATTCCCTCTTGAGCTTTTCAAACTTATATTGGGGTAAAAGTTTAATCTCAAGAAACTTGATTCTTAAATCTGTTCAATAGGATGCCCTTTTGTAAAACAAAAACTATTCTTTGTGAGGTCCCTAACTATTGCGACAATGACAAAACATATTTTCCAAAAAAAGGTATGAGAATATATTTAGAAACATAGCATCTGTTGTCGTCACAATTATAGTTGTAGAGCCCACAATGTGTTGCACACTTGTACCACAAAGATCATTAAAAAATAGTAAGGTTCTGGTTTTACCAAAACCTTTAAAGAAACGTGAAAATCACCGTAAAAATTATACAAGCATATAGAATGAGGTAAGTTTGAAATGGTAATTTGTAAAACTAATGTGGAAATGAGAAGAGAATTACAAGAGTGGGGTTGGTATCGCATGTAGCGGATGTATTTGCGTAACAAAGATGAATAAGTAGGGCATACAGTAAACCGATTTACCTAGATGGAGCTCAAAATTGACTACCTGGCATGACCTTGAGGGGGACATCTACTTATTAATTCTAATTCCTGTGATAACAAAATTTGCAGACGGCAACCAGAAATGTCTCAACGCGGATTCATCTGAAGTTGTAAAGAGCACATTCCAAATAAAGAAACATTGCAGGAAAAGGGCCTAAACAAATTTCTCCAACAAATTCGCACAAACCTGGGAGTCCAACTCGGGTGAATATGTATGTAATGAGAAATCAAAGAACGGGTAGGAAAATGTTGAGCAACAACCAACGGTCCCCTCTATATAGCACGCTATGGCGGCCATCGTATACAGCAATGAGCTCCATGGCAGAAGATATTTTTAGCTGGCACGAGAAGGTTGAAACCCCTCTTCTCATCAGCATCATATAAGCAATCTAAGCCCCTTCATGGGTCAACGTCAACAAGAAGAGACTTACTTGGCATGACCACATTAAAAACCCTCGGCGCATCCCAATCTCACAAACCTCTCCGTGGCCTGCACATTTGCAGTGGGGAAATGAACCAGGAACCCCCAAAACCTTTCTTTAAATTTCCCTGTTAAAACACACAAATGGTACATCAAAAGATCGGTGTGGTTGCGGTGAAGTTCTGTGTTTACAACTTTCGTCTCTGTAATGTCTCTGAAATCATATGGCTATGGCGGTTGAATCTCCATCAATGGGGAGAAACATCCCAAGAAGAGGCCATGTGAAAGCAGTCATTGCTACTTCTCTATTTAAATCTATAAAATCACTTTTCAGGCCACAAAATAAGGTCTTTTAGGGTTTTCTTCGCCTCCTCTTCCTTGTTATTCTACATACTGTGAAGTGCAAGCAGATTTTTGGTGTGCTTTGAGATATGTATGGAAAGTGAAGTGAGTTATTTTGGATTTGGAAGAACCACTATTTTGTAGGTTGCTCTGCCTCCCCTTCCATCTCATGTTCTTCAACATTGGATTTTAGGCGCGTTGTGGCTGTGCTTTGAAACATGTGGAAGCAAACGAATCTGGATTATTTCGCATTTCCAAGAAGTTCTCAGAATTTTGAAAAGATCAAAACCATGGTTTGCAGAGGGCAAGCCTAGGGTTTTATCCAGTGTCACCCGAAAATTAATATGTGGTTCTGCAACTATCTTTGCATTATCAAAATTGTTGTAAATGTCTCCCATTTGTGAACCACACCAATTTTTTAATTTAAACTGCTTTGCCTGTACTCTTATAAATGAATTTATGGAATCTAATGTGTTGTGCCAACTTGACAAATTTGTAGAGCGTTTTGTAATTGTGGCATAGATCAAAATTATATCAGGATTGTGTTGGTCAAAATTATATCAGGATTGTGTTGTGGAGGGTAGGTACACATAGTGAAAGGCATTTAAATTTGCTATACCAAACACCCTGGTCGTCCCCAATGTCAAAGCCCCAAAAAAGCTTCGATTGCGTTTGGTTTTCTTTTCTCAAGTGCATTACAAGCTCCCAACAACTAGGCCTCCCAAATAAGATTTGATGGTTAGCAACATACCTCCTTATATTGTCTTTGGCTCACTCTGCTTGTAAGATTAGAATACACGTAATTATGAACTAATTGACACTTGATTTACACAATTATGAACTAATTAAGATCTCATTTACAATTACCTTTTGAACAAAAGTGCCACATAGTGGCTACTATTTGTTATTTAAATTTAATAATTATTTATAATTGTAAATTAATAAAAATAATATATTGTCAGATTCATAAAATAATATAATTTATAGTATAAATTAATAATCAAGATATTTAAAATAAAAAAATCTTTGTATAAGTTTTAACATCGAAGTATAAAATAATAATTAAGATATTTAATATAAAAAATCTTTGTATACTTTTTAATATCAAATTTGTATGCTTAAAATTATAAAATCTATTTGTCTAATTATTTTTTATATCTAATTATAGTAATAATTAAAATATGAATGAAAATGTTTAAAGATATAAAATTATCCTATTTTAATTTCTAATTTAATTTTGTTATAATCGAAACAAGAAAGTGAACTTGTCAAATTTGAATTACTCTCGTGTTTTAAATAGGCTCATGTATAAAATTATTAAAGCATATAATTATGTTTTGTATAAAATTAGATCAAAAATATATTATGATTAGCACCAAAAATATATTTAACAAATGTTATGCCAAAGAAAGTGGCAAATGGAGAAAGCCTCCCAAAAAGGGGGTCCTATAAAACATTGATTTCAACCAATGAGGTTTCAAATAAATAGCATGTTTATGAAAAAAATAAATAAAAATTGAAATTGAAACTTAACAAAAACCATGACTATTTCCAAATTCAAAAAAATAAAGTGATATGATTTGTGGCAATTAATTGAGTAATGGGTAGTAGTGAATACAATAGTATTGCCTACGATAAGTACAATAATAGGAGGTGGATTGTTAGGGTTAGTTATAGGGCTAATGAAACTTTTGGTCATGGGGACTAAGAAATTCCATTAATGGATTGTTTTTTCTTATGGAGTTAGTAAAGGATTGGTGATAGGGTCAATGAAAGGATTAATGGCAAGGTTGATGAAATGATTGGTGATCATGTTTTATTTGGAAAACATGATGGAAGTGACTTGCTTTATGATTGAAGAAGTTACTCTGATGCATATAGGAGTGACATTAATATCCTTATTTTTCTTATTAAGATAAATATATCTAATGTCTTGAAAACCTTTCTTATGGAAATCTATTCATTTGCTTTATATTTAATGATTTAACAAATTTGGTTTGTCATGCGATATTTTTTAATTTGAAAGCAACATCCAAATCAAAAATGCGATGAGATATTAGGATTTTAAAATTCTTATTTTATTTAAACCAAACTAAAAAAAGTTAGTTGGACCAAATAGATATTATGTTAACTCTTATTGAGGTTTGATGGGGATTTAATATGATGTATGCATTTTATTAGGATTGATGGGTAAGTAGAGGTTCTTTGACCTTGATTTTGTTGCGGAAATAAGTGATCATACTTAGGTGGATGGTTCAATGGATTAACATTTGAAAAGTTTGCCCTACTCAAGTGTTTAATGTTATAGTTTGATGGAAGATTGACTCTAATACTTATAAGATACGTAAGTATAACATCTTTGTTTCAATTTAGGATATAGTATAATGGGGTGTTCTTATTTCAATGTAGACAACTAATAAATTTATGGGATAGCTTGTGCAAAGATGTTCTTGCTAGGATTAAAGCTCTTGATGGTTTATAATTACACAATTAGGGCTTATGACTACCTTGATCAAGATAATATTTTTCAAGAGATTCGTTTATATATTCATATTAATCTAAAACAAGACTATGGTAATCAAAATATTCATGTAGGTTTACATTTCTAGCATCATCATCATGCTCGAAGGGGAACCAAAATAACATGGTGCCCTTTTTTGTTTAGACTTTGGAATTTGTATAAAATATTTTTGAGAGGACTAGATAGTTTAAATTGGTTATATGTTTCCCTATGGGTTGATTTAAAAGAGGGAGGATATCTAAATTATTTAAAAATAAAGGCACACAATGAACACAAAAATCGTATATGATCTAGTATGCATGTCATTTTTTGCAAGCTCTCTCTCTCTCTCTCTCTCTCTCTCTCTCTCTCTCTCTCTCTCTCTCTCTCTCTCTCTCTCTCTCTCTCTCTCTCTCTCTCTCTCTCTCTCTCACACACACACACACACACACGCACGCACGCACGCACGCACGCACGCACGCACACACACACATAATTATATATATACATACATACATATATATCTATACACACACACAAGTTTAAGGATGTGGCTAACCTCAACCTTCTTTGGTCTTAAAATTACTTTATTAAATATTAGAGCATAATTTTAACCTTAATGCCAAGGGATGTCATTTATTAGGGTACAACAAAGGGTCATTAATAATTAACCTCTAGGATGCATGCAATCCACTATCTCAAAAGGTGTCTTCTTAGTACTCATATTCATTGAATTATTATATGAAAACTCTTCTTGTGCCAAAACTAAGTCCCAATTAGAAGGTTTATCCCCAATTGAGCATCTTAACAAGTTACCCACACTCTTGTTCACAACATCAATTTGTCCTTTAGTCTGTGGATGAAATGTAGAACTAAATTAAGCTTAGTATTCAACTTCTTCCAAAGTGTCTTCCTAAAGTAACCAATAAACTTAGTATCTCTATCTGAAACAATTGGCTTTGTTACCCCATGTAATCTCACAATTTCTTTTGAAAAATAAACCTTCTACTGCATCTAATGTCTTCTTACAAGGTATGATATGTGTCATCTTTGAAAATATGCCAAATACCACAAAAAAAGAATCCTCACCTCTCTAAGTTCTAAGTAATCCAAGAACACAATCCATAGTGATGTCTTCCCAAGGTTTACTAGGAATGGGTAAAAGTGTGTACAAACCCACAATCTAACTGTTTCCCTTAGATACTTGATAAATTCTGGAACTTTTCACCACATTCTGAACATTCTTATACAAAAGTGGTCAAAAGTATCTTTTAGAAATTAATTTTACTATCTTATCGATCCCAAAATCTCCTGCAAGTCCATCATTATGTTTCTCATGTTGGAAGTGAAGAGATTAACTAAGAGGGGAGGGTTGACTCAATTACTACAAAAACAATTCCTTGTCCCTAGATGTCAATTCAAACTTTTTATTGGTCATGTAATACTGCCCAACTCAGTTAACAAAACAATCTTGATCTATTATAACCTTTAGTAACTTAGTGGTAGAAACATGAAGCATAAAGAAACTAACATGAACATAAATGACACCAAAATTTAATGTGGAAACCCAATTATGGAAAACCACCATGCAACTAGTTACAATATTTTTTACTCTTCTAAAGTGAGCCCTATTAGGATCCAACCCTATTAAAGGTTACAAAACATATTGTTAAGTATGACCTTGTCAGAGGATTTAGATCACCCTGTTAGGAGTGGCCTGGTTAGAGTTCTTCAAACACTTCAATCTTGAGATGTCACCTTGTTAGAGGATTTACAATATGACTATTAAGTCAAATCTATTAAGAGATTTCTTCACTACTACAATGGTTAGAAGGTAATAGTAATTTGACATGATTTATGAAGCAACTATCTTTGCAGATTCTAATCTCTATTCTAGCTTAACCTCTAGATTCGTATGGATTAGTTGTTCTTTGTAGCTTATCTTCCACACTTTCCTACTTTGCTTTTGTCTTCTCTCGCATAGCCATCTTTCCTCACAACTTGACCTCTTTTATATATTATAAGCTTTTTCAAGTCATCTTAAATACCCTTTCAAACAATCATTAAGCATCCAAATAGTCGGCTTTAATCAATGAATTATTACACACTTACATTATGTTGTCACTTGGTCAGTATTGCAAGTCCTTTGATGCCCAACCACTCGATTAATACTGCAAGTAGGATATCCTTCATTAACCAACTACTCAATTAATACTAAAATATCATCATTACCTGACTTCTTAGTCAATACTAAAATATGCAAGGTTAATATTGCAAATTCTTCGTTGCTCGATTAATATTGACATTTGTGTAACATCAATGACAAGATACAATTGAAGAATTATTTCCAACAAACTCCCTCTTTGGCATTGATGGCAACACAACATGTCAACATAAAAAAAAAATATAAAAGTATGAGCCACTACAATATTCGGGGTCAAATTGAGACGATGATTTGCAATGACGATGTAATTTATGGTGATTTTCATGGTTTTTTTTTGCAATTGTCCTCGACATCATCGCAATACCAACATTAGCATTGTAATTATGACGTTGACATGATTATTAAAAAAGCATGACATTAATCATTCCCATTTCATCGATTGTGGAGAGTTGCAGGCAAAAGATTCTGGAGAGCTCCAAAGGAGGGTTTTAGAGAAGTTGTGAAAGAGTGTGGAGATTTATGGTTTTCTAGTCATGCCCTTGCTCTACATTTTTTTGCCATGGTATTTTTCTTATAATGCATTCTCCTCATTATTTAGTCTTTCTATCGTTTCACACTAACTTTGAAAATATTCCTCCCTACATGAGATCTTAAACTTAATAAAATGTTTTTTTGTTGTCCATGGCATTGAATGAGCTTGACTATATTGTAATAATCTCTAGTCAATCTATTGTTGTGCCCTAGGTCTATGATTGTGTTGTCATGCCATGGCCTTGTAATCTTTGTTCCCTTGCCCTTGCTCTACCCTTACTGCATATATATTCCAAAATCCAAATAATAAAGCAAAAAAAAACTCAGTCAACCCATGCTAAGTGACTTACCTCAAGATCCTGCACAAAAATAATGCAGACCAGGAAAAATGGGCAGAGTTTGCAAGAAATTTTACAAAAGCATATCATAGAAGATATTTTTAGAAAGAAACAAGCCATAACCCAGTTACATTGGTCTAGTTGTTGATTAGTTGGGCTAATTACAAGTTTGTGTAGAACTGTCATCATATTAGGTCTAATAATATGAACAATTAGTTGTTCCTAGCTAGCAAGATCAAATATAGTTTTCCAAGGTGATAAAATTGCGTATGCAGATATATCACTTGCATGTCAAACATGAAGCACATTCTCCAATCTATAGTGACTAGTTGAATATAAAGGCTCCATATGTTGGCCCAACAATGGAAGCTAAGGATGCAACCATGCATGTGTTGGCGTAGTCTCTCTACAAGGATCCCAAGTATCTATTGTTGCTCTTAATTTGGGCATCACTATATGATCTAGAATGTTATGAAGTATTGAATATGATACTAACTTCTCCCATGTCTCCAAAAAATGTAGCATAGGTTTAGGGTCCCTCGGCTCCCAGGAATTTACAATAGCTATTCTCACTGCTAGAAGAATAACTTCAGTGAAGAGTTGAGTGTAAGGAGTTGAAGAAGCAAGTTCTTCTTTTGTGTAAATGTCATAATCATGAGGCTCATTCCCTTACAAAAGCCTCTGCCACAATTACATTACCTCTAAAGCATGCAAAGGATGTTGATGTGGTTCCCAACCTTTAAACACTTTTATGAGCAATGGATACTTTGGATCATCGCAAGGAGATTGTACCAATACTTGAAACACTATTATAGGAAAATGTAAATGCAATACATGAAAAATTGCATAACTTGTAGTCCTGATATTTGGACTATAAATTATCAAAAATACTTGCAAGTGATTCCAATGTCATAGTACCTACCACAACACTTTCCTAGATTCTATCCAATGGCTCCCATAATATCCTCTATGTTGTTGTTTCTGCCATGTAGTCTCTTTCTAAAGTCACTCCCTCTCCTTCTAGTATATTTCCATAGAAACTCTATCATGCCTTAAATTTAGATTATCAAACTTTTGAATATCTACCTCTACCATAAATAAAATCAACTTCACATTGTGTTGTAACTCTGGCATAGGTGTTTGATTCTTGATAGCTTTCATTTCAGCATTCAAGTTTTCAAGATTGGTCAACATCCTTAGTTGCAAACCTCTCATGTCAAGCACTTTATGTACTATTTGAAAACCATGTTCTTGCTTATGAGCTAATAGTTTTTAGGTGCATTTTCTTGTAAAGCAATAATTTTTTTGAACAATTGTAAACTCTTAGAAAGTGCATTGTTTTTTTCAATTAGCATTGATGAGCTTCTCTTGAACAAAATCAAAATGAAGAGGCATAAATGAAACACAAATTGTAGCATTTTCTTCATTGCACCCATATGTTCTCTTTATGTCCCTAAGCTAGACAATAATGCCTATTGGTTCTCATCAACAACTAAGATAATTAGTTCTTTGCCACTATCAAAACTTATCAATGGGAGAAAGATAGTCCAAATAACTTTCAATATGAAATTATAGTTGTGTTGATGCAGTAGATATGTATGTGTTTATGTATGTATCTATTTATATAGAGAGAGATATTTTTTAAGGTGCTTATTACATCTTAGCACAACAGAAAAATTGATCCAGCTAAAGCCGATAGCGACTTCTCCCATGTCTCTAGAAACATAACATAGGCTCAGGATCCCTTGGCTCCCAGGAATTTGTAGCAACTATTCTCAGTGCTAGAAGAATAACTTCAGTGAAGAGTTGAGTGTAAGGAGTTGAAGAAGCAAGTTTTGCTTCTATGTAAATGATATAATCATGAGGCTCATCCCCTTGCAAAAGACTCTTCCACAATGGCATTACCTCTAAACCATGCAAAGGATGTTGAAGTGGTTCTCAACCTCGAAATACTCTTATAATAAATGGCAAAGCAAATGCAGATGCAATACATGAAAAATTACACAAATTGTAGTCCTCCTGATATTTGGACTATAAACTCTCAAAGACACTTACAAGTGATTCCAATGTCATAGTACCTACCACAACACTTTCCTAGATTTTATCCTGTGCTCCCATAATATCCTCTATGTTGTCTAGTTGTTGTTTCTTCTGCTTAAGCTCTTTCTAAAGCTGCTCCTCCTTATGGTATATTGCAATAGACTCTCTCTCATTCAATTATGGTACATCTCAAGTAGTTGCTCCAATGATGCAATCACCCATCTATCTTCAGATTGTGCAAGCACTTGTTGTTCTACAGAATCTAGTTAAATACTGATAGTTCCAAAGCCATAAACATGAACACCATCATGTGTGCATCCCACTTTAGGGAAAAAATGGATGTCATGTTCTTGTGCATATTTTTCAATCACTTCCTCAATAGCTTTCATTTCAGCATTCAAGATTTCAACATTGGTTAAGATCCTGTACAAAAATACTGCAGGCTGGGATAAATGGGTAGAGTTCGCAAGAAATTTTACAAAAACATATCATAGCAGATATTTTTAGAAAGAAACAAATCTTAACCCAATTAAATTGGTCTAGTTGTTAATTAGCTGGGTTGATTAAAAATTCATGTAGAACTGTCATTAGATTAGGTACAATAAAATGAACAATCAGTTGTTCCTAGCTAGCAAGATCAAATACAGTTTTCCAAGTTGATAAAATTGCATATGCTAATGTATGTATGTATGTATGTTATGTATATGTATGTATATATGTATGTATGTATGTATGTATATGTGTATGTATATATGTATATATGTATGTGCATATGTATGTATATATGTATGTGCATATGTATGTATATATGTATGTATCTATGTATGTATATATGTATTTATGTATATATGTATGTATGTATATATATGCATATATACATATGTATATGTATATATACATACATACACATACATTTGAGTTTGTCTATGTATATATACAAAGAAATCTTGTGGATTATGGATTATGGATTATAAACAAAAAAGAAAAGAAAAAGAAACATAGCATTAATCATTCCCATTTGATTGATTGTGGAGAGCTTTGAATGAGGGTTTTAGAGAAGTTATGAAAGAGTGTGGAGATCAGTGTAGAGATCAACAATTTTCTAGTCATGCCCTTGCTCTATATTTTTTTTCCCTTTCTCTGTATTTTGTTGTCATGGTATTTTGCTTATATGTATGTATGTATGTATATATGCATGTGTGTGTGTGTGTGTGTGTGTGTGTGTGTGGGTGTATATATATATATATATATACATATATATATATATATATATACATATATATATATATACATATATATATATACATATATATATATATATACATATATATATATACATATATATATATATATACATATATATACATATATATATATATATATACATATATATATACATATATATATATATATACATACATATATATATATATATATATATGTATGTATATGTATATGTATATGTATATGTATATGTATATGTATATGTATAAATATGTGTGTATATACATACACGCACATATGTGTGTCTATGTATGTATGTATATATACAGAGTGATCTTTTTCGAGGTGCTTATTGATCCAACTGCATACATATTCCATAATCTAATTAATAAACCAATAAAACTCACTCAACATGTAGCATGGCCACAGATGCGATGGCAACACCTAAGTAGATTCCTCTTTTTCTCTCTCATTTTTCATGTGTTTATTTCACTTGAACTATTATTTCTTAGGGGGCATTTTGTAATATTGGATTCATTTTATGCAAGAGGTGAGGAGGACATTCCTAGATGTACCTATGTTAGATGTACGGGAACACTAAAGAATTGTGAAGAATTGCTCGTGAGCAATGAAGATGGACTTCCCCTAAGAGTAACCCAACTTATAGGTACTTTAAAGATTGATCCTTTCTTAAATATTTTAGATGTTACGAGGAATTTAGATGTTGGGTTGGGGGGGAGGAAATGAGCATGGTTGGCCCTGATTAGTAGAGAATATTAAACTATTCTTGAAACCAAGTGAAGCTCAACATTAACCTATGATTGCATGACAACTAACTATGTGAATCTTTTGGTTTCAAGCAATGTGGAAGGAGGCCATAGTTCAATATGTGATCTCAATTCATATGCATACGACATTAGGTGGAGCTAAAAAAGTGCAACAGGTTTGCATTTTTGTTAGAGGTCTTTAATTAGGTATTTCAATTTATAGACCATCATGAACATTGTAACTTTGACTCTTATAGGCAAGGGTAATGTCCTCGGCATGCAAAGTAAATAAATACTTTCTATGTGTTGACTTGCTTATCCATAGCAGCTACAGTTCTAACATTCATGATGGTCTATAATTTTAAAAACTTAATAGACCTATTAAATTGATGTAAATGTGGTGCAGTTTGTTTGCTCTACCTATTGTCCATGCATATAGAATGCAGTTACATGTGCATTCTCAATTCAAAATCAAACAAGTAGGGTGGGCACCTGCAACTTGACATATGATTCCTCTATGGGGGAAATGGTATTATCAATAGAACCTTGTAGCTTTGACACTCTATGGTCTTTTGTCTTTGCAATATGGAGATGTAGAGACCAATTTAAGGATGACTTGAAAAAGAAATGGTTAAGTGTATAATTTTTCTAGAACTTATGTCAATTATTTTAATCTAAAACTTATGTCAACTTTTTTAACTATGGCAGTTTTCTAACATTACATTTTACTACTCCAGTGCTTGTTGATGGTGACAAATGGATTGTGCTTGCCAAATATAAATGTAAACAAGTTTACTAGGATTGCATCAAAATATGAAGTGAGGTATGTAGTATTTGGTACTTTTCTAATCTATATAGATAACGGTCTTCAATTTTTTGAAATTGTGAATGAGTTAACTTTTTTTTAAATTAATAGAATTGGACTTTAACACTATGTCCTTTGCAACTCTTTGTTGCGTAGCCAAATCCTCAATTTGATCCCCTAATTGAACTTAAGACTCCTTCATAGATGGTAGGGAAATGAGAATCTCATAATACATTCCATATCAAAATAGATTTTGATATTTCTTCCCAAAATTCCATAACCACAAGGCTCATTCCCTTGTGATGGCAATGCCTATTGGTAACTAGATTCCTCTTTTTGTCTCACATTTTTCATGTGTTTATTTCACTTGAACTATTATTTATTATGGGACTTTTTTAATATTGGATTCATTTTATGCAAGACATGATGAGGACATTCCTAGATGTACCTATGTTAGATGTACAGGAACACTAAAGAATCATGATGAATTGCTCGTGAGAAATGAAGACGAACTTCTCCTAAGATTAGCCCAACTTCTAGGTACTTTAAAGATCGATCCTTTCTTAAAAGATTTTAGATGTTACAGGGAATTTAGATGTTGGGGGGGGATGAACTTCCACCTTCATGGGGTTGGCCCTGATTAGTAGAGAATATTAAACTATTCTCGAAACCAAGTAAAGCTTAACATTAACCTATGATTACATGACAACTGACTGTGTGAATCTCTTGGTTTTAGACAATGCAAAAGGAGGCTCTAGAAGAACCAACTTATTAATGTTGTATTATTTGGTTTCATTTTTCATGTATAATTTCATCATTTGATGTGATATGGGAAAGACAAACAATTTCTAGATACATATCATTTATTTTTATAATTTTAAAATGATTGTAGGCATAAAAAAGTAAATGGGTTCTATTAGAGAGAAGGTACCATTCAAATGGCCCCTAAATGAATATTTATATGTAAGAAAAAGTGGGAGCTCTAAGGGATGTGCTAAGTACCCAAATGAATATTTACATGATTTAGAAAACATGGGAGTTTTGAGGGACCATCCATGGAAGATCATGAATCTACTCCTTTTTATGTTTTCAGCCTCTTAATGAATTTACTATTTTTTTCTTGGACTGTGTGATTTGTAGGAAGATGTGAAACTAATGAAGGACATGGGCTTGGATGCATATAGGTTTTCCATATCCTGGTCACAAATATTATGATGTGAGCCAATTTTGTAACCCTTAAACAAAAGTGACTAGCAATCATCAATGCCTTTCTTTAAAAAGTTTCTTGTTTTTGGTGAGAATAGATAGCACAATCAAAGGTGGAATTAACAAAGTTGGAGTGGCCTACTACAAAAACCTTATAAATTAACAATTAAAACATGGTAAAAATCAATCTTGTTTTCTATTATGCACATATAAATCTCTATATTTTTATGCAAGCCGTAACCAAATCATTTTTGACAAGTTCTAACTTAAATTTGATCCTTGAGAAGTTTGCTCCTCAATTAGCTTATTTCTTTTTAATTTTGAACTAATTACATTTTTTGATATTGAGCACAAGGCACACTTACAAACTTTTTTTTCAATAACAAACA
This sequence comes from Cupressus sempervirens, assembly GCA_028749045.1. NCBI lineage: Eukaryota > Viridiplantae > Streptophyta > Pinopsida > Cupressales > Cupressaceae > Cupressus > Cupressus sempervirens. The sequence goes on along the minus strand of CM053784.1, from coordinate 251,192,919 downwards.
ATGTGTTAGTTCAGGATTTTTTAGGGTCACCATTTTTTTTTATTCTTTATTTTTGGTTCACTCCTGTTTTCAAATAATCATTTTGATCCATTGGATTTTCCAAGTGTCAAATACAATTTGAGGTCCAATCTCCCCTCTTTCATTTGTCCATTTGCAAACCCTGTTCTTTCATTCCTCATTCCCCCAAAGCCTATTGTTGACCAAGTTCAACCCTTGGTTCCCCTTTATAAACATAATGCTTGAGGTCATGTCCAATGATTTGATTTTCTTTAAAAAATCTTGAACCCCTTGAACTCATTGAACCATTTGAACCAAGTTCAAATGGTTCATCGCTTCAACTCATCTTTAGTCTTCATGAAAAATTTGTTGGTGGGCCTTGACCTTATGCGTCATTGAATTCTATTCTTTAAATATGCACTATAGCTGGATACCTCGTCAAGTCTAACAAACTCATGTGTGACTTCATCATTTACAAAGGGGTAGTAAATTGAAGTAAGACAATCATTAAAAATCATGTCGAGATTTATTTTTAAAGGGAGAAAATGGAAATTTGGCACATGTAGAGGCAACATATCATTTAAGTTACTTGCTCCAGATTTAATGACAGATGCCATCTTGTCCCATCCTCCTTTCCTTACGACATGTGTAATTCATTATGTCCTTCCCATGATTAATGCCCTATCTTTCTGCAAAGTGTATATGAGTAAGATTTCCTTTTTTAAAGGCACAATCCTTCAGTTGGTTATGTGTCAGTAATAGGAATCTGAAGAAGGAGAATCATCTGTCGTAGTTATCATAGTTTTTTCTATTCAGGTAATTCTTGTGTTCCTTAAACTCTTTTTCTTTCACCTGCTAGCAAAATTTTTTGTGTTTGTTTCTTTAATTTTCAAAGCAAAGGGAGGGAATTTTTATCATGAAGTCCACTCTACACATTTTTGGGAACACTCATAATCTATTTAGCAAGTCACCTATTATATCAAACATAAACCTTTTAGGTCTCGACCTAGGAGGAGTAATAGAAAGGTTGTGCGAAAAACTTGTGGAGCCCTTTTCCACCAAAGTTTTGGATACCAATTTCCTTATGGTTTCCACTTTCCTGCCAACATACCCATGCCCAAAATTTATTTAGGAATGTATTTAGATGTATGATGTGCCTAGTGGAAATATTCTGAGGAAGGATAAGACTATTTTGCTAAGTATCTCTAGGGAAACCATGTCCAGGATGTTTCATCTTGAAGAACAAGAATTTGCAAATTTGACCCCTGCTTTGTTGCTAGATAGATTTTCAAAAAATCTGATGTTTATAGAAATATCATTGCAAAGAGATGGATTGAGACTCCTTTAAAATGTGGTTCTAAGTTACCTAAAATTCTCAAGAAAGGGCAAATGACCTCGCAGGTTCATGATGTCATGGTCTTATTGCACCTAATTCATGGTTCCCTAGATGTGTCTTCTTTTGAAGAATGGATGTATTTTTATATTTAGATTATTTTAAAAGGGTTTCAATTCCTAGACTGAGCTGAATTGATTTGCCAGCTCTTTGAAAAACCATCTCGAAGGAGCTTTAAACATGAACAAGGACTTCTATATGTCCTTATTCTTAACATATATTTGGCCAGTACTCAAGATTTGTGACACCTACCTCATGAACCTTGGGTGGAAAATATCACTATATACAACTACTACCCTATGTTACATAAAGACAAAGTCTTAGAGAACTTAAGGAGGGTTCATGACATTTTCTTAGGGAAGCTGTGTTTTGAGTTGAAAGGTCCTCCTCACCATAGATTCTCCTCTGCATCTCAGTTATTTGTTCAAGCTTTTGGCTGCATCTACATCTAATTCCCCAAGTTAACTCATCTAAGGATAGGTGGTTTCAATGAGGAACCTTTAAGACTCCCTAGGTTTTCCCTTGATTGTTTCATCTTAGTGGAGATATCTCGACAACTAATACCAATCATAAACAAGTTTTCCACTGATAAAGTTTTTGATATCATTTTTCGGCTCAAACTAGGTAAGCTAACTTGTAGGAGTATGGAGGATACTACATGCATAATTTCATACTTAATGAACTTTCATTTTGGGTCCTATTATTCCAAACCAAACTTTGATAGCAAAAGGATATCTCATAGCTTATTTGAATCCCAGGTGAAGTTTTCTCATGTCCCCGATATTGAAGATTTTTGGGAGGATTGTGCCCATGAACTAGAGGTCTAGAGGAGAGAATATAATAGGCTCATTATTTCTCAAATTAAGCCCTTTCATTTAGATTTGGATGTAGATGTCTCTGGTGTAAAAGAAAATAAAGTAGATTTAACAGACGCTCAAATAATTGAGTCTTTGATTTCTAGCAAAGCTATTATAAATTGGGACTCTTAGGAAGAGGACAATATTCTTGAAAGAACAAAGACCATTATTGAGAGAAAAAATTCTTCGTTAATAATGAAAAAGACCAAACATGCTGAAAAATTAATTTATTCATGTTCTAATGTTCCTTCCAAACCTGTAAGTAGTAAAAGATCAGCAAGGATTAATAAGGTGCAGACCCATAACCCTCCACTAGTTCAAAAAGATTGTTCTAAGAGAAGGACTAAGATGGCAACACCTATTGAGTCTAGTGAAGCTATTCAAGTTGATAGTGAACTTGATAGGATTCAGGTGGCATGCTCATTAATAATATTCAATGGGTTTAGATGAATGTGGGGACCTCTCCTCGAAGGGTAGGAAATTTGAATACTCTTGTGAAAGGAAATGAGTCTCAAAAGGTTCTTGACTCCACAACAAATTGGTTGGTAGTCTCAGTTAACAAAAAGAGGAGCCTAGTTCCAACTTGCTTCCTGGCCGATGACATTGTGAGAAAATATACTACCAAAGCCTCAAAATCTAAAAGAACTAAGAGCTTTGCCAGAATAGTATTTGATCAGAAGATAGGCAACATCATTATTGAGGTGGCCACTTATAATCCCAAAGATGATACAGGTGCACTAGATTTGAATAATTTTGAGATTACTCACACCAATTTGGGAGTGATTAATCAAGAGACAAAGGAACATTGGGTAGAATCATCCATGAAGAAAATTATCCTACAATCGCAAAAGGATGGTGTTGAAAAGAAAAGATTGAAGACAAAATTCCATACAATGGCAAAATACATAAGGTCATTAATAGGGAAAGCACCAAAAAATGATGGTTCATCTCAGTCCTCATTTGATCCCATTGCACCCAAAAATCAACAACTGATGAATGACCTAAAGAAGGGGAAGGCTATAATCTCTTTCATCCACAATCAGATAGACTATGTGATGAACCTACTGACTAAGTTTATACAGGACCTACACAAGGTATTTACTCTTGTTGAAGTAGTGGTAGGTGAGGCTCATTTATAAATGATAGTATGGAAGGCAGAGTCTGGGAGATTATCAACTATGGTTACTCAACTAGTGGACATGGAGGAATATGGTACAGATAAATTCCTAGAGGAAAACCCATTATAGCTGGTTGATGCAGGGTTGATTTATATATTGTGAAAGAACATAGCATGGTGGGTCTCCAACTATACTTCTACCATTTCCCACATACAAGCTTTCGAAAATGAGTTCAAGCTAATTTAGGATGGTGTGAATAAAGATTTGCAAACCATCAATTCAATTCCTTTGGCACCTTTCAAAGAAGATGGTTCAGATGTAGAGACGTTGGTTAAGAAATATGAAGAACCCCTAAATGCAATAAAAAATGGGGCTGATTTGACCATGGTAGATCTTACTAAATTGGCTAAAGTAGAAACTATGATCAACATGTGTAGCTAGTAGCTCCTAGAATATCTTGATGGTGTCACCAAAATGAAACAGGATAAGGACACATGGAAGAATTGCTTGTAGAGCATCAAAAGCCCTAACAAGAATGCCATGTCAGAATTTATAGTTGCATACCAAGTCTAGAAAAGCTTGCACAAGGACCTCCTACCCCAGACAACAATGATGAAGAGGAAGAGTAGCCAAAGAATCTCGATGATGATTCTCTTTAAAGAATCTTTGCCTTATGTTATTTTCATGTTTTAAGTTTTAAATCAGTTACTTCTAGGGTCTGCGTACTTGTTGAAAACTTGGTTATTAAAACTACTTTTAAAATTTTTCAAGAATTAGGTTTTGATGGAGATTCTCGGACACAAATTTATTTAAACTAGAAACTCAGTAGAGTAAAGGGTTGACAGTTTTTGATGGATATCATTCTATGAATGATAAATCTAGTTTAGTGGTTGTATGCATATTTTTGGCTTTCTAGCATTATACTAGAAAAGGATTTTTTTTTGTGAAAAAAGTATTATACATCTATATTCAAGGATTGTGTGCTTTGAACTATTCTCTATCGATTTAGTATTGAATTGGTATTGAAGTGTTAGATCTCTTTTTGATATTGGGTGCTTATGTGATGCATATGTTAAATAATCTTTTATTTCATCTCTTTTGAATGAGTAATTGATAGATAAACTGTGCATTCTCTCCTTTTTATCTAGTTACTATTTTGTTTAATTGTTGTTTATTTGATTATCCCTCTATCCAAGAATAGATGGGAAGCCTCACTAAATTTTGGTTAAAAGTAACCTTCATTTAAGAGAGTGTCTTCATTGAATATCTAATAAGGGAGCTAAACCTTACTAAAATTCAAAGAGGAATTAAAGAAGCAAAGATTCCTTAATTGTTGGAAGGTTGTATTTGTCTTACAAATTTGGGAATAGAAGTGTTGATAATTTGTTTTGTTAAAAGAAAAATCTTTTTACCAACATAATGTTACTTACATTTTTGTTGTAAAGATCTATAGTCAATCAGTTTTCTGGGTCTAGGAATAAGACTCCTTGGTCTAAATGCTTCTCAAAACTAAACAATTGCAGCAGCGTGGCTAATAGTGACACTTAGCTTGAGTTCATTTGGCCAAGCTGGTTTCTTCTAAATATGTATGTAGGTCTCTTTTCCTTATTGACATACTAGTTTCTTCATTTTCAAACACATTACAATTGGTCTTTGTAGCTTACTGAAGTATATCATTCTGCCATTATTTCAAAACTCCTTCATTTGAATTCAATGTGTGTCAATAGCTTTAAGAAACTTGAACAATGATATCATGATCTTCTCTACTTAGAAAAATCACTTTCTAAATATTTGGATTCTTCTTTCTTTGTTGTATAATTCGGATATAGCACCATAGTATGCAAGAATTCTTCATGGTATGATGGTTGTTCCCTTTTTTATCCTCAAGCTTCAAGGCAATGAATTGATTTCTTATTAATTGGATTCATTCGTGAAAATAATATTATTCTTCATATCTATACCAGATATATATCACAAATTCAATTGGGATATTTGCAGTCATTGTGAGCACAATTGGAACATGATATTTTATTCAATAGTTGGGCTCATTCCAATGTACCATGGTCATACCCTCTATAGCTTGATTCATCATTTCAAGGGATATGTTTAGCTGACTTCTTATCCTCCCATTAGCAAGAATCTTGGGGCAAAATAGTCCTTTCCACCCTAAAAACCACTATGTTACTTCATTAAAATCAGGACTTGAACAAAACTAGTGATGCAAAACCTACTACCACTTTGGAAAATTTTTTGCCTCCAACATTGCAACCATATGATAAATGGGAATAACATATGTCCAAGCCATAACCCAGTTAAATTAGTCTAGTTGTTGATTAGCAGAGTTGATTACAAATTCTTGAAGAACTATCATCAGATTAGGTACAATAAAATGAATCATTAGTTGTTCCCAGCTAGCAGGATCAAATACAATTTTCCAAGTTGATAAAATTGCATATGCAGATGCATCCCTTTCATGTCAAGCATGAAGCACATTCCTCAAGTTATAATGAATGGTTAGATATAAAGGCTCCATACGTTGGCCCAACAATGGAAGCCAAAGATATAAATATGCATGTATTGGCATAGTCTTTTGTTTCCTTTCCTTTAGCTTGCCTTGAATCATGCCAATGGACTCTAACACTCTATCCTATGAAACTCTTTGTTGCTTATCCAAATCCTTGATTTGATCCCCTAGCTGAAACTTTTTTTATTGTATTGGTACTAAGTTCTAGATTATGTACCATCCACTCAATCACAAGATGTACACTCTCAAATGCGCCCTTCTTTAGATGATGCCACATGAATGCTTGTAACATTTGATGCCACCATGTCCTCACTTTGGTTGGATTCACTACTAACAACATGTCAACATACGAACAATGCACAAAATTCACTTGATGTATGTGGATTCGTACCTAAAGAAGTCTTGATATTCCTCCTTGACACCAATTTAGATCCCCACCACAACTAAATTCATCCACTTGAGCTAGCACTAGGAGGGATTGATTGTTGAACTTGTATCCTTTCATCTTGGACTATAGATTACACCATTAGTACTTATTCTTATAGTTTGGTGAAGTCAGATAGTTGGTGATTGTGATGGAAAGAGTTTATTTCCTCCTGGTTGCATCCCTAATTTGTGAGAATGTTAGAAACTTTATTACCCTCTTAGAGTGTATGTGAGATAGAGCATTCCTTGAAGGCATCCATGATAGTCCATGCTTGTTTAAGGATTTGGGCTCATGAGCTTGAAGCCTCTTTGACAATAGAAGCAACCTAGGCATTACAAGCAATTTTTTAAAAAATTATTCGACTAGCCATCACAATTGTAATGGCATGTTCCAACAACAGCCATCACTTACACAATACGGTTATTGCAAGAGCGTCACAATTACAATGATCAATCCTGCCAGATGAACATCAGTTCCATAGTGTAGTTGTCACATGGATGTCGCATGTGTAATGGTGGACTAGAAGCTTAAGACGTCATAAGTGTGATGGTGTACTGTCATAATTGCAACATTGTCAACATGAAATCTTGTCCATTTATTCTTTTAAGTTGTGACAATTTTATTTGTCACACTTATGATGAATGCCCTTACTGTCACAATTTGGGATAGCAAAAGTTTGACGCCTATCTAATGGGAGCTAATTCATGGTTATGTCGATTGGATGGCAGGTGGTCATCGTAATTCGGGTCCAAATGTAGTAGTGAGAAATAGAATAATATCCTTAGTTTCATTCTAATTCTCATCCATACGAACTCCCTCTAAGATTCTTCTTGGATTTTTCTTAGCTGCTTCCACGTGAATTCTCCCTCTTACATCTGTCAACACTCTATTGTGAACTTCTATGATTTTCTCCCTCTTTATTATACTATTTTCCTTCTAAGATAAAACTCTCCCTCTTTTTCTTTGACACTGAACTCTTCTTTACTCTTCCTTTTTGACACTAAACTCTCCCTCTTTGACATCAAATGGCAAAGGAGACAAACTTTGAAATTACTATGTACCTTCTATAATGATTCATATGCACTATGCTTTGTGTTTCTCACCTGAAGTGTAATAATCTACATCAAATTGTTAGATCTTTAATGGATCTTGGTTAATGCATCACTATCTTTTTCTTTAGTGAGCGTTAGATATGGGAATAACCCCTAGTTTACCTCTTAGATACATAAATGCATCCTTAGGTAAAGCCTTAGTAAATATATCTACTATTTGCTCCTTGGTGCTCAAATATTCCAATCTCACCTCTTTGTCTTGAACCAATTCCCCTAAGAAATGATACTTGATTGCAATGTGTTTTATCTTTGTGTGTGTCACATGAGTTTTGGATATATTGATTACACTTGTGTTATCACAATAGATAAACACTAGTTCTTTGATTTCCTCCTTCATTCGTGACATTAATTTCTTGATCCATATTATCTTAGAACAATTAACTATTGTTGCAACATACTTTTCCTCTATTGTTGATTGAGAAATGCAATTTCGCTTCTTGCTTGTCCAAGATACTAAACTCTTTCCAAGAAAGAATGCTCCTTCACTAGTGCTTTTTCTATCATCAATGCTTCCCACCCAATTTGGATCAGTAAAAGCTCTTAACTCAAGGTTTCTTCCTTTCTTGTACCTCAAACTATATTCTTCAGTTCCTTTTAGGTACCTCAGAATCCTTTTAACTACCATCATGTGATTTTCTTTTGGATTAGTAGAGAACCTTGCAACTATGCCAACTTCCAATGCAATATTAGGTTTGGTGTATACCATATAATGAAGTTTCCCAATCATTGATCTATAAGTAATTAGTTTTACCTCTTTTGAATCATCATTGTTTGAAATTTTATGTCTAGTAGACATAGGTGTTCCAACTAGCTTGAACTCTTCCATTCCAAATACTTTCAATGTTTCGCTGATGTACATTGACTAAGTGATGAATATGTCATCCTTCATCTAATGAACTTGAAGACCCACAAAGAATTTAATTTCTCCAAACATAGACATTTCAAATTCTTTCCTCATTTCTTTAGCAAATGATTTTCATAACATCTCATGTCCTCCAAATATGATATCATCTACAAATATTTCTGCAAGCAATATCTTGTCATGTGGTCCTTCCTTGATATACAAATTATCATTATGATTTTTCTTTTCAAAAAAAATTCTTACCAGATATCCATGCAGCCTTGCATACCATGCTCTAGTAGCTTGCTTCAATCCATATAAAGCTTTGTGAAGTTTACATACCATGTCTCTTTTTCTTGGATCAATGAAACCTTCAAGTTGTTTAATGTAGACTTCTTCTTCTAGGATTCCATTCAAGAAAGTTGATTTAACACCCATTTGATATACTTTCAATCTCTTTTGTGTTGCACATGGTAGAAAAATTGTGTCTCCTTCAAGTCATGCAACAGGGGAAAATATTTCCCCCTATTCAATACCTTCTTCTTGAGCATATCCTTTGCATACTATCCTTTTCTTGTTCCTTGTTACTTCTCCTTTCTCATTCAAATTATTTATGAATATCCATTTTGTACCAATCACATTCTTATCCTTAGGCCTAGATACAAGAGACCAAGTTTTTATCTTTTCTATTTGCTCAATTTCTTCATTCATTGCCTCTATCTAGCCTTAATTTTCTAATGCATCTTTTATAAATCTAAGCTCAAATTCACTAAGAAAACATGTACCCTTTAATTTTGTTCCTTGTTAGTATTTCTTCTATCTCTCATCCAATTTTTTGTTCAGGTGCATGATGTCTTCTGACAAATTTTGCAAGTCTTGGATATATCTTTCTTGACTTTGAGCTTGGTTCACTTGGTTCTCCATGATCTTCTACCTTATTCTCAGGCTCCTCTATCTTATCTGACTATAACTCAAGTTCCTCTAACTATGATTCAAGTTACACTACCTATGGTTGCAACTCAGGTTGAATTGTTTGTGATTCAGGTCGTACTGCCAGTGAATTTCTAGGTTTACTTTGATGTTGCTTCGCTTCAATTGTTTGTGGTAAAGCCTCAAGTTCCTCCTCATAGTAAACAAACTTTATGTAGTCTTGAGGCTCCTTATTTCTCTTCTCTTCACTTATTTCTACAACTCATCAATCCTCACATATGCACTTTCTATGACTTTGTGAGTAGCAAGATTCAAACATTTATATGCCTTACTTTTATTGGAGTATCCTAGGAATATTCTTTTATCACTTTTTGTATAAAGGTTTCCTTTCCTTACATCTTTCAAGATATAACATTTGCTTCCAAATACTCTAAGATAATAAATATTAGGCTTATTCCCATACAATAATTCATAAGGTGTTTTGTTTGTACCTTTCTTCAGTTCAACTTGGTTAAGTATATGAATTGTTCAGTTGATTGCTTCTCTCTTGTATTTTGGTGCAACACTCTTCTTAGTCATTAGTGTCCTTGCACACTTTATGATGGATCATTTGTTTCTTCTTTCTACTATTCCATTTTGTTCTGGTGTTCTAGGTGTTGATACCTATTTTTTGATTACTCTTTCATTGCAGAACACGTTGAATTCATTTGAGATGAATTCTCCTCCTCAAGGTATATTTTAGTGGCTCATATTTACAAATTGGCTAGTTTTAGAATTTTTTGGCTAGTAATTCGGTGAATAATTTAAGATTTGATACAACCTAAATCACTATAGTTTTATAAAATTTAGTTCTAGAATATTTAAAATCACTCAATAATTTATTTTATTAAAAAATTTAAACTCATATATTCACCACAATATTTGTTACATGATTAGATTTGAGTCACCTAAATATAATATATTATTGGAGAAATGAAATTGAACAGACCAATAATTATCATAATTATTAGTTACATTAGGGATATATCACCAATCTTTAGTTTTCACTATTGATTTAAAGTATATGTAACAATCCTCATACTATTCCACAAGGTTAAAAAATATTCAATTTTGATTTGTAATATTCCATGGTGATTAATGAACTTCCTATTATTATTGAGATTCATCAATATTTAAAAAATAATAATTATGATTTGAAAATAATAGCCAATATTAATCATATTTAGAATAAAAAATTGAGAGATTTGCTAGTAGAAATAATTTTGTTTTTTCAAAATAATGAAAGATTTGCCAATATTTTATATCTTTTTTTGGAGGTGGATTTCTTAAAGTTTACCCTACTCCTCCTCTGTCTGATCTCAAGAATTTCATATTATTCCTTGTTTCTTTCTCAACTCTAGCCAAATACCATTTGAATTTTTTGAAAATAATCAGATTTATCTTTTAAAAACATTACAGTCATCATTCTAGAATAATAATCAACAAATAGAATGAAGTATATATCTCTATAGTAGCTTTCTATCCCTATTGGTCCACAAAGATCTATATGGACTAGTTCCAAAACTTCTTCAGAATTGTAAGACTTACTTCTAAAACTTATTTTACTTATCTTTCCAATTTGACATTGTTTGCACATTCCCATCTTAGGTTTCTTCAAATAAGGTATGCCTCTTACTCTCTTTTTTTTGCTTATGGTAACCACGTTATAAAAGTTAACATGACACATCCTTTTATGTCATAGCCAACTTTCTTCTCTTTGAGCTAATAAACATGTACTTTCAATGAGATCTAGGTAAAACATGTTATCTTTTGTCTAATTGCTAGTCCCAATTGGGTTTCCTTTTCCATCCATTAGTTTATCTTTTCCATTCATTAATTCTACCTTGTATCCTATGTTGTTTAGTTGTGCTACACTGATTAGATTATGTCTTAATCCTTCAACTCTGTAGGCATTTTCACATTTGATTCCATCAATTAATGCTATGATTCATTTTCCCTTTACATAACATGGTTCATTTTTTCCAAATCTAACACTTCCACCATCATAGTGTTCTAAATGTTCAAACTTAGTTTTGTCACTAGTCATGTGATGAGAACAATCACTATCTATGATCCATGCATCATTTTTCTAACATAAGAGATCAGAATCTTTAGCAATGTATTAAGATTTCTTACCTTTGTCTTTGTAGTCCTTGTAGCTCTTGAAGCCTTTCTTGCCTTTGAATTTGTTATTTCTTTTCTCATCTTTGTCTTCTTTGTTTGAACATCTTGTAGCAATGTGCCCAACATCTTCACATAAGAAACAAGTCAATGGAATCTTGCCTCTAAATTTTCCTTTCCCTTTTGATACTCTTTTTGCATGTAGGGCTTCAATAACTTCAAGGTCTTCATCTGAATCATCTTCTTCTTCACTATCAACTTTTTTACCTTTTGATTTTCCTCCTTTTCTGCCAAGGGTTAGTTTTTCTATGAATGTAGATTCAAGGTTGCTAGATGTAGGAGCATAGTTATCAAAGTTATCCAACTCAAAATCAGTTAATCTTCCCACAAGTGCATCCAATGTTATTTTATTTTTAGGATTGCACCTCATCTCTTGAATTGCTAAAACTCTAATTGCATAAATAGGAAGCAGACTTATTAGTACCTTACTAACCATTGTCTCATCATTTATGTTTCCTCCTACAACTTTGATTGCACTCACACTTTCTTTGATTCTTTCATTGTATTGGACAATGTTCTCTCCTTCTTTCATTTTCATTCGATCAAATTTGCCTTTCAAGCTTTCCGCGTTGGATCTTTGCACATTTTTGTCACCTCCATAGACTCTCCATATTTTTTTGCACATTTAAAATGTAGTAGGACAATATTTAACCTTGTCAAATTTAGAATAGTTGAGAGAAGAAGATATATCAATCATCATTATATTGTGATAATTTACCTCTTTCATTTGCTCCATAGTCATAGGTTTTGGTGGTGGCACATATTTGTTTTCCAAGTAGAACAAACCAATATCATTAATGCTTGATAGGTGTAACATGTCATGCTGAAAAGTTGTCTTTGTTAAGTTTAGGAATCTCCCTTCTATATGGCATCCTAGTCTTTAGCCTAAGTCCTTGAAACCTTCCCTGCAAGCACCAAATGATATGATACCAATTGATAGAAATGAAGAGAGTAATTAATATGGGAGGGGTGGATCAGTAACTACAAAAACAATTCCTTGTCCCTAGATAAAAATTCAAACTTTTCATTGATCATGCAATATTGATCAACTAGGTTAACACTAGAATATTACTGTTACTTGGTTAACAAATCAATCTTAATCTAGGATAATCTTTAGTAACTTAGTGGAAGAAACTTAAAGCATAAAGAAAATAAAATGAACACATATGACACCAAGATTTAACATGAAAATCCAATTTGAAAAAACCACCATGCAATTAGTTAAAGGTTACAAAACATACTATTAAGTATGATGTTGTTAGAGGATTTAGATCACCTTGTTAGGAGTGGCCTAGTTAGAGGTCTTCAAACACTTCAATCTTGAAATGTCACCTTGTCAGAGGATTTACAATATGACTGTTAAGTCAACTTTGTTAAGATATTTCTTCACTGCTACAATGGTTAGAAGGTAACAATAATTTGACCTGATTTATGAAGAAACTATATTTGTAGATTCAAATATCTATTCTAGCTTGACCTATGGATCCTTATTGATTAGATGTTCTTTGCATCTTATCTTCCACACTTTCTTGCTCTTCTTTTTCCTTCGCTCACATAGCCATATTATTCCATATTCCACTTGTACATTCTATCTTCACAACCTGACCTCTCTTATATATCACAAGCTTTGTCATGTCGGCTTAAATAGCCTTTCAAATAGTCAATAAAACATCTAAATTGTTAGCCTCAATCAATTAATTATTAGACACTTGCATTATGTTGTCACTTGGTCAATACTGTGAGCCCTTTGATGCCTGACCACTCAGTTAATATTGTAAGTATGATATCCTTCATTAATCAACTCCTTAGTTAATAATGAAATATCTTCATTACCCATCTACTCAGTCAATACTAAAAAATGCAAGGTTAATACTATAAACTCTTCATTGTTCAGTTAATACTAACATTTGTGTAACATCAATGATAACATACAATTAAAGAATTGTTTCCAACATCTACATCTCCTTCATGTTGTTAACAATCATAGATCCTCTTGGTATATACAACTGAAATCCCTTAAACAAAATGTGCTCCTAAATTAAATAGTCAAACCACGTATTTTTTTCATTTGTTATGTGATTCTTATAGGCCTTCCAAGGTTTTACAAAATTAGAATCAATTTCATAGAAGTTCTTCAAATCATCAAATCCAAATACTTCAACTCTCATCTTTGTTAACAAACTTCTTCTGCTCAAAGCATTATTGCTTTATTTGATTTTCCACTTCTAAGCTTCAACACAAAAAAAATTATGTGTGTACTCAACCCATTTGATATGTCTCTGATTCAACTTATTTTGTATTCCCAAATACTATAAAGCTTTATGATCAGTGTACAACACAAACAATTGAGGCATCAAGTAATGTCTCCATTTCTTCAAAGCTCAAACAATTGAATAAAAATCTCGATCATAGACTAAATATTTCCTCTTAGCATCATTTAATTTTTCACTATAGAAAACTATAGGCTTACCTTCGTGACTAAAAAAAACCTCAATTTCATTACCACTAGCATCACAATCAACTTGGAAAACTTTAGATAAATTAGGTAAAGCGAGTATAGACAATTCGGCTACCCTTTTCTTTAATGTGTCAAAACTTTTATTTTCTCTATGTGTCCATCTGAATTCCCTTTTATTACCTATCATTGTCCCTATCATAGCATTACATACTAAACTGAATTTCTAATAAACATCATATAGAAACTTTCCAATCCATGAAATGATCCAACTTCCCCAACATTCTCCTATGTAGGCCATTCAAGTATAGCTTTTACCTTTTCAGGATCCATCTTTAGTCCATCAACAAAAATCACAAAACCAAGGTATACAATCTCCTTCTTCATGAAAGAATATTTATTTAGGTTTATCAACACTTTTTCCTCTTCCATCCTTTGCAACACTTGTCTAATATGTCTTAGGTGTTCTTCTTTGGTCTTGATGTATAGTCTTGTGTCATTAAGATAGATAATGAAAAATTTACCAAAGAATTTCTTCAATACCTCATTCATCAACCTTATGAAAGTGCTAGGTGCATTAGTTAAACCAAAAGACATAACCAACCACTCGTACAATCCTGCATTAGTCTTAAAAGTAGTGTTCCATTAATCCCCTTCTCTGATTCTAATCTAATTGTATCCACTTTTTAAATCAATTTAGTAAAGTATCGTGCCCCATTCAAATGATCCATAATGTCATCCATCCTAAGAAAATGAAACCTATAGTTAGGTGTTATTTAGTTTATAGCTCTGGAATCAGTGCACATTTTTTGTTCTCCATTTTTACTAGGTGTCAATACAACATGTATTGCACAATGGCTCAAACTTTCTCTAATCAAACCTTTCTCAAGCATTATTGCACTTGTCTATTCAATTCTTCTTCTCTGCAAGTGTTAACCTATGTGGTGCTTTGTTAGGAAAACTAACTCTAGGTATCAAATCCATGCAATGACTAATACTTCTTATAGGGGGTAATCCATCAAATACATTGTCTGAAATAATGATTTGAAATTCTATTAGCAAAGATCTAACCTTAGGTGCATGCTCAAGTTCTTCTTGTTTCTATGTCTTTTTAGGGATCAAAGAAAATAAAATTTTATATTTCTTCATGCCCTTTAGAAAATGATTTCCTTCAACCAAGAAGAATCTAATTGTGTTACAATGATTGTCCCTAGGTTTCTCTATCAAAGGTAATATGACTTGTTTCTTCCCATTAGCCCAAATAGAATACTGATTCAATCCACAATAACGCAAAGCTTGTATATCATACTGGAAAGGTCTTCCAAAAGAGCATGAAAATAATCCATAGGCATAATATCACACAAGACTTCATCATAGTAATCCCCAATCATGATTTTAATAAAGCATTTTTCACTCACCAGTAATTTGTGTTCATCCTTGATTTAAGCAATGTGATAAGGATTTGAGTGTTTCAACCTCTATAATTGCAACTTAGAAACCAATTTTGCTAAAGCCAAATTATCTAAACTCCCAGTTCTGTCAATGATTACCTTGCAACATTTCTTTTCATTCTTACATCTAGCCTTGAAAAGAATTTTCCTCAAAATAGGTTCTTCATTCAATTTTTTATTCCACAAATTTCTTCTAATCATCAGGTTCTTTCCATTTTTAGGTTCATTACGAGGATCAATAGCTTATTCTTGAATTAAGGCATTTATACTACTACTTCCAATCTTCTTACTAGAAAAAAGTGCATTCAAAGGCTCTATGTCCTTCTTTACATTTAAAACATATGCCCTTAAACCAAGATCTAACTTCTTTTTTGTCATTACTATTATTCCTAGAGTAACTCGAATAATTAGTTCTAGTGTAGTTACCTCTTCCTCTACCATCATTATCTTCCTTCCATTCTTATTTTCCCTTGTCATGAGATGTATTATCAAATCTGTTACTTTCTCCATTAGTTCTACCTCTACATTGTTGAAAATTTCCACCTCTTGTCCTTTGTCTATGTTCTTGCTTCTTTGACAATGTCTCTTTAGCTCTCAATGCATGCAAGTATGCTTCTTCCACACTTCCCATTTTCAGAAAATTGCTTTCATCTTGAATTGAAGTTCTCATTGCATTCATATATCTAAGCAACCTTTTCAACCTCATCATCAACATGTCTAGATCTAATGTCCATCTTCTAAAATTATTTAGTGTAATCCTTCATAGTCATGTCTTTCAATCTCAAATTTTGTTATCTCCTCAATAGATTAACTTGATACTCAACATGAAGAAATTTCGTTTTCAACTTGCCAACTATTTTCACCCAAGTCTTGATCTTTTCCTTTCCTCTTCTTTTCTTATCTATTTGCAAGCGTTCCCACCAAAGAGAAGCATGCCCTCTTGGAGAATTTAGTGGTTTCTATACTCACTTTTCTATCATCAAGGGTACTTGCATAGTCAAAGAACGTTTACATCTCAAAGATCAAACCTGACAAAGCATCCATATCAAGTTTTTCGCAATAAATTGAAGGATCAAAAGTGGCTCTGAAATTCACTCTGGTAAAATCTCTCAAGAGTCTTTCTTCATCTTGTTCCACTTTAGGTTTAGGATTAGGTGTAACTGCTTCTTCCTCAAGTTAACATCATCAAGATGTACTCCTCTTCTCTGGGTTGCCTCAACAACTTCAAGTCTTGCTGCAATCTATCTTAGCATGTCCATGATGGAATTATCTACATTTCCTCTACCTTGAACCATTTTGACAGTATAAGTTCCTATAAGAATCGTAACCCTATGCAAGTTATAGGTCAAAAATTAGTTCTTCCTTCGTACAACCAATTCAAATAGGGTTCTCCATGATTCCAAGTTTCCACAAGGAAGGAAATCTTCACTTTGTTACCACCTGACGTAAGGCAAGTTGAGTATAGTGAACCAAGGAAGCACTCACCAACCACCTTGCTATAGTGTACACATAGAAGATAACACAAATATGCAAGAAACAACATTTGATATTGATCTCAATTCGATAATCTCATCACAATGTGCCACACATAAGGCCTACCTAGTTGTAGCCATATACAACAAAGTTACAATTAATGAGAGTAGAAGCTTAGGCTTGTAGAGCCAAAATGCTTATAAATCTCTTCTTAGTAATTCCATATCCTCGTCCTAGATCTCAAATATATAGCCATCAAGACCACAAGTTAGATTGACAGTTATATTTATTACAAAATATAGGTCCTGCCCCAAAGGGAAAATCAAAGACCAAACAATTAAGAAAATTAACATGTTACATTGGTGTGCACCAAGATAGGTCCACACATGATCCAAGAAGATATCCCCAAGGCCATGGGAAGCCTTGAAATCACAAAAACCTCACAGAAGCTAGTTAATGTACACTACTTGATATGTCATGAAATGAACATGCCTCGAGCAAGGAGAAAGACAACTCTTTGGCAAAATGGAGTTAAGTTCTGCGAACATAGGAGATGGTTCCACGAGAGGTCCACGTTAAGAATTCAACTATGCAAAAAGGAAGAACTCGAACAACAAGGATTGTTCCCAAAACAATAGACTGGTACATGAAAACATACAATATTTTTGGTTGATGCAAGATTGCCTAAGAACCCAATAAGCTCATACATTAATATGTGTAAAAGTATACAACATTAATGATAGACAAAAGTTATATTTAACGCATGTGAAATAGGGGAAGGGTTTGAAGAGCCATTTTTTTAAAGATAACATTTATTAATCTGATAGGCTTATTACTCTCAGACTTGCCGTTGGAATGTTATGACACTCCGACGATGTTAGACACCGTTAAAATAAGTGAACAACCAAAATTCTTGTTTGCAACGGTTGTTAGAAGAAATAGTTGGAAACCTACTTTGCAATGGTTGTTAGAAACAATAGTAATGTATAAACTACCTATTTGAAGGAAGTGGAAAGATTTGATTTAGGCTATGCACACTTGCCCACTTTATGTCTCTCTACTGCTTGGTAATCAATTTCTGGTGAATTTTTTTTGGTATAATATAAATTAGTATGATTTTTCTTTCCTCACTTTGTTGCCCAATTAAAATTCACCCTCTAAGATGCTCATTTGAAGCCTTTTTTATTTGATTGGTTTTTCCCTTGTGTTGTAACTCTACGAGTGACAACTGCGGCAACAATATTTAAATAAATTGGTAAGGCATTATTCAAATTATGAAATGCTTGAAATTGTTAAGAGAGGTATCTAAAGCGAGAATATTTCTATCAATTAATAAAATCAGTGGTTAATAGATGTGTGAAAGATATTAATGACATTTTAAGAAACAATTATTAGTTTTGATTTAGATAAATTTGATAATGGTTTGAACTTTTACAAAAGCAATCAAATGGGTGGATTAAAGGGAGGACCTGTAAAGAAGAGAGGCCACTAAAGACATCTGTATATGAGTGTGTATGTATTATTTTCTTCTATTTTTTTTTATCCAATCTAATTATCTTTAGTTTTTTCATTTTATTTGTTTGGAATAGCCTACTTTATTTGCCAGAGTATAAATTATGTTGTCAAATTTGAAGTCCAAAGTTCTCAAAGTTAGAATGTTGTTTTAAACAAACATTCTCTCATATTGGTGAAAATTTCTTTATTAACAAGATTAAAATTAAATACTTTTTAAATAAAATATAAAAATTTCAATTACAAAATATTATATCATTAGATATACAATATTAAAAAAAATTATATTTTAAAATAAACTAATTCAACATTTTAAAACAAACTAAACCATTTGAATCTCGAAACAAAAGATTTTAAAGAAGTAGATTGTTTGAATTTATAAGTCTAATAATAAGTATCACTAGATTTAGAAAGAAAATTGTATATTTTTACTAAAAAAATTCTCATAATAATTTGAATTGTCTCCTAATCATTTTCAAATTGAATTGGATCAATGTCACTCAAGATAATGATATTTCCTCTTTGGTACCATGATTTTGTTGATGCACTTAGTAGTTAATCCTCCAAATCACCATTTTCTTGGCTATGTTGGATCACTCCACCTGATCTCACTGGAAGAATGCAAGTTTGGAAATATGTGATGAAATTGTAGAATAGTTCTTAAATGAGGGAAAACTCTTACATTGTGTAGGGGCATACCAAAAGTTCTAGCTACAAAGACTACTATGTCCCTTTTCATGTCTACCCAATAATAGATCAGCTATAAATCTAAATGCATCTTCCTAATTCTAAGATGAGTCGAGTAGACAACATGAATAGAAATATTCAACTGAATGTTTTGTTCAAACTATAAAAATTAATTATAACAAGAAACGTGGTGAACACTATTCAAGAGCATCATCAAAAGTATACAAGACTATCGGCTAAACCCTTGCAGCCACCAAAGCTACAACCGCTAGTAACTATTATTTTGGCTTCTAGATAGTTTTTATAAATATGACAAGATTCATTGCACAAAAGGCAGAAAGTTGTATTTTGAGTTAAAGCATTCAATACATATTCTTTATTGCCTTGCTTTGAGCATCACAAAATTTACAAAGATGATTCAATGTGCATGAATGTCCAAATAATCATATATTTTTAAGTACCAATCAAGTTGTGGAACTAAACTAATTACTGATTATTTTTTATCTCCAACATTATTTTCTAATTAATATACCAATTGTACAATTACATATAAAAAATAAAAAATAAAAAATAAAGTGAAATTAAAAAACAAAAAAAACTTTCTTTCTTAATTAACCTTTTCTCAGATCTCTTTGACATACTCATTGCATAGTCCTATTAGAGATGGGATCATATGAAAAAGAGGAGGATGATGATGACTTTGAGGCTCTCTTTAAAGCTAAAATTGCAGAAGAATCATGATTGCTCCATTTTTGGTTCAGAGTTCAGGGTGAGAAGTTGTGAAAGAAATTATAATGATGATCCATAGAGACTGATTACATTGGTCTAATTGATGAGTTGCCACACTTTGTAGAAGAAGATGAAGTGCAACCTCGAGTGAAGGAGATTGAACATGGTTAAGACCCCTGAAGATCTCTTCAAGGGTATCCTGGTTATGTAATTAGATGTGCAGTATGTGAAAAAAATCCATGCATACATAATTAGGAATGTAATTCGACTCGATATTACAGTGGGAAATACCATCATAGATATGTATGTCAAATGTGTAAGGATTTGAGACCACACAAAATGTTATCATTAGCAGGGTGAAAAAAAGACGTAGTAACATACACTGCAATGATTTGTGGATGTAACCACAATGGACATGTCGGCAATTTCATCGCTCTGTTTCATTGAAAGGTATGAAAACTATTTCAGTTACTGTGGTGATCATGATCTCTACTTGTGGTATTTAGGAGCTTTGCAACAGGGGAAATCAATTCATGCTTAGGTATTTGAGAAATGGTTTTCAATCGGAAGATTCTGTAACATGGATATTTATATGTGCCAATTAAAGGCTGCATGCCAAGTGTTTGATAAAATGTGGTCTCACAGATTGCGGTGATTGCTTTCAATAAATTTACGTACACAGTAGAATATATTTGTATTATTTTAAATTATAATTTTAAGACATACAAGCCTTCCAATTCCATGTATGCAAAATCGAAAAGAAGAATCACTGGAGATTTCAGGTTAATATCACAGGTATTGAGAAATTCCTCCTATTAAAAAATAAATTTCCATTTCAGACTGAAAAACAGTCCTTTTACCGTTGAATCTTTTCTTCTCACTCACCACTGAAAGTTATTAGTTATAAATTATCAGGCCTAAACAGCCATTTCAATGCAAGTATCATACCATTGAAGGTAAAATCTGTATAAAAAACACAGGCAATCAATGACTCAAAACAGTCAACCCATTTTAAAAAATAACTTTAATTGATTAAGAATTTACATGAGTTTAACAAAAACTGAGACTTCAATTAGAAGCTTCTCATTTTTGTTTCAATATACATCCCTGGCAAAGCTTCTAACCAAAACAGTTTCCACCCAACCTATCAAATACCATATTTGTTACTCTTAAATTCTTAGTTCAAGAGATAAAACACCCCAGCTCACCTTGAGGGTAATGAAAACCAGGTAATTGCCTACAGAAGACCATTTTTTACAATAAAAACTATCCACACTAACATCAAACTTGGAAAATGCTGAAACAAAGATAGATGCCAACTCCCATCAGTTGCTGCTCTGATTTAACTCCCACAGCTCTAAAAACATTCTGCCACCATATCTTATCTGTAACCTGCCATACAAATGCTCTGAAGTGGAAAGAAGAAATGGTGAGAGACAGAGCGGTGTCAAGAGACCGAATGAGTAGAAGGGGATGTGAAGAGAGACTTAACAGAATGAGCAAGAGATGAAGCAATGGCTTCTTTCACTTTCCCTCTCTTGGGAATATGCCTTCCATTACAAGGAGGAGTGAAATTGGATTGTGGAGAAGGCATTTGATCTCCGTAAGAAGAAAAAAATGGATGGGAAATGAATTGTGAGGAAGGAGAGGAGGAAGGTGCGCATTTATAGCATGATCCTGAAAGGAATTTTTTCCTGTCAATGCTATGAATGTAAGTCAAGATTGTTTGTGTAGTTTTCTTTCTGGTTTAGGGGGGGGTTCCAAAATGGCCAAAACATAGTGTGAAAGGAGAAGTTGGGGAGTCAAGGGCCACGACTGAAGTCCCCATGGTACCGTGATGGTCAAGTTGGGAGGACTACAGATTAAACAACTCATCTTGACTTTGTCAATACTGTCTTTTATAGGTACTTATTTAACTTCGAGTCGTTGGGAGTCACTATTATTGAATTGACATGATTACATCCACTTTGGATTGGTCGGGGCTTGACAATGGTACGTCAAACATGTGACTGTATTTCTATCGGAAAGAATTTAAGTGCTTTGAATCCTGTTCACATTTTAGGAGAAAATGGGTTAGCCTAAGGCAGAGGATAATATTATAGATCATGAAGATCAAATGGTCAAAATTTCAGGAAAATTTGTTGTATTTTCGATTGTTTGAATTTTGGTAAAAGGTGCATTTTGTCTCGAATATAGCCAACTCTATATTCTTATATATCATAATTTATGTAATAGCTTTTCTAGCATATTGGTGTTTCTATTCATGAATATCTTCGCATTACAATTGCTCTTGCAATGTTTAGGGGTTTGTTGTGAATCAAGATCAGTCATATTCATTTTTAAGATTGTTGTATGGTTTATTAGTATATTTATATAAATACACAATATACATATATACATGTATAATCGAAAGGTAATTTTCATTTTATACATAGGATTATGAGCCAAGGTAGATATGAATCTTATGATTTTTACATATAAACCTTTAACAAGCTTACCTTCATTAATGTTGTGTTTGCAAATATTTATGTATGTAATGAAGTATGTGGATCTAATGTGTTTCATATCATCAATAAAATAACTCTCTTTGGATTTTACATGTTTAAGAGTTACTTATATTTGATAGCCACCCAAGAACAAAAAACTAAAAGGCAATCACAGCTAGATTAGAAGATCAATAGAATGCATTAAGCATAATTAATGTGTTCAAAATGAAAAGAATAAATATATACAAGATACACCTCAAAGTGATGTGTATGTACAACCAATGTGTGATAAAAGAGATCTAGTCATGTGTGCACATCTCCACCAAATAAGGTTTGGTTCAAGTACGGTGAAACCTACCCAAGTAGAAACCATTGTAGCAAGTGTATCTTATTCTAGGTCCAAATTAGTACACATGTAAAAATGTAAATAAACTATGTATAACAATGTTATTCACTAAGACCCCTCTTACAGCCCCCTACCCACGCCCAACAAGGGTAGCTTGGGTGGGTATGGATACATGAAATGGATCCCAACCAATGTGTCATTGTATAAGGCACCCATGTAGAAAATGATCCCCTCAAAGAGTTAGTGAAATAGAAAACTTCATTAAAAAAATTCTCCTCTCTGGAGAGGATTTCCTAGACCTGTCCCACTACAAAAAAATGCATAGAGAGGAAAAAGTAGCACCCTCAATATGGATTTAGTTGGTGCCAAGATTAAACTCATAGGGGAAGAAACCCAGTTATGTAAAATATTAGGAGAAAATGTTAATTATTTTCTCTAAATATGAAGTAGTCTGAAAGATCAATAGGAAATGTATAGATGAGATCTCAAATGTAATGCATGTTGATCCTAATATGTTTGATCCATTCATGACGGGTTGGATTTTATCTAGATAGCACTCAAATTGTCCCAAAAAGGAAAGATGGTCAAGTGAGAGCACAAAGTTGAGTCTCAAATTCGTGAGAGTCTACAGATTGAAATGAGACCCCTCCATAAACATGCACTTGTTTTTTAAAAAATGTGGTGCTCAATTAGGTTCGATAGTCTGATCCGTTTTCAAGAATTTGATACTTGTTTCTTTGGATTCCCAAAGCAAAATGGGCACCTGATTTTTTACAAATCAATCACCCCATTCGTAAAAAATGGATACCCAATTTTGAGATATATTTATTTTCATTTTTTAACCCATTTTTGCTCATTTTGTTCTAAACAAAAATGACATCACGTGACAAAGGACTAGGGCCCGATTTTGACAGCCCTACCAGCCCCACAACTTGTTTTTTTTCACATACCAAGTACATTTAATAATTTCTTATTATTAGGTTTTTTGGTTTTTTGTTAAAAAAATAGATATATTCTATTATTTTAGTTTGTTGCTAAGTACTTTTATTATAAGGGTAAGTGTACAAAGATGTGGTACCAAAAATATGTTATTTTCTTTTCTTTTTCCAATTCAAGGCATAACACAATCGTGGTATAGGGTGATCGCACTATGGTTGGATAGCTCGAGTCACAAGCTCAGGATATTCAAAATATAGTGCAATTGCCCTATAGTGTGTTTGCGCTAATGCGTACATACTATGCAAATTTCATAAGTAAATACATTCACGTTTGAAAAGCTCTTGTAAATTTGCAAGTAAAATGCAATAGGCTCTACAAGGCCAATTTTAGCATTGGGATCATACATAAAATGTAATATTTAAGTATAAGTTGAATACTCTTCCTTTGCGATATTTATAAAGTTGCATTTTATGTATATACTTCTAAGATGTTTGAGAGTGGTTTCAACTTCATAGGAAGTAAGATAAAGAATTTGAATTTTGAGTATTTTAAAAATAATTTCAAACTTAGCTAAATTTCAAGGATCAATATATTATTGTGAAAAATGATTCCCAATGGACAATTGATTGTAATCTTAAGCCCTTCACTTTTGAAAGATTGTTTAAGGATCGTTACTCCTTGTATCGTTTATATTCTATTATTAGTTTGGTAATTGACATGTATGTTTAACCATCTTAATAGAGTGAGAGAGAGAGAGAGAGAGAGAGAGCGAGAGAGAGAGAGAGAGAGGGGGTGGGGGCGGCGGTGGGGGGGGTGTGTGTGACACAATAGGGTGAGTGCACCAAGATGGTGTATAAAAAGGGGGGTATAAGTGGACACATTTTTTCTGAAATTAGGTAACCCTGAACTTAGACAAGACATTTGAGGGTCATCCACTAAAAATGACAAGATGTGTAAAACATATAAATTGGAGTACTCTGAATCTACTTTCTAAAATACTAGAGTTTTTACAAAATGGATAATATTAGCTGGGTCAAACCCTGCAAACACGAAAAATAATTCCTTTTTTATATAGAAAATGTAACATAGCCATTTTCATGTCCAACATAAAAGACATAGTTATATTTAGTATTTTGCATATCACTTTGGTAGGATGATAGTTAAGAGTCATATCTAGAAGTTGTGTATTTTTTTGTAATTTTATGATGAGTATTTTTTTGTTATGAATTATTGAATAGACTACATCCTGAAATTTTGGTACATGTTCGTGTGTTGAGCATAACTTGCATCAAAATAATTGAAAACAAAAAGTTTTTTTAATTGTGTATATAATCAAGAGTAGAACAATAATATGTAATTTATTTTGAATTTGGTTAAGTATATCAAAAGTTATTAAAAAAATCGTAGACATATGTCTTTGAGGAATATCAAGGCATTGGTAAAAGTAATTAAAGTTTACAATGTTAATGTTGTCCAAAAATAATAATAAAATTATATGGTTAGAAAGCTAAGAAGACATGTAAGATTATGGTGGTGATTTTAGAGATACCCACTTCACCATTAGTGCACCTGATGAAGACAAAGACAAGAATTCATCTTAGAAGATGAAAAACTTGTTGGAAATAACAATGGGAAAGTGAGTTTTGAGGGGTGGAGGGGTGGGGTGCGGGTGTGAATCAACACTTAAAACTTTTTCCTCTAAAACATATCACCAACATCCATCTCATAACTTAACATGTAAACTGAAATAACATAACATGACCATAGCATAAAGTAAATAACACATAATACAATAAATTGGTTACCAACAAACCCTCCAATAAGAAGGTAAAACTAGGGTGGAGATGACACCCACAAATCTTCACTACTAGAGTTGTAAAGTGTGACCTATTATGGCTACAATGTGTTTGATCATAATCTATGATCTACCCTGTGAAAGATTTGTCTTGTTAAAGGCTTACATAGATTGTTAGGTCTCACCTTGTTAGAGGATTTAAACTTACAATAAAACAAGCACTCGGTTAAGAGATTTACTCTATATCACCTGTTAGAATGATTCAACATCGTGATCCTTTCGTTAACACCTTTCTACTTGATGTTAGATCTTCTCCTTACTAATTAAACCTTGATCCTCCTGATCAGATATGTCTCTTATGTTGTTTCACTTCTATACTATGTTCTTCTCAAACTGATTTTGCAATGCATAGCTTTGTCATAGCCATCTCAGCCACCATGAATGCTCTCTCAACTCTAAGCATTCATCTCCTTGCACACATTCAAACTCTCTAGGGTTTTCCTTGATAAATAAGCATCAGTGGGGATGGATTAGGTAAGAATCAACTATTGTAGTGGATCCATATTGCCACCTTAAGCTTCCCTTTTTTGATTGGTTGCATGTATTGCATAGGGATTCACAATATACCTCCATACTTATCTTTCATAATTGTAAAATCTGATTATGTTGGCCAAAAAATAGTTTACATAGAAGTCTATGCCATTAAAAACATCTATGCCATAAACTGTTCACTTGGTAGCCAAAGACTCTGATGCGCGGCCTTCATTGTGCTCCTAATGTTGTAACTCAGCTTCTGAATAGCTCGGCACTCTCTGTTTACTCGATACCTGAATCACTCAACATGTATAGATTGCCCAACACTTGAGTGACTCGACACTAACTATCTGCTCGACACGTATTGGCTGACAACTTATGCTCGACATGCTTAGATCACTCGGCTCGCATTGATTGCTTGGCTCGCTCTGATCACTCGACATACATTGTAATTCTGCTAGATTATGACTAAGTGCTTTGTCACTGCCTTGTCAAAACCAATATGAGATTAACAATCTCCCCCTTTGACATGAGTGGCAACAACACTTTGTCAGACATCCTTACATTATGCATAAGTTAGACAATATATTCTTCATTACTCGGTGCATATACAAAACTTCCAAATTTGCAAAATTTGAAAAATTGTTGTTTCTCCCATACTCTTTTACTCCCCCTAAGTAAATGTTTCATTTTTGTTTTACTCTAATAGTCCTGCGGAGTAGATATCTGCCTTGACAAACATTTTCCTTCAAATTTTCATAATCCCCCTTTTTTGACACTTATGTCATTTGGGTTGTACACTAACTGTGTGTTTGTCCAAAAATGGCTTGTGACGCTCCATGATTATCTTCAATGTTGCATCCCAGTTGTTGCATGCTACCTTGAGAGAGTGAAACTATATGTCTAGTTAGGCATCAAGGTCAACTAAGCCATCATGTGTTGAAAGATGAAAATCTTTCTTCATAAAAGTTTCTGCATAGGCTAGTTCCTTATGCAACACTTCCATGTGAGGAGTTAGCATTGACTAGATACTAATCAAAGTATATCTGATATTAGCATCTTGGGCTTACAATTCAGCAAGCCTACTCTGAGTTGTCAGTAAACTCTAGAAATGTATCTGACTTTGACCAAGAGATAGTTTTAAAGTATTACCTATGAGCTATAAATCTCTCCGCAGTTGGTCAATAGCCCTTTGGGTTTCCTGTGTGAATAATTCAACATTGCATAACTAGTGTATAGAGAGAAGATGTTCTCTAACAATATCTTCACACTTTCCATCTTGGTTTCTAGATCAACCTGTCCAAGTGCAATAACACTAGATATCTTTTCCAGTACCTTGGTATGAAACTTTCTTTCTGACCATTCTAATAATTTGACATTAGAATCTAGGTCTTCATCCTTTATCTTGTCCATAATAGTGACAAGTTTCTCTATGATAAACTTATTTTCATTTGGTTCTGGGAGGCTGAAAGCATCAAAGAATATGTCTTTAATGTCATGTAAGATTTTCTTTTGCTTGTATTCCCTCCTCAATATTTCTTGCCTCTTTTTCCTTTGTAGAGCTTCCTATAGAATACTCATTTCTTCAATAGTGATTGTATTTAAATCAAACTTTGGGAGCTCAAGAAATTCATCTAAACTTACATCCTCAAATGATGTAACTTCAACACTCTTGGGTGTGCTGGAACTTGGCCTTGATATTTGCAGTGGTGTATACTGGGTACTCGACCACTATAGAATTTGACTACTAAGAGGAGATGTAGAAACTGACAATGTGACCAGTGTCTATATAGCAATCTGTTCCTCAGGCTTAGTAGTCAAATCCAGATGTTTAGTCCTGTCATCTTCCTGATGTATTACACCATGCTATGGTGGATTAGGTACAAGACATGCTTCCTGAAGTGTGTGTACTTCAGTTCTATCCTTCTCAATAGTTACTACTATTGATAAACCTGAATTGTGTAGGCTTAGCACTAATGTGTCTACATGTTGTGCTTCAACCTCTTTCATCTAAAATACAACTGTGGGCATTGCAGATTGTGTTAGTTGTGTAGCCTCTTGTTGATCCTGGTTTACACTTTGATCTTTTGATAGATCTTGTGATTCTTTTTCTTTCACCTCTATAGATGGTGGGGGCACATTTGATGTGTCTATTGGTTTCTCCCCTGTAGATACAAGTTCTCCCTTTTGAAATTAATCAAATCTCACCAATATAGGATTTGTGCATAGCATTACTACATTGGGAGAGTCCTATAGGATTTTCTTCAAGTCATCCTCAGTCAAAGGATTCACATTCTGTGTTGAATTATCATAAACATCCTTGATAATAACAACTGAGTCTTGTTGACTCTCTTTGTCTTTATGTGGAGAACTGGCACTTGACACTTGTACATCTTGTACATCCTATTGCTCATCTTCAATTGTGACCTCCTCTATTGTTCCTTCAATACCTTCCACATCAACTTCCTTGACTGGGTTTTCATCGTTTCCTTTCTCTTCCTCATTCTTCTCAGGTTCTTTATCATCATGCTCACCTTTCTCAGTAATGGCTTGACTGGATAACCCATATATTGATTTCCAAATTGATGTACTTTTGGTTACCACATCTTCTATATTCTTCTTCAAAATATGGAAAATCTTGTATTTAGGGGAAAATTTACTTTTATGCTTTTCCATAGCTTTAGAAATCATCCTTTTATCTAATTCGGGCATAACTTGGGCTAGTGTTGTTTCCCTAATTTGTCTCTCAATTTGTAAGTTGTATTGCAATTTTTGCTCAACTCTGTTATAAAGACTTTGGGTAAATAGTTGGAAATTTCTAGAGGAGTTGTCTTGAATGTAGCCATCATGTCATATATGGGCTCCTCAACTTTACTCTTATCAACTTTTCCTAATGTGTGAAACCAGATAAATCTGCATTTGTAGTAATGTTTTCACACAAATGATCAATAGCAGAAGAGGGATTATGGCTTACCACCTTGTATTGACTCAAGTCATCTGACTCTATCTTTTCTTCATTTGAATCCTTCTGAGGTGTATACTTCTTCCTTAGTCTTTTGTAGGTCTTCTTAGCAGGCTCACTTGGCTCTGTTGTTCAACTGCTCTTTTTCCTTTAGGCTTTGTCACTTTTGTAGCCTGAACAGTGGCTGCCCTTGTGCTTGACCTAGTTATAGGTACAACTGGCTTCTGTTGTGGCTTCTTCAAATGCTTCATAGTTTTCTCCACTATCTACTCCTTAGATTTCCTCTTCTTGGTAGTTTCCTTAGGTTCTTCCTTGTCTTATTCTCCCTTGATACCTTCTACATCTTCACCTTGATCTTCACCTAGGCCTTGTGTTAATTCTAATGGGGCTTGGCCTTGTTCTTCCTCATCATCATCATCATCATCATCTTCCTCTTCTCCATCTTCACCAAATCTCTCTTTTATCTTCTTAACCAGTTTGTTCTTCTTCCTAATAACTATAGCTATCTTTAAATCAATTGTTATCCTGTATTTGGCTTCCTCATAGTTTCCAAATGAGGTTGCACTCTTGTCAATGTCTTCTACTAACAAATTTGTTATTACTACAAAGGCTTCATCCACATTGATCTCATATGGCAAGGGTTTTAGCCATCTGACCCTAGGTATTGTTCCTTGCACATATGTGTGGTATGCATCCACTAGGAAAAAAAAATCATTATAATGTTATTCCACTAAAGATACAAGAATTCTCAATCTTTGTTTCATGGATTTCTTAAAATCCTCAAAGTAACTAGTTATCACTGACTCAAAGTTATCTCCAAGTTGCTCAATAAATTCTAAAATCTATTGTGCAATTGACTTGTTAGTCTCCCAAGCAACTATGCAAAGGTGGGCAAAGTGTTTTGTACATAAAAGAATATACAAACAAGTAAAGAACCAAACTTGCATGATGCACTTTTAGCTTTCCTGATGGCCTCCAAGTTTTCTAATAGTTGTTACAGTTGTAACTCATCAATGTCATAGGAATGGTCTCTCTTTACTATCTTATAACCCAAATTGACTGCCATACATGAAACACTATTTAGTCGGCTAGACTGAAAGAACTTGTGAGCTATCACTCTCACTGCAAAGGAAACCAGGGGATTTGAAATAGTATCAATAGACATCCCTCTATTATTCCACACAACACATGTATTATTTTCAATAGTTTCCTTTGCATCACTTCTCATACTCTTAGGTTGATCTAGGGTAGGGTACCCTGATCCTTCTTCCAACCAAATATAATTATCATGTATGCGGCTTAGAACTATCTAAATCCACTTAGTCTTGAACATTTGAGGAAAATCTAGGGCATGCGTTAACACTTTCTGTTCAACAATTTTATTCTCTTTCCTCAAAACTCCATTATCACATAGCTCTTACTATAGGCATCTCTTATCTCCATATCTCCTACCTCTCCAATCTTTATAGTATAGTGACATCTAACATCTTGGATCATTAGGACCATTGGTAGTATCATAGATAGTGCACCAGATGGATCTCCCTTGTATGCAATTTCAAGAATAGCTCGAAATGGGGATTGCCTAACATTGTTACTTATCAATTCAACATTGAAAACTTCTTTCCTCTCTTTCCTAATAGTTGTAGAAGAGCTAGCTACCATTGTGATTACCTAGGGTCTGCAAGAAATAAAACAACGTAACTCAACAATAGCTAAATACCTTTCAAATCTGAAGAACAATGTCGAGTAGCGGTTGAATTCAGTTCACAAACACTTGAATCTTCTTTTTCAATTTGCCTTCATTCTCTTTGTGTGCTCTATAAACTCTGGTAAGTGAAAATGAGTCAAAATTTGACTATATAACCCTTCATATTTGGCATTAAATGCTTAGTTCTTACACATTTGTAAGCTTGGCTATCATAGGACTTTCACCACACTCAATTAACATAGTGAGCTCGACACTTACTACAATGTCTCCTTAACTCAGCTATAACTACAATTCCTCTCCTTGCTTGGCAACAACATTGAAATCTTCTATGTTTGACACCAACATAGAAAACAACAACACTATAGATTTTCTCTAGGTTCTAATCACTACATTGCATTTTAATTCATGCATATGCGATCTTTTCAGATCTTGGATTCTTGGAATTGATGCATAATATAACTTTTCAAATATTAGTCCCACACATACATTTTATTTCCTAGTTGAGGGTGATGTGATCATCTAATCCATTGGATGAAGTGACCTCATCTGATCTTGATGTACTACATTCTTCCTTCTTTTTCCATGTCTTGTTCATCTACACCTTTACCTTCTCAACATTGACCTTTTCTTTACCTTTACTGTTTTCATTACTCGGTACTAGTGACCTAGTTGGACTTTTGCTGACATGACCAATCTTGAGACAACTAAAGCATGTAGTCTCACTCAACCATCTATTTTAGATGCCTCTAAAATGTGTTCTAATGCAATTCTCAAGAACATGTCCATATTCTTGACAATAGTGACAAATGTACCTTGTGTTGTTATCCCAATCATAGGAGTTTCCATTTTGGTGTACCTTTATCTGCTTGTTTGATGTCCACTTGGCCTTAGATATGAATTCATATGCTTTGTGTCCATACTTCTAACAATTGTAACAGTATCCTTAAAATCTCTGAGTGCTCATGGTCTTGGTCTTGCATTCATTTGCCTAATGTCTTTGTTTGTTGCAGTCATAGTAGTATCCTCTGTAATTCTGCTTGGGGTTCTAGTTGACAGTTTTGCTCCTATAAACATTTGTTGTATAACCCAATTTTCCATAATTATGACAAGTAGGTTTGTAGCTCTTACCTTTGTTATTCCTTTTCTCACCACTTTTAGATGATTCTCCTTCCTCAGTATTAGTGCATCCCAATCCAACAGTATCATTATTAGGTCTTCATGGAGATTTCATCAATTTCTCAAAGTGTTTGATGACTTCACTTGGTTTGTTGAATCTTTCAATGAATTCCTTTTCTGCTCTTAGTTCATTTTTTAGTAGATCATTATGTGACTTTAGGGTTTTGATCTCAATGTCCTTTCCATTCAATTTATGGTTTGCAAGCATCAATTGCTTCATTATATCCAATTGCATGTTAGCAAGCTTTTGCACATCTGATGTCTTCTCTTCAAGTCTGTTAGTCAGTATTCTTTTGTGTTGTTCAATCATGACTTTGTCTTCCTCAACTTTTTTTTTCTGTTCATTCACCTTACATAGCAATATTGATTGGACTTCTTGTTCTATTTTGAGATTTTTGACCTCTTCAGTTAGGGCATTGTTCTATTCCATTAGATCTGCAACAGTTGCATCAAATTCACTTGAGTTTCCATCCTCAAACAATCTAGGAATTTCTTCTTCTTGGTATTCAGTGTCATTTTGCTAAATAACTAGTTCCTTTCTTCTCTTTAATGAACGTTGCAATTCATCTCTTGCCTCCTTGAGTTGATGTAGGGAAAGTTGTATTTCAATCTTCTGGTTCTCAATAGTCTTTCCCAATTTGTAGACTTCCATTGTCAAGATCTTACCTCCAAAGCTATAAAACTTTACTTTCTAGAGAACAAAGCTCTGATACCAATTGTTGGAAATAACAACATGAAAGTAAGTTCTGATGAGAGGGTGAGGGGGGGGGGGAATCAACACTTAAAACTTTTGACTCTAAAACATATCACGAACATCCATCTCATAACTTAACATGTAAATTGAAATAACATAACATGCATCACATCCATAGCATAAAGTAAATAACACATAACACATTAAATTGGTTACCCAAAAAACCTCCAATGAGAAGGTAAAACTGGGGTGGGGATGACATCCACAAATCTTCACTATTGCAGTTGTAAGTGTGGCCTATTATGGCTACAATGTGTTTGATCATAATCTATGATATACCTTGTGAAAGGTTTACCCTATTAAAGGCTTACAAAGATTGTTAGGTCTCACCTTGTTAGAGGATTTAAACTTACAATAAATGAAGCACTTAGTTAAGAGATTTATAACAACTTGTTAGGACTACTCAGTTAAGAGATTTTCTCTATACCACCTATTAGAATGATTCAACACCATGATCCTTTGGTTAGCACCTTTTCGCTTGATGTTAGATCTTCTCCTTACCAATTAAACCTTGATCCTCCTAATCAGATATGTCTCCTCTTCCCTTTCACTTCTATACTATATTATTCTCAAACTGATTCTGCAATGTATAGCTCTATCATAGCCATCTTAGAAACCATGAATGCTCTCTCAACTCTTAGCATTCATCTCCTCGCACACATTCAAACTCTTTAGGGTTTTCCTTGTAAAATAATCATTGGTGGGGATGTATTAGGTAAGAATCAATGGTTGTGGTTGATCCATATTGCTACCTTAAGCTTCCCTTTTTCTGATTGGTTGCATGTACTGCATAGAGATTCACAATATACCTCCAAACTTATCTTTCATAATCATAAAATATGATTATGTCAGCCCAAAAATGGTTTACATATAATTTTGTGCCATTACAAACATCTATGACATAAACTATTTACTCAACATCCAAAGACTCTAATGCCTAACCTTCACTGTGCTCCTAATGATGTAACTCAGCTTTTGAATAGCTCGACACTCTCTGTTTACTTGACATGTATAGACTAATAATTAGGAGATAATTTCCACAATAAGTCAAATTGTGATATTGCTATCAAGATTTAACTATGTGATTTTGAGTCAAACTCATTGACCCATGTTTCATGATTAGTGATTCAACATGAATCCATCTCTCATGAGAGTAAATGGAACACTTAGCACTCATTGGATCT
The DNA here is from genome assembly GCA_028749045.1 of Cupressus sempervirens. Lineage (NCBI taxonomy): Eukaryota > Viridiplantae > Streptophyta > Pinopsida > Cupressales > Cupressaceae > Cupressus > Cupressus sempervirens. The sequence continues at coordinate 251,159,309 of CM053784.1, read as the reverse complement.
AGGTGATGCTCATAGGGGTGAAGCAATATCACAATTTGAATTACTATGGAAATTATCTCCTACTTATAAATTGATGAGCTTAAGGGGCTTTCTAATGAATGGTTCATAAGGCACAACACTTGGTGAAGGTTTTGCGAATGGGGTTGCAAGCTTTGGGTTCAACCATGGAGGAAACTCCGTAGTTAAGTGCACTCAAGCTGGAGTAGTACTGGGACAGGTGACCTCTCGGGAAGTCCCAGTGCTTCACCCCTATGAGCATCACCTAGATCCAATGAGTGCTAAGTGTTCCATTTATTCTCATGAGAGATGGATTCATGTTGAATCACTACTCATGAAACATGGGTCAATGATTTTGACTTAAAATCACACAGTTAAATCCTGATAGCAATATCACAATTTGACTTACTGTGGAAATTATCTCCTACTTATCAATTGATGAGCTTAAGTGGCTTTCTAATGAATGGTTCATAAGGCATAAAACTTGGTGAAGGTTTTTCAAATGGGGTTGCAAGCTTTGAGTTTAACTATGGAGGAAACTTCGTAGTTAAGCATGCTTAGGCTGGAGTAGTACTGGGATGGGTGACCTCCCGGGAAGTCCTAGTGCTTCACCCCTGTGAGCATCACCTAGATCCAATCAGTGTCAAGTGTTCCATTTATTCTCATGAGAGATGGATTCATGTTGAATCACTACTCATAAAACATGGGTCAATGAGTTCAACTCAAAATCACACAGTTAAATCCTGATAGCAATATCACAATTTGACTTGCTATGGAAACTATCTCCTACTTATCAATTGACGAGCTTAAGGGGCTTCCTAATGAATGGTTCATAAGGCACAACACTCAGTGAAGGTTTTGCAAATGGGGTTGCAAGCTTTGGATTTAACCATGGAGGAAACTCCATAGTTAAGCGCACTTAAGCTAGAATCGTACTGGGATGGGTGGCCTCCTAGGAAGTCCTAGTGCTTCACCCCTATGAGCAATACCTAGATCCAATGAGTGCTAAGTGTTCCATTTATTCTCATGAGAGATGGATTCATGTTGAATCACTACTCATGAAACATGGGTCAATCTGTTTGACTCAAAATCACACAGTTAAATCTTGATAGCAATATCACAATTTGACTTATTGTGGAAATTATCTCCTACTTATCAATTGATGAGCTTAAGAGGCTTTCTAATGAATGGTTCATAAGGCACAACACTTGATGAAGGTTTTGTAAATGTGGTTGCAAGCTTTAGGTTTAACCATGGAGGAAACTCCGTAGTTAAGTGTGCTCAAGCTGGAGTAGTACTAGGATGGGTGACCTCCCAAGAAGTCTCGGTGCTTCACCCCTGTGAGCATCACCTAGATGCAATGAGTTCTAAGTATTCCATTTATTCTCATGAGAGATGGATTCATGTTGGATCACTACTCATGAAACATGGGTCAATGAGTTTGACTCAAATTCACATAGTTAAATCTTGAGAGCAATATCACAATGTATAGACTGCTCAACACTTGAGTGACTCGACACTAACTATCTACTCAACACATATTGGTTGAAAACTTATGCTTGACATGCTTATATCACTGAACTCACATTGTTTACTCGACTCGCTCTGATCACTCAGCATACACAATAATTTTGGTAGATTATGACTAAGTATTTTGTCACTGCCTTGTCAAAACCAATATGAGATTAATAAAAACATCTAAAGGAAAAAAATGGAGGGAAAAATGTCTCCCAAGCCTTTGGGTTGTTTCCCTAGGCTATCACCAAGCCATAACCCGATTGGGTTTTTTGGATTCAAATATCCTGGTCAGGTTTTGTAAGGGTTATGTATTACTACTACACAAGGGTAGATTGAGAGAGACAGAGAGAGATCAGGTTATGTATTATACTACACAAGTGTCTATCATATCCCCTAATCTTTGTCTCTATCCCATCCTCTCTCTCTCTCTCCATCACTCCCTCTCTCTCATTCTCTCTCTTTATCCTATCCCCCTCTCTCTTTCTCCTATCCCTTTCTCTCTCTCACACTCTTTATATCATATATGCTAATCTCTCTCTCTCTCTCTCTCTCTCTCTCTCTATCTCTATCTCCTATCCCCATCTCTCTTTCTCCTATCTCTTTCTCTCTCTCTCTCTCTCTCTCACTCTTTATATCATATCCCCTAATATTTCTCTCTCTCTCTCCCCTATCCCCTTCTCTCTCTCACTCTTTCTATCACATCCCCTAATATTCTCTCTCTCATTCTATCTCTTTATCCTATCCCCCTCTCTCTTTCTATCATATCCCCTAATCCTCTCTCCATCCCATCATCTCTCTCTCTCTCTCTCTCTCTCTCTCTCTCTATTCTATCCCCCTCTCTCTTTCTCATATCCCCTTCTCTCTCTCACTCTTTCTATCATATCCTCTAATCCTTCTTTCCATCCCATCCTTTCTCTCTCTCTCATTCTCTCTTTATCCTATCCCCTCTTTCTCTTTCTCCTATCCTCTTCTCTCTCTCTCTCTCTCTCTCTCTCTCTCTCTCTCTCTCTCTCTCTCTCTCCATATCCCCTTCTCTCTCTTTATCCTATCCCCACTCTCTCTCTCATTATCTCCATCGCTTCCTCCCTCCTTCAATCTACCTTTATGTAGTAGTAATACATAACCGATCGGGTTTTACAAAACCCAATAAGGTTATTAGCCCATATGGATAATGCAATTGATCAGAACTCAGTAACCTAATCGGGTTATTGAAGATTGTAAATAAAAAATGTCAATGGTTATTATGTTGTTTTAGTGTGGTCCACCAAATTCTACTATTGTTTCACATGTATTTATATACCTTATATGCAAGTATAAGGTTTTTTGTGCTTGGAAATGCTAAGTTTTATATTTTTCATGTGCCAACATCTTATTTTGTTTTAGTATCTTGTGATTGAGCATAAAATAATCATTTAAATTTGTTTAGTTTTGTATTTTATTGTGTATTTTATTCATGGACTATTGTTTGTAGGGTAATTAGAATCTACAATCATGGGAAAGAACAAAAGAGGAATGGTTGAAAAATGAGAGACAATGAAGGCAAGAACAAGGGAGCATATGAGGAGATTACATGAAGGTACATCATCAAATGCCTCCAATGTAAGTGATGAAAATCTACCTATTGATATTGATGTCGCAAAGACACCTAATTTGATAAACAAAAATGTTCAATATACCCCAATTGAAATGATTATGACAAATACACTTTAAGTCACCTAATGCCCCTAATGTGACATCTAAATTTGAAATGATGAATGGACGTAATGTATGTATTGAAAATATAGAGAATGCATGTACATCAACATCTCCTAGAATAATTCATAGAAAACTAAAGTTTCTAATTGACATTGATGAAAATATTTTGAAGGCACTACATGATAAAATGTTTGAAAGAAATTGTAGGAGGATTGTTCAAAAGATTTGGAATAACTATTTTGAAAATTTAAATCAAATTGGAAGATGCCAACTTGTTGTTGAAATGGTTAAAAATCTGAAATTTAGAGAGACAATGAGAATTTTGGGGTTAAGAATATTTGAAAATAGTAGTGAAAGAAGCATTGTTAGAAATCTCTTTGATGCATACCAATCCATTGGTTCAAAAGCACATACTAAAGATGCTAATACAAGTCAGTGGGTCCTCACATCAACCATAATGGGAAAGGAAATGGCAAAAACTCATATGGTAAGCAAAACAAGTAAATTATTAAAGATAAGTAGAACAACGTTAGTCAAAGTCTTAGTGAGGCAAGGGAAAATTGAGAATTCTAATGAGACTTCTTTTTGGTAATTCCGAGGTAGACTCCCACGTAAGGATGAAGTTATTATTGACACACTAAGAACCTTAATAGAAAAATTTTGGCGTGACAACACAAGGGCTTCACCAAATCAAAAAGATGTTGTCAAAAGACGAAATGGAAAAACAAACCATGAGCCACATGCAAAACATTTTCTAGATATGACTCATACACAATTTTATGAAATGTTTTTCAAAGATTTCATCAAATTAAAATCAGCCAAAGGTTTTTTGAGATGACAAAGCCATTTTATATTAAAATAAATCATACACACACTACATGTTGTTGTAGGGTTTAGGTTGAGGTTTCTATGCATTATGATGTTTATCGTTATATATGTTGTACTTTGTACACTAAAAAAATATTGCAAGAATGTGGTCTACAATTACCTCCTAAGTCAACGAGATAATTTATTGCAAGTGTACTATGGAAACGAGATGATGGGTGCATTTATTATAAGACCATGTGTTTGAAATGCTTTAGCCCTCAATGTGGTGGTTTGCAAAAGTTGTATAGATGCCTACATCTAGATAGCACACATGAAATTTGTAAGACACTAGTTTCTCTTGGAAAGTACAAGTTAGTTATATATGGTGTTATAGATGGAAAAGAATTAAAGAGGTGTGAATTAGTGAAAAGTGATGTATGTGTAGCTGATTTTATAAAATTGTTTCAAGAGAAAATAGTTTATGACTACATAGGTCATACACATAGAGCTAGATGATTAGATGAGCAATTCAAGTTGTGTAAGAACACTTTTCCCTTGGGTATTATTGTGTTAGTTGTTGACTTTGTTTAAAACTATACACTAAACCCTGAAAATGAAGTGTAACCAATGTATTAAACCTCTATAAAAGTGTTCATTTTTGTCAACATAGCATTTATTCATACACATGATAGCACAGAGGATGATAGAAAAGTATTAAGAGAGTATCACTTCTATATCAGCAATGATTGAACTCATTCATCAGAGTTTGTGCAAGGATGTCGTAGGGTTTTCTATGACAATTTGAGGGAAATAGATGAAAGATACAAGCAACACATTATATAGTCAGACAATTTCACCGCACAATTCAAGAATGAAAGGATGTCTATTGGTTGAGTAGGATGCATGTGACAAGTTGAGTGCAAATTTTTTGGAATTTCATTGAGGTTGGACATGGAAAGGGAGAGCATGTCAATGGTGCTGGAGCATGTGTGAAAAGAGCCCTTAGTAGAGAGGAATTAAAGTACCAAGGTGGCACAATATTAGAAAATGTTGTAACAATTGTCCAATGGTGCAATTCTACGATGGGACTAGGTAATACAGGTAAGTCTATGATTTCTAGATATTTATGGTTGATACGTGAACCTAACATTGAAAATTTTCAAGATTTTTGTACACTTATAGGATGACATGCGTTCATTTCAAAGTTCAAATGCAACATCACTAGGTATTCATACTAGAGAGCTTGCATGCTTTTGTTCTTCTTGTATGTATCATTTATGGGATGCGTATGAATCAGAAGAATGGGTTGACCAATGGTCTTGGAACTTTACATCTAATTGATTCATATAAATGTCCTACAACACTACAACTCAACCAGATTGAAGCATCAATAGATTTTGAGCATGTATCTGACCTGGTTAAACCAAGTACTAAGTTATCAATTTAATACTTGGTTAAAATAGATTACTTTCAATTTTGGAATTAACTTATCCTTCTATATAATGTAGGTCATGTATATGTCGTTATTGCATATGAAAATAATAATGAAGGAACAAATTAATTTCTATTTTGGTGTATTCAACCCAGAAAGAAATTGATAGCTATAGTCATTAATGGTGAGGATATTGAGTACCCAATAGGATCCGTTGTTGTGACATGCACATAGCTTAGAAAGTAGTATATTTTTGTCCCCTACCATGAAGATCTCTTTAAGTCAATTTATCATGTATAATGTATCAATTCTAACTTTAAATTGTCTTTACAATTAAACGTAGGTACCCTATCAAGAATTCTACCACATGGTTATTTCAGGATTTTGAGACACACATACACATTCTCCATTACTCTAACCTTATTGTTGCAATAAATATTTAATTGACACCATATCATGGTAGGCCTCTTAATAAGAAGTTGTGGAAAGTACATGATTTTGATCATGGGGCAATACTTGATACAATGAGGGTTAGAGTTTATCCAGAATGCTCCCTTGATTGATTGTGTGCTATATAGTTGAATCATTCTACATATGGTAGAATAATTTTGAAAATTTTGTATATATGTTATGCGAAATGTTGCAACTTCGTAGTGATGTGCATATGTAGATGCTAAATTTTGTATTAAAAAAAGAGAAGACATGTAACATGTGCATATTTATATGTCATATTTCATATAAAAAATTGATAAGAGATGTCATATGTGCATATTTAGATGCCAAATTTTGTATATAAAACCGATAATAGATGTAAATTTTGTACATTATTTTTATAATTTTTTTATAAATTTGTCTCTTGAACTCTTTTTTGCGGGTTTGATGATATCCTTAAAAAGAAATATTCAATTATCTTCAACTTCAATGGACTTAGATGGCTGTCCTCTTGCATTTTTCTCCCAAATTTCCCAAAACACGAAGAAAATAATTTATTGATTTGGATACTCATCTGGCTTCTCTACAACATATGCAAAGTTTGGATAGGGTTGTTTTGGACTATGTCTTTGCTGTCACACTATGGCACACCTTTTTAGGCTTAAAATAGCCCTTTGAGTGGCACGCGACATGATGATGATGCCATCATGATGTCAATAGGGTCTAGGAAGAGTTAGGGTGAGGTTTTTACCATAGGTAAGGTTTATGGTTAAGTTTGAGAAGATAGGAAGGTCATTTGACCAAATTGGTGAAAAGTTGCATTGTTGAATTTGATCATTTTTGGTCATATTTAATCTTTAGACATGATTTGGGATCATTTCATACCTAGTTGGGGTCAAATTTCATAATAGTGCAAAAAGTTGTTAAAAAGTTGCAAAGTGCAAACTTTGCATTTTCTTGCAAAAGTTGTCAAGAATTCATAACCAAGTGCAAAATTTGGTTGGGCAATGACCCAATGACTTGGAGGAATGTATATGTGTTGGAGATCACAAAATTGGGTTGGAATCAAGAAGACAAGTTTTGGAGCAACTTTTTGTGCCTTCTAGAGTATTGATCTGTACTTTTCCAAGATTTTTTTTGGTTTTGTGTGATGACCTTATTTAACCTTGTCCTTAGATTTCTTTCACATGATAAAGGCATTGATTTGAATCAGTACAGTAGATTAGAGCAATATATTGCATTCATTTTCCTTAATTTTGTGCTTTCCTAGAAACTAAGATTTTAAAGGTTCTAATGCATTTCTAACAATCCAAAACTACTCTGTTAGCTCTGGTTGGTTGGGTTTAGGCTAGAACCAACCTCGTTTCAGCCACAACATCCCTCCAACAGTATCAATCACACTGAACAGAAATGTCCATAAGGGTCTCTAAGCACCATCGGGTTGTAGTCTTTGATCGGGCATTTCTTCGATCTCGTACGATGTATTGATGAACTGTCAGGTGGCACATGATCACATTATCTAAGCCTACAAAAATCTATCTCAATTTTTAGAGATTCAACTTTGTTTGGATTTGGCATTTGTATCTCACTTATTGCCAAAAGTTGCAATGTTGCTAAATTCAAATGAGAAAGGTTGTGTATATTTCAAACTATTTGTCCTAGGATCAAATTGTCTAATCTATTAGCTTTGGTTGGTCGAGTTTAGGCTAGGACCAATCTTGTTTTAGACACAACCTCCCTCTAACAGTATCAACTATACTGAATGAAAGTGTCCCTAAGGGTCTCTAAGCACCATTGGGTTGCGATATTTGATCGGGCATTTCTCTGAGCTCGGACGAGGTATTGACAAACTGTTAGGTACTAAAGGATCTTAGGTTTTAGAGATTTGAGTTTGTTTGGATTTGGCATCTATGTCTCGCCTATTGCCAAAAGTTGCAATGTTTCTCAGTTCAAATGAGCAAGGTTGTGTATATTTCAAACCGCTGGTCCTATGATCGAATCATCTTCTCTATTAGCTCCAGTCGGTAGAGCTTAGACTAGGATGAACTTCTTTTTAGCCACAACATCCCTTCAATGGTATCGACCACACTAAATGGAAGCATCCCTAAGGGTCTCTAAGCAGTCTCGGGCTACAATCTTTGACACAAATACAAAAATCATGACATATTTTTTACTTTTCATGTCTTATTACATCAAAATAAGTGACATATGAGTTTGATTACATGTTATAATGAATTTGATAAACATGTTACATTTTTTGTATAAAATAATGAACATTCATGTGTTTGATTAATTGCAAGAAAGTAAGATGAAATACAAGTTTGTATGCACACACTGAAAAAGTTTGATAGAAATGCAATTTTCATGTATATCAAAATGAATAATATATTATTCCATATCAATCATATAGTTACAAAATGATGTTATGTCTCATTTGTACAATATAAAATTCGAATACCTGACAAATGTTGAATGTGTACAATAGAAATGTCAAATGTGCACAATAAAAATCTTGAATATATACAATACAGAAGTCGAATATATGTTAGTATCATGTGATGACCACAACTACATTTTTATATCATTATTAATATCTATGACTGTGCAGGACCATCAAAATTGAGCTTCTTTGATGCAGTATGTGGCTCACCGGGTGTCTTCAGAAGAAAAATTAAAATATACTATCAAATATCTTATCTATAAGTAATATGAAAATAACTAGAAATTGGGTCCTAAATTGTGGATAGTTGATTTGTTCATTACCTCATCCCTTTGTCCCACAATTGGACTAAATTATAATAGTAATGGGCTCCTTTGTCTATGGGTGGAATTCCTAACAAAATGATGACGTAGAGTGATGATGGGAGACACAACTACTAATGAATCAATGCTTACAGGAGGCACACCCACCAATAAATCAATGTTGGTATGAGAGACAACCTAAATGGTAAGTGATAAAATGTTAGTTTATAGAGTAGCATTAGGGATTCCAAATAAAGTAAAAAAAAATGTACTACAACCTGAGCTAGATCTCTCGTGCTAGCAGGATGTACAACCACTAATGAATCAGTGTTGGCACGAGGCACAACTTGTATGGTACGTAATAAAATGTTAGCATTATAGAGTGGCATTAGGGATTCCAAATAGAGTAAAAAGAAAAAAGTATTGCAGTATGAGCTAGATCTCCTGTGCTAGTAGGAGGTACAACCACTGATGAATTAGTACTGGTATGAGGCACAACTTGTATGGTAAGTGATAAAATGTTAGCATTATAGAGTGGCATTAGGGATTCCAAATAGAGTAAATTTTTTTAAAAATGTACTACAACCTAAGCTAGATCTATCGTGCTAGCAAGAGGTACAACCACTAATGAATCAGTGTTGGTATGAGGCACAACCTATATGGTAAGCGATAAAATGTTAGCATTATAGAGTGGCATTAGGCATTTTGAATAGAGTAAAAAAACAAAAAAACATATTGCAGCCTAAATTGGATCTCCCATGCTAGCAAGAGGCACAACCATTGATGAGTTAGTGCTAGTATGAGGCATCGCCTATATGGTTAGTGATAAAATGTTAGAATTGTAGAGTAGGCATTAGGGATTTTTGTCACACACATAAGCAACCCAAATTGAGATCACAAGAGGGCTTCAACTTAGAGTCTACATACATACCTCTGGCCTCTATTGTGTTTGACCCCATCTTTGACGCTCGGGAGTCCTAACAAAATGAAATGGGAAAGGATTTAAACGAAGTCTCAAAGAGTGTTGTAATAGGTAAAAGATAAATAACACATGTTAATAAGACAAATTGTTGATAATTACTATAAAACTAGAAAAAAAACTTGTACTCATTTGTAAATGCATCTTTTTAATATGTATATAGAACAAATGCATACTATAACCTAAAATTTATGAGAAGGTGTTTGTTCAAGATTTTTCAGAGTTGCCATTTTTATTCTCTTTTTTTGGTTTGCTCTTATTTTCAAATGTTTATGTTGAACCATTGGTTCTGCCAAGAGTCAAATGTAATTTGAGGTCTGATAACATTTCACTCATTCATTCACAAACCTCATCCTTTCAGTTCCTTCTTCCTCCAAGCTTATTGTTGACCAAGTCCAACCCTTGGGTTTACTATGTAAACAATTTGATTAAGGCAATTTTTAGTGATCTATTTTTCTTTAATATGTCTTGAACCTCTTGTACCCTTTATACCATTTAAAGTAAGTTCAAAAGGTTCAATTGGTTCAGCATTTCAAACTATTTTCAGTCTTCATGCAATATGGTTGGTGGGCCCTATCTTTTTGAGCCACATATTCTGATTCTTAAAAGATGCGTAACAGCTAGATGCCGCATTGGGGCTGACACAAACTGTGTGTGATGTCATCAATCATAGATGGTTAATGAACCAAAGTAAGGTAATTATCAAGTATCATGTCAAGATTTATTTTTAAAAGGTGAAAGAGAAATTTGTCACGTATGGAGGCAACATATAATTTAAGCTACACACTTTATATTTATTAACAAAGACCACCTTGTCACATCCTCCTTTTTATGTGGCATGTGTAATTAATTATGTCCTTCCCATCATTAGTGCCTTGATTTTTCTACAAAGTATATATGAGTGAAATTTCCCTTCTTTGAAGACATAATTTTCATCAGTTGATTAAGTGTCAGCAGCAGGAGTCTGAAGAAGGGGAATCATCTTTTGTAGTCGTAATAATTTTTGCTATTTAGTTAATTCTTAAGCCCTTAATTATTTTTCTTTCAACTATTAGCAGGAGAGTTTGTGTTTGTTTCTTTAATTTTCAAGCAACGAGAGGGAATTTTAAACCATGAAGTCCACTCTACACATTTTTGGGAATACCCATAGTTTGTGTAGTAAATCACCTATTGTATTAGACATAGATCTTTTATGGGTTGATCTAGATGGGGTAATAGTGAGGTTGTGTGAGAAGCTTTCATAGCCCTTCTCTACCAAAGTCTTAGACACTAATTTTCTTATGGCTTCCACTTTCCCACAATCCTACCCATGTTCAAAATTTGTTCAGGAATGCATTCAGAGGTATGATATACCTAGCGGAAATATTTTGAAGAAAGATAAAAGTATATTCTTGAAGATCTCTAGGGTAACTATGTCTAAGTTGTTCCATCTTGAAGAGAAAGAGTTTGTAGATTTGACTCCTGCTTTATCACAGGCTAGATTTTTAGAAAAGTCCAATGTTTATAAAAATGTCATTGCAAAGAGTTGGACTATAGCTCCTTATAAAGGTGGCTCTAGGTTACCCAAGATTCTCAAGAAAGGTTAGATAACTTCCTAGGTTCACAATGTCATGATCTTGTTGCACCGAATTTTTGGTTCCCCAGATGTGTCTTCCTTCGAAGAATGGATGTATTTTTATATTTAGATTGTTTTGAAAGGATCTCAATTTTTAGACTGGGTCGAATTGATTGTTGGTTCTCTAAGAAATCATCTCAAAGGAGCTTAAGTATGAAGAAAAAAATTTCTATGTCCTCATACTTGACATATATGTTGGCTAGCACATGAGATTTGCAGTATCTACCTCATGAGCCTTGGGTAGAAAATATCACAATATATAACTATTACCCTGTGCTGCATAGAGATAAAGTTTTGGAATACTTTAGGAAAGTTCATGACATTTTCTTAGGGAAGTTGTGTTTTGAAATGAAAGGTTCTCCTAACCTTAGGTTTTCTTCTCAATCTCTAAAATTTTTCCAAACCTTTGGTAGCATTTATATCCAATTCCCTAAGTTTACCCACATGAGGATAGTTGTTTTTGATGAAGAACCTTTAAGGCTCCCTAGGATTGCCCTGGATTGTTTCATATTGGCTAAAGTATCTCAGCAACTGGTCTTAGTCATAATTAAATTTTCAACTAATGAAGCTTCTGATGTCATTTTTCTACTCAAGCTAGGTAAGTTAACCTATAAGAGTATGGAGGATGCTATATGCATTAGTTCAGATATGATCAATTTCCATCTTGGCTCTTATCATGCTAGACAAAACTTTGATAGAAAAGGGATAGCTCATAGCCTATTTGATTCTTGTGTGAAGTTTTTGCATGATCCTAATGTTGAAGACTATTGGGAAGATTGTACAAATGAGCTCGAGGTTTGGAGGAGAGAATATAGAAGGCTCACCATTTCCCAGATTAAACTTTTCCATTTAAATTTGGATATTGATGTCTTTGGTATAAAAGAAGATAAAGAAGATTTAATAGGCACTCAAATAATAGAATCTTTAATTTTTGGCAAAGGAATTATTAATTGGGAGTCTAAATAAGAGGACAATATCCTTGAGATGAAAAAGACACTATTTGAGAGAACAAATTCTTGGTTAATTATGAAAAAAAATCAGCATACTGAAAAATCAACTGATTCCTGTTTTGATGTTCATTTCAATTTTTTAGGTAATAGGAGACCCACAAGGATTAAAACGGTGCAAAGAAATAATCCCCCTCTAGTGTGTAAGGCCCATTATAAGACAAGAAGCAATATGGCAACATGTGTCGGGTCAAGTGAAGCTATTCAAGTTGATAGCAAGCCTGATAGGGATTCAGGTGGTGTCCTAATTGATAACATTTAGTGGGTTCAGATGATAGTAGGAACCTCTCTACAAAGGATAGGGAACTTAAACACTCCAATTAACGATTATAAAACTCAAAAATCCTTGGATTCCACACCCAATTGACTAGTTGCATTAGTTAATAAGAAAAGGATCCTAGTTCTTATTTACTTCCTCGTTGATGACATTATGAGTAAATATACTGCTAGAGCCCCGAAATCTTAAAGGACTAAAAGTTCAGCCAGGATAGTGTTTAACCAAGACATGGGTAACAACATTGCTGAGGTGGAAACTTATAACCTAAAAGATGATACTGGTACATTAGACCTGAGTAATTTTGAGATTACTCACACTAGTCTGAGAATGATTAACCGAGAAACAAAGTAGCATTGGGTAGGATCATCCATGAAACAAATTATTCTGCAATCACAAGAGGATGGTGTTGAGAAGAAGAGACTAAAGGAAAAAATCCATATGATGTCAAAGTACCTAAGGTCATTAAAAGGGCAAAGTGCTACAACTGATAGTTCATCTCAACTCACATTTGATCCCAATGCACTAAAAAATCAATAGCTAATGGATGATTTGAGAAAGGGGAAGACCATAGTTTCCTTCATAATATAAATATGATAAATATGCTTACTAAGTGTATATGAGACCTACATAAGAAATTCACTCTTGTTGAAGTAGTGATAGGTGAGGCTCATATTCAAATGATAGTATGGAAAGAGAAATCTGAAAAATTGTCCACTATGGTTACACATCTAGTAGATGTGGAGGAGTATAGTCCTGAGAAATTCTTAGAGGAAAATCCATTGCAACTAGTCAACACATGACTGATGTATATATTGTGGAAGAACATAGCTTGGTGGGTCTCTAATATGGTTCAACCATTTCCCGTATTGACTCCTTTGACAATGAATTCAAAGCAATTCAAGATGGAGTGAACAAAGACTTATAGACTGTCAATTCAACTTGCCTAGTGCCTTTCAAAGAAGGAGGTTTAGATATAGAAATGTTGGTTAAGTAGTATGGAGAACCACTATATGTGATTAGAAATGGAGCTGACTTGACCATAGTAGATTTTATGAAGCTTACTAAAGTTGAAACTGTGGTTAGTATGTGTAGCCTGTAGTTTTCAAAATACCTAGATAGTGTCACTATAATGAAATAGGATAGGGACACATGGAAGAACCACTTGTAGAGCATAAAGAGCCCAAACAAGAATGCCATGTTAGAATTCATAGGTGCATATAGAGTTTGGAAACTAGCGCAAGGACCTCCTGCCCAAGATGATGATGAGGAAGAAGAAGAGTCATTGAAGAAGCATGATGGTGATTCTCTATAGGGAATATTTTCTTTATGTTGTTTTCAATTTCAAGTTTTAAATCAGTTACTTCAAGGGTCTGCGTACCCATTGAAAACTTGGTTATTTTAACTATTTTTAAAATTGTCCAAGAATTGGGTTTTGATGGAGATTCTCAGACAACACTTTATTTAAACTAGAAACTCAATAGTATAAGGGGTCAGAAATTTTTGATGGATATCATACTGTGAACTTTTATCAAAGTTTTAATAGCTATGCAAACATTTTAGTTTTCCAACATTGTACTCGAATAGGATTGTTTTTTGGAATGGGAAAGATCTGATTATTCAAAGATTATAAGATTTGGATTGTTCATTGTTGATTTAATATTGAACTGATATCAAACTATTAAAATTTCTTCCTGATGTTGGATAATTACATTGTGCATATGTTAGACAAGTTATTTGTTTTATATATCTATTGAAAAGTGATTGATAGAGAAATTGTGGGTTCTCTCCATTTTATCATTCCTTGTTTATTCAGTTGTTGTTTATCTGATTATCCCTCTGTCCAATAATAGATGGGAAGCCTTACTACTTTCTAGTTAAAAGTAATTCTCATTTAAAATAATGTTTTGATTGAATATCTAACTAGGGAGCTGAACCTTACTAAAATTCAGAGAGGAATTAAAGAAGTTAAGAATCCTCAACTGTTGGGTAATTGTATTTGTCTTGTAAATTTGGGCATAGAAGTTCTTGATTATTTATTTTATTAAAAGAAAAATTTGTACACCAAAAATTTTTTGGTTATTGGGGAGTGAGGCAAAGAAGATCTAGTATTTTACCATTTAAAAAGTAGATATTGTGCTCCAATACAGTACTCCCACATTATGATATTTTTCCTATTCTTCAACCCAATTTTGGCTTTAATGAGACCCAGGAAGATATCATATCTAATTTGAATGTATTAGTCTAGAGGGAAAGGGAAAGCAACCAACAATACTTACAATTTTATAGAACCCTAGAAAGGGAGGAGGAAATTGGCAAACAACTGAGAGGGGTTCCTATGATTGAAGAAGTTTTCATGGTAAATAGATTGGCTCAAAGGCTGATGAGAAACTAAGTAGGAAAATCCAAGAAAGATGACTAAAAAGAGAGTTACAAGGACATACAAAGAGAAGGGTTTAACTGGAAATGACTTCAAAGCTTTAAGGTTGAATGATTTCAAACTTGATCACACCCTTAGAAGAAAGAAGTAAGCTTGATCAGTTAGTAGGCTTACATCACCACCACCAACACAAACTTCCTTGGTCCTACAAGCCCTTATTATCCCTGGCACTGTTACCCCCTCTATTCTAAATATCCACCCTTTGAATATTATCAATCCAAATATGGCTTTCTAGGGCCAACAAAATGGACTTCTCCAACTTGGAGTGAACCTTGGAGCCATGCCAAAGGGTACTAAAGGCTTTTTGCCCAAATTTAGTGGAGATGGTAAAATTCTAGCTAAAGATCATTCAAAGAAACTTGCGAGACTGTGGACGTCCCTACAAAAGATCTTGTTGTTTGACTCTTTGTCCAAACCTTTATTGATGTTATTGTTGATTATTTTAATTATCTCTTGCATGCCTCCATAACTAATTGGGATACCATGACCTATGCATTTGAAGCACATTTGAAAACCCCTAGTGATGGAAACTCTCTCTTTATCCAATTGTCACAACTTAAGAAAGAAATGCACAAGCCTATGAGGGAATTCGTGGCCAAATGCAACAAACTTCTAGAAATAATTCCTGCAGCCTCAAGAAGCAATGCTGAGAATTGGAAAGGATTCTTTATAGGAGCAATGCCCCATGATATTTCTTTTCAGATGAGAAGAAATGTACCATCTGATTTGGCTATTGCCTAAAGATTAGCCATTGAATTAGAGGATGACTTGATAATTTTAGGTAAATGGAGAAGAGATGTTCAAACTTCAAGTGCTTAGGCCTCTACAAGTACATACCTTATGGTCCAAAGGTTAGTTAATGACATTATCACCCTAAAGAGACAACAAGGTAGGCCTAGTATTTATCCAAACCAATATTAGAATCAAGCTGGATGAAAAAATTTCCCTATGCAACAAGGAAGGGGTGCTTATCAGCTACCTAGACCACATAATAAGTTGTAGATTGAAGCCCCCTTGGTAAAAAAGTAATGTGCTCTTTCCACCTTACTATAGATCACAATGGTGAAACATGTACGGACTAGCTAAGGAACTTACAGATGAAAGAAACTAAAGGTCAACATGAGATTATTACTAAAGTAGA
Organism: Cupressus sempervirens; assembly: GCA_028749045.1. NCBI lineage: Eukaryota > Viridiplantae > Streptophyta > Pinopsida > Cupressales > Cupressaceae > Cupressus > Cupressus sempervirens. Next base: position 251,143,230 of record CM053784.1, on the reverse strand, counting down.
ATCAAATTCACTTGAAATGAGCACCTCACAAGCATTATTTCTAGAATATGAGTCTGATTTAGACCAGAGTGGAGATGCTTTGTGTTGTAATGTGAAGCCTAATTAGACTCGAAGGTTTATTCGATACGATTTTTTCCTCATATTATTTCTATGGGGGTTTGAGGGTAGCACACCCAAGATGGGGTTAAGGGGCAACACCCCTGCAGGGTCCTAAGGAAACACCCTAGGTGTGCTCCCTTTCGTAGTATAGGATGGGGTTGAGGGGCAATGCCCCTGTAGGGGTTTTGGCGGGCAACATGCCCGAAGCCAAAAATGCCCTTATATTGTAAAAGGTGTCTACTACTTTTTTTTCTATTATTCTAGCCCTAATTTTGTAAGCGGCAAAAGCTTGTGTAAAAAGGCCTAGGATTAGGGATTTCATAATGTAATGTGTGATGCAAAAATTGGTTCTTATGGTGGTATTGAGTTGTAACGGATTACGAATTGTAATCAAGTTGTAATTATTGTATAATAATAATATTGGACTTGTTGTTGGTGGATGTAGCCCAGGGATTGGGTGAACCACGTTAAATCTTGGCGTCTTATGTTCTCTTCTATGTGATCTACTATTTTTTGGTATTGGTTATATTTGCATGCAATTGTTTTTTCTGTCTAAGGTTAATCCTAACAAATGGTATCAGAGCCAAACAATCATCATTTTTTTTTTGGTTTTTTTTAAGCTAGACCATCGCCTTTTTTTAGCGATCCTCTGTAGGAAGGTCTCATGGTTGAGTGGGAGTGATGGAAAATGAGGGTAAGCTGAGGGTTGACAATTTTAATGGGCAGAACTTCTAATTATGGAAAATGCAAATGGAGGACTATCTCTATCAAAAGGATTTATGGAAGCTATTGGAAGGAAAAACCAAGAATCAGGGATCTATGTCAAATGATGAATGGGATCTATTGGACATAAAGGCACTTGAAAGCATTTGATTATGCCTAGCACCATCAGTGGCATTTAATACTATACAAGAGAAGACGATAGAAGAGTTGATGCAAACCCTAAAGAAATTGTATGAAAATTCCTCTGCTTCAAATAAGGTATTTCTCATGAAGCATTTATTTAATATGAAAATAATAGAAGGTGGATTTGTTGCAAATCATTTAAATAAGTTTAATATTGTTACTAGTCAGTTATCTTTTGTGGGTGTCAATTTTGATGAAGAAATTAGGGCTCTCTTGATTTTGTGTTAGGGCTCTCTTGATTTTGTGTTCTTTGCCTGAAAGCTGGAATGGCCTAGTAATAGTTGTGAGTAATTCTGTTCCTAGATCTAGTACCTTAAAATATGATGATGTGATCGGTGTGAGGAAACTCATAGGAAATCCTCAGGTGGGTCTACATCAGGAAGTGTTTTGAATGCACAAAGCAGAGGTAGAATGACTAAAAGAGGAAATAATTCCAAAAATCATGGGAAATCAAGAGGAAAGTCAAAGGGGAAGAGGTCTCAATCAAGAGGACCAAATGACTACTGGTATTGTGGGAAACTAGGGCATAAAAAGAAAGATTGCTGGACTCGAAAGAAAAATGAAGGAGATAAACTAGAAGGGAACAAGGAGGCAAATATGGTAAGTAAAAAATCTGAAGAGGATGCTTTGCTTCTATATTTAGAAACTATTGATGATTTAGGGGTTTTAGATTTTGGTGCTTCATTTCATGCTACACCTCATAGAGCTTATTTCATTAATTATGTCCAAGGGGATTTTGGGCTTGTTTATTTGGGGGATAATGAACCTTGTTAGATTGTTGGAAAGGGAAAAGTTAAGATTAAGTTGCAGAATGGGAATCATTGGCTACTACATGAGGTTAGACATGTTCCAAGGCTAAGTAGGAATTTAATTTCAGCAGGGCAACTCCATGATGAGGGTTGTTTAGTTACTTTTAATGATAAAAATTGGAAGGTTTCAAAAGGTTCCCTTGCAGTAGCAAAAGGTGTGAAAGTAGACACCTTATATCTTTGTAAAGGTCATATTATTCCTTGTACTTTGATTGTTTTAGAGAAAAATGAATTTCAGGGACAGTTGCTATAGTTGAGTAGGGAGAACAAATAGTCGTTGTAGATTTTGATACAATGTTGTGGCACAACAGACTTGGGCACATGAGTGAGAAAGGTATGAAAGCGCTTAGTTCAAAGAAAGTTTTACAAGGTTTGAAATGTGTTAATATGGATTTCTATGAAAGTTGTATGTATGGAAAACAAAAGAGAGTGAGTTTTGTGAAGACTGGGAAGGAAAATAAAAGAGAGAAATTAGAGCTTGTGCATATAGATGTATGGGGACTAGCTCAGGTATCTTCCCTTGGTATCTCTCATTATTATGTTACATTTATTGATGATGCAACTAAAAAAGTATGGGTTTATTTCCTTAGACAGAGATCTGATGTATTTCAAACTTTTAAGAAATGGAAATTCTTGGTTGAAAATGAGATTGGAAAGAAATTAAAATGCCTCAGATCTAATAATGGTGGTGAGTATTGCAGTCATGAATTTGAAGATTATTGCTTCACTAATGGTATTCGTAGACAGAAAACTATTCCAAGGACTCTACATGAAAATGGAGTGGTTGAACACGTGAACAAGACTATAATGGAGCATGCAAGGAGCATTAGCTTGCATGTTGGGTTGACCTTACACATGTGGGCGGAGGCTATCAATACTGTTGTCTATTTGATTAATAAAGGTACCTCTATTCCTTTGGGTTGTGGTATTCCAGAGGAAACATGGACTGGTAAGAAGGTGAGTTATTCTTTTCTCAAAACCTTCGGTTGTGAAGCATTTGCTCATATAGATTCTGAAAATAGAACCAAGGTAGAAGCTAAGTCAAAGAAATGTGTATTTATTGGATATGGCATTAATGAATTTGGTTATAGGATTTGGAATTTTGAAAATTATAAAATTGTAAGAAGCAGGGATGTCATATTCAATGAGAAAGTGTTGTACAAAGATCTGTTGCAGCAACATGAGAAGAAAGAAAATGATTATGTCGTACTAGATGATATTCCAAAAGCTGATGTCCCAACAATTCCTCATGATGTGCAAAAATTGTAACAACAAATACCACACACACCAGTGAATGTTAGATGGTCAACAAGGAAAATTAGACCTCTAGAAATATTTTCTCCTTCCTTGTATTCTATTTTACCTGCTGATGTTGGTGAACTTGAATGTTATAATGAAGCTATGCAGGTGGATACAAAGATTCAGTGGGAGTCTGCAATGAAAGAAGAAATGGACTCTTTGCTAAAAAATAAGACATGGGATTTATGTAAGCTACCTGTAGGTAAAAAGGCTTTATAGAATAAGTGGGTTTATAGGTTGAAAGAAGAGGATGGAGGTACGAAAAAATTTAAAGCTAGGTTAGTAGTAAAAGGATTTGCACAGAAAAAGAGCATTGATTTTGATGAGATATTTTATCCTGTTGTTAAAATGACTTCTATTCGCACTATTTTAAGTATTTTGGTTATTGAAGATTTTCATTTGGACCAACTTGATTTTAAAACAACCTTTCTTCACGGTGATTTGGATGAAGAGATATATATGTCTTAGCCACAGGGATTTGAGGTCAAAGGTAAGGAGAACTGAGTGTGCAGATTGAAGAAAAGTTTATATGGTTTGAAGCAAGCATCTCGGCAATGGTATCTAAAATTTGATAGGTTTATGCATGAGAATGGATACAATAGGTGTCATTTAAATCATTGTGTTTATTTTAAGAGGTTGGATGATGACAACAACATTATTTTATGTTTATATGGTGATGATATGCTTGTAGTTGGGTCTAACATGGATCATATTAAGGGGCTGGAATGCCAATTAGCACATGCATTTGCTATGAAGGATTTGGGGACAGAAAAAAAAATCCTTGGTATGAAGATTTGCAGAGATAGGCAGAACAGGAAATTGACATTATCTTAGGCTGATTATATTGAGAAGGTGTTGCAATGTTTCTCTATGGAGAATGCTAAAGCTATTAGTACACCTTTACCTGGTCATTTGAAGTTGACTAAGGAGATGTGTCCCAAGACACAAGAAGAGGAGGATAAGATGTCCAAGGTACCCTATGCTTCAATTGTAGGAAGCTTGATGTATGCTCAGACTCCATAATTATAACACTCTGTTAGCCACAAACGATCCCTCATGTTCTATATTGATAAGAGGTCAAAGGGTGTCCAAATTTACTCCTAGAGCAGGCTCAAGTTCATAAGGTATGAAATTGAAAGACTCATCTCAACCTACCAAAGATCCTCCCAAAGGTATTGTAAATGTTTTTCCTAAAAAGAGTATTGTAAATTCAAGTTCTTTTGCTTCCTTTGATATATTTTAGTTTTGTAAATCTTCTACTGTTACTATATCTACTACTAATTACTTAAAATATAATCCTAAGGAATTAGATAGACTAGTTGAGTTTATAAAAGGTGAGCCATGTAATAATTCCCAACTCATTGGAGAAACCTTTAATTTCATTGAGACACTTGTTTCAACTAATGAGCATACCCCAAAGAAAACTATAGGTTTTGAGAGTTCGATGATTCTTGAGACAGACAATCAAGACATAAAACCTAATCCTTTTTATATCTCCCTATTACTCAATGGAAGGAAACTCAGTAATTGCATTATTGACTTCGATGCTTCAAACAATATAATGCCTTCTTTTGTTGCCAAGGCCTTAGGACTAACCCTTACCAAGAAATATGGAAAATTCTATTCAATGGATGGAAAACAGGTGCCTCTGATAGGTCAAGTAAAGGATGCATAGGTGGTCTTAGCGGCATATCCTGACAAGAGATTGAAATTAACCATTTTGGTGGCTAAAATACCAACAAGTTCTAGAATTTTTCTTAGTAGAACTTTTTGCAGAGACATGGGAGGTGAGATAAAAATGGACTAGTCTGAAGTAATTATCCATGTTGGTAACAAGAAAGACCATTTAACTCTTGAGGAGAAAAATAAATACATAGCATTTCCTTTCGATGATCCAAAATCTCACATTTTGTATCAAGAATGTTAGTTTGGTAATTACTTTATTTAGTCTAAAGAAGAGGTAGATCACTTGGAGGAAGAAGAAATGTGGAATATAGATTTTGATAGAAGTTGCTCTAGTTCTAAATCAAGAGCCGGTGATGTCCTAATTTCCCCTAAAGGAGACATATCAACACATTCATTCAATTTAGATTTTCCTAACACTAATAATACCTCAAAGTATGAAGCCCTTCTTTTGGGATTTCATGAAGAAAAGTCAAAAGAAATAAAATCACTCATTGTGAAAGGAGATACTGAACTAATTGTAAAAAAAGTTCGAGGTCTTTATGCTATGAAAAATGACAAGCTGAAATAGTATTGAAACCTACTATTGAAAATACTAAGTGAAGATCACTTAGACCCCTCTAATGACAGAAGATAGTTTAGTTAAAAGGAAACATAATTCCTTGTGGGTTAGTTTCTCTAGAAAATATGTTTTCATGGAAGACTGAAGGTTTTATACCTAAAAGGGGGGCCAAACCTTGAAGTAAACAGAGAATATGATAAGATCAATGTCAAAAGCAATGATGACCATAAATAGATTTCTATTGGAAAAACATGTTCTTTAGAAGAAAGGGACAAACTTAAATCATTATTAACTAATTTTAAGGATGTTTTCACTTGGAGTTATGATGATTTGAAAAAAATCAGGAATGGGGAGTACAGACACTCTATTCTGTTGAAGCCAAAAGTTGTCCCCTGTAGGAAAAAATTGAGAAATTACAATTCTAAGGTGTCCGAAGATATTTTTAGGGAGGTAGAAAAAATACTCAAAGCATGAATAATTTATCCCATCCACCACTCTACTTGGGTAGCCAATATTGTCCCAGTGCGGAAGAAAAATGGAGAAATAAGGATCTATGTGGACTTTCGCAACCTGAATCAGGCTAGTCTCAAAGATAACTATGCACTTCCCATAATGGAGTATTTGCTTCAAAAAGTTGCAAGAGTGGAAATGATGTCAATGCTTCACAAATTTTTAGGTTATAACCAAATCAATGTAGCAGAGGCAAATAAACACAAACCAACTTTCATAACTCCCTAGGGTACATTTGCTTATAATAGAATGTCTTCCGACCTCATCAACATTGGTGCCACATTTTAGTGAGCCATCCATTCCTCTTTTAAAGAACTAAGAGACAAAATCATTGTGATCTATCTTGATGACCTGATTGTGTTCTCTAAGAAGAGAAAAGATCACTTTAAATATTTATTTATTATGCTTCAAAGATGTAGGGAACATGGGATATCCTTGAATCCTAAAAAAATAGTTTTCTTTGTTGAGGAAGGTAAATTTATAAGACACATGGTGTCAAAGTAGGGAATTTAGATAGACCCTGAGAGGGTAAAGGCTATTCAGCAACAGAGTCATCTGGTGAATAGAAGTGGAATCAAATCTTTTTTTGGCCAAGTTAATTTTCTCCAAGCTTTCATGCCAGATTTTGTTGAATTTACCAAAGACATAATAAAGATAATGAGTGAGAAAGAAGTCTTTAGGTGGAATGGAGAGGGGAAGAAATCATTTGAGGAGATTAAGAGATCTATCAGTTTGTCTCCTACCTTGGTGACTCCTGATTTTAAAAAGTACTTCATCATTTATTGTTATGCATTTGAGCATACATTGTCTGGTATCCTAACATAAAAAAATAGTCCAGGTATGGAATCCCCTATTGCATTCATGAGTGTACCTTTGAAAAAGCATGAATTGAAGTATCCACTCATTGAAAAGCAAGCCTTTGTGGCAGTGACGACTGTTAAGCAGTTTAGGTATTACATTCTATATTCTCATTATGTTGTTTATGTTCCTGAAACTGTTGTGAAAAGTATTTTAACTCAACAAGATATGGGGTTAAACAAAAGGGCTACTTGGGTGGTTAAACTACAAGAATATGACATTGATATAAAACTGAAAAACTTGGTAAGAGGAAAAGACTTATGCAAGTTAATTGCTAAGAACATTGCCGTTGAAACCAAGGACAAAGAATCGCTGTAAGTTTTGTTAGTAAGTCTCATCGACTTGTGGTTTTCCAAAGTAGCATATTACCTAACATATGGAGATTGTCTTGAAGGAATGACTCCCAAAGAGAGAAGAGATTTGAGATTAAAGGCCATTAAAAATGTAATTTCTTAAGGTTTTTTGTACAAAAGAGGGATAGATGGGACTTACCTGAGATGCATAGATGAAGCTCAACAAAAGAAATTGCTCAAGACATTTCATGAAGAGATATGTGGAGGCCATTTCTCCTCTTCTATTACAACTTATAAAATTCTTAGGAGTTTCTTTTATTGGCTTGGGATATTCTAGGATGCTTATTTGTGTGTCAAAGATTGTGAAAAATGCAAATTATTTATAGGCAAGCCTCAATTAGCAACATTGCCTCTAAAACTAGTGGTTATCGATGAACCTTTTAAACAATGGGGCATCGATTTCATTGGACCCATGAATCTGATATCTAGTGCAAGGCACATGTTTATCTTGATGGCAACTAACTATTTCACTAAGTGGATCGAGGCTATTGCAACCAAGAAAGCAAACACCTGAGTAGCTTTGTGTTTTCCTTATGAATCATATTATGGTAAGGTTCAAAGTGCTTACAAAGGTAGTTGTTTATAATGCCTCTTATTTTTCTTCTAAAGAAATCACTATGTTCTACTATGAATGGAGTCACCCTAGCACACTCCTCAGATTATTTCCCACAGGGTAATGGTTAGACCGAGTCAAGTAATAAAAACTTGGTCTCCATCATGAAGAAATTGGTAAGCGGTAATGGTAGGGATTGGCATAAGAAACTATATGAAGTGCTATGGGCAGACAAGACTTCTCTTAAGAGGGAAATATGCATGTCTCCATTCAAACTTGTGTATGGAATTAATGCACAAGTCTCTTTGCCTCTAAATCTTTCTTCTACACAATTACAAACGACCATAGACGATTCCTTCTTCCAATCATCCTTGGAGAAGAGGATTATGTACTTGAAAAAACTGGAGGAAGAGAGGAATAAAATGTTAGAATCACAAAACATCAGATGAAGGTGAAAAATATTTTTGATTGGAATTCAAGGCCAAGGAATTTTATGCCTGGTGATGAAGTCCTTTTATGGGATAAGTGAAATGAGAAGAAAGGAAGTCATGGAAAATTTGAATCATTATGGAAAGGTCCTTTCAAGGTGCTTGAACTAATTGGACCCAACGCTATGAACTTGTCATTTCTAGATGGTGAGAACCTGCCATATACCTATAATGGACATGATTTGAAATTGTTTAAGTATTGAAGTTAGTTGTTCTTTTTGTAAATATTAGCCTAGGTTCCTATTTTAATTTTTTTTTACTTTTTGTTTTCCTCACTTTAGGTCTGCCTCCTGAGTTTCTGAGTTCTCTAGTTTTTAGTTGAAAACTAATCCCTAGGCAAAGCCGATGTTAGTTTGTGATTTTTCTAAGTTGCCATTTTTAATCTTTGTTTTTGGTTCACTCTTGTTTTCAAATGTTTATGTTGAACCATTGGTTTTGCCAAGAGTCAAATCTAATTTGAGGTATGATAACATTTCAATCATTCATTCACAAACCTCATCCTTTCAGTTCCTTCTTCCTCCAAGTTTATTGTTGACCAAGTCCAACCCTTGAGTTTCTTTTGTAAACAATTTGATTAAGGTAATTTTCATTGATCTATTTTTCTTTAATATGTCTTGAACCTCTTCTACCATTTGTACCATTTGAACTAAGTTCAAAAGTTTCAATTGGTTCAACATTTCAAATTGTTTTCATTCTTCATGCAATATGGTTGGTGGGCCCTATCTTTTTGTGCCACAAATTCCAATTCTTAAAAGATGTGCTATTGCTAGATTCCTCGTTGGGGTTGACAAGGACTGTGTGTGATGTCATCACTCATGGATGTTTAATAAACTGAAGTAAGGTAATTAGCAAATATCATGTTGAGATTTATTTTTAAAAGGTGAAAGAGAAATTTAGCACATGTGGAGGCAACATATCATTTAAGTTGCACACTTTATATTTATTAACAGACACCACCTTGTCACATCCTCCATTTTCTATGGAATGTGTAATTAATTATGTCCTTCCCATCATCAGTGCACTGATTTTGCTACAAAGTATATATGAGTGAAATTTCCCTTCTTTGAAGACATAATTTTCATCAGTTGATTAAGTGTCAACAACAAGAGTCTAAAGAAGGGGAATCATCTTTTGTAGTCATAATAATTTCTACTATTCAGGTAATTCTTGAACCCTTTAATCCTTTTTCTTTCACTTTTTAGTAGGAGAGTTTGTGTTTTCTTCTTAAAATTTCAAGCAATGGGAGGAAATTTTAAACCATGAAGTCCAATCTACACTTTTTGGGAATACCCGTAGTTTGTATAGTAAATCACCTATTGTATCAAACACAGATCTTTTAGGAGTTGATCTAGGCAAGGTAACAGAGAGGTTGTGTGAGAAGCTTGTAGAGCCCTTATCTACCAAAGTCTTAGACACTAATTTTCTTATGGCTTCTACTTTCCCACAATCGTACCCATGTCTAGAATTTATTCAGGAATACATTCAGAGGTATGATATACCTAGCAGAAATATTTTGAAGAAAGATAAAAGTATATTCTTGAATATCTCTAGGGAATCTGTGTCTAAGTTGTTCCATCTTGAAGAGCAAGAATTTGTAGATTTGACTCCTACTTTATCGCAGGCTAGATTTTAGAAAAGTCCAATGTTTATAGAAATGTCATTGCAAAGAGCTAGACTATAGCTCCTTATGAAGGTGGCTCTAGGTTACTCAAGATTCTCAAGAAAGGTTAGATAACTTCCTAGGTTCACGATGTCATGGTCTTGTTGGACCAAATTTTTGACTCCCTAGATGTGTCTTCCTTCAAAGAATGGATGTATTTTTATATTCAGATTGTTTTGAAAGGATCTCAATTTTTAGACTAGGCCAAATTGATTGCTAGTTCTCTAAGAAATCAACTTAGGGGAGCTTTAAGTATGAAGAAATATTTTTCTATGTCTTCATACTTGACATATATGTTGGCTAGTACACAAGATTTGTAGTATCTGCCTAATGAGCCTTGGGGGAAAAATGTCACAATATATAACTATTACCCAGTGTTACATAGAGATAAAGTTTTGGAAAACTTCAGGAAAGTTAATGACATTTTCTCAGGGAAGTTGGGTTTCAAAATGAAAGGTTCTCCTGACCATAGGTTTTTTTTCTAAATCTCTAAAATTTGTCCAAACCTTTGGTAGCATTTTAATCCAATCCCCCAAGTTTACCTACGTGAGGTATGTGGTTTTGGTGAAGAACCTTTAAGGCTCCCTAGGTTTTCCCTAGATTGTTTCATATTGGCTAAAGTATCTTGACAACTTGTCTCAGTCATAAATAAATTTTCAACTGATGAAGCTTCTAATGTCATTTTTCCACTCGAGCTAGGTAAGTTAACCTGTAAGAGTATGGAGTATTCTATATGCATAAGTTCAGATCTAATCAATTTCCATCTTGGCTCTTATCATGCTAGACAGAACTTTGATAGCAAAGGGATAACTCATAGCCTATTTAATTCTCATGTGAAGTTTTTGCATGATCTTAATTTTGAAGACTATTGGGAAGATTGTACAAATGAACTAGAGGTTTGGAGGAGAGAATATAGCAGGCTCACCATTTCCCAAATTAAACTTTTCCATTTAAGTTTGGATATTGATGTCTCTGGTATAAAAGAAGATAAAGTAGATTTAACAAGCACTCAAATAACATAATCTTTAATTTCTAGAAAAGCAATTATTAATTGGGAGTCTAAAGAAGAGGAAAATATCCTTGAGAGAACAAAGACAATGTTTGACAGAATGAATTCTTGGTTAATAATGAAAAAGACTCAACATGTTGAAAAATCAACTAATTCTTGTTCTGATGTTCATTTCAAATTTGCAAGTAATAGGAGATCGGCAAGGATTAAAAAGGCACAAAGAAATAATCCCCCTCTGATGTGTAAGACCCATTCTAAGAGGAGAATCAATATAGGAACACTTGTTATGTCAAGTGAAGCTATTCAAGTTGATAGAAAGCCTAATAGGGATTCAGGTGGTGTCATGATTGATAACCTTCAACAAGTTCAGATGATAGTAGGAACCTCTCCATGGAGGATAAGGAACTTGAACACTCTAGTTAAAGACAAGGAACCTCAAAAGGCCTCGGATTCTACACCCAATTGGCTTGTTGCCTTGGTTAATAAGAAAAGGATCCTAGTTCTTATTTTCTTCCCCATTGATGACATCGTGAGTAAATACACTGCCAGAGCCCCAAAATCTAAAAGGACTAAAAGTTTAGCCAAGATAGTATTTGACCAAGACACAAACAACAACATTGCTAAGGTGGTGACTTGTAACCCAAAAGATGATATTGGTACATTAGACTTGATTAATTTTGAGATTACTTGCACTAATTTGGGGGTGATTAACCTAGAAACAAAGGAGCACTAGGTAGAATCATCCACAAAACAAATTATTCTACAATAAAAAAAGGATGGTGTTGAGAAGAAGAGACTGAAGGAAAAAATATATATGTTGGCAGAGTACCTATGGTCATTAAAAGGGAAAAGTGCTACAACCGATAGTTCAGGTCGACTCACATTTGATCCTAGTGCACTTGAAAATCAACAACTAATGGATGATTTGAGAAAGGGGAAGGCCATAATTTCCATCATCCATAATTGGATTGATTGTGTGATAAATATTCTAACTAAGTGTATATGAGACCTGCATAAGATATTCACTCTTGCTGAAGTAGTGATAGGTGAGGCTTGTATTCAAATGATAGTATTGAAAGTGGAATCTGAAAGATTGTCCACTATAGTTACACAACTAGTAGATGTGGAGGACTATGGTCTTGATAAATTCTTAGAGGAAAATGTGTTGTAGCTGGTCAACATAGGACTGATCTGTATATTATCAAAGAACATAGCTTGACGAGTCTCTAACTATGGTTCAACTATTTCCTGCATTTAGTCCTTTGAGAAAGAATTCAAAACAATTTAGGATGGTGTGAAAAAGACTTATAGACTAGCAATTCAACTCCCTTGGCACCTTTCAAAGAAGGAGGTTTAGATGTAGAAACATTGGTTAAGTAGTATGATGAACCACTATATGCGATTAAAAATGGAGCTGACTTGACTGTGGCAGACCTTACCAAGCTTGCTAAAGTTGAAACTATGGTTAGCATGTGTAGCTAGCAACTTCTGAAATACTTGGATAGTGTCACTAAAATGAAACAGGATAGGGACACATGGAAGAACCACCTATAGAGCACAAAGAGCCTGAACAAGAATGCCATGTTAGAATTCATAGGTGCATATAGAGTCTAGAAACTAGCACAAGGACCTCTTACCCAAGATGATGATGAGGAAGAAGAAGAGTCGCAAAAGAAGCATGATGGTGATTCTCTCTAGGGAATCTTTTCTTTGTGTTCTTTCAATTTCAAGTTTTAAATCAGTTGCTTCAAGGGTCTGCATAACCTTTAAAAACTTGGTTATTTTAACTGTTTTTAAAACTGTCTGAGAATCGGGTTTTGATGGAGATTCTTGGACATCACTTTATTTAAACTAGAAAATCAATAGTGTAAGGGGTTGACAATTTTTGATGGATATCATACTGTGAACTTTTATCTAAGTTTTAATGGCTATGTAAACATTTTAGTTTTCTAGCATTGTACTCGAACAAGATTGTTTTTTGGAATGGGAAAGATCTAATTAATCAAAGATTATATGCTTTGGATTCTTCACTATTGATTTAGCATTGAACTGATATCAAACTATTAAAATTTCTTCCTGATGTTCAAAAATTACTTTGTGCATGTGTTAGACTAGTTATCTATTTTATATATCTTCTTAAAAGTGATTGATAGAGAAATTATGCATTCTCTCTATTTTATCATTCCTTGTTTATTTAGTTGTTGTTTATCTGGTTATCCCTCTATCCAAGAATATATGGGAAGCCTTACTACTTTTTGGTTAAAAGTAATTCTCATTTAAAAGAATGTTTTGATTGAATATCTAACAAGGGAGCTGAACGTTACCAAAATTTGGAGAGGAATTAAAGAAGTTTAGATTCCTCAACTGTTGGGAAATTGTATTTTTCTTGCAAATTTGGGCATAGAAGTTCTTGATTATTTATTTTATTAACAGAAAAATCTTTGCACCAATAGAAGGAAAATATGAAAATTTACCTCTTCCATTGCCTCAACATCGACAGTTTCAGGTGCATTCATCAACTCTACAAAACTCAATTGATTCTACATATATTCAACAAACAAGTCAACATGTGTTCATCAATATTAACTACATCTATATGCATTCATTCATAATAAATTTCAAAATATAAATTTTACTTGTATTTAATACCCTTTTAAAAAAATTTCAGTGCCCTTGCTAATTTCCTTCCCTTTCCTCTAGACCTCAAGCTATGTGGAGTACCCTAAAGAAGAAACAAATATAATATAAGAGGAATCAATAAGACACATCATGAGTTCAACCCAAATTGTAAACTTGATAAGTGTGCAAGCTATGATATCACATAACTATCAAGGAAAAAGCTAATAGTAGAAAGCACGACATCATCAACTTGAGAAATTTTTGCCCCCGACAAGCCCTATAAAATAGTAAAGAGTATTGTTATAAATATGAGATAATGTTTTAAATGGAAAGAAGGCACAATGACAAAAAGAATATCATAGGAGGGAATGAACACACAAAAAGGAGTTGAAGGACGATATTGGAAGGATAGTTGAAAGATAGGAAAATTTGGGGCTCAAAAAGGCTACAAGGCCTAAATTTTAAAAAAAAAGACCAAGAAGGAAAATAGAGGTGTGAATGAACTTTTGGCACCTTGTCAAGAAATACAAGTGGAGATTCCTAATCTCCACACTCCTTCAAAATACCCTATATGTGATATGGAGGTTCTTCGATGTGGATGGGTATATGGAGAATGAACTCATGAGGTTCATTAGATGGAGTTTGAGTATTCTAGGAGCAAGATATGTGGATGGGAATTGGATGGATATGATGGATTTGGGAGGGTTTCAATGATGGTAGGAGATGGAAGAGGATCTATAAGAGGGTTGGATGAAAGAGGGATGATAGTTATGGGACATAGAAGAGGAATGATGAGTGTGGGAGATGGAAAGCTTTCAACATGCCAAAAACTTCACATGATGTAATTAGATGATATATCCTCGTCAACTTAACTTGGACATGGATATTGTATTGGCTTCCTTGTAAGACTTCTTAGAGATTGGGTATTTGTTGTGAAACAATTAAGAAACAACATTTGTGGAACTCTGTGTTGTTAGTGTTATACCAATTAAGAAACAATATTTCAAAGCCAATGTATTATTTTAATTTTAAGAATATTTAAAAAACTTCACCTCGGGTGTTCTTACTCCTAACCTTGCACCTCTAGCAGAATGATTTCTATGTGGTGTTCTCGTACCATTTGTTGCACCCTGCATTGCATATTGTTCATATATCAATCTAAATTTCTCTATAAAATTAAAAAATATTTACTTTTATGTTATTTAGGTGATTAAATAATATCATGTCAAATCTCATGAGGTTCATTACATGGGGTTTGGGTAATTCTAGGAGCAAGAGATGTGGATGGGAATTGGATAGGTTTGATGAATGAGAGGGTTTCAATGTTGGTAGGAGATGGAAGAGGATTTATAAGAGGGTTTTAAATGATGGTAGGAGATGGAAGAGGATCTATAAGTGGGTTGCTAGCATGTCCTCATCAACTTAACTTGGACATGGATATTCTATTAGCTTCTTTGTAAGACTTCTTACAGACTGGGTGTTCATTGTAAAATAATTAAGAAACAACATTTAGGGAACTTTTTGTTGTTAGTGTCATAGCAATTAAGAAACAATATTTTTAAGACAATGTATTATTGTACTTTTAAGAATATTTAAAAAACTTTATCTCAAGTGTTCTTGCTCCTAGCTTTGCACCTCTAGCAGAATGAGTACTCTTTGGTGTTCTTGTACCACTTGTTGCACCTTGCATTGCATATTGTTCACATATCAATCTATAGTGATCTATAATTTTTTTCTTTTTGCTTTTATGATATTTAGGTGATTAAATAATATCATGTCATAACTCAAACAAACAAACCTATGTCTCTTGTCCATTGAAGACCATCGCCATCAAATCATCTATGAGTGTGAAATCCCCACCTCCATATGAATAACAAGTATGCCATAATGTACACGTCGATGAGATGACACTCCATCCTAAGATGCCTCAATATCCATCCCATCACACATGCACTAATAAATAAAACAAAAATGTTGATTGGGCCCCAAAGACTATAATGATGTATGTGATAATGATGCAGGTGGCACAAGCGAGGATGAAATTGGTGCTACAGGTGATACAAGAGGAGATGACACTGGTGGTATAGGTGATGCTGATGGAGCTGTCATAGGTTGTGATGACCGAGGTGCCATAAGTGATGATGATGGAGCTATCGCAGGCTATGATGACCCTAAAGGTGCATTTTATGATGGTCAAGGTGTCGTAGGTGAAAGAAAACCACCTAATTGTGAGGCATGCTCAATGATAACATCTATCAATGATGCAACTCATGAAGAATTTGTAAATCAATAGACTCCTTTACAATTGATGGGAGCACAACATGAGGCATGGTTTTTCATGTTTTATGTTTCCTCTCATGTTGTGGTACCACCCTATGAGCCCTATATCTATCCTATGCAGAGCCTCTTCCTCTACCTTGGAACTCATAGATGTCAAAGTAACTTAGCTTCTCGCCAAGGATGAACTCATAATATAGCTTTCTCAAAAAATATAGTCACCTCATAATTATTACACGGTGATAGGTCAAATACCATATACCACCTATTCCAAAAAAATGATCTCATCCTAGTATGAGTGCACCAATGAATAGGAAAAGTTTTTGTTATGTGTAATAGGGAGTTGCCAGATATAGGATTGGTGAAAAGAGAACATATAGTGCCTTTCTTTATGTCTTTATATTTTACTTGTTGATATGATAAACTATAGGAATAAAATGCACGACACCTATTCTTCCATGTACCCCATTTCATAACCTCCCTAGACACCTCATTCGCATTTTGGGTCATTTGTTCAAGTGTATTCGCTAGGGTTGAGTGGTGAGAAAGCGTAGATGACTGCAACCTATCGACCATTTAGGTAATGTTAGCACTATTTTGTGTAAGGTGGTTTATGAGGTCCTCTTATGTAGTAGTTAAATTATGTAATTGTATGTGTGGAGGGTTCATAGGAGGCAGTGGTTGTTGAATGGGAACATTGAGTAGAGGGTTTTGTGGTTGTGTCACTATGAGTGGAGGGTTTTGTTTTTGTGTCACAATGGGTGGAGTGTTTTGTGGTTGTCTCACCACAGGTGGAGGGTTTGACTATGTAGGATGTGGTATTTCACTTCTCCCTCATTTTCTTGGATTCATTGATGTATCTATTTTTAAAAATTAAATTAACAATTATGAATTATGAAAAAAAACTACAAAACTTATAAACTACAAAACCACATTACAAAATTTGATGGAAAAATACATGAAAAATGAAAAGAATGAAGACTTGCCTCATTTGTGGGATTCCATGGATGAAAATACAATAAAAAACCTCTTTTCCTCCTAAACTAGATCATTTTTTGTCCTTCTCATTTCCACTCCACAATGTTATTTTCATTTGAGGGTATAAAAATACCCTCAAACACGGGCAACATGAAAATATTTATGAAGGATAATTTTAAATAACTTGATTGGGTTATTCAATAAGATAAATTTAATAACCTAATTAGGTTTTACAAAATCTGATTTGGATTTTCAAATTATAATGGCCAGACTTGGATACCAAGCCTGGTCTGCATTTCACTTTTAAATAACCCGATCGGATTATTGAGATTTTTTTTTTTTTTGGGTGTCCACTTTTTTGTACACCAACTTCCTGCACTCACCCAACACATTAACCATTGTAGGAAACTAATGTTGGAGGGTTGAATTAAACTATAAGTTAGATACATGATAGCTAGATTAGATTTTCATGATGTAGTTTCATGACATAGATTTTCATGTTAGGACTGATTATGAGGACACTCATGTTATATTTTTATGAATCCTTTCTTTTATGATGGACTTTGTATAAGGACACTTATTGCTATTATATTTTATGACTTATTATCATATTACTATAAATTATTTATATTGTTATGTTACCATGTTAGATCATGTTATGGCATGTTATTGAACATTAGATTGAATGTCATGTTCAATCTTATCATACATTAGATCATATGGTATTATATTTTTACAACATGTTTATTTAGTATGATAGACTTTTAAATTCCATATTATGTTGTCATATATTTAATAGACACGTTATTTGGACAAATATAAAAAAAAATTATGCAAATTTTTTGGACAGGAATATTTAATGTTCACTTAGGAATATCAAAAAAAATATTTGATTGAACATATGAATATGAATAGTATATTTAATTAAACATAGGCACAATAATATACATGCTTGAATGTAAAATTAATGGAAAATATATAGGATCATTAAAAAATTACAAAGAATAACATTGTTCACATCAATAAATTTCATATATCATTAATTCTAAAGAGCTAACACACACACACACACACACACACAAGTGAACTCATATATTTAACACAATATTGGACTCAAATACAAGTGAACTCACTTTTAAATGTTTATAAAAATATTAAATTCAAATACAAAAATTGGATGAATGTATTTGTTCAAATGAGGTCATGCTACATAAAAAATGAATGTTGAAATGTTAGAAAAAGCACAATTTATAAGTCAAGTTCAATTTGTACAATACAAAATGTTATATGGGTATTCTATTTAAAATATATTTAATGTACTCACCATGTGTAATTGCACAAGATGTTAATGTCATCCATGTGTCAGCAAGAAGTTTACCAAAATTTAATAATACATATGTGTATAATGGTTCAATATATATTAAAGAGACTAAGACCACATTTTAAATTAAAATTGAAAATAAAATTGTAGGACATAAAAATTAAATAACTTATGAAGTGTACACTAACATTTAAATTAAATGCACTCACATGGTGAATTATAACTTTGATTTGCCAAAATTTGAGTGTCATCAATGTTGATAAGTTGTACTTGACACCTGAATAATAAGTACATAAATTAATACTAATGACATTTACATAAATTAATTATACAAGTACATATAAAAAGAGCACAATAAACAAAAACTTGCATGTGTGTAAATTTGATTCAACCTACTATACCATATGCATCATCTCTCTTTTACAATACATCTATGATTGCCTCATGCTCTACCATTGAAAGTTTTTGAATAATATCGTATTGATAAGTAGGAGATAATTTCCATAGCAAGGCAAATTATGATATTGTTATCAAGATTTAACTGTGTAGTTTATGGGTCAAACTTTGACCCATATTTCATGAGTAGTGATTCAACATTAATCCATCTCTCATGAGAATAAATGGAACACTTAGCACTCATTGGATCTAGGTGATTCTCACATAGGTGAAGCACCAAGAGCATTCGAGAGGTCACCCATCCCAATACTACTCTAGCTTGAGCGTTCTTAACCACAAAGTTTCCTTCATAGTTAAACTCACTCTTCTTGCAACCCCATTTTCAAAACCTTCACCAAGTATTGTGTCTTATGAAACATTATTAGAAATCCCCCTAAGCTCATAAATTGATAAGTAGGAGATAATTTCCACAAGTCAAGTTGTGATATTGCTATCTGATTTAATTGTGTAGTATTTGAGTCAAACTGATTGACTCATGTTTCATGAGTGGTGATTCAACACAAATCCATCTCTCATGATAATAAATGGAACACTTAGCACTCATTGGATCTAGATGATGCTCATAAAGGTGAAGCACTGAGACTTCCTAAGAGGTAACCCATCCCAATACTACTCTAGCTTGAGTGTACTTAACTATAGAGTTTCCTCCATGGTTAAACCTACTCTGATTGTAACCCCATTTGCAAAACCTTCACCAAGTGTTGTGACTTATGAACCATTTATTAGAAAGCCCCTTAAGCTCATCAGTTGATAAGTAGGAGATAATTTCCACATCAAGTCAAATTGTGATATTGTTATAAGGATTTTAGTGTGTATTTTTTGAGTCAAGCTCATTGACCCATATTTCATGAGTAGTGATTCAACATGAATCCATCTCTCATGAGAAAAATGAAACACTTAGCACCCATTGGATCTAGGTGATGCTTACAGAGATGAATCACTGAGACTTCCTAAGAAGTCACCCATCCTAGTACTATTCCAACTTGAGCGCACTTAATTGTGGAGTTTCCTCCATGGTTAAACCCACTCTACTTGCAACCATATTTGTAAAACCTTCACCAAGTGTTGTGCCTTATAAACCATTTATTATAAATCCCCTTAAGCTCATTAATTGATAATTAGGAGATAATTTCCATAGAAAATCAAATTTTTGTTGGATACAATTGATTAATTGTGTGTTGTCTTTGATGTTACACAATTATCATATCAATTTCAGTCAGTACTTGCCGAGCTCACTTGGGAAGTGAAGATAGTTTATAGTGTCTACCAAGTGTTTCTGTGTTTGCCAAGTTCAGGAGATAGTGTCTACCAAGTTCACTTAGGAGACAAAGGAAAGTATGTTGAAGGTGAGTATTAATTGAGCTCACTCGATTAATGAAGGAAAGTTGCATGGAACTAGTGTTGACCGAGTTCACTCAATTGCCAAAGGATTTTCACAAGTTTGCAGTGTTAATCAAGCTTCTGTTAGTTAACAATGGTAATCATTTCTGAGTTAGTAACTACCGAGAAGGGTTGGCTAATGAAGGATTTTTATTGTTTTGGAATATTAAACTTAATTGTTTTATCTATTAGTTCTAGCCGACTAAGGTGATAAATATTTTTTATTCTAAGTTATATCTTAGCCGACTTGACAATGAGGATGATATAAGTATAAGGTCAAGTTGTGAATGAAAAGTGTGTGTGTGAATATGTGAAAAAGTATGAGTGAATTAAAGATTTAATGCTATGTAGAGGAAGAGAAGGATAGGTAGAATATCCTTGTGAAGCTGCAAAGTCATATTCGATCAAGAAGGATCAAGTACAAGCCAGAACAAAGATCTATAATTAGAAATTTAGTTGCATTCAATTTGATTGATCTCATTGTTACTTTCTAACCATTGTAGCAGTGATCTAAAATCTCTTAACAGAGTTGGTTTAACAACCAGTTGTAAATCCTCTAACAAGGTGGCAATTCTTTTGAATTGTTTCAAGACCTCTGATAAGGCCACTCCTAATAGGGTGATTAAATCCTTTAACAAGGTCACACCTAACAGTGTGTTTTGTAACCTTTAACAAGGTTGGCTCCTAATAGGGCTCACTTCAGAAGAGTGAAAACATTAACTAGTTACAATTGGTGGTTTTTCTTGAATTGGGTTTCCACGTTAAATCTTGGTGTCAAATGTGTTCATGTTATTTACTTTAATGATTTTCCAACT
This sequence comes from Cupressus sempervirens, assembly GCA_028749045.1. Classification (NCBI taxonomy): domain Eukaryota; kingdom Viridiplantae; phylum Streptophyta; class Pinopsida; order Cupressales; family Cupressaceae; genus Cupressus; species Cupressus sempervirens. The sequence continues at coordinate 251,122,595 of CM053784.1, read as the reverse complement.
AAGTTAAAGTAATGGTAAATCACTGATAACATCTAATGTTCTATTGGATACAAGTAAATCAATGGTGCTGGAAGAATCCTAGAAAATCTAGTTGATTGAAAACCAGAATGTTATTCGTAAGCCTCTTGAGACACCCTTGTGCAAAGAAATTGTTCCCTTTAGGAATGACTTTGAATTTGAGGAGAAAGATGAGGAAGGTAAGGATCTAAAACATAAACTGAGTCAAAGGAAAAAGATGGAAAAGAAAAGGAATACAGTCCCAAAAGGAGTAGAGACTCATAGTAGTAAATTGGAGCTGCAAGTCAAGGTAAAACCAAATGTTGGAACTCCAGAGAAACCTAGAAGGAAATCTTCTAGGAAAACCAGAGAAAAGGAAAGTTTGCAGAATATTGCTGATGGAAGATAGGAAACTATTTTGGATTTTACCCCTAAAAAGAAAACCATGAAAATAATTACTTGGAATATTAGGGGATTGAATAGTAGTCATAAACTTGACATTGTTAGGAATTTTGTTAGGGAGCAGAAGCTAGATTTTCTATTGCTGCAAGAAATAAAGATGGAGAAGGAGAGAGCTAAACAAATCAAGTCTTTTAAAGATTATTGTTTAAAAGCAAGTAGTTTAGAAGGAACTTCAGGGGGAACTCTGATGTTATGGAAGAAATTCCACTACTCAGGAACTATTTTAAATGCAAGTAAACATTTCATGGTGGCTAAAATTACTAGCATTGACTAGAATAATGTATGGTATATTGTTAATTTGTATGCTCCAAATATAAAGAATTCTAGGAAAAAGGTATGGGAAACTCTTTCTCATATAAAGAGTAAAGACTACTTTGGTAGATGGATCTTCATGGGGGATTTTAATTTTCCTCTTTATGACCATGAAAAAAAGGGAGGTAATGTGAGCTAGCTAGATGGAAGATTGGATCTTATGGATTTCATTAATAAGGAGGGTTTAATGGACCTGGATCTTCATGGAATTGAGTTTACCTAGAGTAATAAGAGACCAGATGATGATTGTATTCAAGTTCAATTAGATAGAGCTCTTATTTCTCCTGACTAGACTAAAGAGTTTGTATGTAAACTGGAGGCATTACAAAAAATTGGGTCAGATCATTTTCCTTTGATTTTTTCTACTGAAAAGGTTAATATCAAAAAAAATTCCTTTAGGTTTGAAAAAATGTGGATGTAGCACCCACACTTTGAGATTAAATTGGCTGAATGGTGGAATATATATGTTGAAGGAATTGCTCTTTTTAGAGTGGCTTCAAAATTAAGAAATGTTAAAAAGGAGGTTAAAATCTAGAATAAAACATGTTTTGGTAATATTTATGAGAGTAAAGCAAGTATTAAGGAAGAACTACAAAATATTCAGGACAAGATACAGAAGGAAAGTTACACTCTTGACCTTGTTAGAGAAGAGAATGAAAAATTGGTATAGTATCATGACATTGTTACTAAAGAGGAAACTTTTTGGAGGCAAAGATCCAGATCAGTCTAGCTAAATGAAGGAGATAAGAATACTAGGTTTTTTCATCTTTCTACTTTGAAGCATAGAGCAAAAAATCATATCTCATATCTTAAGAAGGGTAATTTAGAGATTACTGAGGAAAAGGATATTTCAAAGGAGATGGTCTCCTTTTTTTCTTCTTTGATGACATCTTATTCTAACATTGATTCTACTCATCAAGTTGAACTTTTAAAGGTGATTCCTTCTCTAATTACTAAGGAACAAAATAAAATGTTAGGTGCCATTCCTATGGAAGAAGAAATTTTTAAAGCTGTTTGCTCCTTAAGAGGAGATAAGTCTCCAGGACCAAATGGTTTTCCCATATTCTTTTTCCAAAAGGCATGGAAACTAGTTGGAAGAGGTGTATGTGATGTTGTTAAAGAATTCTTTGTTGCTAAAAGAATGCTAAAGGAGATCAATTCCACCTTCCTATGCCTTATTCCTAAAAAGATTCAGGCTGATTCTCCTAACCAATTTAGGCCTATTAGTATTTGTAATTCCTTTTATAAGATTATTTGAAAAGTCCTCACATCCAGGTTGCTTTTGGTGCTTCCATCTCTTATTGTTGTTCAACAAAATAGTTTTTTCCTAGGTAGACAAATCTTAAACTCTGTTATTGCTACTAATGAGAATATTCATTTTTTATCTTGCTTTAACAATCAGGGTTTTATCATTAAAGTTGATATTGTGAAAGCCTATCGCAGAGTTGAATGGGCCTTTCTTGTTAAGATTTTATTGGCCTTTAGATTTAAGCATTGGATTGTGAGGGCTATTTCTCAGTTGATCTCTACTACTTCTATTGTTGCTCTAGTGAATGGGCTCTCTACTAAATTCTTTAGTCCCTCTAGAGGTTTGAGACAGGAAGACCCTTTATTCCCTATTCTTTTTACTATTATGGCTGATTGTTTGGGGAGATATATTGGGAAATTGGTTTTGGAAGGTGATATTAAAGGTTTGTAGCCTTCTTCTCAGCCTCTTACTTGTTCTCATGGTCAATTTTTTGATGATACTATTTTCATGGGCAAAGCTAAAGTCAAGGAAGCTAGAAATCTCAAGAAAGCCCTTATTTTGTACTCTTCTGCTTCAAGTCACTTGATAAACTAGAATAAGAGCTCTTTGTTTTTCATTAATACCCGTTCTCTAAGACAGAACAAAATTTCTAAAATTCTTGGGTGTTCTATATGATCTTTTTTTTGTATCTACTTGGGTCTCCCTTTAGGACCTAAAGCTCTAGATTCTTTTTGGGAAGATCTCATAAAGAAGTTCAATAAGAAATTGGCAGGTTGTAAGGGTAACCTTTTGAGTCAAGTTGGTAAAATTATCCTCCTTAAAGCTTGTCTCCAAAGCATCCCCACTTATGCTTTGAGTCTTTTTAGAATTCCAACAAAATATGCAGATATTATTGATAAAATCCAAAGGAATTTTCTCTAGTTAGGAACTGAGGAAAGGAAGAGAATGGCTCTGATAGCTTGGGATCAAATTTGTAAGCCTATCAAGGAAGGTGGATTGGGCATCAGGTCTATGAGAAGTATGAATAGAGCTCTTTTAGCCAAACAAGGTTGGAGAGTTTATCATGATGATAATGAATGGAGTACTATATGGAAACATAAGTATCTTTTTAATGCTCCCTCATTATCTAATTTTTTGTCATCTCCTGATATTCTATCCCCTTCTACTATTTGGGGGGCTATGTAGGGAACTAAGAATACCTTAAGTAAAGGTTGTTCATGGAAAGTTGGAAATGGGCAGAAGGTTAGATTCTGCAAAGATATTTGGATAATGGATCATCCCCTGATTGAGGGATTTGAGGATAAGACCCATATTGACAAATGCAAACAATTGTATGAGACTCTTGTGGGACAAAACTGGCATAATAACAATTGGGTTAACCTTGTTGATGTTAACCAGGCTTTTCATAATATTCAAATTAGTTTGAATGCCTTTTCTTTGTATCCCCTTGAGAAGGATAAGATGATATGGAGTGTTGATGCTAGTGGCAATTTCAAAGTTTCCTCTATTTTCAAATCTAAGGAGAAAGGTAACTACCCTTTATGGACAAAAGCTTGGCTAAAAGGTCTTATACCAAAAATAAATATCTTTTATTAGATCTTGCTTCCGAATACAATTCTTACTCAGGACAACTTGCAAAAGAGAGGCATTAATGTGGTTAATAGGTGTAGTCTATGTAAGAAAGGTTATGAAGACAAAGATCACTTGTTTTTAAACTATTCTTATAGTCACCAAGTAAGGAGCTCTATTCTCAATTTCTAGAATGTTACTTGGGTTCATCAAAATAATATAGAACATTGTTTTAAGTGTTGGACCTGCCCATCTAAGGATACTGATGTTGATTTCCTATGGAAAATTACTCTTCCCCATCTCTAGTGGGGTATCTAGAAAGAAAGAAATAAAAAAAATCTTTACAACTAAAGAAATGCAAAAGTAGGTGCTTTGTCAAAACATTGTTAGGACAATAAAGGAAAATTTCAAGTCCTAGAGAAAGTGTGATAAAGATTTTCAAATTGACAATCCAATTTTTTTTCCAAAGATTCCAATATGAAGAAAGATGATCCAAGATTGAACACTAGATGGAAGGCTCCTCCTATGGGATGGCTTAAAGGGAATTTTGATGGTGTAGCTAAGGGAAACCTAGGCAAAGCGGGTTGTGGAGGAGTTCTAAGAGATCACATAGGTAATATAATAGATGCTATTGTTATGCCTATTGGTATTTCTAATAGCCATAAAGTTGAGGCTACTGCAACTCTATATATGATGAGGTTAGTAGTGGAAATTGGTTTTTGGTACCTTTGGATGGAAGGAGATTCCTTGAACATTGTGAATATGCTTAATGGTAAATGTTCAATCACTTGGTCTATCGAAGCTAGTGTAATGGAAATTAAATCTTTAATGGATAAATTTGAGAAAGTCTTTATATCTCATTCTTTTTATGAAGGTAATGATGTGGCTAACTGGATTGCTAACCATGCTATCCAACGAGAGTTTAAGATGACATGGCATGATGACTTAAGTAGGAGTGTGGATTTGAAAGCTCTTATTAATTATGACAGAACTCATGCAATAAAGGGAAAGATATGCTAAGATTAGAAATTTAATGATATATGGAAGTGGGGTTATGGAAACCAGTGTTATTTTCCTGAGAAAGTACATTAATGTGATTATTATCTTGGCTTGGCATGTATGGGTTTTTATGAGTGCCTTAGTTTTTTTAATGAATACCTTGGCTTTGTTTAATTCATTATGTCTACCTGTATACTCAACTTTGGCTTTTCACAATGAAACAAAGTCTTTGGAAATGGGCGGAGAACCAAGAAAATAGGAACCTAAGAACTATAAAGCATGGAAGGCTAGTGCCTCTATTTGGTAGATTCTATAGAAGGGTAATGTTACCACTTATTTGGAGCTCCTCCATGGCCATAAACCACATGTCACAGAGGCATTCTTCAAAAAACGGATCAAGGATAGGGTTTTTATGCTTGGGGTGATGATGCATTTGTTTGAAGATTTCATTGCCGAGGTGATGGGCTTGCCTAAGGAGGGCATAAAATTTAGTAAGGAAACAAGTATTTCAAATTCCATGTTTAAGAAATTTTTGAAAATAGACGAGGAGGAAAAGAATATGGAGAAGAATGGTGACTTTTATGAGCTGGGTCAACTTAAGGTTATCTGGCAGGATGTGCTCTCTTGCATCTATGAGTATTTTATTTTAGATGGTAGGGCTAAGCGTGTTCATAAATTTCACTTTGTGTTCCTGAATTATTTTAGGTATAAGGATAGGATCTCTTTTCCTTTTTATTTGAGATAATCTTTGCTCCAAAGTCTTCAAGCTCATAGGAAAAAAGAGTCTCATCTGATATTACATGAAGGGTTAATCCTACTAATTGAGAATTATTATAAGAACAAGGATATTGTGTCTTCCCCTCCCTCTGAGAAAAAGAAGGGCTCTATTAGCGAAACCCACTCTAGGAAGAGTAAGAGTGAGGAAGGGGTTAGTGGGAGAAGGAGGAGTCTGAAGCAAGATTTTCCTCCAAAGAATGCAAATTAGATTACTGAGTCTGAGAATTCAAAAAATAATGATGAAAATAAAATGGAGGAGGAGGAGAAAATTTATGTGGGAGATCTTAGTTCAAACTTGGAGGGTTACCCTAGCAGTAAGGGTGAGACTGGTAAGGATGAGGTTGATGAAAGCAATGATAAAAACATAGGATCAAATAATGTTGGAGAAGAGGAAATAAATTAGAGTGAGCATACCTAGGGAGTGAGGGATGAAAAAGAAGAAATGATGAAGGAAAAGGAGGACCTCACTACCAAGGATGTTGTGAATGAAGGGGAAGATACTAGGAAAGAGAAGGATGAGTCTAATGGTAAGGAAGAAATAGCAAAGGAGAAGGATGAATCTACTAGTAAGGATACTATGATTTCTTTCCTACATACTGCTAAGCTTAAGGTTCATTCCTATCTTCAAGCCGATTCTTGGATGTATAATGAGTTAATGAATTTTAAAAGAAAAGTGGGAAAGATGCAGCAGGACCAGGAAGCTGATCGTGCAAAGATCACTCAGATGGAAGTTCAGGTTGGTCATATACCAGATAAATTAAAGGAAAATGAACACAATCTTTGTATTTTGATCAAAGAAAGTGGTAATAAGATGGAGTAGGTTACTTCTAGTATTTGTGCAGTTGTAGCAAGCTTAGGGAAGAGAACTAATGAAGAAATCATGTCTCTTGGTGGTCCAAGTAAAAGAACAAGACAGAGCTCAAGAAAGAAGGTGGCTGAGGCTATTGGGGGATCTACTGCTGATACCATCCAAAGCACTATGGAGGTGGGCAAAAAGGTGGTCAAAATGATCAAAGAGCTGTATAGCAACTAGTGGTGAAACTGGTCTCTATTCTGGTGGTGGTCCCCCAGTAACTAGTCATTGGTCTAGGTTTTTTATTTGGTTTTTGTTCTTTTTGTTTAAAAACTAGGTTCTAGGTCCTTGTAAAACTTGGTTTCATTTTATGGTCTTATTTTGTGGTTTTAGATCCTTATAAAACCTGATTTTGTAACTTTTAAATTGCAGGTTTTAGGTCCTTATGAAACTTGTTTGTGCTTTCTAGTTTATCTTTTTCTTTTCTGTTAAGGGTTTTGGGTACCGTTCAAAACCTATTTTTACCTTAATCTAAAACATCTAATGTTTTGCATGTTAATGTTTACTGAACAATCATAGTGTTTATCGAGTTACAATATTTTCTTTATTTATCGAGCATCTGTAGTATTCAATTTCCAAAGTTTTGTAGTGATATCTAAGGGATCTGGGATTTATTTTAGTAGTAACTGATTCACCCTTCCCCTCTTAGTTACTCCTCTTATATTCCAACAATTGGTATCAGAGCTTTTGGTGCTTGTAGAGAAGGTTTCAAGGACCTAAGCTAAAGATCAAGATGTCTTATAGAAGAGAGATTCCCAAGCTAAATAGAGACAATTTTGTAGCATAGCAAGGACTAATGAGACTACATCTGGGCAGTATCAGTGATTTAGGTTGCACATATCTTGATATTGAATACAAGACTCCCACAAGAACATTATCAATTGGAGATATAATTGAAAAGAAGAATCATAATATCATGATGATTGATATTTCATCTGCACTCAGTTATGTTGAATTTGATGAGGTAAAGAATTGAAAGACTACTTTTGAAATGTGGAACAAACTGAAAGATATCTATGGAGGAGATGACAATGTGAAAAGAGGCAAAGCAGAAAGCCTTAGAGGATAGTTTGATTAGATGAGAATGAGAAAAGATGAAAATATTGCAAAATATGTGGAAAGAGTCAAGGCCAGTGTAAGTGCAATCAAACCATCTAGAGGATACATCAAGGAGGAGATTTTTGTAAGTAAAGTTCTTAGAACACTTCTTCGCATTTATGCAATTAGAGTATCTACTATTCAAGAGATGAGATGTGATCCAAATTGTAAAATATCATTGGATGCTCTAGTTGGAAGATTGACAGCTTTTGAGTTAGATAATTTTGATAACTATGTTCATGCTTCAAAGAATATTGATTTTGCATTTGAAGCTAAGCTTTCACAAAAAGGGAAAAAAGTCAAAATCCACTCATTCAGGAAGTGAAGAAGATGGAACATCAGAAGAAAGTTCAAATAGTGATCTTGAAGTTGTTGAACCCCTACTTGCAAGGAAATATTCAAAATGTAGAGGAAAATACAAAGGTAAAGTTCCTTTGATCTGCTTTTCTTGTGAAGAAGTTGGTCACATTGCTGCTAGGTGTCCAAATAGAGAAAACAAAGATGAAAAGAAAAGTCACAAGTACAAAGGCAAGAAGGATTTCAAGAACTACAAGAACCACAACAACAAAGGTAATAATTTTTTTTTATGGCTAAAGATTCTAATAATAGTGACAATGAAATGGTGTATATTTCTATAAAGGATGAATCTAATGATGAAGGAGATAAGATGGCACTTATCTCTCATGTTAGCAAAAATGATACATGAATTATTGATAGTGCCTATTCACATCATATGACTGGACACAAAACCAAATTTGAAAATATGGAATCATGTGATGGAGGTAGTGTAATATTTGGAAACAATGAACCTAGTTGCATAAAAGGTAAAGAGTGTATCCCACTGACCAATGAACTTGTATGTGACAATGCTTATTGGGTTGAAGGATTAAAGAATAATCTACTGAGTGTGGCACAATTGAACAACATTGGATTCAAGGTAGAATTCATAAGTTGCAAGGCCAAGCTGCTGGATGGAAAAGGAAATCTGGTTGGATCTGGCAAGCAAACAAAAGGTAATCTATTTTATCTTGATCTTGGTGAAAGTTCATTTTTTATTGCTCAAATAGAAGAAAGTTGGTTATGGCACAAAATGTTATGTCATGTAAACTTTGATAATCTGATTAAGATAAGTAAACACAAGAAAGTAAGAGGTCTTCATAGTTTGAAGAAACCTGACATGGGTTTATGTAAGAATCACCAAATTGGTAAGATGGGAAAGACTAGTTTCAAAAGTAAAAACTATCAGTTTGAAGAAGTCTTAGAGATTTTTCACACTAACTTATGTGGTCCTATTAGAGTAGAGAGTTATAGTGGAGAAATTTTTTTCATTCTTTTGTTTGATGATTATTCTAGAATGATGATTGTAATGTACTTGAAAGAAAAATCGGAAGCCTTCCAAAAATTCAAGTGGTATCTAGCAAGAGTTGAAAAAGAAACTGGAAAAAAATTGAAATGTTTAAGATCAGACAAAGGTGGTGAATTCATCTCCAATGAATTCAATAATTTTTTCATTGAAAGAGGAATTAAAAGACAAGTATCAGCTCTTGGTACACCACAAAAGAATGGTATAGCTGAAAGAAGGAATAGATCTATCATGGATTGTGCAAGAACATTGATGACTGAAAAGAATATTGCTCTCAAATATTGGGAGGAAGCTATTAACACTATAGTTCATACCTTGAATAGAGTACAGTTGAAGAAAAACTAAACACTAATAGATTAGGGGTCAACTTGCGACGACAATTTACAATGGCGGGAAAATGTTATGTTGTTTTGGGTTTTTTTTTGAATTATAGCTCGACGACATCGCAATTGCGACGTCAAGCATCGTAATTGCGATGTCGTCAGGTTATAAGAAGAAAAAAAAAAGGTGCATTGGTTGTCATTATACACTTCAGGCAAAGAAGATGTGAGAATGTAGTGGGAGCAGGAGTTCATGAAGGGGAAAGGAACTTCGGCAGAGGGGAGAGGGAATCTGAGTGACAACTCAGGGGATGCAGATACTCGAGTTGCAGGTGCAAAGAGTTTCTGATCGAGGGTCCCTGCATGGAGTGATAGAGTTTCTGAAGGAAGGTGCCACCATTGAGAGCCGAGCATTCTGAGTGGAGTAAGGGGAAATTACAGCCGAACAAGCAAGAGGGTGCAAAGATTTTAGGAGAAGCATTGACTCTATGGATTCCAGGGTTCATGCAAAAGAATTGATCGATTCACATGTCATGATCTCCCTTCGAAGCTCCCATTGAAGTACGAATGCATCAACTTCCTCTCTAATTATGGGGCACGGATTCAAGGGCACGAAATTAGTTGCATCGGTATAGTTCTATTATAAGAAATTCTACCTTATGCCTTTGAATTTCAAAACATTACTTCTGCTATATCAATGCCATGTTCATAAAAATCTAAACCTTCTAAAAAAATGCTTCTATAAAACCGTTCTTAGTAATACTCTTAGAACTTTATATGTGGATATCTCCTATAGGTTTTTTGAAGATTTTTCGCATGAGAGGTATTTTGGGCCATTCTGTACAAAACCCATATCATTAGACAGATATCAAATTGATGAATTAGATTGTGACTCATTGGGACACTAAAAAAAATCAAGGAAGGAACTCTAATATCATTAGTTTAAAGGGAAATCATCGTATGTTCACAAGTCTTTATAGCAAGGGAACATTACAGTAAAATTCTGAATCTACTCTTCACAAATAAAAGCCTAATCTACACTAAAGTAATTATTGATACTTACAAAATTAAGGATTTCCACACTTTGAAAGTTAGTCTATAGATGCAAATCAATACATGATGGATATGTAGTCATTAGAACCAAGTCTCCATGGTAATTAGTTGATTAAGTTTGAATCTCAAATGTAGGATAACTCAAGTGGATGAGTTGGAACATTAAAGAATATTTTTTATTAGGGAAAAACTAGTCTTTGAAGGGGATCCAAAACCCTTTACAATAAAATGTTTAAGGGGACATGGTACCCCACTAAAATAAATAGCTACAATAGAAAAAGTATTACAAGACAACAACCCAAACCAAGAAAGTTAAACAAAGATCCACTTGTCCAAAAGTTAGCACAATGTTAAAGCCACACATAACATAATGATTCTATCTATCAAGGAGACCCACGGGGTTTAGAAAGGCTCCCTGAACCTCATCGTTGGGTTTTGACTTGGCTCCCATAGCCACTACTATGGGTTTTAACATGGCTCTCAAAAACATCTCACCCACAACCTTAGAAGATCAATCATCAAAAATCCAACTAAAACTTTGGGGTTTTGGAATGCTCCCAAATTTTGAATTGGATTGCACAATTATTTTGATAGGATTCCCAAGTCTTTTAAAAATCACATACCTCATAGAAATGATCATTAGAAAGTGATCTGTTACTCTAGGGTTTAAGAAGACTCCCCAAACCTCCATGGTATTTATTTTGGATCCCACAACCATAATGGGATTTTTAGAGGATCTCCAAAAGAACACAATTTTTTTTAAAGGATCCCCAACCCTTCAAAATGGGATTAAACTTGGCTCCCATAACCAAAATGTCACCAGCAAAAAAGAGACCCCACCAATCATCCATAGTTGTAATGTGTATTTGGCATTTTTTTCAATAAATTCCCTATGTCAGCAAAATCATGACTGATTTATCATATCTCTATTTTATGCAATCCGAGACAACTTTTCATGGTTTTGTTTGATCAAATACACATGGATTCTTGTCCATGGGTTCCTACAAAGAAGAGGGAATATGAGTATGATTATAGTTAAAAGTCTAACTATCTATCTCAAACTTATAGGTATGTTCTACATGTGACTTGGTATGGTACCTATCTTATCGATTCAAAGCATTCACCCTTGCACCTCATCAACCTTGTAAAGTTTCCTCCACACTGTCATTTTATTGATAGCAATAATATAGCATGAAGTTCAAACAACCTTTTAAAGATAAAGATTCTATACAAATAAAGCATATATGTTACAGTTTAGACTTTTCTAAAAGAGATTTAAGATATGCTTGGGACTGAATGGCTCAGTCGCCACCCGCTAAAAAAGTAACATTACCTACACAGTTATGCTTGGGTGTATGTCTTGAGGCAATGTCTTGGTAACTTTATTCAATTCTAACCTCCAATAATTCTAATCTCTGCCACGAACATGACTGCCAAGAACTTGAAGTGACAGAGGTAATCCTTTGCATACATTTAGGAAGGAGTTAACCAGATTCTCATTACCCTCAGCTAGACGGGATTGTCCAAAGGAATGCCAATAGAACAACTCTCTGGCATTGTCTATATCCACCCCTTTAGATTATAAGCACCCACACATCACGAGTTGTAACTATTACAAGGCTATAAACCAACTTCTTTACAATTTCTGTTAGAAGTAGAGCATCTAACTGCTGCAGGTGATCAATATCATCTAGAATGATTAGGAAACTTAGCCTATTGCTCCTGTCTAGGAAATTAATTATATGAGTTTTTCCTTTCCTCTGTAGATTGAAAATGGAATGGATTTGTATAGAATAGATCTTTGATGAATTTCATTTGTAAAGAAGAAAAACTTATATTTCCATAGGCTTCCCTCACATCGAACAGAGTTTTTTTTCCAACCCCACCCATTTCAAAAATGTCGACGATTTGAACCTTCTCTTTGTTGCCTTCATTTATCTAGCACAACCTCTCAAAATCTTCCACAAGATAATCAAGGCACACCCTTTCAAAATCTTTCACAAGCATGTGAAGTCCCACTAGGTATTTGGCTATGTGAAATCTTTCAAAATCTTCATGTGTGAGTATATAAATCCTCATTTTTTCGCCATTCTAAATCCTAAAAACCAATTTGATGCATGCACTCAATGATCAATTTTTAGATCTTACCCACTACTTATGTTCAAACAATATACTGATTAAGAGAATTTTAGAGATTCATAATTAAATATTGCTATTAATGTCAAAAGTGTGAGCCAGATCACAAGTGTCAGCATCAATGTCAAAATGAGGACTAGAAGAGATGCAATTCCTATATTACAACTAAGCATAATTAACGATGGAGGATTCATGTTAAGTTTTTCAAGGGGTGGTCTATTCAAACATATGTACCAGCATAGTATGGTAACATATTATGCAATTCTTCATACAGATCAAATTCACCAAAGGAACTATTAACACACAGTCAGATATTGGAAAGAGAGAAACTTAAGGAAGAAGATTGTGAACTTCCATTTTGGTATGGAAAAACTGGCAGCATGAAATTACATGCTCAGCATCTCTTACACTACAGTTAGTGAATATGGGAGTTCAGTTTGTCATTTGACTTTAATTCAATCAATTCTAAAAATTCAAGTGGACTTTTCCACAAATACACAGAAATATGAATCTCTACCTGCGACAAATATTGATAAGACCAAAACAAGTATAAGATATCCATAACAATTTCTCAAATATGCAGATGGACGTGAAGCGGTGAGCAAAAGGCAGTAGTTCCCACATCATCATTGGAAATAACTGCACTTGGAGAGTATGACAAAAAAGACTTTAAACACTCTAGTTTTTAGAGATTAAAATATATACATGTCGTGTGTAGCTGTACATACCTTTACGCAATGATTGGAGAAGGAATAGTGACTATCAAACATAGTGGGATAAATTTGAAGATTATTATGAGAATCCCTGAATTATTACAGCAAAAATACCTAGGCATCTGACTAAATACACACAAGGACATAGTTGTTATTGATCAGTGCTAATGATTAGAATATTGCTCTTCAGAAATATCGTATGAATCTATGCATCGCTTCATATTGATAATAGAAGGTCATCATGTATAATGAATGTATATATAAACTTTGAGGAAGAATTTGTTGGAAGACTACAATATAATAACATGACTCCATTGGCCAACATGCCAAGAGGGTGGATCTCAATAAGATCTCACATTACCAAGAAATATCCCAATATATTAATATACCAAATCACAATATCCACAACATCGCATAGATCCCCTTTTGCAAGCAAAGGCAATGTGCAACAAGGATACCATTATTAACAAAAAATGGTCTTTGACATTAGTGCTTGGACCCCTTAGACAAGACAGTAAATTGATGATCATTATATGGTGAATATCCTTGAAATAAAAGTTGTGAATGTATCCAAGGATAGTGAATCGCCTTGCAAACACTCTAAATACCTTTAACAAAAAGGTGAAATTATCTCTCTTTTTGCCCCTCATCATACGAGTCATGCTCTCTAATATTTATCATAGTTTTGATCTTCTTCTTCACTGAAATTAATTGCGATCATGCTGTTTTAATGTCATTAAATCTACTCATATAATTGTTGATAGCTCTTCTGTAACCTCTGATGATGATGCTCCTCTAGACAATGGTAAATGTACATGATCTTGTCATGTCTTATCATCTCTGAGTATCTATAACAGTCCATCTCACTGTCTCGTCGTCACTGTTATGGATTCCATTTGATGACATATCTGTTTTGTTATTATCAACATTTACCATTGTTCTTGATCTGTGCTCACTGAACATATATATAAAAGTGTGTAAAAGTCTTAGATGATACTCATCAATGGCAAGTTAAAGCAATGTAAAGTTCTTCTTTTCCAAAAACACATATAACAACAACGTAAACTTATCTTGAAACTTCTTCTTTTCCTACAACACATATAACAACAATTTTAAGTGCTTGCAAGGTATATACTTATGAATAAATATTACATCCTAATTTAAATGTATGAAATTATTTTTTATTCATTTTAAGCTTCATTAATCTCGAGGTGCAATTCACAAACTCAAGAATAGTGGCTTTTGTTCTTCAGGATACCTTTAGGGGAAGAGTATGTGAATGCCCCCTCGTGTCTGGAGTCCAGTTTAGAGGAGATGGCTATTTACACTGCTAAGGTTTGTTGAATCTAATTCTGAATAATAATGCTTTCTATTGTTGAATCTAATCTAATGTATATTTTAACTAGACTTGTAGCTTATATGTTTTGAAATTTTTGTTAGGCCTTGTAGTTTGTATAATTTGATTGCTGGAGAGCTTCTATAGCTAAGCAAGAAGGTTGTTGCACGAGTTATAGCCGCACGCTCGGGTATGAAAATTGTATATTTTTTATTCTAATGTATATTTTAACTAGACTTTTAGCTTATATGTTTTGAAATTGCTTTTAGTGGCTTAATGTTGTAAGGTCTCTTGAAATAAGACCTTCAGGCAGTTGGTCAAAGTTTTACAAATAATCTTAGGAATAAAGTCAAAGAAAGTATTTTTAAAATATTAAAGTATTTAGCTAGTTCTAAGAAGATTTGTGTACTTTCGATATTTTTTCTTAGTTTGTGAAAGTTGTAGACCGAAGTTTTCATAGCCCAATTTTTGCTTCCTGCAAAGAACGATCATGTCAGATAATATAAGTGAAGAACAAAATCGGGAGACAATCGCTAGATTGTGGTCTAACTTGAAAAGAAAAGGTGATGGAAAATGTTATTGTCCTTGCAATATTTGTAAGGGCTTAAACCGTAGAAGACTGCTAATCAAAACAGTTAAGAGACATTGTAGGGAGAATGGTCACATTGAAGGGGGGCATGACTATCATCCACTGGTAAGTTGTTCATTATATCATTTTAACAATTTATATACATATGAAATCACTTGATGATGAGGTGATGATCATGGTTTATTTATGTTAATCAATTTTATATAGGTTGATCTTCCCAGGGAAGTACATGATATGAACCACAAAAATCTGAAGAATATGGTTTTTGAAGTGGAGGAACATGGAGGTGCAAATATCCAAGGTGAAGATAATGATCCCATGGAAGATGATGAGCATGCACCAAAAAACACAATTGAAGAGAATGGTATAAATACATTGATCCATGACACATCTAGTCCAAGCGTATCTAATCATGATGATGATGATAGCCTCAATGTACCTCTACTTCAGAAGGCATACGAGCCCCTATACAAAGACTCCCAAACAACTCTTCTCTTTTTTGTATTGTTGTTGTTGAACTTGAAGGTTATGAATGGTTTATCCAACATAAAAATGTCACGTATGTTAAGGTATGTCATATATGTCTTTATAGTTAACAAAGGGCGAATAATGTACCACTAATATTGTTTATATTAACAACTTATATTTTTTTAGTAGATTGATAGGCGAGTTTCTGTTACCATCATCAAATATTCTACCTCGCTCATATCGAGAATTAACTACTGTTATGAAAGATATTGGAATGGAGTATGAAGAAATACATGCTTGTCCCAATGATCATATTATATATTATAAAGAACATGAATTTGCAACACAATGCCCTGTATGTCATACGAGTAGATATCGAACAGATCGACTAACAAAAAAGTTGCCTCAAAAGGTTCTTCATTACATCCCCATTATTCCACGGATGCAACAATTATTCAAGTGTAGTAGCTTGGCTCAATTTATGGATTATCATGCATGCAATAGAAGTCGAGATGACATTATTCGAATCCCTATGTATGGTTCAGCATTTATGCACATAGAGGAAAAGTGGCAACACTTCAAAGAAGAACTTCGTAATCTCAAGCTTTTATTGGCAATAGACGATTTCAATCCATTTGGAGAGATGAGATCTGTTTACTTGGTGTGGCCTATTTTTGTTATCAACAATAACATTCCTCCGTGGATGTCAATAAACAGGGAGTACATTATGTTGGCAATGATTGTTCCAGGTATCTTATCATTTGATAGTTATTAATTTACATGTACTTACAAATCTTGCAGTAAAACGGTCACAATAATTATCAATCTTGTTAGATTTCCACAATCCATTGGAGTATAATTTGTGCTTCTGGATTTGATTGTGTCAAATTTTTGACACAATCAAATCCAGAAGCACAAATTATACCACAATAATTATGTAATGTTACTGTTCATTCAAGTAGGTAAATATCAAGTAAAATATATGAATGTATATATTGAGCCTCTTATCAACGAGTTGGTGGAGTTATGGAACGGTGTCACTATGTATGACGTGTCTAGACAAATAGGACAAAGACAATTTCAATTCCATGCAATACTTGCATGGACAATACATGATGCCCTAGGGCTAACACATTTTTGTGGTATGTTATAGTGAATTCAAGTTGCGCACAATAATTCTAATTATAAAAATCAACATATTTAATAATCCAATTATATCATTATCTTGTAGGTCTTCAAACAAAGGGAAAATTTGCATGTCCAGTTTGTGGTCCAAAGATGAAATCTTGTCATTCAAAAAGTTTAGGAAAGCAGGTGTTTGATGAGTGTAGACACTTCCTCCACAGGAATCATAAATATCAAAGTACAAAAAAAATCTTTTCAATGGGAAAGAAGAGACTACATCAAAGCCACGAAGAATGACACCTTGCCTATGGAAGTTGGAATATAATAGAATTAATCGTCGAGGTAATGCCCTTCCACCTAATGGTTTATGTTTGTAATTTATATATTTCTATTGTGATTTTTGTTTACTAATTATGTAATTGATGATCATGAAGGTCGTCAAGGAAATACTAACAACCTTCCAAAGGGACTAAAAAGCTATCCCAGACAATTTAGTAGGTTGTCCTACTATGAGCACTTACAAATTGTGCATTTGTTTGATACTATGCATATTGGAAAGAATATAACAGAGACATTGTGGAAAATATTGGATGGAAGGCATGACAAAGAAAAAATTGTCAAAATTTGTAATGACATACATGAATCCAGTCATGCATTGAAGAATTTCATTCACTCAAATAGCAACAGAGATCAGATTAATATAAGTGCCCTTCCATGGTTATTAACGGAGCAACAAAGTGATGCCATAAAAGAAGTCATATGAAAAATTCGATTTCCCACAGGATTTGCTACGAACATAAACAATCTCATTAAAAAAAAAAGTGAATTTGGGCCAGGGATCAAAACGCATGATTGGCATACTTTCGTCAAGGTAAGTTATGTTCTTCTGTATTTACAATATATTCATAAACTATGTGTACTGTTTGTTATGTTATGTTAGAAAACAATGAAATGATTGGTTTATAATTACTACAGTATGTGCTTCCTCTATCTCTCCCAGAGAACTTCAACAATAACATCAAACAAGTGATATACGATCTTGGAAAATATATGAGGTAAGTAGTAATATCTATTCAATTTGTTGTATATATTTATTATATTCGCGATTTATTTTTCTTGCTATGTAATCTATTGTATATTATTTTGTAAAGTCTCATATCTATATATTTTTTATGACTTGAATCTCTTAATGTAGGTGGTTGTCATCTAAAGAAATCCATAAAGAAGATATAAACTATTGGAAAAGAAGAATTCTTCATTTATTATGTGAAATGCAAAAGTGTCTACCTCCAACTTTTTTCAATGTACAGGAACACTACCTCATACACATAGTTGAGGAGATTGAATTGTGTGGACCTGTACACACTAGGTCAATGTGGATGGTTGAGAGGCATTTGAAATCTTTGAAGGCTTTGGTTTGACAAAGAGTACATCCTGAGGGTTCTATGGTAGAGGGATATATGGTATACTAGACTATGGTGTACATTACTGAATATCTTCCTAAGTTTGCATCAAATATCCATGTAGATCGCATTTGGGATCTCAAGCCTTTTAAAAAATTAGAAGGGGAGTACTTGATGGGGAAAGGTACATTGAGGAAAGTGAGAGGTAATAAATTATAAGATGTTATTGTAATAAATTATTTCTTAATCTTCAAAATAAATTGGTTGTAAGTTGTCTATTTTTTTTTTTTTGTATAGGTGCTCGAGAGTGGGATGCACTACATTTGTATATTGTAAACAATCTTGATTGGATGACAGTATGGATTGAACGATGTCAACATTCTCATCGCACATTAACATGGGAAGGTGTATCTTCATTGGTTAAAGAAGCTCATCATAATGGAGATTCCAATGTTACGAAAAGGGAAATAGATTTAGCATGTGGTTCAAGAGATTTCCAGGTACGCACAAATTTATTAATCACCTGTATGTTTATCAACTCATGATACAATAATTTTGACATGTTTCACATATTATTGTAGGTTAAACACCACAAGGCTATGTTCTTTAATGGTCAAAAATTTTGCGTCAAAGTGTTAGATGACACGAAGAAAACTTGTGATTCAGGAATAACTGCAATCTTTCAAGTGACTAATATTTCATCTAGAAATGACTTACATCCTCAAGAGTCTAAAAATTGATACTATGGCATTTTGAATGAGATACTTGAGTGTGACTTTAGTTCCTTCAAATTAGTACTCTTCGTTGTCAAATGGTATAGGCTACGACTTAATCCAAATGATCCTAATAGAACTTTTATTGAACATGATAATGGATTTACAATGGTTAATACAAGGTCGTTTGAGCCAGTTGGGGATGAGCCTTATGTTCTTCCAAGCCAATGTGAGTAGGTATTTTACTCAGAGGTTCCACATAAATCGGGTTGGTCATTTGTTGTTAGACATGAACCGAGAGGAAGGCCAATAAAGTATAATGCAATGGAAGAAGAAGATACCGAAGGAGTAGAAGATGATGTAGATGGTGATCACGATCAACAGTTATTGGATGATGTTCTTGACACAAATTTTCATGAAGAAGAAGAAGAAGATGATGATGATGATGCTGCTACTAATGATGATGATGAAGATGATGTTGATGTTGATGATGATGACAATGACAACGACGACAATGATGACGATGATGATGGTGAGGATGATGATGATGACGATGATGATGATGATGATGACGAGGACGATGATGACGAGGATGATGATGATGGAATTTAGAGGTATGCCATAAATCCTTAATCTATTTAATATTAATTTCTTGATAGAAATATATTTGTCTTATATATATGGTTACATAGTTTATTCATTATCCATTTAAAAGCTACAAGTTTCAACTACAAATAGAATACTGCTAATCTAAATTAACTATTAATCTAAATTAATTAAATAAAACTATTTAAAACACATATTGATGTGTGAATGTATTGAGCCTTATTTTCTTTCAGGTCAAAAGCATTTGTAAGTGTTTAGTTTAGAAAAGGGAATTCATTAAATATCTATAAAAGGGAGTTGTACCTAGAATAAAATTCATAGGGAAAACATAATATAAGTGCTTACCCAATTTGTTGGTTAATAATTCTACCTCTATAGGTGATGCAGAGACCCTAGGTGGACTTGCAATCATTCATAACAAGAGGGACTTCCATAGTGTTCTCACAACACCAACCAAGCATCTTCATAAGATCCCTCTCCTTGATCCAAGCAAAATCCATAACCTATTAGAGTGCACACCAAATCCTTATGCGACCTTAGGTTCTACATCTTTGGAATAATCCCATGAATGTCCCTCAATCCATCCAATGGATTCATCCAAGCAATCTAATCAACAAACTATCAAATGCTCACAATGCCTCAATAGGTGCAAAAATTGACTTCAACTTAACTAGGTGTTTCCTCCACCTCCGCATACATCAAAAAACTTTAAATAGCATGTCCCCAAGGTGACTAAGCCCTCAACTCATTAGCTAATACAGAAACCCATTTTTAGCCCTTGACTAGGCCTACTTCCCTAGTAGTCTTATAATGTGAGCCTGATTTAAATGTTTTATTGTGTACCTTTTAATGTTTTAAATTTTTATGTGATGCTAATGATGGATGTGATTATGATTATGATGTGATTATGCTCATGATAATTGACTTACATTTGCAGGAAACTGAACCCCTTTCAGGAGCATCTCGCACAGTCTCATGGATTGACAAGTATAAGTCAATACTCCTTATAGACAATCTATTTAATACACTTATCAATAGTAAGATTGATGTCTTCTAAGATCTCTCCCATTTGTAGGTACCAGCGAATAGGTATTTTTCAGAAGTGTCTTCCTCAAGTGAGGGAAAGATAGGAATAGAAGAGGAAAGTGAGACATGCAGTTTATCTAGAACAGGAAGATTAACTAGAGGTCAAAGGACTAGAAGGAAATTCAATAAACACATGAAATTTTTCCTTGCTCAAGGGGGGTCATGTTCTTATAATGATGAGACGGAAGGCGACATTGAGGTGCCCTTGAGGTACCAACATCTACAGAAACATTGGGTACCCAAGGAACTTCCTCCAATAAACACTAATTTTTGTGTTAATGAGAGGATATATCGCATAGCACCATCATCACTACATGGTTTGGGCCTATTTTCTATGGATATCATAAAGGTGTCTTACAACAAAGTTTCTGAATTGATGGAGTATGTTGGACCATGTTACGATTACAAAAGTTGGATGCATATTGTTCAATATAAAAAAAGTATGCATAGGTATGCCCTCTCGAAAAATTATATACAATAGCAAGACAATAATCAAAGTAAAAGTGTGGCTATATACATTGATGGAAGGCCAAAAGCAACAGGGAATATTGCAAATTTTATAAATAGTACATGACCTGGGTCAACTATAAAGCAACCCAATTGCATATTTGAGGCATGCGAGGGAAATCGTGTATTCATCTGTGTGATAAAATCAATACGTGTAGGGGAAGAGCTTCTTATTGATTACAATTTGAACCGCATAGATACAAACGAGGCTACTATCATGGGGGTGGTACATACTATTAAACCAACTTCTAATCAATGACTCCAACATACCATTTAGTCAATAAATTTTTGGCTAACATTTTTATACTTGATCTTCGACACAGGGGCACAATATGAAGCAACCGCCCGAAGGGGATGCTGGCGATGTTCCCGACTCATCTACACATGAGTAGGTAAAACTCATTGTAATTGTGAAAACTAGATAGAAGCAAAATGCTATTTTTTTAATGTTGTTTTGTTCATTATTTTGGAGTAATTTTGATAATACTAATACTATTGTTGTCACAGAGGGCCAGTGGTCGGAGGGAGGGAAAGGAACCTGCAGTCCTTGATCAGCAGCCCCCCCCTGAGGAGGACCCTTTTTATATTGATTTAGCAGACACCGATGACCCGATCGGTTCAACTAAAAAGTTGCTAAAGAAAGTTGGTAGAGAAATTTTACATTTGGCAACCATAAAGCCTACTACTCAGGAAATAAGAGAAAGGGGAGCTGAATTGATGCACACCTCTGAAACCTTAAAAGTAAGTATTAATGAAATTTTTAATTATAACAAGAGTTCAATAATGGTTTTTATGTTATGCTCTTTTATGGCATTAATTAAAATATGGATGCATTGTCTTTACAGAGTATTTTGTGTGATTTCGAGCCCCGTTCCCATGATGAGGGTGATGTAGGTGGTTCAGGTAGATCGCATGTTCCATTCCCCACTTCTGTTTTCCACTAAATATATATAGGAATGATCATAATCATTAACAATACATGCTCAAAAAATCCTTTTTTTTAATGCTCTAACAATCTTGTCCATGCTAGTCCACACGTTCTATATTTATGCATGCTCTAACAATTTTATTCTTCAGCTTCACATCAATTGAATCCTATGATGACATTGCCTCCATCCAGGACAACCACAAATCTCTTTCTAACTGCTGAGTTGGCAACACGCAGCTTACAGGCATCGACTGTTGCACCATCTGCTGGTACACAAATCCCTCTTTTTCTCTCTTATGACAGCAACAAACAATTTTTTTTTTACAACTTTTTAACATCAATTATCATTTGTTCTTTTATACTTCATGACAAAGACTTATGAAACTTATGAAACTTTTTGCAATAGGAGTTGTAGTATCATTTCCTGGATGTTCCTAGTACGAGAATGGTGAAGGATGTCATATTGATCATCAGCGACGATGAAGGCATTCCATTAAAAGTAGCCAAAGTTCCAGGTACTTTAAAGTTATTATTATTCTATAGTGATATAATAGTAATTTAGTTTGTGATCACTCTTCATCAACTAATGATCCCATGATTGTTTTGTAGGGAATGATCTTTTTTGGAGAAAATTTGGTGATGAGTGTTTGTGAATATTCGGGCCCACCCTGCGTACTTGGTGGAACATCATATCCTAACTAAAACCCCAAGCCACTATTTTGATTTCATATCATTGCTATAATAGTTTTCCTTTTCATCCATTTTTTGAACTATATTAAAGGTAGCTTCACTTAATTTATGAGTCTAACATGTTTTTTTTTACTTAAAAGTTGGAATAACCAACGCAAACCGTTGAAGGATGATCTTATAGAGAGCATGACCCAACTCTTTGGACCTCATGCATTCGAGAGAAACAAGCTCCTTGAAAAAGCTAGTTTATGTTTGAAGTATATTAGGGAATAGTATAGAAAAAATTTACGGGATAACCCCAGGTACGAGCGTCCGCCCTATGTTCCTAAGGCTGAGTGGCAGGCTCTGATTTTGGATGGAAAGTATAAAGTTGACAAGAAAAATAATATTACACCAGTGGAGAGTACAACAAGGTATGTGATACTGTTGAGAATCTAATTATGTACTAATTAACCTCTATATTTATACTATCTAACATATTTCAAACTTTTCATAGATTGCCTGACACATCAAAGGCAACAAAGGCAAGACTAGAAAAGCACGGGACACACAAGCTTGGCTCTAGTGGTTTTTCGAAACTTCAAGAAAGAGTTGTAAGTATTAGTAAATGAAAAATTGTATCAAATTTTTTATATAATGTGATGGGAAATGCTAGGATAGACTAGCTTGTCTATGCTCCTGATCCTCAACTTGGATCTCAGTGTTCCTCCATACCAATATATGATGCAGAGTAACATGCTTTGGAAGCACTGGTGTAAGATAAAACTCCTAGGCTTAGTTTTCCACTTCCACCAAGAGATTTCTCTTATCTCCTAGTATCCTATGCTTCTATAGGATCTCCTAATAGGATTAGATCATTAACTAAATCCTATTCACTCTTTACTACAAGAGTCACACCTTGAAAACTCCACCTTGGAAAACACATAACATGAAAAAGTCTTCAAAATGACTATAGAACACATCTCAACCACTGTATCAACACATTTTAGGCTTCAAGTATGAATGTTCCTTCAAAAACTGAAATATCACTTCAAAAATAGAGTTTTCCAGCCACTTCATTAACTCAAACTTTTTACAATATGCAACCAATGCTTGGAGATTCAAGAAATCACTCCATTAGGTTTCTTCTCCACCATTCTAGGGCCTATTTGGTTGAGAATAACCTCCCACAATCAAAGGAATCCAAGGCTATCCATGTTGCATGGAATATTTGCAATAAGTGCAAAATGTTGTTATGACAACATTCTTACAACACTTGGCAACTTTGATAGATGCCTTAATCCTATATTATAGGCTTGTTATCCTCACATATTTTGAGGATCCAAGATCATTCATGATCATCATATTAATTTAATAACCATTAACCATTCTTAGGCCTAAGAACTAATCTGCTGTTACAACGTCTGCTCCTTTAATTCATGGACCCAACTCATCACATAAGGCTGCATACTAGTTACTTCTCCCTTGTACCATTCAAGGCCTCATACACCCAACCTTGACACCAAGTGTTTTTGACAACTCCAACCCTCTAACATAAATGGAAACCAAAACAAACATCAACACAACCCAAAACAAATCAGGTCTAAGGCAAACTTGTTGTTACCAGTGACAAGGTAGATTGTAGCACTTGACCTTTATTCTACATACCCAACCAAGAGTGAAATTGGATCCTCTAGGGCTCCCAAAGACCAAAGACAGTTTAGAACAACTCCAACATGACCAAAATAAGGTGTAACAAGGGTTGGAAACCCTGCTAACTATTTACCATTTCCTTTTGATATTTTAACTACCCTCCATTGGTTGATAAAACAATGCAAGTAAAAGTGACCATACCACGCAAAAATGCAGGGCTCAAAGTTCGACAGATGCCTCATAGAAGAGGATAAGAGAATTGGCTTCCAACGAGGCTATAGAGTCGTGGTTGAACAGCTACAAGTTGAAATCAGTGTGGAAGGTTCTAATAATGTTGCATCTGAGCCACAAGTAAATAAGCCAAATGAAATTTATTTCAAATTGAATACTTTACCAATTAGTCTATTTGATGTTAAGTTCCAATATAAAGTGAGTATATCTGTTTTAAGCAAGCAATGATAACAATGCGTAGGATGTTGGAATGCAGCCTGACAATCCTTCTACACAATCTGTGGATGCCGAAGGTTTGCATGATGTGCATCCCAGTGGTGGAGGTATACATTTTCTATTAAATTTTCTATATGTAATTGCAATTGGTGTTTGGATTAACATAACATTTTGTATAGCAGCTGTAGAGGATCGAGGGGTCGATGTTCATGACCATGTTGACGTTGAGTCTAGACAAAATGATGTGGTCAAATCAGGTAAAGAGCGCCATAGTTATGTTATTTAAAATAATTAAATACTTGTAACAATTATAATAAATTATTTTTAATTTAACTCTTTTATTTGTTATTGTAGAGGACCCCCCTTTGCAACAGCATAGGAATTTGAGATCATCAAGATCAAAGAATAGAACAACTGATGAGGGGGGAATTGATGATGACACTAATGCTCCTCTTGGAGCTTACATAGAAAAAAGAAATAGAAAGAAAAAAAAGAAATGATTGTCATCTACATACCTTAATTGATAATGACTGAATTTTATGTCTCAATGAATTTAATTATGTGCTAATGAATGTTCATGAATTATGTGTTGATGCAGAATATTGATGAATGTTGCATGTCAACGAATCTAATGTGTTAATGAATGTTATCATGTGATATTGATTGAATGTTACATTTTATTAATGGTTGAAAGAATGAATGAATGTTAGATGTTAATGGGGAATGTAGAGTGATGTTAGGGGGAGGGGGGTGGGGCCAAATGAGCTTCCACCTTCATGTGGTTGGCCCTGTTTAGTAGAGAATATTAAACTATTCTCGAAACAAAGTGAAGCTCAATAAGATACTAAATATTTCTCTATTTTGTCCTATGTTTAGACTGTTGTCCTATGCATCTAAGGCTTCATGCTTTGACAAGCTAGACAAAGCTTACAGCTAATTGAGTATAAAGATGCCTTGAACAAATAATATACCAATTTTCAATGGAACTAAAGAAATATCAGCCAGGCCGTGGGTTCATAAATAAGAATCTTTCTTGGCACTCAAGCCTATAGAAGAGAAGGCAATACAATTTTCTACCATGCTCTTGATGTTGAAGTCACACCTCCTTCTGAGCAATACAATAAGAACTTCAGGAATCAAAAATCAGATGATGAATCAGATGTGAAGGCTCCTAATCAGCCTAAAGTCACATCTCTTAAGTTAGGAAAAGAATCAAGTAATGAGTTAAGAAGAACAAATCTTTGTTTTCATTGCAAAGAAAATTGGAAACCAAACATAGCTCTCTTGGTAAGGGTAAGGCATACCTTATTGAGGTGAATTCTGATGCGGGCAGTGATGAGGATAAATGGGTGGTTTTATTGGCTTCATTGTCATGGAAAACCTTTAGTCATTGAGTTTCTCCTAGATTCCAAGTGAATTTAGACATTCCTATTATTTGATGGTAAATATATGTAGACATAGCAGATAATAAGTCAAGTTAGTTCAATTCATATGTATCTACAAATGACCTTTTTGATGAAATGATTGCTCCTCTAAATGTCTCTTCACTTGTTGAGAAGTGGTGGAGAGCCCATGATTTGTGAGAGGACTAGACAAAAGGAATTTCTTTGCCAATTTGGAGAACTTATTGCAAGCTGTCAAGGATGAATGATATCTTAAAGATGTCTATGATGATTGGTACATTCAATGGTGCAACTGCAATAAGAACATTACTAGCTGACCTGTGTGTGAAGTTGGGTGCATTTGAGTTAGAGCAGTTGGTAGTTCTCAAATGTTCTAGCTGCTTGTTCCCATTCATTCAATTAAAATTAAAGCTATGTTATAGATTATCATTGAGGAGTCAACACTTTTGGGCAAACAAGACAAATTTACTCATGCCAAATATTGGTAAGTGGTTGAAAAAGTACAAATCTAACTGCCACTCCAATGCATAGTGCTATGTACAAAAGACTGATTCGTACATATGTAGAAGCAAAGGATTTCCATGAGCTAGAGGTGGAGAATTTAAATCGTAAAGCTACTTGTCTCCATACAACAACCACAACATTTGGACTAATGTAGAAGTAGGTTATATAGGTGCAAGGGTAATCGTCAGTTATTTGGT
This sequence comes from Cupressus sempervirens, assembly GCA_028749045.1. NCBI lineage: Eukaryota > Viridiplantae > Streptophyta > Pinopsida > Cupressales > Cupressaceae > Cupressus > Cupressus sempervirens. The sequence continues at coordinate 251,096,060 of CM053784.1, read as the reverse complement.
CAATGGCGCTAGCATAAGAACCTCATTTTTGAAGTTACCTTTGTGTACCTAAATTTATTGACCATGCCTCATCCATAGCCTTATAATTTAAGATGAATTAGTTTCTATTTCACTAGCGTTGAACGTGTCAAATGTCAATGTTGTTTCTCATATATTACTTGCCCTTTTGTGAGGAATTATTATGTAATGTTGTGTCGAATGACCCCAGTTACATAATCCTTGGGTGTCTGTACTTGCATCATCTACAAGGTGTTTACATAGCTAATCCTTTGGGCATCACCACATTAGGAAATTGTAAAAGATATTAGAGTTCAAAGTGATTCCACAAGTCAAATATGTTGCACAACCACCAAATCAAATAGGACAAGTATCTTTCAACACAATTGGAATAATTGTCTTCTAAGAAGGGGTGAATGGTCCATATGCAACTATGCAAGCCCATAGGCCAACCTCAGTCACGTGCACAGTATTGTGCAACCTTATGTGTAACCGCTTCCTTCATTTTCCACTTGCTAAATTCGAAGAACCATAGGCATCCCCACATTTAACTTCTTTCTTAATGTACTGCTCACTCAATACTTGGAATCATGTTGTGCAACTCCAAAAACACTTCCCAACTCTAGTGCAACAATTTGCATCACGTGCAACTTGCATAGTGCTAAGTATAATGCCATAGTGATTTGTGGGAAACTTTGATTTTTGTGCCATGTTTACATCCATGCACATTAGCACACAGTTTGAAACTTAGTTCTTTTTGCTTGATACTTAGAGCAGAATGCTGAATAACATGTCAGAACTCCATGCTATAATCTTGTGAATCCTTTGGAGTAGTTTTAAGACACACTACTTGTTAGCATAGCGTGCAACTGAAAGTCTGATCGTTAGGAGATGAAGTGTTATGTATGCAAGCCCAACTAGTTCAGCTTCCATAATCAATAGAGTTAAGTCTCAATAACATTCACATTAACAAGAAAATATTTAATAATATAACAAGTCAAGAAATGAAATGGATACCTCCCCACCATGGTCAAGGAGACCAAGAATAACCCAACATGACTAAGGATGAGCGAGGCAAATAATCCCAACCCAAGACTTGATGACCAAATGCTCAGTTATGGGTTATTTCTTGGATGACATTTTGGACCTTCACCTCATTCTTGCATCCCCTCTCTTTGTTGATACTCTTCCCTTACTTGTGGGATTGATCTACTCTTGTACCCGTTGAGAAGGAAGGCCTAGTCATCTTCATCTTCATAATCTTATAAACAATAAAATCATTTATAGTATCATAAAACATTGTCCATTCTTGAATGGTGTGTTTCTTTTTTGCAACTGAGAAAGAGGAAAAACTTAAGCCTCACTTGAAAAAGGAAGAATGAGAAAAAACCAAGTTAGGAAGTGAATGGGAGGAAGATTTTCAGAATCTAACCTTAATAGACCACCAAAAATAGTGGTAACAAGCTACAAGGAGAGAAAATAGTTTTTGAAACTTGGAAGGAATAGAAGTAGTTAATTTTTTTAGTCCTCCTTCTGTCACAAATGAAATGAGTACATGGATTGATGATGATTATGAGATTGTTCTTACTGCATCTCAAGGTCATACATTGAGGATGACATAGTAGGGATTGAATCTAGGGGTCATCATTCAAATTATGTGAAGCTTCTTGGAGATAAGGATGTTGATCAAAATTATCCTTCACCTTTTAAAAAGTACATGGCATTGACTAGAATGTCAGTGTTTGTGCATGAGAAGAGTAATATTTCTAATGTCAGTCAATCAAAAAATACATTGTGTGTCAAATCTAATCACCTCGAGGAAGATAGACAAAGAGATGTGATAGTGAAGGATAGGAACAAGTAGGTGAGAAAATGTTTTGATGAAACTATGGCAAGCGAAGAACTAGGGAAATTAAGGGATCGTGCTGAAGATGTTGAAAGAGCTCTATGATATCTAGGCATGCCAAGATGATAGCTTCACAAGAAAGAGAGAAGCCGCAGAAAATTAAATAGGAGAGATTGTTCAGACTAAGTATTGTAATTCAAATATTGCTTCAAGAACTTCACTCACATTTACTTTGTCAAAAATCTCAACATATAACATTGAAGTCCTTTAAGGATGAGGTAACAAGACAGTAAGCAAGAATAGATCAACAACTATATATCGTAGGACCTTGGATTGATATAAGCGAAAAAATGATAAGTTGATAGATGTTCATGAAAACATTAAAAAAAAAAAATCAAGGTGTAGGAACAAAACACTTCAAGGAACCAAAAGACAAAGGAAGAAATGATAAAGTGGACAACCTAGCTGAGACCTATGACCTGAAACGTTGTCTAGAGAAATTAGACAAGGAAAGTTTGGAAGAAGAGAGATTTGACTTCAGAAACAAGGATAACTTTCAGCTTGTTAATAATCCCTTATTTGAGGTTAGAGAAAATGTTTGATGTTCCCTTATATGGGTCTATGACTAAATCCTTATATTTTAAATCACAATAAACTTCTTTCTATTATTACTTATACTCAATTCTTTATTTTGCCACAAATAAATGTTAGGTATTAATAACAATATTTTATCGGGGTAGATATATCAGTGCAATTGTGCATGTATCTTGATGTTATGTACAATTAATATCACTCATGCTTCTGATATATTCTTTAATTCACTGCTAGAGAGATGCAACTGATCTTTGGTAAAGAATATAGACGAATAATATGCAAATGTCTTTTTAAGTAGTTCTGATATCTTCAATCAAACTTTGATAACCAAAAACACTTCCAATAATGATGGAAATGACTTTGTGAAAATTCCCAATCCAATCAATATCAAAAACTAAACAAGGATTATATATATTGAAGTTGGAAGTATAGTGATAGTCAACTAAATGACCTAATGTCATAGATATTGATGATCTAATGTTGATTACTGATCTGCAATAAGTATCATTAGAATTTCTATAGAGCAATTTGCAAGACCAAGTAATCACTGTTACAGATTTATCATAATGTAAAAGTGATATGTACCATACTGGTCTGAAGTTATTCACTGTTTTTGATTTCTGCCTTATTGAAATGTGATATGATAGATTCTGTTTGGTTTGTAAAGACGTTGGATATTTATTTGATCTCTGTCTGATATAATATCTTTGTAATGGTGATGACCCAATGATGGGTGATCTGTACTGTTGCAATTTCTGATGTAACTCTTGTTACTTATGTGATATATATGTCACTATTCTTGATCTTAATCATTGTACTCATGGGATCTGGCTTTCTGATGTCTAGTGGATTACTACCACTTATGTCTGTATAGAATATAAAGTAATCTTCTGTCTGAATAATCTCCTTGGACTGGTTATTGATGCTTTTTTAATATCATTTGAAGAATTGCAACTCTTCATTGCATCTTTTAGTATTTGGATCCTCTGTCATTATTGCACCCTTTTGAATAACTAATTTGTGATTAGTATTTGTGATCAACATGATATAATTTAAAGAGAAAACACTTACATTTTAGTATCAAGCTTGTTTTCTGAATGAATGGAGAAAAACTAACGACATATCCATTTCAGCTTTGTGTTTTTGACTATTAGTATTTGATTATTAGAACATAACTATACATCCTTGTGAATTGGAGTTTCAAAAAAGATTTAATATTATTTGGATTTCATTCTTATTGTAGCAAAGGTTATGGAGGCCCTGAACATTCCAAGAGGTGTCCGGCGTGTACTTTTTTGAACACTTAATACTGACAAGTATTTTAAGTTTTAATAATATGGATCTATATAATTCTAGTTTTAATACAATCTTATTACAGGTTGATAGATTTTCTTAACAAGTTTTCAAAGTGTTTTCTCTAAAGTCATTGTTCACTCCAGTTCGATCATCCTGACTTTTAGCTGCAGGTGCCTTGCCTTTGGTCAAGCATAAAGCTTTCCTTAGGCCCATGTAATATGGTTAGTAATTTGTTGGGTTTCTCCTTACCAATGAAAACTTTGATGTGACCCTTACTGTATGCTTTCCTTACCATATCTCTTTATCACCCCTTCTCCTTATTCCTCCATATCTCTTTATCTGTTCCTCTCTATCTTTCCCACTTTATCTCCCTGAACATCTCAGCTTTTAGAGAAGCAAAAAGCTTCTGCTAGTCAGGATCAAGTGAAGAAAAAGGCATTGCAGATTGAGAGCATGTGGGCATGAGTAGAAGAAATGGAGAAGGTTGCCAGGGGTACCAGTGGTGTCCTCAAGGAAATGCAGTAGAAGCTTGAAGATATGGAACAAGAAACATCAAGACAAAGACAACGTGCAACAGAAAATGAGTAGGAGCTCTACAAAGTTAGGCATCATTTTGAGGTTCTAAGGTCTAGTATTGATAATTTAGTTGGTGCACAGGAGTCTCTCTTGTCCTTTGAGAAGCGAATCCAAGAAATGGAGAAAATTTTGGAAGGGTAAGCCTACTCATCATCTGTTATATATGTTTTATTTGGGCCAACTATCATGCTTTTTGAAGCTGACTTTTGACTGATCTAAATTTACTAGGTACAGGTTTTCATTGGATGTTCTCATTTTTAAAGAAATCTTAATGTTTTCTTATTGTATTTCATTCGTCGTCATCATTTTATCAAATGTCAAATAAGCTATATCTTCGTAGGGTAGACATCATGCAATAAAGATGAGAATGTGTAGTAGGAATTTAGAATTTAATGATATGTACAGGCCATCAACCAATTCTAAATACCATGTTATTGCTTTCTATTTTAATATAAAATGGTCAAAAAGAGGAGCACTACTCTTGATTGATTTAAAGCAGTGTTTACAATGAATATGGTCCATATAGTTTTTTAGTCACGAAAGTTAGCCACATTTTTAAGATATCAAAATATGTAAATATAGGTCATGGAAGATATTAATTTATTAAAATAACACTAAGAATTCATTTTTACATGTGAAACACCATTTATTTTCTCTAGATTTTCATTACCCAGATTTATCAAAAGTTCCAGGTCAAAAAAATTCATGGAGGGGAAATAGACTTTGCTGATTATTTATTTATGAAATTCAGGCATGATTGAGTGAATGCTGTAAGTCTATCCATCAACACCAGAATATGAGATATTGATCTTCTACAAAATGAGATGCATGATGTAGAATTACATTTTTATACATTTGCTAAACAATTATTTACTCAGATGCCAAGTTAATTTCATTCCTCAGGTTGAACTAACATATTTTTGTTTTTATAATTTCAGTTTTATGCGTGTACTTATTAAAATTAGTAAAAGGCTATTGAAATATCCCAAAAATTGCACTTGTTGTTAAGAATTACAAGCTTATATTATTTTCCCATTCTTTTTTCATTATGCCAGGCCGGCTCAATTCTGTATTACAACATTACATTTGTTATATGCCTAGCTAAATTTTTGAAGCAGTTGAATTTCATCTCTTTAGCCATTTTGTTTCTTAAATGATTAATCTGGATTGCTCTATATCCTAACATATTACATATGATAAGAGGAAGCTATGTGAAAGCTTTATATACTAATAGAAGTCAAGTCACAGAGTTTGCTGTATATTCTAGTTCAACACTGGAAACAATTTTTGTGACTGGTAACAATATTCACTTTGTTTTCACCAATCAGAATCATCCACAAATAGAATGATGCACTACATGATAAACAAAATAAAAATATGTTAGAACATGATTGATTATGGTGTTCTTGTTCATGATGGTTGGAGCACACATTCTGGTCATTATTTATGCTTTTTTGAGTCACTTAAACCTTTCAAAATTATTTTTATGCTGGGAACTCTAGGTTATAGTCTTAGAAAAGTATTTTATGCATTAACAATTGCTTCAACCTAGCTTGTAGGTGAAGTGCACACAATGTTCTTATTGCTCAAATAAATTTGATCCTTTCTTAGATTTGAGCCTAGAGATCATTCGAGTAGATTCCTTGTTGAAAGCATTATCCCATTACACAGAAGTGGAGCAGTTAGATGGGGGTGTGAAAAGAGATCAATGTGAACGATGCAAATTAAAAGTGAAGGCTCTAGAACAACTCAAAATTGATAAAGCACCACATGTTCTTGCAATTCATCTCAAGCGCTTCAGTGTAGTTGGATCTGGAGGAAAAATTGACAAAAAAGTAGACTTTGGTTGTACGTTGGATCTCAAACCATTTGTTAGCAGCTCACATGTAAGTAGCCCTTACAATATTATTTGCCAGTGGATCACATTTTCAGTGGAATCTAATAATATAGTTTTTATAATACCTACTATTTTTTTAATAAATTTTGCACATTTGAATGATATTCTAGTTTCTCTGTCTATTGATCAATCACAAGAGGGCAATTTTAAGAACACTCTTTATGGTGTTCTTGTTCATGATGGCTGGAGCACACATTCTGGTTATTATTTTTGCTTTATTTGTTCATCCACAAGCATTTGACATGCTTTAGATCATAATCGAGTATACATTTGCTACAGTTGTGAAGACATGTTTAATTTTGTGGAGCAAGCTCATTATAATTTGTGTATAACAGAATACACAAAAGAACTACAATTTTATGTAGAACATTTTCTTTATATTGTAACACTAATTATACTGAAGTTGTTTAGATTGATTGAATTTATTCTTATGACATTTTGTACTCTAGGTCTATTCAGTTAGTGAGAAAAGTGTGCTTTCCCAGAAAGCTTACATGCTATTCTATATATGAGATAAGAAAACTAGCATTCAAACAGCAGGTGGGTCTGAATCTCAGTATAATGGCTCTAAACTAAAGAAGAGGGTGTCATTGAACATTGGATATCCAAAGGAAAACCACTTACAAGATTCATATGCCCCCCAAGTGACAGAAAACATGCATTCTTTCCAAACGACAACAATCTCTTTTAGTGTTGCAAGTGTAAACAAGATATCCCAATAGGTAGAAAATTTGTCAAATGCCAATTTTATTTCAGAAAGTCTAGAAAAGAACACAAGTTCTGGCCAGTCATGCAGTAAATCTAGATCATCAACAGATCATGATGCTACATTACAGATGGTGCCTCCGAGAACCAATGGTATTCAAACAAATAATATCTTCTATTCAAGTCATACCATAAGTAATGGATGCACATCGAATGGGTCTAGTAATAATGTTAAGAAGCAGGAATCTGAAATAAAGGGAACTGATTCTGTGGGTAATTTTAATATTATGGTTGTTAGACATTCTCGGAACTGTGATGTGAGCAATGATAATGAGAACTATATTGGTAGAAATTCTGAAGCTTATTCAAAAATTAATGGTAATAGATCATGAGAGTGTCAAACATTCTACAAATGGTTTGATACGTATTATTACTCGACATCATGCTACTAAACTTCCAAAATGATTCAAATGGTAAACTTTTAGCTGGTGAGCATCTAGAGAATGGTAGTATTTTCAGCCAAAATTACCAAAAACACCATGGCTAAAGGCGCAACAGGCTAAATATGCTTGTGGTGAGGTCATTGTGGCGGCGATGATAGTTTTTGTCGCTACCACAGTGGCCTCACCTCTTTGCTAATGCTGACATTGCAATTGCGACGTCTTCCCAACCATTGTGATGGAACATGCGTCGCAGACACAGCGTGGCCGTGACAAATCTTGCCTAGACGTCGCAATTGTGACTCCAGTGCAAGAATTGCGACGGCCAGCAGCATGGCCACAACAGTGACCCCGCCGCTAGGTGCCATAGCAAAACTGTCACAATTCTTGCACTGGAGTTGCAATTGTGACATCTAGGGAGTTAATGGGACGGCTGCCGCCGCAGCGACCCCGTGGCCAGATGCCGACACGACGCCGTCGAAATGCTTGGGGAGGACGTCGAAATTGCAACGTACTTCACATGAATTGCAATGAGATTCGTGTCAGAATTAAGTGGTTATTTTGCGATGGACTGGCATCCAAATTGTGACGGCAGAGGATAGACGTCGTAATTTGTGACTAAAAAAAATGACGTCTATTACTGTCGTAGTGGTGACACATTGCCATCGTAATTGTGACACTTAGCCGTTGCAAATCGATGCCAAATGTATTAGTGAAAATAAAACACATTATCAGCTATGGTATGGCTACAAACCTAATCTAAGTTACTTGAAAGTATTTGGCAGCAAATGTTATATCCTGAAAGAATCTAGAAAAGGTAAATTTAATGTAAAAGGTGATAAAGACATATTTCTAGGATACTCCTGCAGAAGCAAAGTGTATAGATGTTTGAATCTATCTTCTCATAAAATCATAGAAAGTGCACATGTGAAAATTGATGAGTTTGTAGAAAAGAGTGAAGAAGAAAGCAGTAAAGAGCCAGAGGATTACAAAAGATTTGTTTACTATGAACCTAATACATAACCAATCACATCTGAAGGAAATAAAGCTTCAACTCCCAAGTCCCCAAAATCTCCATCAGCTATCGAGTTGTAACCAGTGCAACCCGAGTCACAATCTAAAGGACCTGAGTCATAGTCAAAGGCTAGGAGCTAGTTCAAACTGAGTCAGATGGACCCGAATCACATACAATGGAACCCAAGCTTGACATTGAAGTTCATGATGAAATCAATGAAAGTCAGTCGTTGTCCAAGGCATCTATATTGGCAAGATATGTTAGAAGGCATCATGCACCTGATTAGATTATTGGAGACAAATCTAATGGAATAATGACAAGAAGTAAATTAAAAGGTACATGTTTACTTGTTGAATTTGAACCTAGAAATGTTAAAGATGCATTGGATAATGAGAGTTGGGTTAAGGCAATGAATGAAGAGATAGAATAGATTGAGAAGAACAAAACTTGGTTTCTTGTTCCTAGACCCAAGGATAAAAATGTAATAGGTACAAAATGGGTGTTTAGAAATAAGCTTAATGAAGATGGAGAAGTTTCTAGAAACAAAGCAAGAGTAGTATGTAAAGGTTATTCCCAAGAAGAAGGTATTGATTATGGTGAAACTTTTTCTTCTGTTGCAAGACTAGAAGGTGTTAGAACTTTACTTGCATATGTAGCACAAAGAGGATTTAAAGTATATCAAATGGATGTTAAATATACATTATTGAATGGAATTCTCGATGAGGAAGTCTACATTGAACAACTAGAAGGTTTTGTAGATCCTAACAAAAGAGACATGGTCTACAAATTGCATAAAGCATTACATGGTCTCAAGCAAGCTCCCAGAGCTTGGTATGAAAGAATACATAACTATTTGGTATAGAGTGGTTTTCAAAAAATAAATGATAATAGTGGTTTGTCTATCAAAGAAGGACCAGGCAAGAAGATTGTATTGGCAAAAATATTTGTTGATGATACCTTATTCACAGGAAATGATGACTTATGCAAGGCAATTTTAGAAGAAATGAGTAAAGAATTTGAAATGTCTATGTTTGGAGAGATAAAATTCTTTGTTAGATTGCATATATAATAGAACAAAAATGGTATCTACATCACTCAATCAAAGTATATCAAGGAGATACTAAAGAAATTTGGAATGGAAGATTCAAAGCCTATTGGAACTCCTATATCTACTAGACATAAGCTTTCTAAAAATGATGATTCCAAGGTAGTAGATTAGACCACATACAGATCAATGATTGGAAAACTACAATATGTAGTACATACAAGGCCTGATTTTGCATTAGTAGTTGGTATGGTGGCAAGATTCTCAGCAAATCCCAGAGAAAATCACATGATGGTAATCAAGAGAATCATGAGATATCTGAAAGGTATTGAAGACTATGGCTTATGGTAAAAACTTGGATACAATTTGGACTTGAAGGTGTTTACTGATGCTGATTGGGCAGGTAGTATTGGTGATAGAAAGATCACTAGTGGTGGAGCTTTCTTTCTTGGTAAAAGACTAGTGTCTTGGACAAGCAAGAAACAAAATTGTACATCTCAATCCACAACAGAGGCTGAATATGTGGCTGCAATAGTTAATTGTTCAAACATTGTTTGATTCAAACAATTGTTGGCAGGTATGAAGATAGAAATAAATGATCCAATTGTTATATACTATGATAAAACCAGTGCAATCAATATATCAAAGAACCCAGCGATGCATTCCAAAACAAAGAACATTGCTATAAAATATCACTTAAGAGAATTGGTGCAAGATAAAGAAGTCATATTGGAATATGTAAATTCAAAGGAACAGATTGTAGACATACTCACCAAGCTATTACCTAGGGATGCATTCCTATATCTAAGAGGTAAGCTAGGGGTCATTCCCCTATTTGAAGCTCACTAAATAAAACTTAGTGATGCATCAACCAGAGCATGTTGAAGATCATTAGTTGATGCAGAATTGGCAAGGGCATATTGCAAATGAATCAGTACTTGAGGTACATTGATATTATAGGAGAAGTAGCTATCTTTGGCATGTGTTGTCAAAAAGGGAGAAGTTTACTATCATAAGAAATTTCTTTGTGGGGGAGAAGTTATCATATAAGACAGAGAAGTTATCAGAAGTTTTTTGACATTTAAGAGCTCACACTCATAGAGGGAGTTCTCATGGATGAGAATCAGAATGAAACTAAGGATATGTTCATTACTTTATTTTTGCTTTGAAATTTTATTGTGCTATGACATGTTTTGTTGCCATCAATGCCAAAGAGGGAGATTGTTGGATACAATTGTTTAAGTGTGTGTTTTCTTTGATGTTACACAAATGTTAAATCAGTTTCAGTCAATATTTGTCGAGCTCACTTGGGTAGTGAAGACAGTTTATAGTGTCTACCAAATATTTCTGTGTTTGCCAACTTCAGGAGGTAGTGTCTACTGAGTTCACTCAGGAGACGAAGGAAAGTATGCTAAAGGTGAGTGTCAACCGAGCTCACTCGGTTAATTAAGGAAAGTTGGATGGAACCAATGTTGACCGAGTTCACTCGATTGCCAAAGGATTTTTGCAAGTTTACAGTGTTAACCAAGCTTCTGTTGGTTAATAATGGAAATCATTTATGAGTTAGTATCTACTGAGAAGGGTTGGCTAATGAAGGATTTTTATTGTTTTGGCATATTAAGCTTAATTGTTTTATCTATTGGCTCTAGCTAACTAAGGTGATAAATATTGTTTATTCTAAGTTGTATCTTAGCCAACTTGACAATGAGGATGATATAAGTATAAGGTCAAGTTGTGAATGAAAAGTGTGTGTGAATATGTGAAAGAGCATGAGTGAATTGATGATTTAATGCTATGCAGAGGAAGAGAAGGATAGGTAGAATATCCTTGTGAAGCTACAAAGTCATATTCAATAAGGAAGGATCAAGTACAAGCTAGAACAGAGATCTATAATCAACAATTCAATTGCATTCAATTTAGGTCATCTCATTGTTACTTTCCAACCATTGTAGCAACGATCTAAAATCTCTTAATAGAGTTGGTTTAACAACCAATTGTAAATCCTCTAACAAGGTGGCAATTCCTTTGAATTGTTTCAAGACCTCTGACAAGGCCACTCCTAATAGGGTGATTAAATCCTTTAACAGGGTCACACCTAATAGTGTGTTTGTAACCTTTAACAGGGTTAGCTCCTAACAGGGCTCACTTCAAAAGAATGAAAATAGTAACTAGTTGCAATTGGTGTTTTTTCCCAAATTGGGTTTCTATGTTAAATCTTGGTGTCAAATGTGTTCATGCTATTTACTTTTATGAGTTTGCAACTAAGTTAAAGTAATGGTAAATCATTGATAACATCTAATGTTCTTCATGTTAATGTTTATCAAGCAATCATAGTGTTTACCGAGTTACAACATTTTCTTCGTTTGTTGAGCATCTACAGTATTTAGTTTCTAGAGTTTTGTAGTGACATCTAAGGGATCTGGGATTTATTTTAGTAGTAATTGATTCACCCCTCCCCTCTCAGTTACTCCTCTTATATTTCCAACAATTGTGACATTGCTATCAAGATTCAACTATGTAGTTTTTGAGTCAAACTCATTGACCCATATTTCAATATCATAATATCTTATTGACCAGTCTCCCTTTGTATCTTTATAATTTGATATTTGTTGCCAACACCAAGTGAGAGTAGTCTTCAAATGTTGCTAAACCATTCTTTCTTGTTAAGTATTTGCGTAGCCATGTGCCAACTACAAAAATAGATCTAATTGGATACTGAAAAACATCATCATCTACTTGATGATATATCATTTTATTCTTAGGTTCCACACATCTAGCTAGCTAGTACTTATTTTGTTCACAATTATCATTAAGTGCAATAACAACATACACTTGTTTTCCAAGATAAGTTAAAGTAAACATACATGTAATTGAATTAAATATGACATACATAAATAAATAATATAATTTGAAGCACAATGACAAAAAATTGAATTAAATTGTTTACCAGGTTTTATGAGGTCTGAAGCATGATCAGAGTCATTTCATGCAAATGCAAGATTTGAGTCTTCATTTATTATATCATCTTCAATGTGTGTGTCAGTAGGTGCTAATGATTTATGTTGACATTCTTCAACCTATTTTGTATTGTTACATTCTTCCCATTCACTAGCAACACAAAAATAACAAGAACATGCAAGCTCCCTAGTCCATATAGTCCAAGTGTTAGAATCAAAAATCCTTAAAAAATATCATTTAGATGACCCACTAATTGTATCATAGTCATATCTTGAAAGGATATTCTTCTCTTGAACTAGCTAGAAGAAATGTTTGATTGTAGAGTTTTGACTTGGCCCTATGTATAAATATAAATATGTGTTACACCATTCTACAATGTCATGTGTATTTTTTAATTTGGCTTTTTCCTCAAATTTTAGTTGTTCTCTGCAAAGGACTCTCTTAACACATGCAACAACACTGTCATGTTTTCCTTTATTGTGCCCAACCTCAAAAAAATCTCCACATATGATGGATATTATTTTTCTTATGTGTCCTATCAAGCAATAGAACATTCTAGCATTCTTGAATTATCCTGTACAATTATTTGACCATATTAGATGTTGTATCATTTTAATTTCTCTCTCCCTTAAATTTTCATAAAATATCTTGAAGCAATACAAGACAAAATCATGTTCAAGTTTGGCTTATTATCACTTGTGTAAAAAAGGTTCTCTATCAAAAACAAAATTCTCTTATGTACTATCATGCACATGCCTATAAACAATATGAGAAAAAATTGCTACTTGCACTAAATTGTAATATTGTGATTGTACATCATCTTACAGTGTAAGTGTGTAGTTCTCTACAAATTCAATGACTTAGTAAACTACAAATTGGAAAATTATTCTTGCATATGTGACATTTCCATCAATCCATCTAGCACATTGAGAGTGTTTAACATATTTCAGTATGATCTCACTCTTAAACTCATTCATAAATGCATAACAACTAACATTTTTTGTAATTAGATCACACAGTCTTCCAACCTTTCCATCCTTAAATGGATATTCAATAGTTTTGAATCTTTTTACATCAACTAATTATTGTCCAAAATCATTCAAAGGATTTTTATGCAAACATTCATCTAACAAAGAAAGATTTCCATGCATATCACATACACCAAAAAGAAATGCATTGGAAAGGACATATTGCTCATTAGGTGGGTTGCAAAATAAACCCTATATGAAATCCTTTATAGTTTGACATGCTATATTTATACCACATTCCTGCAATATTTCATTAGTATGCATGGTACTACATATAGATTGAGATACATCCTAATGGTAACGAAATTGAACATGATGATTTTCACAACAACTTGTGATTCTTTCCTTGTTAATCCTTACATAAAATTGTTTACACTTTTTCAAAGATCTTTGAATAATCCTAATAGTTAACACCTTATCGTCTAATTTATTTTTGAACAATTTAATTTGAGTCACATCCAAAAGGTGTCTAGGATGTGGATCATGAATTTTTGAGTCAACTCTCAATTTAAGAAAATCTCTTGAGTTAGGTGATACTCTTGTATTATCAAGTCAAAAAAATTCAATCAAAGTTTTGACTTTACTAGGAAGCGTCATATCAGATCTCTGGAGTCTATCACTAGAAATCTACCCTTCTCTTTACATTCTAAAGTTTTATGACTCACACTAAGATATCCACTCAAGTCACTAATTATTATTTTGTCAGAAGTTGATTTATTAACTAGAGTTGTTGTTATTTCTCGTCATGTTGTATTCTTATCTTGAGAGCGACTTTTCTTTCCATTATCATCAAAGATGCTAGAAACAATGGATACAACTTGTTTTAAAGACTTATCTTTATTATTTTTCTTTACATAAATTCCTAACTTTTTCATCACTTTTTGCATTTTAGACATTTTAATTAGTTGCAACATTAATTGATATTGAAACATAAATTTCTTATTATAAAAAAAGTGTTTGAATAATTTACTAGCATGTGTCCTAATCTGTCTCCACAAAGCCAATCCATGAAGATTTCTAGCACAATATTAGTAGTTTAAAAATGTTCATGTACTTCATTTTCATATTTTAAACATTTTTCTTCATTAGTTGGTGTTTCCATGTTTGTATTCATATTGTTGTTTTCAATTGGAGTTTTATTTTCAACGTTTAATTGGAATTTGAATACCATTTTCTTTTTTTTGTGGTTTGAATTTTGATTGGATTACATTGTGCATGATCATTTGTCACTCTACTATCATGAAGAAAATCTAAATTATTTAAATCATAGCCTACTTCTACAAAATCACCAATTTCATTATGAGAAAAAACTTGGGGTTGTGGAGACCCACCTGTATTGAATACTTGATTAGAATGTGCACCTGAATCTCCTCATATTGGGTTCTCTTCTTTGATATCTTCATCTATTATAATATCCTCAATTTTTTTTCTCTTGTGAAACAATTGTTGAACTTGAAGCCTCAACATTGTTCAACTCTCTAACTCTTTGTCTTCTCTCTTGTTGATATTCTACTTTCTTCTCTCTGTTTCTTGCAATCTACTTATCTGTCAAAACCTTCATTTTCTTCTTTCTTAGTTGATTTGATCCTATGTTTGCACCAAATTTTAATCTAAATGAATTGAAACTTTTCAAATGAAAAAGAAGACAAGAAAATGTAATAAAATGACATAATTGTGTTGTTGTAGCTTAGGATTGTGGAACAATGATTACAACAATTGATTTTTGACCATGTGGTCTAGTATTTGGGGCCCAACAACTAGATCTTAGAATGAATTATTCATTTTATAAATTGGCACCCATTATTCAAACAATCGAGAGCTCGCTTTATAAAATGAGCGCCTAATTTGTGCTTATTGGGTAAATATAAATCAAGCACCCATTTTTTGAATTTCAAAAAATGGTCACCCAATTTTGAAGACATGAGTAGGAACCATCACTTAGCCATGAGGTTTGGCTTAGGCAAGGAATGGTATAAGCTTAGTAAACCAGGCCTAGGCATTTACCTATCAAAATTTGTGTAAGGAAATTAATTGATGAATTTGGGCCTCACCATGATTTTTAGAGGGTCTTCCCGATTGAATTTTTTGACAAAACAAAAACCCAATCTAGAGTTCTCACAATCTCAATTTTAAAAATGTGAATTTAATAATGTTACAATTTTATTTACTATTTTTACATTACTTATTAATCAGAAGTGTCACCTAAACATAAAATAGTGAGATTCAGTAAAAAATTAATAATTTTTTTTATTTTAGGTTTTTTCTTCAATTAATTTAAATTTCATCAATCTACATACAATTCTTTTGAATTTGAAAAAAATAATATTTGAAAAAAGTGAAATTTTGATCAAATTATGGTTTTTGTACATGAGAGATTTTAAAATTTGGCTTAGTAGCCAATTTTAAAAAAATTCAATAAAAAGTTAAGGAAAAATATTCTCACCAAAATTTGGTGTGTCAAGTAACTTCCTTTAAAACAGTTCACAAAAATTTATTTATTCGTGTCAAGTTATGGTTTTCATACATGAGTGTGGTATGGTCGCGAAACAAACATTTTGAAAAAGTGATTTTTAAAGATCCATACCCAAAAGAAATTGTCATATGGGTATTCAAATAAATTACATATTAAAAAAAGTAGACTCTAAACACTACAATTTCTATTACTAAAATTTTATGATATTCAAACTCTAAGTGCCTCAAATTTTGACATCATTTGACAAGAAATTCCAAAAATAGGAAAAACATTTCCACTTTTTACCCAAAAGTAAGACCTAACTTCATGCACTTACCAAGCATTGATATTCGATATGGAACATAGTGTGGACATGTTGTGGCTAACTGACCTTAGTTAGCTCTTCACTAACTCCTTGTTACTCAAACTTAGTGCAAGGTAGAGAAATGTAGTAAATTTCTTGTCAAACCAACAATCCAAACTAGAGTAGGGGAGAAATAATAAAATAATTTCAACTTTTGATCCAAAAAGTTTTCAACCCAATTTGAATATGTATGCCCCACTAATCAATAATGATTTTCACATGATACCAATAAAATGTAGCATAACTTCTAAAGAAAATTGAGCTTCTAGCTTGACCCCCTTGAAAAAGGGAGCTAAGATACTCTTACGATCTACCATGTGAAATTATGCAAGAAAATCAATGGTATACATGAACTGTGAAATGTTGATCCTTAAAGAAAATTGACTAATTTCAACCATAATGAATGGTAATTTTCTCTATTGTTGTTGAAGATGAAGAATTCTCTATCATAAATGGGCCAAATCAAAACATAGAAATAGAAATAATAATGACTTGTCTTACACTATATAATATATATGTTTAGATTAAAATAGCATCTAGAGAATCTAATAACTTATGAAGACATGAATCCATCTTGGCATAGCAATTTGATGGGCCCATTTGAATATATAGGTAGACTTTTGAGGTATGCACACCAAGAAGAATATTTAAGTAAGCCATTTAGGTACTTTATGCATATTTCCTTCTAAAGATACCCATTAAGAAATACATTCTTCATGTTCATCGAATGAACCACCAATTTTTTTTTAGTTTAGTGATAGAGAATGCATATCATATAAACTTCATATTTGCAATTAGTGGAATGGTTTGACTATGGTCAACATCAAAAACTTATTAGCCGATTGGCTATTATAGGTGGAGATTTCACTTAAAACCTGTCCCTTTATGCCAATACCATCAATTGTTTCAATGTTGTTTAAAACTGCTCAACTAATAATAAATGAAAATCTGTTTGCAATCTCTTTTTGAGATTTTTGCAATCTTATTAATATCTCAATGAATCTTTTCATGATTCATGAAATCTGTCGGATCTTTTTATGGTTCATGAAATCTGCACTAGGATTATATTTGGGCAAAAATTTGCAAAGAATTAATTCAATGTTAGCTACATCAGTGAGTAGATGAGTGGATTTCGATTTTCCCCTGCCCTCTATAAATGTCCTCTGCCATATCAACTAATTTTTGAGAATGTGTTGGTCCAATTTCATGGTTTGCTAGTGAAGAACGCAAGGCGGTAGGGAAGTTGTTCTTGATAGATTTTTATTGTTCCTTTTGCATATTCTTTTTAGGTTTGGGTAGGTATGGTCATTCTGGAGGTGTAAATGGTGAAGAATTTGGGTAGAACACTGCGGAGGAAGATTTGAGTAAACATAGGTTTTTCAAGCATGGGAGGATTGAGAGAGGGCAGTAGTGGATGTGTTACAAGTATATTGGATTAAGCACCTAGATATTTTTGTGGCTTTTTGTTTACAACTCTTGGATTACCTTTGATTGGAAGCCTAGGAAAGTTCGAGGATTCAAAGGTACGTAGTTCAAACCTAGGGTAGTGTAGTGGTGGAAGAGAGCTACAACCTTGGTTGCTTCTCTCATGCATTTGGTAGGGGATTGTTGTGTATTTAATTGATTTTTATGTAATATTTGTATCATTTTAGAAAATCTTATGATTCTTTTTGCAAATTTGTGTTTTTATATTTTTGAGATCTGTACTATTTTTTTTTCAAATTTGTGTATGATGTTATGGTATTTTGGTGTAGGATTGTAGAGCGATGTGAAGATTTATGTGTAACTATACAATCTTCCAACAAAATATAATGAAGATTAGCTTGTGAATAGCCACTGCAATAGCCATTTGTTTTCTAGTTGAGGTTGCCATACATCCTACTCTTTTGAAGAGCTTTGTGAGGGTTTTCAATTTCGAAGAAGCTGATTCCTTATTTGTCCCAATCTATGTTTTGTGCAATTTAAATAGAAATAAATTAAACAATTAGGGGATAAGATAACTAAAGTTACTTTGAAGAAGAAAATAACCATTGTATATGGGTCATAGTAGGGCCATGGCATTGACTTAGCAAGCTTCGTAACCTTTGTTAACAGGAAGACATTAAAGCTCGACACATTTGCACAGGTAGAATTTGTGGATGCATGGCTTTCCAGATGTACTTAGGCGAGGACTTCATTTCTGTAATGGGTCTCTAGGATTTGGTCATAGCAATAACTAGTGAATATTTAACATATTCCAATTTGATTTGGACTATTGTTCTACATAGCATGTTAGACTGATTTTATAAAAATAAAAATAATCTCTTTTAAATAAAAAGATGAAGGAGAACATTTTTTTATTTTGTCTTCCCAAGCTTCATGTTTGATCACTCTTCTATTGTTAAACTTTCTTCTAAATTTCCTCCTCTTCTTCCAAACAGTCCATTGCTTGAGTATATTTTCTTCTATATTTCCTCCTCTTCTTCAAACAATCTATTGCTTGAATATATTTTAATGTTATAATAGAGCAGTAAGAAACAATAATTACTAAATGAAATAAAAATATGAAATAAATTTGTATTTTTAATAGTATGAAAAAAAAAGTAACAAAAGAATGCTAGCTATATGACCTACATCTTATTGGTTTAAAAATAAAGCGATAAAGGACAAATTTTGTGAAAATGGCCACCTATTAAGTTTACTCCTAAAATTTAACAATAATAGTTAAACCAGAGAAAGGAAATATTATTGTGGTGGCCAATGATATGTTTTACTACTATTAAATTTGAATATTTTTTTTGATAAAAAGTATTTTATATTTAAAGATGTAAAAATTATAATTAAGATTTTAAAAATTATAGCATTATTAAAATTATAAATTTAATTAAAAATATATATTAATATTTATTAGTTTTAAATATTTGACCATCTAAACACATAGTCTCTACTATTTGATGTTTATTGTATAAAACATTGTTGTCTTTCTTAAATCAAAACAAAGCAAACAAGTTTTAATAACTTTTATTTAAAACTTTTTGGCAACAATTGAATTGCTATGCAACCTTGTTTAATATCTTGATATGACACTAAGAAATATTAAAATTACAAGAGTTGAACTTTTACAATAAACATTATTAAAAAAATCTAACAAACTATATAATATGTAAGAAAGGAAATGACAAAAGAATACAAACATATTTATAATTTTCATTTTGGGACCTATTTATAAATCTAGTAAATTAGAAATGTTGCCAAGTATCCTCCTAAAAAAACACTTATATTCTAGGAAAAAAAATTACAATGGAATTTGTATTTGATGTATATCTATTAATATAAGTGATGGCGACTTTTTCACTTTTGAGCATCATGAATGACAACTAATGTTTTTATAAAACCATAAATATGACACTTGAATTTTTACTATTTTATTTAATAATATAAATATATATTATAAAATAATAGATATTTCTATCTTGATTACTATATATTCATATTGATTTAAAATCTTTTTAAAAGAATATATGAATTTTAGCAGCTTGTGTTTTACTAATTTTCTATATTAATATGGAATATATTAGAACTCTTTTTAAAAAAAGCATATGAAATTAGAAATTTCCATAGTTAACATGAGATTATGCATATTACTAATTTATAGTTATTTTTTAATTTAATATTAATTATATTGATAATATATTTAAATCTAAATCATTTATCGAAATATTATAATTTAAAAAGAAATTGACAATCAAATTTTTTTTTTCAAATGTAAAATGAAAGGCATAAAAATAATCAAACTGTCATAAAAATTGATATGACATATAGGGTTGATCGTCAAATTCCTGATGGTGACTTAATCACTGATATATATATATATATATATATATATATATATATATATATATATATATATATATATATATATATATATATATATTTGTAGATGCAATTTACTATTTTATGGATTTGTATATGCCACCATGTCAATTGTGATGTCTTTGTTTATCAGAATTTCATTGTATATATTGATGTGGACATCTACTTCGTTTATGCAATAACAACCCCCATTGTATTCATCTGCTACCCCTATATAATTACTCAATTCCCACTATCATTAGCTTATTGTGTTTTCTTATGCACGATGCTAAAACTAGTTTAAATGATCTCTTTAACATCAGCTATAGTGCCCAAGAAAATATTGTCGTATATTTCTTAGTCATAGGTGTGATTATAGTCTAATGAAGATCAAATAGAGGAATTTAAGCTAGATTCTTATAGACTTGATGATAGCATTTGTTCTTAACCATAAACATATCTAGTGCATAAGTTCTCTATGACCATGAGAGAGAAAGTCACGTTGAACATTGTTCACATAATTATAGAAAACAAAATCCCACAAGTGAGAAACACCATTGAATGTTCACTCACAACCTCAATAGTATTCATCCTTTTAGTTTCTATTGCATCCCACTTTTCTGTAGTTTTCATATACTCATTCTCCACTCTAAAATTAAGAGTTTATTATTTCGTTAGGGATATAGGATTGATATATAGTTGTCACTTTCCTAAATGATATGTAGAACAAAAGTTGGAATATAGATGATGCTCTTAGAAAAATCACAAAGACACTTGCACAAAATATTCTCATGGAATGCAATGATTGCAAGATGCATCCAAAATGGTAATTGTGACCATATTCCCAATTTTTTATTATAGAACAATTCAAATAAAATAAAATTAGATGAATACTTAGATACTGACTATTCATTCAAACCATCTTGTACCCCAATCTAATATAAACTTTTCACATGTAAAGTATGCAACGAATGCTACCTTGGGATGCATGTCACTTTAATGAGATTTGGTATGGTTTGTACCATATACGTGCTCATGAAAAAGGAAGGCCTTTATTATTTATGTGTAATAATATGGACCCATGGAAATAACTAGACACATTAAAAAATTGAACCAAAATTGAAGAGATGCTTATCACACAAGTAAATCTAAAGTGCAAGTGATCCAAACTCATGGCAAACAGTACAAATATTGTCAGTACACAATTATCTTCTCATAAGTCAATTAAAAAATAGAATATCTCCCATGTAGAATTACAAATTTTGAAGTCATAATAGTTTGAAGACTCCATACACACGAACACTATTATGATTTGTATGTAAGTAGAACATGTAGACCACATTAAAATATAAAACCAAACATGACCCATACTATAAGGATGTTTAAATAGATGTTGAAAAGGTACAACTACTTAGTGATACATCACTAAGTATAGACATTTCAAACATGCTTCATAACATTGACCTATTGACCGTGAATGTTTGTTATCAATTAATATTGATAATTACATGAGATAGATATCATTAAAGGAACCTTGAAAATTTAGATGCAAATGACCTCCTTATTCATTTGTTAGAACTTAACTCTTTACAATAAATGAATATAATATTGAGGGACTTCTTGATATGGATTTTCCCATACTCTTCTTGGATATGCCTATTGCATTGCCAATATAACCTCACTATTGTCAAGTTAAAATGCATGAATGTGTAATACACTTAATGAGATTCCTTGATAGAATATCTAAAAACCACCCAAGGTTTTTCTTTATTGTATTGCATCTAATAATGAGAAATTGTAATCAAGGATTCTCTTTTGCGTGTGTTAATAAAAATCAAGATGATTGCATCCCAACCATTGTTGAAAACATTTGCATCCACATACAATAATTTCCCAAAACTCAATTGGTTGAAGAATTGATTCATTTTGGATCTTCCTTGTTAGGAACCTAGGTGTATTGGGGAAAATGTCATGGTCAGATTTCAAATATGATTAACCAACTAGGATCCCCTACTCTATCTTCATATTTAGTGTTGTGGATACTAAATGGCCATAATTCCAACAATTATTTTCAAATGACATTTCATCTATCCTTCAAAGTAACAAATAACACAAACAATATTATTAATGACATACATATGACATCCTTGTTCTCCCATCAAAGGTTTCTAATTTTTTGCAAAGAACTAATATATTTTCTATGACAAACTAATGGTATAGATAAGAATGAAAAATGAATTCAGGAAAAAAAATCATGTATGCCACCCAACCATTTATTATTATTTACCTATATCTATTTTACTAATATATTTATCTTATTTTTCTCTTTTACTTTTCCTTTTATATTATATCAAAACTAATGTCTAGGTATCCATCTTATATGTGCATACACTTTTTGTCACTATCAACATACCCCTTGCCCCTCACCCCTCAAGGTGCAAGTGCTAGTAATAATCATTTAGGGATGAATATCTATCTGGATATTAACCTACATCATTGGTTTTTGTTTGTTAAATATAATCACATCAAAGAAGATTTCTCCTCTTTGGAAATGGAACTAAACTCTAATCGTAACTCCTAATCGAGGAATGCTACTCTAACTTAATTCCATCTTACTCATTATTGCTAGAGGCCCCATGATATGAATATAAATATAAGGTAGTAGCGATCAAGGTATGTGCAAGTACTTGAATTTACAATCATTTGCTCTTGGGTTTTTAATAGAACACTTAAACAATCACCTATAATGAAAGGAGTGTTTCTCATACACAAAATGAGGTGTTAATCAAGGAACTTAGAGAAGATTCCTCAACTTATGAATCATTACTAGGAGAAGTCGGAGGTGAGTCTTTATCAAGAATTTCTATTTTTATTTGTTTTGGTATTATTATAAAAAGATATATGAAGTCGGGAATATCATGTTTTAATCTATTACTTATTTTTTAATTTTTCTTTGGTCATGCAAATAATTTCATAGGAACATATTTCCATCTATTAGGTATTGCAATTTTACATAATCAATAGAACTCGTTATATCTTTCCTACATCTAAATAAACGTTTACCTTAATATCCTAGCATGTCTGTCAACTTGATAATTGAAGATTTCTTCTATCTGTTAATCTATAAATCTAAATCAATGTTTTAAACAAGATCAAAGAAATCTAAACAAGCATGCACATCTACAACATATCTATTGATGCTATCTGAATGTTAATACCATTAAATAATATTCTGATATTTTGTAACCTAAAACTAGATGCTCTAGTTAGAATTTTTCCTTAAATTATAAATCAAATAGTCAAATCTTCCTCATATTGTGTAACACCTAAAAAGTACCTTCTAATTCAAACAATTCACCTAGTAATTAATTAATTAATATGTCAATTATTAAACACTACATTTTATCATAATTAAATTAATTAATTTTTTATTTATATAATATCCCTTGTACATAAATATCCCAATTAATAAATGAAATCTATTTTAATTCAAGAATGCACATATCGATTTTTTTCCAAGTGTACAAAAAAATAATACAAAACTAACATGTTTTCTAACACACCTAGAGTAGATAATGCACATTCCAAACCCTTAGGGCCTATTTGGTTGCTAGAATAGGAATATGTTTTCTATTTTTTGTTTGGTGTGCCAATTGGAATAGGGAATAGGAATACATAATCTCATTCTACCCCTAAAATGAGCTTATGTCCATTCCAAAAAATAGTTGTTATTGGAATAGTCATTCATATTCTCAATATACATTCATATTCTTAATTCCTATGCCTACAACCAAACAGATCCTTAGTGTTTTTTAACATGCCCAAATTGGATATGAGTGTGCAAAACCTTCATGTTCTTGGAAAGCATATCGAAACCACCTCTTTCATAATCTAGACCAATAATAGAAAACTACATATATAGTAGGGATATCAATACATGCCTCAACACAAAACATGCCAAAAAAAAGTAGACCACTCGCAAACCCTCCATGTTCTACCTACAACATTACACAAATTAAGATATGTGAAGTTTTGTGTATGGTAGGCTTAAAAATCAGATAATTTTTTGCATGCTATTTTTTAAGGATGAAGTTTTGTAAACTATCTAGTTTCAAGGTTGTCAAATATGATTTTTTTTAAAGAAAAAAAATATTGATTCCTTATGCAAGGTCATGTGGAAAAGATGTAATTGCTATACTAACTATAAAAGTTAAGGCATTAATGTGTTCTATAGAAGGTGTGTGGTGAATTATTAATGCATTTCATCAATTGAAAAATAGCTATGGCTTTTGACAATATTTTTGGTGTGGGGCTTTAGAAATGACTATTTGGCATGTACTAGAGGGCTTTTAAGAGTACTAGGTTCTTTAACTTCTTATGTTATAAATATATACATGTTGTAAAGGTTTGAATGTGTGACAATGTGGAATATTAATTTTGAGATTTTTAGTTATTTTAGGGGAATAAGCTTGGTATTACTACTAACTACAATTGATATTGTGTTGGCCATATTATGAGTATGTTTTCTAGTCATTATAGTTCACCCTTTTTAGGTACCAATCTAAGAGTTTTGAGTCAAATTACTACATATATAGAATTGCATACATGATGTCTTATGTCTTACAATATTGTTCCCATAACCTATCAATATCACAAATTACAAAATTCAAAACAAAGTTTTTTTTTTTTTTTTTGTTGAAGCTGATGAAAGATCAACCTCGCAGCTCCTAAGAATCACCTGCATGCAAACACCTATCACATAAGAGAGAAGCAAAAAGCTATGGAGGCTTGAATCCATAGATCCATAGAAGAGGAAACATTATTGATGAGCAAAAAGAGAAATTGCTATTATCAACAGTGAATTGGTTAATAATTACAAAGAGAGATCATCCTTATAAAGGAGATCGAAACCCTAAAAGGTCTAACCTAGGCTGCATCATAATAATTAATAAAAGAATTAGTTATTAGATGCCTAAAGTTTAACTTAAGTAGACTAGAGTTAATTAGGAAATATCTCATTACTCTAACACCCCCCCTTAAGATAAACTTAGGGAGTAGCTAAAAATCTAGAAACTACTACACAAAGTAGATTTGGGTCTCAACAAACAAGGCCTGATGAGGTACCCAAGCACAACCAAATCTCTAAAAAGAGGAGAAATAGAGAAAACCACATGGGAAAAACCCTACTCCAAAAAGAGATGGAAAACATGTTGAAAAGAAACTAGTGAAGGACTGAAGAAGTCTCCAAACTAGGGAATGTCCCAAAAGATAGGAACAAAAGATGATCGTGAAGAACACCAGTGAGGCATGTAGAAGTTGCAAAGCTCTGTCAAAAGTAACTGCTGATTTGAAGAACCTCCACTAAAATAGAACCTGACTAGGTAGAGAAGACTATGATCTACATCGAACCAGGAGGCACACAAAGACAAACAACTGAACTCAAAGATACAAATGGCATGAAACATCAAATCCTAAAGTGTTGATCAATAAAACCAAGGAAGCATGAGAAACAACAGAAGACCCCCCCTAATGCTGACAAGGGTAAGGTGACAGGAAACTAGAAAAGTGAGCCAAAAGAACTATATATCAAGGAACCACGATCAAGATGCACAAAAGAGTACATATGTGTGTATTGAGGTGATCAGTCTCAGACACGTCATGAGGCTAATGTCACAGAAGGGACACTCACTAGAAAGAGGAAGATGACAAACAAAGACAAAACATCAACCCCCCATGACACTTTAATCATGATTAGTGCATGTACAATAAGGCACATACATAATGAATCCTAAGAATACAATAATCTGCATGAGTGTCCTCAGATGACACTGTTCGAATTAGAAGTCAAAATAAGGTAACTAACTAACATGAGAATACAAATGCAGTATGACACTTTATCTTAGTGTGTTTGCAAGAATGCATACAAATGGTGTCTAAATAGACCAGAAGAGACATAAGACTAATACATTAGATAATAAAAGTCATGACAAATCACCTAAAGAAATGAAATCGATCCTTGGCCTTGAAACAACCAAGATATCTGCCAGAATGCAAAAATGAAAAAGACTAAATAAAATGTTCCTAGAGAAAAATCTGGAAAAATAACCAACATCACTGGAAAGATCCTAGAAAGACCTTTCTAACGATATAAAGAATTCCCAAATCAGAGATTAGATGCTCAAGATATGCCTCTTGGAGTGAAAAAATATACCTCTAACTTTGACAATAGAAAAATGCCATAAAAATATCAAAACTAAAAAATAAATATACTATCGTGACGAGCTCAGAACCAAATTTCCAACAATATCTTGTTTCCAAAAAATGGAATCTATGTGCCCGAGATATGAACAAAAAGGTGAAGGTAGGTCCAAACAGAGCCTAAAGAAGTGACATGATCATTGATGCAATGCTGGTGTCAGTAAGTGACGAGCATAAATTTGGCAATCAAACGACCATCAAGGCAAAAAAATGACCCCTTCTGGAAAAATTTCTAGCCAAAAAACCAAGGGCCAGCATCAGATTAAAAAATCGGTGGCCAAAAAGGTGACACGTGTCATAAAGCTCTCCATGCAACCAAAAGAAAAAAAATGTTGACCATGGATTGCCAATAATAGCGTACTTACTTTTGGTGGGCCCTCTATCCAAAGTAAAGCCACGTAGATATGCTATTGGATGCAACAAACAATAAGGGCATGGTAAAAATAATCACACCCCTCCAATTGTAGGTGTAAAGTTACCAAGTGTTCAAGCACAAAAAAGAGTGAGCTGACACCACATGGTAGTTTGCTCCAAAAGGACTTGCAGAGGTGAGAAAGATAAAAATCATATCACGATACAATAAAGGATGCCACAAACTTTGAAAAATCATTTTGCAAGTGTCTTGGAGATGGTGTTGAATACATGATAGAAACCACCTCAAGCGAGATCACAAAACCATAGAGTATGGGCACAACAAATCTGACACAACCACATTCAAAGCATGGATTAGACTATGATGGAGAGCCCAAGGTGTTGAGTCACCACTGCATGGAGGATGGGGTCCAGTGCATGAACATGTATTGACTCAGTCGCCAAAAAGAGGCAAGCTCTAATACTATATTGAAGTTGATGAAAGATCAACCCCATAGCTCCCAAGAATCACCTGCATGCAAACACCTGTCACAGAAGAGAGAAGCAAAAAGCTATGGACCTGCTTGAATTCACAGATCCATAGAAGAGGAAACATTCTTGATGAGCAAAACGAGAAATTGCTATCATCAAAAGTGAATTGGTTAATAATTACAAAGAGAGCTTGTCGTTATAAAGGAGATCAAAACCCTAAAAAGGTCTAACCTAGGTTGCATAATAATAATTAATAAACGAATTAATTATTAGATGCCTAAAGTTTAGCTTAAGTAGACTAGAGTTAATTAGGAAATATCTAATTACTCTAATATTTTTAAGTGCATACACATCATGTTCTGCAATGTGACTATTAAACATTAAATGCAACATACTGAAAATTATAAGCCCTTTCCCAATAAATTACCTTACAAACTCTTTCCCAAGAATATTACAAAACCCATCATACAAAACCCTTGTAATTTTTTCAACCTACATTTTCCATTGCTCAATTGAACTATTCAACCGTTATACAAAATCCTCTTTGGAAGTCCTAAACAAGGATAAAAAAGTAGCAGACTATATGTGTTGACATACATACGTATGAAAGACAATAAGACTATCATGGGTAGAGTCCTCATCACTCACAAACATCATGCATTGCAATTACACAAAATATATTCACATTAGTCTCTCATGTTATAAAGAACTTGCAAAAAATAGTGCCCTAAAAAAGAGGTTTTTTTCGATCACTTGTATTTAAAAATATTTTCCCTCACTTCCTATGGTGCCTTATTGTGACCACTATATATATCTCCAACCTTTAGGAGCTCAAGTTCAACTATGTGGACAACCTTCACTCACAAATAGCCTTCATATAGGCTATGGCATCATTTAAAATGTTAAAAGATTATTTTTTTTTGTCACCATGACAGTGACCAATGCTTTTTACTCTCTTTTTTATTAAAAAATTAATGGTAGTGTTTTCTCATCTCTTAGGAAATAATGACTACCCTCAACCTTCTTATCCTCCATTTCACTTTTCCAATTTTTGTCAGTTCTCCCTTACTCCTTTGACCATTTTTCTCGTTGTCCATGTTTTCTTGTATTATTGTGCCATGACAATACCCCTTTGTGTGGAGAATAGCAAAAAAACTAATAAAGAAAAAAAGTATTTTGTTGAAACTAGCTAAATACTAATATTTTATATTTTGTCGCTCTACTTGAATTCTTAGGCAAGGGACCCCATGGAGGGGGCTTGGGATCTATTTTGGTGGAGCGTGTGACCCCATGATAATTTTTTTGTTGGGGCTAAATGTTTATTTAGAATCTTTTACTAAAAAATAGGAGCCCCGACTTTTTAGCCACCTCATTTTGAGGGGGTGAAAATGGGGTGGGGCTGGAATTAGCCCCACTAGCTTAGGGAGATTTTTTCCACATGTCACCAATTCATTTATTATTTTAAAAATTAGTTTTGATAGCAATAAAATAATGCAACCATACATTTAATTCTTAAGCTTATTGTCACTCTAAACTTCATGGGACTGCTAGCTTTCTTAATTTTAGGAGCTACAATTTTTAAGCTGAATCAAATTAGAAAACTAATGAAACTGCTTACCTTCGAATACTCCTACAAAATCTTAGTTGTCACCTGCTCTATTTTTAAGGAAGCCCCCTCAATGGGACCCCAACCTTACTATAATTCCTACTTAATTTTAAGCAAGCTAAAGTGCCACCATTCATATTTTAAATAACAGAAAAGGATAAAATGGAATGTTCTCCTATTTATGTTCTCCTATTTTAGTGGACGAGGTACTACTTAAACAATGAAAATAAGCATAAAAGCAAGGAGGGGAGAGTGGAAATAAGTAGCCATCGCTGATTGGGAAAAGAACATGTGGCTTTATAATTTTTTTTCCCTTCTTTTATTTATCTCTAATTTTTTCTCTAAATCATTTTTTAATAATGACATATTGAACTCTAAACTTATGTGTACCTATAGTCATTGCCCAATTTGGTTATTTACATAGAGCATGCCTAAATACTTCTTATGAAATGCAATGATTAGAGGTTTTCCCTTATGTGTGGCCAAGCCCCCAACTCTAAATATATGCAGTGACTATCTATGAATTTAATTATTTTTGTATAATTAAGTCGATAGGCTTCTCTCCTCAAAAGACTTTGGTTGGATTGTTTGGACAATCAGCAGTCTTACGTCGTGGAGTGACAAATCTCATATTGAGAAAGTGATTATGATAGCCACAAGAGGGTTGGATATATGGAGGGTGTTGCAAGGGTATTTTAAAGAATTTTCATCTCATCCTCCTCTTACTCAGCCAAGGTGTTAGCGTAGTGCTATCTCAATGGATTCTTCATGCACTTACCAAGTTGAATATGTTTTAATCATGTCCAATGGGACCGCTCTTACGAATATAATAACAACTTTTTTAATGTGCTCTTGCTGCAATCAATCAAGTGTGACTCAAGAAGGCTCGATGATGTCCCAACTACTGAAAACACCACTTTGGATAAAGAGTATCTCGCCACTCTATCCATTACTGAATATAAATCGCAAAATATGAGAGAAGATTTCAAATGTTTACTATGTCTCTCTAATTTTGTAGAGAATGAGAAATTTAGGGGTTTGTCCAACTGTAATCACAACTTTCATACATAGTGCATAAATATGCGGTTACAATCCCACATTAGTTTTCCTAATTTCAGACAAAGCATGTCATCAAATCAATCTCCCACTTTAATGATTTCAAACAAAGAGAAAGAAGTCACTACCTCAGGTATAGGTAGTGCAAGTGTGAGCATTGCTCATTTACATTTGGTGAAAGGACAGAGAAGCTCTAATGCAATGCAATAATCAAGATCAATAATCATCAAGGAATGCATGCTAGAAGACCAATGATACACATTGTTATAGACACTGGACCTTGGTATTTTAAATTTATCTTGGCTTCTTCAAATAACCAGTGTTCTTCTTCCTTTCCCTCATTTCCCCAATGCTTTCATAAGTTTCTCTTGCGTGTCATTTATCTATAGAGACTGGAATGAATTTTAGGTTATTAGAGATTTGTATTGCATTTGTCTTTAAAGAAAAAATAGGAGTTAAACGTATGAAAAGAGGGTTCATGATTTCTAAACACTAAATAAAATATCTACCAACAATTTTATGAAAAAATAGATCCTCAATTGATAACACCACCATTTACAACGAAAATGTCCAAGCTTGGTGATTCAATTCGTAGAAATAATAATTATGAGAACCATTGTCACACCAATATGAATAATCTTTATTTATAATTTTGGACATAATATGATTCTTTTCTAGACTTTACTAGAATCTATATTATGTTATTTGATTTTTCAATATGGCAATTTTATGTAAATATTGAGATATTAAATTTATTGTAATAAATTTTGAAATGCATATACAAAGTAATAATTTAAATAAAATAAAATACATGAATAAAAGTTTGATTTTAAAGAGGGTCTTCTTTTTAAACAAAATGTAGTAGATGTGATGCATACTTAATTTTTAAATTAGTTTTTCTAAATAGTGAATTTGTACCATTGCAATTCAATATTTTCTATAGTATCAATACATTTTTCAAACTATCTTTATTTTTAAATATTTTTTCCTATAAAAACAATAATTTGTTTGAACAATAAACATTGTTAATCGTAGATTTGATTGTGTTTATTTTTTAAATTTACAAAACAGTGATATTTTCTAAGAAATCATAGAGAGGGATATAGAAAGATATAGATAGCGACAAGAAGTGATATAGAAAGAGAAATTTGGAGGGAGTTATACAAACATGGAAAGAGATAAATAAATCATTACGTAGAGACAAATGGATATACGAAAGATATATATTTGACAAGCCTAGTCGTTTAAGACAATTTGGAGATGTCATCAGTATGAAATAGATAAGTCTAGGAGCTCTAATATTAACAAGATAGAGTGGGGACAAGAGAGTAGGGGGATGAGGAAGAGAAAATAAAATAGATGGAGAGGTAGAAGGAAAGGTAAAGACATATAGATATGGAGATATATAGATAGATACATAGATAGAATGGATCAAAGAGAAATAAACAAAATTGGATACAAATAGAGAGCGATAAAGGGTAAGGAGAGGGATAAGATAAGATAGATATAGGAGGGAGAAAATAGGAGTATCTACATACACGAGTAAGGAAGATATAGAGGTAGGGATAGAAAGAGTGTGTGAGTTAGAGAGAGACATATAATAGAGAAATACAGAGAGATATAGATCCATAAATATATTACAATATGACCATTTTATATAGATTACCATCTTCCTCGGAATTGTTTCTCTAAACCTAATACTTGGTTAATTCAACTCTAGCAATCAGCAATGGAGCTAGGAGCCAAGGCGGGAAAGGGAGACAGAGGGTGGTGTGAATAAGAATAGTGTATCATAATTGCTCAAGGTTGGCCTTCAATTTTTTGTGAGAAGAATAGCCAAATATCTAAGAAGGACAGATATGCTAAGAGAGATGGATCTGGTGCCCCTATTTGCATTGTCATTATAATGAAGTACTTGGCAACAAAAGTCCTTGAGCTTGCTGGGATAACAAGAAAAAATAGGATAATTTCCAAACATTTCCTTCTTGCTGTCAGGAATGATGAAGAATCAAGGAAATTGCTCGGGAAAGTGGCCATTGCTCATGGCAGTGTTTTGTCAAACATATGCGAGGTGTCTTTTGACTTGTTTGATTATTCATGATTTTCCTAATTTTTATTTGTCCCTCACATTAAGCACAAATATAATATCATCATTTTATATATTTTATATATATTTCATCAAAGGTGCAAGTGCTAGTTTATTAAAAAAATTAGAAAACAATGAATTGTCCCTTTCGTATGACGGACTAAATTCGTAGCCCAATCCTATTACCGAATGCTTTAAAACAGGCCTAGTTGCAGACAATTTATTTTATTTATGAGTTCCCAAGGTTGCTGCAACACTCCCGGCTTAGCAGTCGAAAAAGCAGATTCATTATCACATAACATAATAAAGAATAAACATGGCTCAAATGTTTGTGTGGGTGTTGCGCTGCTTAAAATGTTTTAACAACATGGTAAAGGAAGTTGTTGTAACATGGACTGCAATGATATGTGGATTTACCCATAATGGGCATGCCAGCTGTACCATCACACAGCTGTGGTGAGTATGCTCCCTGCTTGTAGGTATTTATGAGCTTTGCAACAGGGTAAATCAATTCATGCTTATGAATCAAGAAAGAATTTGAGTGGGAAGTTTATGTGAGAAACACCCTTGTGCGTACATATGCCAAATGTGGAAGTGTGGAAGTTGCACGCCAACTGTTTGATAAAATGCATAACATGTGGACTCGCGGGATGCAATCACCGCTTTCAATAAATTTGCATACCAGTATAACAATTTTGTATAGTCTCATATGCCTTCAAATTACCATGCATGTATAATCGAAAAAAATAATTACTAGAGATTTCAAGCAGGTACTGACAAATTCCTCTATGAAAAAATAGAATTCCATTTTAGACTTGCAAACAGTCTCACAACTCCCTTTCCTTCTCACTCACAACTCTAGATGTTATAAATTATCAAGCCAAAACAGCAATTTCAATGCGAGTAGCACATCATTTAAGGCAAAGTTGTAAACTCCTTATAAAAGAACAGAGATTATCAATGACAAAAGCAATGGTCCCTCTAAAAACAGAACTTTAATTGCTAAGTACTTTACATGGGTTGAAGTTTAGAAAAACCAAGGACAAGGATGGATTTTGTCAAAGCACTTTTCATTTTTCGTTTCAGTCATACATCCCTGGCATTCTAATCAAAGCAGGTTCCCCCCATTCTGTCAAATTCCTCATCTGTTTCTCTTAAAGATAGTTCAAAATACAAAGAACCTCAGCCCAAATTGTGGGCAATGAAAACCAGGTAATGGCAGAAAGAGGTACAAAACTCTACAGAAAAAACTATCCACACTGATAATGCGCTTGAAAAATGTAGTAACAAAGATAGGCGCCGAGTCTCATCAGTTACTCCTCTGATTTAGCTCCCACAAACTTGAAAACATTGAGTCACCATATCTGATCTATGTCCTGCGATGCATATGCTCTGTAACACACAAGATGCTAGCAAAGAAGAATAAATAGTGAGAGGCAGAGAGTTATCAACTGTCAAGAGACAGAAGTAGCAGAAGGGGGTGTGAAGAAAGATTTGATGGAGTGAGCAACGGAAGAAGCAATGGCTTCTTTCACCTTCCCTCTCTTGGGAATATGTCTTCCATTGCAAGGAGGAAGGAAATTGACTTGTGAGGAAGGCATTTGATCTCTTCAAGAAAACAGAATGTGGAAAAGAGTTGCGAGGAAAGGAAGGAGGAAGGTGGGTTTTATATAGCAGCAGCCTTCAAAGAATTTTCTGTCAATGCTTTGAACGTGGTCAAGATTGCACAGTTCTCTGTCTTGTTTAGTGGGTCCATAGCCACGGGCGGTCCAAAGTACCAAAAATGAAAAGAATAGTGTGAAACGAGTTTTAAAGTCGATGGTCCAGCTGGGGACTAAGACACCTTCTCTTAAGTCAATACTGTCTTTTATACTTATCCGAATGCAACCCTATTCACATTTATGATACAAGGATTTCCCAGCTAGGGGATAAGGAAGAGGACCCCATGTCAATTTAGCTGTCACATAGATTTAAAGTTTGTTATTAATGATTTTATTAAACATAGGTATCTATTGATGGTCATCAAAATTGTCGATCTTTTAGTGACTCTAGTTTGAGTAAATTATTTATCTTATCATATTTCTATTAGTAAACTAGGTATACATGATAAATCAATCCTTTCTAAAGTTCAAAATATTCAAATTAACGGTTCATACATTCACTATAATTGTTCTACTAAAACATCAAATCTATTCGAAATAATGGTTAACTTAATCACTCCATTTCTTCAAATGCTAAGTTTACTCGACTCTCTCTCATTCACCACAATTGTTCTACTGAAACATCAAATCTATTTGAAATAATAGTTAACTTAATCACCCCATTTCTTCAAATGCTAGATTTACTTGACTCCCTTTTTAATAAGACATTTTGAATTTTGAGAGTGCTCAATGATGTATTAGGTATGTTTTAAAAATATACCCAAATAGATTTGACATATTTAGCCTACTAAAAGAAACCAATAAGAGGGGCTAAACGTATAACCATGAGCCAGCTTTACAATCTTGTAGCTCTATTTTCGTTTCCTTCTCTTAGATTGCTTGTAAGGCATGCAACCCTAAGATATATGATCTTAAATATGGACATAAGGCTAGCCTATAACCATGATTACAAGCAGCGTTAGTTAATATGGATGACCACGTGTCATTGGTAAAACGCCTCGTGGGAAATAGCCAGTAGAGTAGAGGATTACACGCAAAGTGTCACAAGTGATATTGTTGTGAAAGATAGATAGATAAGATAGATAAAAAATTTAACGTCCACGAGGCTAAAAATAGCCTATGGGACAGCAAGACAACTCAAGCAGACTTAAGTAGCGCTGTTCGCCTCTTATGTAGACTAATGATGAGCCCCCCCAATTGCTCAATGTACTCTTTGTTGAACGGGTTATGCCAAGAACTGTCACATATAATATCCGCAAACTTATCCCTGCTATCCTTGTAGGCCTCACATTCTAGAATAAAGTGCTGTTCAGTTTCCACTTTCCTAGAATTGCAAAATCTGCAAATTCTCTCTTCCCAAGCCTCCTCTGGCCTCTTCCAACACCCGTTCTCACAACGAAGTTAGACTGTGCTTTGACCTCTTCATACTTTTCAGTGCACGAAAGTATGATTTAAATCTGGTCAATGATTGTTCAGTTTTCCTCTGTCTATATTTCAAAAAACAGTGTGAAAGGAGTTTAAGGAGTCGTGGGCCAAGACCTAAGTCTTCACGGTGTCGTGAGGCCAGCTGGAGATTAAGACAACTTCTCTCTGACTAAGATAGTACTGTCTTTTGCACTTTATCTATCCCTCCTAGTGACGCTCTTTTATTGAAGTGTGATAATTGCACTTTATTTGAGTCGGTGGTTGATTGGACTATTGCCAACGTTTGATTAATAATGGCGTGTCAAATAAGCAAAAGTAGCTTCCGATTCAGGTGGGAACAAATGAAAGGTTGGGAATACAGTTCACACTTTATAATCAGACGGATTTCATAGCTAGGAATTAAAATATTAGTTATGTATTGATGGGAGGTAGAAAAAATTATAAAAATAGAGAATCCAAGTATTCCAATGGTTCAACTCCATTTAATTCTAGTTGGAAAACTTGGTAGATTACCTCAAAGTAGTTAGTTTGATATGATAAGTCTTTGAGGCATGGTTTAAGTTTTGCTTCTTGTTCAATACGATGGAATTGTACGATTCAATTTGAGAATGCTCCATAACCTCTTAAGGAAAAACAATTCTACGACTTCTAGGACCCCATCAGTTTTAATTGGAAATCTTGGCAATACCTATAGTATGAATTGGGCCTCCAAATAACAAGCAAACCTTTGATCCTATGCATTTGACAACTGTTCCACTTGAACTAATGTGGTTGTTGTCTACCTCTTGCCATGATAATTTCATTTCTAATTGGAAATGGCCTGCAAATCACAATTTTCATTCTTTCTACCTTAAAACCATCTATAAATAGCTACTGCGTAGAATCTCGATGTCTACCCACCTCAACGTCAAATGGAACTACAAATTTAACCATTCTAAATGGAATAAGCTAAGTGTTCTCATTTGGAAATCGAGAGCTAATGCCCAAGCTCAATTGACAACTCGGAAAATTTTGCATGTTAAGCTTCCTATTGATGAACACCTCTCTTTTGTCTCTCCTTTTTTGTCTTGCCCCTTTTGTGCCAAAAAGGAGACAATGAAACACACTTCTTGGTTTTATCCTCATGCACTCATTCCTTCTCCAAGTTTCCACCTCTTTGTAAGAAAATTTGGATTTGGAAAGCTACTCTTCTTGGCCTTTCTCTGCACCACAATTCACAAATGTTCAAACAAATCATCTTAAAGTTTGTTTGGAAATTTTGCTATGCTAGTATTTTTGCTCACTTACTATATCATCCAAATGGAGAGTTTCTAGATTTGTGCTAACCTCTCCCCCTATCTCACTCTTCTTCAATCTTACACTCAAAATAAACCCTAACCCTAAAGCTTCTTTAGTGAGGTACACATGCAATTTAATGCTTTTGAGGAAAAGTACTATTGGCTTTGGTTGAAGACATTAATTTGGGACAAAAGAAAGTCAAGGCAACATGAAATGAGTTTTTGTTGTTCATGTTGTTTCCCTTGCAAGATCATGTTTCATGTTGCTCTATACTTTAATACTGGAAGTTATCTTTTGAAGAATTCAAGGTGCTTTATGCCTGGTGTATATTTTACATTGAGTGGTTGCTACTATTCTCTTCAGTGCCAATTCTATAGGTTATGGCTTTGAGAAGGCTACTTTGTGTGGCTTTACTATAAGCTCTATGAGAATTCACCGTGGATTTGTTGGTTATATTTGTTAACATATTGTTGTTACTTATTCTTTAAGGGACGACTTAAACATCACACACCAAGGCTTGATTTCTAGACTAAAAGTGTTAAATAGTCAAAGTTGACTTTTTTTCCAAACTTATTTTTTTCCTCAGTGTGTGATGTTTACGGGTGGCCCTTCTTTAACAACTATGTTGTAATCTATTTTCTCAAATATATTTTATTTATTTTATTTAATAAAAATAATTATATTTTAGTACTTTTTTTGGAAAGTAACACTACACACACACACACACACACATTGGAGAAACATAATGTGAGGTTACAAATATTTTGTAATATGTCCATCTATAATGGAGATGACCATACTCTTATTTCAATAGAATTAGAAGATTGGAGAATTTGAATAGTTTTGACTAAAGAAAATTACATAAATTAAATAGTTGTGATTGAAGAAAGAGTAATATTTATGAATACAGAAAGGAACCTCTTAGTTTCTCCTAGTTGCTTCCACGGTGATATATGTAGCATCATTAAGAAGAAATTAATCATATGCAAAGAGAATTTTTATTGGATTTTTTTTATAATATTTTCACATATAGTAGAGGGATTTGAATGCAAATAGATACTACAATTTCATTGAGTAAATTGCATGTTTCAATCATATTTTAAATTGTCACTACTAATTGTGTTGTTATTTGTGGTCATATATTATTCAAGTATACATTCACATTATAATTACTCTTGTAATTGTGTGTATGTGCACACACATGTGTGCATGTATATTGTGGATAATTATTTGGTTTCATTCGGTTCATTACTACACACACATTTATTTCTTTGAAAAAATGCATGTTTAAGAGTCACTATGGAGATAGCCACAAAAGACAATGAAACTAAAACTAAGTAAATGTATATTAGAAAATTAATATATGCATTCAACATGCTCAAATGTGTATAAAATGAGGGTTGGCATATATATACACCATTAAGAGTGTGAATGTACAACCAAATATAACATAAAAGAAATGTGTGCACAATATCTCCATCAAATAAAGTTCAGTATAAGCCACATGTGACAGCTTCCCAAGTAGGCTCCTACTCAAGCAAGATTATCTTATCTAAAATGCAAATAGGATTTCCCATGCTCAACATCCCTCAAAAAATCATGAAGAAAAAGTAAAGATAGCTAAGTAGCTTCCCCCAAGGTGAAGCCTCCTACAACCCCAACTAAGCTCACAGATAAAGAAACCTCTCTAAATAAGAATATTTTATGCAAATGTTGATTATTCTCTTTAAATTTGTATAGTATCAAATATCAATGACTTATACATAGATGATCTCCTGAATATAATATGTGTGACTCTACATGTTCAATCCACTAGTAATGGACTAGATTCCATGCTACCTAGATGACACTCTAATTGTCACAGAAGATAATATACAATTATACATATTAGATATAAAACTTAGTGTCACATAAATTTAGGACAAACTAGCTTCTTGATACCCAAATTGAGTGGGATATAGAGTCATAGTAGGACTACTTCTTTCTTGGACAATAAATTGGAGCTAGAGTCCACTTGTGATCTTAAGAACTATCTAAAAAAATTCTAAATTTATACTTCCTATCTAGTCAATATCCACAATACATAGTGAGCCCCAAAAATTTACATACCTTGGTTTTGATGGATGATTTACTTGGTTACCTTCCAATGTGCTCACGAGGCTCGTATATAAATTGAGAGACTATTCCCATGGCATGTGCAATATTTTGAGTCTAATGTGAGACACATAAATGATTATACTTAAAATATTTCAATGAAAATCTACCATTAATCAATGTTAAAAGGATATTGAGAAATTAGCTTGACCCTAGAAAAAAGGGGAGCGAATGTCGGCTTCCATTTTATCATGTGAAAGTGTGCAAGAAAATCAAGGATATTTTTAGATTGTAAATTGATGATCCATAAATTAAAATGA
The DNA here is from genome assembly GCA_028749045.1 of Cupressus sempervirens. Lineage (NCBI taxonomy): Eukaryota > Viridiplantae > Streptophyta > Pinopsida > Cupressales > Cupressaceae > Cupressus > Cupressus sempervirens. The sequence goes on along the minus strand of CM053784.1, from coordinate 251,057,389 downwards.
ATGATGAATAACAAATAATTAAGAGAATTTGTAACTACTATAATGAAGAATGAGGAACTTCCTATAATATTTAGGTCATCAACATTTAGAACAAAAAATATTAGAGTCTCGTTGTGTATTAGAATAACATGGGAATACATCTTTGCATACCAATTGTAAGGGACCTATTTGAAGCCATATATAGACTTTTGAGGTATGTAAACCATTGAAGAATCTTGAAGGAAATAATTTGAATGATCTATGTATATTTCACCCTAAACATCTCCATGAAGAAAGTCACTCAAGTCATCCAAAAATGAATTTCTCAATGATGAGTTTATAACAAGTGTCAAAGTGATAGAATTCATTTTTTGCAACTACTGCAAACTTTGAGTGTAGTTAATGTCAAGAATCTACAAAATTCCCTTAGAGACAAGTACGCATCTAGATCAATTGTCCTCTTAGAATCCATTTAATATCGAATATTGTTTTTTTTACAAATGTGCACATATCAAACAAGTTTTATTCTAACAAGAAGGGGGACCAAATCCTACATCTAGTTTGTAATCAAAGAACATAGTCCAATATTGTTGCATCCCACTAAGGATTTCAAAGGTGTCATTAAATAATTGTGGATATGCGGTGATGACTATCAAGATATCAAAAAGTACTTGAAACTACAATCACATGCTCTCGTCCTTTGATAGATTCCCTATTCAATCCCCCTCCTTCATTTAACGTTTGTTGTGCCTAAGTAAAGTTGTCACTATTCAAGCACCTTGCAATGATCCCAAAAATCCATTTTTCCAATTTAATTAAATACAACAAGATGAAAAAGAATCAAGTCAAAATAGTCAACTTCAAACCTTCTTGAAATGAAAATAGAAATTAAAGTATTTTTAATTGTGCACTTATACATTTGTCTACCTAAATAAAATAGGTTTTCTTTGCTACATATATTTGACCAATCTAAATTTATTTTAAAATGTTATTTTTACCCTAAAAATTAAACTTGCGTAAATTATTTTTCTTTAATTTCACAAAAAGAAAAAACAATACTATACCTAAACATCATATATTCTAATAATCGAAATTTGAATTTCAACCATATCAAAGTAATAAAAGAATCAAATTTACCATAAAAAGAATAATAATATCTAAGAATAGTATAAGACTATCCCTACTTTCTATTCAATTACAAGCTAAATATATATTTTTTAATATTAAATACAGAAAGAAATACAATATAACAATTACATATATTCAAAATTCAAGAGTTTCTTATTCTAAGTCAATTTTACCACGTACCTTGAAAAAATTCCTCCTATGGTTCCATTTTATGATTTCAAACCATCCCACAACTTTATTTTAACCACGAACATTCCCTGTCTGATTACAACTCCCCAGAATTCGGAAGTCCCTTGTTCTGGGCCAAGCTTTATAAAGGGGGAAAAAAACATCAGCCCATCTTGTGGGCAATGGAAACCATGTAATGGCAGAAAGAAAGACGAAATTTTACAACAAAAACTATCCACATTAACAGCAAACTTCGTATATATATTTGAACAAAAATAGCTACTAGTCCCGAGAGTGTGATCTTTTTACAAAGCTTGAGGCATTCTTCTGCTCTGATTCAGCTCTCACAGATTTGAAAACCTTCTGCCACCATGTCTGATCTGTTATCTGCCATGAAAATGCTCTGTAAAACACAGCATGATATTGAAGATGAAGAAAAACAAGTCGAGAGACAGAATTAGTAGAAAGGGATGTGAAGAGAGACTTGATGGAGTGAGCAAGGGATGAAGCAATGGCTTCTTTCACCTTCCCCCTCTTGGGAATACGCCTTCCATTATAAGGAGGCATGAAATTGGATTGTGAGTAAGGCATTTGATCTCCGTCAGAAGACAGAAATGGATTGGATATGAGTTGTGAGGAAAGTGGGGAGGAAGGTGCGGCTATATAGCAAGATCTTGCAAGGAATTTGTTACAGTCAATGCTTTGAATGTAGTCAAGATTGGTTGTTTCCAAATATGCCAAAAATGAGTATTCAAAACTTCGGTCAAAATCCTTTTTCGGTCCAGTTAAAATCTAACCAAAAGATAGATTATTAACAGGAAACAAGTGTGAAGGGAGTTTGAGAAATCAAAGTGGCAAGATTGGAATCCTTGGTATTCCAGCTGGGGATTAAGACAACTTCTCTTCTTTCTTTCCTCCTTATCTACCTACCATGTCTTGGTCCGTGGTTGACTGTAAAACTAATTTGGTAGATTAAAAAAAGGGCGGTTCAAATAAATGAAGTAGCTTTCAACTCATGTTGGAGACAATTGAGAATTCAATCCAATTCACACTTACTTATAAGAAGGATATCTTTCTTGGTGGGAATAGATTAGTAGTTGTTATGAAATGATATTGAAGGGGAAATAATATAATTAGCAATTACATCTTAGTGTCATTATATACTAGAGAGATGTGGAAGGTCAATAAAAAAAAATTCCGCTTATAAATGTCAAAATATGAAAAATACAACATCTTGAATCAAAAAGATAATCAAGTTACATGTTAGAGAGAGAGAGAGAGAGAGAGAGAGAGAGAGAGAGAGAGATGCGAATTGAAAGAGGTAAATATGGAGGGGAGAGAGAGGGAGCCCATACACATGCAACATTTTGGTTCATCTTTCTATGCTACTTTCAATAATCTATGGAAATGAATTTTGATAAAGCTTCTTCTCCAATTAGACCTTAAATTGTTTCATTCTATAATGAGTAGACTCATAAAAAATTACAGTAGATAATCCTATGTACATGACATTATAATCGGTCATCCATTTGAGTGGATCCCTATTAATCTAGTGAGCTAGTTTAACTTTTACTTAAAATTATTTTATATGATCTTATAATTAATAATGAGCAATATTTATACACATTTAGGTATGTAATTGAATATGATTAATAATTTTGATATCTATACTTCAATTTGCATGATTGTTGTGTGCACCAAGATGGTGGACAACCACCCCATGGAAAAAAATAAATTCAATAACTCGATTGGGTTATGTAAAAATTAAAAAGCGTCTAGGCTTGGAAAAATATGTGAAAAATAAAATCTAATTGGGTTTTCAAAAACTATTATGTTCTTTAAAACTTGACTAGGTTTTATAGTAGTTATATTTATTTGGCTTGCCTGAATTTTGGTCATTTCCAACGTCAAAAACTGCATGATAGTAGCTAAAGGAGGTGGGAAAGAGTCATACCTTGATTGGGTTTTTCCCAAATAGGTCATATTTCAACATTATCATCCATTTGCAACAATGACACCACGTAAACAAGGTAAGTTTTTAATTTTTTAATCATTTTTGTTTGTATTCCTTATTAAATTAGGGTTTGCAATTGATTTTTATTTTTTTGTTTAAATTTTTATATAGCATGCTTCAAAGAATCCTAGAAAATGTAATAGAGATGAAAAACCACCTCATGCACAAATAACATAATCAAGTTGCGAAGATACCACGAATGATGAAGGAAAAAACCCTCGTATCATTGCAGGGTAGCCACAAAACCCTCAATGCATAGCCATAAAATCCCCAAAAAGCACAACAACTACTACCACCTATGAACCCTCAACCAATCCCTATTGTCTACTAAACTTTTGTGTTTCCCATTAGATCATGTAAACATTACACAAGAGGACCTCATCAACCACCTTACACAAAATAGCTCCCACATTTCACAATTGGTCAATAGGTTAAGGTCCTCTAGTCTTGATCACCACTCAACCCTCACCAATACAATAGATCAAATGACCAATAATGCAAATGAGGTGTCTAGGGAGGTTACAAAATGGGGTTCATGGAGGGATAGGTGTTGTGCATTCTATGCACATAGGATATGACCAAGTGAAAGTCAATGGCAATACTTAAAAGTGATAAATGTACTCTTTTTAATGATCCTACTACTAATAACTCCCCTAGAAGAAACTACAAAAACCTTTCCTATACATTGGTGTATTCATATAGGATAAAATTATCTTTTTGGGATAGGTGGTATATGGTATTTGACCTAACAATGTATAATAATTACAAGGTGTCTTTATACTTTTGAGAAAGCAGTATTGTGAGTTCATCCTTGTCGAGAAGCCAAATTACTTTGACATCTACTAATTCCAAGGCACAGGAAGTGGATTTACACATGATAGACCATGGGCTCATAGGGTGGTACAACCAAAAGATAGAAGGTACACAACAAGAAAAACCATGGTCAAATTACAGTCCTAATAGTCATAAAGGAGTCTAGGGATTATAGACTCTTCATGTAGTTGCATCATTGATTGATGTCATTATTCAACATGACACACAATAAGCTAGAAGAGTGGATGGATAATCACTTGCAATACCTCCATTGTCATCAGATACACCATTAGGGTCATCAAAACCTGTATCAACTCCATCATCATCTCATGCACCATCAAGATCGTCCCTACCTATGCCACCTATTGGCATAACTGATCTACAAGTTGCTGATGAAGAAAGGGGACTTATGTATTGTATGCTCATCAATTATATTGCTTGTCATTGATGTCAAATGTTTGGCTATTATTTCATCTTGTTGTCATATCTTTTGCAATATATTATTAGGGGTACCATGGAACCGAGAAAGAATAGTGAGAAGGAAGCTTATAAGGTAACAACTAGAATAATAAATGGAAGCAGTGTTAAGCGGTGAAATGCCTTATCCAACTATCAGAGACAAAGTCTTATTGCAGAAGTAAATCTCTTATCGAAGAAGCAATAAAGTCAATTTTGAATATTGTTCAAGAAGTTTCTACAAGGGCAAAAGGATGTTATGATGATCGATGAATCTAGAATTAGGGTTTGTGACATACTTAAGGAAAGATGAAATCAAGAAAGAGTATCATGACTGAAGGAAGTGGTTGAAAGAACAAAGTAGAGGAGAAGGCTAGTGATCTAGAGCTATTAGAGTGCAAAAGTAGAAAGTGGATTGTAATCATAGAAGAATGATTAATGGTATGTTGTTGTATTGAAGAGATTTAAGGGATCTGGTAGAGCAAGGTAGTGCTAATTACAAATCATTTTATTTATGTTACCTTCTCACCATTGTAACAGTTGAAATCCCTTGAAAGGGTGACCTTAATTGGTCTATTGTAAAACCTCTAAAAAGGTAATATTCCTAGATTAGAGTGTTGAAATCCTTTATCAAGGTTACCCCTAGCAGAGTAAAGATCCTAACAGATCTAGAGGAAAATCTTGTAACAATGTACACTTGACAGTGTTTTGAAACCCTTAATCAAGTAAGCTCCTAACAGAGTGTATTCTAGAAGACTACAAAATTTGTAGGTACCATTCTCACACTGTGGTTTTCACCCAAATTAGGTTTCAACAAGATAAATATTATTGTTACTATTGTGTGAATTCTTTTACTATTGTATGTTAATGTCTATGCACTTAACCGATAATAGTGTTATAGGTAGAACTGAGTCTATTGATTCTTATTGGTAAATAGTATTAAAAGAAAGTGAAGTTTGTGATTACTGATTCAACACCCCCCCTCTCTGACCCTCTCAGTAGTCAATCCATACCTAAAGTTGGTATCAGAGCTTCGACCCCTGATTTGGAACCCTAATTGATTAGGGAAAAGATCTCAAGATGTATAGGAAAGAAGCACCAAAGTTTAACAAGTATGGAGATTATTTTGGAGTGTGGGCCAATAGGATGAAATTGCACTTAGCAAGACTTGTAGACAATGTAGAAGACTATCTTACCACAAAATATATGGAATCAAGTAGTACTCTTGACAATGCATAGAAAAAAGAAAATCTAGTACACAAAATAGTAATGATAGAATTGACTAGTGCTTTGAAGAATGCAGAGTATGTTGATATTCAAAATCTAAAGATAGCCAAGGAGATGTGGGACAAACTAATGAAGGCAAATGGTGGAGATGAATATGTTATAGAAGCTAAATTAGAGGGATTAAAAGGAAAATTAGATGCCATGAGAATGAATGAAAATGAGACTATTTCTCAGTAAAGTACAAGAATCAAGGAGATCATTGTTGCAATCGAAGGACCTAGAGGAACTATTGATGAAAGTAAAGTTGCAAGTAAAATGCTAAGAACCTTACCTAACTAATATGCAATTAGATATTTTGCCATACAAGAGTGAAGAATGATTAATGAAAGTAAGATTACCATTTTTTTTTTATTGATAGGCTAACAGTGTTTGAACTAAGCAACTATGATAATAGTCAACCAACTGGTGAACTAGCACTTCAAGCTTCAACAAGTAAAGAATCACATTGAAGAAGAATATTTTTGATAATGGAGTATATAAAGGTCTAGCAACAAAAGAAAAAGAACTGGAAGAGGTGGAAGTCTTGAGTACTAAAATATTTCCCAAAGGAAAAGGTATATACAAAGGAAAGAGTCCTATTGTATGTGGGAATTATAGGAAAATTGGTCATTTTGTACATAGATGTCCTAACAAACCAAAGAAAGACCAAAGGGAAGAAAAGGTGATCTAGTGAAGAAAGAACAAACACTTCATACAAAAAGGCAAGAAGGCATGTTATATAGTTGAGGATGAAGATAATGAAAATGTTGTTGATGGAGATGATGAAGAAATAGTTTTTATTGCCATGAAAGAAGAGCCATCTACTAACAAGGATTTTATTAGTGAAAAGAAGGCATTGATCTCAAGCATGGACAAGAATAATGATTGGATAATTGAAAATGGTTGTTCTCACCACATGATTGGAAACAAGGACAAATTTTAACTATGGAGCAGTGTGATGGAGGTTCAGTAAAATTTGGAAATGGATCACCCTTGTTGGAAATATAAGAGGAGTAATGGAGAGGGGAGGGATGAATCAATTACCACAAAAATAAGTCCTAGATCACTTAGATGTCAACACAAAAATTTTACTGAAAATATTGATGCTTGACAAACACACAAGCACTCAGTTTGCACTAGTAAATGTTGAAACTTAGCATATGCTTAACATGCGAATCTTAAGATATTATCAGTAATAAACCTTACTTAACTTAGTTTCATACACATGAAAGAAATAGCATGAACACAAGTGACACCAAGATTTAACATGGAAACCTAATTTGGGAAAAACCACCAATTGCAACTAGTTACTGGTTTTCACTCTTTTAAAGCGAACCTTGTTAGGAACCAAGCCTTGTTAAAGGTTACAAAAAAAACTGTTAGGTGTGACCCTTTTAGAGGATTTAGTCACCCTATTAGGAGTGGCCTTGTTAGAGGTCTTTAGACATTTTAATCTAGAAATTCCACCTTGTTAGAGGATTTACTAATAGTTGTTAAACCAACTCTGTTAAGAGATTTAGATCACAACTATAATGGCTAGAGAGTAACAATGAGATGACGTAATTTTTGATGCAACTGAATTGCTAATTATAGATCTCAATCTTGGCTTTTATACTTGATCCTTTATGATTTAATGTATCTTTGTAGCTCAACAAGGATATTTTGATTATCCTTCTAATTTGCTTCCTCTATGCATCTTCAAATATTCTATTCTCTTCCACACATTCAATTCTCAACTTGACCTTATATTTATATCATACACAATGTCAAGTTGGCTTGAATACAACTTAGAATACTCAATATTCATCTCCTCAATTGGGTAGAACCAACAAACAAAACTGTTAAACTCAATATGATAAAACAAGAAAATCCTTCGTTAGCCGATCCTACTTGGTAGACACTAACTCAGAAATGATTTTCTCATATTAACCAAGTGAACACAGTTAATACTGCCTGAGTGAGCTTAGTTAACACTAGTTCCATCCAACATTTCCTTCATTAACTAAGTTAGCTTGGTTAACACTCAATATTCTACGAACTTCTTTTTGTCACTCGAGTGAAATTGGTAGACACTATCTTTTGAACTAGGTAAACTCTAGAAAGCTCGACAAACATAGGAAAATGTCTTCATTGCCCAGGTGAGCTTGGCATACATTGACTGAAAATGATATGACATTTTGTGTAACATCAAAGATAATACATAATTAATCAATTGTTTTCAACAATCTCCCTCTTTGGCATTGATGGCAATGCAACATGTCATAATACAATGAAATTTTAGAGCAAGAATAAAGTAGGAAACATATCCTTAGTTTCATTTTGATTCTCATCCATGAGAACTCCCTCTAGGGTATTTTTTAGTGGTGAATATTCGTAATTTTATGAATTTTATAAATTTTTTGCTAGTAATTTGATTAATAATTTAAAATTTAATGCAACCTAAATCACCAAATTTTTTATTGAATATAGTTCTAAAATATTTAAAATCACTCAATAATTTATTTTAATAAAAAATTTAAACTCAAAGATTCACCACAATACTCGATACATTATTAGATTTGAATCACCTAAATATTATATATTATCAAAGAAATTAAAATTAATTCACCAATAATTATCATAATTATTAATTACTTTAGGGACATATTACCGATATTTAGTTTTCACTATTGATTTAAATTATAATGTAATTATCCTCATAATTTCCATGAGATAAAACATGTTCAATTTTGTTTTGTAATATTCCATGACGATTAGCGAACTTCCTATTATTATTGAGATTTGCCAATATTTTCTACTCAAAAATTATGATTCCATAATAATCTCCAATGTAAATAATATTTAAAATTAAAAAATTGAGAGATTTGCCAATAAAAATAATTTGATTTTTCAAAATAATGAAAGATTTTCCAATAATTTATATCTTTTTCTAGAGGGGAGTTTCTTAAAGTTTACTCTAACTCCCTCTATTAGTGAGAACTCCCTCTGCCTTCAGTTTCTCCCTCTATCTACAAACTTTTTCTTCAAAATCTTCTTCTAATAAAAAAATCTTCTTTATGATATCAGACCAAGTTCTCCCTCTTTGATATCTTCAAACAAAATTTTTGAGATATGAAAAAAAACTCTCCCTCTTTGACATCTCATGCCAAAGACAATATTCAGAGAATATCAGTGTACCTCATGTACTAATTCATATGCAATATGCCCTTTTTGATACTACATCAACTGACCGATCTTCAACATGCTCTGGTTGATGCATCACTAAACTTCATTTAGTGAGCTTCAAATGAGGGAATGACCCCTAACTTACCTCTTAGATACAAAATGGCATCCTTATGTAATGGCTTAGTGAATATGTCCGCAATTTGTTCTTTTATATTCACACATTCCAATCTTACCTCTTTATCTTGCACCAATTCTCTTAAAAACTGATATTTTATATCAATGTGCTTGGTTTTGGTATGCATCACAGGAATATTTGATATTATAATAACACTGGTGTTATCATATAATATAACCACTAGATCCTTGATTTCTATCTTCACACCTACCAACAATTGCTTGAATCAAACAACATTGGAACAATTAACTGTCGTTGCCACATATTCTGCCTCTGTTATAGACTGAGAAATACAATTCTACTTCTTGCTTGTCCAAGGCACTAGTATTTTACCACGAAAGAATGCTCCACCACTAGTACTCTTCTTATCATCAACACTTCCTACCCAATCAACATCTATGAATGCTTTCAAATCCAGATTGCCTCCTTTCTTGTACCATAATTGATAGTCTTCAGTACCCTTCAAATACCTCATGCATATGATTTTCTTTGGGATTTGCTAAGCATCTTGCCACCATACCAACTGCTAATGCAATATTAAGCCTTGTGTGCACTACATATTACAATTTTTCAATCATTGATCTATAAGTGGTTTGATCTAGCTCTTTGGAATCATCATTTTTGGAAAGCTTATGTCCAACAGACATAGGTGTTCCAACTAGTCTTGAATCTTCCATTCCAAACTTCTTTAGTATCTCCTTGATATATTTGGATTGAGTAATATAGATACCATATTTCTTCTATTGGATCTGCAATCCAACAAAGAATTTTATCTCTCCAAACATATAAATCTCAAATTATTTACTCATCTCTTCTAAAAATGTCTTGTATAAGTCATCATTTCCTATAAGTAAATTGTCATCCACAAATATTTCATCCAACACAATCTTTTTGTCTAGTCCTTCTTTGATGTATAGGCTGCTGTTATCATTTGTTCTTTGAAAACCAATCTTTATCAAGTAGTTATGAAGTCTTTCATACCTAGCTCTGGGAGCTTGCTTGAGACCATACAATATTTTGTGTAATTTACAGACCATATCCCTTTTTCTAAGATCCACAAAACCTTCATGTTGTTTTATGTAAACTTCCTCTTCAAGAATTCCATTCAAGAATGTAGATTTTACATCCATTTGATAAACTTTAAATCCTTTGTGTGCATCATAAGCAAGTAAAGTTATAACATCTTCTTTAATCTAGCAATACGAGCAAAGGTTTCATCATAGTCAATACCGTCTTGAGAATAATCTTTGCATATTAACCTTGCTTTGTTTCTAGACACTTCTTCATCTTCATTCAACTTATTTTTGAAAACCCACTTTGTGCCAATTACATTTTTATCCTTGGGTCTACGAACACGAGTCCAAGTCTTATTACTCTCAATCTGTTCTATTTCTTCATTCATAGCTTCAATCCAAATTTCATTATCCAAAGCATCTTTTACTGATCTAGGTTCAAATTCAACAAGAAAATGTGTACCTTTCAATTTGTTTCTTGTCATTATTCCATCTAACTTGTCTCCAATGATCTAATTCGGTGCATGGTTCCTTCTGACATATCTTGCTAACATAGGTACTTTGGATTTAGAATTTGTTCCACTAACCTTGCCATGATCTTCTATATCAAGCCTGGGTCCCACTATCAGCAACTTGAGTCCATTAGACTCAATTTTCTCTGGCAACAACTTGGTAGCTTCTGACTGTGACTCAAGTCCTTCAGACTATAACTCGGGTTGCACTAGTTACAACTCGATAGCATTTGGAGATTTTGGGGAATCGAGAGATGAAGTCTACTAACTTCCAGTTTGATTTGGCAATGTATCAGGTTCATAGTAGAAAAATTCTTTGTAATCCTCAAGTTCTTTGTTGCTCTCTTCTTCACTCTTTTCTGCAAACTCATCAATTCTTACATGTGCACTTTTTATGATCTTATGAGTTGATAAATTCAAAAATTTATATGCTTTGCTTCTGCAGGAGTATCCTAGAAATATGCCTTCATCACCTTTGACATCAAATTTACCTTTCCTAGATTCCTTCAAGATATAACATTTGCTACCAAATACTTTCAAGTAACTTACATTAGGTTTGTAGCTATACCATAGTTCATAAGGAGTTTGATTTGAGTCTTTCTTCATATGTAGTATATTCAAGGTATTTACTACAATACTAATTTCTTCCTTCTAGTATTTGATTGCAACACTCATTTCTATCATTAAAGTTCTTGTAGAATCCATGATGGATCTATTCCTTTTTTCGGCTATACCATTTTGCTAAGGTGTACCAGGAGTTGATACTTGTCTCTTAATTCCTCTTTCAATGCAAAATTCATTGAACTCATTAAAAATGAATTCACCACTTCTATCTAATCTCAAAAACTTTAGCTTCTTTGTAGTTTCTTTTTCTAGTCTTGCCAAATACCACTTATATTTTTGAAATGCTTTAAACTTTTCTTTTAGATACATTACAATCATCATTCTAGATTAATCATCAAAAAAAAGAATAAAATGCATATCTCCACTATAGCTCTCTATTCTAATATGTCCACATAAGTCCATATGAACTAGCTCTAAGACTTCTTCAGAATGATAGTCCCTGCTTTTGAAACTTGTCTTTTCCATCTTACCAATTTGACAATTTTTGCATAGGCCCATATTAGATTTCCTTAGACTAGGAATACATCTTACTCTTTTCTTATTTCTTATCTTGATTAGATTGTCAAATTTCACATGACATAACCTTTTTATGCCATAACCATCTTTCTTCTACTTGAGCAATAAAACATGAACTTTCACTGAGATCTAGGTAGAATAGGTTACCTTTTGTTTGTTTTCTAGACCCAACTAGATTTTGTTTTCCATCCAGTAGCTTGGCCTTCCCATTCATGAATTCTACCTTGAATCCAATGTTATTCAATTGTGCCACACTCAGTAGACTATGCTTCAATCCTTCAACCCAATAAGCATGATCACATCTAAGTTCATTGGTTAGTGAGATACAACTATTCCCCCTTATGCAACATGGTTCATTGTTTCCAAATCTCACACTTCCACCATCATAATCTTCCATATGTTCAAACTTTATTTTGTCACTAGTCATATGATGTGAGCAACCATTATCAATAATCCATGTATCATTTTTGCAAACATGAGAGATAAGTGTCATTTTATCTTCTTCATCATCAGATTCATCTTTTACAACAATGTAAACCATTTCATCATATTCACTACTATTTGAATCATTAGCCATAAAACAAGATTTCTTACCTTTTTCCTTGTAGTCCTTGAAGTTCTTGAAATCCTTCTTTCCTTTGTACTTGTTGTGCTTCTTTTCATCTTTGTCTTCTCTGTTTGGGCACCTTACAACAATGTGTCCAACTTCTTCATAAGAGACACATATTAGAGGGATTTTACCTTTATACTTTCCTTTTCCTTTGGGATATCTTTTTGCAAGAAATGCTTCAATGGCTTCAAGATCACTATTAGAACTATCTTCCTCTTCTCTTTTAGATTGTTTTCTTTTAGAATTTTTAGCTTTCTTCTAGAGTGATACCTTGGCTTCAAATGTAGACTCAAGATTGCTAGAACTAGGAGTATAATTATCACAGTTATCTAGTTTAAATGCAATTGATCTTCTAACTAGTTCATCCTAAGTTATCTTGTTATTTGGATCACATTTCATCTCTTGAATAGAAGAAACTCTAATTGCATAGATAGGAAGAAGGGTTATGAGTACCTTTCTTACCACTGTTACATCTTCAGTTTTTCCTCTAGAGGCTTTGATAGCACTGACACTGGCTTTGATTCTTTCAACATATTTTGCAATGTTTTCATCCTCTCTCATTTTCATCTAATCAAACTGACTTCTCAAGCTTTCTGCTTTGGCTGTTTTTATGTTATCATCACCTCCATAGATATCCTTTAGTTTGGTCCACATGTCATGAGCAATAGCACATCCTTTGGCCTCATCAAACTCAACATAGTTGAGAGCTTATGCAATGTCAATCATCATGATGTTATGACTCTTTTTATCTGCAATTTCTTCAACAGTCATAGTTCTAGTAGGAGCCACATAAGAATTTTCCAAGTATTTAAAATCTAAATCACTGATGGTTGCCAAGTGAAACTTCATAAGTTCCTGCCATGCTTGGAGTTATCTCTGTTCAGCTTGGGAAGCTCTCTCCTGTAAGATATCCTAATCTTTTCCTTACATCCTTGAAACCTTTCTCTACAAGCACCAAGACACTATGATACCAATTGTTGGAAATATAAGAGGATTAACTGATAAGGGAGGGGTGAATTAGTTAACAAAAAAATAAATCCTAGATCCCTTAGATGTCAACACAAAAAATTTACTGAAAATATTGATGCTCGACAAACACATAGGCACTTAGTTTGCACTAGTAAATATTGAAAATCAACATATGCTTAGTGTGTAAGTCTTAAGATATTATCAATGATTTACCTTACTTAACTTAGTTGTATACACATGAAAGAAATAACATGAACACAAGTGATACCAAGATTTAATGTGGAAACCCAATTTGGGAAAAACCACCAATTCCAACTAGTTGTTGATATTCACTCTTCTGAAGTGAGCCCTATTAGGAGCCAACCCTATTAAAGGTTACAAAACACACTGTTAGGTGTGACCCTGTTAGATGATTCAATCACCCTGTTAGGAGTGGCCTTGTTAGAGGTCTTTAGACACTTCAATCTAGAAATGCCACCTTGTTAGAGGATTTACAAATAGTTGTTAAGCCAACTCTATTAAGAGATTTAGATCACTGCTACAATGGTTAGAGAGTAACAATGAGATGACCTAATTTTTGATACAATTAAATTGCTAATTACAAATCTCAATTCTAGTTTGTATACTTGATCCTTTTTTATCAAATGCATCTTTTCAACTCAACAAGGATATTTAGCTTATCCTTCTAGTTCACTTCATCTAAGAATCTTCAAATCTTCCATTCTCTTCCACACATTCAATTCTCAACTTGACCTTATATTTATATCATACACAATGTCAAGTAGACTTGAATACAACTTCGAATACTTAATATTCATCTCCTCAATCAGCTAGAACCAACAAACAAAACTATTAAACTCAATATGCCAAAACAAGAAAATCCTTTGTTAGCCGACCCTGCTTAGTAGACACTAACTCAAAAACAATTTTCCTATTTTAACCAAGTGAACTACGTTAACACTATTTTTCCACAAAGTTCCTTTGGTAACTGAGTGAGCTCAATTAACATTGGTTCCATCCAACATTTCCTTCATTAAACAGGTGAGCTTGGTTAACACTCAATCTTCTGCAAACTTCTCTTTGTTGCCCGAGTGAACTTTGTAGACACTGTCTTCTAAACTAGGTAAACTCTGGAAAGCTCAGCAAACACAGGACACTGTCTTCATCACCTGAGTGAGCTTGACATACATTGACTGGCAATGATATGATATTTTGTATAATATCAAATATAATACACAATTAATCAATTGTTTTCAACAACCCTATATAATCAAAGGAGAAGGCACAATCAATCTAACTGATGATATTTTGTGTGATGAAGTTTATTGAATAGACGGTTTACAATACAATCTTTTAAGTGTTTCTCAATTGAATAAAAAAGGTTTCAAATTGGATTCTAGTAATGGAAAATGTAAAATATTTGTAAAGAATGGGAAACTGCTTACTACTAGTGAATAGACAAAAGGCAATCTCTTCAAGATACATACCTCACTATGTTATTGTCTAATTAATAAAATAGAAAAAAATTGGTTATGGCATTAAAAAGTGTGTGATGTAACCTTTGATAATCTAGAAAAAGTAAGAAAAAGGAAAAGTGTAAGAGGAATGTCGATAGTAAACAAACCTGAAAATGTTGTAAGTAAAGAATGTCAATTTGGAAAAATGACTTGTTCAAGTTTTTCAAGTAAAGAATCAACTTAGAACATAATGGATTTAGTACACATAGATCTTTGTGGTCCCATTGGTCATAAAAACTATCATGGAAATAAATTCTTTATATTATTTGTTGACAAATATTCAACGATGATGTTTGTCATGTTCTTAAAGGAAAAATTCAGAAGCATTTGAGATGTTTATAAAGTACAAGGCTAGAGTAGAGAAAGAAACAAGAAGAACTTTTAAAAACATCAAATCAAATAAAGCAGATAAGTTTACATCTAATGTGTTCAACCAATACTATGAAGAAAATGGAATCAAAAGATATTTATGACAATACTTATGACACCCCAATAGAATGATATTGGAGAAAGAAGAAACATATCCATAGTTGAATGTCGAAGAACTTTATTAAGTTAGAACAATGTATCAAGCAAATTCTAGAGAGAAGTTATTAGTACAACAGTCTACACACTTAACCAAGTAGAACTCATAAAATGAGTAAATAAAATTCCATATGAAATTTGGTATGGACGAACACCCAATGTATGCTATTTTAGAATGTTTGGAAGCAAGTGTTACATTAAGAAGGATAAAAGAAATGGAAAGTTTGACACTAAAAGTGAAGAAAAAATATTTCTAGGATATTCAACCATAAGAAAAGCACACAAATGTCTAAATTTGAAGACAAAAAAATTAGTTGAAAGTGCTAATGTGAAGATAGATGAATTCTTTGAACAAAATAGAAGAAGAAAACCAAAGGAATAAAATGAGTTGATATACATTGAACCTGAGATGACAAAAACACAACATATTGACAACACTCAATCAAAAACACCACAACGAGTACAAAATGAGGAGCAAAATCAAAACACATAACCTGTGACACCAAGGCACATGAGAATCAACCATGGCTTGTCAGACATAATTGGAGACAAAAATGAAGGAGTGCTAACCAGAAGTCAACTATGAGAAAGGAGCATGATATGTGTAATATCAAAAATAGATCTCAAAATGGTGTAAAATGCATTAAAGGGTGAAGACTAGAAACAAGCTATAAAGGAAGAATTGGAAAAAATTGAGACAAATAATACATGGTCACTAGTTCCTAGGCTTAAGGAAAAAAATGTTATAGGAAAAAGTTGGGTTTTTAGAAACAAACTGAATGAAAGTGGAGAAGTAATAAGAAATAAGGCAAGATTGGTCTACAAAGGCTATGCATGAGAAGAAAGATTAGATTATGGAGAATCGTTTGCACTAGTTGCTAGATTGGAAGGTGTAAGAATAATACTGGCATATGCGGCCTTTGAAGGATTTAAAGTCTATCAAATGGATATGAAATCAACATTTTTGAATAGATTATTGGAAGAGGAACTATATATTGAACAAACTGAAGGGTTTGTCACTAAGCAAGACAAATATTTGGTATGAAAATTACATAAGGAATTATATGGACTAAAACACGCATCGAGAGAATGGTATGAGAGGTTACATTCTTATTTGATCAAAATTAGATTCGTAATCTAATGACTAATAAAAATAATCTATATCTTAAGACTAAAAGTGAAAGTAGAGTCTTAATTGCTAAAAATTTTGTGGATGCTATAATCTTTAGAGGAGATGAAGCATTAAGTAGGTCATTTGTGGAAGAAATGAGGAATGAGTTTGAGATGTCTATGATTAGAGAAATAAATAAATAAATCTACTTCATGTACACTAGATGAAGAAGGGTATTTACATCACTTAGTCAAACTACATAAAAGAAATATTGAAAACATTTGGGATGGAAGAGTATAAACCTATAAGTACACCAATATTTACCAGTTGTAAATTATCTAAAGAGAATTAATCTAAGGAATTGGATGAAACATTGTACAAATCAATGATTGTGAAGTTGTAGTATGTTGTTCATAGTAGACATAACATAGCTCAAGCTAAGAGAATTGTTACAAGGTTTTCATCACAATCAAAGGAGTCACACTTGATAACAGTTAAAAGAATATTCTGATAGTTTGAAGGTACTCAAGATTTTGGTTTATGGTATCAGAAGAAACGAGACTTTGACCTTTAAGTCTATATATAGATGTAGAATGGGTAGGACATATTGATGACAAAAACAACACAAGTGAAGAAGGATTTTTCTTGGGAGAAAAGTTAGTTTCATGGACAAGTAAGAAGCAGAATTGTATTTCACAATCTACTGTAGAAGTTGAATATGTGGCAACTGTAATCAATTGTGAACAAGTTGCATGGATGAAATAGATACTGGAAGGAATACAAGAAATAATTGAAGATCCATTTTTTATACATTGTGACAACACCAATACCATCAATATATCTAAGAATGTAGTAATGCACTAAAAAACCAAACATAAATATCATTTTATGAGAGAGAAAATACAAAATAAAGAAGTCAGACTGGACCATATTCCCAAAAAGGAACAAGTTGTTGCTATATTTACAAAACCACTACCAAGGGAACGATTTGAGTATTTGAGAAGAAAGTTGGGGTTCCTACCCCTATCATAAATCAAATACATAGACATGGTGTGCATCAATTCGTGAAGAGCCTAATAGAATATCTTTTGCATGGACTAATGTAAGTGTGGGTTGCTCAAGGAAAGAGTAGTCTAAAAGGAGAATATAGGAGCAACACACTTAGGATATGAAGCAATTTTGTAAAGGATTTCTGCCTCTGGCATTATTGTTAAAGGGGGAGAAGATATGAAGACAAAAGAGAAAGGAGAAGAAATTATCAAGAAGAAAATAAAAAAGATCATATTGTATGGGGGAGATCTATTTTTTGGCACTAAATGAAATTGTTTATTATTATTTCCCATTAATGCCAAAAAGAGATATTTTTGGTATAACCGATCTACAAGTTGTTGATGAAGAAAGGGAACTTATGTATTGTATGTTCATCAATTATACTATTTTTCATTGATGTCAAATGTTTGGTTATTATTTCATCTTGTTACCATATCTTTGGCAATAGATTATTAGAGGAACTGAGGATCTAAGAAAGAATAGTGAGAAGGAGGCTTATCAGGAAACAACTAGAACAATCAATGGAAGCAATATTAAGTGGTGAAATATCTTATTAGACTATCAAATACAAAGACTTTTTAGATAAGTAAATATCTAATTGAAGAAGTAGTAAAGTCAAGTTTGCATTAGGTGAAGACAATGAAGATTTTTCGAGAAGTTTATACAAGGATGAAAGGATGTTATGGTGATCGCTGGATCTAGGTTTATGGTTTGTGACATACTTAAGGAAAATAGGAAGTCAGGAAAGGGCATCTTGACTAGAGGAAGTGGTCGAAAGAAGGAAGTAGAGGAGAAGGTTGGTGATAGAGTTGTCGAAGATCATAAGCAGAAAGTGGGTTGTGATCATTAAAGAATAGTTAATGGTATATAAGGGATCTAATAGAGAAAGGAAGTGCTAATTATAGATCATTGTATTTTTGTTTTGATTAAGTAGAAATAGGTTTTCAAAGGACTCAAAACCTTTTACAAAGAGAAAAGAAAAGTAATGATAAAAGTCCAAGAGAAACTTTGCATCAGCACCAAAAAGATAAACAAGCCAGAACCAAAATCCCTAAAATAATAGGTAGAAAACAAAGACACCAAAAAAACAATAGAAAGAAAATAGTAGGAGAACAACATGACAACTATAAGGTCTTCAATAGGTTAGTAGCCTAATCAGCCAAAATGTTCATGTTCATAGCAAAAGCCCTCATCCCATAGATCTCTTTATCATCCATGACCTTTGTCTTCTTAAAGTTTTCCTTGTGCATTTATTGGGGCCATGATCATCCTCCATCTCCTTTGTGCCCTGGTTCTTTCTCCCCCACTCTAACTTATCCAGCATAATCTTGATATTATCAACAATATCTTTCATAATGGAGTAGCTCTGATCAACAATGTTTTTCAAAACATTCTCAGTGCCCTCAACTCTACTATCCAAAATATCAATCTTTTTATGCATGTCCTTCACCATTTGATCAACTACTCTGGTTTTAACTTCAAGAGATGGGAATCTCTTCATTATGTTAGTGACATCTTTAATAGTCCCAATTGAATTTGTGAGCCTAAAGTATTATCATCCCTATAGGTTTTTCTTAGATGATCAAACTCCCTTCTAAGATCTTACATTTGCTCCTTTATATTGTTAATTTCCTTCCTCATCACACTAGGGTTACCAAAGACAACCATCATATATCCATGATCATCTGAAATAGATATCTGATTCAAATTATCCTCATCCAGGTCTAGTTTATCTTTCTCTACATCAACATCATTATTATCTTTGTCCTCAACATCCGCATGAGGCATATTCTTCTTACCTCTCATATCCTTCTCATTCTTTTGAGTTAGGGGATTATCATCAGAGGGGATGTTCATGCCTCTTTCATTTTTCTTCTTTTTGTTTCTAATTTTTGTTCTTCTACCAATTGTTCTCATGATAATATTTTTTCCCTTACTCTTCTTCTCTTATTCCTTTGCACTCTCCTCATTAGTGCCAGTCTCTATCTCATAGCCCCCCTCATTTATTTTCCTATTCTTAGAAGACGATCCCTAAGGGGTTAGATTCTTTCTCTTTTTCTCCACTAGCTTAGCTTCTTCCTCCTTAGTTTCCTCATCATTGGCCTATTCTAAGTCACTCCCTTCAGTTTCACCATCCAAAGTCTTTTTATTGAAATGGGGTCTATCCACTTTCTTTGATTTTAACAAATTCATAATCAGAACCATCGGACCTTCATGACAAGCATGATCCCCTTCTGGGTAAATTCTGGAGGATTAAAATGGTACTATCTAGAGATTGCCAAAGATAAAAAGGTAAGTTTATCCTAACCCCATGCCTAAAGTGATTAACCAACATGTAATGGTGGCTATAAATCTTGGTATAATGGCCATCTAGGGTAATATACTCAATCAAAACAAATAGAACAAACCTCCAAGTTCTAGAAATATTATTAAGGAAAAAGTAGGAATTGTTAATTTTAACCAACCTTTTTCTCTCCTTAGCCAACTCTACAAATTCATCCATAGCTTTGTTAGACATCTTCTTGTCCCTATAGAATTTAATCGCTTCCATGTCCAGGCCTAAGGCTTTGGCAATGATTTCCTCCATGAACTCCATTCTTTGATTTCCAACCAGAACGGTACCATTCTTCCAAGTTTTGAGAAACTACCCAGTGATAGACAGGTTACTTCTCTTTAGTTTATCTAGATAGCTCATAATATTTCCCTAATCCAAGATGTCCCATATCTCTAGTTTTTGTTTCCACTCCTGACAATTCTCGAGCTCACACCTCTTTCTCCTACCTCCTATGTTCTTGATTTTGTAAAAATTTCTGATCTTCCCAAAGAGGTTGAACAAGTTCAGATTCTCGACTTCCAAGTCACAAAAAGCTTTTCCTTTTTGCAAAAGCAACCACAACTTGTGTGGTAATAAGTAAGTAGTTGCGTCATACTTAACCACCATCCCCAAACCCCCTCTCCAACACATCTCATAATTACTCCTCATTGTCATTACCTTCATCATTAAAACAAGTTTGTCTACTTCCAATCCTATTGTACTCCATCAGAGATAGCCCATCAATTGGGATATCATTACCATTATTCCATATAATCTTCATGTGACTTTTATAAGCCATATTTGTTACCCAATCAATCACTTTATTAGCTTCTCTCTAATTATGATTAGACACATTCAACAAAGGCATTGATCAAATTTATAGCTTTGCATATAATATTATGAATAGTGTATGAGGTTATAGTGACCTTTTTAAGACAATTGATGATCTTTAAAAAATCCCCTTCTAGCCATATTTTATCCATATTCATATTCTTTGCATATAAAAGTCCATAAAGCAAAGCACTAGCTTTTGTTATGTGATTAGTTTTCTGTCCAATAGGGATTGCCATTACACCAATACTATACCCATTATCATTTTTGATAGTAATGCCACAAATCAAAATCCTTGGGTTTCCCTTTGAGGCCCCATCAAAATTAATCTTATACTAGTCCTTGGGTGAGCAGTCCCATCTAGCATAGTTTCTCAGACTTCTCTCAATTTGAGGATAACTAGTCCCTTCCACATTCCAATTCTTAATGACTTTGGTTTTCCACTCATCTTTAGGCTCTTGGAATTTACCACTTATCATAAAAATTTTAGTCACCATCCTCTTGATCTTATGAAAGATTTGATTGGAATTTAACTCCTTACCCCTGAAGATCCTATCATTCCTTTCCTTCTAGACACTCTAGCATAAATAAGGTAAAATGTAAATCCATAAATTGTTAATCAAGGCATTACAGGAAGGCAATTTCCAAACTAAGAACAAATCTTAAATACTTTAATGGAGAACCAACTTCATTTCCAATAGTCTAACAATCATTTCCCATAAGTTTCTAGTGAAGGAACAATGAATGGTCAAGTTATTGACCGACTCCTCCTCCTTCTTGTAGAGATAGCATCTGCTAACATGACAACATCCTTACTTTTTGAGCTGTTAGTAGTGAGAATTTTGTCCTACAATAAGATCCAAAAGAAGATGTTAACTTTAGGGGATGCCCTTGAACTAGGCATTAGCTAAGCAAGGTTCATAGCAATCATCAAAGGTATTACAATGCAGAGAGGAGATAAAAAATAATCCATTAGGATTAAACTTCCAAATGGGAGAGTCATCCTCGCTGACTAAAAAGACAACATTGAGCATTTTATTAAGGTCTTTCAAAGAGTCATCCACTCTAGTCAAATCCACCCATTTTTCAGCTTCCCAGTAGTCAACAACAAATGACCCAAACCTAGTCTTGCATTACATCATATAGCCATTCCATTATTGATTAGAACTAAGGGCATGATCAAGAATCCAAATATCATCCCAAAAGTGAATAGTCCTACCATTACCCATCTTCCATCTCACCCCTTTATTGATTATCTACTTAATTTTCTAGCCCTATTTCCAAATAGTTAAACCACCTTGAACATCATCACTACTAAGGAAATAGTGAAAGCTTTTATTCTCTATATTATATTTTTTATTCTAGATGTCCTTCCATTCTCCAACATCATTATAGAGTCTCCAAATGAGCTTAGCAAGTAGGAAATCATTCATATTATTTATCTTTCTTAACCCTTGATCATCTTTTTTAATGGGCTTGTAGACATTGTCCCAAGAAAGAAGGGCCATTCTTCTTCTTTTTTTCCATACCAGTGCATAAGAATTTTCTCTGATTTTTTTCCATACCAATTTGTTGAAAATAATTGGTCAATTTTGTATTTTCTTTGATGTTACACAAAATGTTATATCTTTTCTAGTCAGTATATGTCAAGCTCACTCAGACAATGAAGATAGTTTCCTGTGTTTTTTGAGCATTCCAAATTTTTCCAAATTTAGAAGACAGTGACTAATGAGTTAACTTAGGTGTCAAAGAAAAGATTGCAAAAGTTGAGTGTTAACCGAGTTCACTCAGGTAGCAAATGAAATGTTGGATGAAACTAGTGTTAACCGAGCTCACTTGGTTACCAAAGGAACTTTGTGAAGATGCAATGTTAACCGAGTTCACTTGGTTAATATAGGAAAATCATTTCTGAGTTAGTGCCTACTGAGCAAGGTGGACTAATGAAGGATTTTCTTGTTTTGGCATATTAAGTTCAATGGATTTGTTTGTTGGTTCTATCTGACTGAGGAGATAAATATTAATTATTCTAAGTTATATTCAAGTTGACTTGACAATGCATAAGGTATAAATATAAGGTCAAGTTGAGTATTGAATGTGTGCAAGTGTATGGAAGAATAGAAGATGCTCAAAGGAAGTGAATTAGAAGGATAAGTAGAATATCCTTATAGAGCTACAAAGATACATTCGATTAGGAAGGATCAAGTATACAAGCTAGAATTGAGATCTATAATCAGCAATTTAGTTGCATAAAAAATTAGGTCATCTCATTGTTACTCTATAACCATTGTAGCAATTATCTAAATCTCTTAATAGAGTTCTCTTAACAACTATTTGTAAATCCTCTAATAAGGTGGTATTCGTAGATTGAAGTATCTAAAGACCTCTAACAAGACCACTCCTAATAGGGTGATTGAATCCTTTAACAAGGTCACACCTATTAGTTTATTTTGTAACTTTTAATAGGGTTGGCTCCTAACAAGGCTCACTTCAAAAGAGTGAAAATCAGTAACTAGTTACAATTGGTGGTTTTTCCCAAGTTGGGTTTCCACGTTAAATCTTGGTGTCACTTGTGTTCATGCTATTTATTTCATGTGTATGAAACTAAGTTTATTAAGGTTAAACACAAAAAACATCTTATGATTTTCATGTTAAGCATTTTCTGAGTTATAGTTGTTATTTCAGTGTTTATCGAGCTACATCATAAATTGAGTGCCTATGGGTTTACCAAGTATTATTATTTTTAGTAGTGTTTATGTTTTGATCTGACATCTAAGGGATCTAGGATTTATTTTAGTGGTAACTGATTCACCCCTCCCCTCTCCGTTACTCCTCTTATATTTCCAACATAATTATCTTACCAACCTGGTTAAGGAGGGAGCCTTTCCATCCAATCAACTTAGTATGGATTTTATCAATCAAAGAGCTCCAAAAAGACTTAGGAGAGTCAAGGCATACATGCAAGCCAAGATAAGACCCTGGAAAGCTACCCACCTCACACCCCATAATTCTTTGGATTTTAGCTTGTCTTTTCACATTAGCATTAATGAAATAAATAGAGATTTTATTCCAATTTATAGTCTAGCTCGTGGCCTGCCCATAATCTTCAAGTGCCTTTTTAATATTCCTAGAATTTTAACTGAGGCTTCTCCCATCATATTTAAGTCATCCATGAATTGTTGGTGTGAGAAATTTTGATCCTTCGACGAGGGTCTCAACCCCAAAAAATCCCTCTTTTGAACCATTTTCTTCACATATCTTCCCAAACATTCCGCAATTAAAACAAATAAGATAGGGGATAAAGGGTCTCCTTATCTTAAGCCTCGAGAGGCACAAAAAAAAGGAGTCAATGACCCATTAACTAAAATAGAAAAAGTGGCAAATTAGATCCGCATGTGAACTATATCCAAGAATTTGTTATTGAAACTAAAGGCTTCTAGACCATAGCTCAAAAAGTCTCGATCCACCTTGTCATAGGCCTTGGACAAATCTAGCTTCAATAAAAAACCCTTCTTTGTTTGATTTGGTGAGAGAGTGAATATTTTCATGGACTGAAATAATAGAGTGCAAAATTTTCCTTCCTAGGACGAAACCATTATGTTGTCTCAAAATTAGAGATGGTAAAAAGGTCAAAATCCTAAGAGAGAGGACTTTGGAGATGATCTTATAAAAAGAGTTACATAAACTAATGGGTCTGAACTGATCCATACTATCTTCCCTTGGCTTTTTTGGAATCAGGGCAATAAAAATTCCATTCAGTTCTTTTAGAAGTTTTCTTGAACCAAAGAACTCTTTAACCCCTTTGATGGCATCCTCCTATATGATGTGCCAATAAGTTTGGAAAAAAAGAAAGCAAAAATTGTCTAAGCCAAGTGCCTTGTTTCCATCAAAGGAAAATATAGCCTTTCTAATTTCCTCTTTAGAAGGAATAGTAGTAAGGTCATTGTTCTAATCTTCAATTATGCTCTTGGGAATACAGTGCGGGAAATCCTTCTATTTTCCTTATCGAGTTGAGGTTCTCTTTCCAAAAGTCCACTAAAAAATCTAATAGCTTCCCCTTTGATATCCTCATCATCCTTAATAATAATAGCATTCACTTTTACACAGAGTTAAACATGGGGGAGGACGACCAAAAGGAAATTCTTAATACCATCCCTAGTGTGCTAACTGCTACATAGAATAAGGAATTAGTTCCTATTCTAGCTTTAGAGGAAATTAAGGAGTCAGTTTTTTTTTGCCTACTAAAAAATCTCCTAGCCCAGATGGGTTCCCAACTTTTTTATTCCAAATGTATTGGGAAGTCATCAAAAATGACCTTGTTAAAGTGGTCCAAGAATTTTTTGGAGGTAGGAATATGCTAAAAAAGATTAATGCTACCTTTCTAATTTTAATTCCTAAGGTCTTAGGTATAGATTCTTTTGATAATTTTAGGCCTATCGGTCTCTGTAATTCTTTTTACAAGATCTTTTCAAAGGTTTTCACTAATAGAATTATTAAATTATTGTCAGAGATTATTGCACCTCAGTAATCAGGATTTGTCCTTGGTAGAAAAATCCTTGATTCCATCATTGTTGTGCATGAGGTAATACATTCCTTAGAAGGCTTTCTTCTTAAACTTGATCTTTCAAAGGCTTGTGATAGGGTGGACTGGATGTTCCTGGATAAAGTGCTAGAAGATTTTGGCTTTAATATTAAAACTAGAAAGATTATTTATCAACTGATCACCACCCCCTCTTTTGCAGTGATGGTTAATGGGACCCCCTCTGATTTCTTTAAACCTTTTAGAGGTCTTAGGTACGGTGACCCTCTTTCTCCAATCCCTTTTATCTTTCTAGTGGAATGCTTGGGAATATTGATTCATGACCAAAGGAGCAAAGGATAAATTGTGGGTTTAAAACCTTCTTCCGTTCCACTGATTTTCTCCCATCAATAATTCATGGATGACACCATTTTAGGGGGAGAGGTTTCAATGAAGGAAGCTAGAAATGTGAAGAGAATTCTCAACACATATTCTAAAGCCACTGGTCAAATCATTAACTGGAGCAAAAGCTTGGTCTTCTTTATTAGTGTCCATGTGGATAGGCAAAGGAAAATTGCTAGCATTTTGGGTTGTGACATTGGTTCTCTTCCTTCTACTTATTTGGGGCATCCTCTAGGGACTAAACCTCCTGACCTATTTTGGAATAACCTCATTGATAGGTTTAATAGAAAGTTGGTGGGCTAGAAAGGCCTCACCCTGAGTCGGCAAGGAAAGTGCTTCTAATCAAATCTACCCTACAAAATTTTCCAACATATGCTTTAAGTCTTTTCTCTATTCCTACAAAAGTGCCTAATTCTTTGGAATCCATTCAGAGGAATTTCTTGTGGGCTAGTGCTGAAGGAAATAAAAAGTACCCACTAGTGGCTTGGGAGAATATTTGTAGACCCAAAAAGCAAGGAAGCTTGGGGATTTGGAATTTGAAATAGTTCAATAGGATGCTTCAAGATAAATAGATATAGAGGATTTTCAACTCCATAGGAGAATGCAGGGATATTTTGAAGGACAAGTATGTAGTTAATATTAATTTCAAATAGTTCATTAGTAGGGACCTTGACCCAAGGGGATCTAACATCTAAAATGGAATTCTAAGGATGAAGGGCTTAGCCATTGAGAAATAAAAATGGAACAAGGGCCATTATGGAACATTGAGTCATTTAACAGATGTGAAAATTTATGTATGGAAAGATATGGTTTTAAAGTGAGCAACTACAGGGATAACAATGAATGGGTGAATCTGACTAAGTTATCCCAAGAGCTAAAGCCACTAATGAACAGGATAATGCATATTCCTCTATTGCCCAACATAGATGCCATTATTTGGGGGTGATAAAGGATGGAAACTAAATTGTTGCCTTGGGTTATGAAACTATGCAAAATAAGGAAACTACCCTTGTTTGGGCTAAAGCTTGGTATCCTAGCCTTATTCCCAAAATCAACATTTTTTTCTAGATAATACTACAAAATTGTATCTTGATGGTGGAAAACCTCACCAAGAGGGGGAATCTAATGCCTAATACATGCATTTTTTATAAAAACCATAGTGAGAGTATGGATCATAACATTATACACTATCACTTCACTAGAGATTAATGGTCCTATTTCCTATCTTTCTTCAAGATGACATGATGTGTTTTCCTAATAACACTTTAGATCTCTTATTGAAAAATGGAACATTGGCACTTATGGGGACATGAATAAGGGGTTGTGGGAATGGAATATGCCTCATGTCTATTGGGGAGTTTGGAAGGAGCATAACAATAGAATTTTTAGGGAGAAAGAAACTAATGCTAAATTTATCTTCCACAAAATCTTTAACACTTTGTTAGAAAACTACACTACCAATAAAGGTCATAACCCTCTTCTAAACACAAAGGAAATTGACAAAATTAAGAGGGAGGATTGTAGGTGGACACTCCCTCCAGAGGGTTGGTGTAAAGCTAACTTTGACAAGGCTTCCAAAGGCAACCCTGGCAAGGTTGGGGTGGGTGGAATCATCAGAAACACCCATGGAAAAGGTATTGCTGCTATCTTGGCTTCTCTGGGTATGCAAACTAACCATTATGTAGAGGCATCTATGGCTCATCAAACTCTCAAACTAGCTTGGGACATGGGAGTCAAAAATCTATGGCTTGAAGGAGACTCTAAGAATATTATAGATTGTCTTATTGAGAAGAATGAGCCTTTGTGGACGATTATGAATATTATTAAAGAGTGCATTCAAATCATTAAGTCTTTTGATAATATATAATTGGCTCATGAGTATAGGGAAGCCAATAAAGTAGCTGATTGGTTGGCGAAGTAAGAAATCAAGAATGATGAATTGAAAATGGGGAAGAAAGGGCACAATATTCTACCAGAAATTTGTGAGTTGATAGAAAGGGAGAGGATCCTAGGAAGATCAAGAATCATTAAATGTTATTTATGAAAGGTTACATGTTATGGGAATTGTGCCAAAATATGATGTGTAAGTATGATAGCCAAAGCACAAAATACATTTTTTTCCATCATCACACTTTGAAGCTCAATTTTGGATATCAAATACAGAAAGTGAAAAGGTGTTTTCTAAAAACAAATCATATTAATAGGAAACATCCTTTGAAGAACATTACTACTAGAAGAAAATCTTGTAGAGAGAACAAAATCATGGTGAGGAAAAGACATAGGAGGGAACCTAAGGATGAATAAGAGAAGTGGCACCAACATTCTAAGGTGTGGAGCATTTTGAAAAATGTGACATTACCACTTTCATTGAGTGGCTTCATGGGTGGAAACCCTTTGTTATGCATAGTATGGTCAAGAGCTAGAATGAGGGGAGTGTTAAGATTGATGGAGTGGATTTCATGGTGATGGAGGAGGTTATATCTATGGTGAATGGAATACCCATTATTAGGAAGAAATTCTATAAAGATTGATTTCTAGGTAGGTGGTGATTGATTTGACTAAGGATGCAGAGGAAAATAAGGCTTTAGTAAAGAGAAGCACCTACTATTTGTTGAGCTCTACCAAGCCACAATGGAGGTTTGTGTTAAGGGTCATCATCAAGTACATTTCCCTTGACATGAGATTCAATCGCCTCTGCACTCACCATTTCATGCTTCTTAACCACTTTAGGTATGGGGCAAAGATTTCTATTCCTTTTTTCCTATATTCCTCTATTAATGAGAATATCAATGACTATAGGGAGAAGAACATAGGTAATCCTTCCTTCCATGAGGGGCTTTTTTTGTTAATGTATAATTTTTTTAAGGCTAGGACTACAGGGAAAGAAATTAAGAATAGGTAGATGGGGAAGGATGGTAAAGCTGACTCAGATGAGTTTGGAGAGGACTGTACCCCATTTGATATCGAGGATAGCCAATACATGCATTCAAATATGGAGGAGGATGCCACCCCACAACACAAAAAGGAGAAAAAGAGAATCAAAGTGGAGAAAAAATGGGAAAAGGATAATAATGAACCTAAATAGTGCTTTGAGATTTCATCTAATAGAGACTATAATGAGAGGGCAGAGGGCATGGACACTAAGGGAGAGAATGCTAATGGGGAGGAAGATATTCTCAGAGGAGAGGAATGTAAGGAGAGAATGGGTGGAAAGAGAAACATCACTATTAAGGTGCTTGCCAACAAAGATGAGGATTTTGAGGGCAAGCCTAACAGAAGTTTGAAAAGAGGGAGAGATATTGACTGTAAGGAGGATAGGCAAGAGGAGGGGAAGGATAGAAATGAGGAAGATGAGAAGAAAAGGAGTGGGGAAAAGAATGAACAATAATTTGGGTCTAGCCAGTACACATGTATAATTTCGGGCAAAGACATGAAAGTGGTTTAGAGAAATTTTAATAATATTTCTGCAAGGATGGGACTCAAGAGAGAGATGATCAAAACTCTGGTTAAGGAGAATAAGGAAGGAAAAATTTAAATGGAGGAGCTGATTGACCCTGCCCTTGTTATTTTGAGTGACATCACAAAGGAAAACCCTTAGATCGATGTGCTTAATAATGCTAAAAATAGTTCTATTGAGAGTTATCAAACCACTAAATGGGCTTTCCATGAAATCCAAGAGCTCAAATACAGAATGGATAGACTAGAAAGGGATAATTTTAGCATGTAGAATAGGAAAACAAAGGAGAAAAAAATGGATAAATGGATAACAAAGTGGAGGAAGTGAAGAGTAGAGTTCAGACTATGGAGGGCACTTTGTAGAGAATTGTTGAGGAAAGCTATAACATTGTAAAAGAATCAACTGACAACATAAAGATCCTCATAAATAAACTTGACGAACATAAGGACAGTAAGGAGGATGACCAATCTCCCAATAGTGGGAAGGATAAGAATTAAGAGGATGGTTCAAGAAAGAGAACTAGATCTAACACAAAGAAAAAGGACATCCAGGAACTTGAGAAAGATCTTTCAAACCTAAAAGAGGCAGTTGGAAGAATGACTAAGCTAGAGATTTGGGTTGCAAATATCCTTAGATAAATTTCCCGAGCCTTTCTCTTGGCTTTTTGGGCCTGTCATGGTTTTTTTGCTCTGCTTCCCTATTTATTTATATTTTTTCTTGTTTTGTTGTGGGAGGTTATTGTTTCTGTTAGTGGCTTTTATGTTGATGATACTTTAAGTGCTTTATCTATGTTTTTCTTTTACTTTTGTAGGGTTTTAGGGCCCCATTAAAACCTATTTTCCTTAATAAAAAACAATTTTTAAACTAGAAATTTTGTAAACCATTCTATCTTTCATAGCGGTCATATAAAAATATTTTGTGTTCCTATCCCCTTCTTTGAGAAAAACTTTCCTAGATCACAGCTTCCAGTAAATCTCCTCCTTGGTGATAATATCATGTAAATCGACCAACTTTGAGTCCTCCTCTCTAGTAACTATCTCATATCCCTCAACTTGAATGTTGTCATGTAGAATCTTTCTTTTGCTATTGAAGATGTTCCCAAAAGTTTCTCTATTTCATCTTTTAATGTTATCCTTGACATTTCTCAGCTTGTTTGCAACTTTAAACATTGCAGTTCCTTGAACCTTAACCCTCCACCATTCTTTTATAAGATTTTCTAGACTAGGGTGTAAAATCCACATTTTTTGGAAATAGAAAGGAAAGTGTCGTTTAATAGAGATAGGGTCATCCAAAAGAAAAATGGGATAATGATCAGAACCCACTCTAACATGAGCCATTAAGGAGAAATTATAACTTTGAAACCAATCATTACTAATAAGCACTCTATCAAGTCTAATTTGTATAAGATCCTTACCCATTCTTTTGTTTGTCCAAGTATAGTCTATTCCTTGCAGGTCTGTATCATGAAGCATATGATTATAAATGAATTTCATCAAGTCCATTCTGGTGTCCAAATTGGGTTGACTTCCCCCCACCTTCTCATTTTCTTTCAAAGGTGTGTTGAAGTCCCCCATAATAACCCAGTCCTCATCCACAAAGTCCCTCCTATGATTAGAAATTTCTATCCACCAAGCTTTCCTTCCTCATTTGGTATTGGTTGCATAGACATTAGTTTGCACCCAAGAGGTGATGTCCTTAGTATTGGAAAATCTGACATTGATCATATTCCTACTCTGAGATATAAGTTCCCTGTGTATATTTTTACAATTCCATATGATTTCCATACCACCACAGGTCCCATTTGCATCACCACCTAATATTTTACACTACTAAAGAAAAAAGACTTTCTATTTTATCCTTTGTTATCTTTGTTTCTTGAAGAATCACAATATCCAATTTGTTATCTCTTATCATATTCCTCACCATGTCTTGCTTATGACGATTATTTAATCCTCTGATATTCCATGAGATGATCTTCATTTCTTATGGAATTTTTTTGAGTCCAAGATAGTCCTTTGACTAACATCTTCTATACTTTTTCTTGCTTCCATATTTATTTTTTTATTTATTTGAAGGCTTCCCTATTGGTATATGAGTATAACAAACATTGCCTGTTTTGTTGCTCTTTGTGCTTCCAATAACCATTTTTTCTTTTTTTCTTTTTTTGGTTATTCTCCTTTTTCTTATTCTTCACTTCTCTCTCTCTCTCTCTCTCTCTCTCTCTCTCTCTCTCTCTCTCTCTCTCTCTCTCTCCACATCTATCCATTCTTCTCCATTTCCTTCTTCCCCACCCTACAGGGCCATATCAATATCTTCTACATCCCCCCATTTGGGTGTTCAATCTTCTTTTGGGTTTAAGATTCCAACCTTGGGTGGTGATTTCCTATTATCCTCGGTGTTAAGAGCATTCAAATAGACCCAGTCCAAGAATAATACAATTTTGGGAAACTTGATATTTTGTTTCCTTTATATTAATAGCACTCTTGCTACTAACACCTGACATCTCTCTTTCAACAAAACTCACATCATATATCTCCTTTGCCTCTGCCATTACTATCCTTCTACTATGACCTTCACCTTCATAGATGTCCTTTATCACTAAATGTGTAGGGATATTAGTTGGGTCCTTCTCTAGAACTAAGATTTGATCCATTAAGAAGAGTTTCTGATCTTATTCTCCTTACTATTCGACTCAATAGACTTAGCTTAGGGGATAATATTATCCTCTTTCACCTCCTTCTCTATTTGAGTTTTTTTGCCATAGACTTAGATTCCTTGATACCTTTTCGAACCCATTCTTTTCTAAATTTCTTTGGGATATTGACATTATTAGGGAATTTCTTTGTCCAATGCCCTGACTTTTTACAATGGAAACAAGCAAATGGGATGGATTCATATTTGATATTTTACTGCCAGGATCCTACTTTAGATTGAAGTGTAATGGAATCTGGCATATCAACCCCTTGAATGACTCACACACAAATTCTAGCATAAGTCAAACTCCTTCTTGAGAGCATCACTAGATCCATTGATAGAAGCTCTCCAAAGGTATTGGCTATTCCTTGGAAAATGTCTTCTACCCAGAACTCAAGTGGCATTCTTGGTAGTTTAACCCAAATAGGGGCTTGAACAATTGATTCATTTTGAATACTTAGGTTAGGGATCCACTTTTGTAAGATCATGGTATGCTTAACCTGTAACCATGGTCCACTACACAAGATATTTCTACAATCATCATCACATGAGAAGCAAAAGGAAAGGTTTCCTTTTGACATAGCACCAACATCAACCTGTCCCTTCAAAATCGATTTCCTTTTATAAAAGGCTCTAACTATCTCAAATATTTGGTTTGGCTCCCAAGAATCTCCCCACAAGGGTATCTTCCATTCTAGATATATTCATATCAATGATTTGATCCATGATTTCCAAAATAAACGAGCCTTACTCAGTAATGAAGACATTCTTAATTGGAGGGAAAGAAGACTTACTGGGCAGCTTGATGTTGAACAAACCTGACCATTTTTTGACAAGAATCAGGATAGAAACAATAGACCTGGGTCCCCTCCCCCCTAGGTCCCCAGGTACCCCACCTCCATTTGGTTCCTTCCCTTGTTGATCTTCCCCCCACAGTTACCTCATGTTGACCTCCCTCTCCTAATGGGCCTACAATAGTCCCATTTGAAATTTGAATTCCAAATTTCCTGCTCATTTCCCCAACTCCACCCACTCCAACCATGATCATTGTATTTATGTTATCTTCTCACTATTGTAATAGTTGAAATCCCTTGATAGGGTGGCCTTAATCAGTCTATTGTAAAACATATAACAAGGTAGAATAATTAGATTAGAGTGTTGATATCCTTTGGCAAGGTTACTCCTAGTAGAGTAAAGATCCTAATAGTTCTAGAGGAAAATCCTATAAAAAGGTACACTTGAAAATGTTTTGCAACCCTTAACCAATCAAGCTCCTAACATAGTATATTTCAAAAGAGTACAACATTTGTAAAAACCATTCTCACACTGTCTTTTTCACCCAAATTGGGTTTACATCAGATAAATGTTAGTGTTACTATTGTGTGAATGTTTTTACCATTGTATGTGAATGTCTATGTACTTAATTGATAAAAGTGTTATAGTTAGAACTCAATCAACTAAGTCTTATCGGTAAATAATATTGAAAAGTGTTAAAAGTGAGTGAATTTTTTGATTAATAATTTACCCCCCACCCCTCTCAGTAATCAATCCTTTACCTACACCACCTGCATCATCATCACATTCATCATTAGACTCATCTCAGCCCATTGAGCATAATTGTCCCAACTACTAGGGTATATGTGATGGGGTAAATACTAAGGTGAATAAGGATAGATTGATACCCCATACGTGTATACATTGTGGGAGTAGATTCTATATATCTAAAACTAATGATATGTCCATCACAAATGATTTGATGACGATATTGGTCTTTCCTAGAGAGGAGACAAATGTTTGTTTATTTAAGTTTTGACATGTCATTAATTAGTCACCTAAATATCAGAAAAGTGAATAACTTTTTATTTATAGAATACTCTATATTGATACATGAACAATATGCAATGCAGGGTGCAACAAGTAGTAGGAGAATACCACATAGTATTCATTTTGCTAGATGCACTTGGGGGTGCGAACACTTGAGGTAAAGTTGTATAAATATTCCTAAAATACAAGAATACATTGGTTTCTAAATATTCTTTCCTAATATGATGTAGAGGTTTGGGTATCCAAACAAGTCTCTTTTATTGGTTTTTTAAATGAGTCAAACTCCTTAGGTTCCTAGATGTACCTAAATGCACAAGTATGCCTTCAAAGGATCCAAACCCAACTCCACCTTTGACTATGGATTACAATGCTTATTAAAAACTTGTCAAATCCAAACTAAGGTGACTCAATGGTTTCCAAACCCTCAAGTTGGGAGATGCAACTTTTGATAGCATCTCCCCTTTCCAAAGTCATTATTCAAATTTAACTTCTTGGATCAACACTATTATTCAACTAACCAATCGAGCTTCCCACATCTTCAAGGTCTAACAATAATGTAGGGCATATACCTTGGCCATGATCCTCAAGCATCAAAACTCATTTTCAACATTGAAACACCTAAATATTCAAACCTTGATAAAATTTCTATTTGGTAATCACACCCCAATATCAAGCCATAATTATTGATTGCATCCAAAAGTATCACATCCCCTTAATGCTATGTCATAGGATCAATCTATTGATCTACTAGATTGATCACAATCTCTATCCACAAAATATCTTACATTTCTAATGGCATCATTTAACCATTCGCAAGGCTTTTACCATTCCCACAATTCTTTGGGTTATCCCATGTCCACTTCCTATTCATTCATAATGAGTCTTTATGATGTAGAGCCTAGTGGTCCATGATATTCCTTTTAATATGCACAAGGATTGATTCATCTAGTTACTTGTGAGAATAAATTCTCACATAAAACATCTTTCCTCAAAGTAACCAACTAGTTCAATCTTCTTAGATCTACCCCAAGTTCCTAGGTCTGATCATCAAAGCCACCTAATCATTCAATGCTTTCACAAGACCTAGAAATTATCTCCCTACTCTCCATAATAATTGGACTCCGTATAATGATTACCATCAACCTTTGATCACCACTAATTTAGTGATCCCATTCATAGATTCAACAAAAAGTTGGTCACTATGTTGATCAACTTTTCATCTATTATGACTGCTTGCAACTTTTATCCTTTCACTCATAGACTCTATCCTTGGATCAATACTATCTTTGGACTTCCCCAAACTCTATCATTAAGGAGAACACTCTCACTCTTTACTTTGAATAAATCCAACACTTTACATCACTCCCAATGTGATCCCATTAGTAGTAGTATGTCTTAATATTGTGCTTTTGATAGTTACCAACACCCCCATTATGAGATTCATAAATAAACCACCCAACCACTTATTTAGTTTGATTTTTTTTTAATCTAATATTGTCAAGTGTCAACTTGACAACATGGCTCTCAAGTTTGACAAATTTTACAACTTTGTTGCATTGGCACACCTATATGGCTTCCACAATAGGTCAAGATAATCACACCATTATTCCTCTCTAAAGGATACTATATCCACTTTAAGAACTATCTATTCCATTTAGGAAAATACATTTGAATTGTCAACCCAAGTACATAGGGCTTGAAATGGGTCAGCACAGTATGTGCACTAAGCTCCTTTAAGAGTCTTAATGCCCATGGTGTAGGAAAGTAAAATGCATGAAAGGAAACTATACTATGGATACAGAACAGTAAACATGCTAGGATTAATAGAAGATAATTGTAGAAAACTTCGAAAGAGAAATTCACAACTAGCTAACAATTCAAACATCCACTATAATTGTTTTCCACAAGTGTTGCAAGAACTTTCACAATAACAATGCTATAGGAACTAATATAGTAAATTGCAAGAAATAAATCTACTCTACCTAAATCAATTCCACCTCCCAAGTGGGCCCCCTTGGTTGGCTTCAACTAACTAAGAACACAACAAGTATTCCAAAATCACTTTCTCATTGAAATTTTTCTTTGATTAAATGACTGAATAATGCATGAAGAACAACAAGAAGATAACTCTGAATCTCAAACTAACATTGTATCATTCTCTATCCATCTATCTATCTATCTCAACAATCCCCCCCAAATCCATTATATAGAGGATTGGGTACTTATTACAAACATAGCATAAAAGCTATGAACAAAAATCACCAAAAAAGAAGGCGAAATGTCAACCATGACATAAAACATTGATTGAGCAACAGAAATAACAGTTCATAGGAAAGATAGAAATTAAATTCTTCCCCAATTTCTCTAACTACTCTCCTCGTAGATGCAACTCATCATTCAGAACTAATATGTGCTTCTTGTGCCATGATCTCTCTTCATTACTCCTTTCTTTAGTATGGTCTATCAGTCATCACCACTCTTCGTGCCACTTCCCCATTTCCTAAAAATTAGAAACATTCGAAAAAATACACAACAACATTCCTACTCTTACTCAAATATTAGAACATGGCTTAAAATATTTATATGAAATACTGCACATTATGTATAATATCAAGCAAGGTATGTCATATCCATTATCCATAAGTTTAATAGGTTCCAACCATACTTGGCATAAGTTTACAAGGTATTTAAAACAAATATGTTGGAAATGTTTTTCGCAAGGCTCAAAGAGTGAGTTCGAACTATATAAAAACTATATCAAAATTGAGACATTAATATGCCTCATCATCTACCCCCCACTATGTAGATGCTTATCCTCAAGCATTGTACTTCTTTGCCATTGCTCTAAAATCTCCCATTGTAGTCTTCCCCTATTTCCCACTTTTGAAGGTGTAGAAATATCCTATGGTTCATCTCCAATGCTCACCCAAGTTTTCCTCAAGTAATGGATCTAACCTAGTAGCATTGCTTTCATACAAGGACCAAAAAAGGGTAGGAGGTTGAAAATTTAGTGGCATCCATAGTTATTTCCTGATTTGCCTTCCCAATTGCATATATTTAGCCACTATATTCACTACTACCTCAAAATTAATAGGGTTGCATGGTTCAATCTTCTTGAAAGATTTTGGCAGTCGACTCCATCTATTTCTTAGCACTGCAATTGCTCTCAGTTGTATGAAATTTGGAAGTGTTTGGTAGTCTTTATAAACCTTTTCCCTTTCTTCAAACACTTTTACTCTGATTTCTAATTTTGGTCTCCGACAAGTTAATCTGAACCAATCTTGCGAAAGGTCATAAGGCTTATGGGATTCAGCCCAGAGTGGTAATGGCTCAGACTTCTCAAGATCCCTATAAGTATCCAACTTCCTATAATAATTTGTTTCATTATGCATCCATGACATGAAAGCTCTTAAGTGAACATCACCTATGTAAAATAGGGAATCCCACTCTGTCCCTTGTGGTATTATAAAATTATGCAAATAGAGCTCACCTAACAAATTCTATTGTGATGATGGCAAATTCTAATACACATTATAAAAATCTTGAGCACTTTTAAATTCACATTCAATGTCTCTCATTGTCATCATCAACTAAAATAATAGAAACTATTCCTTCAAACAAATAGCATACACCATTGGGGGTGGTCTACAGGGTATAACCTAATTAGCTAGCTTTAAAGCTTTATTCATCTTATGTTTCTATTTCTAAAGTTGTTTCTTTAATGATTCAATTTCCTTATCTCTATCAAATATTACCTTCTACATTTGATCTTTGTCCTCCTTCCATAAGGATTTTTGAAAAAAAAAAAGATTGTATAGACCAAACAATATCAAATGGATTGTAGATGATGAAAATTCTTGAGCCTAATATTTCATCTTTTGTTCTTTGGAAACTTGCTAGAAATGTTGGGTGTACCAAGAAGATTTATAAGGTATAACAGAAATATTGGAATATTTAGGGACTAGTAGCATGGTGGGTTGATCATTGCCAGGGGATTTTTCTAGATCAGTAGTAGGGCTCGATTTACACATTTCCTAATTCTCTTGTGGTGTCTCCTTGATAGGCACATTTCATGTGTTTCTACATCTTGGGGCTCTAATTGCATAGGAGAATCATTTGGGATATTACTGATTCTATGTGAGACTTTGAAATTGGGGCATTTGGATTTTCAATAGAAATTGGAGATACTCTACCCCACATACGAGGGCTTCTACACACAAGAACCTCTATGGCTTCGACTATTTTACGAGTCCACTTTGGTTTAGGTGTGACAGGAGTAGTTTTTGCAGGAACAAACCTTTTTCTTTTTGTTACCTTAACAAAGGGATTTTTGGCTTCCTTTTCAAGGGTAGGACTTTCTTCACTAATCTTACACTTTCCCTTATTTGTAGAAGAACTTGGTATAGGATACTTTGAAATAGGTTCAACGAACTTATCAAGAGAGGGTTCTTTTTCCATTATAGTTAAATTTTGACTCAACTCTATGATCTCTTCCTCATTTCCTAAATTTTGAGGAATAGGGTTGGCTTATAGTTGTAAGGTCTTAAATTCAAAAAATTATACCCATGAAATAGGAGAAGAATCCCTAAGATATCTCTCAACTAGGAGTTTAATGAGGGCATTATGGGAAACAAAATTTGCCTTTCCTTTTTGAGTTTCCTTAGCACTAATACACATGTTGCACAAAAAATTGGGAACATTAACTTGCATGTTATGTCTTATGCAACTGAACAATTTAAAATGATGAGCATGCAAGTTTGAGAACCTAGCTTCATAGGTCAAATACCTAATAATGTGGGTTGCCAATTCTAAGTATGGAGTTGGAAGAGAAAGTCTTTTACACCCTTTCTTTGTAATGTCCATTTGAGGGTCGCCTAGTTGAGTGCATTGTGCCTGTGAAGACCTAGCATCATGTTCATTTGGGTAATATTCCCCAACTGTTGGTAATCTTGTGACTTTAGCTATCCACTCCTTAGTAGAAATCACTCTTAGTCCCCATACTATGGCTTCTCCTTCATCAAATGTAGTCATAAATTCTAGTGCCACTTCTTCATTGTACTCGGTTAATTGTAAGAAATAGCCAAGCCATCCACAAGCATAAAATTGTTGGACTGCTTCAACATTTGCGAGAAAAATATTATGGATGACTAGCTAATACCTCTTTAATTTTCCTACCATCTCAAAATGTCCAACTTTGATTTCCTCTACTCTCACCACTCTAAGAATTTTTTCTACTTTTTGTCTCTACAAATTCCTTCTTCTCTGAATTTCAAACTAATCTTTCTGAGCAATGTCGTTACCATTGCCCTTAACAAGAATCCATTGCATTTAGCATGTAAAATAATGATGCATTAATTATTAAGGACATCAATGTTTAATCTGAAGGTGTTCTCACAATAATTCTTAGTCCTTTCAATCATGCCAAGTACAAGTGATCTTTTCCCAAAATCGCAATGAAAAGGTATGATAGATATAGAAAGTTTTTTGTTTAATTAATGAAAGATATCTAACTACTACCAAAGTACATCCCATGACATGGACATGACTTAGGATAATGTGGAGATGAAATTTAGGAATTAATACACTTTCTTGGTCTCCCACTAAAATTTGACAAGTGTCCACACTTTCAAAAAAAAATTGCATAGGAATGAGAAACTGACATAAGGCTTTATATGATATATATAATGCAGTATTGGATATAAATAGAAAAACCTATGTGCTAAAAATGAATAAAGAGTAAAGAAATTGTTATACTTGAAAATTTGAGAGTGTATGACTGCATACAGATTGATGATGTGTCAAAGTCTAGTGACCACAGAAAAGGTGCTAACAGAATGATTTATTGGAAGTAATAAAATAGAGTGTGTGGGTGACATGGAGTGTGAGTGGATGGTAGATAGAGAAATGAGATGGGTTGATATGAAGAAAGAGAAAATTGAATGAAAGAATGGACCTCATATCAAATGAGGTTTTATTATGAGGGCTCGTGAAAAGTCTATCATGATGTGGTTGCAAGAAAAAGGTTTTCACCTTCTGCTATAGGAACTATGTTTGTAGGAGCTGGTAAACTAGATGATTGGAATTGCTGGAGGAACTCATCCTTTGTTTATGGTTTATGATAGAGGCAAAATCTATGGCCATTTACAAGTAACTTGAATTAGACAGGATCAATTGGTGTGAGTTGCACTGCTCCATTATCAAATACATGTTGAATTTCATAAGGTCCTAACCATCAAGTCTGCAACTTCCTTGGATTCTCTTTGTAGCGAGAATTGTATAATAGATCCCATTCTCCTACTTTGAACTATTTATTACAAATATGTGCATCATGCCACTTCTTCTGCTATTGTTGAAGGTTTTTTGTTCTTTCCACAGTTGTTTTCCTTATTTCATCTAGGGAATTCAAGTGGAGAAGTCTTTCTTCTTGTGCTACAGGAAGACTAATGTTCAACTCCAAAGCATTGTGTAGTGTTTTATGCTCAAATTCAATAGGTAACATTGCTTCTTTACCATAGACAAGTTCAAATAGAGTGAATCTAGTTGTTGTTTTCCATGTGGTCTTGTATGCCCAAATAGCTTCAGTTAATCTGCTTGTCCAATCCTTCTTGTGTATGTGCACTATCTTAGTCAGAATGGCTTCAATTTCTCTATTAGTGACCTCTACTTGCCCATTTTCTTGAGGGTGATAGGGACTAGATTTATGGTGCATTGCACTGTATTCTTTCATCACCTCAGTGATCAAGTTTGATGTAAATTGGGCTCCTTGATCTATAACAAGTTCTCTAGGAACTCCATAATGTAGGAACTCCATAATGAGTGAATATTTCTTCATATAGGAATTTAGCTACTTTCTCATCTCTTACATTTTTCATTACTCTAACCTCCACCCATTTGGTTAGATAATCCATGCATACTAAGATGTAGGAATTTCCATTTGATGGTGGATCAATTGGACCTAACCCCACTTATCAAAAGGTGTGACTATAATCTATGGATTAAGTGGCATCTCATCAATTTTGGATGGTTGGCCGATCCTCTAGCATTTTTCATAATTGGTTGTGTAAGTCATTGCATCCTTATGTAAGGTTGGCCAATAATATCTAGTTGTAAGAACCTTTAGTGCTATTCTTTTCCCTGCAAAAATGGCCTCCATATGGTTCATCATGACAAGCATGCAATATATCATATATCTCATCCTCTTTGAGACATCTCCTCATGACCTAATCTAGTCCAACATAGAAGAGATATCCAGGAATAATGAAAACTTTTCTCTGCTAACTTCTTTCTTTTTGAGATAAGTGTAGGGGCATTCTATTTGTAGCTAGGTAATTTTCTATGTCTACATACCATGGTGTATGAGTTGCTATGTGGAACAAGTGCTCATCTAGAAAATTATCTTCAATTAAGTTGGATCTTCATTAGGAATGTGTAGTCTAGACAAATAATCAGCAATTACATTGGATTTTCTTGGCTTATCAATAATGGTAATATCAAACTCTTGTAACAACAAGAGCTATCTTACCAATCTACCAGTTATAGAAAATTTGTTCATTAAGTACCTTATAACTGAGTGATCAGTATGAACAAAAATAGGATATCTAGTTACATAATGTTTGAATTTTTTCAATGCATAGACTACAGCTAAAAGTTCTTTTTCAGTTACTATGTAGTTCAGGTTGGGTCCATGAAGACTTTTACTAATATAGTAGGTGGCATTTTCAATATTAGCAGGCTTTTGTCCTAATACAAAACCTACAACATAGTCTGATGCATCAATATGGATATGAAATGGAATTAACCAATCAGGTCCTTTCAAAATGGGTGTCATAGTGAGAAGTTTCTTGAGCTACAGGAAGGCTTTATTACATTTGGTTGTCCAAATGAATTCAACTTCCTTAGTCAACAATGTATACAAAGGACTAGTTATTTTACTGAAGTCTTTTATGAAATGCCTATAATATCCAACATGACCTAAAAATGATCTTATATCCTTTGATTTTGTAGGTATGGGCAATTTTAGGATTTCCTCTATCTTAGTTGGGTCCACTTGTATTCCTACAGCTGATATAAAATGACCAAGCAACACTCTGTCCTACATGCGCACGAAAGATTTCTCACTATTGAGAGATAGATTATGTTATTTGCATTAGACAATAACCTTTTCAAGATTCATCAAGGCTTCCTCAAAGGTGAGTCCAAATTTTGTGAAATCATCCATGTATATTTCCATGCAATTGTGTGATATATCAACAAAAATGCTAATGATAGTTCTTTGAAAGGTTGCAAGGTCATTACATAGGCCAAATGGTAAAAAATAATATGTAAAGGTACCCCATGGGCATGTAAATATGGTTTTATCTTGATCTTTAGGAGCTATACTTATTTGATTATAACCACTATACCCATCTAGAAAAGAAAAATATTTCTTACCAGCCAGAGTGTCCATAACTTGATCAATGAATGGTAAAGGAAAGTGATCCTTTTTATTGCTTTATTCAGTTCTCTATAGTCTACACAAATCTACCAGTTCCCTCACTTTTTAGGCACTATGACCAAAGGTGACACCCATCTACTATCAGATATAGGATAGATAACACCAATGTCGAGCAATTTTTGCAATTGAGTTTTAACTATTTCTCTAAGGGCTGGATTAATCCTTCTTTAGGGTTGATAGAGTGGTAGGAACCCTTCATTGATGTATATTCTATGAGTGCATAATGTAGGACTCAACCCTTTCATATCCCCATAGTCCCATGCAAAAGCCTTTTCATGTTTTTGTAGAAGCTCTATTAACTATTTCATCTGTGTAGAAGATAATATGGGATTGACATGGAGATTATGACCTTTTGACAATTCAACAGTAGTTGTGAGATCAACTATAGCAGCTTTAGAGATTGGACTTGTATCTAGTTCACATGGTAAAATTTGATAGATAATGTTTGGCTCCTTGAGCAAGGAACAACTCTCATTACATTCCTCATATGTAGTTAATTCTAAGACAAAACTGTCAGATGCATCTTTTTCTACCAAACAAGTATTATGAAGAATACTCTGAATTACTGAATCTTCTTCTTGTAGCTTTAGAAAAGACTGTCTATGTAACATCATAAGCTATGCTATAGAATTTAACTCTTCTTCTCCATCCCCTAAATTTGGCCATACTTATGTACTTAAATCTGGTTGTGGTTGTACTGGAGGATATAGATCAAATTTATTTGTTGTTTGACCATTAGATATGGTCATATTCCCTAACCTACAACTTATATTTGCATCAGCTATAGCTAGCCATGGTCATCCTAAAATGATAGGGTAACCAGATAAATTGACTTTTGAGGATAGGATCATGAAATTTGCAAGGTACTCTAGAGAGTCTAGGGTTACTATAATATCCTCTATCATCCCATCAAGAGTGACAATAGAACTATCTGCAAGTTGCAGAATTGTTGGGGTAGCTCTTAACCCTTCAATATTCAGCTTTTTCATAGTATCTTTAGTCATAATGTTTATAGCAGCACCAAGATCAATTAAAACATTTTTAATAGACTGACCATTTATAATTACATTCACAACTAGACTTCCTAGATTAGAATATTTAGGAATG
Organism: Cupressus sempervirens; assembly: GCA_028749045.1. Lineage (NCBI taxonomy): Eukaryota > Viridiplantae > Streptophyta > Pinopsida > Cupressales > Cupressaceae > Cupressus > Cupressus sempervirens. The sequence goes on along the minus strand of CM053784.1, from coordinate 251,014,139 downwards.
ACCAATTTTCCTAACATAATATCAACCAATTGTCCTACAACATGGACTATAGTTGGATCCTTTTTCTTCCTCCTAGGCTTCTTCAAAAAGGCTTCTCTGATGGATTTTCCATAAATAGGAACATCTTTAATGACTTGGAATAAAGGAATTTGGACATGCATGTTCTTTAACTGATCAATGATATCAAAAGACTTTTCCTTTGTTTGTGCAGGTTTATTTTGTATAAGATTTTCTAGAAACAAAAAGTTAAACTGTTGGTTGAGCTTGAGCTGAGCTAGTGGCATTACTTGGGTCAACCTCTTTAGAAGCTATGGGTTCTGATGCTACAGAGGTATCTAGTATTTCAATTATAAGAGGTGGTTTAGGGACTGGTAGGGTTGTACCCGATCTGAAGTGTATATCTACAACATTTAGAGCATATGTAGAGTATTGTTGAGTATCAGTATAATACATAGGTTGTTGTTGTTGCTAGTTATTTGGATTTGGCTGAGGTTGTGAAGGTAATTGAGTCTTCTTTTGAGGTCCCACCTGCATGGCATTAGGGCAAGTTGTTGGATAGGAGGTCGTAATTGTGGGTTACCAGTATTTTGGTTAGCCCATTATTGAGGTCCTCTCCATTGGTTTGTGGACTAATAATTCCCTTGGGTTGGTTCCCATTGGTTCTACTGATTCTGCCACTGATTGTTTTGTTGGTTTGTCTAGGAAGGTTGGCAATTTTGAGGCCATTGAGGTTGTTATGGATTAGTTTTCCAAGCATTATTCCAATTAGGTTGACTATATTGTGAAGGACTTTGGGTATTATGGTTTTTCTATTGATTACCATAGAAATTTGAATTTTGCAAAGGGTCTTGAGGCATACCTTGATGTTGGGTACATGGCCAATGTTGAGCAACAAAGAATACTTGCTCATCCTCTACACTTATCTTGATGTATTTAGTTGAAAGGTGTTGGTTTTGCATGCTAGAGACCAATTTGCATTCACAATCTTTCTTTTGCTTCCGACAGTGTGGACAATACTCAACTACTTGTAGCTCAGCTTTTGCATGCTTCTTCTTTATAGTCATTGTGTCGAGATATGTAGTGACATCATTTATGATGTCCTACTTGAAATTTGAGAGAAGATTAGATATCTCGAGCTTTGAAATACCCTGACTGATTTCTTTAGTAACCATAGTTCAGTGTCCTTTTCCTTTCTTTATTGTTGACCTTGAGTAGTTAAGATAGATTTTCTTAAGGTCATCCCAAGAAGATTGATATACATCTCCACCAACCATCAAGTCTAATGCTTCTAGAAAATTATCATTCACACCTCTCAAGAAGACTAGGTTTCATGAATCTTTGAACAACACATGCTAAGGGTTCTTCTGTAGTGTATACAAGAAATGTGAAACATAGTCTTCCAACGTTTCTTCCTCCTTTTGTGATATTCTAAAGATATCATCTCCTTTTGAATCATTTACTTTGCAATACTCTTTGTATTTGTCCATAAATAGAGTTTACATTTCATCCCAAGTATCTGCTGCATTGGCTCCTAAGCCTATGAACCATCATAAAGCTGACTCTTTCAGTGTTGCTGGAAACAACTTGAGTTTATGGGAATCAGTTTTATAGTCAAAGCTATGATAGAGTATGTCAAACTCAAACAAGAAAGTATCAGGGTCAGTTTCAAGGCCATAAAACTTTGGAAGAGAAGTTGCAGGTATATTTTTGAGATTAGCATTAGTTATGAGGCTTGGAAGAGGAAATGGAAAAGTAGGTTGTGCCATTACTAGAGGCATTAGATTATGAGGTTGCTGCTGAAAAGGAACATTGGGTACTAGATTGTTAACAAGTGGTGGATTTGGAATAGTACTATCAAGGAAACTAGCCAAAATTTCAGCAAAAGGTTGAAGACCACTTGTATCTAGAGGTTCTTCTCTTGAGGATGATTTTGTAGGAAAAATAGGGCTTGCATCCTCAAAAGGAAACTCGGCTTCTTCTTCAATTTCTTGGTTTAGATTCACAAACACCCGTGGAAGAAATCTCCCATATTCATCTCATTGTCTTCCTCTTCGATGCATGCAATTGAATTGGTGACTTGTTAATCAAGCACACAATCTTGTGGTTTCTAATAGACTAATCTAAAAATAGAGGACTCATGAAGGTTCCTAGTTTGACACCATCCCTGGCAATGGCACCAAAAATGTATGGCTTCCACAATAGGTCAAGATAATCACACCATTATTCCTCTCTCAAGGATAACATATCCACTTTAAGAACTATCTATTCCATTTATGAAAATACATTTGAATTGTCAACCCAGGGACATAGGACTTGAAATGGGTTAGCACAATATGTGCACTAAGTTCCTTTAATAGTCTTAACACCTATGCTGCCGAAGAGAAAAATGCATGAAAGGAAACTATACTACAGCTACAAAATAGTAAACATGCTAGGATTAACAATAGATAACTGTAGAAAACTTCAAAAGAGAAATTTATAGCTAGATAATAATTCAAACATCCACTATGACTATTTTCCACAAGTGTTGTAGGAACTTTCACAGTAACAATGCTATAGGAACTAATATAGTAATTTGTAAGAAATAAATCTACTCTACCTAAATCTGTTCCACCTCCCAAGTGGGCCCCCTTGGTTGGCTTCAACTAACTAAGAACACAACAAGTATTCCAAAATCACTTTCTCATTGAAATTCTTCTTTGATTACATGACTAAATAATGCATGAACAACAACAAGAAGAAGATAACTCTAAATCTCAAACTAACATTGTATCATTCTCTATCCATCTATCTATCTATCTCAACAATCCCCCCCAAATCAATTATATAGAGGATTGGGTACTTATTACAAACATAACATAAAAGCTACAAAAAAACATCACCAGAAAAGAAGGCAGAATGTCAACCATGACATTAAACATTGATTGAGTAGCAGAAATAATAGTTCATAGGAAAGATAGCAATTAAAGTCTTCCCTAGTTCCTCTAATTACTCTCCTCATAGACATGGCTCATCGTTCAGAACTAATATGCGCTTCTTGTGCCATGACCACTCTTCATTACTCCTTTCTTTAATATGGTCTGTTGGTCATCACCACACTTCACACCACTTCTCCATTTCCTAAAAATTAGAAACATTTGAAGCATATGCACAACAAAATTCCTACTCTTACTCAGATATTAGAACATAGCTTAAAATATTTATATGAAATACTACACATTATGTATAATATCAAGAAAGGTATGTCATATCCATTGTCCATAAGTTTAATAGGTTCTAGCCATACTTGGCATAAGTTCATAAGGTATTTAAAACAAATATGTCAGAAATGTTTTTCACAAGGCTCAAAGAGTGAGTTCAAACTATATAAAAATATATCAAAATTGAGACATTTATATGCCTCATCAACCCCTAAAATGGATCTTATTGTATCCATTGGTCCTCCATGGACTTTACAATATGACTCATTATCCAAATATTCATTCTATCAAACCAAAACCTTAAATTTATCCCTTAAGGTCATATATGCCTATATTTTCAATATTGAAATGATTACATGCACTTAACCCCTATTACATCACTATATTACATTTTAAGTCTTATTACATGCAAAAATGGCCATGGTGGTCTTTGTTTTCTCCTCTAATTCATTTAGGATCACCTTGTGACCTTGGTGTACCTTACATGTCATTTTTCATGTGGATAAATGTAGTAATTTACATCTTATTTGTTCTTTATTTACCCCAATTTAAGGGTTTGTACAATCAACAAGAAAACAAAATATCTCCCTTAAAACTGAGTTAAATAACATGTCATTCAAACAACATACTCTGTAGTCTCGAAGCAACCCCAAGGGTCAGGCCTCCTTGTACTAGGCCTTGACACTCTATAACTATCACATACTTCTCATCAACACAAATAACATTCCCTTTGATTTCTTACAATGTTCTTAACTATTTTATAGGGCTTGTTAAGGGCTCAAATTTCCCAAATAGATGATGTCACACTTTTTGTCATTGAATTTGGCCTAGAGATGTTTGTGGTATCATATTTTGCACAAATATTATTCATTAGTTTAATTAAATTCTTGTTGTATCATATTGATTCCTCTTATGTTATTTTTGTTTCTACATTAGGGTACCCAATGTAGCTTGAGTTTACTTGAAAAGAGAAATAAATCAATGAGCACACCCAAATGCAAAAATGTATTTAGTACAAGTTAATTTTATAATTTGAAATGTATTATGAATGAACATATACATGTAGTCAATAATTTTAAATATACCCAACCTTTTTAGTGTATATATGCAAAAATAATTGCATTTTATAGAGCTGATGAATGCACCTGACACCACTGATGTTCAGGAAAGGGAAGAAGTAAATTGAATTCTAGCATTGAATCATAACATGTTATGTTTTTTCATACAAGAAATGGTCATCTTTTCCTCATCAATGACACTACCTCCTAAGATTATAGGAAAACCATGTGAGGTTATGGTATGCATCTGTTCTATACACATGTTAAACATATGCATTTACAGATGAGTACATATATTTTTTATTTTTTTAGTGATTGTCAACAACTTAGGTTATTAACTTGTAATAAGTGTCTTTTACATATTACAAATCCATTCAAAAATTCATACAAATCATTTACCATTTCATTTTATTAGGAGTCTCGATCAATACGAGGTCGATCACAACAAAGGCTAGAGGTATGCATGTATATTCATAGTTTAAACCCTCTTGTGATCTCATTTTGGATTGCTTTTGTATTTTTAAGAAATCACTAATACCTATATCTATAATGCTAACATTTTTTTATCACTTACCATATAATTTGTGTCTCCTACTAACAAAATTCATCACTATTTGTGCCTCCTACCAGCCCATGAGATCCAACTGCGGCTCCAATACATATTTGTGTTTTAGTTCATGCATTTTATTTTTCTTGTATTTATTGACTATAACATATTTTGTATTTGACCATGCAAAAAAATATAATAATTGATTCATCACAAGTTTTTTCTCCTACTAGCAACATGGGAAATCTCAATATGTTAGTCGTTGCGCCTTCTAGCAGCACATAATCTAGTCAAGGCTTGGGTACGCATTCAATTTTTAATCCATGCATTTTTTTGTTATTAGTATATGTTGAATATAACACCTTTTGTATTATTTTTGTATTTCCTCTTATATGCACCTTTAAGACTACCCATCATCCCTATACCTCTTTATTTTGTTAGGAGTCTTGCTCACCCATGATGGAGCCTATTACTCTTATCATAGAACCCAAGTGTAGTAGAAGAGATCAGGTTGTTATCTCAACTTATAATATAATTGATGATGCTATGAATTTCGACAAAAGAGTAATGTCAATTGTTATGTTGACATTGATATCAAGTCTTAGTTGGTTAGACATTATGCTAACTTGTAGAGTTCCATATCAAGCTAATTGATGAAGAGGATTTGAAGAAAGTGTGTTGAAGACAGAGTTGATAAGTATGGTATTCAATGGGCACTTGAATGAATTGGAAAATGATAATGTAATGTTGGTTTTATTATTTTACAATCATGTAATATTGTATTTTATTGAGCTACACAATCTTAATCAAGTAACAAGGTGAAAGAAGGACAATAGTATTCTCCAAGTGACTACAGTGTTCACCGAGCAATTTGGAAAGCTTAGTTGGAAATTTAGTATTGCCCAAGCAAGTTCAGTATTTACTTAGTGCTATATTACCTAAGTGAAAGGTTATGTTCACTGAGTATAAGATTGAGAAGATGGAATATTAGGTGGAATTTTGGTGAACATATGAAATTTTTGAGATGTTCAAAGGCACGAGTCAGTTTTTTGTAAGATCAATGACTAGAAAAATTCAATGAAGATCTGATGATGGATATTAAAGAACAATAAGGATGGACACAAAGCTCTATGAAAGTTCTATTTTTTGAGTGTCTAGATTCATGACATGAGGTATTAATCTAAGATCGGTGGTTATAATTAAGAAATGATAATAGGAAGAATGTGGAAGCACATAAATGACTATTTAAGAAGATGTTCAAGATAGTCTTTGGTTTCTGGTTGAATACTGATGAAGTTGTTGAGAATGAAAATTATTGAAGGATTTTCAAAAGAAGAGTAGAGCCAGAGGAATTAACCAAAGTAGAGAAAATATAAGAGTGGAGTTGGTGAAAGTATAAGTGTGAATTAGCCAATAAGAGATTAGAAATAGATTGAGCAAAAAGGAGATCTAAACAAGAAAGGTAGTGTTATACCTAAATAGATAATTTACATTGTTTCTTTCTAATTAGTGTAGCATAAAATCTCAAAAACTGAGTGGACCTAACAAGTCTCTAAAATCCTATATGGTAACATCAATTAGTGGTGTTTTAAAGTCATTTAGAGGTCACTCTTTAGACATGATCAAGAAGAGAAAAGATCTAGATGATCTTTTGGTATAAATCCTCTAATAAGGTCACATTAACAATGTGTATGTAAACCTTTAACAAGGTTGACTCCTAATAGAGCTCACTTCATAAGAGTGAAAATTTAGGGTGGTCGGCCCCTGGTGGTTTTTCCCTATATAGGGTTTCCATGTAAAAGATCTTGGTGTCAAATGTGATATTGTTGTTGTATTGCAAATTGCTTGACATGTTATTTTAATTTTACTACAAATCAGTAACAACTAAGTAAATGGTTAGTAATAACTAAGTTTTATTGTTGTTAATCAGTTATAACAAAACAATGAATGAACAATTTGGAGTAAAGTGATTGAGTGAGTTAATTGATAAGTTGAATGAGTACACCAAGTGATTGTTTATAATGTTAATGAATTTTCTTTGGTACTAAAATTGTGTGAAGGGGTTCTAGGATAACTGAACATAACTGACTCACCCCCGTTCTTAAGTATCTAATAATTTGTATTAGAGAATAGTTCCTGGAGAAATAATATTAAAGGAACTTGAGCTAAAGATGACAAGACGTATAAGAGAGAGGTGCCAAGGTTGAACAAGGAGAAATTCTCATCATGGAAAGACATAATGAAGTTGCATCTATCTAGAATTGGAGACAATGTCACATATTGGCTGAAAAATGAATACGCTACCCCTATTGGCCCTCTAACTATGAAGAAAATTAATGAGAAGAGGAAACAAAATATCTTGATGATTGAGATTAATTTTGTACTCAATGATGCCAAGTTTGATAATATAAAGAATCACAATATTTCCAAACAAATGTGGGGTTAATTGACACTTGTACATAGAGGAGATGATAATGTAAGGAGCACTAAAGTTGAAAGTTGTAGAGGAAGGTATGATAAAATGAGAATGAAAGAAGGTGATAATGTTGGACATGTAAACTAAATCAAAGAAGTTGTGAGCACAATCAAAGCTATCAAAGGAGTTATCAATGGCTATCAAAGCTATCAGAGGAGTTCTCAAGACTCTTCTACCTATTTATGCTATCAAAGTTTGTTCAATTCAAGAAGTGAGAGCTATGCCTACCAATGTATTGATACTTAATAGTTTAGTTGGTTAGTTGACTACATTTGAATTGACCAATAATGACAATAGTATGGTTACAATTGGAAGTTCCTAAAAAGAAAAGAAAAGTGAGGAACAAAATGAATCAAATTATGAAGATGACCTGGATGAACTATTTCTTGCAAGAAGGTTTTCAGGAGGTAAAGGTATATACAAAGGTAAACTTCCCCTGATTTGTTTCCAAGATAATGAGGGTGGTGATTTGGATGCTAAATGTTCCAACTGAAGTAAGAGTGACAAAAATGATAAGCAAGACTACAAGTACAAGAAGAACAAGGACAAAAAAGACAAGGGGAAGAAATCATACTACATTGTTGAAGAATAATACACCGAGCCCAATACTAATGAAGAAAAGGAAGTAATTGAGATGGTATATGTTGCAATCAAGGAAGATCCCAATGGAGGAAGGTATGAAAGTGAAACTTTTGTTATTTCACATATTAGCAAGAATGATTCATGGATCATAGATAGTAGTTGCTCACATCACATGACTGGTGATCTAAGTAATTTAGATAAATTTGAAGAAATTGATGATGGTAGATTGTTAAGATAGGTAATGATGTTCCATGTTCAGTGAAAGGTAGAGGATCACTAATGTTGAATGATAAGATCATATGTGATGATTCATGCTAGTATAAAGACTAAAGTACAATCTTTTGAGTGTTGCTCAATTGAATAATTCAGGTCATTCTAAGGTAGAATTTCATAATAGAAAAGTCAAGATCTTTGATGATGAAGGAAATATGATTTGAACTGGAATGGAAACAAGAGGTAACTTATTTTATCTTGACCCTACTCTTGAGACATTTTTATTTTCTAAAGTTGAGGATGTATGGTTATAGCATAAAAGGCTATGTCATGTAAACTTTGAGAACATGGTAAAAGTTAGTGGAAAGAAAAGAATAAGAGGCTTAAAAAATTTGCAAAACCCAGAGAATGTTAAGTGTAAAGAATGTAATCTCAGTATGATGATAAAATCTAATTTTTCAAGAAAGACACATACCTCTAATGATAACCTAGAATTGGTGCATACTAATCTATGTGGACTAATAGGTGTTAACACTTACTATAGAGACATATTTCATATATTTCTTTGATGACTACTCTAGGATGATGATTGTTATGTTCATGAAGGTGAAATCACATGGTTTTGATATGTTCAAATGGTATAAAGCTAGATTTGAGAAAGAAACTAGAAAATCTTTGAAAGGCTTAAGGTTTGATAGAGTGGTGATTTTATGTTTGTTGAGTTCACTAACTTTTATGTTGAGAATTATATTACGAGATAGTAATCTACACTGAGGACACCACAAAAAAATTGAATTTTTGAGAGAAGAAATAGGTCGAATGTGGATTGTGAAAGGACATTGATGATTGAAAAAGGAGGTTTCTCATATAATCTTGAGACAAGCAATTAGTATTGTTGTCTACACTCTCAACTGAGTTCAATTAAAGAAAACAACAAACAAGACACCATATGAACTTTGGTGTGGTGATACACTGAATATAAGTTATTTAAAACTCTTTGGAAGTAGGTGTTATATTCAAAAGGATGCAAGGAATGTTAAATTTGATTATAAAGGAGATGAAGATATATTCCTTAGTTATTCATCTAAGAGAAAATTTTATAAATATTTGAAAAAAGTTACTAACAAGATGGTTGAAAGTGAAAATATAAGAATTGATGAGTTTGCAGAGAAGAATGATGTAGAAAACAAGAAGGAACTTGAATATTATAACAAGTTTGTGTATGTGTATGAAGAGGCACCTGATACACTACCTGATTTCTAATAGAGATACACTAAGTATCCAACAATATCACACAAATTAATAAATTATTTACCCAAGCATCAAATAGTACACCCCGACCAAGAACTTGAACCCTTATGGAGTGGAGAAAATGTTGACAATTGGAGAAATGAACCTGCATGGAAAATTATGTGAGAAAGAACCACTCCCCTAAATAAATTATCGATGATAGAAATCCTGGAGTACAGACAAGAATTAGGTTAAGAGATTGTACCTATTTGATTGATGATTTTGAACCAAGAATAGTTAAGGCTGCATTGAATAATGAGGATTGGATAAATGCTATGAATGAAGAGATTGATCGGATTGAGAAGAATAATACATGGATATTAGTACTGAGACATGCTGACAAGAATGTGATTCAAACCAAATGGATTTTTCAGGAATAATATGAATGAGAATGGAGAAGTGGTAAGAAGCAAGGAAAAATTGGTTTGCAAAGGTTATGCACAAGAAGAAGGAATAAATTATGGAGAGACTTTTGCACCTATGGTTAGACTAGGAGTAAGAACATTGTTGGTTTATGCTACCTAGAAAAAGTTAAAAGTTTATCAAATAGATGTCAAATGTACATTTTTGAATGAAATACTTGAAGGGGAAGTTTCTATTTAATAACTTGAAGGATTCATTGAACCTTATCAAAGGCACATGGTTTGCAAGTTGAACAAGGCATTGTATCGATTGAAGCAAGCATTGAGATCATGGTATGAAAAGCTACATTTTTATTTGATTAAGATTGGATTTTCTAGACTAAGTGAGAATACTAATCTATATTTTAAATGCAAATATTATGATATGGCATTGATTTTTGAAATATTTGTTGGTGATATTTATATTTGGAGGAAATGACATGTTATGTAAGATATGTATTGATCAAATGAGCTTAGAATTTGAGATAATAATGTTTGGTGAGATTAAAATAAAATAAAATTGGTTTATAAGTTCATCAAATAGGGAAATATATATATGTGACTCAATCTAATGTGCAAGAAATATTGAAGACATTTGAGATGGATGAGTCTAAGCCACTTAGTACACCTATGGTGACTGGAGTGGAACTATCTAAAGAAGAAATTATAGGAGATGTAAATGAGACACAATATAGATCCATGATTGGTAAGTTATAGTATGTTGTACATAGTAGACCAGATATTGCACATGTTGTTAGAATTGTTGCAAGCTTTTTATCTAATTCAAAGGAGACACACATGACTGCTATAAAAAGGATATTCATATACCTAAAAGGGGATGAAGATTATGGCTTATGGAATAAACAAGATGATGATATTAATCTTAAGGTCTACACAAATGTTGATTGGGTTAAAAAAATTTATGATAGAAAAAACACGTGGTGGAGCTTTCTTTTTAGGAGAAATATTGATAACATGGATAAATAAGAAATCGAGTTGTATTTCACAATCTACGTCTATTGAAGCTAAATATGTTTTTGCTACAATTAATTGTTCAAATATTGTATGGATTAGGTATTTATTAGAATGTATGTAATAAGAGATAATCTAGTTTGTTATTATTTATTGTGATAATTCTAGTGCAACAAATATTTCAAAAAATCTGGTGATGCATGCAAAAACAAAGCACATATCAATCAATTATCATTATTTGAGGAGCAAGTACAAGAGAAATGAGTAAGGCTTGAATATGTGAAATCTAAAGAGAAAATTGCTGACATATTTACTAAATCATTTCCTAAGGATGCTTTTGAGTATCTAAGAGGTAAATTAGGGATCCTGCCCCTATCTAAAATTCACTAGGTGAAGATGCATGTTGCATCAATTCATGGATGAACTAAAATATATTTATGGAATTGATGCAAGAGTTCACTCTTTAGGAATTTCCTAAAGTTGTGAAGATGGTTGTGATGAAATTGATTTAACTTGTACATGCAAGGTATAAGGATAACTACAAGGTTTTATAAGTTTCATATTGAAATTTATAATGACCTTTGGCATTTCTATCAAAGCAAGAGAATATCAATAGAATAAAAAGGGAGAGAGAATTAGTAAACATAAATATGAAGATGAACTAAGAAAATATCATACCCCAAGGGAGACAAATGTTGATGAAGATTGTTGCTAGTAATGATACATATTGAAGTATAGAAAACCTATTGATGAAGACAAATAACTACAAATTTGTATTGTTGTCAATGAATACCTTTGATTATCTAATGTAATGTAAAATTACATATTATTTTTGTTAATCTAATGGAAATATATGTTGTCAATTAGTGCCAAAATACTTAGTCGTCATGGGAAGTCAGTAGTGACTGAGCTACCAGAAAATAGTGTTTATTGAGCTCCTGAATGAATCAAGTCAACAATGTTAACATAACATGAAGGATGTAGTGTCAACTGAGTTACAATGTTAACCTAGTTGATAGTTCCCACCAAGATGTAGTGTTAACCAAGTTGACAGTATCTACAAGGCTCTAGTGTAAACCAAGTTAGCAGAGTATTCTTGTTCCCAGATGATAATCAAGCAGGCAAAATAGTGTGAATCGAGTTAGCAGAGTCTACTAAGTGATCAATATGAATTGAGCATCCAATATTGATTGAGTGCTAGAGTTAGCCAAGGTGAAAGTGTTGCCTGAATATCTTCTGTATCACCCATGTAAGCCATTGGACCTAAGTTACAACACTGAGCTGACTTGGTAATTATTTTTGGAACTATTTATGTTGTAGTTGACCTGTAATGGAATTATTTGGATGGATATAAGTATAAGGTATTTTTTTAATCCAAATGAAGCAATATAAGTTGAAGAACATTATGTTCAAGTGAATATGGAAGAGAAAAATATTTAGAAGGCTACAGGCAACATAAGGAAAGGAAGAGATCATCTATCATAATCAAGTGATCAATTTACTTCAAAGAATCTTCATCAAAAATCAGAGTTGCATATTAGAGATCAATCCACTAATTCATCCTAATTGGTGCATCATTCCTAAATCCTTTAACAAGGTGGACCTAATAGTCCTACTTACTCTTAACTAAGTAGATCACCAGAAGTGATCAATTGTAAGTCTTAACAAGAGAACTTTATTACTGCAGTAGTGAAGCATTGTGGGTGTCATCACCACCCCATTTTTACCTTCTACTTGGAGGGTTTCTAGGTTACCAATTTTTGTGTCAAAGTGTTATGGTGTTGTTACTTTATTAATTTATGTTTCATGCATGAAAGTAGATTAAATAAAAATAATTAAGTGGATGTATTTTTAAGTGGTTCTTAAGTCAATCCTCCCCCCCCCCCCACTCTCAGTCACCTAGTGTGCATTACATTTCAAACAATGTGTTGTCATCAATGAAAAAGGGGGAGATCATTGGCCCTGACTGATAATGCAATTAATGATGCTATGAATGTCTATAAAAGAGTCATATCAGTTGTTATGTTGTAATTGATGTCAACTCTTAGTTGGCTAGACATTATGCTAACTTAGTAGAGTGTCATATCAAGTTGATTGATGAAGAGGATTTGAATAAAGTGTGTTGAAGATAGAGTTGATGAGTATTGTATTCAATGGGCACTTGAATGATTTGGATAGTGATAATGTAATGTTGGTTTGATTATTTTACAATCATGTAATATTGTATTGTATTGAGCTACACAAGCTTAACTAAGTAAAAAGGTGAAAGAAGGAAGATATTATCCATCGAGTGATTGCAATGCTCACTAAACAGTTGGAAATTCACTAGTGCTCAAATGAGCTTAAAGTATTAACGGAGTGCTATATTACCTGAGTGAAAGGTTATATTTACCAAGTAACATGTGGAAGAATAATATTGGGAAGATGGAATCTACGGCTGACTCTTGATGAAAATATGAAATGTTCAATATGTTCAAAGGCATGAGTTAAAGTTTTTTACAAGATCAATGCCAAGGAAAATTCAATGAAGATATGATGATGGAGATTGAAGAAGGATAGGAATGGACACAAAGTTCTATGATAGTTCTATTTTCCAATTGTCTAGATTCATTACATGAGGTATCAATCTAAGATCAACAATTATGATTAAGAAACAATAATAGGAATAATTTGGAAACATAGAGATGACTATTTAAAGAGATATTCAAGATAGTTTTTGGTTGTTGGTTGAATGCTGATGAATTTGTTATGAATGCAAATTATTGAAGGAGTCTAAGAAGAAGAGTAGATCCGAGTGAACTAAGAAAAGTAGAGGAAAGACAAGGGAAAAGTTGGAGAAAGTGTAATCGTAAATCAGCCAGTGAGAGCTCAAAAAGACACTGAGCATAAAGGAGATCTGAACAAGAAAGGTAGTGGTGTACCTAAGTAGATCATGTATATTTTTACTTTCTAATAATTTTAGAAGAAAGTCTTGAAGACTGAGTAGACTTGACAAGTCTTTGAAATCCTATATGGTAACATCGATTAGTAGTGTTTGTAGTTCCTTGAGAGAAAGCCACTCTTTATATAGGATCAAGGAGTGATAAGGTCTAGATAATCTATTGGTGCAAATTCTCTAACAAGGTCACATTAAAAATGTGTGTATAAACCTTTAAAAAGGTTGGCTCCTAACAAAGCTCACTTTAGAGAGTGATAATTTTGGGTTCTCGGACCAAGATGGTTTTTCTCTTTACAGGGTTTCCATGTTAAAAATCTAGGTGTCAAATGTGTTATTTTTGTTATGTTTCAAGTTGTTTTACATGTTATTTTCATTTTACTTCAACTCAATAACAACTAAGTTAATCTCAATAATAACTAAGTTTTATTACTGTCAATGGGTTATAATAGAACAATTTAGGTAAAGTGATTGAGTGAGTTAATTGATAAGTTGAATGAGTACAGTGAGTGATTATTTATGATTTTAATGAATTTTGTTTGGTATTGAAATTGTTTGAAGGAGTTGTAGGATAACTAAATATAATAGATTCACCCCCCAACTCTCAATTGTCTAACATGGGCAATCAACAATTCAACTACCAACAAATTATAGTCCAATATTTAGTCATTTTGATATTATTTTAGATAAGATGCTTGATTTAGCATTTTAGTTCTTCATGTGCAAACACCCGACAAGCCATTTATTGCTTCAAAGAGGCTCAATTTTGATGATCAAATAAAGTCATAGATATTGATAGAGATATATAGATGTAGTTGTGGTCATCAAAAGACATTTATATATATTTGACATTTGTATTTGTATTATATATCAACATTGACCAATGAGATGTCATCTTTTTGTAACTCTATGTATGCTATTTTTTTTAATGTACATGATATTATTCATTTATATATGTATGTATGTATGTATGTATGTATAACTTGAAATTCGATCCAACTTTTTCATTGTGTGCATACCAAATTGTACTTCATCTTACTTAATCAAACATGTGAATGTTTATTATTTAATGTAATAAAAATGTAACTTGTTTATCAAATTTATTGTAGCAAGGATAATGTAATAAAATTCATATGCTACTTATTTTTATGTAATATGACATAAAATTAAAAATGTGTAACAATTTTTTGTATTGTGTGAAATTATAAAAATTGAACAAATTGACCATTGGGGACAATTCTATCTAGTGTGCCTAAGAATAATAGAGGGACTTTGTGGGTGAAATGAGATTAGCACTAGTGTTTACCTTGCTAATAAGAGCTAATGGAGAAAATGGTGCAATTCCATAGTGAATGGTTTGAAAGATATTCAATGTTGCTCATTTCAACTGAGCAACATTATGAGTTTTGACATTAACTTAGATAAGGGTGTCGAATAAAAAAGAAGGGGGATATCCCAAAACTAAGAAAAGTTATTATAAGAATCTATAACATGATCTCATATCACCTAATCATTCATCAATACCTTCCACGAGCTCAAATATATGTTTGCACAAAGATCATGTCCCAATATTGCTTAGTGACCCTTAAGGACAATTTTGTCCAATGTGCTTGAGAACGTCTGAGGGACTCCATGGGTGAAATGATATTGGCACAAGTGTTTACCTAACTAATTAGGGCTAATGGAGAATATGATTCACTCATTGATGAAGAGTTTGAAAGATTTCAATTGAACAACATTGTAACTTTTGACATTAATCGATAGGGATGCCAAATTAAAATGAAGGTGAATCTCCCAATTTCAAGATTTAAGAAGCAGAATAATTTTCATATTAAAATAAATTGATTCAGCATTTTATGTAACAATATTAATGGAATTAAAATAACAACTTCTTCATTGAGCACCTATTAAAAAAATAAATCTACAGACAACACGACTTCTTCTGAAATACATTTATAGACAACACAACTTCTGAGCCCATGTCTTTCCAAATTGAATACTTCTAAAAATTATGTTTTAAATATTCTTAGGACTAATTATTTTTGGGAAATAGAAGCTATGTACATTCTTCCATTTAAATAAAATAGAAATCACCTCAGTGGATTTATATAAAATCTAAGTGCACAAAAAGGGAGATGAAATGACAACAAAATTACAAATGTCTAGAACAAGTTTTTTTTTTTGAGTGTGTATGAGACAAGTTCAATTTTGGAAGCTTAAGAATGGATTATAGATGTCTTGTGTGAAGCTTGAACTATTGAGGAAATCCCAAGACATAGAACTCTAATCCATGGCTCATTGATACTACCTCTACAGAACTGGGCATTTTTCAATACTAGAGCTCAAGTTGGTTCCTTAGTAAACATATATAACTTTTGAGCCTACTACAAAACCATCTTGAAATCTCAAAAAAGACCTATGCATTTTACTCAATTTTTTAAAGATGAGCTAAAGGTAGGAAAACACATAAGGAGGCCATGCCCATGCCTTACACATAATCATCTGAATTTGACCATTAATTATCTCTACTCCACACACCCATCTATCTACAAGGAAATGGATACATGTGAGATTACAAACATTTGTTGAAGCATGGTCATCATGTCTGGTTCACTTTTGTTTCTATTGGAGATGTTGATAGACTTGAAGATTGAATAATTTTTTTTGGTATTGATAGAGCCATGCAATCTACCACTCTAAGATGAAGCCACACTACAAAATGCCACTTTTTCATAGGAATCCACAACATGATCATATAGCACTTGACCATTTGTCAATTCCTCACATAATCTTGGAGATATATTTGTACAAATATTAAACCCTAATATTTCTTAGTGACCCTTATGAATAGTTATGTCTAGTGTGCTCAAGAACATTCAATGTACTCTATGGGAAAAATGAGGTTGGCATCACCCAAAAAATTACAGCTAATGGAAAAGACAATTCTATCCCATGATGAACTATTTGAAAGATGTACAATGTTTCTCTTTTCAACTGAGCAACATTGCAACTTTTGACATTAACTAAGATAGGGATGCCAAACTAAAATGAAGGTGAATATCCCAAAACATAGATAGCTTATTGTAGGCCTCCAAAACATGATCTTGTAGCACCTAACTATTTTTTGATACCTCCCTTGAGCTTCGAGATATGTCCACACAAATATCATAGCTCAATGTTACTTAGTGACCCTGAGGGAGAATTCTATCTAATGTGCTCAAGAACATTCGAGGGACTCCATGGAAAAGATGAGGTTGGCACTAGCATTTACCTAGAAAATCATAGCTGATAGAGAGTATGATTTGATCTCACGAGGAATGGTTTCAAAGATATCAAATGTTTCTCAGTTCAACGAAGCAATATTGCAAATTTTAACCTTAATTGAGATAGGGATGCCAAATTAAAAAAAGGTGATTTTCCCAAAATTATGATAGATTATTGTAGGCCTCCACAACATGATTTTGTAGAACCTAACCTTTATTCAATGCATCCCATGATCTCAAAGATGCATCCACACAAATATCACAACCCAATGTTGCATAATGACCCTTAGGGACAGTTTAATCTAGTGTACTTAAGAACATTTGAGGGATTCCATGGGTGAAATGAGGTTTGCACTAGTTTTTATCTGACCAATCAGAGCTAATAGAGAAGACAATTTGATCCCATGATGAACAAATTAAAAGATGTCAAATCTTTCTCATTTTAACTAAGCAACAGTACAACTTTTTCCATTAACTAAGATAGGGATGCCAAATTAAAAAGGAGGGGAACATACCAAAATTGAGATAGGTTATTGTAGACTCCACAACATGATCATGTAGCATGTATTGACTATTCATTAATATCTACTACAAGATCAAAGACATGTCCACACAAAGATTGTAGACAAATGTTTCTTAGTGAGCCTTAGATACAGTTATGTCTAGTGTGCTATTGCTTGAGAATTTTTGAGGGAATCTGTGGGCAAAATTAGGTTTGCACTAGAATTTACCTAACCAATCAAAGCTAATGGAGAAGATGATTTAATCACATGATGAATGCTTTGAAAGATATCCAATGTTTCTCATTTCAACTGAGCAACATTAACCGAGATAAGGATGCCATATTTAAAATAAGGGGAATCTCTCAAAATTGAGATGAATTATTGTATGCCTCCACAACACAATTATATAGCACTTGACCATTCATCAATACCTCATACAATCTCAGAGGTGTGTTCACACAAATATCATAGTCTAATGTTTCTTCGTGACCCTTAGGGATAGTTCTTGTTTGTCCTAAAAATGAGATAATTTATTGTAAGCATGCAAAATATGATCTTATAGTGCATGACCATTTGTTGATACCTCACACAAGATTAGAGATATGTTTGCACAAAGATTGTAGCCCAATGTTGTTTAGTGACCCTTAGGGACAATTTTGACTAGTGTGCTCAAGAAAATTTGATGGACTCCATGGGTGAAACAAGGTTAGCATTAGCATGTACCCAACCAATTGGAGATAATGGAGAAGATGATTCGATCGTATGATGAATGGTTTTAAATATGTCAAATGTTGTTCATTTTAACTAAGCAACATTACAACTATTGACAATTGTAAAGAGAGGGATGCCAAATTAAAATAAAGGTGAATCTCCCAAAACTAACTAGGTTATTGTAGGACTCCACACTATAATTTTGTAGAACCTAACCATTCACCAATACCTTGCAAGATCTCAAAGATATGTCAGCACGAAGATCACATCCCAATGTTTCTTAGTGACCCTTAGAGATAATTTTGTCCAATGTACTCAAGAACATTAGAGAGACTCCATGAAAAAAATGAGGTTGGAACTAGTGTTTACCTTACCAATTAGAGTTAATGGAGAAGAATATTTGATCCTATAATGAATGGTTTGAAATATATCCAATATTTCTCTTTTCAACTGAGCAACATCCCAACTTCTAACATTAATTGAGATAGGGATGCCAAATTAAACTGAAGGTGAATATCCCAAAATTGAGATAGGTTATTGTAGGCCTCCACAACATAATCATGTATGACCTAACCATTCATCAGTTCCTCCCATGGGCTTAGAGCTATGTCCGAAAAATATCACATCCCAGTGATTCTTAGTGACTCTTAGTAAATAGTGACCAACTAATTCATTCCATGTTATTCTCATCGTGGGCATACAAAGAAGCATCCACCATGTCCAATTGGAAAAGTTTACCCTAGGCATGGTCTCTTTTTTCCTTTGGGCACCCTAGAATGCTTGATGACATAACCTAAAAGTAAAAATCAAATGATCTAATGGTTTTAGCACTACCTTGCTTGTTCAAATCTCTCTTTCGCTCAATCTTCTTCCTTATGATCACTGTGTGGCTGATTTACACACTCAAACTTCACTTTACCACTTCCTTTTCTTGATCTAATCACCATATTTTTTCTTGATTTACCTTTTATATTCTTCTTCCTTTCATTTTCAACTATCACCAACATCAACATCACCAACAACAAAAAATGGTATAAATACCTCCTTAAATAGTAAACTACAATCTTCCATCATTGTGCAAATTTTTTCACTTAAATCACATCCATATATCTTCATTTTGGGAAGGGCAAAAAAATTGCAAACTTTGACATACAGTTTCTTGCAAACTAGGACACTTCTACATGATTTTTTCAAGACTAGGGGTTCATGTTAGGGCCCTCTATAATATATTGTCCCAATATTTGAAGACTCAAAGTTATTTTTGCAGGGCGACTAGTTTTTGTTGATGCAAAAGTCATCAAACACACTTAGTAAATAATGACCACCTAACTCATTTCATATTCATGTCATTGTGGCCATGAACCGCTGCTTCCACCATGTGAAAATGGACATGTTTACCCTAGGCATGGTCTTTCTTTGCCTTTGGGCACCCTAAAATGTTCATTGACTTACCCTGTTAGCAATGTCCCTTATGTTCACTAAGGGTATAAAAATGCAAAGCTTTGATATATTATTTCTTGTGAATTGGAGCACCTACACATGATCCATTTGAATCTATGGGGTCATGTCAAGCCCCCTTATAATATTTGTTTGAACCTATGGGGTTTTGTAAATAGTAAATATAGAAGTACCTATGCAATTGCTCAATTTTTGAATGTGTAGTTAGTAAAATTGGATATGGAAGCACAAAGACAGTATTATTTTTCACTTTGAATTTAATGAGAACATTTTTGCATATATCACATCATGAATGATAAGATAGAAATGTAACAAAAACAAGTTCTATATGTATTTTTTATCAAATCGTACACATTAGGATACAAATAAAATTTTATGTCCATATTTGCAAATCAAGCTCAGTATTGTCTATATATACAAATTTTGGAATCTAAATATGCACATATTATGTAATGCCCCACAAGGGAACCCAAGAGAAATTAACCTATTATGTTACAATATTTAATAAACCATTATTTTCTTAAATTTTATATATCATGTTAATAATGTAGAAACAATATAACACATACACATCAAATACACATAAGCAATGTAAATACAATATCCATTTCTCAAGGGTTCCTTCATATTGAATAACATGTATGAAAGTTTCATTATTTAAATTTAATCTTTAAGTACAATGTCTATAGTCATAATGAGATAATACATACATAATCTCATAAGCAAATATGTAAGTACAATTGATACAATAAAGTACATCCACTACACATTTCACAGGGTATATAATAATCACATAAGTATGGTAGAATACAATATTAAATCATCTTGGAGGATCTCAAGCTGCATGAATACATAGATACATGAATTGAATAGAAGTCTCCAAGATGTAAGAATACAATTAGTACACTACATCAACGGAACATCTAGTATTAATGTCAATTTATATGGGAACCCAAATGGTAAGAAGTCACTACCTCCCAAACTCATGGTAACCTAGACTTACCCACTCTTTTCATGCAAGGGGGATATTTTATGATCCACACAAGAATATCAAATCCTAGGCAAGGAATCTTGAAATTTGTCTCTATCTCAAGGGTACCACAAACTACTCATAAAGAAAGATAACAAAATTTGAAATGACAATATCAAAACCACATACCCAAGTCGCAACCATATATCAAGTCCAAACTAAGTACCCAAAAAAATGATGAATAACCACTAAAAAAACACCAACTTGTAATATGCCAAATGTCAAAAGAATAATAACCATGAATAAATGACAATCATCAACAAGTACCAACCACCAACAATAAAACCAACAAACAATAATTAACATCCACCAGAAGAAAATACAAAATCTATGGAGGAGACTCAAGCTACATACTAGGGAGTTTCAACACCTAGTCAAACTACTTGAGTTACCCTAGATTGGTCTCTCACTAGAATCTAAACCCTTAAGAATTGAGTTATCCTAGACTAGTCACTCTGGCTATAAACTAAACAACTTCCTAAAACTTCCTACAAACCAGATTACTAACAGGTTTGTTGGTTAGTTTGCATATGTTTTTGAGTTGCCAAGTTGTCAACTTGGGCAAAATTATATCATTGATGGTTTATATTGATCAAATATTATTCAAAAGGTCTTATTATGACATTACCATCCTATTCTAACTACCAAACCCTTAAGCCCTCACAATTATCCCTCTAGAGCTATATGGAAACATTACCTCCTTCTTTTTTTGATAGGATAACCATGCTATCACCTATTTAAGTGACCCATGCCAAAATATGTCACTAAGGGTCCCTTTGTTTGTGGAATTGTAGAAATCTGGATTTTTACAAACTTCGATTTAGCCAAATCAAAGATTTGCAAATCTTGGTTCATTTTTTTCTTCAGATTTTACTTGAACTATTTGGTTCATGCTAAAGATGAGTAGGAAGATACACTATTATGTGTTTGGTTCTTCAAAATGGAATTGGAATTTGATTTTTAAAATTAATTTTTAAAAATTTTAATTAATAATTTTCTCTTTTTAAATTTTTTTTTTTTATAGATTTAAAAATAATTAATTAATTAATTTTTTAAAACTTTTTTTTAATTCTTGTTTTAAATTAATTTATTGAATATTGATTTTTTATTTATTTGTGAATAAGGTTATTTTTTCCAAATTACAAATACTAGTCAAAAATAACAAATTAATTATGATATTACTATAAAAATTTCCATGTGTACATTAAGGTTAAAAACATTTTTTAATATTTTACCATATAAAAATACATTACAAACTCCAAAATATTCACTACAAAAAAATTGTCTTATCTATAAAAATCTGTCAATATGGTCAATCTTTACACAAATTCAATTTTTTATGAATTTTCCGCATAAGGTCCCAACAAGGAAGTCCAAACATAATACGGAGAAGGCATCATAGAAAAGTAATTTTTACCTTTGTCATTGCCCTATCCACCTCATGAGCCTTACAAAATTTGCACTTAGTTCCTTCGTCCCGTACTACATTTGTAGATGGAGCACCTTTGAACCAAGTGTCTGCATCCATTATTCTCCTACAAAAAAAAAATTCTTTAGTTCATACTATAATGTTCAGTCCATATAGTAATTTATAACAAAAATATATTTGTATTCTTCAACAACCTTCTTCCTATTAGAGCAACACCAAAATTGACACCCAAGATTATTTGGTGTGTGCGATGTCTTTAACAAGCATGGAACACCACATTGGCACATTGGCACATTGAGCAATGCCATCAACCTATTATAAATAACGCATCATCAAATATTACATTAATAAGATGAATATTATAATAAACTATATAATTGAAATTAAATCAATATATTTCACATGCATAAAATCTCATCTCAAGAGAAATTTGAGGAGTGATAACAAAAGTTGGAAAGATAACAAAAAAAGAGTAATGTTTGATTTTACAAATATTCAGCAAGATTGATAATCTATTAATAGAACATTAATAATAAGCAAGAAACCAAACCAACAACACCCTACCTTTCAATGAACACATTTCCCTTTCTATCTTACTATCAGCGTTCAAGATTCACTTCTAGAAAAGTAGAAGAAAGTATGATTAAAAGAAAATACAATATAGACAACAAGAGTATTAATGCCAACTATATTAGGAATACAGTGAATCATCCAAACTAACACTTTGCTAAACCTAGGACCATGTGGAGAAAGTCAGCTTGATGTGCCACTCTAAAGTTCATTTTACCATTACTCATGAAACTTAATAGGTTGTTCAACATTGTTAAGAGATAGAAGAAAATATTTGCGTTCTAGTAAATTTTATTTGTCATGGAAATGCATTGTTGCTGATAAAATGTGAAACAAACCAAACAAAAGGCCTAATCACCACTAAAAAAGAGAGTTCATTTTTCATTTGTGAAAGCTAATTGGATAATGATTGTATAAAGAATTAAATTATAGAGAAATACTTTTCACCATATGAAGATATAGAAAAAATTCTTAGATAAACTTAATTCCATCTCCAACAAATTGATTTTTCTTTATAATGGATCTTGGTGCCATATATTTTCAAACATATATAATCATATTACTAGACATTGAAATGTATTAGTACACATTTGATTATATATGTGGTCACTAAAATAAATGTGACCAACCACACATGAGTCTTGCAGCTTCATCATATGTCCCCATTGCATCCTCTATTGTTTCAAATGTCCCTAACCAGATTAGGGTCTTCTTGCAATAGAAATTATATGGAGCAAAATATCATGAGTTACACAACTATCATCATAATTATACATAAGCTGCAACAAACAAAATGTGTAAGATTTTGGATGAATAAGATTAAACACTAGGGGAACTTTTTAACTTTTCAAGTTTTATAAAACTTTGAGATTGTTTAGCTTTTGAATGTGTGCAAACAATTTTAAGTAGCAATGGGGTTTCAAGTTGAAGTTTGTGAAGCAAATTTAGCATTGTATAGTATTTGCATCAGGAACATAGGACAATGAACCCTCCCTAAAATGGGGTATTGTATAAATGAAATCATCATTGGAGAATTTCGGAGTTGTAATGTAGATATCAAAATCCCAACTCTGAAATTTAAAGATCTCTTTGATAAAGAGGAATGTAAATGGATGCAAAATTGCTCAGGAAACTCAAGAACTTGAAGTCCTACAAAAAATCCAACCATGGGGGCATTCTAAACTCAAATTAACTCAAATTATCATATCATGCCAACATGTAATACTCAACAACATGATAGATGAATTGGTTTTAGCAATTCCAAAATAAAAATCTCCAAGAATATGGAAATAACAAGGATCTCCACTCTTTTACAGTAGCAACACACACACAAAATTAAGTACTGCAACATCAAAATCTCAATGGATATACCTCACTTGGTCAGAATGTGGCATTAAGAACAAGTATGGGGGATGTCAAATACAAATATACCAAATCAATCGCAAGGAAAAATATACTAGCACAACAAAATTATGATTCAAATGCTGAGACCCACCCTTAAACAAAAAATTCAACAAAATCACCAATACTAAAAACAGAGGAGGGGTTGCATTCTTGAAATAGATGGAAGAGACAATTGACATTATCAGATTAATTTTATTTCTGGACTTGATTGTGTAAGGTTTTTTTTAACATCAGCATTTCATATCACACTCCATGATCCATAATCAGAATGAGATAATGCAAAAATATAAGAAGAAAAATACGTGGATTCAATAACCAAGCACATCAAGATCAAATTTCATTAAAAAAATCACTTCATCTAATGAAGAATTTCATGTTGTAGACATCTGCAATAACATAAAAAGAAAGAAATTATAGAAAATAGAAAAGTGCTTCCATGAATTCGAAGGATATTCTAGTGAGCAAAGAAGTTAGTAATTTACAAGTAAGAGTGGCAAATTTCAGAGATCCATGAGCCCTAGTGCCTTTGGAGAAGTCCTCTATATCTTTGGGGCCTAACCATTATTCAGCCTAGTTTCTCTCTTGCTACTTGTTATGTCTTGAAGTTTGCAATATAGTTTCCTTAACTTTTAGTCTTTAGATTACTCACTCACTCAGATGAGGGAGTAGAATTGAATGTGATTGAGTAGAATGGGAATGAGCGTTCAATTTGTAGAGGGAGTGGGGACTTTGTATATCACTCAAGTCCACCATGCCTATTGTATGATGTCAATAGTGAGACCCACATAATTAATTCAATCATAGAGAATACTACTAAATTTATCTTCAATTTAGAGAGAGACAATGAATGTAAGTAGAAAATAAAACATTTAATTGTGTAGCTCTATGCCTACTCTCTCTTGCCAAATACATAGCAATCAAACATTCAAATAGCAGTAATCAAACTTTCCTAGATGAATGGATTCCTTCATCTATATAAGCTTAAGAAAAATTGGCAGAATTGCAAACACCAACTTAACAAAAAAATATAAAATGTACTCCAAAACAATGACAATACTAGAGTTTGACACTCAAACTATGATTGTTAAAACTCAACAAAAACTGGTAGAGTGTGATAGCCAATGTTGAGCTATCATGTCAAAATATTCAAGTTCTAATGGTAAAACTAAATCTCAAGAGTTTTATGATATGTTCTATCTAGAGATCATCTTCAAACCTTAATTGTATATAGTTCACTCTTTTTGCTTCACTCATTCTCAAGAACCCTTTGGCTCTTGTGCTCTTGATCAAAAAAAAATCAAATTCTTGTAGCATTGTATCTTCATTGAGATTAGGAATGGCTTTGAGAGCATCATACACTTTATCATTAACTGAATCAATATGTCCTTCATCCATGGATATATGTTGAGTACTTGTAAGACCCTAATGTAACTTATTGATGGCTTCATATATTGCATCCATCGAACCAACCATGTTGGCCTTCTTCCTCTTTGCCCTTCTTGAACATGATGGTGACACTCTTTCTTTGTCGGTTGCACTAGATTGATTGAAAGGGTTCATGTCCTCATCCAAATCAATATGAGTTTCAATCGACATAGAAAAATCTCCATCATCATCTAGATCAAGGGCCTCATCCATAAGGTTCCCTTCTTCAGTCTCATGCATTGTTGTAGCTATTGTACCTTCAGCTACGTCATTTCCCACAATGAAGGCTAGCTCATTGAAGTATTGGAACGGCTGCCTCTTATACACCTTGGCACCTTTGAAATCTTTTCGTTGTATGTTGGCATCATGAATGAATTAGTTTATTATCTTTTAGTTATGACTTAATAAGATAGATTATTCTTAATCAAAATAATTTAAAGATCATATTACCTTCATCAATTCATCATGAACCCTCTCCTTAACATCCATACATTGAGTGGTCTCATTCCACGTGAACCCATTCACATTTTTCAATTCTTTCATAATCCTATAACCAACCTTCCATGTTTTGAGCTTGTTTTTAAAATTATCATTGGACAGATTTAGTTTCAAATCAGCATCGAACTTATTTTCAATTGTTGTCCATGCCTCTTTTTGAAACCCTACCTCTCCTTTTCAACCCATTTGGACCTACTATGCGAGAAGGTCAAGAAACTTATGCTCCATTTCTCTAGTCCAAACTACCTTCTTCGAAGAAGAAGCCAATTGGGTTTTCTAAATTCCAATATCCATTATTCAACAAATTTTAAAATCATCACAATCAATCAACAACTTCAAATACTTTCAACCTATATATGACCAAAACAAACATAATAAATTAAATTTATTATATATCAACCAGTTAGTAACAGAGTTTTAAACCTTCTTCAACACACTCTAAGAAATAGAGAATTAAAAAACAAAATTCTATACTAGCAACATCATGAAATATAAAGAAAATGGTTGTAGACCTATCACACATCTGAAGATGTGACAAAAGAAATGACAAAAAGTTCAATAATGAGACAAATGCAATAGTAAAATTAATTTTCCTGCTCAAGTCTTCCAACAAACAATATGCAATAATATTTTCAAAGTTAAAGGCATTTTTAAGACCCCTTTCCAGTTCTTCACCACAGATGCCAAGGTTAAAGGCACCAACTTCTTTTCTTAGAGGTAAAATAAAATTAATTCAACACTATATTTAAAACCTGTCAACTATTTGAGCATGATGCAAACATACCCCGCCATTTCCAAAACTTGCAAAATTATAAAGTAAATGAACGCTTTTAAATGTATTCAACATTTGGTAGTAGTTCCAAAACTATTGTCAATTTTTTAAGTGAACATGGGAAACTTTACAAGCCTTAATACAAGAAGAATATACTACTAACGAAGCCTAATAAATAATTATTTTGAGTAGATACTATGATCTCTCATGACAGTCTTAAATTCAAGTTATCAAATTGAAACATCATGCATTTATGAATAGAATGTTTCAATATGAAATGATAGATATGGAAGTTCCAAGATTCTTATATGACTTGATTACTATTATCCTTTTTATGATTCAAATTTCAACCACAACTTCTATAAGGTGTACACATACACTTTAAAAGATTTCTCAATGACCATGATTGAAATTTTGAATTTATACCACTTATAAGCTCAAAAATCCAGTAAACATACAACAACAACCAATATTTCACATTATAACAAAATTCCTCCTCTTGAAACAACAACCAGTATTACAATAGCAGCCAGTGTTTCTTCACATAACAGCCAGTAATTTTGAATATTGAAAGGATATTATAAAATGAAGCTAGAGAGATTATAGATTCATCAGATATAAAGATTGCATGTAATGATTCTAACTGAAATCAGAAACCATTCACAACTATCGACAATAACATTCATAACATCATAAAACGTTCATTTCATTTCAATCATCCACAAATTGCTCACACCAAACAAAAGAGGAAAATATAGCCAGGTAAACAAAGATCCACTCAAAGAAAACATGTGTACATGGTAGATAATAGCAAAGGTAAGATCAATGCACTATCATTAGCCAATATGGAACCCAATAAGTGTAAATAGTTAATATATTTGGTTTTAAAAAGTATAAACTGTGAAAAAAAAAACTCAAAACCATAATTGCATAGTGTAGAAATGAAGTCAAAATTTGCAAGAATTTTTATCAAATATATGTAGAACAATAGAGAAAATACATTTTAACCATCTACTTGAAAATTGAAGTCAAATATTTCATGGGATTACAAGGAACAAACATAAATAGAAATTAAGCATAACTTTTTTGGTTTATACAATCAAATTTTGTTATAATAAGGACATATCAACGTCACAAATATCATATCATTAGGAAGCTACAAATATATTATTCATGTTGATTTATTAAAACTAAGCACAATATATG
Source organism: Cupressus sempervirens (assembly GCA_028749045.1). NCBI lineage: Eukaryota > Viridiplantae > Streptophyta > Pinopsida > Cupressales > Cupressaceae > Cupressus > Cupressus sempervirens. The sequence continues at coordinate 250,986,196 of CM053784.1, read as the reverse complement.
TAGTCTTCCCATGTCCTCCTAGCTATCTCATCTTGAAACTTTCCCCAATCATCCCTATCTTGTTGAGTCATCCCATATGTCTCAAGTAATGGTACATTTATCCCATCACAATCATCATCCTCTTCTACCTCTATTTGAGATGGAACACCATCCTCTATAGTTATAAAATTGTGTAATATGCAACATGCTAAAAAAGAAATTGTTTGTGTCATTATCAGATAAGACGTTGCATACCTCAAGATAGGAAAACGTTGCTTCAAAATCCCAAATGTACACTCTATTGTATTCCTAAGCGAGGAGTGTTGGTGGTTATATAACTCACATGTAGTGTTTATTGGTTTTATCTTGAAAACTCCTTTAGGTGATAATGTATACATCGATAAGGGGCAAGAAATTTGAGAACATTTGGATACCCAGCATCAACTAAAAAAAAATTCCCACAAAAAATGTATAGAAATGAATATTGTCAAAATTTTGCCTCATTTCTCATAAACTTCACTATAAAATCATTTACAAGTAGATTTGACATACCTAGGGGAACTACCAATGGATCTTCTTTGGAGAGAGCCGAAGCAAGAACATAGCTATCCGTAGCAAACCCTTCCCAACCAGCAAGAATGTATTGAAACTTATAATCAAATGAATAAACACCAATAACATTCTGCAACAAGTGGCCTTGTTTGTCATAATATTTAGCTTATATCTCGACATTGATAGTAACTAGTATGTGGGATCCATTAGTTGCTCCAATACAATCCTATGAGATTCAAATGTGTAATAATATGAGTAAATATCAACTAATATGATTAAATGTGAAGCAAGCATGTAGAGCTATGAGATATACCTTGAAGTATGAATCAAAATGATATTCCCAATAATCTCAGTAGGAGTGTTTAGAATAGCAGGTACAAGATAATCAACGTGGAGAGATAAGATAGCCCCTAGGACCTTATGAAAGTGTCAGCTAACTGTCTCTCTTGAGTGACCAAAGTTGTGAGCAATCTTACGATTCCTCAGATTGTGGCCAAGTGTATGGAGGAACATCACTAGTTTTTCATTCAACCCTATGTTTACTATATCTTGAATGTTGGTTTTTTGCCTTAGAATATCAGCTAGATGAAAGAAAGTCCCTCTAGTCATGCAAATTTGGTCATGACAATCTATCTCATTAGAATGGACAATTCACTTATAAAATGGAATTTTGTCTCTTTGGCACTTACGTCTTTCTCTTCTATCTTTTTGAGCAGATATTGTTATAGAAAGGGATTTTTTTAGTGGCAATTAGTCGCCAAATGGCGAATATGTCTCGATCGGGCTATAGAAATTGGCAAAAAAAAACACCATATACTAGTTCACCGGTTCGCCCAGATTTTATAAAATACTCATATAGTGGTCAGAACGTTCGCCACTATTATTACATAATTTCAGTTTGGTAGTCGAGTTCTTCGCCCATATTTCTCTTTAATGTTTACTCTTATTCGCCACGGAATTAATTGAGTGTCTCTTTCAACGATCATCATTCGCTAAATTTCCATTTTCCTATGTGAAATTTTTATTTGTCCTAGGACCCAATTCACCATGCATCACACACAATGGGGTCCCAAATTCCTACCATATTTGCCCACTTGATTACTTGAAATTACGCGGGCTTCGTCAAATATTAGTTCTTATCATATGTAACGGTCGGCCCATTCGCCAAAATGAAAATGGTTTATTTGTAGTTTTCTATTTAAGACATGAGTTTCATTATTGAAACATGTCGAAAGGAGCCTTCTTCATAGTATTGCGATCAGTAGAGAACTGGAATGACTACGACTACGAGTCCATAGTAGTTTATTGCAGCCTTAATTTGATGGAGATGTCACAGTCAAATTTAAATAGGAAGAGGAGTAGGACTAATGAAGGTGGAGATGTCCAAGAGAGGCCAACGAAATGCAAAAATATATCTTCATACTTTGGCAGGGGTAGATGCAACAGTGTTGGTCAAAGTAAGGAAGGTACATCATCAGAGGAGCATGTACAATCTCAACCTACATAGTAGTCCATTCAACAAATTGGGGAGCCTAATTAATCTGGTGACAGAGTTGCAGAACCTGATATCTCTAATGAAGATGACCTTGAAGAAGAATATCCAGTAAATAACCAGTACCACGATGAATCAATCAACTTTGGTGATGATGATGGTGCAATTAACAGTAACAGTGACACTAAAGGGAGAGGAAAATCGAAAGAAAAAACTGATCGTCAGTGGGAGATGGCCAAGAGATTTAAATTTGATTGGGCAGCAAAGTATCCATTCATTGAGCCCGTGGACAATCCAATTGTAGGTGAGCCACCAGTAGAATGCAAATGTGCAATTTGTAGTTGGAAGTATAAAAAGGAAAAGTGGTTGCAGCTTAAAATAGACACCATAGAGAAACATGTTGGTAAGATTTACAAAACCTCAACTGTAGATGGTAAGGAAATAAAAGTGGTAAGATATAAAACAAAGGAGCAATGTCAACATAAAAGGAATGCTGAAGAATATTATATGTTTCAAAAATTTCAAATGAAGCCTGGTGAAGTTCAAGGTTCTATTAATGCTATTTTTGCAAAAGCAAGTGAAGTAGAAGAATGTGGAAAAGTTGTTCAATTAAGTAATGTTTTCTATATTTTGAGCAGAGGGCGTCCAATGACAGACTATCCAAAAATGAGTGGTTTTTTACACTTTCTGAAAGTTCCTAACTATCCTGTCAATCATTGGTCGATAAACAGTGGATGGGAATGGGCAAGTTGTATTGCGCAGGTTGAAATAGAGGATGTACAAAGAAAAATAAAAGAGTCAAGCTTTATTGCATTGTCCTTAGATGAAGTTAAGGCAATAGATAATACGTCATGGGTATGCATGCATGTTTATACTGTACAGAATAATGTTCGCCAACCACATCTACTATTTGTTGCTAAATTGAGAGACAATGCGATAGCGGAAACTTTATTGCAGTTAGTAAAGAGAAATTTAATTGAATATGGAGCTATGGATGAATTGACAATAGCGAAGAAGTTGGTCTGTGTTGGAGCTGATGGAGCTTCAGTAATGCAAGGTCAAAGGAATGGTCTTTGCACAAAGATGTCAGCTTCTTGTTCACCATATGTTGTTGACATTCACTATATGGCCCATAGGATGAATCTTGCTTTTAGAGTTGTGAAGAAGTTTCCTTCAGTAAACAAGGTTGAAGATTTAGTAAGAGAGTTGTATGCATATTTTTGTCGAAGTCCCAAGTGTTTTAGGGAATTTCAACACTTTGCTGATGGAATTACCGATGGAAACAAGCTTCTAAAAGATGTTGATACCAGATGGATCTCTTTGGATGGACTAGCACATCGAGTATTTTCCGAATATCAATCTTTGATTGGACTGATGTACGAAAATCGGGACAATGCAAAAAATCAGAGATGTGGCGACCTGCTTCGAAGGTTAAGCAATATAGAGAAACTTTTGAATTTGGCATCTCTTCTTCCCATGCTAGAAGAAATGAGGTTAATTATGAAAAAAGCCCAGCAAAGAGCCATGTATATTGTAGAATATGCTCAGTTGCATAAAATGTCATGCCGAGTCCTCGATAGTCTCTATCATACTGACCTAAATTTATCCGATGATAGATTTAATCACTGGCAAAAACTAACAAATTTGGACGATCCTGATAATTATTTAAAGATCGTTGAAAATGGAGATTTATGTGTTTGTGTAAGGGGATTTCAAATACCAATGTACTACAGTGCCCCAAAGAAGCGAGCTACAAGAGTTACAAGGGAAGAGTTTACCAAGATCCTCAAGTCTATAGCATCTACTACAAGGGACATAGCCTATAGAGTTTCCTCTGATATAATATCATGATTCCCATATGATCAACTGCTTGAGGCCATGGCAATTGTGTTTCCTCAATATTGGTCCTTCAACAATAAGGAAGATTATCGTAGAAGGCTGTTGATTTTGATAAAGGAATTTTGCAAATCTATAGAATTCAATGGAGTGACTATCAACGCAATATTAGATGAGGATCTTCTTAGACAGCAATCAGGCACCTTTGCAAGGACCATGAAGCATCAATATCAATTAATACGTAACCCACATGAAGAGGGCTCGACAACAAAGCTTTGGACAAAACTAAAACAGAGCACATTGTTGCGTGAAGAAATTTTAGAGCACTTCAAGCTTGTTGATCTATGTCAAACCATGATATTGGGTTTAGTGGAGGATGAGAGAGTTTTCACTGTTTTGGGCTTCCTAAAATCAAAGCTAAGAAACAAACTAGACAAGAATTTGGAATCATGCTTGAGGGTATACACATCTAGGTATAATGTCAATACTTTTCCTTTTCAAAAAGAAATTGAAATCTGGAAGAAAAGATGCAAAAGAAGAAGGGTGGGACTGGGCAACACCATTAACCAATCTCCTACAGCGACTCCAAGTGGGACAAGTACAGTTGGTAGTGGCACTGGCCATGGGATAGGGAGTCGGAGTCATAGAAGTGGAGGTTAGAGTGAACTTGAAGTTGAAGAAGACACAAACGAAAATGAAGAGAACAATGAAGCAACTAGACTACCAGAACTAGATGATGATGATGACATAGAGATGAATTGGAAAATTTAAGAAATTTCTGCTAAATTAGCAGTGGCAACCAATAGGTATTTTTTGAACTTATTAACTTCTATATGGTATCCTATCATTCAATGTTCATTTTAGAAAAGCAAGAAATTAGAATGTATTATGTTTCATCATTAAAATTTGAGAACAAAGAGTATTATTACTGTAGAGTGTAGTTTATATCATGTCATCAATGATCATTCATATTTGAATTTGAAATTCCTGAATGAAATTTTATTTTCTATTTTATTCATTTATTCAACATACATTGAATTGGAAAACATGAAAATTAGATAGAATCATAGATTCAATTCCACAATTAATAATTATTAATGGTTTTCATTTGCAATATTCAGCTAATATGGTACAATTCTTGTAAGCCAATGACCCTGAATTCCCTTTTATAGAAAAAAGGGAGCAACAACAGCTTCAGGTTGATTTGCCTAATGTGGTCTCAAAATCTAAATCAGTAAGACATCTACAAGTCTAAAACATCTCTACAACTTTAGTTGTACATTTCTGCATTTGACAGGCCGGTTTAGTAAATTAGCAATTTTAGCATAGGCAATAGCATCTGCAAGACTGCAACATTGATCCTGTTCAAAAAACAAAGTTCAAACTTGTTACTTTAAACTCAATTCTAGAGTCTAGACTGTAGTATGTAGGATAATATGAAAGATATTCATATATAGTAAAGATATAGAGATGATTGAAACTGAAAGTACTTTCACATACAGACTATAAGTTTCTGTAGTATGCTCCATTCTTCTTCAGTTGAAAGGGAAAATTTTATGATGTTATGGTAAATGCCCTGCATTCTCCTCAGCATTCCATACTTGGAAGAGCGAGTTTCAAGCAATGTTTGTTCCACTAGTGCATGCAAATTTGTGAATGTTTTGATGCACTTTGCAATGCATTCATGAGTTCTGTCCTGAGGAAGGTTGCCTAAATCAGAGGTTATTTGGTCCTCCAACTTTTGTTTGTAAACTTCTCTTCCAACGAAACCCATTGTTGAGAAATCAGGTCCAGGACTCGGTAAACCAAGAGATATCAATTTTGTTGTTTTATTGTTCATCTTGGCGAGCTTTGGCCCAAATAAAGCAAGAAATTCTTCTGCTTCTGTTAGTTTTTGACATTTATGAAATACAGAGGTCGCCTTTATTATTGAACCAATGCGGTCCTGAATTCCCTTGCTTGCCAAATGCCTGTCAGCAGTGCTGTTGATTTCTTCCATAATCCACTTTGCAGTTTTCTATCTCTGACCAAAACTTTTGTTCTCCTCAAGTTGCTCTTTCAGCTTCCCAAAAACATCTATAAGAGCTTTGTAGAGTTTGAACCAATCACACAACCTATCAGCAGAAGTCTTTATGTTCCCCCAGAAGTAATTTTTTATTTGATTTAATGTATTATTTACATGGTCATTCAAGCCATTTTCATATTTTTTAATAGTATCATTTTCCTTCTTTAGGTCTTCTTTCATTTCTGAGTACTGGTGTTCACTATGTTTTCTTATTTGCTCTGCTTTATTTTCCCACCCTTTTGCTTTCTCTTCCCACTCTTTTGTTTTTACCCTCTCATTTTCCAATTCTTTATTTAACTTATTGTTTACCTTTGCAGCATTCTCCAAGTTTCTATATAACTTTGTTGAAGATTGTTTTTCAGCCTGGAGTTTTTTTCCCATTTTTTCCAAATTTTCCCTCAGAGTTTTCAGTTCTGCGTCCATTTTTTCTTGCTATTCAATTGCTTCTTTAGAGCCAGAGGATGAATTTTTTATCTTTTTCTCTAATTCTTTGCATCTTTTTACTGCTGCTTTCTCACTTGCCTTTACATTTGCCAGGTCCGCCTTTAACTTATCTATTGTGCCCTGAAGCTTTCCTTTCTCTCTCTCCAAATTCATCACTAAACTGTAGACCACTTGGTTGGTCATTTTGGACACATTTATCTTGTCCAAATTTTTAATTTTGGATAAATCCATTTCGAGGGTGCTAACTTGAAATTCAGATGGATCTAACTGACTCTCTGGTGGATTGTTGTCTCTAGCTAGGGGCATAACAACCATGAATTCCATCATATCTTTATCTGGGTCATATGTGGGAAATAGCCTGTTGGTTGCAGGTTCTGCATCACGAGCTACAACAATTGCTTCCATCTTCATTGCCTTACTATTTTGTCTCTTCTTGTTTTTTGATTTTTCATAGTTAGTTACAAATTCATTGTAACAAAAATCAGGATTTTGTGAGACAATTGAATGTTTGAATGGTGAAATAGCAGTAGCACTTGCTCTGATGTATGACCTTCCACCAATACCATGAGGATAACCAACACCTAGACCCATTAGTGGGGTTTGTGGACTATTTTGAGGGTTTTGTCCTGAAGGATGGGCAATTGTTGGACTCACAGTCACCATTGGCGTTGTTGTACTAGTAGTACTACTAATACTTGTCATAACCTTCTGCTTCTTTACACTTTCTTGATCTCTGGGACCAATTTTTTTTGCATCTATATACAATGTCCTTTTCGGACCACTAGTTGTAGTTGTACCCATGATATCTACAGCTGTGGGAGTGACAGTTGATTCGGATTGAATCTGAGTGCTTGGAAGTGGAACTGTAAATGAAGCAGGAACAAATTTAATTAACTGAGATGAATCCAATGTGGATGGAATTGACTGAGTTGATGATTGATCTCCATGCCCAAGGCCTGGTTTCTGACCATTTTTTGGTGCTACAGCTGGTGATTGAGATAGTAACCAAACCCCTTCTCCACTGGGACCCAGACCACCAAAACCTTGGTAGCCCATTTTTTCTACAATTTCTGCCCCTTTGCTATATATAAGTTTGGTGGATGCATCAACTCCTATCTGAATTTTTGTACTGGATGAGGGATTCAAAGAATCTTGGTCATTGTAATCATCATTAGTATCACTGTGATGTGCTTCAGTTGGATGCTCCTTATTCCACAATTCATCAAATATTATATCTTCTTCAGCCTCATCATGATCTAAAGAGGTCTTTGGCTCGCTGAGATTCTTCCTCATTTCCCAAAATTGATAAATTTTCTTCAACTCCATCCAGAATCTATACAATCATTCATTAGCTCTTTTGGAATAGGTTTTGTAGATGGTTTATCAGCTTTCTTGTAAAATTGGATGATGTCATGCCCTACACTTTTCCTTTCTATTTGTGCAATGCCATTATTTGTGATGACAATTCTTGTATTGACATATTATTTTCAGCAACATATTTCTCCATCTATTTTTTGACCTCCTCCCAGGAGTCCATGTTTTTAAAATTTTCAATCAAAGGCATACTTTCATGTTGATATTTGCTTGCAGAAGTCCCAATGCCCTTAAGCCTTGCTCCAATTATGTTCAATGGATCATACTGCCAGTGACTGTCTACATCAAATCGAAAAATTGAAAAAAAGGCTTTTGCCACTTTGAATCCTCTTCTCTCAAATGCGAACCCTCCAAAGGAGAATGGCAAGGAGGGAAATATCATTTTCTTTTGCTGACCATGAAAGAGTACATCTGTGCTCTCCATTTGTCGTACATATTCCAATGCAAATACCATCTCTGTTACATGTATTGGAAGTTTGTAGGGTTCTACCCATGAACCGTAAAACCTTAACACAGTGTACTCTTCCATTAAGTACCAGTCAGCCAATTGTAGTTCACTTTCAAGTTGAATGCAATTTCTACAAGTAACAAGCAATCTAGGCATTGGAGTGCCTGTAATTTTATGGTACATTGCTGCCAAAAAGAAGTCTACAAAATTGTTGTAGTTCCTTCTGTTGTCAATCATCCTTATATGAGGTGTCCACTCATATATTGGATTTTGGTCTTCAGTCTGACTACAAAGCTTGTTTGCCTCAAATAATGCACGATGCTTTGCTAGGAGAAGATAGCACAAGTAGGTTGTGAATCTAAATGTCTTATCTGAACCTCTTTGAATCATTAGTAATTGATCTTGCATGCAACGAACAATGTGCTCAATAAAATGATATCTTACTGGTTCTTTTTTAAAATGAATATGATAAAGCATTTCAAGAATGCTAGCATCCACTTGTTTGTTACTATCCAATCCCAAACAAATTGCTATCAAGGAAATATTGTCCTGTGCCCATGGCACAAAAAATTCAAAATCATAAGGAGGCATGTGATTTGGACTCAGCCTACAACCGCTTGTTATTCCTCTGATATAAGAATCTCTCTGTTCTGCATCTAATTTTTCATAATCATCTGCCAGCTTTCCCAAGTCAATATGTACGTTTGAATGTTGTTGTTGAAACCCTAGGTTCAACATACTAGCAAATTCACTCTCAATTATGGACAAAATTTCCTCCTGAGTAATTTTATTCACAATTGCTTTTCTATTTTCATCATAATTTTCAGCGCAGAGCATAACAATTTCTGGGCAAGGGAATACTTGAGGTAACGCCATGTGTGCCGACCTAGCTAGCCACGATGCAATTTTATTTGCAGTTGCATTTACACTAGGGTTAAATGAACAAAATTTTGAAGCCTTATTTGGATCGTTCCACTTGTTTTCAAGTGCAAATCTTATCTCCATTATACCCTTATTTCCATGAATAACAGGATCATGTATATCATGGAATAAATCACTGAAACCTGGTGTTTTAAGCATATTGTGGAATTATGTTATTTTTCCCATGTTATTCTTGGTATTTGTTTTGCCCATCGTGGTAAATATTTAAATACAACTACAAGCCTACAAGGGTGATTCAAAATTAAAACCTTACAGACTAAATTTTTTTATATAATATAAATAGTAAAGTTGTAAAATTTAAAATGCGGGACATAATTTTTCAGGATTTTAGTAGTTACACTTACCCGTTCACGTTCATGTTGCCCTTAGTTTCAATTTTTGTAGAGAGCTAAGAGTCTAGAGACTGTAGTTTGTTGCTTTCCTCGGACCACAATCCTCAACCCAAAAATTAAGAATACGTAACTTTGTTGCACTGTAAATTTGTAAATTGTAATTTGTAACCCCTTTCTAATTTCTAAATCTGCAAACAACGTATAACTACAAAATTAAAGAAACTTAACGCGCCAAAATTGTACAATCTGTACTCTATAGTCTATAGTCGATACACTTGTCACACAGTACACTTTCAGTATAAATGTGAGTGGAATCGTGGACCACTAGTGTTACCTAACTCGTCATAATGTATTAATGTCATTCATAACGTCACTATTAACTGCAAGTGGAATGTGATTATGTCAATGTGTTAACTGAGCAGTGACGCGTGTCATGTTTCCGAGACGTGTTTGAAATGACAGGGTTTCTTTTTCCTTTTCATCGCGAAACTCCACTTTGGTCATTGATCTATTAACATCCAACGACACCGGTGAATGGTGTGGTGGCCTCGTGGGTCGTGGGTCCCACTCCCATTAACTATGGTAGTTAGGTATCAGGATGACTCACATCACGAGTTAGACATGTCAGTGTCACGTCATCACCAAATTGAAACTACATTGTTATTTGTTGGTCGATCAAGAAGTTTAGTGACACGTGTCATGTTTTTGAGACGCGTTTGAAATGGAAGGGTTTCTTTTTTCTTTCATCTCGAAACTCAACTTCGGTCGTTGATCTATAAACATCCAACGGCACCGGTGAATGGTGTGGTGGCCCCATGGGTTGTGGGTCCCACTCCCATTAACTAAGGTAGTCAGGTATCAAGATGACTCACATCACGAGTCAAACATGTCAGTGTCACGTCATCACCAAATTGAAACTACATTGTTATTTTTTGGTCAACCGAGGAGTTTAGTGACACCTGTCATGTTTCTAGGACGCATTTGTAATGACAGGGTTTCTTTTTCCTTTCATCCCAAAACTCAACTTCGGTCATTGATCTATAAACATCCAACGGCACCGATGAATGGTGTGGTGGCCCCGTGGGTCGTGGGTCCTACTCCCATTAAATTACGAGTATAGTTAGTATATTATTGTACTTGCCGGTAGGCTAGTACTATTGCATTTAGTTTGCACAATAAGTAAATTATTTTAGAATCAACCAACCAATGAAAATAAACTATTTTTCTTTTTATCAAATATTTCTAAAGTTTTTATATAAATTTATTATTCTCATATATTATCTATACTATTTATCTGAATGATAATTGGTTCTTTTTATTTAGTGTTATAAGACCTCTTTTCTCAGAGGCTACCTCCATGTTCATTTATTTTCGGCTAGATTCTCGCATACTTTTTGACATAAATTTTCTTTTACATAGATTTCAATATCACAATTTGTAAATTGAATAAGAAATAATTATATTATTAAAAAAATTAATAATTCAAGAAAAAAGAGTTTATTGGGTTAATCCTAAGCTAGGTGATTCTGATAACATTTTGATATGCAATAATCTATAAATTATACAATTTTAAATCTAGAGAAGGATTGGTTAGAACCTTCTTCACTAACTTGGTTATTAAAAATTAAAATTAAATAATTTAGTAAACTATTTTAAATGTATATTTGTATAATTATATATATTCTAATAAAATATTTAAATTATTTTGTACCTAATTAGAATTTATTTTAATTGAAGTTAAAATTAGTAAATTTTTTGATTTATTTTAACCAATATTTGATATGCAAATTAATAAACCTTTTGCAAACATTGGTATATCAATGAAATTTTTAGATTATAGAACTAATATGGAACTAGGTGATTCCATTAGTTTACTAATAATATTTTATATTCACATAGGCTTTTATAAACAATTCAATAGAAAATTAAAAAATGCAAAATATTGCAATGTTACATAAGTAAGCATAAGAAGTTAAAACAATGAAATACAATTTTATATGGAACTGAAACTTGAGAAATTTCATTGATATTTCTTGAAATTTACAAATTTACAAAATTGGGGGAAAACCCTAGACTCTAGAAGTACTATACTATTCGTTGTAGAAACCACCAGAATTAACCATGGTTGTGAATTCTTGTAGCCAGTTGTTGCTATCTTCCACTTCATCCAGGAAAAACAATTTTCGAATAAAATTCAACCCAATTCTTACGCATTTCCTATGGTGCTGCAACTACCCAGCAATCAAGCCCAGTAAAAATGGTTGCAGGACCACATTCTGGCCAAGTTCCAGAAGCTTGTGGACTTCACCCGCCCAAGGGATCCCCACTCCTGAAACTGCATGAGCGACAATTTCAATGTCATTACCCAAATATACTACTTTAAAAATCTTCCTCAGGAGCAGCAAAATTTTGGCCCTTGCTTCTCCGAGGTCAAGCAAGGAGGTTAGAAATTGTGACGTAATGTCACTGTTGACACGATATTGATTCTCATTCTTCAAAAACTCATGCCCCAGAACCATTTTGACAGCAGCAATAACAAACTTCACACCAAAGCATGGAACAACCTCATTGCAAATTGACAAGAGATTTTCCTCAGGAACGCAACCTAGAAAGGCCTTCTACTCCTCTTTCAAAATGCATCTCAGGCGAATAGGGTTGTCCATCTTTACTGCAAAGTTCAAACTAACACTAAAAAATTAACAAACAATTAACAAACTAGACCTATCAACTACCAAAAATGAGATGAGCAATGATGAAAGAATTAGCTCAAACGCCTATAAATAAGCTTGGCGGGCAGGATGGCAAGGATTATTTGTTTGTTTCCGTCCGACTGCCATTTCAATTACATTAAATTTGCAAATATTCTCAAATCTTGAACATAATTGCAAGTACGTGCCGAAAAGGCCAATTGTAATTAAACACTAATACCGTCCATTGTCCTGTAATGTGTGTGAAGCCACTTAACCGATGGAAAAGGCCAATTGTAATTAAGACTAATAGTAATAGTACTACTGCTAGTGGACTATGGCATGTCCTGTAATGCATGTGAAGCCGCTTCGCCGATGGAAAAGGCCAATTGTAAATTGTAATTAATAGTGACAAGACATCAATATACTATCTCCTGCAACTTAAGTGATACACGCTAGACAGAAATGTGTCACCATTCCAGACACTTGAACAAGGTTGAGGCTTCACATACTAGTGAGAGAATGTCGCTATCACTGACATGGCATTTAATTCTTTCCGGGTGCACTGTACTCCACATATAACTTACCTTGATACGTGTCAACATTTCGATGACTACCTCGACAATTCTTCTTCCTTCAAGAAATGTTGGCCGAAATTAAACCTTAGCCATTGATCTTGGATCATTAGACGGTCTGATTTCTCAAATAATACATTTAACATAATTACAATAGTAGTGGCCAATAATTAATGTAAGTTGGTATGTTAGGTTAGGCTACTTATTTCCCATCTTTTGAAAATAGCTATACCAACTATAACTTTCTGAAAACCATTCGCCATAACAAATAAATTAATTCAATTATTTGGAAAATAATTTTGCCACCTTTTTATAAAAAAGGTATCGGTTATTAAAATATTCGCCAACCAATATCCATATTTCAAAACATAATTCGCCATCAATATTAATAATTTTATTAAAAACAAAAATTATAATCGCCATTATTTTATAAAAATTGTCTAAACTATTAAAAAAATCGCCACCAAATATCCATCCATTGACGCATAATTTGCCAACACTATTAATTTTTTTTCACCCAAATGACATGTGATTTGCCACAATTTTATAAATTTTGGGAGGGGGGGGTTACTTAAAGTTATCCCTAGTTATAGATGTCGCAAGGAAAGCAAGAATAGCAAAAACAACATGAATTAATCTGGTCTTCCTAACAATGACAACCAAGAATCTTTTATCTCTAATAGGAGTCATTGGTAATCTTTAAAAAGGTTGTAGTTATACATGAGAATATAGTATTTGACTACATGGGAAATTCTCAGAGAGTTTGCAAACTATGATCCAAACATCAATAATATATGAACTTTTTCTAATATATAATCATCTTATCTAGACAATAATGTTTTTTATCAAACTTTTAGTAAGAGTCCCAAGAAATATCTATTTTATGCATTTTAAATGGTTGGGAGGTTCCATACAAGTTTGGTGTGGATAACAAGTGATGAGACAAATATTGTGGAGTGAGAATTATGTGTTGTTTAAGAATATAGATAAACATATTTGACTAGACTCTCCCAAATTAAAAAACAAAAGAAATTTCCATCAACATAGCTCTTGTCTCATTCTTAAAATTGCTATAAAAAAAAAGGTAGATATTACAAGATCTAGATTTGATTAAATGAGTAAAAATGAAAGAAGGATTGAGGAACTAGCATGTGTTGTCAAAGGAATTTATCCATGAAAAGACTTGAACTATAATACTAAGCAATTGTGCAAAGAGCTAAGTCAAGATAAATAGTTCCTCTGACTGTCTACCTTTCTCATCATAGCTATTTCTAGCTAGTACTACATTATTCATCTACATTAGTGCCATTTGGCATATTCTTTGTAAATAATGTTTAATGAAGTAATAATAGTTAAAATATAGAGAATCACAAACTGATGGAAACGATGCTTTCCTTTGCATATCATGATTTTTGAAAGAATATGTGCTCATTGTGTTCTAGAGAAAATATCATTGCTTGACAATATTTTATTACTAGTTTTGGTGAGGTTTAGTTTAGAGGTCTAACTTAATTGTTTCGATAGAGATGAAGTTCATTATTGGATGAAAAGGGCATTGGACATTTCATAGAGAAGAGATCACTATTTTTTTTGACATAGATATATTCGCTTTTATCAAGAGCTCTGTTAACTTCATGATTTCTCTAGAGTTGTATAACTGTCACAAATCTGTCTAGCTATCATAAATGCAAACAAAAATTAGGGAAAAACAAAGCTTCAATGAATGTGATAGGGATAAAGCCATGTCATGGAGAGATCTAGAAACAAAGAACAACACGTAGAATGTTGGGAAATGCAATAGATATATTCCAAGAAAATGTCAATGAAAAGTAGTTGCAAGTTAAAGCAGTGTTACAAATTCTTGCTTGTCAAAAAAATACTAAAACTTATTATAAAAAATAGAGTGTCCATTTCATATCCAATTGAATAATTTTTTCTAGCAATGATATGATGGGGAGCTCTGTGATAGAACAAGGGTTTTTTGATAAATTGTACATACTTGATATCCTCGTACTTGAATCCTCTTTGAATTTTCCATTGAATTCCAGATGCAATGATATGATGGGGAGCTCTGTGATAAAAAAAGATGGTTTGTATGTTTATAGTGAGATTTCATAACACACTGAATGATTAACACAGAAATAGGAGCGTGATGAGAATAATATAGAGTGAAAATTAAAATGAGAGTTTTGCACTCCAATTTACCAGGGCAAATCTCGAAAGAATTTAGGAGATTATTGGTAATCTGGATAATTAAATCATTAAAGAATACACATACTAATTCTTGATTTGAAATCCAATTGACCAGCCTAAAATTTATTTAAAAATTGGGTAGAATAATTGCAGGGCTCGAAACCCTATGTAGCAACCTAAATTTTGGGAAAAAATTCGCCCAAAATCACAAAAATGGCTGATAAGATGCATTTGAGATGGCGTACAAACATTCATCTATATACAAACTTTGTTTATTTATTTATCTTTTTGGCCATGATGATAAAAATCTATTGGAATGTGAAGCATTTACTCAAAGCACAGTAATAAAAATGAATCGTCGAGATGAAATAGATTGCAGAAGGAGAAGAATTTACATAGCTTAAAGAGCTTAATTTGAATCGTCGAGATGAAATAGATTGCAGAAGGAGAAGAATTTACATAGCTTAAAGAGCTTAATTTTCCATTGATATCCAGATGCAATGATATGATGGGGAGTTTTGTGATAGAACAAGGGTTTTTTTGATAAATTGTACAGCGATTTCTTAAATACAAAACATGGTGAAAATCACAACAATAGAACAATAATGGTATAGTTAAGTGGAGTATGAAATTAGACATTTTTTTTTTTTTTTCAGACTACAGGAATCAGTGCAACACGGCTCCCCTATAAACTGCAGTGCGCCTGGTAAACTTTTTTAACGTGACCGGTAGCGCTGGCGCGACACGCCCACCGGTACCACGAGGACGGGGGAGACTAGAACCCATGACCAACCCCCTGCAACAGGAAAGATTTAGCCAACCGAGCTAGGGCCCCCGCCCTTGAAATTAGACATTGTAATGCAATGGAGTTCACAAACTATTTGATGAAGCCCTAAATTTGGCAAATTATAACCTCCATTTAATTACCCTCTCTAACCTTCTTGAGGACATTACTGATGTGAAGAATCTAGTGATCCAAATCTATGTGAACTATGAGGTATAAAATATTGAAAAGAGACATTGTGGTCATTCATTGGAAACAAGAGCTTGTTTACATACCTCTATTTCAATAATATGTAGATATGAAATATGTGAGCACAAAATACTAAATTTCTACATCGTGTAATGACATAGAAGCCTACAGAAACGATATTGAAGGGTTTGAAGGATTAGAACAACACACGATGATTATGACACCAAAATTTTGAAGACTCACAAACTTCATCGATGGCTCCAGCATATCAAAACATATATATGGGAATATAGTTCAAGAGCATAAAAATGAAATCACCAACATATAGTTCGATTTGTATTTAAAAATACACGATATAGAATAGAAAATATGGAAGGAGGAAAATATCACAAATCTACTTAAAAGCAACTTCCCCAACTCTTACATGCCCAGAAAAGGTGAACCCAAAAAAAACACACGCACCTTATTGAGCACCTAGGAATGTTCAATGAAGATGTACAGAGCTCCAAGCTGGAAATGCTGAAAACTCTGACCCTATAAAACTAAAATGCTGACACAATTAAAACCCTCTAAAATTAAAATGCTAAAACAATGTCAGACACAAGAAAAACAAAGAGAATCTGAACTCAAACCAATGAAAATGCAGAGTGAAGCATTCAAAAATGCAGAGACAACAAAATGGTAAGAATATTAGGTCAACTAAGTAAAAATATATTCATGGGGTGGGCACCAAAAAAATATGAGCAGAAACCAAAAATCTTCCAATTTCATTTTGATTGACTCTTCAAAAAGTGAAACCGAGTTTCAAAACTCAATTCCTAGTCTTGAAAGGGAAGTCACATAACTTGGTTTTGAGGAAAAATTAGAAGTTAGGCATTCTAATTCCATTTTGCCAATTTTGAAACAAACACATTTTTTTCCAAAATTGGGTTATGTAAAAGCCAATTCTCGTCATCTTCCTACAACCAAACGGACCCTAACAATTGATGTTTTGAGATCAATGACAATCAATGTGAGCACCAATATGCTATGTCTAACAAAAATATTTATTCACTAGAATGAATTATAAGTGTTTTTGAAGGGAAATGAATATTGTATTATTGCATGTTGATCTACCCTCTCCCCTCTCAGCATCTAGAGGTGTTTAACAATGAAAAAAAAAGTTTAGTTCTCAATGTTATTCCCTTAGGTCCATTATATTTATAATTTTTCAAACTAGTATAAGTCCATAAACTAAATTATGATATTGTATGCATCTATTTATCACCATAAGTGGATATAATTTATTCTTCTACTATTGTAAGAGAATTTCTAAAATGAATGACTCTTAAATACAAATTACAACAAAATAAAATGGCTTCTACCATTATAGGTTGATGCAAGTTTTCCCTTGCTCCCTATGATTTACATGCACCACTATTAAATCAATATATTTTTCAAATCTATATATGACATCAACTTTAGAGTTTGAAAAATAATTTATTTTTATGAACAAAAATAATTTGAGACAAAATTAGGAGATCTTTGATCTTTTTTGTCATTATGTGTATTCTTGGAGATTTTGAAGGCTTTATTGATAAAAAAAATATTTTTACAAATACGTATATGCTTGGAGACTTTAAAGGCTTTATTGATATTTTACAATTATGATACATATGTCAAGAGAAAGATTGGAGAGACTTAAAAAGTCTACCATTGTTTTAAAATTTCCTTGAGATGTAAGCTAGTTCAATAATTAGTTCTTATTTTCTTGTCTCATGTAATGATGATTATATTGAAGACAAAAGTCATTGAATACATTTGTGTCAGTTAAGATATTTTATATGGCACCAACAACTTATCATGTGTCACATGGTGGACATACAAAAACTTATAGATGCATATACAAAAGAAGGTATAATAATGGTTGTGTTTTTAATTCATTTGATGGCACAATTAATTCGATAAGCAAGAAAGGTTGTACATTTTCTCTTCCAACTACAAATTCAAAGTACACAATAAAAACTCAATTGTTAAAATAAAATGTTGCAAGCCTCAAAATTCCTAACAATGTTAATCATTATTTAGTTGTTGTAAAGTGTTGTGATGTTGATCACTCATTAAATGAAAGTATCACTTATTGAAAAAAACTAGAAATTGATTACTTAGCACACTAAACCACCCAATGGACCAGGAGTAGCATTTTTGACCAACAAAATATAGACATGTGTAAGTGATATACATCATTAGAGCTCTTACATAGAGCATTTGGAGTTGCAATCACCCCCTTTTTCATAAGGGTCAAAAATCTTTATTAGGGAGTTAATTATTTTTTTCACTCTTTAAGAGAGCCACATGAATCTAACTTGAACTAGTCGACACATTATTGGTTCATATTTTTGGGCCTATGTTTTGGGATATCCATTAATAATTTCCATCACCTATAAATTAATAGTTTTGAAATGTGGTCTTTTATTTTAATTTGATCACAAGTACATGTTTTGACTACAAATTCAAAAGATTTAAAGAAATTCAAATTTAGTGCATTAATATATTTTTTAATATATACATGGTAAATTGAATCATTTTATGATTAATTAAAATTAATATAGGTATACAAGGTAAATTGAATCTATTTGTGATTAACTAAAATTAATATAGGTTTTCTGCCACTTGCATCATTTATATATGGATTAGCATGAATCTCATCATGTTTCCTTTTGAAAACAATCAAAAGATAACATTTTAGCATATTTAGTTAATAAAGAATGGAAATCATTACCTAATGGTTTAATAAGTTGATTGAGTAAAATAATACATTTTGATTTGTTTCCATTCACAAAAGAAAACAAAAATCAATTGTACTAATGTGTTTCTCTCATTTAAAGAGGTGGACCCCTTTCTCTTCCTCTTTTCATTTTTATCATTTCCATATTTTATGTTTGAAAAATAGAAGTGGACATAGGTCTCAAAGGCTTCACTTGGAATAAGAATCATTGGTAAGCCCCTTTTCAAATACAAGTGTTATAGATTTATTTTTTCCATTTTATTTTTGCTTATTTTATTTTAGAAAGATGTTGAAAAATATGCTATTGCACCAATATTGTCAATTTGCATCATGACTATTGTCATGAATGCCTTAGGGAGATTTTTAGAAGTGTTTTGGAGATGAATGAGTGCTTATGTGTTGTCTTTATGACTTAGTTTGTCATTGATATCAACATATTAACTTTCTAAACAGTTTTATTTAGTGAGGTTGGAGGTTACTAAATTGCTCTCAGTGGGGCTAGCAGAGTGTTCTTGGATGTTCATAGATGCTATGTCTATGTTCACAGAAAGAGTTATGATTTTTTTAATGAGTTATGGAAGATTTATAGGAGTCTAGTTGTAGGACAATTTGCAAGAAATTGTATGATGTTGTTCATGTTGTATCTTTTTGGCAAGGTTGTAGCTTGTTTAATGAGCTTGGATTTTGGTCAAAAAGATGTTTGTGATGCTATGTTTAAGATGGTGTTATGTAGTTTTCATTATATGAAGACTTGTGAAGGATAACATGTGGGTTATTCATTGGAGGTCGATTCTATTATGTAATTGATGTAATATGTTTTGTAACATGTGGAACCTAATTGTAATATCTTATGATGGTCCTATATTATTCATTGTACATTAGGAAAGCTTCAAGGCTGACTCGATTAGCTATTAGGACTTTCTATAAAGGAAAGATGTTTCCTTGGTTGTGTTGGTAAACAAATTTGTCACTTTAAAATATGTAGCTTTCCCAATGGAATGTGTGTGGAAAATTAATTTCTCCAATAGTTGGATAGGCCTTTGGTACATGACCTTCCTCTATGTTAAAAGGGGAAGCTTCCTTGTAAGATATGAAATTTCATTTTTCAACAAAAAGGTATTCAAACTTTGAAATATAGAAAGAAAGCTACTTATAACCAATGCACCAAACGATGTCAAAGCTTTCCTTGGTTAACTTAAACCGCTAAAAAGAACAATCAAGGATTACGCTAAAAGATTATCATTAGCACAATGTTGATCCAATAGTAGTTAAACATTTACATAATATCGTGAAAACATCCATTACAAGAAGAATCAACACTTCAATAGTTCAGATTTGAAGAAAGAGAACCAAAAATGTGTTTCCCTTTATTTCCTCATACCAAGAACATAAGAGAAATTTCTAATTACAAGAACAAGATCTATAAATACTTTTCAAAAATTTCCTTGCTACCAAAACTCCAACATAAGTGTTCCCTAATTCAACCAAGTCCAAAAAGTCTTCCCCTTTTTACAATACAAATAGCCTTGTATTTATAGACTTTGTGAGATAACTACCCTTTCATTTGAGTTAATAACCAACTCTCATTTACGTATTTTAGAAAAAATTAATTAACCTCCACAAAATTAACCAAAAAATTATCAAATCCTTACCTTTGACCAAAAGCGATCACTATTCGCAAACTTGTAATTAGCATTGATACATTTTAACTATAGAAATCAATTACTAACTTCGGAATACATTTCCATGTGAGTCAACTTTATGTGTAATCGAATGCAGTCATCTCACTATTGATGTGTTCGAGAATTCTCTCCTTACTCGCATACTCGTAAACTTAGCATGATTTATTGCATATGAAGAAAGATTGATCTCATTGTGGATACTCGATAGTCTGCACTCTCTATGTCTGGCACATATTTACCTTGAGACATTGTTTCACAAATATCAAGTACTTTGTCTAGATGCAAGTTGTTTCTAATTTTTGATGAATATTTGGTTAGTAATGAAAGATGCCTCTACATGATCTTGCTAATACATCACCCTCTGTCGCACTCCAGTGAGGCATTTGACAAACGGTTTAAGTGCCTTGTCATTCTATCCATCTTAACATTCAAGACAACCTTCAACTCACATAGAATGCCAACTTCCATAGATAGTATTTGTGTTATTAATCTCCCAACTAATGTGTCCTCTCCAAGACTTTGAAATCCTCCTGCAAATGCTTTGATTATTCCATCTATGCCTGGACATTGTGAAAGACATATCATGCGCAATTTTCTCCTTACCAGTTTCATCCTTCAAACACTCATTGACCATGTGGAATGTCTAGTCATTGCAGGAAAATATGTCGTGGCTTCTCATCTTCAAACTTTCCATGTCATTTCTATTTGTATGTTGAGGATATACAAGGAAAATGTGCAACAGTGGTAGATGTTGGCATCATCGTGACCAGTCACATTTATTTGAGGACTTATTAAAAATCTCCTTTACACTTTGCCTATATGCCTTCGTTGCATTTTCCTTCAAGAATTTTCTTGCACCAACGGGATTTGGTCCAATAGATTAAGCATGTTGTCAGATACTAAGATAGAGACAATATTTGAAGTAGAACCAAGGAGTGACAAGGATAGAGACAACCTTTAGTGTACATAAAGATAGAGCTAAAATTACAAAGAGTGTGAGCACAAGTGGAGATTATGCTAGAGAATGGACAATCAAACAAGAGGACGATAAGAAGATTGATAGACTTGCATTGATTATGAAGAGAGCCCCTAAAGGTAAGAAAATTTGTGTTTGTTAGACTTGCAAATAACTTGGTCATTTTTCATCACAATGTCCTAAGGTAGTAAAGAAGAAAAGACCTAGGGAACCTTATAAGTCAAAGATTACACAAGATTGCTTCTATTATGATGAAGATGATGAATTCAATTTTAAGGTGATAAATTTATTAGAAGTTTATGATGAGGATGATAAAATTGGATTTGTTTCTATCAAAGAAGAAAGTCCTAAAAATTCAATGAACGAAGAAGTAGTAGAAGAGAAAATCTTAGCATCACATATTGAAAAAACAAGTTTGATTGGATAATAGATAGTGGTTGTTCTCACCATATGACAGGAGATATGAATAAGTTTGTTGAGTTTAACATTTATGATGGAGGAATAGTTAGAGATGGAATAATGGACCATGTCATATTGAAGGAAAAGGATATATTACACTTGATGGAAAGACTAACACTAAGGATGTTCAATTTTCTGATGGATTGAAACATAATCTTTTGAGTGTTGGATAGCTTGTGGACAAGGGATATCAATTGCAATTCACATAAAAGACTTCTGTAATCAAGGATAAATATGGTGAGCTTATTGGTACTGGTACAAGGACAAGAGGTAATGTATTTGAATTGAATCCTACTAAGATGACATGTTTGGTTGCAAAATTGGATGAAATTTGGTTATGGCATAAGTGATTTATCACATTAACTTTGATAACATTGTGAAGATTAACGCTACACATGCACTTAGAGATTTTCCTAATATTATGAAACCTTATAACATGATTTGAAAGGAATGTGTGATGGCTAAATAGAAGAAGAGTTCAATTATAAACAAATTATTTGCTACATCAGTGAAGTTGGAGATTATGCACACAGATTTGAGTGGTCCTACAAGAGCAAGAGTATTCTATGGAGAAAGGTATTTTATGCCTTTTATTGATGATTTTACAAGGATGATATTGTTAGCATTTCTTAGAGAAAAATATGAAGCTTTTGAGGAGTTCAAGTTATGTAAGAGTGGGGTAAAGAATGAATCTAGCTTGAAGATTAAGTGTTTGAGATCAAATAGAGGAGAATAATTCATTTCAATTGAGTTTAACATCTTTTGTGAAGATAATGGAATAAAGAGATATCTATCATCCCCCAAGACACGACAACAATATGGGATAGTAGAAAAGAGAAATAGGTTAGTTGGAGAAGCAACTAGAGCAATGATGTTTCACATATCTATTGGAGAGAAGCAATGAACATGTCAGTATTCACAATGAACAAAGTGTAGATTAGATAAGGTATGGGTAAGAAATATAATGAACTTTGGTTTTTACATACACCTACTATGAAGTACTTTAGAATCTTTGGAAGTATGTGTTACATCAAAAGAGATGATGATATTGGGAAATTTAACTCTAGAAGTGATGAAGGTATGTTCCTTGGATATTATTTGAAGAGTAAGGCATATAGGTGTTTTAATCAGAGATTGAAGACTATTGTTGAGAGTGCTAATATGAATGTTGATGAAAAACTCATAGGCTTTTTTTTTTAGGTAATAGGTCAAAGCATGGATTATTTGTTATTTTATAATTATTTTTTATTGATATTAATTATTATTATGTGTTGAGCTTATGTGCAGACAAACCCAAGACCTCCCAGATGAGAGGCTTGTGATTTACATTGTGTTATAGGCCATTGGATATGAAAATCTTAGAATTTAAGAAAGGCTACTTGATTATGATTATGATGAAAATACTAATAAAAGGATTAATAATCCAAATGTTGAGTAGGAGTTATTTTATGAGACTGACATTGATTTGCATAGTCAAATACAAAGAGAAATAGAGAGAGAGAAACCTAGATCATAAATCAGAATAAAGTAAGGAACACCTAGCTATGTTGGAAGGAATCACCCTGTGAATCAAATCATTGGAAGTGAAAAAAAAAATAGTGATGACAAGAAATAAGGCTAGTGAAGAAATTTGTTCTATATCTCAAGTTGAACCTAAAACTGCATATGAAGCTTGTAAAGTTGAATTTTGGATAAATGTTATGAAAGAGGAATGTGAGTAGATTGAAAATAATAAGACTTGGGAATTAGTTCCTAGACCTCAAGATAAGAATGTTATTAGAAGTAAGTGGGATCTTAGAAATAAGATGAATGAGAAAGGACAAGTGGTAGGGGACAAATAAAATTTAGTATGAAAAGGTTATTCACAACAAGAAGGAATTTATTTTGAGGAAACTTTTTCCCTCATTGCTAAATTAGAAGCGGTAAGAACATTTTTGGCATATGAAGTTGTGGTGTTGGAAATGTGAATCAAGGATACAAAACCTAGAATCATCACATAGCCACACATACACATAAATAGAGAGAGGAGAGGCAAGGAGATATGCCCTTTCAATCCCAAATTTAAAGAACTAGATATAGAAATATCAATGCCAACCAAAAAAGTAAGGAGCGCTACTGCAAACTAGACCTAGGAAGAATAAGGAGAAAGATAACTAAATCCTTGAAAACCCTAGATGATATGATAAGATACAACTAGATACAAGAGAATATGTAAAAAATACAAAGAAGGTATAGAAAAACCTTTAGAATCCTATTTTTATGTTTCTCATAATGATCATAATGGATCAAATCATAGACAAAACCCAAAAATCACTCAACGGTTTGACAGGGCTGAACTAGATGATCAGGGGTGACCCATTCACCATTGATGCATTAGGGGTAACCCAATTGGCCCTAACAAAATGAGTATGATGTTGATTCTAATTTCACAATTCTGAAAAAATACAAAAATGGTATTGAGATCAACAACTTTTTCATCGATTAGACATCCTCAACCTATAATAAGAAAGGGTTTTTGTTGTTGATGGGGGGTTTTCCTTAGTCAAGTCTCAATTTATGAATTTACCTTGAATTGAAAAAAGTAAAATAACATGAATGTAAAGTAAATGTATAATAGTAGGATCTCTTGAATTGAATGCAATGTGCTTATTTCACCAATTGAATTGGATAAAGAATATGAAGATGAATGGATGTAGAAGATGCAACAAAGGGTCTTGAATAGATTGAACGAGAACTTGAAGATGACTCCCACAATTTCTTGAATGCTTGAATCCTTGATCTTCAATGGAGGAATGCTTGAAGAATTCTTAAAGACTTGAAGGCTTGAATATGTGAGTGCTAGAGTGTTAGAGTTCTTTTGTGTGTATGCCCTTGTAGATTGTGGATGCATGATATGGTATCAGATAGGAAATGGAGAAAATAGAAAGGCTTATATACATATCAAAATAGAATAACTCCTACAGGCTGACCTACTAGGAATTAACACCCCATAGATATCCAAAAAGAGGACCCAAAATAGGGCCCAATCAAGGACACATTACAGTCCTGATTGGCCCATCAAGGGTTGCTCCTTGATTCTCTAATCATAATCATACTATACGCCTAACAACTAGGGCCCAAAACCTAGAGGATCTCTTTGGGATCCCAAAACATGTCTCAAATACTAGAAATTAGGCACAAAGTTTGAGATATAGTTGTTTCAATGTAGAGAGAAGATTCTAAGTGATTAAATGAAAGGAAGGGAGGACCTAGAAGGGTAGACCCGACCTCAAGCTTAATGCAATGAAAATAGGAGAATTAAGGAGGATCTATTAGGTTTTACCCCAAGTCCACCTAGGAGAAAGGACAAAAAATGGAAGAAAGAAGGGAAGGTGAAAGGAGATTGACAATCTCACATTAAATAGGTGTTAAACCTTCATTAAATTGGAGTGCTTCCAATTTATGACTATATAATAGCTAACAAGAATTTTAAAGTTTGTCAAATGGATGTTAAGTCATCTTTTCTTAATGGAGATCTTGAGGAAGAAGACTGCATTGAACAATCTAATGGATTTTCCCTGACAAAAGATAAGGATAAGGATATGGTTTGCAGATTGAAGAAAGCAGTGTATGGCTTTAAAAAAGCACCTATAGCTTGGTAAGAAAGATTGGACAAATATTTATGAAATTTTGACTTGAAGAAAGGTAATGCAGACAATAACATGTACTTGAGAAAGAATGATGATGGATTACTAATTATTGTTGTATTTTTTTATGACATTATTCTTGGAGGAAATGGTGAAGCTAGTAAGAAATACTCAAAAGAAATGAAGAATGAATTTGAGATGACTATTAGGGTGATCCCACAATAATGGGTTCCATTTTTTGACCAATTTTGACTCTGAAATCAATATTTTTGCAGCAAACGTCACGTTCAAGTGACTATATCTCCAAAACTATAAATAATTTCAAGATGACATAAACTAGTGATTTTGAGTACTTTGTTCCTACTTTGTAACCATATTTTTTAATCTAAAAATAATAATTATTTATGTCAATTTTTTTTATCTCCTCCAAAAAGTGGTACATAATAAAATTCAATATTTTCAAAAGTGACAGTCCGTTTCACACAACTTTTTTTTCTAGAAATGATAATGAAGTAATTCTTTCTGCGTTGGATTTGTAGCATCAATATCCAGTGTCTGCATTTGGTTTGATTTATTTTTGTTGAATATTGTATAGTTTATGAAGTTTTGAAGTGACATGAATCGTAATTCAGACATACATTCCGTTTGACACAGATAATTTGAAGTCAATTTATCATAAACCATTTTTTCTTTTTTGAATAGAAATGTATCTCAATAAGCCAGTGCCTCCATATTTTTCAAAAAAAAATTGAACTAATTTACTAATTTTCCCGAGGTGTCAAAGTCGGTTGATGTTCAATCGGTAATGAACCTATAATGAGTTAAACTCATATTTGAAAGTCTTAATGATTAAATTATGTAATAAAATTATAGTCGTTGGAAAGCTTGCTCCAAGAAGCACATTTTGAAATTTTTTTATTTTACAGTAGGAGATCATTCTCCTACAATTATGGCAGTCAAAAGAGCAAAAAAAAGAAAAAAAGAAAAAAAGGTTAAAATTTTTGTGATTTTGCATGTTCGTGCGAACATGGCGTTCGCGCGAACACGTTTACCATGTTCGTGTGAACCTATGTTCATGCGAACATGCAAATCATGTTTGCGTGAACATATATATCACATATGTTCGTGCAAACATACGAAATATGTTCACGTGAACATGATTAAAAAAAAAGTTCGCGCGAACACAATAAAGAACATATGGTAAACTCAATTTTGAAATTTTGAAATTTTTTTCATTTTTGTTCGTCCCACTAAAGTGGAACCCATTATTGTGGGTTCACCCATTATTGAAGAGATAAAATATTTATTGGGTTTGCAAATAAATCAAAATGAGGATGGATTTTTCATATCATAAACTAAATATATTAAGGATTTGTTGACAAAGTTTGGTTTAGAGAATTGAAAACCGGTTAGGAGACCTATGGTTACAAAATGTAAATTGTCTAATAAAGATGAATCTCCTAGTGCAAAACAAACAAGATACATATTTATGATAAGAGGATTGTAGTATTTGACTCACAGAAGACCATGTATATCTAATGCAATTGGGATTGTAGCAAGATTCCAAGAAAATCCTAAAGAGACACATTTGGTAGCACTAAAGAGGATATTCAAATATTTGAAGGGTACACCTAATTATGGCTTATGGTATGACATATCACATAACTTTATCTTATGTGTAAATACTATGATAGGAAAAGAACAAGTGGTGAAGAATTCTTCTTTAGGGGAACATTGATTTCATGGCTAAATAAGAAACAAAATTGCATATCAAAATCTATAGTAGAAGTAGAGTATGTAGTAGTAGTAAACAATTGTAATTAGATCATTTGGTTGAAGAGGATGTTCCAAGAAATTGATATTGAGTTTAATGAACCTATTAACATTAATTGTGATAACACAAGCACAATTAATATGTCAAATAATCCAATGTTACATTCAAAGACTAAGAACATTGCAGTAAAGTTTTATTTCTTGATTAGAGTATGTTAGTACAAAGGAGCATATTGCAGACATTTTCATAAAACCTTTAGCTAAGGGCACCTTTGAGTACTTGAGAGGCATAATTGGGGTTAAGACCTAACCTAATTTAGAATAGTTGATGCAAGATTGCATTAGGGTAAAAGCACAAACCTATGTCACCTTTTATAAATAAAAAAGATCTCACAACTTAAATTGTTCATTGTAATGACATAAAAGTGGCATTTGTGTTTAGAATTTAAAGATGATGTAAATTGATAAAATGTGTAAAATTTGATGAAGTTTGTGCCTGTAATTCTTTTTTAAAAACTAAGTAATAATTTTAGCATTTTTTTTATTTTTTAAGTCTACTTTTAATTTTTTTTAAATGCTAAAAATATAGAGTTTCATTCCCGCCAAACAAATATATGCAAATTATCATTTTTTTCTCTAATTTTGCAATATGTTATAGTTTACATCTATAGCTAGTGGTTAAAATAAATCAATGTATTATTTTTCTATTATAAGTGTTCAAAGTCAAACTTATCAGAAATTGAAATAAATTTTTCCACCAAACTTTTCCTATCAAATCTACATATTTTCTAAAATAAATTACATATTCTCTTAGAAGACTCTCTCCTCTAGAGGTACATATAAAGTTTTAAAAATTTTACATGATTTACTATTTTTTGCCTTTTTTTGAAGTGACATCTTATTAAATCTTAAAATACCTACTACAAATATTTTAAAATTATAACATATTATAACTATTCAAAACACTATAAAATTTAAATAACCATAATCTTGACTCTGAGACTTACAAAAGGGTATTTATAATTTTTGAAAAAACTTCATTTTTTGATGGAGAAATTAGCCTTAAAAGTGAGAAGTTTTCAAAATGAACTTTTTGTTTGTGTGGCTACCACATAGGATGTCACATAGATAGTTTCGGCCAAAACCATTATGTCCAAAACAGTTATGGCCCAAAAGTGTTTTGGTTGTAACCTAGGCCAACTCAACACACTTCCAGTCACATGGTGACCTCATATAAAAAAAAAAAATTGTTTTCATTGATTTTCTAATCAAGTAATTAGCGAAAAGCAATGTATATTATTAGAAAATAAATATTTTTTGAAGCAATTATTTATTGGATTTTGTGTGGAGTTGGAAAGACAATTATGAAGGATCGTCATTAAGGTTTTTTTTTTCACGTAGTTTTTATATGCTCTAAATTGAACCAATAAATTGTATTTAGTTAAATCAAAAAAATTAAAAAATCTATAGATCAAAGTATTCAATGGGGCATAAAAAGGCTAGATCAAGGAAATATGATAGAATAAGAGATGACAAAATGAAAGGTTGAACAAACTTAATCAAAACCAACCTATTGAAATCCATGAAGAGGATAAGATTCATGAAGAGGAACAAATTAGTAGTTCTAACAATAGAAACATATTATTTCGTGCAGGAAATTTGATAGATATGGTTGAGGATCTACCCATTAGTCAAATTCCATCCAAGCATATGGTATTTGAGAACACTATTAAAAAGTATTACAAAAAAATGTGCTATGAATATTTCAAAAATAAAAGTATATTCGGAAAGACACAATTATTTGTCAAGTTATTTGGAAGAAAAGAGATGAGTCCTATTTTGGAGTTGTTGAGTGTTGATAATAGGAAAAACTATGCATGTAATTTTAATAAAACAATAGTTGAAAATTTGCAAACTACAAAATTGAAAACACAACTCGAGGAGACGATTTAAGCATTGTACATAGAGCATTGATGACTACAATATCTAGTAGAAAGTTGATATAGAGAATACAAGTATCTGCAATTTCTAATTTACTATAAATATCTAGAAGAACTATTTGAAGATATATTAGGAGAAGAAATATGTTAGATGAAAACATTGAAATAATTGGGTGAACATTTGTAGAATTCCTCGAAAAGAAATTTTTTTTGAAGAAGTAAAAAGAGAGGTTAGTGAATTTTGTTCCACATCATCTTGTGTTTCTTCCAATAGAAATGATACTATACAAATTTAAGATCAAGAGACAGGGGCAAAAATTGAACATTCAAAACATTTTATAGATATAAGACAAAGTGAACTATTCAAACATTCAAGCAAGAATTTTCAAATGTGAAAATATGTCACATAATTTTTAAGACCTTGTGTCCTTTCTTTGTACCTATAAATAAGATACGTCAAACTTGTTGTTGAAAGCATGTTGAATGTGGTCTATACTTGCAATCATATAAAAACATTAGGGCAGTACTAAATCTAATATGATAATACCTAGTAGTACGACATAATTTGTGAAGTCTATATTATGTGATAAATTAGAAGATTTGGATGAGTTCAAAGTAAAATGTATCAAAAATCAATGCAAAGATTGTGGAGATTTGTGTAAATTTCCACTGCAAATTCATAATATTAATGAATCAACACCAATTTCATGGATGAGATGTGAATATGAGACATAACAAGCTAAAAAAAGAGATGAATCCAAAAAAATTGTATTGAAGGAGAGTGAATTGCGATATGATGAGTTTATGACCAAATTTCATCCACTTATATATCCATGTATCCAACATTGTAATGGTGCACGATGAAAAGCTAAACAATTTTGTGATTCCAAAAATTGTTTTCCATCTAGTTGTATTCTTTTAGTTGTAGATTTCTCTAAGAACTATACATTTTCACCTCAAACAGAGCTTCAAGGTCAATATTATCATTCTAAACAAGTTGCAATATTTGTGCAAGTGACCTATAGACACCCACAATTTGATTTGGATGAGATAGAAAGTTTGGACCTAAATGAACACATTATTCATTGCTATATTAGTGATGATAAAGTTCATGATAGGAGTTATGTGGCTCATTGTTTTGCAATATTCCCTAAAGATATTATTGTTTTAGAGCACTAGATTGCTTCGATGGTTGTATATGTTAAAGTATGTGTACATATTTTTAAAAAGTATTTAACTAAAATGTATGTGTACATGTATTTCAAATATTTTAATTTGATATGTAAATGTTCAAGCATTTCATGCTCACATGACAATTTAAATATGCAAAAACTTTTAATTGGTTAGTAATACAACATGTTGGTGTTGAAAACAATTATTCAATTGTATGTTGTCTTTGATGTTATACAAAATGTCAAGCCTTTACCGAGCAGTCAGTTATAGTTGAGCTCACTCGGTCACCGAAGGTAGATTCTTGTATGTGCTAAGCATTCAGTTATAACAAAGTTTAGAGATAGTATTGACTAATCTCATATGGTTAATAAAGCTAAGTCAGTATTGACCGAGTTCAATCGATTATCATAGGAAAGTTAGCATGACGTTTGTTCTAATCGAGTTTGGTCGATTAACACCAGAACTCTTGTTCTAACCAAGTTGGTCAATAAATGAAGGGATCCTTTGCAAGATAACTTTAAGAAACCCCCCTTTGGGAAAAAGTATAAAAAATTTGCTAATCAAACATTAGTTTGAGGAAAAAGAATTAATTTATATAGGTGATTTTTTAGTTTTAAGAAGGAAATTTTTTAATTTTGTTGGTAGTTTTTTTTCAATCATATGAAAATACTATAAAGTCCTTGCAAATCTTTCATTATTAAAGAAAATTGTGCACAACTACACATTCCTAGAAACCACATGATTTTAATATTATTATATAGAGCCTAATTAATTATCAAATTTTATGGTTAAATTTAGCCCCCATTTATCATTACATTTTACCTCCAAATTATTGAATGGTGGTTTGTGGGTAGCACCCTATTATTTATAATCTTTGGATGATCCTAAATCAAAATGACCTAAATCCTTTTTCAAGCCAAAATTTTAAGAGTATGCCAAGTTTTTAAAAATGTCCATAAACTAAAGACATGTCCCCAATCAAATTGATTGTGAGCCAAAGTGATGAAGGATAAAAAGTTTCATGAAAAGTCATCAGAGTAGAGACACATGTCAAATCTATGTACTTTATAACCTAACTTAAGTTTTTTACGAAATATTAGCAAATATGACCATTGATTAAGGAAAACCTTGGAAATTATAGGTAAAAATATTCAATTTACCTTGTATAAAAATTACATTTCATTGGCAGAGTCATCAGCAAAATAAAAAATTTTATGTATTATTATTGACAATTGGCTTAAGCAAGGACCCAATTTTGGTAAATTTCAAGCGATAGAACCACCCCAAAAGTGAAAAATCATTAGCCAAATTTGGGGTCTTCGATGAGTGAGATTAGCCAATTAGCGAATATTAGCCACTAAAGTTATCGTTGATCCTCTATGTTAATTGAGTACTCAATTCTATATTAGCCGACTGTCAACATATTAAGTCAAATAAATTTATTGGTTAATACAAGTCGACTTAAGGGATGCTAATTGTTTGATTAAAAGAGTATTCAAGCTAACTTGACAAGGTTAATCATATAATGAATGGTCAAATTGAGGATTGAAATATGGAACTGAAGAAGATGAATTAAGGAAGTGAATTGGAAGGATATATGTAAGAGGTCAAAGTATCTGAGTTGACCAAGTTGAAAAGAACATTTTGATCAAGGAGGATCAAGTAATCAAGCCATGACAGAGATCTGAATCAAAAAAGCTAGTTGCATCAACAATTAGGTCAAGTCATTGTTACTTTCTAATAATTGTAGCAATGAATCAAATATCCTAACAGAGTTAGCTTAACAACTATTTAGCAAATCCTCTAACAAGGTGGCATTTCTAGAGTGAAGTGTCTGAAGACCTCTAACAAGGCCACTCCTTATAGGGTCAATTAAATCCTCTAATAGGGTTACACCTAACAATGTGTTTTGTAACCTTTAACAAGGTTGGCTCCTAAATGAGCTCACTTCAGAAGAGTGAAAAATAGTAACCAGTTGCAATTGGTGATTTTTCCAAATTGGGTTTCCACATTAAATTTTGGTGTCTCGTGTGTTCATGTTATTTATTTTATGCTTCTATGACTAGGTTTAATAAAGGCTAATCACATTAAATATATTCAGATCTAATAATTTATGTGTTAACTAAGTAACAACAAAATATTCAGTGTTAACCAAGATTCAGTAAGGGTTTGGTTTAAAGTGGTATTGACATCTTAAGGGACTTGGATTTTTTTTTTTGTGGAAACTGATTCACCCCTCCCCTCTTAGTTACTCCTTTGCATTTCCAACAATTGGTATCAGAGTTATTAGTGTTTGCAGATAAGGTTTCAAGGACCTAAGCTAAAGATCAAGATGTCTTACAGAAGGGAAATTCCTAAGTTGAACCGAGATAACTTCCAAGAATGGTAGGAACTCATGAAGCTTCATTTGAAAACCATTGGAGACACATGCCTAAATACTTAGAGAAAAAGTATGTGGCACCTGTTGGACCTTTGTCTATTGTCCAAATTGTGGAAATTAAGAATCACAACATAATGATGATTGACACTACTTCTACTCTCAATTATGTTGAATTTGATGAAGTCAAATATTTTCCTACTGCTCATAAATTTGGATCAAGCTAAAAGATATCTATGGAGGAGATGACAATGTGAGGAGAGTTAAGCCAAAATGTCTAAGTGGACAATTTTATCAAATGAAGATGAGAGAAAATGGAAACATTGCACAATACAGTGAAAGAATCCAAGAAAGTGTGAGTATAATCAAAGCCTCAAAAGGGAAAATAGATGATGTGACAGTGGTCGGCAAGGTACTCAGAACTCCTCTTCCTATTTATGCAATTAGAGTTTCAACTATTTAGGAAATGAGACATGATCCCAAATATGATATAACTTTGGATGCACTGGTGGGAAGGTTGATACCCTTTGTGTTAGACAACTTTGATAACTATGTTCATAACTTTGGTTGCATTGAGTCTGCATTTGAAGCTAAACTATCACTCAAAAAGAAAGGTAGAAAATCTAAAGGCAAATAGTCTGACATCAAAGATGAAGATGATTATGATGGTGACCTTGAAACCATTAAAGCCCTTCTTGCAAGAAGATTCTCCAAAGGAAAATGAAAGTACAAAGGTGAAATGCCCCTAATCTATTTTTCTTGTGAAGAAGTTGGTCACATTGCTACAAGGTGTCCAAACAAAGAAGGCGAAGAAGAAAAGAAGTAAACAAGTACAAAGGAAAGAAATATTTCAAAAGCTACAAAGATAATAAGGATAAAGGTAATAAATCTCGTTACATGGCTAAAGATTTTGATAGTAGTGACAATGATTAAATGGTTTACATTACTACTAAGGATGAATTAGATGATAAAAATGATAAGATGTCCCTCATCTCTCATATTATCAAGAATGACACATGGATCATAGATAGTGGTTGTTCTCACCACATGACTAGTGATAAAACAAAATTTGATCACTTAGAACACTATGATGGTGAGAATGTCAGATTTGGAAATGATGAACCTTGTTATGTAAAAGGAAAAGGTTGCATTTCATTAACTAATGAACTTAGATGTGATAATGTTTACTAGGTTGAAGGACTAAAACAAAATCTACTTAGTTTGGCACAGTTGAAAAAAATTGGATTCAAGGTAGAATTCATGAATGGAAAGGCCAAGCTACTATATGAGAAAGGAAATCTAGTTGGGACTAGCAATCAAACAAAAGGTAATCTATTCTATCTAGATCTAACTGAAAGTTCATGTTTCCTAGCACAAGTAGAGGAAAGTTAGTTATTGCATAAAAGATTGTGTCATGTGAATTTTGATAACCTGGTAAACATAAGCAAGAATAAAAGAGTGAGAGGCATTCCAAGTCTAAGGAAACCTAATATGGGCATGTGCAAAAATTGTCAAATTGGGAAGATGAGAAATACAAGTTTCAAAAGAAATAATTATCATTCTAAAGAAGTTTTGGAGTTGGTTCATACAAATCTTTGTGGACCTACTGGCATAGAAAGCTAATGTGGAGATAAGTATTTCATTTTATTTGTTGATGATTATTCTAAGATGATGACAATGATGAACTTGAAAGATAAATTTGAAGCCTTTCAAAAATTCAAGTGGTATCTGGCTAGAGTGGAGAAAGAAATAGGAAAGAAACTAAAATGTTTAAGGTCAGACAAAGGAGGAGAATTCATCTCAAATGAATTCAATGAATTCTGCAATGAAAGAGGAATCAAAAGATAGGTATTTGCACCTGGTACACTTCAGCAAAATGGCATAGCAGAAAGAAGAAATAAACCCATTATGGATTGTGCAAGAGCATTGATGATAGAGAAATTTTTTTTAATCAAATACTAGAAGGAAGCAATCAGTGCAATAGTTCATACCTTAAACCGAGTTCAATTGAAGAAAGATACCGATCAAACACCTTATGAATTATGGTATGGCTATAAACCTAATGTCTATTATTTCAAAGTATTTGGAAGTAAATGTTACATCTTAAAAGAAACAAGGAAAAGAAAAATTTGACATGAAAAGTGATGAAGTCATATTCCTAGGATACTCCAACAAAAGCAAACCATATAAATGTTTGAATCTTACTACTCACAAAGTTATAGAAAGTGCACATGTAAAAATTGAGGAGTTTGCATAAAGGAGTTAAGAACAAAGCAACAAAGAACTTGAAAACTACAAAAAAATTATCTACTATGTGTATATGTGAAAATGCGGACTATGCTAACACACACATTTCAACATGGTCCTTATTTGTGAATTCATCCCTTAATGAACATTGGATTGTTCATCTGAAAATCAGCCAGCAAGACGACCTGTTGCCTTCTATCTAAAGGGAATTGCTTGTTATATATCCTCAGATTTGAGGTGTTAAGCAACCAGACCCTCTACGAACGAAGGATTTAAAAGAAAATGCGACTAATTTATATGAGAATGTAGATTAATCTAGAATGAAGTATGCACGTTTAATCTAAGAACATGTAAAAGAATGCTATGTTAAAATGTATGCATATTATGCTAAATGAGATTAAACTAGAAAATGAATATCTTATCAAAATAATGAGCTCAAATGAATACACAATCTAGCAGCAATTCGATGCAAATTCTCTTTTCAACCTCTTCCTGAAATGAAGAGAGGAGGGTCTCTTAAATAGACTTTCCTGAAATCCATCAACAGTTGAGATTGATTTCAATCAACGGTCAGGATTAGAGATGAAGTTCAATCAAAAAGGAAGATTCTCAAATTACAGGAAGTTAACTGATTTCTTTTGAGTAGAATAAGAAGTTAATGATTTAATTTGAATAGAATAAGGAGTTAACTGATTTAATTCCTTTTTTATCAACAGTGAACTAGAAATTTTCCTTTTTGAACTGAAGAGAGATTTTGGTGAGATATTTAATTTAATAAAATGAGATATGCTCTCATAATTACCTTTTCAATTTAATTAAATAATTCTATTTAATTAATTAGAGACATTTTTCTTATTTAATTAAATAACTTCATTTAATTAATTAGGAATGGTTTCCCATTTAATTAAATAAATTTGCTTTATTAATTAGAAGTAAGTTCTCCATTTAATTAAATAATTTCATTTAATTAATTAAAATAGGCACATTTATTAAATTAAATAAATTTAATTCCATAGTACATTAGCCTTAGGATATAATTTAATTTAATTAAAGTATAAATACTTAGTAATTAAATTAAATATTAATCAATAAGTTTAATGTGACTAATATGAGTAAATACTATAGGAATTAAATAATAAGCATGATGAATGCAGATTAGGATTTTTTGCATCTGACAATTAAGTCAAGTAGCGAGTAGCCGAATAAAAATTTGCCTAATGGAATAGGACTTTAGGATTGGTCAAAAATATATCAAAATTGGTATCATGGCAATGAGCCAATTTTGGGGTATTACATTTTGCACCTCTTTGAATGAATGTGTGAGCATCATGTTCAATTCAAAGAAAATCAAAAAGAATGATGCAAAGATGAGATTGGTTTCGAAGTTGATGACACGGAGATCAATTGATAAGCTTTTAAGGACAATCTCTAGAACAGAGCTTAATCCTAAGGAATCCAAGTAGAGCACTTAGATACCTAAGATTGATAGCATTTAAAAGACTATCTCCAGAACGGAGTGTAATCTTTAAGGATACAGACAGAACGTCTAGATACCTGAAAGTGATAGCATTTAGAAGATTATCTCTAGAATGGAGTTTAATCTTCAAGGATCTAGATAGAAAACCTAGATACCTAAGACTGAAAGCATTTAGAAGATTATCTCTAGAATGGAGCTTCACCTTCAAGGATCTAGATAGAACACCTAGATACTCGAGATTAATAAAAGATAACAAGGTCCAATCATGTGTCGTAGAATCATCCCCAGAACAAGGCTTGATCCTCAGGAGTCGAGTTTTAGACTATCCCAATACCTGTCCATCGAACTCTGAGAACAGTTGTTATAAGGTTGATCAATTGATGAAAAGATAAGATAGATGGCAAAGATACCAGATAGAAGGGAACAAGATGCCCCAAGTGATGAGGACATGAGATGGGAACGAGATGCCCCAAGCAATAAGTATTCAATGACGTAATCATCCTGCCCCCTCGGGAGTGAAATGGAAAGATGACACACTAGAAATATGATTTGAAGTAGTATATCATGAGATATAGAAAAAATCTGAGATTCAGCAGAATATAGAAGAGATCAAAACAATCGAAAGAAGATTCAGAATTGATTTGAAATGATTGCAAATTCGTAAAGACCAAGTTTGACCAAAAGTTGACTAGATTTAGCCATAGTTGACTTGAGTTGACTATTTTCAAAATGGATTTTGAAAATATGGAGAATGTAAAGTTGAAAAGATGCCAAGAATCACAAAGTATCAAAAAGATTTTGGCTGCACAAGCGTTCGATCGCGTTAGTCCCCAAATTTTTAAAATGCATTTTTGAGGCTCTTAGGTGTGTCAGATTTCGAATTCGATCCCAAAAATGGATCCAAAATGGTCCAATTAACCAGGGGTGTGATTTTTGTGCAAATTTGAGCACTTTGAAAAATTTGGGTCAACAGCTATATAAGGGCTCGACGGGTCATTTTCAATTCATTTGTGCTATTTGTCTTCTATTGATTTGAGCTCTAAGAGAGACATGGCAGTTAGCATGAGACATCATCATTTTGAGCGTTCCAGACGTCACAGCCGCCCAACAGACTACAGACCACCGGTGAGTCATTGATTCCCCTCCTTCGTACTTTCACTTTTAAGCATTTCAAGGTCATTTATTACACATTTTAGCTTGTTTTTAGGGGGTCAAATCTCTCTTCGTGCGAGACCTATCAACTTTCGTGCGAAGATCTTCTTTCTTTGCGCAAAGAAACAAGGTTAGCTATTTCTTCACGCGCGGCGAGGAGGATCTTCGCGCGAGAGACATTATGTTTCGCGCGAAGGAAGAGATTATTCGCACAAGGCAATTCGTTTCTCGTGCAAAAATCTCTTTTCTTGCACGGACAGTTCTTTCTTCGCTCAGGCAACCCTTTTTTCGCGCAATGGCATGATTCTTCGCGAGAAAGAAGAATGTTTTCATGCGAAACTGATAGAATTTTGCATGAGATTTTATGAATTTCGCGCGAAATTTCATGACAGTCTTGTGTAAAAGTTTGATTTTCGCACTCAAAAATTGCATTTTAATTTGTTCTGATGCATCATTTTGTCTTGATATTGATTGGTTCTTTTGTTGTTTCTTGTTGTGCGTGCAAGAGGTCTTTGGTGACATTGCATTCAGATCGCATTTCCCACCATATGGGGAGCTATTGCAAAGTCTCGATGATGCTGATCGGGCACACATTGCCCAATTGGGTTTGTCTTCTTTGTGTTAAATTCTAGCCATAATGGTGAATCACGGCCTTCTCATTGCATTGGTTGAGCATTTCCATTCAGAGATGAACACATTCCACTTGCCTATGGGTGAGATGACCATCACACCAGAGGACATATGGAGGATCTTGCAGATTCCATTTCATGGTGCCCGAGTTATCTATGATACAGTGCCCTGAGCAAGGTCAAAGGCACTATCCGTTGTGTTCGGGAGGGATCTACTGAGAGGTAGGGCTATCAGCTGGGATGAGCTGATGCACACTTATGGACCCACGCACAGGCTAGCATCAGTGCTAGCTATATTTTTGAGCTGCTTCTTATGTCCTGACAGAGGATAGCATGGTTTGGAGTGTGGGTGGGGAGTCATGCTCCACAAGATGCTAGAGGCACTTGATATTTTTGGGTAGGGTCAGTGCATGCTGGCTCACCTTTTTCATGAGATGCACAAGGTCGTCTTCCACAAGAAGAAGACCATGGTAGTCAGAGTATATGGTTTGCAAATCTAGGCCTAGGAGCATCTTCCCATATGTAGGCCAATTTTTTAGGATGCCCGAGAGCCCATGGAGCCCTATATTTGCAGATATCAAGGGCATATTACCCAGGCCCACTTGGGTAAGACAGAGTAGTGGAGGATACATCTTGATGACCTAGTGTCTATTGTATGGCGACCCTGGTGAGAGATAGAGGACTGGGATGATGCTCCCAGAGAGTTGCCATGGATGTTTAGTTCTTGACCTCTGGTGGGCAGGACGACATCTGTTATGGAGAGATTCATGATCTCTTGAGTGTGGCGATAGTATGGACAACCACAAGATATTTCTCCTGAGTTCTGCGCCTATGCCAGGTTGCAGAAGGATGTTAAGCGAGGTTGGCCAGCGTGGATGGATCCAGGGCGATCCATGATAGACATTCACAGCTTAGCTGTAGTTCAGTGGGACTACCTGCCAGAGGTAGTTGATGGCGGGATAACGCCTACATATCAGGTATTTTTTATTAGCCATCTATTCCCATGTTTTATAGATCCAGTGGGGATGGCAGGGCAGGTAGAGAGACAGGTGCCCAGCAGTAGCAGGCACAGCAGCAGTCACGGGTCTGGCACTGGGTTCAGCAAATGCAGATTCTCCCACGTCAGATGGGATCAGACCTAGGTGTTAGGGGCAGTGGGACTGAACAAAGTCAGTGCTACAGGCAGAGGAAAAAGGAGTAGGCACCTCAGTATGAGGCTCCACAGCAGCAGGTGCCACCATAGCCGCAAGTGCCACCATAGCAGCAGGCACCACCATAGCAGCAGGCACCACCACAGTGGTAGGCACCTGAGATGCTTGATAAGGACATGCCGGATTAGCCAGTAGGTGGGGTGCAAGACATGGTATGACAGTATCGAGAGTGGGTTCGTTTGGCCTCCCGACAGTTGAGAGAGTTACAGATTGCAGTGGCAGTCAGGGATGCACAGCGACAGTGGGACACAAATCTTTGGAGAGAATGTGTCAAGACTGCAGAGCAGAGATTGGAGCTGGCACATGATGAGATCCGATTTCAATTGGCTCGTGCAATGTATTACTATGCTGCATATACCAACACGGTGCCAAATGAGACACTCCAGGTGTAGCGCTTTTCTTAGTATGCGTGAGAGTCTGGGGGCGCATGACCTCCTGCCAGGCCAGATATGCCACTGCCACCTTCGCCACCTGCTGCTCCTGCTCCTCTTGGAGGCGAGGATGCAAGACAGAGTTAGACACTCTGTGCTTGATCTTTGATTTTGATCCCTGGCTATGTATCGATTGGTGTGCCAGCACCACATGTATCATTTTTGATTGATTGCGCTCGAGTAGCGCCCATTTTTGTACTGACTCATTTTTTTGATATATATATACGAGATCTTGAGCTGAGTATTCCTGTGTACATGTCATTGTCTATTTTTCTTTACTTTGATGTACATGAGATGTATGTTGTACTTAAGTAGAATGCATATGTATGGACTGACATCTCACATAGTGTTGATTGTGTTTGCTTGACAGTCACAAGTATTCTATTGAGGAGCGTGAATTGATGAACCAAATGCTTGTGCAGCTATGGAGGAATCTGATGCATGTGGAGATTCCCCCCATTCTTTTATTACAAAGGGTAGGAACATAATGACCATCGAATTGTGTGCTTATGCAAATGAAGGATGTAATGCAAGACTATGTTAAATGCAACCCTAGGTTTGGTTACCAAGCCTCAATATTTAATAATCACTGAATATAAAATAAAGCTCGTACGTTATACAATTCCCACTGACACTGCAATCATGGAAATATGAATTTAACATACGTTATTAGTTTGTCAGGATTAAATGTAAGCATTCGAGGCACAAGAAGCTAGAAGGACTAGAATATTTGTCCCTTTTAATGTAGCAAGTTAACATAAGCATCAGAGCATAAATGCTAGGATGACCTGAATGTTGCTAGCATGATAGGCACATCAAACACACGGGAGATCCCTCTTATGCTAAGTATTTAGTATTCACTCTGTCCACAACGACCCTTGTGTTCGTAACTTGAGATAGAAGTGTGCTAGATATACTCGCAGTGACCCGTACGTTCACTTAGCAGGATGAGTATCAGTATTTACTATAGCATGAAGAGTTTACTCCAACAAACAAGGAGAAGAACCAACGTTATTGGTGTATTCGTATAAAAGGAGTCGAGGTACACACGGCCATCCAATAGGAGATGGAGGCTCTTATAGTGGACACCCCTCTTATAAGAATAAATCAACTTATTGGAACTAAACAGCAAACAGAAAGAAAAGAAAAGATCATGCCCCCAGTCATTACTTCTCTAGTCGAAGATGACATCATCGAGTTGCTCGAGGAGATATGATAAAGCAAAAAAAGAAAAAAATCTCAGCATATCCAAACAAGTATATCATTTTTGAGTTCAATTGTTTTGGGATTGATGTCAAGTATCAGTGTCCATAATGGGTGATGACAGTAGGCAGATGCAGTCAGAATGACTGGTGACTGAGGTCAAAGAGGAATCTTCACAATATAGAACCTAAAAAAGATTGAGCGATAGTAGACAGACACAGCCAGGATGACTGGTGACTGATGCAAGAGAGATCTTCCATAAAGGAATTTGGAGACATGACATTAGCAATAGTAGGCAAACATAGCTGAAACAACTGGTGACTATTGCGAAAGAGATTTTATGAGGAGAATCTTGAAAAGAGTGGCACTAGCAATAGTAGGCAGATGCAGTGAGAACCACTGGTGACTGTCGTGAAGGAGATTCTCTGAGGAGAATCTCAAAAATAGTGGCACTAGCAATAGTAGGCAGACGCGGTGAGAACCACTGATGACTGTCGTGAAGGAGATTCTATGAGGATAATCTCAAAAATCATGATACTAGAGGGAAATGCCCTTGAGTTGTGACAAGACTCAATCCATGGATACATGAGCGTAAAGCAGGAAAATTAGGAAAGTGAAAGCATGAAAGTGACTGTATAGAATAGCCAGAAGATGCGCTACAAGATGGAGCATTGGGAACAAGAGGTGCCTATTTACTAGGTTTTCACCTTCTTGGTTGTATTTTCTTTTTTTTGCTACCATGATGCCTGTTTCCAAGTTTTCACCAATGGAACTTTTCTTGTTTTTCAATTTTTTTTATTTTTTTTTTAAATTTTTGGTGTTACCAAGGCGCCTATTACTAGGTTTTCACCAGGGTAACAATTTTTTCAAGACTTTTTTTGATTTTTTTAGATTTTTTTAGGACATATAGATATGTACAGAGAGCTTGCTGAGATTAAATCAACTATAAAACCACTTTAGGTGGAGAGTGTTAATAGGCTCTTTAAACATTTCTCCTTCAGTTGTGGAAAGTTGATAGGCGCCAGATCCATATACTACAGTAATGATGTAAGGACCTAGCCAATTTGGTTCAAACTTCCCCTTTTGCACTCATTGTTGTTGATTCTTAGGGTTCTCTCTCAGGACAAGGTCACCCAACTGGAAGTTGTGTGGCTTGACCCTCTGATTGTAACTTCTAGTCATTCTTTGTTGATATGCTCATAGATGATCACATGCCACTTATCGTCATTCATCCAGTAACACAAGCTCTTGAAGCCAAGCTATCTTGTAGTCGTCATTAGTGATAAGACCCTTTATAGAGATTCTCAAGGTAGGAATCTCGACCTCTATTGGAAGCACAGCATCCACCCCATAAACCAACGCAAAGGGAGTTGTGCCCGTTGGAGTTCTATTGCTTGTCCTATATGCCCACAGGGCTGGGTTGATCTAGAGATGCCAGTCTCTCCCTGATTTGCTGACTGTGCGATGAAGAATTTTGAGGATCGCCTTATTGGATGCCTCAGCTTGGCCATTACCCTAGGGTTAATAAATGGAAGACCAATGTTGTGTGATCTTGATTTTCTTGCAGAGTTCCTTGAGGTCTTTATTCTTGAACTATCCTCCATTATCAGTAATGATTCAGGACGGTACACCATATT
The DNA here is from genome assembly GCA_028749045.1 of Cupressus sempervirens. Classification (NCBI taxonomy): domain Eukaryota; kingdom Viridiplantae; phylum Streptophyta; class Pinopsida; order Cupressales; family Cupressaceae; genus Cupressus; species Cupressus sempervirens. Next base: position 250,943,544 of record CM053784.1, on the reverse strand, counting down.
TGCAGATGATGTAATTTGTGATGAAAAGCGCTACAGTTTTTCCATCAGCAATTGTGAGAGGGACTGCCTCTACCCATTTCATGAAATAATATGTAGTTGTGATGATGAACTTATGTCCATTAGAAGAGGTTGGGTTAATCTGCCCCACCAAGTTGAAGGCCCATTGTTGAAATGGCCATGTTGTAGTAGAGGGAATCAGCTCTCTGGCTAGAGTGTGAATGAGATTCCTGTGTAGCTGATACTGCTTGCAAGACCTAGCATACTTAATAGCTTCTTGCTCCATTTTAGGTTAGTAGTAACCAGCATAAAGGAGTTTGCGAGCTAGCGTCAGGCCATTGGAATGAGATCCGCAAATGCCTTTGTGAACATCAATTAGTGCGCATTTGGACTCGTCGGGTTCTAAACACCTAAGGAGTGTTCCGCTGAGACCTCTCCTATACAGATCGTCAGCAATAATGACATAATGTGAAGCATTACGAATTAGGTAACATTTCTCATTCCCAGTTAGACCTTTCGAAATGGTTTGATTACGAAGGTAGGAATAGATGTGATGGTAGCAGGATGATTCTTCTCCTATAATAGAACAGATCATCTTGGAATCAGGTGTGTCATAGGTTGGGTAGTGTAACGCTTCCACCAGGAACTCATGTCGGAGATCATTTTCTGGCATTTGCAGCAGGGAGGCCAGAGTGGCCATGGCATCAGCCACTTTATTATCTACTCGTGGAACTTGCTAAAAGGTGATGTGTGCAAAATACTTCGTCAAGTCATCAACCATGCATTTGTAAGGAATTAGTTTCTCATCCTTTGTTTGATACACATCGTTTACCTGGTTGATAACAAGTTGAGAGTCACCAAAGATGTCTAACTGATCCACTCTCCATTTAGCTACAATTTTCATACCATTGATTAAAGCCTCATATTCAGCAATGTTATTTGTACAAGGAAATATAATCTTGTACGCTTTAGGCAATGAGTATCTCTGTGGTGTAATGAAGAGTAATCCAGCACCTAATCCCTGTTGCGTGAAGGACACATCAAAGAACATAACCCATGTATGGTGTGTGAGTGTCAGAATTGACTCATCTAGGAAATCAATGTTCATTGGTAGAAGACTTTTTATGGGTGCCTCGGCCAACAGGTCTGCAATTGCCTATCCCTTTATAGCCTTGTGTTTAACATATTGGATGTCAAACTCACTGAGTATCATGACCCATTTAGCCAATCTTCCTGTGAGAGCTGCCTTACTGAGCAAGTACTTTAGTGGATCTATTTTAGCCACAAGCCGTGTAGTGTGGGCAAGCATGTAGTGTCTCAACTTCTGGGAAGAAAAGACAACTACCAAGCAAGCTTTCTCAATAATGTTGTAGTTCTTCTCATAAGAGACCAATGTTTGGCTCAAGTAATAAATCGCTCTTTCTTTGTTATCATTGTCTTCCTGAGCCAACAAGATTCTCGAAGATGTTTTAGTGGCTAAAATGTATAAAAGCAAAGGCTTCCCATGCATAGGAGGCATCAGAATTGGTGGATTGACAAGATATTGTTTGATCTGTGTTAAGCTTTTCCCACAATCCTAGCTCCAATTGAATTTCACACCCTTATGTAAGGTCTTTGTGAAGGGTTGTGATCTATCCACCAATTGTGAAATAAACCTGCGAATAGATTGAAGCCTTCCTTGTAGTCCTCTCATCTGACTGATGTTCCGAGGTGGTGGCATGTCCATTATCACTTGTACTTTCTCTGGATCTACTTCAATTCCTTTTGCAGAAACAATGTATCCCAACAACTTCCTTGATGTGACACCAAATGTGCATTTCTTAGGATTGAGCCGAAGATGAAATTTTTCCATACGATCTAGGATGGGTCCCAAATCTTGCAGATGAGTATTGTGTTTAGCGCTTTTGACCAAGGTATCATCGACGTAGTCCTCCATGGTTCTATGCATCATGTCATAGAAAATTGTAGTAATAGCCCGCTGATATGTAGCACCAGCATTCTTCAAACCAAATGGCATTACATTCCAAAAAGAGGTTCCCCATGCACATGTGAAAGCTATTTTCTCCTAGTCTTCTAGCGCAATTTTTACATAATTGTATCTAGAAAAACCATCCATAAGTGAGTACATCTCATAGCCAGCAGTCATGTCTATGATCATATCAATATTAGGGAGCGGAAAGTCATCTTTAGGACAAGCCAAGTTAAGATCAAGGAAGTCTGTACAAACCCTGATAGATTTATCGTGCTTGGAAACTAGAACAATATTGGATATCCATTCAGCATAATCAACTGGACAGATGAAACCAGCCTTTTGGAGTTTCTACAATTCTGCTTTGATGAGCAATGCAACGTGAGGGTGCATTTTTTGAAGCTTTTGTTTAACTGGTTTGATGCCTGGTGCTATGGAAAAATGATGCATGATAAGATCAAGATCTAATCCTGGCATGTCGGAATATGTCCAAGAAATTTTTATTTTCTTTTCCTTGAAAAAGGAAATGAATTGTTCCTTCTCTTCAGGTGACAGTGACTGCGCCAGATGTATCATATGAGGATGTTCTTTTGTGCCCAGGTTAATTGGCTGCATCGGCTCTCTTAACACTAATGATCTCTCCTGAAAGTGACTAGGAAGGACATCAAATATCTCATCCGCAGGCACCTCAGAGAGGTTTTCACCCTTGGATATGTCTTTTTTTTTTACTTTATTGGGATTTGACACTGCCACAATGTGGCTTTCACCATGGGACCTCTTGCATTTTTTCTTTTTAATTGCGTGACTGAGATATTTGATGTCAGCCTCAGTCATGTTGATACTCTGCTCATTGGTGGAAGACGTTACAGGTTCCATAGCATTTAGGTAATAGGCGAGAGCATAGTCATTCTAGAACATGGGGACTTTTTTAGATGCATTGGGGTTCCAGTCTATAAGCTTGAGATGTGTGAGTGAGAGAGGAGTGGCTGATTCAATTGTGTTCACAGTATAGTCATTAAGTTTGTGGACTAGTAATTCGAGACCTACGGCAACCTCATCCATAGGTGTGTTCAAATGCCTCAGAATACTAACGTTAGGAATTAACGACTCTAGGATACTAGTTGGATCAAACCCCTGTGACCTAACCCTAGAAGTTTCACCCACTTTGATTCAATTTTCATAGACATGCACTTGGTCAATGTCTTTATCAGTAGTAGCTTCTGAAAGATTGTCAAACTCATATTCATGAGAATCGGTGCTACATGGTGAGAGACTATAGAACTCCCCAATAGTGATAGGGACGTACTCTCCTTCAACCTCTGGATTCTTACACAAATACTCAATACGACATGACTGACTAGATTCTCCCTTTTCTGAATGATATTTGAGTTGCTTAGTATTGTCCTCAGAAGAATCACTAGTATCATCCATAGTGCTAACACATGGCACAAAGTCATCTGGCTCAGCAAAGAATTTAGCGAGATCATAAGGATTAGGATGAGGGTAGGAATCCTCATCATTAGATTCTTCCTCTTGAGTATCTGACTCAGCTTGTGACTTGTTTTCAGATGAACTCTCAGGTTTGGGGATGAATTGATTTGATCCCAAATGGAAAGGGACCTTCTTAAACCCTAGGCCAGTTGTATCACTGTTGCTTCAAGTTGTTGCTTTGATAGGATAAATTAAGCCATTATTATTGCACTCAATAGGGCCAATTCCCTTGTAACCAAAATGCTTCATAAGCCTAAGACCGGGTCCATATTTCTTAGGAGTGATTTCTCGAGCTTGTATAGTTAGGTCCACTGGAGCCTCTTCTCTGTAAAGCCATGCAGCAATGGCTCTATTTTCACTTTCATCTTCTAAAGGCCCTGTAGCCTTAACAAAATCACCATTATACTTGGTCTGAGGTGTCAGCACGAATAGCTTCTTTGCTTCGGAGGGTCTCCCATAGTGTCAAGGAGACTCTGGGAGAGACGTTAATGATAGCATTGGTTCAATGTGGTACTCTCCCATACTAGTTTCTTTCAGTTTGAATGACTGCTCAATTTGTTTTAGCTTATTATCGTGACAATCAGTAGACTCACGGTTAGCAGGGACAAAATTTTCAGCAACTTTGAGCATATTGCAGGTGTAGCTAGTAGTGGCAGGAATAGTAGCTTCAGAACCATGAAATGGGAACTTGATGCATTGATGGTATGTGGATGGCACAGTGCGCATCTCATGTATCCATGGCCGTCCCAACAAAATGTTGTAGGCCAAGGGAATGTCAAGCACCTGACACGTGACATCCCTTTTGACAAGACTGACACAAATTGGTAAAACCACAAGACCTAGTGACTTTCGTTCCACTTCATCGTATGCTTTGATAGTGATCTTTCATCGAGGATCAATAGAGTCCTCAGAATAATCCAATTGTCTAAGCAGAGTAGCAGAGACAATATTTAGGCCAGCACCGTTGTCAATGAGTACCCGACGAACACGTGTCTGGTGGATCATAACCTCGATGTGTAGAGGTTGATTGTGTGGGTGTTTCAACGAGTTATCATCCTCCTCGGAGAAGGTCATAAGATAAGTTGAGGTTAGGTGACCTACCATGGATTGAAATCACTCAAGATCAAGATCTTGAGGAACATTTTCCTGAGTGAGGGCTTTGTCTATAATTTTCCTGTGAGAAGGCGAGAGTTTAAGCAGCTCAAAGATGGAAATCTGAGCATTAGTTCATTTTAGCTGATCGAGAACACTATAACTAGTTGCAGTCAAGTTCATTGCAAGTTTTTCACCTTTACCAGATGGACCAGCAAGGGTGTTGTCTTTGTGTTGTTCAGGATTTGAAATAGGAGGCACAGGGCCTTTGAGCACCAACTTGGCATGAGAGCAAGTAATAGTGTTAGCACAGTGTTGCGAAGGCGTATTATCCATTGCATTGGAAGTAAGGCCCCTCAAGACAAATGGTGTCTTGGGTTTGTCGTTATCTTGCTTGCCCTTTATGGTAATAACGTCGCAGTATTTAGAATCTACAAGTTCAACCATGTGAATGACATTGTCATCATTGGAATATGTATAGTTGACCTTATTATAGGGTTCTGGTTTCGAAGTCTCTCCTTTTTCATAAGCTGGGAAAGGCTCTTTGAATGCCTTGTGGTCCGAGTTTTTGTTATGTCCATCTACCACAAGATCACCAGCATCAATCATGTCTTGGACTTTATGACGCAAGTTTATATAGTTGCTGGTTTTGTGTCCCTTTTTTTGGTGATACTCACAAAATGAGGTCTCATTCCACCATTGTGGATCATAGGGACGAGGGTTATCCATTGGTGAGATAAGCTTATGTTGTAGCAATGTTTTGTAAACCACATCTAAAGGTTCCCCCAAAGGCATATACTCTCGCTTGGGGCGTTTTGTCCATGACTTTTTTGATTTTTTCCCAGACATCTTATTGTCAGGGGGAGGTTTCTCAACATTTTTGGCCGCTTTGAGACAATCTGTGAGATTAAACATTGCTTTAGCTAGTTTAGGTGTGACATTGTCAACAACTCCATCATGTACAATTTCTCAGTTCTTGTTGACATGTTGGTTTTATCCTTGTTGGAAGTGGAACCTTGTTTTGTGTCTCTCTGAAGAGTGAGTTCACCTTTCTTAACCATTAATTCCTTGATACAGATAACCTGTGTAATCATGTCTTCAAAGGTACGTGGACCTTGAAGTTGGAATTTGTATCCGAAATCAGGTGGGAGGTTATCAGTGAAAATGTCAAGCTTCTCCATTTCTAGAATTTTGCGAGAATACTTACTGTATAGTTGTCTCCACCATTGGAGGAATGTGAGGAAAGGTTCACCAACCTTTTGTTTAAGGTTGCATAGATCTCAAATATTGATAGGGTCTTGTATGTTATGAGAATATTGCTAAACAAATGAGTTGCCAATTTCATCAAATGTCTTGATACCAGGAGGTAAATGTGAGAACCACTCCAAAGCCTAACCACCTAGGCTTCTAGGGAATAAACGCATGAGGTATGTTTGATTGTGTATAAACTCCATAGAGAAAGCACCAAATTTCTGCAAGTGATCTTGGGGATCAGTAGTACCAAAGTACTTTTCATATTTGGGTAGTTCTATGCCTCGTGGAAAAGGCGGCATGTTTATACTTTTTTCAAATGGAAATGAACAAAGAGCATCCAATGTGTATGTCTTTGTGGGTTTATCTTTCTCATGCATCATCTGAGCCAATTGGTCTTGCATAATTTTCAATTATTTTTGGAGTTTGGAAGTCTCAGTTTCTTCTTCAGTTTTGACAATGGTTTCTACATTGAAATGAGAAGGTAACTTTGCTCCCTCTCGGGCAAGTTTGAGAAAGTATTTTTCTTTCTCTTCGTTGATTAGGATTCCCATGACCTTTTCGAAGTTTTTGTCTCTTCGACATTTTGCTATGTGTTCAGGGAGGATTTCCACCTCTTCATGCTCCTTATCAGTGTCATAGTCTTTCTCTTTCTCTTTGTCATTCCTAGGTGGTTTTTGATATCGACTATGACTACCATGTTTAGGTTCATGATTAGTCATTATAGGAACGTGTTCAGTTTCAGTGTGTTGTGTTTCAAAAGGGTCTCTGGAGAAAGGATCATACATCGTGTTTGGGAATGCAGGACCTCTACCTGTCTCAGTATCCTCTTGATAAAAAGGATTCCTAATTTGTTGCAAATTTATGGAAAATGTTTGTTAAACTCGAGATGACCTAGCAGGTGAGGGAGATTGTGAAGATGCCTCACTAGCTGAACTGGATACAGATTGCATAACGAAAGGTAAGCGACCTCTACCGTGATTACGACCCCTAGCACAACCACATTTAAGGTTATAGGGATAAAACACGTTGCCGTTTTTGGTTGTGACAGTCATAGACAAGGACAAGAAGTTAGAACTTGGACAAGGACTACACTAAGACTAAGTCTCAAAAATTGCAAGGTAATAGTAAGAATGTTGTTCACTAAGGCACAAATGGTTTGATTTAAAGGCTAGAACAGCGAGAGATTATGACCAACGCGACACAAAGTATAACAAGTATTAAGACAAGGACCAAAAAAATTACTTATGAGATGAGACTAGTCAAAGTACAAGACACAATTCTTTGGCTAAGTGAAGTGTCGATATTTCAGGACTGTGTGCAGATAGAGAGCAATAAACGGACGCAAAAAAAGATAGTGTGCAGGCCGTAGACAGCTAAAACAGACCCAAATTGGTAATGTTGACACAAGATTTTGCACGAGAAACCTTTACAGGCCGCACGAAGAAGTTTTATAGATTGCATGAAGGAGTTTTCTGGCTCGCGTAAAGGTCAATGATAGTGTTTTACTTTTGCATGAGAAAGTTCACAGGGTCGTGCGAAGATTGACGACAAAGGTTTAATTTTGTGCGAGAACAAAATGATTTCACGTGAGGACCAGATGATTTCGCGTGAGACCCAAATGATATTGCGCGAGAAGTCAAACTAGTTTTACAATAGCAACTAATTTTGACAAATTTTGATTGTTTCAGTAACTATTCAGATAAATAGGCACGTAGAACAGCAAGCAGGTGATTTCAAGAACATCTGAAAACAATGAGCAAGGGCAAAAGCAACCTTGCACATGAACAATCAAGTGACTTAGTTTGTGCTAATCCCTAGGAGAGCTATTTGTGTATGTTTTCAAAGAGTTTTGCAATCATTGCACACATTCCTAGAAAGTGAAAAGTTTGGCCTCTCTAAGGTTTTTAGTAATGTTTTGACTTTGCAACTTTTATGACTCACAGGGGTGACCTCCAATCTTGGCACACCGAGGTTTCAACACAGTCAGAGAACTTAATCTTCAAGAGCTACTTGGGAGATCTGACAAACCACAATGAACCACACTCATGGAGATTTCTTCCACAAGGACATTTATATAGCGGTTGTCACTACCACGTCAAAAATGGCTATTACCGAACTTCGCAGTTTGCCCTGTAGAGGGATTGTCTGTTACGGTTAACCCTCTCTAAAGGTGACCAACTCACAATAGTGTACCACAAGGGGACTTAGCTTCCAGATTTAAGGTTTTGACACCTTTTCACTTTTAGCCCAATCAAAGCAGACAGATTAATCTGACATGCTAAACTAAGAGTATCTCTTAAAGATCTATGATATCAACTCCCAGTGATCTATCCACCTCTCTAGAGAAAGGATGCCTCAATCAACAAGTTGAAGATTCATCTATCTGCGAGATGCTCAAAGTATCCTCCCCACCTACAAGGAATCCGTCGTAGAGAGGAGTTTCACTAGGAACCCACTCTCTCAAGATCCACGAATAGTGTTCATGGCGCCAAATTACTATGTGTGTACAAATGTTAATTCCCAAAAGAAAATCTATCCAAAAGAAATCAAAGAGCACAAGGTGGTGCACTTAACGCTTTAACTAATGTGAGGTGAGTCCAAAGATGTGGAACATTTAACCCCTCACACAAGCCAACACGAGTCCACAACTCAAAAACTTGTGAATCTAGAAAGCACAAAAGGGTTGCCTTGTGGAGCATTTAACGCTTCTTTCCTGTAGTCCCTCCCCTTTAACGTGGTGTTGATCTTGCAACCACAGGGTGAAACAAGGGGCCAATGGATTAGTGAGTCCAATAACCCAAGATAGCTAATTAGATCTATCACTAGTAACTAAGCCTGCTAGATGAAAACTAATAGAGATCACAACCTAGTATCAAATTATGTATGTGTTGTAAAATGAGAACATGGAAGGAAATACACACAATCTTGACACAATAGATGTTTGTTTTAGGTCCAAATGAAGTGTTACCAGTCAAAGAGAATTACCTGGTAATCCTCGCAACACGCTTAGTAGATGTTTTACGTATTTTTAAAAACATTATCACGCTTTTCCAATTGTCCCGCAAACCGTTGTTATGTTATCCCAAAAAATCATAAAACACAGAAAAACCAGAAATAATGAGCAGTTAGGAGAAAAATCAAAAAACATTAAAATCAATGCAAAAATAGCCTCTGTCAACAAAGTCTCGCGCAAAATTCTTGACAATCTGCACGAAGAAGTTTTTCGACCCGTGCAAAATTCTTTTATGGCCTGCGCAAAGAAATAATGTCGCACAAAGATTCGCATGCTCAGGCACTTTCTCGCACGATACAAAAAGAATCTTCGCACGAAGATTTTGGATCCTCGTGCAAAAATGAACAGTCTCACGTGAAGATTCTCGAATTTGTACGGAACAATATGGATAGAGAACAAAAAAAATGATTAAAAAATGTAGAAAGAGGCCAGAAAAATTGATTTTCGAGCCCCACGGTGGGTGCCAAAAATGTATATGTGAAAATGTGGCCTATGCTAACACACACACTTCAACATGGTCTTTATTTGCAGATTCATCCTAGAATGAAAATTGGATTGTTCATCCAAAAATCATCCGGCAAGGCGACTTGTTGCCTTCTATCTAAAGGGAATTGCTTGTTAGATATCCTCAGATTTGAGGTGTTAAGCAACCAAACCCTCTACGAATGAAGGATTTAAAAGAAAATGTGACTAATCTATATGAGAATGCAAATTAATCTAGAATGAAGTATGCACATTTAATCTAAGAACATGTAAAAGAAACCTATGCTAAAATGTATGCATATTATGCTAAATGAGATTAAACTAGAAAATTAATATCTTATGAAAATAATGAACTCAAATGAATACACAATCCAGCAGCAATTCAATGCAATTTCTCTTTTCAACCTCTTCCTGAAATGAAGAGAGGAGGGTCTCTTAAATAGACTTTCCTGAAATCCATCAATGGTTGAGATTGATTTCAATCAATGGTCAGGATTAAAGGTGAAGTTCAGTGATAAAGAAAGATTCCCAAATTAGAGGAAGTTAACTGATTTCTTTTGAGTAGAATAAGGAGTTAACTAATTTAATTTGAGTAGAATAAGGAGTTAACTGATTTAATTCCTTTTTGATCAACAGTGAACTGGAAATTTCCCTTTTTGAACTGAAGAGAGATTTTGGTGCGATATTTAATTTAATAAAATGAGATATGCTCTCATAATTACCTTTTCAATTTAATTAAATAATTCTATTTAATTAATTAGAGACACTTTTCTTATTTAATTAAATAACTTCATTTAATTAATTAGGAACGGCTTCCCATTTAATTAAATAACTTTTCTTAATTAATTAGAAGTAAGTTCTCCATTTAATTAAATAATTTCGTTTAATTAATTAAAATAGGCACATTTATTATATTAAATAAATTTAATTCCATAGTACATTAGCCTTAGGATATAATTTAATTTAATTAAAGTATAAATAATTAGTAATTAAATTAAATATTAATCAATAAGTTTAATGTGACTAATATGAGTAAATACTATAGGAATTAAATAATAAGCATGATGAATGCAGATTAGGGTTTTCTGCATCTGATAATTAAGTCAAGTAGCAAGTAGCCGAATAAGAATTTGCCTAACGGAATAGGACTTTAGGATTGATCAGAAATAGACCAGAATTGGTATCATGGCAATGAGCCAATTTTGGGGTATTACACTATGAACCTAATACTTTACCTGAAATTCAAGCAAATGCAATTGGAAATTAGAAGTCTTCACCAGAGGAGTCCCCTAAATCCCTAGTTCAACCCGAGTTGTAGCTAGTGCAACCCGAGTCACAATCTAAGGAACCTGAGTCTCATTCAAAAGGACTCGAGTTTCAGAAAGTGGAACCCAAGACATAGTCTGAAGAACCTGAGTTACAGACAATGGGACCTGAGCATGATTCTAAAGATCATTTTGAGCATGGTAAATTGAGTGAATCAAGTCCAAAATCTAGAAAGAAGGAACCTATACTTGCTAGATATGTCAAAAGGAATCATGCACCTGAACAAATCATTGGAGATCAATCAAAAGGTACAATGACAAGGAACAAACTAAAAGTTACATGTTTTCTTATTGAGTTTGAACCTAAAACTATTAAAGATGCTTTAGAAAATGAAATTTGGATTGAGGAAATGAATAAAGAGATTGAACAAATTGAAAGGAACAAAACTTGAACTCTTGTTCCTAGACCCAAGGACAAAAATGTAATTGACACAAAATGGGTATTCAAAAATAAGTTGAATGAAAATGGAGAAGTATCAAGGAACAAGGCAAGGCTAGTATGCAAAGGTTATGCTCAAGAAGAAGGTATTGATTATGGAGAAACATTTTTCCCTGTTGCAAGACTAGGTGTTAGAACACTACTTGCTTATGCTGCACATAAAGGATTCAAAGTATATCAGATGGATGTAAAGTTGGCTTTCTTGAATGGAATCCTAGAAGAAGTTTACATTGAGAAACCTAAAGGTTTCATAGATCCTAACAAAAGGAATATGGTTTGCAGATTACACAAAGATGTATATGGTCTCAAACAAGCCCCCAAATCCTAGTATGAAAGATTGCATAGTTATCTGGTAAAAATTGGTTTTCAAAGAACAAATGACAACAACAGTCTATAAATCAAGGAAGGACTAGAAAAGAAGATATTGCTAGCAAAAAATTTTGTAGATGATATATTATTCGCTGGACATGATGACTTGTGCAAATCTTTTTCTGAGGAAATGAGTAAAGAATTTGAAATGTCAATGTTTAAAGAGATTAAATTATTTGTTGACCTGCAAATTCAATAGAAGAAGGATGGCATCTACATTACTCAGTCAAAGTACATCAAGGAGTTATTGAAGAAATATAGAATGGAGGATTCTATACCAATTGGAACACCTATGTCTACTAGACATAAACTTTCAAAAAATGATGATTCAAAAGAGGTAGATCAGCCTACATATAGATCACTGATTGGAAAACTTCAATATGTAATACACATAAGGCCTGATATTGCATTAGTAGTTGGTATAGTGGAAAGATTTTCTACTAATCCAAAGGAAAATCATATAATGATAATAAAAAGAATTATGAGGTATCTAAAAGGTACTAAAGACTATGGTTTTTGGTATAAGAAGGGAGGAAACTTTGAATTAAAAGCCTTCACTAATGTTGATTAGGCAGAAAGTATTGATGACAGGAAGAGCACTAGTGGTGGAGCCTTCTTTCTTGGAAAGAGGCTAGTGTCTTGGACAAGTAAGAAACAAAATTGCATCTCTCTGTCTATAGCAGAAGTAGAATATGTTGTAGTAGTAGTAATTTGTTCCAACATCATTTGGTTCAAACAATTGTTGGCAGGTATGAAGGAAGAAATCAAGGATCCAATAGTTATCTTCTATGATAACACCATTGAAATAAACATATCAAAGAATCTAGTGATGCATGCCAAGACAAAGTACATTGCAATAAAATTTCATTTTTTGAGAGAATTAGTGCAAGAAAAAGAGGGAATATTAGAATATGTGAATACAAAAGAACAAAATTGCAAACATATTCACCAAACCATTACCTAAGGATGCATTTGTGTATCTAAGAGATAAGCTAGGGGTCACTCCCCTATTTGAAGCTCACTAAACAAAGATTAGTGATGCATCAATCGAGCATTTGAAGACTAGTCAAGTTGATGTAGTATTATCATAATAGATTACATATGAATCAGTACATCAATTACATGGAAAATCCATTGAATGTTGTCTTTGGCATGAGATGTCAAAGAGGGAGAGTTTGTTGTCATATCAAAGAATTTTTTTATTAATAAGTTAGAGGGAGCGATTGTAGTTAGAGAAGTCAAAGAAAATCATTCCAGAGGGTGAGACTGATGTCAGAGGAAGTTCTCACTGATAGAGGGAGTTCTCATGAATGAGTGTCAAAATCAAAATAAGGATATTATCCTTACTTCTATTTTTCTTTCTAAAAATTTCATTGTACTATGATATGTTGTGTTTCCATCAATGCCAAAGAGGGAGGTTGTTGAAAACAATTATTCAATTATATGTTGTCTTTGATGTTACACAAAATGTCAAGCCTTTACTTAGCATTCAATGATAGTTGAGCTCACTCAAGCATCAAAGATAGTTTCATGTATGTGTCATGTGTTCAGTTATAACCAAGTTCAAAGTCAGTATTGACCGAGCTCAGTCGATTAATGAATCTAAGTCATATTGGCTGAGTTCATTCAGTTATCAAAGGAAAGTTAGCATGAAGTCTATTCTAACTAAGTTGGGTTAGTTAACAATAGAACTCTAGTTCTAACCATGTTGGTCAACAAATGAAGGGATCCTCTGTGTTAATCGAGTACTCAATTATGTATTAGTTAGCTATCAACCTATTAAGTCTAATAAATTTATTGGTTAATAAAAGCCGACTTAAGGGATGATAATTGTTTGATTAAAAGAGTATTCAAGTCGACTTGACAAGGTGAATTGTATAAATGAAAGGTCAAGTTGAGGATTAAAATTTGGAATTGAAGAAGATGAATAAAGGAAGTGAATTGAAAGCATATTTGTAAGAGGGCAAAGTATCTGTGTTGACCGAGTTGCAAAGAACATTCTGATAAAGGAGGATCAAGTAATCAAGCTAGAACCAAGATCTAAATCAGTAAAGATACTTGCATCAGAAATTAGGTCAAGTCATTGTTACTTTCTAATACTTGTAGCAGTGAATCAAATCTCCTAACAGAGTTAGCCTAATAGCTATTTAGCAAATCCTCTAATGAGGTGGCATTTCTAGAGTGAAGTTTCTGAAGACCTCTAACAAGGCCACTCCTAATAGGGTGAATTAAATGCTCTAACAAGTTCACACCTAACAATGTGTTTTGTAACCTTTAACAAGGTTGGCTCCTAATAGGGCTTACTTCAAGAGAGTGAAAAACAATAACTAGTTGCAATTGGTGGTTTTCCCAAATTGGGTTCCACGTTAAATCTTGGTGTCTCTTGTGTTTGTGTTATTTATTTTATGCTTCTGCAACTTAGTTAATAAAGACTAATCACACTAAGTTAATAAAGACTAATCACATTAAATATCTTAAGATCTAATAATCTTTGTGTTAATTGAATAACAACAAAATATTCAATGTTAATTGAGTTTTAGTAAGGATTTGGTTTAAAGTGTTATCGACATCTTAAGGGACTTGGATTTTTTTTTGTGGTAACTGATTCACCCCTACCCTCTCAGTAACTTCTTTGCATTTCCTACAACAGGAAGCAATGTTAGAATTTTTTGGAACTTCTTTGAAAGTGGACATGTATAAAGTGTAGACTTTAACAACATGAACTTGCAGGTAAATTCTCTAGATAAACATTTTCTTTAAATTTTAAATGATCTAACTTTCATATAAATAATGTGTGTGTGTGTGTGCGCGCGCGTGTGCGTGCGTGCATGCTTGTGTGTGTGTGTGTGTGTGTGTGTGTGTGTGTGTGTGTGTGTGTGTGTGTGTGTGTGTGTGTGTGTGTGTGTGTGTGTGTGTGTGTGTGTGTGTGTGTGTGTGTGTGTGTGTGTGTGTGTGTGTGTGTGTGTGTGTGTGTGTGTGTGTTTTATGATATATAGGTAATAGGATAGAGAGTGTAAATCAAATTGTTCAATGGTGCAAAGCTCATTTTCTAGTCAAGGTATCAAACACAATAAGTGTTATTTTTGGGAAGTGAAAGGTAATTTATATATATAACATTGTTCAAATTCAAGTTTAATTATTTATTTTGAAATGTGACATGTGTTTTCCATATTTGTAACAGATATAGTTCAATCTAATGCTTACAATTGTCAAATGATTATTGGTATTAGAAGTTTACATCAAATGGTGACTACAAGACACCACAAACCTCATATGATTAAAGTAAGAGAGAAATCATGTTTTTGTGATGATTGCATTAAGGACAATCCAATGAGGGAATGTGAAAATATTGCAAATGGATATTTTTTGCAATGGGATTTGAAGGAGATAATCAGAAAGCCTCCTTTCAAAGATGCTAAAATTTCCATTGACATTCATGATCCTATATATTTAGTCGATTATGAGTGCATTTCTAATTTAGTTATTACAGGTATGTGCATATGTATATGTGTGTTCTTTAAAATCAATTTATATATTTAATTTTTCAATTTAAAATTTTCTTCTATTTTTATGTATGTAGGAGATATTTTTGTTGTCCAAGCCTTAGCAGATAATGTAGAAAATGTAGACTATTATCTACTAAGAATCAAAATACAAGTTACTAGAAGGAACTATAGACACTAATGGACAATCATATCTAACTGTTTCAATTGCCATTGAAGGCGGATATTATCAACAACAAAAAGTTAGACAAAAGTGGTATTGAATTTATTGAATTCATGTCTGGACAAAAAGTTTTACATTAAAGTAACCATGTTATAGTGGAAAAGTTACAATTTGAGATAGTATGAAGAAGAGGACGCATAAATAAAAAGACAAAATTGTCTATTCAAGAGCATGAAAATATTTTAGAGATATTTAGAAATAGAGAGGATCCTAACAATACATTGTTTGTAGAGCTCTAAGCTAAACTTGTTTTCATGTAGCTCTCATACTTCCATACTTGAACTCTTTAATTTTGTTTTCATGTAGCTCTCATACTTCCATATTTGAACTCTTTAATTTTAACACTTATTTAATGTACATTGGATTTTGGATATGTGTTTTATAAATGTATACATTGGATATTGGATCTTGGATATGCTAAATTATGTTATTTTATTTTCATGATTCAATGGGTTGATGTTAAAAAATTTCTTGAAGATGTTATTTATACTTTGATCTATGTTTTTTATGTATGTTCTCATGTTTTATTTGATGATTGAATTCTTTGAATGGTATCCCCTTAAGACATCCTCTTAGGACTTCCCCTTAAGATATCCCCTAAAGACATTCCCATAGGACATCCTCTTAGGATGTCCTATTAGGAAATCCTCTTAAGACTTCCATTTAGGAAATCCCCTTCAGACATCCCCTTAAGATATTCCCTTAGGACATCCCCTTAAGACATCCCCTTAAGACAACCTCTTAGGACCTCCCCTTAAGATATCCCCTTACAACCTCTCCTTAAGAAATCCCCTTAAGATATCATCTTAGGACATCCCCTTAAGACATTCCCTTAGGAGATCCTCTTAAGACATTCTCTTAGGACCTCCCCTTAAGAAATTACCTTAGGACATCCCCTTGAGACACCATCTTAGGTCATCCCCTTAAGATGTCCCCTTAGACATAATCGGTCTATGATTTCATGATTATATGTTTTGTGAACGTGCATTAGATGGTTTGATTTAAATTTATGCTTCAATGTTATTTATGGTTTGATCTATGTTTTTATGTATGTTCTTATGTATTGTTAGAATATTTAATGGTTTGAATCCAATATCCCGTTAAGCTATCCCCTTACGACATTATCTATTTTATGTGTTGTATGATTATAGGTACATTGTCTATTTTTATATGTTAGATTATAATGCACATATATTAAATTATTTATATTCATGTGTGTGTGTGTGTGTGTGTGTGTGTGTGTGTGTGTGTGTGTGTGTGTGTGTGTGTGTGTGTGTGTGTGTGTGTGTGTGTGTGTGTGTGTGTGTGTGTGCTTTAATCTATGTTTTTATGTATGACCTTATGTGTTCTTTGATGATTGAATGGTTTGAATCCAATATCCCCTAAAGAAAAGTCATTTTATAGCTCATTAAAGTTATATTAAGACATCCCCAATTGGATCCCCTTAGGACCTGTAATTTGATGATTACATGCACATAAACTATTTTATATGTTGTATGATTACATGCACATTACCTATTTTTATATGTTAGAATATGATGTACACATATTAAATTATTTATATTCTTTTATGTGTGTGTGTGCATGCACTTTGATGAAAATATCAATATTGATAACATGTACACAACATGAACATAAACATAAATATAAATATGAATGTTGAAAACAATTATCCATGAACATAAAATGTGAACATAAGACATGAACATAACATACATATAGAAAAAAAATGAAATAACATGTATATATATCTATATAATGAAATGTTTCTAGAGAATAATGCACCCATATAAATGTCTCTGTATTGAATGTATCGAATGTATCGAATAGTAGAAGATGAAGATGAACCATTTTCAATTCAGATGGAACAAAATTTGGATCTTCCAGATCCAGATGATTGGACAATCACAATGAATGATCGAATCAACCAAATGAATGAGAAGTATCGCTTCAATCTAGATATTTATAATAAATTGAAAGCTGATTTTAAACAGAGAATGGATCAACCTTCTCCTAACATAAAATCCAAATTGAAAAAAGAGTGGATTCAAATCAAAATTTGGCGTTCGTGTTTACATGTAACTCTATGGTGTGCATATGAACTATAGCGCCCCACCCAAAGATCCTTGGAACATAAGAATAAGACATGCACTGAATAATTTTTTTCTTAAGATAAGTTATTTAACAACAGCATAAAGTAACCAAGTGCAATAATGAAGCACTAGGACAAGGTGATGAGAATAGGGAACATGGCAAGACTCACATGTGATGCAGAGCCAAACATTGGAAAACTCAGGAGAAAAAAACTTACTCAACTGAGTTGCTTCAAGGGGCGTCTACAACCTTCAAGATCACACAATAAAATCATATTCAATCAAACAAAACTTTGTAAATAAAATTTTCCAAAATATCTTCTTGCTGCCTTCGGATAGACCCGCACTCATACATGAATAACTTTCGAACCAAAAAATATTTACTCAATCCAACCGTTGAGATTTGGCGTAACTAGGTTGCAAAAAACATATAAATATTTTAGAGAAATCCAACAGTTCAAACCCGAGTTATTGACCACGCATCAGAGTACATTTTTCTGCAAAACATTGCTTCTTGTTGTCTCTAGATAGACCCGTGAACAGACATGTATAACTTTTGAATAAGACAATATTTTCTCAATCCAATCATTCATATTTTTCGTAACTAGGTTTCAAACAACATATAAAAATTTTAGAGAAATCCAACAGTTCAAACTTGACATATTGACCCCGCATCAGAGTACATTTTTCTGCAAAACATTGCTTCTTGTTGTCTCTAGATAGGCCTGCACTCAGACATGAATAACTCTTGAACCAGATCAAAACTCTGCAATCTCTCTAGTGAAGATGGGCATAATTAGGCCTATAATAACATATCAAAAGATCATGAAAATCCAACGGTGCATTTGGGAGATATTACCCATGCACTGAGACTAATTTTCTGCAAACATACCGAATTCGACCCAAAACTAAAACTTTTTAATCTTCTGCAAACTATCAACTTGTTTCCAGTGAGAAGATAAGAAAAATCCATTCAAAACTCAGACCATCGAAAACTTGCACCAAGACAAAATAAAAAAACATTCCATATCTCTCCAAATTCGATTCGTCTCTTACATAGCCGACTGGCTCACCCTTAAAACTGACTTTCTTTCTCTAATTAAAGGATGTGAAACGTTTTCTTTCTATTTAGAAAAGAAAACGTCTTCTATCCAAAAAAAGATCAGAATCTGAAACGTTCTTTTCCTACCAATATTAGAGAGTTGTTTCCTAAATCAGGAATATTTCAAAAAATTGCCTACTACCTATTCTTCGACTCTGAAAATCATTAAACACTCCACCTACGAATTAAAAAACTATTCTAATTTAAAATCCACACACCTGGTCCTAAGTGGCTATATCTGGAGAGCTTATCGAACTGCTACTCTAGGTATGCCACCACATGTAGGACGTTATTACAAACTTCAAAAACTAAAAGCATTTAAAACATAACATTAAATTCCCTATTACATTTTTAACAATGTTGCCTCCTATAGCGTTTATCTTCTCTGCCACTGCAGCATACTCCCTTGTAGAATGAATCTCAAGTCCTCTTGAGATGATGTGTTGTAGAAATGAATCTCATTCTTCTTTCAAACTTTCCAATTTCTTTGAACTAGGATGAGCATATCTACAAGAAAAACAAAAATAATATCCAACTTCTCCACCTTGTAGCTTTGATTCTTTAATGTTGTAAATGTCACAGAAAATTCTCCAGCATGATTCACTATACATGAAATCTGCATCCCTGCATAAACATTATAAGAAGAAAACATATCATCAGCATTAAGATTATTTGAGTTCTCTTTTTGAATATGAGCTTCCTTATACACCATGTAATGTGCATCATATCTATCTTCATCAATAGTAACCATAAACTTATCTGCTTCTTGACTATCAACCAGTTTCACATCTTGAATCTTAAGAATCGTATTTATCTCTTCTTCCTTTATTAAACATTTATCATCATCTTGATCTTTTGTAGTAATCTCACTTTCAAATATCTCTTTCTTATTACAACTTTGCTCAAGAACAATAACAGTATTTCACTCTTTCCTTTCTTCTTCAAGCTGAGTTTCCGTACTATCGCCATGCCTTTTCCATTCTCCCACAATGGCTGCAAATTTTTCCCATAAATCAGATTCTTCTTTAGAACTTGTTGTTACACATTCCTTAGCTTCATCTTCATGTCATTCCTCTTGACATTTTTCTTCATTATGCATATTTTAGGCTTCATCAGTTG
Organism: Cupressus sempervirens; assembly: GCA_028749045.1. NCBI lineage: Eukaryota > Viridiplantae > Streptophyta > Pinopsida > Cupressales > Cupressaceae > Cupressus > Cupressus sempervirens. Next base: position 250,924,072 of record CM053784.1, on the reverse strand, counting down.
CCTCCAAAATATTTTCCGTAGGAGTACCTTCCAACATTGTACTCTTCTATATTTTCAAAGGACACATTATTGTTCCAACCATAACTTTATCACACTCAAATCCCATAGGGCTTTCCTCTTTATTCTTTTCATCAACATTTACTTGTTGCACTCCTTTCTGCATTTTATTTTCTCTCAACTTAGCTTCATTCTCTTCACGTCTCCTTCTCAAACCTTTTATTTCCTCTTCTATCTTGCTTACCTCTTCTTTTTGTTTTCTCATTTCTTCTTCATCTCTTTTCTTCTTTTCTATCACTTCCACCTTCAAGTTTGAAGACTCCATCTCTGGATTTTCTTCCTCAATCTGATTTTCAGCATCATTCTGTAATTTGTCTTTGAGTACCGGAACCAGTGCAAAGAGTGGGCTCTTCTTTCCTTTCACCTCTTTCAAGAATTCTTTCTTACCCATCACCATAACTTTGGCTTCTGCGGCTTTTGATTCTTCTTGACTTGGCTCAACTAAAGGTATCAGTTCAATGACCTTTCCATTCTTTGTAATGGTATATGTATTCTTCACTCCATCATGATGTGCCTTGAGATCATATTGTCAGGGTCTGCCGAAAAGTAAATGGCATGCATCCATATTAACAATATCAAACAATAATCTATCCTTATAGGCTCCAATCTAAAATTCCACCCAAGCTTGCTCTTCTACTATAGTCTGTTGTCCTTTATTTAACCAAGATACTTTGTAAGGATACGGGTGTTGTATTCTTGGTAGCTTTAACTTTTCCACCATTTCAAGAGACACAAAATTTTCTGTAGAACTAGAGTCTACTAGTACCTTACAAACTTTTCCCGCAGATTTACAGGTAGTTCTGAAAATGGACTTCCTTTGTGGTGGTTCTTCTTTGATAGGCATTTTTAACAGTGTTCTTCTCATCATAAGTGCTTCTCCCTTTTCTGGATAACCATAACTCTCTGAATCTTCTTGTAAATCCACTTCTTGTGCCAGGTGTATTCTCCTTTCACCATGAGTACTAGAGCTTGCTTTTGCTGGACATTTGTGTGCCATATGACCTTCCTGATTACAGTTGTAGCATCTTATTGGTCCATTTTTCCTTCCTGGTGATCTTCCTCTGAAATTTTGCCTTCTACCTGTGAAACTTCCTCTGAAATTATCAAACTTATTATCTTCATTATGCATCTCCGTTTGTGGCTGAAAATTTGGACTCCTTCCGCTAAATGTACCTCTTCCTCTGAATGGTTGTCTTTCTCTGCCTCTTTTATTATTTTCTTGTCTCCTTTTGATTTTCTCTTCCACTTTTAAAGCCAACTGATAGCACTTAGCTACGGTGTTAGGACTCAGCAACTACAACTCTTCTTGTATGTTCATCCTCAAACCGTTTAGGTATCTTGCTACCTTGATACTCTCAGGTTCTGCAAATTTTGACCTTAGACTTAACTTCTAAAATTCTTCTGTATAAGTACAGACATCCATATCCCTTTGTCTGAGATTCTGCCTTTTCTGATGCAACTGTACCTCATAGTCTTCAGGGAGATACGTCTCTCTTATCATTGACACCATCTTCTTCCACGAACAAATTATTCTTTTATCCTCCTTTACCCTTTCTTCTTGCAAAAAATTCCACCATGTAAGGGCTGCTCCCTTCATTCTGGACTTAGCCAACTTTACTTGCTGTGACTCTGAAACTTTCTCACATTCAAAATGATTCTCTAAGGCTTCAATCCATTCCAACACTAATTCAGCGTCCATCTTTCCTATAAACATAGGTAACTCCACGGGTTTTCCTCCCAAAGCCTTTAAAACTTTAAAAAATGGCTTCTCGTTCTCAGATATTCTATCTTCTTCACTGTCGGGTACGTCTTCCTCTTCTTCCATTTCTTCTTTCATTTTTTTCTTCTCAACTATATTCTACATATATTCCAACTTACTGGCTAGTTCTGCCACTATCCCCTTCAACTCCCTATTCTCTTTATGGATAAGTTCTTCTTGCTCCTTGACTTTCTTCACTAACTCTGCATTGGTCACCATCTTGCTTGACCCTATTGAGGAATTTTGATCAGGGGCGTTCAACATATAACTTCACAACTTGCAACTCTCAAGCTCTGATACCAAAAATGATGCAGAGCCACACCTTGGAAAACTCAGGAGGAAAAAACTCACTCAACTGAGTTGCTTCAAGAGGCATCTACAACTTTCAGGATCACACACTAAAATCAGATTCAATAAAACAAAACTTTGTAAATAAAATTCCCCAAAATATCTTCTTGCTGCCTTCAGATAGACCCGCACTCAGAGATGAATAACTTTTGAACTAGAAAAGATTTACTCAATTCAACCATTGATATTTAGCATAACTAGGTTTCAAACAACATATAAAATTTTTAGATAAATCCAACGGTTCAAACCTGAGATATTGACCACGCATCAGAGTACATTTTTCTGCAAAACATTGTTTCTTGCTATCTCTAGATAGACCCGTGAACAAACATGTATAACTTTTGAACCAGACAATATTTTCTCAATCCAATAATTGATATTTTGCGTAACTAGGTTTCAAACAGCATATAAAAATTTGAGAGAAATTCAACAGTTCAAACTTGAGATATTGACCCCGCATCAGAGTACATTTTTCTGCAAAACATTGCTTCTTGCTGTCTCTAGATAGGCCTGCACTCAGACATGAATAACTCTTGAACCAGATCAAAACTCTTCAATTGCTCTATTGAAGATGGGCGTAATTAGGCCTATAATAACATATCCAAAGCTCATGAAAATCCAACGGTGCATTTGGGGGATATTACCCATGCACTGAGACTAATTTTCTGCAAACATACCGAATTCGACCCAAAACTAAAACTTTTTAATCTGCTGCAAACTATCAACTTGTTTCCAGTGAGAAGATAAGAAAAATCCGTTCAAAACTCAAACCATCAAAAACTTGCACAAAGACAAAATAAAAAAACATTCCATATCTCTCCAAATTCGATTTGTCTCTTACATAGCCGACTGGCTCACCCTTAAAACTGACTTTCTTTTTTTAATTAAAGGATGTGAAACGTTTTCTTTCTATTTAGAAAAGAAAACGTCTTCTATCCAAAAAAAGATCAGAATCTGAAACGTTCTTTTCCTACCAATATTAGACAGTCGTTTCCTAAATTAGGAATATTCCAAAAAACTGTCTACTGCCTATTCTTGGACTCTGAAAATCATTAAACACTCCACCTACGAATTAAAAAACTATTCTAATTTAAAATCCACACACCTGGTCCTAGGTGGCTATATTTGGAGAGCTTATCGAACTGCTACTCTAGGTATGCCACCACATGTAGGACGTTATTACAAACTTTAAAAACTAAAAGCATTTAAAACATAACATTAAATTCCCTATTACATTTTTAACAATGTTGCCTCCTATAGTGTTTCTCTTCTCTGCCACTGCAGCATACTCCCCTGTAGAATGAATCTCAAGTCCTCTTGAGATGATATGTTGTAGAAATGAATCTCATTCTTCTTTCGAACTTTCCAATTTATTTGAACTAGGATGAGCATATCTACAAGAAAAACAAAAATAATATCCAACTTCTCCACCTTGTAGCTTTGATTCTTTAATGTTGTAAATGTCACAGAAAATTCTCCAGCATGATTCACTATACATGAAATCTGCATCCCTGCATAAACATTATTAGAAGAAAACATATCATCAGCATTAAGATTATTTGAGTACTCTTTTTGAATATGAGCTTCCTTATACACCATGTAATGTGCATCATATCTATCTTCATCAATAGTAACCATAAACTTATCTGCTTCTTGACTATCAACCAGTTTCACATCTTGAATCTTAAGAATCGTATTTATCTCTTCTTCCTTTATTAAACATTTATCATCATCTTGATCTTCTATAGTAATCTCACTTTCAAATATCTCTTTCTTATTACAACTTTTCTCAAGAACAATAACAGTATTGCACTCTTTCTTTTCTTTTTCAAGTTGAGTTTCCGTACTACCGCCATACCTTTTCCATTCTTCCACAATGGCTGCAAATTTTTCCCATAAATCAGATTCTTCTTTAGAACTTGTTGTTACACATTCCTTAGCTTCATCTTCATGCCATTCCTCTTGACATTTTTCTTCATTATGCATATTTAAGGCTTCATCAATTGTCTCCAAAATCTTTTCCGTAAGAGTACCTTCCAACATTGTACTCTTCTCTATTTTCAAAGGACACATTATTGTTCCAACCATAACTTTATCACACTCAAATCCCATAGGGCTTTCCTCTTTATTCTTTTCATCAACATTTACTTGCTGGACTCCTTCTTTCTGCATTTTATTTTCTCTCAACTTAGCTTCATTCTCTTCACGTTTCCTTCTCAAACTTTTTATTTCCTCTTCTATCTTGCTTACCTCTTCTTTTGTTTTCTCATTTCTTCTTCCTCTCTTTTCTTCTTTTCTATCACTTCCACCTTCAAGTTTGAAGACTCCATCTCTGAATTTTCTTCCTCGGTCTGATTTTCAGCATCATTCTCTAATTTGTCTTTGAGTACCGAAACCAGTGCAAAGAGTGGGCTCTTCTTTCCTTTCACCTCTTTCAAGAATTTTTTCTTACCCATCACCATAACTTTGGCTTCTGCGGCTTTTGATTCTTCTTGACTTGGCTCAACTAAAGGTATCAGTTCAATGACCTTTCCATTCTTTGTAATGGTATACGTATTCTTCACTCCATCATGATGTGCCTTGAGATCATATTGCCAGGGTCTGCTGAAAAGTAAATGGCATGCATCCATATTAACAATATCAAACAATAATCTATCCTTATAGGCTCTAATCTAAAATTCCACCCAAGCTTGCTCTTCTACTATAGTATGTTGTCCTTTACTTAACCAAGATACTTTGTAAGGATACGGGTGTTGTATTCTTGGTAGCTTTAACTTTTCCACCATTTCAAGAGACACAAAATTTTTTGTAGAACCAGAGTCTACTAGTACCTTACAAACGTTTCCCCCAAATTTACAAGTAGTTCTGAAAATGGACTTCCTTTGTGGTGGTTCTTCTTTCACAGGCATTTTTAACAGTGTTCTTCTCACCATAAGTGCTTCTCCCTTTTCTGGATAACCATAACTCTCTGAATCTTCTTGTAAATCCGCTTCTTGTGCCAGGTGTATTCTCCTTTCACCATGAGTACTAGAGCTTGCTTTTGCTGGAAATTTGTGTGCCATATGACCTTCCTGATTACAATTGTAGCATCTTATTGGTCCATTTGTCCTTCCTGGTGATCTTCCTCTGAAATTTGGCCTTCTACCTATGAAACTTCCTCTAAAATTATCAAACTTATTATCTTCATTATGCATCTCCGTTTGTGGCTGAAAATTTGGACTCCTTCCGCTAAATGTACCTCTTCCTCTGAATGGTTATCTTTCTCTGCCTCTGTTATTATTTTCTTGTCTCCTTTTGATTTTCTCTTCCACCTTTAAAGCCAACTGATAGCACTTAGCTACGGTGTTAGGACTCAGCAACTGCAACTCTTCTTATATGTTCATCCTCAAACCATTTAGGTATCTTGCTACCTTGATACTCTCAGGTTCTGCAAATTTTGACCTTAGACTTAACTTCTAAAATTTTTCTGTATAAGTACAGACATCCATATCCCTTTGTCTGAGATTCTACCTTTTCTGATGCAACTGTACCTCATAGTCTTCAGGGAGATACGTCTCTCTTATCATTGACACCATCTTCTTCCATGAACAAATTTTTCTTTTATCCTCCTTTACCCTTTCTTCTTGCACAAAATTCCACCATTTAAGGGCTGCTCCCTTCATTCTGGACTTAGCCAACTTTACTTGTTGTGACTCTAAAACTTTCTCACATTCAAAATGATTCTCTAAGGCTTCAATCCATTCCAACACTAATTCAACGTCCATCTTTCCTGTAAACATAGGTAACTCCACGGGTTTTCCTCCCAAAGCCTTTAAAGCTTTAAAAAATGGCTTCTCATTCTCAGATATTCTATCTTCTTCACTGTCAGGTAGGTCTTCCTCTTCTTCCATTTCTTCTTTCATTTCTTTCTTCTCAACTATATTCTGCATATATTCCAACTTACTGGCTAGTTCTGCCACTATCCCCTTCAACTCCCTATTCTCTTTCTGGATAAGTTCTTCTTGCTCCTCAACTTTCTTCACTAACTCTGCATTGCTCACCATCTTTCTTGACCCTATTGAGGAATCTTGATCAGGGGCGTTCAACATATAACTTCACAACCTGCAACTCTCAAGCTCTGATACCAAAAATGATGCAGAGCTACACCTTGGAAAACTCAGGAGGAAAAAACTCACTCAACTGAGTTTCTTCAAGGGGCGTCTAAAACCTTCAGGATCACACACTAAAATCAGATTCAATTAAACAAAATTTTGTAAATAAAATTCCCCAAAATATCTTCTTGCTGCCTTCGGATAGACCCGCACTCAAACATGAATAACTTTCGAACCAGAAATTATTTACTCAATCTAACCGTTGAGATTTGGTGTAACTAGGTTTCAAACAACATATAAAAATTTTAGATAAATCCAACAGTTCAAACCTGAGATATTGACCACACATCAGAGTACATTTTTTTTGCAAAACATTACTTTTGTTGTCTCTAGATAGACCCGTGAATAGACATGTATAAATTTTGAACCAGAGAATATTTTCTCAATCGAACTGTTTATATTTTGAGTAACTAGGTTCCAAACAACATATAAAAATTTGAGAGAAATCCAATGGTTCAAACTTGAGATATTGACCCCACATCAGAGTACATTTTTCTGCAAAACATTGCTTCTTGCTGTCTCTAGATAGGCCTGCACTCAGACATGAATAACTCTTGAACCAGATCAAAACTTTTCAATCGCTCTGGTGAAGATTGGCGTAATTAGGCCTATAATAACATATCCAAAGCTCATGAAAATCCAATGGTGCATTTGGGAGATATTACCCATGCACTGAGACTAATTTTCTGCAAACATACCGAATTCGACCCAAAACTAAAACTTTTTAATCTTCTGCAAACTATCAACTTGTTTCCAGTGAGCAGATAAGAAAAATCCATTCAAAACTCAGACCATCGAAAACTTGCACAAAGACAAAATAAAAAAACATTCCATATCTCTCCAAATTCGATTCGTCTCTTACATAGCCGACTAGCTCACCCTTAAAACTGACTTTCTTTTTCTAATTAAAGGATGTGAAACGTTTTCTTTCTATTTAGAAAAGAAAACATCTTCTATCCAAAAAAAGATCAGAATCTGAAACCTTCTTTTCCTACCAATATTAGACAGTCGTTTCCTAAATCAGGAATATTCCAAAAAATTGCCTACTACCTATTCTTGGACTCTGAAAATCATTAAACACTCCACCTACGAATTAAAAAACTATTCTAATTTAAAATCTACACACCTGGTCCTAGGTGGCTATATCTGGAGAGCTTATCGAACTACTACTCTAGGTATGCCACCACATGTAGGACGTTATTACAAACTTCAAAAACTAAAAGCATTTAAAACATAACATTAAATTCCCTATTACATTTTTAGCAATGTTGCCTCCTATAGAGTTTCTCTTCTCTGCCACTGCAGCAACATGTTCACCTACACTAGCAGAAGTCTTACAACTACTTCCAAAGATCTCCAAGCTCTAAACCACCACTGCAAACCAAGACCAAATGAATCATGAGAATATACCAATGAGATGTTCTCTTTCAAACCCCAAGTAAAGGCTCCTATCATGGTTATACTTACAAGTTCATATCCACAAAACATATCATAATCAAGAATCACAAGCAGTGACCAACAATGGTCATGCAGAAGATGAGGACTCAAAATTACCACCACTCATCTACCAAACACCATGCTAAAAGATAAATGCTAACTCCTAAAATTTGGTTAAGCCTAAAATCCTAAAGCCCTTAAAACTGGCTTAGTTTGAATTTTTGAAGCCTTGAAATTTCCTAGAATCTTTATCTTAACCCGGAGAGGTCTAGAACCTATCTCAAATGAATCATCACATATATTGAAATATATCTTATATATATTTCTTATACTTAAACGATATATTTTAAACCCCATAGAAAGACTATTTTGAAATAGAAAGGTGTGAAATCCAACAAGGTAGCCAAAACCAACTTTCAAAACTTCCTCGGCCAAGCCTAATTGCCACTTGTTTCTCGCACAAGGAACTGCACTAGTCTCTAATTTTGCACGAGGAACTACATCACTACAGGTAAGGAAGTGGATTACTCCGCACGAAGAAGTGTACTAATCCACATGAGGATTCACATCACATCATGCAAGGAAGTACACACTCTACGAGAGGGAGAATGTATGTCTACATGAGATAATATGTTTTTGTGTGAGCAACTACCTTTCCCATGCAAGGATTGCCAACAGTGCTAAAATGAAGTAGGAAGAAAATGCATGAAAACATAAAACCTCCACACTAGGGAGTACCAGATCCATGTAAATCAAGGAATGATCACTCAAGAGCATAAAAGACAAGACGTCATCCAACAAGAAGGAAAAACATATATCCATCTAATCCATAATAGCATATGAAAGAACATGCAGAAAGCAATATCACAATGAACATACATAGTTCATAAACTAAACATCATATGAAGGAAAGCATAAGCATCTAAGCACCAACACAACTAAAAATCGTGTGTGGTTTCTCCCAATTGTAATAGCATCATGAGGCCTCAAAGGCCCTAGCCATCCCCCACACGTAACATCCCAAACTACCAACTAGATAGTCGAAGCTGTCTTATGAGGGCGTTACTACTACAAGTGTAACTAACATAATAAGAACAAGAAGATCTAACATGCTAATCCAACAAAACATAGATACTCCAACTAGTAGTGAATCACATCATCTAACCATATGCTATAACATCATAATAAAGGAATGCACCAATGAAACTAACATCATCTAAACATGATATCCATGCATTCCAATGAAAGCATAAATCACAAGGAAACATACTCCGAAAACCAAAAATGCCAAGTGAAACATCAAGCATCGGTCTCAACTGGAAATAGATTGTCTATGTATATTAGTCCCCAGTAGTGGTATAGGTAGCTATGTCTCCCAAACATGTGAAACCCATAGGTGCACTCCCCTCATACTGATGGGGATAATGATCCAACCACAAACACACAAATCAAGTGTCCATGGCTAACACTCATGCCAGACAATAAAGATGATTGAAACCAAGATCATGAGATAATACAAGTACAATAGGTCCTAATCAGACACTCAATGGGTCAACTGTGTAGGGACTCGGCTAGAGGGTAATCACTTGGCATCAAGTATCCCAAGCTAGTACCATGCATCATCAACTCCCCAACGGAAGGTGCACGCACTATGTCCTCAAACTAATATCGGATGCTCACATATCATTTTATTATCTTAAATTTATTACCCAATTAATTTATTTGGTTATCACTTGTTAGAACTTCTTCACGCCAACCCACTAGGCAATGGTCACCAGGTTGTGAGAGAGAAGCCCCCTCCATGCTACCCTTCCCTACCCATACTCATCCAACGATGAGTTCCCATAGGCATGCATATTCCCAACCCAACCCCAATGAACACAACTCAATTGAAATACAAATGAGAGGTTGTGCCTTGCAAGTCACCCAATGATGCACACACATGTGCTCGTGTGTGGTGTACCACCATCATGAAGATCATAAAATAAGGGTTGGATGAGAACACAAGAAAAAATAACACTCAACTGAATACAAGCTCAGGAGGAAAAATTCTACACAAATCCCAATGAACAATAACACCATACATCATGAACTCACTCAGCTGGCCTCAATTCAGGAGTATGGATTCTACATGAATCCCAATGATGCAACAAAAAAACACACCATGAATTCACTCAACTAGCCTCAATTGGGGAGTATAGATTCTACATGAATCCTACCATCCATGAAATAACAAGGGTTTGATCATAACTATAACATCAGATAAAAAATCACTCAACCGAACACAAAGTTGGGAGTATGGATGCAGCACACATCCTAATGCAACATAAAATTAAAACAATGGTCTGACTAACATCCTACAGATAATCCAAGTCCATGATCAACATCATGTTGAGAAAACTTGAGAAAATTGGGTGGCACAGAAATCACAGTGAAAACCTCAAAACTAAAAAACTTCACAATTAAAACCCATTTGGTCTTAGGGCACAAAAGCCATGAATATCAAATAAAATCTAGGTTAGAAGTCTGTATGCAAAAATGGCCTACATAATGGTGCAAAACCCCAAACCCCCATCCCAAAAAATAGGGAAATGCTCATACGCACCCAATTAGGTAGAGCTAGCATATAGAAATGGAGGGGAACACTAATTCTCAACCTCCTAACAGATAGCCACCAAAGACGGAAGAAGAAATGGAGTTGAAACAACAAAATGGGAGAGCCCTACCTTGCAGCCAAAAGGGAAAATATGGAAACATGAGCAATAAAATAAAAACCCTACAGAAGTGGCCAAAAATCATGGCAACCCAAGGTCTCCTCGAGATGGATCCATTGAAATTGATCTCGCGACGATCCCATGCTCGTAGCTCCCACAATGAACATAACAGTATTTCTTGATGAAGAGGATTTGGAATTTTCTCTCAAATTTCTATTTCAAAAAGTGAGAAGGGAGGAATTAAATTCCTTTTTCGATACTTATTCACTTTTTGAGTGAATTAATAATTAGGGTAAATAACCAAGTAACCTACTTAAACCCTAATTCAACCCAAACAAAACAAGATATTCCAAGTAATTGGAATTCATCTATGGCAAAGCTGCCAAGAATTAAAATTAAATTAGATAAAACCTAAAATTCCCTTTAACCAAAATCACAGAATTCGTTAATAACTTTCACGATAATGCAAACCTCTAAATGCACAGACACGTTCACAAGTCTAATCACATAATGCAAATGAGTCTAGATTTATCAAATCACCGAAAGGTTTAATTTAAACAATTAAATAGGATACGTTGACCATATAGGGATGATATTGGTTAAATATGAATAGTTGAATCATTAACTCCATGTGCCACTGCTAGGGACATAAATCTTGCACACTAAACAACATGATCAAGTGTGATTGCATATAATAATATTGCTAAAGTGGTAAATGCATTAAATTACATTAAATAACCATTTTGCATAAATTACCGAAATGAACAAGGTAAATATCTGCAGCACATAACCAATGAATCCAATATGGACAATTCATTTCTAATTATTTAAGCATTTAATAATGGTTGTTTAAACAACTTAGAAAAGAACTTAAAACACATAAGTGAACATGGTCAAATACATGACTAACCACTGCTATAGGAACCTAGTCCAATGTAGTAGGATAATAATACACAATGCAATCTCTGCACACATCTCAGGGTAATCACAGAACAACATCATGATACCACATCAATCATGGTAACCACTAGCACAAACCTCAGTGAAACCATCTAACACATCATAATGTCGTAATTTAGCCATAACAATAATCAAGGCAATTGATACAGTAACATAAATCCAATCACCTCAAGGGTGCAGACCACTCATGGTCCCAATCATGATCACTCACCAATCAAGATCATCAAGGTTGCATCCATTAGTATGACTCACAAAAATCAAATGGGAGAAGCACTACATGAACTTTGTGTCAAATGAAAGAAATACATACATACATGTCAGATTAAAAGTACTTATATAGAGTTATGAAATTCGCAATGTGTATCTATGTTTGTCTACACACACGCGTGCACACACACACACACACTTATATAGAGTTATGGAATTCACACGTGTGTATGTGTGTGTCTATATATATTACATACCTTTGTGTCATGATGTTTGGGATCTATAGGTGTCTCAAGATCTCCAAAATGTAACAAACTATCACTAAGGCCATGTAGCACAAGTATGTACACATTTATAAGTTATATTGAATTTGATATGTATGTATAGTTATGTATTTAAACTCAAGTACATATAAGTATTTTAAATAATAAATAATAAATTTTATATATATATATATATATATATATATACACGCCATAGCATCATGTAATGATCTGTCAATCTGGTTGATATCTAAATCATGCAATCATAAAGTAGTATTAGTCTCTATGTTGAATATCTCATTAGTAAGTATAGTGGTCAAAAGAAGATATGTTGTGGGGGTGCAGGGGGGTTGTAGGAGGTGCTATAGGGGCCTAAGTAGGAGCAGGTGTTGTAGGAGGTGTTGAAATATCCTTAGCAATTGTGGTCTACAAAGGAACTATAGCAAGTGCAAGAATATCCTCATGTCTTTATAGACCCTGTGATCTTGATGTGCGTGAGGGGATGTGGTTGATGTGTCTACCAATGTCACTAAGAGGAATCCCAATGACTATCGATGAGGCATGATATCCACCAAGAAGATCACTAGCTAAATATGATGCCATGTGATGCAATGCATCCACATTTGACAAAGAAGAAAACTTTAATAGAGAAGGTATGTATGTTGTCCCATATGCATCATCAAGTCTAGTGCTAGAGGATAAAGTTGTCTAAATGGTGTCACAAGACTACAACATATATCTCCCACATTGATCAGATGATATCTCCTATAGTTGTATAGCAATTGTGTCAATGTTATAATATATATGAGTCCCAGTTGTATCATCTGGAACACTCAGACCTGCAACTATCATCCTTGGATCTTTTGACATAACCAAAAGGTTTAGACCCACCATAGTCCACTTATCAATGAGTGCAGGGGTCTCCACATGTCTTAATCTCTCTAATAATCCACCAAGGTCTTGCCTAGCATGACCTAGAAAATCTATATAATCTACATCATACTGTGAATGAAATTTTGCAACTAATTATTTGTAGAAATAGAGGGGAAACTCATCCATTTGTGGTCATCTATGATGTAGGTGTTTCTTGAACACTACCCTCCCTTGAAGATGTAGGTGATACCCCAGTACTAGATGCCATAATGTATGATGTAAAGATGTATATATCTATAGATCTCTAAGAAACAAGTGTCATAAAGATATATGCACATGCATATATACACATGCATGCAATGTAAATAAAAATAATCAAATTTTAATTTAGAACATATATGTATGTGATAATATGTATGTTATTGAATCAAATCTAAGTTGAATGACTAAAAAATATAGATTATTTTAAAACATGTATGTGTGTGTAAGAGAATATGTACATGTGATAAAAAAAATAAGTTTATTTGAAATTAAGTTAGCAAGAGGTTGAACAAGTTATATAGGTTAGATGTAGATGGAAGTTAATTAGGTTAGAACTATATTTGAACAACTAAGTTGACTCTAGATTTTACGTTATATATCTTTTGAAATTGGTTAGTTTTTTAATTCTAAGTTTGAATAACTAGGTTAATTCTAGTTTAGTTCTACCTGATGTTTGATTATGTTAGTTCTATATCGTAGATATGTTAGATTCTAGGTTTACTAAGTTAACTTCTTTTTAAATACAATTTACTAACATTAATCTATGTCTTAACTATACTTACTCTATGATCATAATTAACTAATGTTTAATTTGACTATAGTTATCTACAATTAATCTATGTCAATTATTAACTATGCTAAATTTCAATACTCTATAGTTATCTAGGTTGAATCTATGTCTATGGTTAACTAGAGTTCTAAGTTTGAACAACTAGGTTCGTTCTAGTTTAGTTCTACCTAATGTTTGACTATGTTAGTTCTATATCTTAAAATTTGGATATGTTAGATTCTAGCTTTGCTAAGTTAACTTCTTTTAAAATATAGTCAACTAACATTCATCTATGTTTTAACTATGTTTAATCTACGATTATAATTAATTAAGGTTAAATCTAACTATAGTAATCTGTATTTAATCTATGTCTATGATTAACTATGTTACATTTCAAGACTCTGTAGTTATCTAGGTTGAATCTACGTCTATGGCTAATTAAATTAAATTTGACTATATAATTTTTTGCATTTAAGCTATGTCAACAATAAACTATCATTTAACAAAAAAATTAGAATACAAAATTTATTAATTAAATTTAATAGTAATAACTAAGCTATATTATGCTAACATTTTAATATACTAACTGAAAAATACTTTAAAATAAAAAATCTAACTAATACTAACTAAACAAAACAAAAAAAATCTTTTAAAAAACAAAATCACCCACCTCTTCCAACTGAAACACCTAGACACCTGCTCCACAAAATTAGGATGGCGCTACAGTGAAAATGACCCCCAATGGTCACCCCAGTCTATATATAGGTTTTTGAGGTTACAGTCGAAACACTTTCTACCATAACCCTTCTGATCAAAAGGGCTTCAATTGTAACTTGTATGCCACATCTATGTCACATTGACACCAGGTGGTGCCACAAGGTTTCAACTGTAACTATTTTAGCCATAACCTTGTCGAAATCCTAAAGGATGACATAGGTTTGTTCTTTACCCCATTGGTCTAGTATATTCAGAGCTTATTCTTACATTTAGACTACATGTTAGTGATGCTTCCTTAGGGGAGTAGTCACTCTTTGAGTAGAGTTATTGAGAACTATTAGAGTAAAGGATTAATTTAATTTCATTTATTAAATTACCTTTACTCCCTTCTTAAGATTTCACTTTATGCACATGCATTATCATTTAATAATTAATTATTAATTATTAAATGGCATTTACCTTTTAGAGTTTCCCTATTAGGGTTTTACAATCTCCTTTATTAGGATTGATCTGTTGTATTTTTAATTCATTCTTTTCAGTATGATAATATATTCTTCTATGTTTTCAAAGTCAAACCCTTGCCTTCTCTTGTCTTTTTCTTGTTTGTGACAAGTTCTTGCATGCAGGTGTTCTACTGGATCTATGGATTTGTTCTCATCAAATCCTTCATGGAATCGACACTTTATTCCATAATGAAAAATATTTAAAACTACATGAATACAATGATTGAAATTGTTGTCTATAACAGCATATTACACTAATGAAATTATGAAATCATGACCAAAATCATCTCTTGTACAAATAATAAACTAAGTCAAACTAAATTATTGTTGTCTTGAGTAAATGCAAACCGATCAGACTGGAGAAAAGAAGTGGTGATTCAAAAATCATGCATTAGAATTTGAAGTCAATCTACATACAAATCATCGTGGAATCTGGAGTTAACTGGTAGTGAAAAAAATGTTGGAATTGATCATGCACCCCCTAAATTCCAATCACAGAGAATGAAAACTAACGAAAGAAAAGAGATAAAAGGAAAGCCTAGTGGAAAAAAAAACCCCCATTAAACTTCTACAAAGAGAAATTCTTCTATGACATGAAAAATATTGTGAATGTCTGTCGAATGATAACCATCATGGTGTTGAATGAAGAACCTCCTCTAAAACCAAAATTAAGATCAAGATCAATCTCCATGAGTGCCTCCAACAACACTACTCAAAAAATGAACAGATGGAAAACAAAGGCAAAACATTTGTCAATCAAATCAAAGAATAGATGGAAAATAGAGGCAAAACATCTACCATTCAAAGATGTAGTTGACGCATGAGTCTATACAAGTGACCCTAATGACACTACTCAATCATGCAAGAATAAATTGTTGATTGAAAATGTAGAAGTCAATTCTCTATAATTTGGTCAAACATGGAACCAAGAAAGCATTTGCACGAAGAGGCATTACAAATCCACAAATTGTAGTATGTCACTAGAGAGAAAACAAAGGCAAAATCCATGCATAGAGAGCATGATCTTGACCTATCTTTGATATAGAATCAGCTCCAACCTTAGATGTCATGGCATTTCAATGCAAGCCTATTCTTGTGGGCCTAAGAAGAATTGGTGGCTTATGCTCGAAATAATTGAATGACATGAGAAAGAAAGAAGCTGAAAATTCCATCCTCAAAAACTCAATCTTCAATATTTTCACATATAAAAATGCATTTCTTCAAAGACCCCCTTATTTTCACAAAAATACCTGAAAATAGCCAAATCTATTTTGTCAGACCTTTGTTCCTCTTTTTCTTTAAACAAGAATAAGTTGTGGGTAGATATGGCTCTTGTAAGATGTTTGAGTTCTCACCACATGATGTGGTTATTTGAGATCTCCATGATCCTAACTTAGTTTTTGCTACTGGGAGTATTCATCTTTAGGTTCACTTATATGAGTTTGATGGCTTTGAGAGCTCTGATTCTACAAGTGTTTCTCTTATTTCTCATGTAAACATCGTGAGAAATCTTTTGCATGAGTGTTTTGGCCATGTCAACTACATATATTTGTAGTAGATAAGTACACATGAGCTATTGATTGGCTACCTCAGATCTCTTGTATTAAGGGGTTTGTCAAGGTCGTACACTTGGAAAACATCACAGAGATCCATTTTTGGCACATAGATCCACATGTGCTAAGGCGCCATTGGAGTTGATACACACTTATCATATATCATTCCCCATTCCATCATTTTCAAGTGCTCGATATGTGTTTACCTTCATAAATGACTTCTCTAGACGTACATGGGTGTACTTTTTAAAGTACAAGTCTGATGTCTTTGATTCTTTTTGAATATTTAAGATATTTGTGGAGAAGCAGTTTGGTCTTTCTGTCAGGTGTATATGCATTGACAACTATAGGGAATATGTGAACCAATATTTTAAAGATTTTTGCAGTGAGCATGGTTTAAAGAATTAGTTCATAGTTCCCCATACCCCTCAATAGAATGAGGTTGCAAAGAGAAATATTAGGATGTTACAAGAGATGGTCAATTGTATCACATAGTCTTGAGCTATGAGTTCTTCATTTTTGGTTGAGGCTATCAATTGTTCCAACTATAATCAGAATCAAATGCCTCATAAAGCATTGTATATTTCACTCTTGAAGAGGTTTGGACTCATGTCAAGCCTAATGTTTCTACATTCCACATTTTTGGTAGTGAGGCTTGGACATTTATTCTAGATGCTCATAGGAAAGCCATGGAGAGGAAGAGTTGACGACTCATCTTTGTTGGCTATTGTGAAGATGTGAAGGCGTATAGGTTATTTGATCTTGATTCCAGAAAGGTCTTGTTTTAGCGAGATGTCCAGTTTGATGAGTATTATCCTCAGATAGAGCTTCCATCACTAACTTCTCCCTCACTACCTAATACTTCTTCTTCTCCTCTACAAGATTGTGTATCCTCTCAGGAAGACCTTGATGTTGATCACCCTTCACCACCTCCACTAGATGTTCAGTGAGTTCCCAAGTGGGTTTGTGATACTATTGATGCATCAAGACCTATGGAAAAAGATCCTTTATATTCTTGTTGCACTTGTGCTTAGACATCTGGTACTAGACTATTGAGTCATGCCATTTCAGATGATCCACAAATTTTTTCACAAGCCACAGGATAGTTAGAGTGGGATAAGGCTATGGATGAGGAGTACTCTTCTTTGATGAAGAACTACAGATGGGATCTTTGTCCTCTTCTAAAAGGAAGAAAGCCAGTTCGATGTCGGTGGTTGTATCGTACCAAGTATGTTGCAGATGGTTATATTGATAGGTACAAGGCACATCTTGTTGCAAAGGTTTTTTCATAGGTTAATGGTATTGATTACTCTGAGACCTTTGCTCATGTTGCCAAGATGAGCTCTATTTGTCGTGTACTCTCTCTTGCAACTTCTCAGGGATAGACAGTATTTCAGATGGACATGAAGAGTTTTTTTTTGCATGGAGACCTACATGAGGAGATCTATATGGAGCATCATCATGGCTTTGTGCAGGATTGTTCTATGGTATGAAGGCTTTGGAGGTCTTTATATGGTCTCAAACAAGCCCCTCAGGCTTGGTATGAGAAAATGGATTCCTTCTTGCTTGTTTGACAGTTGACTCAATGTCATTCTGATCTTATAGTGTCCATTCAACATCATGGGGATGACTTATTGATACTTGTGCTATATGTATATGATCTCATCATTACAACTAGCTCAACCTCTATGATTTAGAGTGTTCAACAAGCTTTGAGAGAGCAATTTGAGATGACAAACCTTGGACTTGTACACTATTTTTTTGGCCTACAAGTTGTTCACTCTTTGGATGGGATAGCCATACTCCAACAGAAGTATGATCTTGATATGCTTTAGAGATTCAACATACTTAATTACAAGCCTACTCCCACAACTTTTTAGTCAGGTGTCATTTTATCTATCACTTGCACTACTCCTACAGTGGATTCCACTTTATACAAACAACTTGTGGGTAGTTTTTTGTACCTAACACACACGTGTCCTGACATTTCCTTTTTGGTTAGACTTGTCTCTAGATTCTCACATGATCCACATGAGATTCATTGGCAAACCTTCAAACATATCTTAAGGTACATCCAGGGTACTACATGTTATGGCATTCACTACACATCGAGGGATCCTCACACTATTGGTTATACAGACTCAGATTGGGCTGGTGATATTGATGATTTAAAGCCTACTTTTGGATTTGATTTTTTTCTTGGATCTAGTCCTATCACATGGTCTTGCAAGAAGTATCATGCTCATGCATTATCATCTATAGAGGCAAAGTATAGGAAAGTTGTGCTAGATAGTCAGGAGGTTTTATGGCTTTGATAGTTGGTGATAGAGTTTGGATTTCCTCCTGATAGTTCCACCTTTCTTCAGTGTGACAATTAGAGTGCTATACACATTTCCTGCAACCCAATTGAGCATCAAAGGACCAAGCACATTGAGCTTCACATGCACTTCATTAGTCATCTGATTTAAGATGTTTCTCTTAGCTTGGAGTACATTCCCACTACTTAGTAGGTTGCAGACATCTTCACTAAACCTTTTGCATCCTTTTGGTATCTTTAGTTGTGTTCTATGTTTGGGGTGAAGGAAGTTGTCCTTGGGGGGTCTCAATGAGAAGTCCTTCCTTCCTTCTTTTATTGAATTTTTGCTTCTTCTATCTCTTTTTGGAGTAGATTTTTTCCCAAGTGGTTTTCCCTGTTTCTCTATTTTTCAGAGATTTGGTTGTGTTGAGTACCTCATCAGGCCATGTAATTTGGACCCATTTATGCTTTTAGCATTGTAGTTTCCTTTCTTTTTCTACATTGTTTATAGATGCATTGTTGCTCATCTTGGCAGGGGGCATGGTCTTAGAGTAAAGGATAATTTTAATTTCATTTTTTAAATTACCTTTACTCTCTTCTTAAGATTTCACTTTATGCACATGCATTACCATTTAATTATTAATTATTAATTTTTATTTACCTTTTAGGGCTTCCCTATTAGGGTTTTACAATATCCTTTATTAGGATTGATCCATTGTATTTTCAATTCATTCTTTTTAGTTTGATAATATATTCTTTCATATTTTCAGAGTCAAACCCTTGCCTTCTCTTGTCTTTTTCTTCTCTATGACAAGTTCTTGCAACTGGATTTGTGAATTTGTTCTCATAAAATCCTTCAAGAACTCTTTGAGCATTTTTTAATAGTGTCTTTTGACACTTGTTGAGATTTTTTAGACTGTTTTAGAAATTATTGAGTTGGTATAATGACACTTTTGTCATTGATGTTAATGGGGGAGAGGTATACATGAAAATATTGTTGATCAATGGGGGAGATTAGAAGATAAAAAAAATCTTTACAGCATGTCTATATCCATGGTGGAGAGATATTCTTATGAGGAGGAATTTTCTTTCATGAGGAGCAACATGAATGGGAAAGTAAAGGTATATGAGGAAGAAATATATTTTGTATTCATGGTACTTTGATGTTGTTCATCATATATTTCCATCAATGTCAAAGGGGGAAATTGTTGGCATGAATGCATTTAGGAGATTGTGAGAAGTTTTTTGGAGATGACTAAGTTCTTATATGTTTCTTTCATGACTTAGTTTGTCATTGATGTCAACTTATCAGCTTTTTGGACAATTCTAGCAAAGTTGTACAGAGAGTTTTGTTCAGCAAGGCCAAAGGTAGTTGAATTTCTCTTAGTGGAGTTAACAGTGTGTTCTTGGATGTTCATAAATGTTATGTCTATGTTCACAAAAAAAGTCATAGATCTTTTAGTGAGTTACAAATATTTATAGAGGACTAGTTGTAGGATAATTTGTAGGAAATTGTATGATGTTGTATGTATTGTATCTTTTTGGCTAGGTTGGATTGTGTTCAACAAGCTTGGATTTTGGTTAGTAACATGTTCATTATGCTATGTTCAAGATGGTGGAATCTAGTTTTCATTTTGTAAATACTTGTGAAGAATAGTGTGTGGGTTATTTATTGGAGGTTGGTTGTATTATGTAATTGATTAATATGCTTTGTAATGTGAGGAACCTAATTGTAATATCTTATGATGGTCCTATATTATTAATTGTATATTGGGAAATCCTCAAGGATGATTCAATTAGTTACTAGGTCTTGGTATTAAGTAAAGATTTTTTCTTGGTTGTAAGTGTGATCAATGAGATCATATGT
Organism: Cupressus sempervirens; assembly: GCA_028749045.1. Lineage (NCBI taxonomy): Eukaryota > Viridiplantae > Streptophyta > Pinopsida > Cupressales > Cupressaceae > Cupressus > Cupressus sempervirens. The sequence continues at coordinate 250,903,556 of CM053784.1, read as the reverse complement.
GGTCATATGTATTGTGATGTAATGTATGTAACCTTTTGGTGCAAATTTGTGAAGGTCGGAGTAGCAATTGACATTGAGGATAACTTGTGAACTTCAAAGGAAGTGTATTAACAAGATAAATTGTTATTTCAATCAGTTCATTTTCTTGGATAGTTATCATGAATTGTTTAGTGTAAACAGTTCTGAAGAAAATTGGACAGTGGATTTAGTTGTCTTATTATCAACTCCTAATAGGGTTGGAATCTCCTGATAGGGATTCAAAGTCTCCTAATAGGGACTCATATGTACTGACTATATTGAATTGATTCCTAATAGGGACACACCCTTCGACAAGGAACTTTCTATATTAGTACTTTATCTTGTGGGCATCATTCACACTAGGTTTTTTCCTTTGATTAAGGGTTTCCCTAGTTAATATATCTTGTATCACTTTGCATGGTTATTATATCTCTTGATTACATGTTTCAATTTTTTTAAGGATGATAAAATTCTCTTAAAGCATATGACAAGTTCACTTCCCCCCCACTCCACTCAATTATATTGGTGGACTTTAATTTCAAACAATTACACCCCTTTGTTGGATACAATTGACTAATTGTGTATTGTCTTTGATGTTACACAAATGTCATATCAGTTGTCAGTCAGTGCTTACCAAGCTCACTTGGTCAGCAAGACAATTTTCCTTGTCCACCAAGCATTCTCGGAGATTACTCTACGAAGACAGTATCTACCGAGCTCACTCGAGTGTCGAAGGAAATTATGGTAGAAAGTAGTATTAATTGAGTTCTCATGGTTAATGAAGGAAGCTGGTCAGAGTCAGTATTAACCGAGTTCACTTGGTTGCCAAAGGATTTTACAAGTTCGCAGTGTTAATCGAGCTTTTGTTGGTTAACATAGGAAATCATTTTAGGACCAATGTTTACCGAGCTTGGTCGGCTATCAAAGGATTTTGTTGATTTGGGATATGAAGTTTAATTATTTCAAGTATTGATTCAAGTCAACTATGGTGATGATTATTGGTCATTGTAATTTGTATTGAGCCGACTTGACTATCTGAATGATATAAATATAAGGTCAAATTGTGATTTTTAGTAGGATGCAAGTATTGATTGATTGAGAAGGAAAGTTTGTGAGAAAACTTGAAGGATGGTCAGATATCCTTGTGGAGCAGCAAAGTAATATTCGATCAGGAAGGATCAAGCTTTTGTGAACAAAACAGAGATCTGGACCTAGCAATTCAGTTGCATCTCAAGCAAGTCATTTCATTGTTTCTTTCTTACCATTGTAGCAGTGATCTAAATCTCTTAACAGACAGCCAATTGTAAATCCTCTAATAGGGTAACAATTCCATTGAATTGTTTTAAGACCTCTTACAAGGCCACTCCTTATAGGGTGACTAAATCCTCTAACAAGGTCACACCTAACAGTGTGTATTGTAACCTTTAACCAGGTTGGCTCCTAATAGGGCTCGCTTCATAAAAGTGAAAAATAGTAACTAGTTACATTGGTAGTTTTTCCCATATTGGGTTTCCACGTTAAATATGGTGTCTCTTATGTTCATTTCTTTTCTCTCATGTTTGCAAATTATTACTATTGATGTTAGATCTACTAAAGTAAAACATACTCTACATTTATCGAGTTACAGCATTTTTAGTAGTTTACCGAGTGACAGCAGTAATTAGTTTTATCAGACATCTAAAGGATCTATGGATATATTTTGTGGTAACTAATTCACCTTCCCCCTCTCAGTTACTCCATCTATATTTCCAACAATTGGTATCAAAGCTTTTGTTGCTTGTAGGAAAGGTTTCAAGGACCTAAGCTAACGATCAAGATGTCTTACAAGAGAGAAATTCCAAAGCTTAATAGAGATAGCTTTTTAGCATGGCAGGGACTCATGAGACTTCATTTGGCTTCCATTGGTGATTCAAGCTTGAAATACCTTGATGAAGAATACCCAACTCCTATTGGTACATTGTCTATTGGAGTTATTGCTGAGAAAAAGAACCATAACACCATGATGATAGATATTGCATCTGCTCTTAGCTATGATGAATTTAATGAGATCAAGGACTACAAAACTACTTTTGAAATGTGGAATAAGCTAAAGGACATATATGGTGGTGATGACAATGTGAGGAGAGCCAAAGTAGAAAGCCTTAGAGGATAATTTGATCAGACGAGAATGAGAGAAGATGAAAATATTACCAAATATGTGGAAAGAGTCAAAGCCAGCATCAATGCAATTAGAGCATCTGGAGGAGAAATCAAAGAAGAAATTGTTGTAAGTAAAGTTCTTAGAACATTAATTCCTATCTATGCAATTAGAGTATATGTTATTCGAGAAAGGAGGTGTGAGACAAATCATAAGATAATTTTGGATACCTTAGTAGGAAGATTGGCAGCTTTTGAGCTAGACAAATTTGACAATTATGTTCCAACTTCCAAGAATATTGAATCTACATTTGAGGCCAAGCTTTCACTTAGGGAGAAAGGCAAGAAAATAAAGGGCATTCAGTCAGAAAGTGAAGAAGAATCACAAGAAAGTTCTAATAGTGATCTTGAAGTTGTTGAAGCTTTACTTGCAAGGAAATATTCTAGAGGCAGAAGAAAATACAAATGTAAAGTTCCCCTAATCTATTTTTCATGTGAAGAAGTTGGTCATATTGCTGCCAGGTGCCCAAACAAAGAAAACAAGGATGAGAAGAAAAGTCAAAAGTGCAATAAGGATTTCAAAGGTCATAAATCATACAGGGACAAAAGTAAGAAAACATGTTTTATGGCTAAAGATTCTAATAATAGTGAAGATGAAATAGTTTACATTGTTGTGAAAGATGAATCTAATGAAGAAAAAGATAAGATGGCACTTATCTCTCATGCTAGTAAGAATGACACATGGATCATAGATAGTGGATGTTCACATCATATGACTAGAGACAAAACAAAGTTTGAACACTTTGAAGACTATGATGGTGGTAGTGTAAGGTTTGGATACAATAAACTTTATTGCATAAAAGGAAAGGGTCGTATTTCATTAACCAATGAACTTGTATGTGACAATGGTTATTGGGTTGAAGGACTAAAGCACAATCTGCTGAGTGTGGCATAGCTTATCAACGTTGGATTCAAGGTAGAATTCATGCATGGCAAGGAAAGACTACTGGATGACAAAGGAAAACTAATTGGATCAGGAAAACAAACAAAAAGTAACCTATTTTATCTTGATCTTGGTGATTGCTGATGTTTTATTGCTCAAGTTGAAGAAAGTTGGCTATGGCACAGAAGGTTATGTCATGTAAATTTTGATAACATGGTGAAAATAAGCAAATTCAGAAAAGTGAGAGGTATTCATAGTTTGAAGAATCCAGATGTTGGTTTATGCAAGAACTGTCAAATTGGCAAAATGGGAAAGACTAGTTTTAAAAGCAAAAACTATCAATCTAAAGATATCTTGGAAATTGTGCATACTGATTTGTGTGGACCTATTGGAGCAGAATGCTATAGTGGAGAAAAATTCTTTATTCTTTTTGTTGATGACTACTCTAGAATGATGATTATTATGTATTTAAGAGAAAAGTCAGAAGCATTTGAGAAATTCAAATGGTACTTGGCAAGAGTAGAGAAAGACATAGGGAAAAGACTAAAATGCTTAAGATCAAACAGAGGTGGTGAATTCATCTCCAATGAATTCAACAACTTTTGCATTGAAAGAGGAATCAAAAGATAGATATCAGCCCCAGGAACTCCCGAGCAGAATGGAATAGCTAAAAGGAGAAACAGATCCATCATAGATTGTGCAAGGACTTTGATGATTGAAAAGAATGTTGCTATCAGATACTGGAAGGAAGCTATCAATACTGCAGTCCATACTTTGAACCAAATTCAGTTGAAGAAGGATTCAGACAAGACTCCCTATGAACTATGGTATGGCTACAAACCCAATGTAAGTTACCTAAAAGTATTTGGAAGTAAATGTTATTTCTTGAAAGATTCTAGAAAAGGAAAGTTTGATTTAAAAAGTGATGAAGATATATTTCTAGGATACTCTAGCAAAAGAAAGGCATATAAATGTTTAAATTTGTTTACTCACAAAATCATAGAAAGTGCACATGTGAGAATTGATGAGTTTGCAGAGAAGGCTGAAGAAGAAAGCAAGAAAGAGCCAGAAGACTACAGAAGGTTTGTCTACTATGAATCTAACACGTTGCCAAGTATATTTGATAATAAGAAGACTACATCTACTAAGCCCAGTATAGTTATCGAGTCACAAATAGTTCGACCCGAGTCGCAGGAACCCAAGTTACAGTCTAAAGCTATTGAACTAATGCCTATTGAGTCTGAAGGACCCGAGCCACAGACAAAACAATCTAAGTCCCAAGTTGAAATTCAAGAGGAAGAAAATGCAATTCATTTAAAAGGCAAGGAACCTATATTAGCTAAGTATGTCAGAAAGCATCATACACCTGATCAGATTATTAGAGATAAAACAAAAGGTACTATGACAAGAAGTAAGCTAAAAGGTACATGTTTACTTGCTAATCTTGAACCTAGAAATGTTAAAGATGCATTGGAAAATGAAAGTTGGATTGAGGCTATGAATGAAGAAATAGAGAAAATGAGAAGAACAAAACTTGGACCCTTGTTCCTAGGCCTAAAGATAAAAATGTGATTGGAACTAAATGGGTATTCAAAAATAAGCTAAATGAAGATGGACAGGTATCAAGAAACAAAGCTAGATTGGTATGTAAAGGCCACTCTCAAGGAGAAGGCATTGATTATGGTGAAACTTTTGCTCCTGTTGCAAGATTGGAAGTTGTCAGGACCTTACTTGCATATGCAGCACATAAAGGATTTTAAGGTATATCAGATGGATGTTAAAGCTGCATTTCTCAATGGTATTCTTGATGAAGAAGTCTACATTGAACAACTAGAAGGTTTTGTTGATCCAGATAAAAGGGACATGGTTTGCAAGCTACACAAAGCTTTGTATGGTCTAAAACAAGCTCCTAGAGCATGGTATGAAAGATTACATAACTACTTTATGTAGATTGGTTTTCAGAGAACTAATGATAACAGTAGTTTGTACGTCAAAGAAGGACCAAATAACAAGATTGTATTGGCAAAAATATGTGTGGATGATACTTTATTTATAGGGAATGATAATCTATGCAAAGAATTTTCAGAGAAAATGAACAAAGAGTTTGAAATGTCTATGTTTGGTGAGATTAAGTTCCTTGTTGGATTACAGATACAGCAGAGTACGAATGGTATCTACATCACTCAGTCTAAGTATATCAAGGAGATACCCAAGAAGTTTGGTATGGAAGATTCAAAAGTATTTGAAACCCCCATGTGTATTTGATTAAAGCTTACCAAAGATGATGACTCAAAAGAGGTAGATCAAACCTTGTATAGATCAATGATTGGAAAATTATAGTATGTAGTTCATATAAGACCTGATATCGCTCTTGTAGTTGGGATAGTGGCAAGATTCTTAGCTAAACCTAGAGAAAATCATATGATGGCAATCAAAAGAATTTTGAGATATTTGAAAGGCACTAAAGACTATGGTTTATGGTATAAACTTGGAGGAGATCTGGACCTAAAAGTGTTTACTGATGCTGTTTGGGTAGGAAATATCAATGGCAGAAAGAGAACAAGTGGTGGAGCATTCTTTCCTGGTAAAAGGTTGGTATCTTGGACAAACAAGAAGAAAAATTGCACATCACAATCCACGACAAAAGCAAAATATGTTGCAGCAGCAGCAAACAATTGTTGCAAGGTATGAAGGTTGAAATCAAGGACCCAGTTGTCATGTTTTGTGATAATACAAGCACAATTAACATATCAAAGAATCCAGTGATGCATTCCAAAACCAAGCATATTGCTATAAAATATCATATTGTCAGAGAACTGGTGCAGGACAAAGAAATCAGATTGGAATATGTCCATACAAAAGAACAGATTACAAACATAATTACCAAGTCATTGCCTAAGGATGCATTCTTGTATCTAAGAGGTAAGTTAGGGGTCATTCCCCTATCTGAAGCTCACTAAATAAAGTTTTGGTGATGCATCAACAGGAGCCAAGTTGAAGATCAATCAGTTGATGTTGCATAATCAAGAGAACATTGCATATGAATCGGTACTCAAGGTACATTGATATTTATTTGGAATGTGTTGTCTTTGGCATGTGTTTTCAAAGAGGGAGAAGTTTACTGTCATATCTTTCTGAAATTTGTTTTGAGAGAAGTATAGTATCAAAGAAGTTATGTAATTCCTTCACAAAGGGAGATTACTACATAAAAGAGAAGCTTGTGGTATAAAATCTAAGAGGGAGAAACTTTCTATCAGAGAAAGTCTTGTTCTCAAATTTCATTGTGTTATGATATGTCATGTTGCCATCAATGCCAAAGAGGGAGACTGTTGGATACAACTGACTAATTGTGTTTTGTCTTTGATGTTACACAAATGTCATATCAGTTTTCAGTCAGTGCTTACCGAGCTCACTTGGTCAGCAAGATAGTTTTCCTTGTCTACTAAGCATTCCTGGAGATTACTCTACAAAGACAGTGTCTACCGAGCTCACTCAGGCGTAGAAGGGAATTATGGCAGAAAGTAGTATTAACTGAGTTCTCATGGTTAATGAAGGAAGTTGGTCAAAGTCAGTATTAACTGAGTTCACTCGGTTGCCAAAGGATTTTGCAAGTTTGCAATGTTAACCAAGCTTCTGTTGGTTAACACAAGAAATCATTTTAGAACCAGTGTTTACTGAGCTGGGTCGGCTATCGAAGGATTTTGTTGATTTGGGATATGAAGTTTAATTATTTCAAGTATTGATTCCAGTTGACTGTGGTGATGATTATTGGTCATTGTAATTTGTATTGAGCCGACTTGACAATCTAAATGATATAAATATAAGGTCAAGTTGTGATTTTCAATAGGATGCAAGTACTGATTGATTGAGAAGGAAAGTGTGCGAGCAAACTTGAAGGATGGTTAGATATCCTTGTGGAGCAGATCACGAAGGATCAAGCTTTTGTGAACTGAATAGAGATCTGGATTCAGCAATTTAGTTGCATCTCAAGCAAGTCATTTCATTGTTAGTTTCTTACCATTGTAGTAGTGATCTAAATCTCTTAACAAAGTTGGTTTAATAGCCAGTTATAAATTCTTTAATAGGGTGACAGTTATATTGAATTGTTTTAAGACCTCTTACAAGACCACTCCATACAGGGTTACTAAATCCTCTAATAGTGTGTATTGTAACCTTTAACCCAGTTGGCTTCTAACAGTGCTCACTTCAAAAGAGTGAAAAATGGTAACTAGTTACATTGGTGGTTTTTCCCATATTGGGTTTCCACGTTAAATTGGTGTCTCTTGTGTTCATTTCTTTTCTCTCATGTTTGCAACTTATTACTATTGATGTTAGATTTGCTAAAGTAAAAAATACTTTGCATTTACCGAGTTATAGCATTTTTAGTATGTTTACTGAGTGACAACAATAATTAGTTTTATCAAACATCTAAATGATCTGTGGACATATTTTGTGGTAACTAATTCACCCCCCCCCCCCCCCCCCCCCACCTTCTCAGTTACTCCATCTATATTTCCAGCACCCTTAGCTATCTAAGGACTTCCTCATTTTTCATTGGTAAAAAGTGGACAAATATCATTTACCCATCATAGGTGTGATTTCTATTTTTTGGTAGAAAAAAATGGGAATGGAGGGAGCATCCCCTCCCAATATTGCAAAATGTCCTCAATCACATCTAAATTCCAAAGGAATACTAAGAAGAATGTTAGATTACAACACTCTACTAAAAAAATGCAAGAAATATGAAACTTAAATGCTTCCATTTCTTGAGCACCATCCCAATAGAAAACACTTTCTCATTCCTCTAGTTATCATATCACTTGCAAGTCTATGAATGCATATCACTTAGTGCATACAATTCATATGTCAATATTTTGTTTTTATCGGAGTACTAGGAATTTCTGTAATTTTATGTTAAAGTAAGTTGAGATTTGTATAAGTATTGTTTTATTCACCTAACCATAATTATGTGTGGTCTACTAATGCAAATTGTGATGCATGTGTTTCATAAGTTCAAAATGATTAGAAGTTGTGATAAGACTAGATATGAAAAGAATTACCTTCTAGCAAAGAAAAAAATATTTCTTAGTAATAACTATTTCTCATTTCCATAAAAGTGGGCATGAAAGGCATTTATCTTTCATCCAAAACTAAAGATTATTTAGAAAAAAATAATTGTTTCACATTTTCTCTATGTTGACGTATTTTTTGTGACACTTGCCAACATAGAGTAAAATAGTAAGTATTTTATCCTTTCTTAAATGGTGAGAACTTGAATGCTAAACAACATGAAACTATATGATCAAATAACGCAACCTCGAGGTTTATACTATGATCATGCAACATTTTACTAGATATATGCTTAGTGAATTGATGAGGTATTGTTGCTAACATACAAATGGACTTACACAATCATTTTTGGATCTTATCAACTATTTTCTTTGAAAGAAGTTGAAACTTGAACATTGACTCAAAATTCAAAATTATTTTAAAATAAAAAAGGGAAAAAGAGTAAAAGAGAAAAGAGAAAAGAGGGTAAAAAGGGATAAGAGTTTAGAGAGACTATGCTACTTCTAACACCTATGGACAATAGTGATAATGGATAGCACTTAGATAGATGAATTTCTTAATCAAGCTTTGATTCCCCATGAGGAAACAATACAAAAGAAATGCAATTTCCAAAGGTAACAACATACTTTTAAATTGTAAATGTTCATCCAAATACCTAATACTAACACAATCCAAATGAATATCCATAATTGAACTAGTGCTTAACGAGGCTCAAAGTAACCATATCAATTTGCAATCAACAAACTACAACTAGTATGAACCAAGGAATTCATCATGTAGCTCCGCATTTCTCAATTACAATCAATGAACATTAACTAATCATCGAGAAGTAGAAACCATCCAAAATGTTGGAACATGTCATCAATGAAAGTCACTTATTTATTACAAGATAATCTTGACAACGATCTTTGATCTCCTCCTACTATTACTTGTCTCTGTTATATACTTTAAATCTTTGAGTTAATTTACAAATTAGAAGGCCAAGCTTTATATAAACCTCTCAATCATAAATGAAGGACGTAGATTGATTCTTTATCAATGGTCAAGTTATTGAATGAAATCCTGATTGGGGTACTTACAAACACCACCTACATATATTTAATACCGTCCAAACCAAAAATAAGAAATCGGTACAGATCCTTTCAAGGATGAACCGATGAGAAAATTGGTTGCAATATTGAATTCAGCATCATCCGCATATCTAATTTTTGATAAGTTAGGTTTGGTGGAATTGGAATTATTCGATTGGTTAGAGATGAGTAGGGATCATCTTAACTCTCACACAACTCGTAATATTTTGTCATCGTCACAAATAAGTATTTGTATCACTAGGAATATATCTTTATACTCAGCTTATCCTTCTAACTTTGATCAACTCTTTTGGAACTATCTGCTGCTTGTGAATTATTTCGATGGTTCATATTCCCAAATTGCTTCATCTCCAAGAATGTTCTCCTTCATCTTCGTAGCAATTCTTCAATGACTTCGGATTCTGCATAGTCTTCTTGAATGCCTTTATCTTGGATGCCATTTTCTCTTGATCTTCTTTGTAATAGTCAAGTTTTCCATGTGTGATATCCTCCTATTTTGCTCTTATCTTTTGTCATACACTTAGACTGGATTTGTGATAGCATAGATTTATGGATATTATTACTCTTATGAGAATCATGTCATGACATGATTATAGGATAATAGTAGCGTTTATCACTAGTTATAATAGTTATAATAGTAGGCTAAGTACTATTGTATCATTTTATGACTTACTCATTTTAACTAGTAATTAAATGAGTTGTAGTTGACCAATTAAAATGAGTTATATTTGATATTTTATTATATTTTTTAAACTATTCATGCCAAAATTTTAACTTAATAATTTGTATATATTATTTTTTCCTTTTAATTGGATGAATCCATTGAAGTCTTATATGTGATTTCGTGCAATTGTCAGATATGATAATTTTATGAAATATTTTTTTAACTCATGCTCTATTCTTATAGCCGATAAACTCTGAAAAAGTATGCCTTATCCCTAATTATTGACAAACAATCCTAGTTAAGAATGGGGACTTTAGAGATTATTTGTAGAGTTTGCCTGCACCACTTGCTTTTCTAATACAATAATCAGCTTTTGATTGACTAATATATCATCCTTTGATAACTTTTAATTTATTTCCAAAGATAAAAGTATAATATTAATGTGTATAATCTCTTTTATAAATATATTTTCTTTAGCAAAATAACTTGATCTAATACTAGTATTTCTTTAAAGTCTTTCATTTGAATATAACTCTTCATGTGTAAAATATGTCTATGTAAATAATAGTTCATATAACATTACTTTAAAAATTTGCATTCTTTAAATAATGATATGACTTTCATAATTTCACCATTTTGTATATATGGAAATAACCCACAATGAAAAATAAAGATTTTTAGGTTATGAAAATAACTTGATATATTCTTCAAAAATGATTATTACTTATCCATGGGCAAAAAAAAAGGTATTTCACCTTTCTACATAAATTTTCTTCAATAATAATAATATTAAGAAGATTGAAATTTTCTCATATGTATTAACTATAGGCAAAAACTTTCTCCCTTTGTAAATATTTATTTTGATGACAAATTTGAGTCCCTCAAATAAAATTTCAACAAATTATATTACAATTTTTAAAGTTGTAAATGTACCTTGAAGTTTATTTTCACATTTAATATATATCTTTCTCAAAATTTCTGTAATGTTTCACTCTTTTTAAATTATTTAATCTTGAATAAAAAATATTAATTTTAATGTTCTTTCCATTTATATAACTTTTTTAAATAAAAATTAAAAAAGTGTTTAGCTTATCTTTATAATTATGCCAATGGATGCAGAGATAAAATACAACTGAAGCAAAAACAAAAGGAACCAGCACTAGCAAGAGATAGATAATAAAAAATTTCTAATTGATTTATCAAATGAACAATACATACACTTGCTTTCCTACAGATTTCTTCTCCCCGTAACTTTCTATCTAAAAACTTTTCCTAAACCTAAAGCTAAAACTCTATTTATACTTGCTAGGATAGTATACGGAACATTCTAGATTATTACAATATAGAAAATTCTAGATCAATATAGAATAGGGAAGAATGACCCCACAATGGTCTGAACAAATCCCAAGAAAAGATCTTATCCTAATGATGAAATCAAGATAAATTTCTCAAGTCGGCTCGTGCATAAAACTTGACCTAAATATTTTATGTGGGTGCTCCTACACCATACTCCCCAGGAAATTTTATCTCAAGTCCACTTGAGATGAGCTCTTGTAGAGTGGTACCCTACTTCTTGATATCTTGTTTGGTCATCCACACAGCATCTACATCCAAATAACCTCTAAGTTCTACCAAATACTGCTTGGACTCCCTCTTTTTTGCTTTATGACTTTGGTGTCAAGTATCCTTTCTAGACGTGTTGGAAAATGGGTTGTTATTCAAAATCTTAAGGCAGTGGTTCGTGATTCTCCTCCTGCTGGTTGGGTAGAGAGGACAACCTCCAGATCGGCGTGATGGTTCTGATAGCAGTCTGACAAGAAGAGATCTTCTTCTCTTCTTATCAACTGCTAGAATTGTAATGGCTCTTTATGGTCATTACCTGGTCTTTTTCAGGATGTGGTGGGGTCTTCAGATATTTTGGCCATTACTGAGACTCACAAGAGCCCTATGTGTCCTCTTCCAGGTTGTCATGGTTATCAGTGATTGTCAATGTGTAGGGATGAGGTTCGGACGTCTGGTGGGGTCCATGGGTCTGGGGGTGTTGCTTGTTTGGTTCGAGATGATATTTTCAGGGTTATGTCAGTTGTTCACTCTGATGCCTTTGCCAGATTTATGTGGGTCTAGATTGGTCGGCGGAAATATAGACAAAGAGATATTTTTATTGTTGTTTGTTATTTTCCTTCAACCTCTTCTCCCTATGCTATTCATGACCTAGAGGATGGCGATCCCTATTTGGACCTTCAGGAGAGTATTTCGCAGTTTGAGGCTTTAGGAGATATTGTTATTCTTGGTGATTTCAATGCTCGTACCAAGGATCGTCAGATCCCTTTACATGATCGTGGCTCTGATTTGAACTGCATTTCTGAGTTAGATCCTACTTCTATGGGCCTGCAGCGCACTTCAAAGGATGTTCTTGGGTCGTTCTCTATTTATGGTCACCACCTCCTTCAACTTTGTGAGTCTTCTAGGTTGTTGATCCTGAATGGTTTATCCTTCCTTCTTGGATCGGACCTCTTTACCTATTGGTTGCACTGTGGTGGTGCGAGTGTTGTTGACTATGTCATTTCCTCTCCTTCTTTCATTTCTTCCATTCGTAGTTTCACCATTGCGCGTCTTCCGCTTGCCGATCATGCTCTTCTTAGCATTTCTATTTGTGCTTCACCCCATCCTTCCCCGCCCTTGCTCTACCAGACTAGTATGATCTCCCTTCCTAATCGCTTCCATTACCCTGAGAGTGATGGTGAGCTCTTTACTTATCACCTTAGGCGTCTTTTGTCACCCGCTAGTTTTGATGACTCGCTCGCTGCCTTAGACATGTTTGATTCGCTTGCCTCTGCCATATGGGATTCTGCTCTCCTTTCTATTCCCCACCGTTCCCCTCTCTCTCTCACAGCTAACTGTCGAAATACCTGTCCTATGAATAAATGGTTTGATGCTGACTGCAAAGCTTTCCATCGCTCTGTTCGTGTCACCTTTGAGGCTCAATCTCCTGCCTTTACCCATATGCTTGTTTCTTATCTGCATTTTCTTCGTCATAAGAAACGTTCCTTTGCTGCTTTTCAATGTAGAACCCTTTGCTCCACATTTATCCAGAATCCCCAGATCTTCTAGCGTACCCTTTTCCCTCGTTGCTCCCCCCCATCTCCACTCTTGACTATCGTTCTCTGATCTGCCATATCACGACGCTTTATGACATTCCTGGGCAACCTCCTCTCTACTCCACTTCACCTCCCCACTACCATTTATTCACCTATTCTAGCATTATGGAGGCCATCAAATCTTTGAGATGCGGCAGAGCAGTTGATGAAGAGGGTTTTCAGACAGAACTTTTCAAACTTGGTGTTTCAGTTCTTGGATCTTACCTTCCTACACTCTTTAATATAGTGGTTTGCACTGGGTTTCCTGATTCCTGGTCTAGACATGTTGTTTACCCTATTCACAAGTCTGGGCCTGTTTCTGATTCAGGAAATTACAGAACTATTATGATTGGTCATACTTTTGCCAAACTTTATGCCACTGCCCTAAACACCATGTTATCCAGTGAGCTTGACAAATGGGGATTTAGGGCGAGAGGTCAGGTTGGCTTTCGAGCAAACTACCAGACTATGGATCATGTTTTTACAATGCGGGCTATCATTGAGGAGGCTAGACACCACTCTCAGAAGGTCTATTGTTGTTTTGTGGACTTTCGTAAGGCTTTTGATTCTGTTCCTAGGTTGGCTTTATTTCAACGGCTTCAAGAAATTGGGATTTCAGATATGTTACAGACTGCTATTTTGAGATTTTATGAGAAGGTTACTGGTAGGCTCAGAACTCTGGAGGGCTTTTCTGATCTGATTCGGAGCACCATTGGTGTGAAACAGGGTTGTCCTCTTTCCCCTACACTGTTTGGCTTGTATATTGATGAGTTGGAGGATTTCCTTATGAAATCCTCTCAACCAGGAGATGGGTGTTATTTACATCAGGTTCTGATCTCTATTCTCCTCTTTGTTGATGATGTTGTTCTCTTGGCCTCTTCTCTCGATAGCTTACAAAGACTCCTTGATTGTCTTTCTTCTTTCTGTACTCAGCGACATCTTTTGATCAATTTATCTAAGACACAGGTTATGGTCTTTAATTGTTTAAAGACCTCTCATCTCCATTTCTTCTTTCAAGGGAAGGAGGTTGAGATTATTCCCTCTTACATGTATCTTGGTGTGAAGTTCTCAGGACCACGTTTCAGTTTGAGACCTGCTATTCAGTCCAAAGTTAGTAAGGGTACGGGCTCCCTGGCTTTGCTAGAGAGACAATGCTTCAGGCATCATTTTCAGGATATTTTGTCCAAGTTGTCCCTTTTTGACTCCTTGGTTCGTCCGACAATCCTCTATGGTTCTGTGGTTTGGGGACCTTCTCTTATTGCTTTTGATTGGGCTTCTATTGAGCAGGTCCAGACACTGTTGTTGTGTCATATCATTAGGTGTCACAGATTCACCCCTCACAGCATTGTTTTAGCGGAGTTTGGTGCTCATCCTCTCAAACTTGTTATTTTTTACTTGATTTGGTTTCTTCATTGGCTTCGTGCTTTTATGGAGACAGGTGTTGACCGTCATAGATACTCTTCTTTGCCATATTTTTCTTCGATGGAGATTATGAGATCTAACACTTCTGCTAGATCAAGATGCTAATACGCTCAGGCCACCTCTTTGTTGGGTTCAATCGGGATTGAGATTGATCATCTCCCTCCCTATCAGTTTTCGCTGGATGCCCCAGCTCATCTTCTTCCCTCTCGTCAGGAGTTGAATGAGCATGTCAGACAGGATATCTATAGACAATATATTTCCACTACTTGGTGTCATCCCCTAGGTGGTTTGCGACCTAAGATGGCCTTCTATGCTAAGCATTTTCTTGTTATTCAGGATGGCATTGTTGTTCGCCTTGCCTATCTTTCCCGGCATTGGAATCATGCATTACAATTCTCTTTGGGCTCTTTTAGGGTTGGTTCTCATCATCTCAGGGCTCGTACTGATCACCATATGGATCAGGCTGATCGATTATGCCAGTTATGCACTCTGATGGAGGTTGAGACCGAGACTCACTTCATATTTCGTTGTCCTCATTACTATGAGATCAGAGGGAGATTCTATTGCCTTTTTAGAGATTGTTCTTCTCTCTCAATGTTCTTCAGTTATATTGATCAGCGGTGTTTAGCACTTTATCTTCAAGAAGCCACCCATCTTCGAAAGAATACCCTGCAGTCCTTTCATTGGAGACAGACTTCT
Source organism: Cupressus sempervirens (assembly GCA_028749045.1). Classification (NCBI taxonomy): domain Eukaryota; kingdom Viridiplantae; phylum Streptophyta; class Pinopsida; order Cupressales; family Cupressaceae; genus Cupressus; species Cupressus sempervirens. The sequence goes on along the minus strand of CM053784.1, from coordinate 250,888,376 downwards.
GATCAGCTCATTACCACCTTTTTCTCTCCCTTGTCTCCTCCACAGGGTTTAAAAAGGCCTTGCACTACTTCATATTCCAGATCTGTCAGACATTGTACCAATCTCTACAAGCAGCATCAGTCCTATAGGGGTTCTTCACAGCATTCAAAGACTATGGATTGTCCACAGATGTACCTCTCTATTACGGATTTCTTTGTGACAATGAAGAACCCTTAGTCCTTACCTTGTCTTTCTTTCTTCTTGTTGCTTTGTTCCTTTTCAGTCACCGTTTGGTGCCTTTGCTTGGTTGGCTCTTCTGTTTGTATGCTCAGTCCCATAAACCATTTTGGTTTTCATGGACATTAATAATTTTATCTTATCTTATCTTATCTTATCTAGCTATGGTGTCTTCTTAAATGGTAGACGTTGAATGTCTTTTGTATCAGCAATCTGTCCTGTATCAATTTTGTAGTGGGTGCTTTGAAGGGTGTGAGGTCTGCTATGTTGAAGATGGGAGAAATGCCAATCTCATGTGGCAATGGAATCTCATAAGAATTGGTTCCAAACTTCTTCAATATTTGATAAGGACCTATTTTTCTCAACATAAGCTTGGTAGATTTACCCTTTGGTAGCCTCTCTTTCTTGAGATTTGCCCATACTAAATCTCCCACTTCAAATTCTTAAGTGTCTTTGTTTCTTATCTACATGCTTCTTATACTTGTCAGACATTTGTTGGAGTTGTGCTCTGACTTCATCATGGATTTCTTTTATGGCTATAGCAAATTCTTCTCCTTGGGCACTAACTTGTTGCTTTGAACTAATGTCTCTTAACTCAAAAATCCCTCTAGGATGAATTCCATAAACCACTTGAAATGGTGACTTGCTTGTGCTTCTATTGATGGAGTCATTATATGCAAATTTAGCTTGGGGTAGAATTACATCCCATTTTGTTGCATGTTGTCTTGTGAATGTTCTTAACAAATTGCCCAATGTTCTATTAACTACTTCTGTTTGGCCATCAGTTTGAGGGTGGTAGGCTGATGAAAATGATAAATTGGTTCCAAGTTTCCTCCATAAAGTTCTCCAAAAGTGTCCTACAAACTTCACATCCCTATCTGAAACTACGTTGAGAGGTAACCCGCGAATCCTTATGACTTCTTTGAAAAATAGATCTGCTATATGAGAAGCATCATAGGTCGACTTACATGGTAAGAAGTGAGCCATTTTGTTGAACCTATCTACTACAACAAATACACTATCATGCCCCTTTTGTGTCTGTGGCAACCCCATTACAAAATCCATCGTTATGCTTTCCCAAGGTCTACCAAATAATAGGTGGCATGCATCCATGTCAACTATATTACACAAAATTCTGTCCTTATACTTTCCAATTTGAGAATCAATCCATGATTGCTCATTTTCAAGAGTTTTTTGACCCTTTGTTAGCCATGAAACTTTATAAGGAAAAGGATGAGGTATTCTCCTAAATTTTAACTTCTCAACCATCTCAAGAGAAACTAAATCTTTAGTAGATCCTGAGTCAATAATGACTTTACATACCTTACCTCTAGATTTGCAAGCAGTCCTAAAGATAGTTTTCCTTTGTGCTGGTTCCATGGTAGTAGGCACTTTCAAAAGTGTTCTTCTCATCATTAAACTTCTCCTCTTTCAAGTACACTATCTGAGTCAACCATCTTCTTCTCTTGGTATTCATCATCTTGTACCAAATGTGTTCTTCTTTCACCTTTTGAACTTGAACTTGCTCTATCCGGACACCTAGATGCATAATGTCCCTTCTTATTGCAATTGAAACAAACAATCAAACTTGTCCTTCTACCACCAAATCCACCTCTTGAATTGCCTCTTCTACCTCTGAAGTTACCTCTGAAATTTCCTTCGCTTTGACTGGTTTCTTGCTTTATCTCCTTGTGATCTTCATGGTTTTGTCCTCTTCCTTGGAAATTTCCTCTTCCCCTTTGATTTCTTCCTCTTCCTTTGCTATTTTGTTCTTGCCTTCCTTTCAATTTGGCTTCCACCTTCAATGCTAGTTGATAACATTTATGTACTGTACCAAGATACAATAAATTAAGTTCTTCTTGAATGTTCAACCTCAATCCATTGAGATATCTAGCAACTTTTACATTTTCACATTCACTCTACTTTGCTATCAAGCTTAAATTTTGGAATTCTTCAGTATAGGCAGTGACATCTAGCTCCTTTTGTCTTAAACTTTGTCTCCTTTGATGAAGTTAGATTTCATAATCTTTAAGTAAGTATGTTTCTCTCATCTTGGCACACATCCTTTCCCATGAAGTTATCATGTTCTTACCTTCTTTGACCCTTTCTCCTTGAGTGAAATTCCACCAAGTGAGGGTTGGTCCCTTTAGCTTTGACTTGGTAATTTTTACCTTGTCCTTTTTTGCTATATTTTCACATTCAAAATGGTTGTTCAAGGCTTCTATCCAATCCACAACAACATCAACATCCATCTTTCCCAAGAAGATGGGTAGGTCACCTTTGGCATCCTTCTTGCCAACTCTTTCAAGGGCTTCTATGAAATATCTCTAGTCTACAGGTGAGTTAACCACCTCCTGCTCAAGGGTATCCTCTTCTTCCCCTTCTTCCTCTTGCTCTGAAGGAATCTTTTCTCCCTTTTCCATCTGGCCCTTCATCTTATCAAATTCATCTAATAACCACTTATTGATTTTTTCATGTTCTTGCATCTTCTTTTCCAGTTTAGCATTGGTGACCATGTTTGATGTTTTAGCTTCTAACTCTAATCCAAACATAAAATCTAATTGCCTCAGGAGCTTTCCCCAAGCTCTGATACCAAAAATGATGCAGAGATAAAATTCAACGGAAGCAAAAACAAAAGGAACCAACACCAGCAAGAGATAGATAATAAAATTCTCCTAATTGATTTATCAAATGAACAATACATACACTTGCTTTCCTACAAATTTCTTCTCCTTGTAACTTTCTATCCCAAAAACTTGTCCCTTCACCTAAACCTAAAACTCTATTTATACTTGCTAGGACAATATACGAAACGTTCTAGATTATTACAATATAGAAAATTCTAGATCAATATAGAATAGGGAAGAATGACCCTACAATGGTCTAAAAAAATCCCAAGAAAAGGTCTTATCCTAATGACAAAATCGAGATAAATTTCTCAAGTCGACTCGTGCATAAAACTTGACCTAAATACTTTATTTGAGTGCTCCTGCACCACCAATGAATTCATTGTCATAGTTATTATTGTCATAATAATATTCATATGGTGATATTTCTATCAAGATTTAATTGCCTAGTTTTTAAGTCAAACTCATTGACCCATGTATCATGAGTAGTGATTTACACATGAATCCATCTCTCGTGACAATAAATGAAACACCTAGCACTCATTAGATCTAGGTGATGCTTACACAGGTGAAGCGCCAAGACTTCCTAGGAGGTCACCCATCCCAATACTACTCCATCTCGAGCACACTTTACTACAGAGTTTCCTCCATAGTTAAACCCACTCTACTTGCAACCCCATTTGCAAGCAATCTGGGTTTAACCATAGAGGAAACTCAGTAGTTAAACACAATCAAGTTGGACTAGTACTAGAATGGGTCATCGCTAGGGAAGTTATATTACAATATTTATAAGTTGTAAATGTACCTTGAAGTTTATTTTCACATTTAATATATATCTTTCTCAAAATCTCTATAATGTTTCACTCTTTTTAAATTATTTAATCGTGAATAAAAATATTAATTTTAATGTTCTTTACATTTGTATAACCATTTTAATTTTAATTTTTTTAAGTGTTTACCTTATCTCTATAATTATACCAATGAATTCATTGTCATAGTTATCATAGTTAGAATAATATTCATATGGTGATATTGCTATCAGGATTTAACTGTATAATTTTTGAGTCAAACTCATTGACCCATGTATCACGAGTACAAATTTACACATGAATCCATCTCTCATGAGAATAAATGGAACACTTAGCACTCATTGCTTACAGAGGTGAAGCACCAGGACTTCCTGGGAGGTCACCCATCCCAGTACTAGTCTAGCTCGAGCGTGCTTAACTACAGAGCTTCCTCCATAGTTAAACCCACTTTTCTTGCAACCCCATTTGCAACCGAAGTGGGTTTAACCATGGAGGAAAATTCGTAGTTAAGTGCGCTCAAGCTGGACTAGTACTGGAATGGGTGATCTCCAAGGAAGTTTTGGTACTTCACCTCTGTGAGCATCAACTAGATCCAATGAGTGTTGAGTAGTTCATTTATTCTTGTGAGATATGGATTCATGTGTGAATCACTACTCATGATACATTGGTCAATGAGTTTGATAGAAAAGCTACACAGTTAAATCCTAATAGCAATATCACAATTTGACTTGCTATGGAAAAATGTCTCCTACTTATCAATATTCATATGGATATAACTTTTTATGATAAAAATTAAAAAATTATAAAACTAAAAATTGCCAACATGACGTACGCCATGGACTTCATCAACATAAGTATTAAAACAAGAGTATCATTTATATGTTTGTCCCAATGCCGAATGAGTTATGTAGGTATAAATCTATCAATGGCTTCATCCACACAACTTATTTCTAACTATATGTTTATTCTAATTGAGATAACATTTTCTTCCCAATAGGGATGCCCCATGAGGATATCATTTTAACTTTGTTTATATATAGGGTTAGAGATTTATATATATTATGTCCTTAGTTAATATAGCATATATCAAATTCTTTCAATTGGAGTTGATTTTCACATATCATCCATATGATTTGTGTTCTTCATTTCTAAATATTACAAGCTTATAACTGTTTGGTGGAGTGAATCCTTTGTACAAAAATTGTGTATCCTTAATCTCAAAATAGTGAGAAATCTCCATCGTCTACATGCTTGTTTGCTCCAAATAGTAGGCAACTTAAAGATATTTGACAAATTGTGGCATATCTTAGTGCTACCCATCTTTAACTTAAACATCAATACTTATTTTATTTACTTAAGAATTATTGTATAAAAATATTTATGTTCCTTTATGAAGTATTAATTTTTTCGTACTTAATAATATCTTATTATTATTATAAATAGTCACTACAATTATTATTATTATAGAAAATTACAATTATATGAGTTTTTTATTAATTATAAAATTTTATATATTATAATAAATTTACCATATGACACTTATTTCATTAGTGAATATCATGTTACTCTCACATTATTTATGTGTGATTTACAAAATAAGCTTAGAACATATTATTTTAATTGATTTAAGTATGTCTCTATGTTATCCCAAGATGTTATGCTATGAGATAGATAATGTTTTAATACATTTGAAGATTCGCATATTAAAAGATGTTATAATGAATTAAGTATAAATAATAATAATAATAAATAAATAAATAAACTGTATTAATTTATTAGCTCTATAAAATGAAATCAATAACCTAATTAATTACAAATACTGGGGCAAGAATTGTTAATGCGAGTTTGGGTGAATTTGATTTCTTGGGATCGAGAACTGTGTCTCTGAAAATTTGCTTGGAGTTTTTGTTTGGAAGAGGCATCCGTGCAATTATTAGACTTTCTTTGCCATTCTTTGGTAATCGAGGTAGGGCTCTTTGATCTGATCATGAAGTTTGTTTTTGAATATTAACTATGCAAATAAAAGAATTTTGTGTGCTTTTTCTTTGGTGATATATTATCAGTTTAGATTATATTTTTATTTTATTTCTTTTCTTGATTACTTTTACTCTGTATTTGCTTGTGCAAAAAGGTGTGAATCCTGTATTAGATGATGTCTGCAAATATATGTGACACTCACAGTTTTCACAATGAGATTTGCTAGTTTGAATATTCGCTAGTCCGAAGTAAATGATAACCCTATTTGGCTCACAAAAGAGAGAAATCATCAATGGGATAGAATATCCGAAGATGCTAAAGGCTGCAATCATTTTGGGGAAGAATTGATCACTTTGTGTGGCACATTTGATCTAATAATCTGTAATGGTTTGGCTAGATGGGCTAAGTCAGGCAATTTCACTTGCAACACATACAACGGGGCAAGTGTGGTAGATTATGTAATTTGTTCGCAGCATTTGTATAACAATATTGAAGAAGTTGAAATTGGAGAGCACATTTGGGATCTCAAATCAGAGCATAAACCGTTGTACGTAAATTTGTATTGGGCAAAGGATAGGCGGATTGGGGCAAAAATCCAAGGCCCTCAACACCCACCTTCTCAGGGCAGAATTTTGTTAACTTCAGAAAATAGTAACACTTTCAGGGCTACTCTTGAGGAACTTTGTATGGGACACCCTATGTATAAGCACGGTGTTAACAGTCATGATTTATCAAATCTGATTCATGAGGCTCTTTCAAAATGCAAGAGAGCAAAAAATAGAAAATCTGAAACTAATTGTTTTCCAGCCAATGCATGGTTTGATAAGGAATGCAAGAGGGCTAGGAGAAATCTAAGGGAGTCAAATAAAACTAACCTTGACATTAAGACCTACAAACAGATCCTAAAGAAGAAGAAAATCGATTTTATGTCCACAAGGAGAGAGGAGCTAATTTTCTTGGGCAGAAATAACCCCAAACATTTTTGGAAAGAACTCCAACCAAGGAGGAAGCAAACTGAAAATAATATTACTGCCACCCAATGGTTTGATTATGCTAAGAAACTTTATGAACAAGAGGGTGGAGTGGGACAACCACCTTTGGTCAATGATACCACAAATATTTTTACTGTGCAAGAGATAGAGACAGGGATTAAGAAGTTGGGTGGAGGCAAAGCAAAAGACCTTGTTGCGCTTCAAGCTAAATATTTGAAGTGGGGTATGAAAACTCTTGCACCGCACATCACTGAAATCTTCAACAAAATCTGCCAGGAAGGGTTTTTGAAAGATTGGACAATCAGCCTTGCAATACCACTTTTTAAGAGTGGTGATGTTAACAATCCCTCCAACTACAGGACTATAATGATCAATCCCCTCTTTGCTAAACTTTTTGGCAGTATGATAAAAACTAGGATCAGCAAATGGGCAGAAGAAAATCATAAACGTGCTAAAGGGCAAGCTGGTTTTAGGCCAAAGCACTCGACAGTGGATCACTGTGTCACTCTGAGACACATTATTGAAAAAGAGTAGGAGAAAAAGGAAGAGGTTTTTTGTTGCTTTGTTGACTTCAAAAAGGCTTTTGATACCGTTCCGAGAGACAAGCTTTGGTTGAGGATAGAAGAATTGGGAATTCCTAGGCATCTCAGAGCTGCTGCTCATAGGATGTACGAAGAGGTGAAAGTCAAAATCAGAACTTCAGATGGCATTTCAGAATGTTTTAGGAGCGATATCGGGGTCAAACAAGGCTGCCCTTTATCTCCTACTTTATTTGGTTTATATATTGACAAACTGGAAGAGTGGTTAAACACGCAAAAGCGTGAAGCCATTCAGCTAGGGGAATTTGTTATAAAGCTACTCCTATATGCAGACGACCTCATTTTAATTGCCAAATCTGCTTGTGGTTTGCAAGACCATCTATCTTCTCTTGAGCGCTTTTGTAGAATGGTGGGGATGCAGGTCAATATCAGCAAAACCAAGGTTATGATTTTCTCTAATAATAAAAAACAGCATCAACATGAATTTTATTACAATGGAAGTGTTCTCGAAGAAGTTGCGAAATATAAATACCTTGGCATCGATTTCAACAAAAAACTAAGCTGGTCTAGCTGCAGGTATAGAAGGACATTAGGTGGATGGAAGGCTTTCTACGCTCTTCAGAATAGGTGTCATGAAGCGGAGTTGTGGGATTGGAAAACTATTCAAACCTTGTTTGGTCTTCTTGTGTTGCCAGTTGTTCTTTATGGATGTGAATTATGGGCCAGCCGCACTACTATAGCACAATGGAAACAAATCGAAGGAATCCAAAAGCGCTTGATTACAAGCAAGTTTAAAATTAAAAGCACTGTTCCATATGACATCATGCTAAGTGAAATGGGGGCTGTGCCTATCGAGGCACTTGCTATGGTTCGCCTTTTAAGCTATCTAAAAAGAATCGAAAAAATGGAAGAGGATAGATGGCCGAAAGTTGTCTTTAGGGACACACTATGTAAGCGAAAAAGGACATGGATGCAACAAAACATCAAGTGGATGAGTAAATGGAATATTCATTTCAATATGTGCCCCACAAATAATAAAGAAATAAAGCTCTTTGTTATGGAGAAATTCTACAAGAGAAATTGGGGAAGCGAGATTGGGAGGAAAAAACTATATTATATAAATGAGTTCAACCCCACTTGTGATCAACTCGAAAAAGCGTACATAGGAGCCAACATTTCTTGGAGAGCTAAAATTTTTATTGCTCAGCTGAGAACCAACTCTCACCAACTTCGTTGTGAGACCGGGCATTGGAAGAGGCCAAAGGAGGCTTGGGAAGAGAGAATTTGCAGATTTTGCAATTCTGGGAAAGTGGAAACTGAACAGCACTTTATTCTAGAATGTGAGGCCTACAAGGATAGCAGGGATAAGTTTGCGGATACTATATGTGACAATTCTTGGCATAACCTGTTCAATGAAGAGTACATTGAGCAATTGGGGGGGCTCATCATTAGTCTACACAAGAGGCGAACAACACTACTTAAGTCTGCTTGAGTTGTCTTGCTGTCCCATAGGCTATTTTTAGCCTTGTGGAGGTTAAATTTTTTATCTATCTATCTATCTATCTATCTGTTTGTAATTTTGAGACTTGGCACCCAAAACATATGAAGTAGTTTTTTCATGGACAGATTTGCATATCTTTTCGTAATGCCCAATCTCTTATCTTTGTATTATGACTCGAATTTCTACTTCCTTTATAAAAATTTCCAGCCCAATCTTTATCGTGATTTTCCTTGCTGAATGGATTTTAGTGCAGATGTTCAGTTATTAAAACGAAGCATGTTAAAGTTCATATTTATATATGCTAAAATAAAAGATTGGATATCGTGGAAGTTAATAACTTGTGCAAGAGGATACAATGGTTGTGGTTGTTCGTAAATAGATTTCAGAAATGTGACATTGGAAATAAATATAAAATTGGGATCTATGTTAGTTCTTAGTAATCTTTCAGTATTTATGATGCTATATATTTCTTTAGGAAATGGTGTAGAATAATGTTAATCAATACATTTTTTCATAACTATATATTTATTTATTTATGTAATTTGGAAAAGTTAGTTATGCAAGTTTTATTTCTTCAATTTTAAAATGTTGTTATAAAATAAGTATTAGTTATACATATGGTACCATTTCTTTCATCATGAATAAATCAATTTATTTATGAGGAATAATAAGACCTCGTTTCTTGTCTCTATGAGTATTGTATTCATAGATTTCAGTCAATGCCAATTTATATATTGAGTTAGTTTGTGTTGTATTCAAATAATAGGATGGACATGTCATAGGCATAAAGGAAGAGTGGCTCTTCATAGGGTTCGGGCCCCTAAAGTGGCCAATCTAGAATAGCTCATTAGAGAGTTAAGTAAACAAGTGAAAACCTAAATATATTAACTAGGGTTAAAACATTAATCAAGATAAGGATATCTCCCATCCATGCCTTTAGCGCTAGTATAGGCTAAGGATGGGAATGGAGAAGATGACATAGTGAGCAACATAGTTGAACTTCCTTGTCATCACTAAAGGAGCATCCAACTCTGCTTGAGTCCTTAGGGGTCAAGTCTAGATGGATTAATTGAAGATAACCCAAGGAGAAAGTATCACACTCTTCCCCAATGTACTCCAGTGTATAGTTTTGTATCCTTGAATAATGTTTGCCAACTATCATGTTTCTTATATTTATTTTGATTATTACCTTTTACTTAGCCTTCTTGTGTTTTCTTGTTGCCTATGTTCTTATGGACAATACTTCTACAAGGAATATTGATAATTGCAGACATTCAATATTGTTATATGTGCTTGTACCTATCAATATGTTCCTATCCACCACTTGTTCTCGAATGCTTCTATGTAAATTTTGAAGCACTTTTTATAAATGGTGTTAATACTATTTGCATATAATTGTTCTTCATATAGTTTTAGATTAAGGTAAAAATAGGTTTTGAAGGGGCCCCGAAACCCTTTACATCAAAAAGAAAGATATACCATAAAGCACTACCAAGTTTTAAAAGGACATGAAACCAACTGAACATCTAAACCAGGTTTTACAGGGACCTGAAACCAACAAATGTATCTAGAAAAAGCAACCAGAAAATACACTAGAACCTAGAAAGCAAACAGACTGGAAGGCAAGGCAACCAGTAAAACCTCCCAGACCAATAACCAGCGACCCAGAGCCACAACCCGCTCACCATCACAAAAATAAACCAGTCAAAACAGTGGAACTTAAGATTTTCCTTTTGATTTGAAGTTTCCCTTACGTGACCGAAGGTTCATATCTAAAGGGGGAGCAGAAGACTTAGTTCGCTTACTCTTTACCGCTATCCACCCATCCTTAATCTTTGCAACCTCAGCAACCCAAGCCTTAGAGGAAATAGAACAGTGGAATCCAGGGGGCGCTGAAGCGGCAACAATCTCCCTATGAGAATCAGTCAACAACTGGCCCTTAGGAAGAGCATCCGAAATAGGGGAAGAGACCAAAGAGAGGACACCTTCCTCTTCCGTCGGCTCCAAATGATCACCAGGAGAGACCTCAGCCACAAAATCCACAGGAACATCCAAGGATTGTTTCACCGTATAGTGCTCAGAAGAGGCCCCTGACCACCACGAAGGTGGTCGCCTTGATTTAGACTTCCCAGCAACACGCCGAGCAGCAATGTGACCAGTCAAGTGGCAATTCTTGCAACAAAAAGGGATACCTTCGAAATCCAGCATTTGTGTCCAAGAACCCCTCGAGGAATCCAAGCAAATCGCCTCAAGGAGGCCCTTAGAAACATCCAACTCAACAAGAAAGCGCACACAGGTCGAGTGGAAAATATCAGACATGTCAAAATCCACATATAAGAAAACACCAATAGCATTCCCAATAGTTTCAAAAACCGAATCATGCCAAAGATGTATCAGGAGATTCGGAAGCCGGACCCAGATAGGGAACTTGTTCTTCATATAGTTGATTAAATATATAACCTTGAATTGTAAATATTAACAGACTTGAGATGTTGTAATAGCTCGATATTGCTTAAATGATTTACCAATGTCGCTAATTGTGAAGTCTAATAAGTGTCGTTTAAGGTGGGGACATTTAGGAACCCTTGGGGACTTAGGGATTAGTTGTTAATTTTGAACTCTGATTTTTTATGAATTATGTAAAAATGAAATGGTATTTTATCTTTGCATTCATGTCATGTAATTCTTTATTTTAAGAAAGATTTGATTACTATATTCATGTTTAAGGAAGTGTATTAGCTGTTGCGTTAAAAAAAGGTGTTATAATTCATTTATTAATTGTCATCCTAGATTTCTTAGCGGGGCATTACATCTCAAAGGAAGTCCAAAGTCGTTGTAGCATACTTTATTTGTAGAGCAATCCACTCCCTTCAAACTTGATCTTGAATCTTGTCCTTGCTTAAGCATCATCCCATGCATCAATCCTCAAAAAGAGGAACGCTTTGGATCAAAGCTGCAAACGAAAATGAAATGCAAGTTTAATATTGAAGTACTTCAAATGATCTTTATGAAGATAAACAACTCTTCAAAGGGTGTTTTGACTTTGATCTTGAATTGGATTGAATTTTATTAAACTGGGATTTAGAAATCTGATCGAAATCGTTCTTGGATTTGCTTCTAGAATCTCTACTGCACCTCTTTCTGATTTTCTTCGCTTGATTTTGGTTGTAAGATTCCACTTGAACGATGGAGAATCCACCACCTTTATTTTCAGATATGAATCTATCTTTCAACTTTCCCTCGATCTGATTTAATTTGTATCATATGTTGAAGTTCGCTCTTCTCGAGCTTGATTTGGTTCTACATTTTAAGTCTAGAAATTTGCCTCTTAGATTAATCAAATCTGCACCTCTAGATCAGGGATTTTCACCTTCATAACTGATCCAATTCTAGAATTCGCCTTTTGGGTCTTGATCTATGATCCGATTCGCATTTTGAAGTCTAATTTTCTATTTCCCTTGATCTAATAATTTGCTTCTCTGATAATGCAAATTCGCCTTAATCTTGGATTTAGCTCCTCTTCATGTAATTTTGCTTTGAACTGCTTATTTGATTTGGTTTTGCACTCAACTCTGGGAATTTGTCTTTTAGGTACTGAGGTTCGCACTTGAATTCATTGGAGCTCTAATTCTCAACTGCTAGAGATCTGTACTTTGTTCGCTTCACTTTGCTTTCAATTTCATTTTTGAGTGATGGAATTCGTATCTTAATCTGATTTTTATGCACTCCTTTGTTTAGGAAATTCGGTCTAATCTAGGCTAACTTCACATTCCAATGCTCTTGATTTTGATTTTGATTTTTAATTTGAATTTGGTATTTTATTTGGGAATTCATAGTATTTTTGCTCTTAATTCATCTTGATTTTCTTGAATTCACCTTGTTAGGTTTGAATTTCTGATGTAATTTTGTACTTCACTTCTTGAATCTGTCTTCCAAGCTCGAAATTCACCCTGATCTGCCTTAATCTCAAAATTTGATTTGAATTCTACCCTAAGTTATGATTAAAATGGCACTTCATTGCTTGAGAATTTGCTTCTGCTCTTGATTAAATTCGCCATTTGAAATTGCTTGCATCTGAATTGGCTTATGTTGAAATGATTTATTTGATCTCTTACGTATATGGCGCACATCTTAAATTGCCTTCAATTTGATAAAGAGCCAGCCCTCTTTGAAGTGTTTCTATTGCATTTCAAATCCTTTTCTTATGGGCACTCATCTCAGTATTTGATTTCTCCTTGATAGAGCTGGCCTTTACATTTTTTCCTCATTTTAAATATGTTCCAAAACCTAGCGTGGAAATTACCACTTTGGGCGGAAATACTGATGCCTACAAATCAGAATTTTAGTGGGAAACGATGACGGGAAAACAATTTTTAGTTAGAAATGCTCATGCCTAAGTGTGCAAATCAGAATATTTCGTGAATCAATTGTTAGGTGGAAATAAGAGCAAATTCAGTTTTTAAGTGAAAATATCAATTCAAATTGGATTTTTAACTGTAAATGTATAGAATAAAAAATTTTAAAAACTCCACTTTCAGCTAGAATTCTAGATATTTTTTATATTTACTTAGAATTCTTTTGAATTTTATATTTTCCAACTGAGTATTCTTTGATTTTACTTTCAATTCGAAATTTTTATTATTTTGTTCTCACTTGGCAATTTACAAATTCTCTATCTAGCATATTGACTTGAAAACATTTTGCATCAATTTGCAACTTTGACCACATTTTTCAACTTGATGAAATTAAAAATTCCATCCTCAATTCCCAAAGTCGACAATTCTTTCTTCCACAACTTTTCAACTCCATATTCATTAGAACAATTTCATCATATTACTCTCCTCATCCTTAAAGGTTGTCTCAAATCTTACAATTTGGTCACGGACTTCCATTCCAATTCTAGATTTCAAACTTCAAACAAGAATTTCCAAAATACTCCTAGAGATTAAATCCTCCTCAAACCAAGATTTTGCAATTGAGATTTAACCCTACAAAATTTGTTCATTCCAAATCTCAACCTAAGTACTCCTCACTCCGCTCACCCCTTCCCTAATAGCTAGGAGACTAAGAAACCCCAAAAATGTTGCAACTATGGACAACTAAGCTGAACACTTGAGATAGCAAGGGAAAAAAGGGGGATCCCCATTTGCTATTAGGCATGTGTTTTACAACACTTTTTGCATATAGATGTATATATAGTGGTTGAATTTCTTTTCACAATCACACATTTGTGCCCCTATTGACCATATTCCTTTGACCAAGGTGACAAAAAAATCAACTATCCAAACATCCCTCACTATACTTGCAAGTGGACCCAATATGAAGCTTTGATACTTTCCCTAGTTGTGCACCATTCTCCCAGTCACAATTTCTCACTCTTGTTATTATACCCTCTTGAATATCCATGAATGCATAACATAAGATCCACAAAACATAGCAATCCTATTCATTTCTCAAGTTAATTTTATTTTGTATCTAAAACTTATGCATTCTTTAATTCTTATAGCAAATTATGTGTGGAATATCCATCTCAAACGCAAAGGATCAAATGAATGATAAAATCCCTAGACTAGGAAAGCATTTACCTTTATCCAAAACAAAAGAATATTTAGATATGTGCATTTCCCATTTCTTTGTACACATGAAGATGCATTCATTAAACAATCCATGTCTTGTGTTGGTGTTATCTTCCCTAATCAAGGCTTTTCAAACAATTTAGAAACAAAAAATCAAGTTGTCATGGTGTCCAAGTCAATTACAATGCTCGATTACAACTTTCCCCATGCTTGCGACAACAAGAAACTGTAATTGTTGCTTTTGATTGGCATCATATTTCTAGTGATCAATTTCCCAATAAATTTGGTGTATGTACCTCTTGCAAGACTCTAAATGCTCATTATATAGAACATACAAGAAGATGAATCTCCTTGATACTTAAGTAGGAGATATTTTCCACAGCAAGTCAAATTTTGATATTTCCATAAGGATTTAACTATGTAGTTTTTGAGTGAAACTCATTGACCCATATATCATGAGTAGTGATTCACACATGAATCCATCTCCCATGAGAATAAATGTGAGAGTTAGCACTCATTGGATCGAGATGATGCTCCCAGAGGTGAAGCATCAAAAATTCCCAAAAGGTCACCCATCCCAATAATACTCTAGCTCGAGCCGAGTCCCCTCCATGGTTAAACCCACTCTGCTTGCAACCCCATTTCCAAAACCATCACCAAGTGTTGTGCCTTATGAACCATTCATTAGAAAGCCCCTTAAGCTCATCAATTGATAAGTAGGAGATATTTTCCATAGCAAGTCAAATTGTGATATAGCTATCAAGATTTAACTGTGTAATTTGAGTCAAACTCATTGGTCCATCTATCATGAGTAGTGATTCACACATGAATCCATCTCTCGTGAGAATAAATAGAACACTTAGCACCCATTTGATCTAGGTGATGCTCACAGAGGTGAAGCACCGGGAGGTCACTCATCCCGGTACTACTCCAACTTGAGCGTGCTTAACTACCGAGTTCCCTCCATGGTTAAACCCACTCCGCTTGCAACCCCATTTGCAAAACCTTCACCAAGTGTGTGCCTTATGAACCATTCATTAGAAAGCTCCTTAAGCTCATCAATTGATAAGTAAATATCCACAACAAGTCAAATTGTGATATTGCTATTAGAATTTAATTGAGTAGGTTTTGAGTCAAACTCATTGACCCGTTTATCATGAGTAATGATTCACACATGAATCCATCTCTCATGAGAATAAATGGAACACTCAACACTTATTGGATCGAGGTGATGCTCATAGAGGTGAAGCACTGGGACTTCCTAGTAGGTCACCCATCCCAGAACTACTCCAGCTTGAGCACGCTTAACTACGGAGTTCCCTCCATGGTTAAACCCACTCTGCTTGCAACCCCATTTGCAAAACCTTCACCAAGTGTTGTGCCTTATGAACCATTCATTAGAAAGCACCTCAAGCTTATCAATTGATAAGCAAAGTGGATTTAACCATGGAGGGAACTTCGTAGTTAGGCGCGCTCAAGCTGAAGTAGTAGTGATTCACATATGAATCAATCTCTCAATGAGAATAAATGGAACACTTAGCACTCATTAGATCTAGGTGATGCTCATAGAGCTAAAGCTCTGGGACTTCCTAGGAGATCACCCATACCATTAATACTCCAGCTCGAGCACACTTAACTACAGACTTCCCTCCATGGTTAAACCCACTCTGCTTGCAACCCCATTTGCATAACCTTCACCAAATGTGGTGCCTTATGAACCATTCATTACATAGCCCCTTAAGCTCATCAATTAAATAAATGGAATACTTGACATTCATTGGATCTAAGTGATGCTCACAAAGGTGAAGCACCGAAACTTCCCTAGAGGTCACCCATCCCAGTATCCCAATGCTACTCCAGCTCAAGCATGCTTAACTACGAAGTTCCCTCCAAGGTTAAAGTCACTCTGCTTGCAACCTCATTTGCAAAAACCTCACCAAATGTTGTGCCTTATGAACCATTCATTAGGAAGCCCCCTTATCAACTGATGAGCTTAATGGGTTTTCTAATGAATGGGTCAATGAGTTTGACTCAAAAAACACAGTTAAATCCTGATAGCAATATGAGAAATTGACTTGATGTGGAAAATATCTCCTACTTATCAATTGATGAGCTTAAAGGACATTCTAATGAATGGTTCATAAGGCACAACACTTGGTGCAAATGGGGTTGCAAGCAGAGTAGGTTTAACCATGGCAGGAACTCCTTAGTTAAGCGTGATTGAGCTGGAGTAGTATTGGGATGGGTGACCTCCTAGAAAATCCCGGTGCTTCACCTCTATAAGCATCACCTAGATCCAATGAGTGCTAAGTGTTCCATTTATTCTCATGAGAGATGGATTCAGGTGTGAATCACTACTCATGATATATGGGGTCAATGAGTTTGACTCAAAAACTACACAGTTTAATCCTGATGGCAATATCACAATGAATCTCCTTGTTTCTCAAACCTTTTAAAAGAAATTAATATTGCAAATTATATTCAATATGTTTGTCTCTGCACAAAAGGTTTAGAAGTATGATAAAACCTGACCTTAAAAGTGCTGAACTTTTATATAAAACAAAATCAGAGACATCACGTTCAGCAGGCACACTTGATAGTAGTTACTACAGAATATGGCCTTCATCCTAGTACACAAGAAAACACATTTTAGAGGTCCCTTTTTAATAATTTACAGGCAAGGGGTTTGAGAATGCAGCTTCTGAAATAAACACAGTTTTACTTCTGATGATATGATAATATATTCCATAGTATATTAGCAGCAGCTCTAAACCTTAAAATTATGATGATATTAACCCTACTAAAATGTTTCTGAGGATTTGAGCTCTGCATTTGACAATAATTTTCTTTTAAAAACAAAACTTACAAAACCATTTCCTATAATAACAATCATCTTGTCCAATTTGCAATGGCACTGAAATTGGCCAATTTGAATATGCAGATCTAGGAAACATGCAAAAATAAATGACCATTCAAAAGCTGAACCACCATAAAGATACTGACCTTGCCACCAAAATAGCCAAGCAACCTTAATTTAATATGATGACAATTGCATCACCTTCTCTATATTACCCAAGCTTTTTAATTGCTTCTACATCAAACTCAGAAATGTTAAATTTGGATAAAATGCTAAAATTTCTCTTGAAGTATCAAGCTAAAGGATGTAATAGAATCAACAATTTGACATGGAGCTAATTTTCCTTAATATGTAAAGAACGTAGAATCTTCCATATACTGACTACAACCAATAGATTCCATATGCCATAAACTTGCATAAACAAATCATGGAATATATAGGCAATTGAATCAGTTTTTACAGACAACAATCATGCATGCCTCTTCCAGCGAGTTCATGTATGCCTCTTTCAGCAGACTTCAACTCAATCGCAAGCTGATCCTCGAAGCAGAATTACAAAATAATGAACTTTCAGGGAGAAGTGTATGATACATGAAGAAGATGCTGTATCTGGTACAAGATTGTACTACTGATATCCATGCCAATGAAATCCAGCCAGTAAAGACAAGCTGAAATGAGGCCAAAAGAATTGGCCCACCTTCAGGTTCAACTAAATACAAGAAATGCATTGAGCATGGTAATTTTCTGAGAAGATTCATGGGAGTAAATCCAACCAACCATGTACTCCATAAAAGATTTCCATCAAATAGGTGCCAACGAAATATGACTAGCAGAGACAAGCTGGCACAACATGAGCCAAATGAGTTGAGCCAACTTCGAGTTCAATTAAATCCACAACTCACAATGACGATCCTGACTTTTTAAGAAAATACATAGAGTGAATCCAATCCTCCATGTACTTCATAAGAGGACGCTGCCATTTAGGGGTAAAGGATAGATGCCAGGTATCCTTGGCTCTCAACAATGGACAAGTAATGACTCAGTTGCTCCCTTCTTGGGAACACTGATCCATGACTTGCATCATGCATCAAAAGAGCCAATGTTTGCAAAGATCAATAGCAATGAAATCTTTGTAGATATTTCAAAATCTCAATCCAACATTTTCTTCCATTCACTGAGTTAAGGACAGTTTCCTTTCATCCAACCTGAAGTGAAAGGACTGTACAATTGTCAACCAGAGCAGAGAGTGCTGTCATTGCAAGATTCTGAAAGAATCAACCATATTTATCTGAATCTTTCAGCATAGGATCACCTCAACCAGGAGGAACTGTCCTTCATGAGAAACTAGCTGATAAAGTGATTAACCTCATTTCAGAATATGAAACACGGTTCCTAATAACAAATATATACCAGAAATTATCCTAGCCAGTTTTGCAATAGAGTGGCTCTGGTCTAGAAGAAAAGGAATGTAATTGTGCCCACTCTCCTTGCAAACACTAAAATAATCTATGTTGCCACCGGGATTTAGCAAAATGACGCTGCATCAGACGCACATAAAGACCATTCTTTTCCATCAGAAAATCATGAGTGCCCTCTTCAATAATACGGCCATCATTTAAAACAACTATTGTATCTACGTGCCGCATCATTGCAAAATGGTGTGCAATGATAAGTGTTGTCTTGTTCCCCAATATCAACGTACCCAAAGCTTCTTGCACCACACGGCTAGATTCTGACTCTACATTAGAGCTTGCCTCATCCAACAGCAATATTGGTGCATTCTTCAAAACAACTCTAGCAATAGCAATTCTTTGCTTTTGACCAGGAGTGAGATCAATGCCTCTCATACCGACATGAGTATCATATCCATGTGGCAAGCTACTTATGAAGTGATGTGCATTTGCTATCCGTGCAGCTTCCTTCATCTCAGCTTCACTTGCATTGTGTCTAGCATAAATTATATTTTCCCGTATGGAAGTAGAGAAGAGAACAGGCTCTTGTTGAACAAGACCCATATGACTTCGAAGCCAGCGCAAGTTTAATGTCCTGATATCTTTTCCATCCAGAAAAATTTGACCAGCAACTGGGTCATAGAAGCGCTCAAGAAGTGCAATTATTGTGCTTTTACCTGATCCAGAAGCCCCCACCACAGCAACAGTTTGACCACCGTTCACTTTGAGGTTGAAATTACTTAAAATTGTCACTTCTGGACGAGTTGGATAATGGAAATCAACATTTTTCAGCTCAATTGTTCCATAAACATTAGGAAGCTTCAATCCAGATGCATCATCTGAATCAATCTTAGGTTTCCGATCAATTATTCCGAAAACTGAAACAAGTGACTTACGGCGTTTTAAAATGTATGGAGCTAATCCAAAAGGTTCTACCAGTGCAAAAGATACAAATGAAAATATCATGTATTCTTTCAAGATTCTAGACATGTCACCTTGGCCCCTCTTGATAGCCATGGATGCATACCATAGCAGAAAAGCATTACAGGCAAACAGGAGGAATTGTGATCCACCAAAAGCAATTCCTTTTAGCTGTGAATGATAAATGCTGTGTGCAAGAATACGGTCCAGCTGTATTTTATAGAGTTTCATCACCTTTTTCCCAGCACAAAATGCAACAACAGTATAAATATTTCTAACTGCATCCTCCAGAACTAAAGATGCTTTCCTATGCATTTCTTGGATACCCCCTGAAAATCCAGCAAGCCACATTTTCTGTGCACAATTGCAGGTCAAAAATAATTTAGCTTACTGAAGATATGAAGAATAGGAACGTTTAAGAAAATTGAGTACAAAACACATTTTATAAAACATGAAAATATAGTACATACAAATATCTGAGATATTACAGAAATTTAGGATCAAACTTACGATGTTTTGGCTGTCTGTTACAAACCAAGAAAAAAACATTACTACATAATATTCCAATTTAAAGACAACATTATATATTGTCATTATTTTGAGACTTGAGTACTTCATGGTCATTCATGTAGTTGTTGAGTATATAATTGGTTTGTAACATCCCCAAATTATGAGTATTCAAATTTTTCCCTAAATCACATTTTTTGTCAAACAAGTAGAGTTTTAGAGATCACTTTGACTCTGGTTTGAAGCCATGCACACATTAGGATTTATTCTTTATAATCATAATTCATCAGTAAATATTAAAACTTCTTCAACAACAAATGTGATCAAATCATTAATTTCCTAAAATTAACATTAAGGTGATCCAACTATAGAGGTTGAATCGGCTGATTTGATGAGGTGCCCCAGAAACCTCCTACCCTAGGCCCAAGAGCAGATATACCACCCCTCTTGGCCTTAGGTGACCCATGCCATACATATAAGCAGCATACCATCTCTCCATCTCACCACCCCTGACATGTCTCTAGTTATTGAACATTCATTTCCCATGCTAGAGATAGTGAGGAATCTTCACAACTGAGTGCCCTGAAAGTCATCATTCCTAAGCCCAAAGGCAGTCCACTTTATCCTTCTTTGGCCCCATGGGGACTCCCTGTCTCAACCATGAGGTGGTGGCATGCTTAGAAGGTGACCTCATCACTGTTAACCCCAATTGGAAATCATAATTTCTCCCATCATGACAGATTACTGCAGTCAGAGATAAAAACACAGCTTCTTATCAAATCACATATTCTGTACACTCATATATTAACTAAGCCATGAGTAATGAATTGGCAATGTATTTATTGTCTTATAAATATAAGCTTCAGAAGTATATCACTGCACATCTATGAGCACAAGCAGCAGCCATTTGCAATTAAACTGTATGTACATGTTTCAGTAGTAAGCAAACACAGATAGACTCATGATGTTGTGTATACATATTGAGTTGCTCATACCAGATATTGCTGAACATTTGTACATAACTACATATACATTTCTAGATTTATGAAAGTGCTGATGTGTAAGAATCCCTAGCCAGTAATACCGTTAGCAAACATCAATTTCACCAACTGATCATTAGTTTGACATTTTGTCAAACAACTGGCAGGCAAACTTGTGCTCCTTGTAATGCCTATTGTCCAACTTATTCAATTACATACATTACTAACAGCCAATTTTAATATCAGAACGTTGATAGCCGATAGGCAATTAAATGAACAGCTCCACCTTATCATACATTGCATTTTTCAAAATACCATACAGAATTTCACAAGCAATCAATTTATCACAATTGTAAAAACCTGGAAGTTCAGACCAGTTGATCGATTTGCAGGAAGTATGCACTTGAAGGCAGACTTGTAAATGTCTAAGATCTAGTCGTAAATCACAGGATGAAGCCATGATGCCTGTAACAGCAGCATGTCGGAACTCCCATGTATGGACGACAAACTCCACAATTCGACTCCTAGAAGGTGGCCACCAATATCAGTTGCTAATGGCCGCCAAAGTACAGATTCAAGCTGCAAGCAATATGTATTTTGTAGCAAAGGCATCCCAAATTCTGATAAAGAATTGCCCAGGTCAACCAGATATTGCTGCACCTAAGAAAAGAGTTTTTTGTGCATGAAACTCTAGTGACATGAAACTCTAGTGATAAATTGCTAGCAGAGCTGGAAATTGCCCACGCTACAGAAGACCACAAACTGGGGTACAAAGCTATAATTCCAATGCCAATATGGTACATTATAGAATTCAATAACAATAATTAACAGGGATACAAAATCCCTAACCCAACTACACCCAGACTCAGATAATTGCAGAAGAAAAACAAGAGTCGGATTACCAATTTCCTTTACAATAAACCCTTCTTCTCAGACTAAGTAGAGTAAGAGAAGACTCTAGATCCTCCAATGAACAAAATACTCCTCAGCCACAGTGAACACAGTATGAGGAAGCTCCAATTTTCAGATTCAATCCACTATACTTCAGGAGGGGGAACGAATTCACAATTTCAGAATTAATTCACAATACCTCAACTGTGAATTTACATTGCAGTTCTCAGCTATAAACACTTGTACTTCAGCAAGGGGACAAACTTCACACTCAAAAAGCCACAAAGGCAACAAAAGAAAATAAATTATCCAAGTTTGCTTTCCTCAACAAATGGGCTCGTATTTATAACCTCCAGATTCCCTTTTGATGCCAAATGTAACTTCACTCAAAAAGCTTCACCACACAACATTAACTAGAAGCTTCCATAAGATTCTCTCACCTGACTTAGCTTAACTAATTAATAAATGGCTCTCTCCAAAGATAACCTTCAACTTAGTGAAATTGTAAAGTTAAAT
The DNA here is from genome assembly GCA_028749045.1 of Cupressus sempervirens. NCBI lineage: Eukaryota > Viridiplantae > Streptophyta > Pinopsida > Cupressales > Cupressaceae > Cupressus > Cupressus sempervirens. Next base: position 250,866,016 of record CM053784.1, on the reverse strand, counting down.
TATAACTTTATAATAAGTCATTTAATTATTTAATAATAATTTGGCCACTAAAAATATAATAACTCCCAAAATACTCATCATTTAAATATGTCGTATGAAATAAGAGTCATACCTATTATTTCTCCATGTGACCAAATGCACTTTCCAAAAATAGGAAGGGTCCATCTCGATCAACACCTACTTACCACAAATAGTAAGTACACAAAACTAAGCCCAAACGAAGTCCAATATAAGCCAAATGAAGACCAACCTATAGCTTACTGAATTGTGGAGAAGATAAGACCCTCCCAAGCCAAACCACTACCTCAAAAGACCCTCTATCCACAATAATTAGCCTACGAGGATCACAATAATAGGCTAATCCCTAAAACTTTGATATTGACAAAAATGGGGATATTGACCCACCTTTCTATCAAAATGTCTTTTCCTTATTCTTTGCTTCACTGAAATATGTTTGTTCATTCAAATATATATCTTGCTCAAAGAAGAAAGGGAGGAATGATAAAGGCATGTCCCTTTTCCTCATAATTAATTTCAATTTCTTTATAACATAATTACATTGATTCAATATGCAAATTTTCTCTTTGTGATTAAAGACTTTGTATTAAATCTTAACTAGCAGCTATCAATAATTCTTCCAAGCACAATGTTATCTGTCTTACTAGCCTGTGTTCCACACCATCCACGTAATTTATAATGTTTCCTTTTGTTTGACTTTATTAATACTCTTAAGTGCAGTGGTGTAAGGTTTCTCCAATATATTTATATTTTACCATCGGTATGTAATCGCTGATTTGTTCTGAATAAGGTATTGCTGGAATATAGTCATGGGTTCATTGTTGACCATAATTATGAAACACTATTTATTCTAAATAATTTCCAAATTCCATCATTGCTTTCCCTTATGTTAACTATTCAGATTTTGGGGAACAAAATATCCCCTAGTCTCAACCTGGTATCTCATTACCTCATTCTGAATAGATATGTATTTGTCTCTTATAATATATCATAATTGCCACCTTTTGACAGGTTACTGCTGATTGCTGAAGTGCCCACTATATTTTCTTGGATATGTATCAACATAGGACAATAATTATCACTATATCTCTCATAAGCAGAATCCGTCAAGCATTTCTCAACTCAATGAATAACCAATATCACATTTGCAGATCATTAGTGAAGCAATGCCAAGACATGTTTAACTACTCCATGTTATGATTCTCTTGAGAATATCAATGAGGATCAGTGATGGTATGAAATTGCTAATTAAATTGTTCATGATGTACGCTTAATATCATATGTGATATGGGTGTAACCAATTGCTCCCAATGAGCAACCTTGTTCAATATCATCTGCTGATTGGTGACTGGAGAACAACATTCCATCTTATTGTCTAGGTTTTACTTGAAGATAGAAAACCATAAAGTCTTATAAATAGGTGGTTTTCCTTTGAAAGAACATCATTTTAGATCACGAATGCTAAATCAGTGTTATGAAAAGGATAGGGTTATCTCAATTAGGGTTTTGAATAGGGGCATGACATGGTTGCCCTGCACTATCTTAGGGCCCATTTGGTTGCTGGAATAGGAATAGGAAATTAGGAATATGTTTTATATTCTCTATTTGGTGCACCAAATCAGAATAGGGAATAGATACTCCCATTTTACCACTAAAATGAGCATATGTCCATTCCAAAAAATAGTTGTTATTGGAATGGGCTATTCCTATTCTCAATAATACTTTCTCAAATTATATTTTTTTTGGTGTCCGTTCTTATGTGCACATACTCGCTCATTTGACAACGACATCATTTCTTCTGTAAACATTGAAGGGTCGAGTTTGATAACAAAGGAAGCTTGCACAAGTTGGATGTAGTGATGTTCCGACTAAGAGATCAAGTCATGGAGCTTGGGGGTTGTAGATCTTGGGCAATCGGATTCTACGTGTTGTGTGAGTAAGATCGCAAATGGGCCAGTTAGGTCGATCACAATCGAGGGCTCCAAAAAGAACTCGATCCTGTGCGTTTGGTTGTCGGCTCGGTGTGAATGCTTGCTTGAGGGTTCACTGCCAAATGTGATTGGTGAGAAATGAGATTGAAGGCATTAAACTCATGCTTTCAATAGCATTTCTAGAGTACAAAGAGTACCTCGTCTGAGATAAATGGATAGACATTGAAATAGCTAGGTTTCTAAAGGAAGAAAGTGAAATGGCATTATGGGATGGCGCCTTCAACCAATATGCATTTGATATAAAACTTGCAAAATTAATGAGATACCTATTTCATGCTTATCCTACAACCTGTGTAGTCCAAGAGATCATAATGCATTGGGGAACTCTACCACACACTCTGCATGCCTCAGCCTTCCACGGCATTTGGATTTGATAGTCTTTACTGGTATTACATCAATGATCATCCTGCATCACAGCATCAATTTTGAGGCCACCAAAATAACGATCTTTTAGCAATTGGATGCATCGTCATTGTTTGCACTGGCAGCAGGATTGATCATTATTTCGTAGAAGCAAACAAAGTTCCTAAGCAATAGCATGGTGCTATAGAAAGAATGAGTTCAATATCTTTAGTGTCTCTAATTTGAAATTGGATACCACATCAGTAGTCAGATTCATGGCTTAGTTCATTGTGCTTGGTGGTGCTCGATAAAAATGGGATCGGGGTAATGTCTTCACACCAAATGTGCAAGTGTGATCAACAGATTCTACAGATATGATGCTCTCGATAAAAATGGGATCGAGGTAATGTCTTCACACCAAATGTGCAAGTGTGATCAACAGATTCTACAGATATGATGCTCGAACTTGATCCTATTTGAGGAACTCGGTAACATAAACTTAATCTTATTCCAATTGTAATTTGTACAACCAAACAAGAGATAACATATTCCCAATCAAATTCCAGGTGAACCAAATGAATTTGGGATTTTCATTTTCCATTCTTATTCTCCATTCCCATTCCTAATCCCATTTTTAATTCTAATTTTTAATTCCTATGCCTGCAACCAAAAAGGCCCTTAATGAATTTAGAATTTAAAACCCAAGATATGGTGCAAATGAGGTCAAGAGGCTGATAAATTAAGTGTAAGGGTTGAATTGCCTTTGGACTACAAAAGAACCAGTATATAGAGTAACTGCGTCCATACTCATGGCATTCTGAATTTCCTTATGATGTGTGTGAAATCAAATTTTGAACATGGCATTCATTTTCAATAAACTTCCCCAATTAACCTTTCGACTCCAAATGCCCCTTAAAACTTTACTGCTTCTATTGAGAACATGTCACTTACAGTGATGATAAGATATGATATGCATGTAAGAGCCCAATTTCTGCAGCAATATTTAAAAGCATATTTCTGTAATTCTTACCTTGACCTAATAGATCCAAAAAGGAAACCTCAATCTGTTCCATTGAAGAGTTCTCTAGTAAATGCTCTTGAATTATACATTGTGACTTGTAATGGTTGATGTCAACCATTACGGAAGTTATCACACGTGTTGTTTGGTAAGAATATACACTAGAAGCTGCAGTTCTATTATCAAATTTTCTACCCCAACATAGTGGAGGCATTCAAAGAGTAGAATGCTTACGGTTGGGAGGTGCTGAATACCATAGTTGGAAAACTCGCCAAATCCAAAAACTCGCCGAGCCCCCCAAAAGTTTAATCGGGAAAAACTCGGCCATTTAAAAAAAAACTCGGGAAAACTCGGGAACCTAAAAAAACCGCTAAAATTTAATTCAAAATACATTTTTTTGCAAATTTCAATGAGAAGATGCATCTAATGAGTTCATTATAGAGAACACAAAAGAAAGAAGCAGGAGTTTAGATATATATAAATGCATAGTGGGTACAAAATCACATTCTCATGCTGAATGCTAATGGCAGGAAGCATAATAGTAAATAATTTCTATCAAACTACAAGTAAAAACATCATTACAATCACATTTTCCTCTTTCTAGCTCTACTAGCATATTGTAACTCTCTATCTTACATAATATATATAGGCTTTTTGCCTTTTGTTTTTAACAAAAAAATTTATTTTTTTTTTTTTTAATTTTAAAAAATAATAATAATTAAAAAAAGAATTTTTCTGAAAAACTCGCCGATTTTTTGCAAAAACTCGGCGATTAGTCGGCGATTTTTCACAAAAACTCGGCGATTTTTTCTTGCGATTAAATTTGGAAAAAAAATGCCAGTCCCAAAAACTCGGCAATTAGTAGAAACTCGCCGATTATTCGGCGATTATGCCAACTATGCTGAATACCTTGGAATTATCAGATGAGTGTTACACGTATCCTCTGCTGCAGTATTCTTCCATTCATACAAAGCCTTTGGGAATTTAAGTGTGCCTTTTATTAAGTTAATCCTAGTCATGTATCCTATATCTAGATCATAGTTATTAAAATACTTTTCAAGCTTTCATTCAAAAAAACATACAATTATTTTAGGTGTGTTATATTACCAATTTTGACAAAAACAAAATCATTTCATTTGGAAGACCATTTTTTTCCTGATATAACATTAAAGTACAATGACACCTAAACTGGGGTTGTGTAAAATTGGTACCAAAGTTCTAAATAATCTCAGATGTCTGATACATCCATCCCCATTTAGGTGGTTGATTGGGATGTTAAACTACAAACAAGTGATGTCCTTTTTTTTTCTTTTTGCAGGGCATTAAACTTAGTCTACCATAATTTTAACAGAATAACTAGTCTATCTCTATTGAACAAGAATAGACTTACATTGTTGCACAAAGATCAAGGAAAAGAGATTAAACATTTTAACGGACAATCTGTGTTCCTCTCCCTCAAATTGCACAGCATTTCTCGTAGCCTTCTCCAAAGACTGATCAATATTTGTTTATTAGCAGGGAAAACCCTGGTAAGAAAGGAAACCCAGAACTCAATGGCTTTTTTACTCTTACAATGCCAAAGCTCGATCACCATCACAAAATCAGCATTTATGTTTGCTTGGACTTGTGAAGGAAATCACATAGACTTTCACAATATGGTAAAAGTCCATACAGAACAGGAATAACAAAGATGCAGAGTGTGATACAAAATAGGCTGAAATTCATACAGTTATACCAAGTGAGAAAAAAAGAATGCACAAAACAATGACCAACAACTGGAAATTGTTTCCTCGTGAGACAACTATAATAAAGCCTACTATTCTCCAGAGCAATATGTTTACAGATGCAAATTATAACATAAGAAACAATAATATGTTTTTACATAAACTAATAGAAACTATATTTGCATATAGTATATACAGATCATAGCACCATAGATTGAGAGTAAAACAACATAATCATATGGGGAAATTAGCAGAAATAGGAAAATTTTCATCTATGCACATAAGCAATATACAAATTCTCCAGTAAACAACAACAACAAAAAATACATTGGGTCAGGAGATATCTTCCCATGGCTATCATCAGACAAGATGCTAGCATATGTTCAGACTATGATAGACATCAATCAAAGGCAATTGCATATATACAGATAAAAAAACTAAATAAATGACAAACACACTTGCACGTCACCATGTACTTAATAATCAATAATCCCATGCCAAAACATTGTTTTTTTGTATTATGTATAAACAACTATGACGCCGGGGTATCAAATCCCTTCATTTTTTGGTTTTGTTTCCTTGTCCTTTTCTGGAGGTCAAATTTTGGTTTTAGTTGTCAGATTCCTTGCTCTCTCATCTCTTGACATGTGGCCAGAGAGTGGGTTCCACCTCACTTTGATTGGATAATAAAATTCTTGTATCTTGTCTCTCCAATCCTTTGTTGAATGTTCGGCAAGTTTGGTGAGGAAAGTAAAGAGCATGAGAGAAATAAAAAATCAGCTTTTGGCATGACTGTAGTGAAGAGTGGAGGTTGGCTTGAAAGAAGAAATGATATTGCATTTTTCCAGAAGGGAAGAACAATTTTTTTAGGTAGGATTGGTTGCTAACATCGATCAAGAGAAACAACCCCGATGGAGCCGTGAGATGGGTTTTTGCAGACAAAAACAAGACCATTGTAAGGCACGGAGGAGGAAAAACATAGACGGTTCTGTTTAAGAGCAGAGTAAATTGAAATTCAAAGTTGAAATTGATTTATGCATTTTCCAGGAGAGACTTTTCCGGAGAAAGGGGGCACTGTCTTAGACAAAAGTTTATAGCCTGTAACAGGGGATAAGATAAACAATAACTGATTTCCACAATCTGTAACAGGGGCTTAGATTGCAATTAATGATTTTTAATTTTCTCCCTATTTTGCAGAAAATGAAATTGATGCTCATTAACAATTTCTGTTTTGTTTGCTCTGTGTTCATGGCACCCATATTGACAGAGTTAACTTGCATTAGTTGTTTTTGTTAATCATCCATCATATTTGGTATCAGAGCATTCAATTCCTATTACTTTAATGAATTACTGTTTGTAGGGTGAGATCCTGTTGCCTTTGAGGAAAGAATTAGTTTATGTTGTTTTGTTTGTTTAATGAAATGGTTTGCATTGTTTCTACTTAAAAGATAATGCAAAAGATTTGAAGGCTCTTTACTTGACTTTACCACCCATTGAGATCAGCTCTCTGCAGCCATAAGCACACAATGCACCCCACTTTAACAGTCCGATGACGAAAATATCACTGCTAAACATTTGTGTATATGTTTAGATGGGAGGAGAGGAAGTGAATTTTTGTAACAGAACCAATTCAGATAAGTTCATCTAGTTGGTGCTAAGTGACTGGTTCTGGTACATAGTGGGGTATGGGTATGGGCCTCTACCATGCTGGTACAGCTTAAACAAAAATTGGTTATGGTACAGCTTGATATGACTGCATTACATATATTTGCAAAATAAATTAAAAATATACAAAATAAAGTATACATTTGATAAATATATATCATATAATATTATATCCTGAACCTTTGATAATTTCATAGTTCATCATTGATCAATGGTACTGATAAAGGTAACAGTCAACTTGGCACTTCACCTTTAGCACTTTGCAATTGTTCAACTTCAAAAAATACTAGCTACCTTTCAAAATGCAAAAATGGCACAACAAAAACAAGTTTGTGGAACCGGGTTGCATTGTTTGACAAACAACAAACATAACAGGTGCAATCTGCATTTCAGGTGCTTCTAAGGATTTCCTTTTATGTCTTTAGGTTTAGAAAAGGCTTTTCAAATTCATTTTTTGGTGTTTTAAATTTTTGCCCACCCACTAGAGTGTCCCTACCAGTCTAGAGCCCGTCCTGATTGGGCATAAGACTAGCACAGTTCAAGGGAGAAACTATGACTTAGTGACATTTCACAAGTACCATCGAGAAACTTGATCCGACTGATTATGCATGTTGGTTCTCATACACTAAGGTGTTGATAATGAAAATCAAGGTTGCACAATGTAAACTTCACTTGGGGTTCCATGTACAGCTTTCTAATAAAGACAAAATTTGAGGATAACTTGAATCAGTCAAATTTTACTCCTTTCTTAAGTGCTATACTTGCATCTTCTCCATTCTTACATGCCCTAAAAAGCCAAAAACGTGGCTTATACTTGCATCTTTTCCATTCTCTTTACATGCATAAAATTTTCAAGTTTTTTACTTCTACTCTCTTGTTAAAAGCAGCAGCAAGGTTAAAATAAATACAAGAAGGATAAAATAAAAATGCAGAAACGAATTCAGTGATAGTAGATTTGGAGACAGGACAAGAATTATAAATGATAATCAATTTAAACAAGCAAAAAAAAAACTGACAGTCTCAGCATTAATTTCATCATAGTATTATTATTTATACAATATTAGACCTGACTTTGCAATCACATAAACATTAGCATACCAAGATGTTGGTCGTCGCAGGCGCTAGATTCCTTTCAAACCTGCCCATTCAATACTTGCTGCTTCAAACAGAACTATTCTAAGTTTTTATGTCTTTCTCTGCCTTCAAATGACTCTGATTCTGATGCAGAGTTGGCTGAATTGTTATAGGAGCAGCAGTGTACTTTGTTTTTATGAATTTTGATTTTTATATTGAACATAAAACTATATGGCAGCACTTAGCCTTTGGGCATTTTGGTCTTGTATATTAAACTTATTTACATATTTTTTGTTATCACATGCATATATGATATTGACAATGAACATTGAATTCCGATTTCCGAATTTTGAATGCATATTGTGTTTTGAAACTATGAAATGTTGTATACTTGTATGTTAAGGTTCTATGATTTTTAAATGGAATGCCTTTTCCATATTTTCATATGAATGTCATGCATATTAGCTAATTTCCCTATATATGTTAAAATTCCCTATATTTTATACATCTGTTTCCTCGTCATCCCCAACCTTGGAAAAAAATAAATGGCGTCCCGGAAACTCATGCCCCCATCCCTTGCTGTCCCCGTCCTGGAATCTCGGGGTAACACTGAACTAAATCAATTATGTTTCTTGTGTTTTAAACATAGATTTGGGAGCAAGTACGTATTCAGAGCAAAGGAAAGGGAATTTTCCATCTTTGTCAGTCAACCTTACAAAATCAGACACAGATTAGGCTAGTTTCCAATAGCATTGAGGAAAATAATATCAGTACATACAAATATGTAAATCAGATGAGCTTCAAGAAGCAGAAAGCACACCTGTGCAAATGCTGAAACCAAAATGAGGGGTAAGGTTGCCAATGCCAGAAGTGCCAAGCGCCACTCCAGCATCAGTCCAATGGCAAGAGCAACAATGACAGATGTAGCATCTTGAACAAGAATTGACATGCGATTGCTAAATGCTGCTCTAACAAAGGTGGCATCATTTGCCAATCGCATAGACAATGAATCTGCATTGTTTTCTTCTTCATCAAACCAACCGACCTCATTTCGCAATATTGCTGCACAGAAGTAGAACATCAGAATTGCCTCTATTTATAGATTCTTTCAGAGCAATTTAGCAAGTAAAAAGACACTATAATATGTTACCAACCAATCTACCAAATCCAAATAATTTACCTGAAAACATCATTCTACGAATGCGTTCTGTCATCTTCTCTCCCATTATACCAAAGTAGAAGTGTTGCAAAAAGTTTGCTATTACAGTTGCCACACCCATACTTGTAATTAACAAGCACCACTTTTCTACCTCATGTCTGGCATGCTTCCCATGTATTCTTGAATATGCTTCAACAATCTGAACAAGAATCAATGCAAGAAGTGGATTGAAAGATCCAAAAATAGCAGCTCCTACACTACCAAGAAGAGCATAAAGCCATTCTGGAGAGCTTAATTTTGCAAGTCTCCATACAGATGGTGGTTGGAGAACTCGGGAATTCTTCGACGTTTCCTCTTCCATGCCTGCTCCATCAAAGCAAGAAGAAGATTTTCTGAGTCTTTTTGAGGGTGATTGTTCTTGTTTGGGATCAAATGACAAAAGAGGTGAAACAGGTGACTCTGGATCTGAATTATTTGTTGACTGGCATTGAATTTTCTGCATATCTAGTCTAGGGAGCGATGGCAAACACATGCCAAAGCTATCTTGTCTCCTCACAGATGGCATTCTCATGAGTGCATCAGATAGAACTCCAGTTTCTAGTGTCTTCTCTGATGGTGAACTCTGTAATTTTGCTGAATCGCATGTATCAGAATTCACATCGGGCTGCCTTGTACCATAGTCTCCATTATACCTTTGAACAGATGGGGACTTTGACATTACAGGAGATGGATCCCGGCTTTGAGTAGCAGATATATCCTTTTCTATTTCAAAACTTGCCAATTTATAACTTCTGATTGGAGTCCTGAGAAAATTCACTAGAGAATATTGAAAATTGCCAAGGCACAAAAAATAACTCCAACAAGCAAAAACGTTTACAAGCATGTTGCTCAATCAAAATCCCGCAGTCGAACAGAACAATTAGGTACAGTATGCTCAATGAAACTGGGTCGCTTTCACAAATCATTCCAATCCAATTTATCTTAGCATTGTACAATGCCCACAACTATCTTATACATAAATGAAGCTTTTCCTGATCAATCATGCAATATAAAACACAATAATACAGAGGGAAACTTTGTTTCAAAACTTAAATGCTAAAAAAAATTCAATCCTAGACATTGCTAAGAGAATAAATTTTTCAGTTAATGATGTAGTTTATTCATAGGAAGCATGCACCAATACAAAAGAAATTAGAATCAACATATAGTCATTGTTATTGGGGAGGATTCAAACCATAATGAGGACCATAACAGTTGCCATAGAATTCTTAACTCAGATGTTATGATTAATGGTCATGTATATAACATTAATTGAAAGCCTCTTCAAGGACACAAATCCCTGTCAGTATGATTGTCATGCTGTAAGACACTGCTATGTACACTGCCCCCTGTCAATCAAAAATGACTTCTTTTAAGACAGAATTTTACAGCACGCTTGATTTCCCTACAAAATATTGTCTTGATACTGTACAAGACGGACAAAAACTTGTGAAAAGAAAAAAGACTAGGTTTGCTAATACTCTTCTGTTCAGCTGGCTGTGGTATGAAAGAAAGAATGTAGAGAAAAATAATCATAATTTCCCTCCTAAATTGTGTTTAATTTCTTATTTATAAAGGCTTTTTTCCTTTTAAAATATCACCTTTCAGAATAGACTCACTCCTATAGATGACATTTTTTTTTGTTAAAAATTCATGTCCTTCCCTTATCAAATAACAACTCATCTACAAATAGAAGAATGTCTATTTCAGGATGAGTCAGCTGCTTTACAAATAATAAATCTTGACATCTTAAAGAGTGATTGGTGGCTTTTAGATATGCACACATTTAGGCACTTGGGTAAATTTTAACTATGGTATGAACAAGCCTTTTTGGGGATAATCTTGTTGATTGGTTCCAAAGACCAGTGAAAATTAATTTTGTCACTCAATGGACCCTCCACATAAAAGTATTGACCAGTAGAGGGATTGAAACAAACACAAAAAATTTCCTTCACAAAGGTTCGTGCTTTTTGTTGGATGAATGTGGTGGATGATTGGTGGAGCCAAGACATACTAATAGGCCAATGAAAGTTGAGATGGTTGAAAGGAAAAAGTTGACATGGTTTAAAAGGAAAAGTACAGCTATATGATTTATATTAATATATGTTTCAGGCCATTCAAGAAGTCAAGCCCACATAAAGACAATTCCCAAGCCCAAGCACCCTTGAGTTTCTAAATTCAAATACATTCCATATTTGGTTTTCATTCACCAAGAAAAGCATTGAAGCGAGGATTGGACAAGCAGGATGAGCTTTGATATGGACTTGTTTTAAAATTTAAATAAATTACTTAATAACATGATGAAGGTTTGCTGGAAAATCTAATTACCCAGAACCAAGGGGCATAGCATTTTAAAAATAGGGATAAGCCATAATTTGATCTTGGGGCCACAAGTGGCCATTTTTCCATTAAGGCTTTGTCTCTTAAGGTTGTTAGATATGTTATTTGCTAACAATGACCAACATAATTAAAAGAATTATCTCTCTATCTAATTTAAAATTAAATGTTCAAGAGGGTATTGTTCCTCAAACTAATTGAAAATGGTACAATAAACTTCCAATTGTAACAACTGCCCTATTAGTGATGCAATATTCTACCTCTAGACTAGTTGCGAGCCATGATTTTGACTATGGCATTCCTTTTTTATTCTATCTCCCATTTTTTCTTCTTTTGCAATAATTATGAGCTTGTATGAGCTACAAGTGAGGAGTTTTCAAGGTGTAGCCCACTATTTCGCAAATCCCAGCCCAGGGGCCAATTGTATTTCTTTTGCTTTTGAACCTTTGATAATGATAAAACTGTATGTATTTCCCCTCACCTTTCACATTGTTCTTAAGCATCTTTCTATTGTAAAGTGAACTTCTTTGTGTTCCTCAACTTTCTTTAGACATCTTCTTCCCCTTTGTTTTCTATCTACAACCAAGTATTTTGGTGCAAAAGCACCCTCACGACCTAATTAATATGCCTACACGAGGAAGGTTTATACTTTTGCTTTGTTTTGTGTTATATAATGTTTGTAAGGTTATTTTCCATTCATGATCATTTTGGATCATTACATCAAGTTTTGCATCATTTGGACAAAAAATGCAAAAGTTATCAAAATTGCCATAACAACTTTTTAAAAGTTTATTATAAGTTGTTTATGGGTAGTCTAATTTGATTGGGTAGTTGAATATGATGAAAATTGTACAAATTTTGTTCTTAAACTCGAATTTGGAGGGTAGAGAGGGTTGGAGAAAGATGCAATACAAAAGGAATATGTAATTGTCGCATCTTTAACATTGTTATCTGAAGATTTACACTCTTTGCAGTCTGAGAAATGTCATTTTATAACCTTTTGCTAGCCTCATCTTGAAGACTATAATATATGGATGTAAAGATATTTATTTCTGGTTTCCAATTCCTTTTGTCTCATTAAATTACATCGATTTTTGTGTAAGATATGGCATTTTTGGTACTTGCTGCTCTGAATTACTGGTTTTTCTGTAACAGTTTGAAAAAAATGAATGGTATGAATTGCTACAGTGCAATACTAGAGATGGAGAAATAAGTGTAGTTTTATTTCCTTTTGGTTTGAGACAATTTCATTACATTTTGAATGAATTGTGCCATTTTTTATTCCGATTCAGAGCACCATTGGGGTGAAGCAGGGCTGCCCCTCTCTCCCACTCTATTTGGGTTGTATATCGACGAGCTCGAGGACTTCCTCATGAACTCCTCACACCCCAGCGATGGGTGCTATTTGCATAAGGTTTTGATCTCCAATCTCCTTTTTGCAGATGATGTGGTACTTTTGGCCTCTTCCCCCACAATTTACAAAGACTCCTTGATGTTTTGGCTTCTTTTTGTGATCAGCGTCAACTCGTGGTCAATATGAGTAAGACTCGGGTTATGATCTTTAACTTCTTAAAGATCTCTCATCTTCATTTCTTCTTTCAGGGGCAAGAGTTTGAGATTATTTTCTTCCTATATGTACCTCGGGGTGGAGTTTTCGGGACCCAGCTTCAGTTTGAGACCGGCTATTCAGTTCAAAGTCAGTAAGGGCATGGGTTCCCTAGCCATACTTGAAAGACAATGCTTTAAACATCATTTTTACGACATTTCGTCCAAGCTGTCCCTCCTAGACTCCTTGGTTTGGCTGACCGTTCTCTATGGCTCGATGGTTTGAGGACCTCTTCTTGTCTCAAATTGGGCCTCTATAGAGGGTGTTCCAACGTTGCTTTTATGATGTATCATTAGATGTCACAAGCTCACCCCCGACAGCATTATCTTGGCCAAGTTTGCAACTCATCCCTTCAAATCTACGACCATTTTTTATTTAATCTGGCTTCTCCATCGGCTTCCTGGTTTTGTAGATTCGACTGTCGATCAACACATATATTCTTACCTGGCCTATTGTTCTTCTGTTACGGTTATGAGATCCGATACTAGCACTAGAGCTCACTATTGGTATGCTCAAGCCACCTTTTGGTTGAGTTCAATTGGGATTGAGATTGATCGTCTTCCTCCTTACCAGTTCTCGTTGGATGATTCAACTCACTTCCTTCCCTCACGACAGGAGTTGAATGAGCATGTCACACAAGATATCTATAGATAGTACATTATCCCTACCTGGTGTAATCCTCTAGGTGGATTACATCCAAAGATGTTCTATGTTGAGCATTTTCTTGAGATTCAGAATGGGGTTATTGTTCGCCTTGCTTATCTTATCGGCGTTATAGCCTGTGTTTCTCTCTGGGCTCCTTCAAAGTTGGCTCCCACCGTCTTCAGGTCCAGATCGACCACCATATGGATAGAGATGACTAGATCTGTCGTTTGTGTACTTTGGCAAAGGCTGAGACTAAGATTCACTTTATATTTCGTTGTCCTGTCTACTATGAGATCAGAGAGAGATTTTACTGCTTATTTAGAGATTGCTTCTCTCTCAGCATTCTTCAGCTACATTGAGCAATGACGTCTTGCACTTTACCTCCGGGAGGCTACCCAACTCAGCGAACAAACCCTACAATCACTCATACCTCAATGCCATATCTCAAATCAGCTCATAGCCGCCTTTTTCTCCCCCATGTCTCCACCACGAGGCGCGAAAAGGCCATCCAATATCACTCACTCCAAATCGGTGTGACATTGCACCAGTCTTTCCAGGCAACGACACTCCTCCAACGATTCTTGGCAATGATCTAAGACTCTGGATCATCCACAGTTATACCATTCTGTGACCGATTTCTTTGTACCAAGGAAGGATCCCTAGTCTTTACCTTGGCTTTTTTGTTTTTGCTTCTTGTTTTGTTTCTTCTTGGACACTGTTTGGTGCTCCTACCTTTGTCGGCTCTATTGTTTGTATGCCCAATACCATAAACCCTCGTGGTTTTTTGGACATTAATATTGTTATCTTATCTTATCTATGAGAGTAGGTTTGTGATAAAAGTAGGGTTTCCAGCAAGCATTAAGAAAACTATATTTTTTCATTGAGCCATCCGAAAAGGTTCAAAACTGATGAGATTCTTCTTTACATTTCTGAACAAGGTTTCTAAAAAGTAATTTGCATTATTTGATCATTTGAGAAAGATATGAAGGTTTTTGGGTGCCTTTGTATAGTAAGTGTTTTCATAACCATTGGTGAAATGAAGGTTTGAAATAATAAAGCATTTTGAATTGTTTGATGTAATGATGATTTATATGCCATCTATGTTCATTGTGGGAGGCCATGATCGGGTCAATATTGTATGTCCTTGATGAAGTTTTCATAACATATATCAATGGGCCAAACAAGTAATGAATCTAAGTGGTGTACAATGGAAAGCACCTTGAATGTATTAATGTAGAACTTATATGTTAATTGATGTTAGTCCCTCCTTTGCATCATATTTGGATTTGCTTTTCCAAGATACAATGATCTCATATAAGCAATTCCTAACCTCATGTTTCTGATGATAATGAAAATATAATCTCCTATCATTCATTGTAGCATGTGTTTCCCCCTTTTCTTTAGACATCAAATCTCGTGCTATAGTTCATGTGCCATAGAAATCTCTCTTAGGGCATAACTATGTATTGATTAAGATCTTTGTTTATGCATTTCCATCTTCCCTTTGATTTTTACAAATAGTCACTAAAAGTTAAATACATATCTTATAAGCTCAGTTACTGATTTGAGTTCGGTTCGAAATACAAGTTCAAAGAACCAATTCGCCGGTACGGCAAAATTTTGGAAAGGGTTTTGAGTTTGTTTGGGTTCGTTCATACAAAAACATGTAAAAAATATATATATATATATATATATATATACATATACATATTTATGAAGCCTAGAAGCATAAAGTATCATAAAATCATATGATGCAAACTCCACATTGCACAAACTTATTTTGCTCAATCACCTATTTGCTCACAAAATCACCTATTTGCACACCACAAATGATGTTAGATGCCAAAATAACCTACTTACATTCACATTTTAGGGCAACCAGAACTCAAAAATATATAAAATTCGCCCAAATTTGTCCCAAATTGTCCAAATTCATCTGAAATTCGATCTGGGTAGCCAAAATTTGCTCGGGTTCGAATTCTAGACGACGGGTTCAAACCAGCCCAAGGAAATTCGAACCTTGATCAAACATGGGTCAAACCAACCCACATTTTGAACCAGTTCAAACCTAGGCAGGGTTCTTGGGCCAAAATGGCAAACTCAAGTAACTAAGCTTATAAGTAGCCAATCTTTCAACCTTAGAGGTCATCTTGTGTTTCAATTTGCACCATTCAAGAGCTTTCTATTGTTTTGATCTACATGCAACATTGACACTTCAAAATTGCATTAAGGAGTTGCATTATTTCGACAAGAATAGTTTCTAGCATGCCTAGTTCAAGGAATCTAAAGCTTCGATAATTTTCTTCATTCTGAAACAAACTTTGTTCTACATACTATGTTTTGGTGGCAAAACATAGGAAATGAATATATATCTTCCAAGTAGCGACTCTATAGGTGGTAGGAAATAATTCCCCTATTTTGGTTTCTAGGTCCATCTAAGAATGCCTTTGGGCACCACAACTAACCAAGAAATTATGTGGACCCCTGTGAATTACAATGTAGAACAAATGTAAGATATTATTAAGCATGCACAAGACAAAGAAAACCAAGAATCAATTCTAGCATGGATCTTTATTTATCTGTGTGATGTTATATTTAATGAAATAATTGTCTAGGGTTAAGAATGTTGTTTGGAGGAAAGATGTCTCCATTGCTTCACAAATTCTAAATCATATATATAGCTTTTCAAATGAGAATGCTAGTTATGTGTTGTAACATCCCCTTTTCCCGAACCTTAGCTATCAACTAGCATATCCTCAAAATACAGTGACTACTTCACATTCATGAGAAAGCAATTCTAACAGTTATCTTACATGTTCATGTGAAGCCATTAATGGTTACAAATCTGTTCAACTGAAATATCATAACTAACAATTGAAGGCACAATCAAATAAAACTAAATTGGGGATTCGATGTTAGCAATACCCTCAATTCCAAAACCAGAATCTGCATAGGGAAACACTTGCAAAACCCTAAGTTAGTCCACATATATCGCTTAGGGCACAAAATTATACCACTGTATTGTAATAACCAATACCATTTAGGGCAACAAAACCACTATAACATCCCTTTTTCCCATTGCTAATTATAAGAAATAAAAGTAAATAAAAGATACGTTTATATTTATATTCACGTGAACGAAGGATGGTTATAACAACCATCAAGTAAGCCTATCTCATACAAGCAGTTACATTTCATGATCAATTTGTAAAATCAACTGATTTCACCAATTCCAAATACATTTAAAAGGAAATTAGTTTCTAAGCATTGAAGGGCATAACTGACTAAACGATATTAACCATCTAGAGTTGAGTATATATTACCAGAAGCTATTGATTGCAGATCATGTCTATAAGTTGAGCAAGCCTTTGCATCTAGTGGAGAGGAGAAGCATTGTCAGGGGCCTAACCTCCCAAGCTCGTGTTGCTTCGACACCTCTAGCCACACTAGTTCCCTCTTCATTCCTGCACTGATTCTCCACCTGTGGTGTGCGAGACAAATTGAGAACTCCTCCCTCGTTTCCTCAAGCCAACGTAGTCTTTGTGGTGTTTCTTCTATTAAGTCCTCACTACTTCTCACCCGCCAACAATCAAGCGAACCGTGTTCCCCATCAGTCACTGCACCTCCTGTGGCATTGTGGTCACCCTCTGTGACACTACCATGGTCCCTTACGGTGAGTTTCCTAAGCCTTTGCCTCTATTTAGCTTGTTACGCGAGGATTAAAGCTTGATGTGCGATGTGCACAATGTTATTTTGCTCTTTTCTATTTCTATCCTTATTTAATTGATGGCATCAATTCCACGAAAACATCATTAATAACAAAGAACACTCTTTATTTATTTATAATCTTCGTACATCATGGGTCATCTATGCGACCATTACAGAGTTACAAGTGCTCTTTTCCTTCAACACTCCCAAGGCCTAAGGCTCATGGGTTGGACCTCCATCGGGTCTCATTACGTTCCTACTCTTCCCAACAGTTTTGTTCAGCAAAGTTTCTCAGGGTTTGTTGTTGGCATTGCTCTCTCTCAGTTTCCTCCCTTCGCCTAGCCTGTGCAAGGAATGCTTGCGCGAATAGTCGGGGAAGATAGTGCAAGAGTGTTTGCGGTGGAACTGACGTTCAAGGCATCCCAAACATTGTCCTCAAGAACTTCTACACGTATAGCTTCTCTCCATACGAATGTTTGAATCGTCACTCGAAACAGAATTTGGAAGTTTTCCATGAGATTGTACTTGCCTTCAAACAACTCGATCACTTCGTCTTCATTAGTTTTGACATTCTTCCGTACCAATATTTCCATTTATTCTCTGTATGTCATTCATTGCATTGCCCTTCCCAGATTCAATTGGCAACGATGCCAAATGTTTACTACCTACGGTAAACTAATTAATGCATACTACAATAATAAGAGATGAGACATAACACAGAAATGCATGCAATGCTTCAAGAACCAAATGTATATCTCATTAATGCTTCAAGTACATTATATGCCAATACATAAGATAGATAGCAATGACTAATACTGAATGAATCCTCTCTCCCAACGGAGAGTGTACATAAAGAACCCTAAGGGGTGCGACCCAACTATCGCGTCATAATAGAACGCCCTTTGGTTACTAAAACACACACTTAACACATGTTTTATTAATCTCGATGGCATAACACACTTTTGCCGACACCACATTGTGCCTTAGCCTTCATGTCTATTTTGGGAGCAACAAGCTTCCTAAGCACCATGCCTAAACAAACATTAAAATATCCATTTCATATAGTGTGAGTTGATCCACAGCATGGTTTTTCTCTCCTTGGATTTTCCACATAAAATCTTGGTGTTCTTGCATGATGTATTTCTGCTCTTTACTTCTGCAGATTTGATTTAATAGTTAAAAGATTAGCGAATGATTTAGTTAATGCTGATTCACCACCCCTTCTCTCTCTTGGGATAAGGTGACTCGGCCTTACCACGTTTTATTGCTTTATTTGTGCTTTCCTGGAAAGCTGCTAAATAAAGTTGGATTCTTCCACAAGAAAAGACTTGGAGTAGAAAAACAGAAAGCATCTGTTTTTTGATGATTTATTCTCTTATGCTTTGTTTTTATGCAAAAGTTGTGCATAAGGAAGTTTCTAAAATAATTTGTAGATGCGTTGAATGTAGATGCTTTAGAAACTGTTTCTTTTTGTATGAGAACTCTATAAGTACAAAGCATTGTTGTAGAGAATTGAGAGAGAGATGAGAAGTTATTTGCACAGGGTTATACTGCGGGATTTTCTCTAGAATGGAACAAAATGTAAATCTCCATGTGAAGGCTGAAAATGTATTGTAACTTGTTGCTGAATAATACATTAGCTTGATGGTTTGGAGGGTGAGGTTTTTACCTGGAAAGGTTTTCCCCACGTATATCTGTGTTCTCTATTCTGTCTAATTCTTCTAGTTTTATGATTGTAGAATAATAATCTGTATGTCGCAATGCTGCTGAAATTTATTTACATCGGTAAATTGCAATCACTTTCCCTTAAGGTTTTAATTGTGGGAAATCAACTATGTTTGTTTCCGCTTTTATGGCATAGTAGTATGCACTTGTATTTACTGATTAGAAGTTGTTCAAGAAATTATTGGATACAAGATGTGCATACTGATCTCAGGATGGCTTTCTGGGGTGCTCTCATTTCCCTTCAATTGGTATCAAAGCCCATTTTTGTGAATTGCATGTTGTTTGCATGGGAGGATTCACAGAGTTTTTGGTTCTGGGTATTTCTTCCATTAAAATTTCTTAGCTTGTAGAGCTTGAAGAAGTCTGTTTTGAAGAAATTGACTGATAATTAATCCTTTGATGAGTGGAAGTCTTGCAGTTGATTTATTCTTTCAGGAGACAGCAAACATTTCTTGAAAGATGGTGAAGACAGAGAAAATAGAGTTGGTCATGTTGAAATGACATTGATCTGGAGCTCTTGGTTGACAACAGAATAACTCTTGATGCATGGGTATTTGAAGGTGTCTCTTTTGTTACCTGGAATGCATAGAGGCTATGGAGTTGATCATTGGATGATCTGGAAGCTTCTGCATAGCCTATCTCTCTCAGATGCATGCACTAGTAGTGGTTGTGGAATTGGTCTACAAGTGGGCCTGGAGTTCCAGTACTATGTTTTCCTCTTGGATGTTTTTACATGCATGGCTTGGATTCTTGTTCGTTGGATCCGAGGGGTTTATACATTTTCCTAAAAAAATCTTTGGTGATGTTCATCTATGATAATCCATTATTCTGGGTTCAGTTGTTTGGTATTTTATTCAAACTTTGAGTCTTCCAAATGAGAAGTGGGTGTGGATGTGCATGGATGTTCTTAAACACAATGTTTTTGCAGGTTTTGCATGCTGAAATAAAAAGTTTGTGGTTTTTTGTGGATCTACTGAAGAGCTATTTTCTGGACTCTTGTTCTTTTAGAGTGGTACCAAATAAGATAGTTGTAGTTCTACATGCATGCATTCTTTGTGCATGGTGAGAGGAGGTGTTTTTGTTTCTCTACATAGAGATATCGGTATGTGATCAATCACTCAGCATTTTTGTGATGTTGCTTTGTTGGATTTTTGGACCATGGTACTTGATGTGGGCATAATTGGCAAATCAAATTTGTGCTTGATCTGGTGTTTGAGTTATGTTGTCTACATGATTATTCTATTTGATCTCATTTGCATGTCACTAATGTGATAGTGGGTTTGCATGTTGCAATGATTGGATCTACAAGTTATGCAGTCAAGTGGGTAGGCCACCCATTTAATTGCAATGGGATAACTTGGATGTGGATTGTCTATATCCACCAGATTTGATTCAGTGTTGGTGCAGACTTGTTAGTTGGCCTTGTTTGTGGTCACTTGTGCATTTGTGTGGTTGCTTTGGATGAGAGGATGGATGATATTTGAGTACTTGGATAGTTAGTTATGGAGTCCTAAAGTATGGTGAATTTCCTTAGTGTGGAGATCATGGTTTCACCCAGTGTGATGTGTGGGCCTGGATGATTTTCAGATTTGGAGGATGGTGTGTCATATGCTTGGAGAGCTTGGTATCACGCTTCAATGGAAGCTTTAGCAGTGGCTGTATTTTTCCATCATATGGTGATGGATGATCTTCTTTAGTGTTGCAGATGTTGGAGGATGCCTTAGATCCTGTTGCTGCAAAAGGGTCTTTCACATTTGTTGGTTCACTAGTTGGAGATGGTATCTTCATGTGATTGGAGATGTTGACACCTTTAGGATTCAAGGGGTCCTTGGTAGAGATGTTGTTTATGCTTTTATTTGATATATTATCATGGTGGCTTTTATGTCATGGTTTTCTCTTTATTGCCAATCTAGAGTTGTGACATGATACAGTTATTTGATATGATCACATGAAGCATGTTATCTCTTTGGAGGAGATGGTTTACATCATGATGTCATGTTTATGTTCTTGATTCCATGTTTGGAGCTTTGACATTGATCTTGTTTTAGTTTCTTGGTATTGAGTACTTTGATCATTTGCTTGATACTTCATGACAGTGCTATGCTTTAGTGGAGTTTTGCATGGAGTGATTGATTACAAGTGCTTGTGGATACTTGGAGACTTAGGTGAGGCTAGAGTTCTCTTGAGATGAGAGACATGTTGTTGAGATGTATACTCTTGATGAGATTTCAACAGAAAGTCTGAGGAGCCTACACCTTTGTTGGACGTGAGTTCAATAGAGACCTATGACAAGATTGTTCTTGGATAAGTCATAAGGTGACTTGCATATCTTGGAGGAGCATTCTCATTCCCCGCTCTTGGTCTACTTGGCAGTTTATCACTTGAGAGGTATTGTCCAATGTTATTTTCAGGTGCTTTATCTTTTCTATCATATTCATGGATCTTGAGTTGTAGTTAGATGGTTCTGGAGGATTCATTGTGAGAGTTGGATAACATGATTATCTCCTTGAGGTGTACTTTCATTTATGATGAAAATAGGAAATGATAGTGGGTTGATTTCCTGAAATGGGAAATGGAGTTGTTTGATCTTCTTTGAGAGGCTTACATTCATGTAGATTTATGATATCAGGTTATGTTTGATCTGTTGAGGTTGAACAATTTTGGATGTTGTTGTGGCTTTTCTCTTGGGTTTGTGAAGGAGATCATACTTGGCACAGTTGACATTTAGAAGTGTTTGTAGAAGGGCATGCTACATGCTTATGATTTGCAGTTTCTTTCTTTGGTCTTGGTTATCTTCTTGGATGTTTGGGTTCACATAACATTGTTTTTTGAGATTTGTTGGAGCTATGTGGTCATTTGTTATCGCTTGTACTTCATTGTTTTTTTTCTTTGTTGGATGTGGAGAACATAAGAGATTTGTGGAGACTGGATGAGAGAGATATTTCTTGCAGTGCTTTTGCTACAAGATTTCCATATCTTTGTGGATGGTCCTTGGTACTAAATGGTTTCACTTTCTTTGTGTTGTCATCAATAAACTCAGTATGCTTTTGATTTTTTAGATTCGATGTTATGCATGCAGTGGGAGTTCTTGTATGTGTTTGGTCTTCATCGACTGGTTTGCACATAGAGCTTGAGGTTGCAGTTTATGGGTTGGTTATGTTGCTGGTATGAGTTTTCTGGTGTTCAATACCTTTGAGGTATGGGTGATTGGATGAGTTAGCATTTACTGTGGATGCTATTTTCAATCTCGTGGGTTTATCAGTTGGATTGGACAAATCAGTTTGGTTGTTGTTCTGGCTGATGTTTTATCTTGTTTTCTGGAGGATGACTTCACAGTTTTGTTGGGTTAAGAAGTTGATGTTTTTGATGCTTTTGTGTAGCTAATGAGCACAGTGGAGTGGTGGCAGTGTGTGAAGCCTTGTTATCGCATGGATCTTATGCTTGTGTTATTTGGACAAGTGTCTAGTTGGAGCACGAGAGCATATGTTATGATTTATGTTGTTTCATGGATGGCTGTGATGATATAGTTTCATCAGTTTGAATCTTGTAAGGTCTTTGTCAAGTGGGAGATTGTTGAGATAAGGTGACTCAGCCTTACCACGTTTTATTGCTTTATTTGTGCTTTCCTGAAACGCTGTTAAATGAAGCTGGATTCTTCCACAAGAAAAGGCTTGGAGTAATAAAAAAAAAAGCATCTATTTTTTGGTGATTTATTCTCTTATGCTTTGTTTTTATGCAAGAGTTGTGCAGAAGGAAGTTTCTAAAATAATTTGTAGATGCGTTGAATATAGACGCTTTAGAAATAGTTTCTTTTTGTATGAGAACTCTATAAGTACAAAGCATTGTTGTAGAGAATTGAGAGAAAGATGAGAAGTTATTTGCACAAGGTTATACTGCTGGATTTTCTCTAGAATGGAGCAAGATGTAAATCTCCATGTGAAGGCTGAAAATGTATTGTAAATTGTTGCTGAATAATACATTAGCTTGATGGTTTGGAAGGTGGGGTTTTTACCTGGAAAGGTTTTCCCCACGTATATCTGTGTTCTCTATTCTGTCTAATTCTTCTAGTTTTATGATTGTAGAAAAATAATCTGTATGTCATAATGCTGCTGAAATTTATTTACATCGGTAAATTGCAATCACTTTCCTTTAAGGTTTTAATTGTGGGAATCAACTATGTCTGTTTCCGCTTTTATGGCATAGTAGTATGCACTTGTATTTGCTGATTAGAAGTTGTACAAGGAACTACTGTATACAGAATGTGCATACTGATCTCAGATGACTTTCTAGGGTGCTCTTATTTCCCTTCACTCTCCCACCCACCCCAAGTCTTGGTGTGTTCTACAATTTTCACCCGTTTGGTACTTGTGATTTATCCCCTTTGATATAAACCTCTTTTATGTAAAAAAAGCTTAGAAACGGTGAGCCATTGAGAAATGGAAGTGTTTTGTTTTGTTTCGAGGCCCTTAAAACCAGTTTCACTCCACAATAGTAGTCTGCAAATCCACAGGGTCGTGGGCCTGAATTAAAGATTCCTGCCCCTATTGGGAGATTCGATAAAAGAGGGAAGGGGTTATAACAATGGGTTACATCAATTCGAAGATGAGATCACAAAGCGTTATGAAAGGGAAGCCATTCAACTCTATGAAGAATACCAAAGCATGCCTGTTGTTTTGAAACACGGGTCTCCTGCAATGAATCTATGAGCTCAGTTGTAACACTGAGACCCAGAAAGGCAGGTTTGACGAATTACATCAAGAGAATAATGAAAAAAAATCAGATATGGAAGGTGCTTTGATTTATCAAGACTATGCGAAGGGGCTCCAAGATGGTTCTTTGGACAGAAATATGGTTTCTGCGGTCGAGATTCTACATAACAAGGTGGACAAGATAGCAGTCTTGGATACAATTTCAGATTTATCAGATGATACCTCTTTTCACGAGCCCATCAATGCTCCTATAGAAGAAAAGCATGAGAAAACATAATCTTCAGATAAGAGGCTTGAAAAAAAAATTGACATCATATTGCTTGAAGCTGAACACAGACCTGAAGTTGGTATTAATGAAGTATATGGGTCATACAACAGCCATGAAGAAGATGCTGCTATAGGTGAAAATTACTCGAGTTATTATGGGGGTGGGGCAGTGGAGATCAACAATGAAAAGTACAACAAAGGAATGGATTGCAGTCACAATGCTATCTCATCTTCTGAGGATTATATGATGTCTTCAGGTAATTTATTGATAATTGAGAAAGATAGCATTCAATCAAACAAGGAAAAATCAGAATTCTTCTTAAATGACAGCTCAAATTATTTGAGTTAACATGTTCTTGAATCTATGACATTGCAAGACCCTAAGAATCGATAAGGAGTTTCGGATGACATAGTTGGACAACCATTTACAAGGATGGATAACGCTCACAAAGCTTTTGAAGACCTCATAGGTAAGAAAGAAAGACAAAAAAGGCTTCCTAGGTAGGATCTCTCCTGAACAATTGCAACCTAAGAAGAGGCATTATGCTTCTTCATCCAAGGTAATCACTCAATCAACTATGATAGCCTTTCCTAAGGAAGAAGAAAATGATGTTAGATTGATAGAAGTCACACAATTGCTTAAAGGGATGGAAGAGGTACATATAAATGAAAGCGGAAGTTTAATTTGTCATTATAAAGAAGAGACAGCAAAAGCAAAGAAAGAAGATAAGCAAATAGAGGTGACTGTGTTCGATGAGCCTTAAATGATGTTGAAGAATGAAGACCAATCAAGTTTGCACAAACCGGTTGGAGATAGCAAGATATGGGATCCTAGCATTGGGATTTTTGGTGCATCACTTCATTGGAACGAGGGTGAGTTGTTTCACAAGATTAGGCATGCCATGGTGACTCCTGCAATTGACTAGCATACTGTGGAGATCCAGTTGGCTCACAAGTTTAGGTATAGGGGTGTTGCTATGGTTAATGAGAAGGAGACACTAATGTGTGCATTGCAGTCAAATGTGACTTCCATCTTGATATTGGGATTAGTTCGCTATGAAGAAGAGACAGCAGAAGCAAAGAAATCAGATAAGCAAATAGAGGTGACTATGTTGCATGAGCCTTTTATGATGTTGAAGAATGAAGACCAATCAAGTTTGCACAAGCTGGTTGGAGATAGCAAGATATGGTGTTACATCCCAATTTTTGAACTAATTTAAATTATTATAGCCGTTGAGTTGAATGGATTTTTCTTTCCTATTCATGTGAAAAGGGTAGTTAAATATAACCGTTGTATCCTATGAAATTGTTTGTTGTCAATTATTTTGTCTAATTGTTTAATGATGATGGTTGTTTTCCAGTATTTGTCATATGATGATGATAGTGGTTAGCAGTTGCTTGGTTTCAGAATTATGGTTATTAATTAAATTCCTTGCTAATATCTATGTTAAATGTTATTATAGATTTATCATGGAACTTGCTATTATTGTGGAAAATGTTGCATGGGTGATTGCAGAAGTAGACGAAGAGGAGAAGCATTGCTTAACGGGTTCTACGGAATAGGGTACTACCTTAGTACATTTATCTAGTCGATAGGTATGACCTCTATCTATCTTGGTAAGGACCTAGCGACTTGTATGACAAGATACAATCATTGGACATGCATGAGCTATTAGATAAACATTAAAAATATTAATCATTTTAACTTAATTAAAGTACATACCTCTAATGGCTTATGGTTGACATTTTCATCACTTCAATATAATACATTTATGTACGTGCACATAGATATGAAAATAAAGTGACACCATAGTATTATTTTATACAAGATTATATCTATTAAAATACGTACATTTAAATGCGAGTACACCATGAGTGGATAAGATGACAAAATAATCTTCCAAGTGAAACATGTATTTAGATATACATACTTAATAGGTACAACCTTGGATAAACACTAAATATGACGCCATCTTAATAAAATATGTGTGGGTGTGTGTGCAAGTAAATATATATGTTTATAAATTATCCTTTTGATTAGTAACCTTCGAGTTCTCTTCCATATTTATTTATTTCCTTAAGAGGCGGAAATGAACACTTGACATATGTTATTGGTGATTCAAGAAGACAATTCTTCTTCTTTTTTACTGCTCAAGAGTTACGGCTTCTTGGAAGCTTTTGTTATTTTCGAATACCTCTTTATTTATGGAAGTCGGGAGAAGCCAAAGACATGATTCTTCTACACGATTTACCTTTGCTCTCCTAAGTATTACTTTATTATACTTTTGCTGCGAGTGATTCAGACAAGTTGTATTCATATTCACCCTGAGGTCTGCATTTGGATTGCTCCCACCAAGAAGAACCGGCTGCATAGAGTCAAGCCAAGCTCACGTTTTCCAGACCAGGTTATGTGGTCAGCCTTTCCAATCATAGATTGCTATATGTTTATAATTGCTTTCAAATTTACAGCAGTAGGAAATGTGTCCATGAATTCCGTATATTATTATAGTTTTGCAATATCGAAACAGATAATTGACGAGTCCATTCTTCTCATGTTGAGTTAAGATCAAGTGTACATGATATGATCATAGGTCTCTGTTTACTGATGGATTTCAGAATCAAAACATCTTCCCTGCGAGTCCATTAAGATCAGCTCCCAAGTCTTAAAGACTATAATATGACATACTGAAATTATATAATATTCTTTACGCTAGCTGAGATTCAGCAGAAAGAGTTGGATTACTCTAGGATTTGAAGACCTAGGACTCACCTGGCTTTATGGCCAAGGAAGAGGGCTAAGAGGTGCAAGAAAAATCTGCAAAAATATGAAGCAGAATCAGATGTGATAAAATAAATTTATATTATTTTAAAAGGAATCATTTAATAGCTCATGCAAGTCCATTCATATTATTTTCCTGTTGTCAAGTCGAGCGGTGGTGATCGGGTAATAGAAACTCATCCAAAACTTTGGCCAAGGTCGTTACAGGCATGCTTGCCTTCTTAAGATCACATGATGTCAGTAGTGCCAGTTATTCAAACATGTTTCTCCATAACTATGCAGACATTCTAAACACCAGTATTGCTCCAATGGCTGAACTAGTGGTAACCCAAGCCTAGCCCCGAGGTAGGGAGGGTCTTTCTTTTCATAATATTGTGTGGGGATGGATATGGTCTGCAATTGGGAGATTAAACCTAAGTCAATGCTTCTCCTCTTCTCTGAAAGCCGAGGCTTGCACAACTAGTTAAAGACTTACCAATTACTTTTTGGATGTTCTTTCTATATCCTTGCTATGCATTTATTTCCTCTTACATCATAGTAAAATGCTAGCAATTTATTTTACTAACAGAATCAAGATTGGGGTCCAGATGAGCGAGATATGGATTATTGGGAAATAATTTGATAATTTCCTAAGTTGGAAATAATAAAATAATAATAAAGTAATTATTTTAATCACTTAATAATATAATAAATTAATATAATACTTGGCCTTTTATTGAGCTATAAACTTAATTCATAATGCCTAGGGACTTGGGCCAATGAAGTTCAAATCCCTAGCTGGGGATTAAACTAGTATACATATCTTGAAGAAATCTATCTAAAGAAATGCCTATAGAAATCCACTATAAAATGATTAAAACTTAATTTCCTATGCCCAAAACTATTTATATCTCATTTATCTCCATTTTTTTTTGCACTAACTTAAGCTTTTTATTTTAATTTCTTAAAAAATGATGATTTATATCTCCAAACATTATAATTTTAACAAATATTTTGTGGTGTTTATAAATTATTTTTAAAAATATATTTTGTTTATAATTAAATTTAAAATTTTGATGTGTAGAAGGTTGTCAAATTTAACCTACAAAGGTAAAAGTTAACATTAACACACTCACACCTTCTCACTCCACCTCTACCCTTTCTGCCATTATAGAATGCCTATCAGCATTACTAAAGTAAAAGATTATTTTATGATTAAAAGGGTGAATAAAAACCCTAATTTCAAAATTACACTCGTTGGAAAATGAAATTAAATTAAAAATAAGTTGAAAAGCCATTTTTCACATCCAGAAATCATTTTTTGCATCAGCATTTTGTGAGAGAGCTCAGGGAAGAGTTTACAGCAGATCTATACTTTCTGAGAATGAAATCTCTCAGAGAGATAATCCCCTGCAGGTGTGAAAAATTACCTAAGGGTGAATAATGGAAGAGCTTCATTGTAGATTGAATTCGTGGGAGAAATCTCAGAGGATCAGAATTGGCTTTGAAGTATAAATACAACAGTATCTTCAGATTTGTTTTAAAGGGGCTTGGATTCAAATTTGCACATCTACAGGCCAGCCATACCCCTTTGGAGTTTACTGATCACACCCAGATTGGACGTAGTTAGCAGAAAATAGCAGATCTGGGTAGTTTCCAGCTAGGAGGTCACTGTATTGCGTTTGTATAGTTTCACAGCACTTTGCAGACAAGTTTAAGCATCACTTCTAGCCGTACTTCAGATTTTTCAGCACATTGTTTTCAGATCTGGGTGTGTGAAAGTAGCAGCAGCTACAGAAAGTGGAATTCTAGTATTTTTCAGAATTTTGGAGCCTGATATCAGTTGGACATCTGGAGAAACCAAAGAGGGCTGAGTCATCACTACATCTTTTCAGTGAATCAAGTCAAAATTGCCTGGTACAGATTGTATTTGATGGCAAATAAATTCAAATAAATTTCATATTTAAATCTGAGTTTGGAGTCTAGCATTGAGTGTGGTTATTTCTTTTTAAAATTGCTATTATTGCATTCCTTGCAAAATTATTATCATCATAAACCAAAAGAAAATATAAAACCTCAAAAAACAAAAAACAAAAGAAATAATCAAAAATCAAAAAAATCAGAATTGCCTGCAAGATTCCAGACTAGGCCAAAACTACAAAACTGGGTTGCCTCGTTACATTATTTAAATTAATTATCTATTTTTTAAAATTTAATTTATGTCATGTTTATATCTTCATGTGTTAACTTATTTTTTACATACCATCAGGTTGTTGTGACCCAATTTGCATCATACAATCAATTTGAGATAACTTGTGAAGGTGTGAGAGCCATTGGGCACCATAGTTTGTAGCCAAGAATGGAATATTTGGAAGCAATTAAATTCAGAGATGAACTAAAAGGTTCAGGCCCTAGGCCCCTGAATGTACCAACTTGGATGGATCTATTGTAGAGCTTGTTAGAGTTACTATTGATGACAATGAGGCTCTTGCACATGATGTACCTAGTGGAAGTGGTAGCCCACTTGCTTGTGATTCAAAAGATGTTGAACCAAATGATAAATTTCATCTAGATTCTTTTGATGAAGATAGAAGAAAATTATACAATTTTTCATTGTATTTATTTCAAATTCTGTAATTGTAATGATTTTTTATTTGAATAGTCATTCTCAGGGGTGTGTGTGTGTGTGTGTGTGTGTGTGTGTGTGTGTGTGTGTGTGAGAGAGAGAGAGAGAGGATTGAAATTTTGAACTACCGACATTTATCTTTAATCACTACTATTGATCCATGATGAAATATCATACTATCAAATGTACTTACAGTTCTACATATATTTAAAAAATGTCATACCAATGTACCAAAACCATGTACCCATATCCAATCCCATACCATAGCCAGCAACTCAGGATAAAATCAAAAAACTTATCGAATAGAAAATGAACAACCAAAAAAATTTCATCGTATGAAGGCTACATGTTTGTTTTCTTGGACCTCATTATTTGAATTCATAACAAAAGACAGTCAACTGGTTTTCAAAATATTCAATCAGTATTGGTAATAATCTTTAACATGAAAAGTAATCAAGAAATAAATGATATAAAAAGCCAAGCATGGGACATAAACCTGAGTAACAAATCTGTTATCCAAAAAACCAAAGCCAATCAAACAGCCTTCAGACTAGTGCCATACACTACTCAAATCAACATAGGTGAATATTATTAAAAGGAATAATTATTCATAAAACAAAATACTCCTAAAATGAGAAACTTACAAAAAAAACCGATAAATACCTTTTAGGGAGCTTGGCCACCTCTTCAGAATGAATGAGCTCAGCATATAAGCCATCAGCACTACACAGTTCATCATGTGTACCCATTTCAACAAGCTGACCCTCTTCCATAACTGCTATATAATCACAATTGCGTACTGGGCCAAGACGACGAGCTATGATGATAGTTGACCGCCCCAACATCAGTATGTCTAGAGCTTCTTGAACAGCACGTTCTGCCTCAATATCAAGTTCACCTGTCACTTCATCAAGCAGTAGAATGCAAGGATTGCACAGCACAGCTCTTGCTATAGCAATTTTTATTTTTTGTTCCTCAGTCAAAGATAGTCCGCTTCTGGTTATCTGCAATAAGACCATTTATAAGTATGTTGCCACTTAAAGCAAAGCAAACCAATCTCTACTCTTGAAATTTATTTCTTAACGTTTCTTTCACCTGAGTATCATATCCATTAGGAAGAGAGCTAATGAATGTATGAGCATGTGCAATTTTTGCTGCCTCTTCAACTTGATCCATAGTTGCATTTGCCCGTCCATATATAATATTATCCTTGATGCTTAAACTTAAAAGAGCAGGCTCCTGAGTTACTAATCCTATCTGTTTTCTTAACCACTCAATGTTAAGATTTTTGATATTCTCTCCATCCAGAAGAATTTCTCCTGTAGAAGGATTCAATCACAGTTCTTGTACATGTTATTATCACCAAATAAACTAAATAGTCAAAATTATCCAATGATTATAAGAAACATTCCCAAAGACAAGTTGTAGAATCAGAAATCTCACCTAAAGTAGGATCATAAAAATTCTCCATCAATGGAATAATGCTACTTTTACCAGAGCCATTCCTGCCAACAATGGCTACAGTTTTTTTGGCAGGTACAGTTAGATAAAATCCACTTAATATTGGGATATCAGGACGAGAGAGATAACTAAAATAGACATTGCGGAACTCAATAATTCCTTGGACACCATTTAATACTTTCCCATCTCGATTATTTCTTGCAGGTGACCGGCTTATCATCTCAAAAAGTCTGTGTGCTGCAATCCTTCCTTGTTCAAATGAATAAAAGTTTGTAGCTGCTTGATTCAGGCCTCTGTATCAATCACAACAAAACCTAAGACATGAAAACTTGATATTTTTCAATTTTGCACATTAAATTGTAAGCTTCAATTCTGTATTAAATAAATATGGATCTATAGATTTTATTTATGGATATGAAAGACTGAGGTGATCCAAAATACCCTTAAAACTAGACATGAGTGTAGAACTTACAGGCCACTCAAAATTATTGCAAAAAGGGCTGCAATAACTTCACCACCACTCACTTTCCCTTTTGAGATCAAAAGCCGTCCAAACCAAAGTTGCAGTGCACAGGAACATATAGCCAATCCATATGTGAAGCCAAGCCCAAGCCCTTGAACAAGACTTATTTGTACACCATAGCTCAATGTAGCCTGGAGTGAATTTGCATATGAATGTTTTCCTAATGTCTCATTTGTAAAAGCATACAATGTCCGTATGTATCCAACTGCCTGCACCAAGCAACAACTCAATAGTGTCAATAAACATCAATTAAGTATCCCTGGAGAAACTCTTAACAATAGGCAGCAAGTATCAACAATGTTAATTCCGTAACTTTATAATCCTACTGTTCTGATAAAACAGATCATACAGATCTGATTATAGAAATGATGGCTTTTGAAACCTATAAATATGTTATATTGTTCCTTAGAGAACCAGTGCCTATCTTAGGTTAATCCTTGTTTGTTTTATCACTAACAAAGATTAGTTAACTTGAGTATTACATTGATCATGTCTTAAATAGGTGCCGATTTATAGGAAACAGTCCTGGCCGATCAAGGAAAAGACATGTCCCTTCATGTCCCTTCTAGGTTCATGTTCATTGGTCAGCGTATTTACTATTTATAGAGGAATGTTTTGTGGATAAAGAGCACACAAAAATTGATTTCAAGTCTGCTTCTTTAGCAATTATTTCCTCATCAATTTATATCAGAATATAAGATATTACTTGTAGAACAACAATCAACAAAGGATGATTTCATATTCACTAAGGATCAGAAACAAGACTATAACCATTGAAAGAAAGATATTAAATCAGAGTTAGTTGCAGAATATTACTGAACATTTCATCAGAGTTTTGCAGAAACTTTACAAACAAAGCTAAGATAATATCATAATAGAATAGTGTATTGTCAATTACTTGAACCCAACTGGGTTGGTTTTAGCTACTTTGCAAGTTGAGCAATGTTTAGCTCATAAATGAAGAGAAATATGTTGCCTTATGACAAATATCAAACTGCTAATTATTATATAGAAATTACAAACTACCATTTTCTAGTTGAAATACCACTTGTAAATTCAGATTATACATTGCAAACACCAAATTATTTGACTATGACACTAGCGCAAAAGATTGATATATATAAGAATTACACTACCAAAAAGTTTAACGCTAGAGATTCATGACTCAGTTTTAATTTTACTTGTAATGTCCCCTTTATAGCCAATATCAAAGGATGAGTTGTTAGTCCATCATTGCGACCCTTGTGGACTAATGTTATAGCTAGGGGGTCTCAATTGGCTGAGCCAGTGGCTATTTTCCCACTCTAGTGTGGTTGGGGATGTTCAGGTTTGCTTTTCATTTGAGTCGGATTGGCAGTAAGTGTCTGTTTTGGGGAAAGTTAGGGTTTCTATCTTTAGCAAGACACCTGAAGAGGTTGGTGGCAGTAATCGAACTTGGTATCATTGTCTAGAACAATTATTGCTATTTATAGTAAGTCAATGTGGAGGGATTGATATATCTGATAGGCGCACCCAAACTCTTGGTATGCATAGTGATTGACTCTTTGTCAGTTGGCTCAGATTGAGGGACTTACTATTTATAGTAAGTCATCTATCTAGCATTTCTATATTTGGTGGGGCATCTGGACTAGCCTTAGTTGCAGTGGTGACCCCTTGCCATCTTTGTTGATCTAATATTCGGGGGTTTGCTAATTATAACAGGTTAAGGGTTGATAGTGATGGACCGTTACCATTTTTAATAAAGCAGTTGGATGCATAATGGATACAATGGTTAACTCTCAAGCTCTAGCAATATTGAAAATAATGACTAATGATGAAGTTAAAAGGGTATAATTATGTTAAGTGGGTTGGCAGCTTCATGTGAAAGGGTTTCAACAATACTTTTATTGCTTTAATTCCTAAGGAGGAGGATAGGATTACTTTTGATGACTTTAGTCCCATCTCTCTTTGCAATACTATTTATAAAATTATTACAAAAGTCATTGCCAATAGATTAAAACAATTCTTACATTTGGTCATTCCTAAGGAATGGAGTGGTCATTTCTGTAATGTCCCTATTTTTGGAGGAGTTAATTATTAACTTAATAAAGTGATATATTTTATAAAGTCATTAAATAAAATAATCTTCTAGAGGTTGCTGTAAGAAGCGGAGAAAAAATTAAAAAGGAGGCCGACCTATCGAGAAAAAAAAGAATAATTAGGCATTGAGGGCTCATTGCCTATCATCGAGATTTATTATTGATTTTTGCTTATGTGCGTTGTGGAGCCTAGGGTTTCTGCAAGTAGTCACAATTGGCCATTGAGAACGAAAACTCTCAATTGGTACGCAATTTTGAGGGTGTGAAAGATCACCTGAATTATTGCAGCTGTGGGAAGGATATTTCAGTCCTTTCACTTGTGCTTAATAGCTGTGGGAAGGATATTTCAGTCCTTTCACTTGTGCTTAATTGCTGGTTCGGTGTTTCAGTTGGAGTTGCACTTTCATCATATCATCTTCAGCATTCAGTCTCCACCATTTGATCAATCCAGGTTCTCCATTTCAATTTGTAGTTGCAACAAGTTCTCAATTGTATACAGCCAGTTAGGGTTTCTCTATAATGTGCCATGTCATAATGTTTTGGTGCTGAAAATTGCCATATCATTTGTAAAAACATTTGGTTTTCATTGAATGAATATATTGGCACTATTATTTCTTTTATTCAGCAATATACTTTCAGCAGTGTATTAAATTTAGGGTTTTTTTTAGTGGCCTATTGGAAAGGGTCATTACAATTTCTGGGGATTGAGAAAGTGGAGTTTGATGAATGAGGCATTGGGTGCCAAACTTGTATAGATGATGTATGCTAATCCAAACTGTTGTTGGTTAGAAACTATAGGGCTAAGTATTTAGATTCTTAGCTGGATAATCGGATCCTCACTATAAGGGATCCTCCATGGGGATCAGCCATCGATGTAGACCACTAATCACCAACCATCTAATATGGCAAATAGGAAATGGATTGCATGCAAACTTTTAGTCTGACTCTTGGGATGGTCACCCTACTTTAGACTTGGTTCATGACTTTGGGGAGGCTCGAGGCCTTTTGGAACAGCAGTGGGGTTCAAAGGTGGCAAATTATTTGGAGAGAATCGAGACTCCCTTTGGTTTGGACTCAAGGTGGAAAAGTTTAGAGAATGTTACTTTGGAGGATTACTTGAAGGCACGACTACAGGAGAAATTGGAATCCAGAAAGGTTTTGTGGTCCCATAGAGAGGATAAACTGGTTTGGTGTGCTGCAAGAAGTGGGGGTTAGTGGAGATTGGATATTATAGTCTAGTTAATGAGCTTAGAGAAGATGAGTGGCCAATAAATTTGTTTTGGGGCCCAAACATTGTCTTCCAAATGTAGGGTCCTTTGCATGCTTGGCAACCAAAAGGAGAATTCTCACAGAAGATATAAGACGGAGATTTTGTGTTCATGGCCCATCATGATGCAGCTTATGTAAAGAGCAAACTGAGGATGTTGATCATCTGCCACTCAACTGAAAGGTGGCCTCAGCTGTATGGACTATGGTTCAGGGGAAATTAGAGTTGCACAGACCCCTACCCAACACTTTGAAGGATCTTTTCTTTTGTTGGCCACACAAAGTTCCCAAATCAATGTTCTTGGGATTATGGCAAGTCTGCCCTTCCCTTACAGTCTGGGAGCTTTGCAAGGAGCGCGATAGGTGCACTTTTTGAGGTGTGGAAGAATCCTTGGAGAGGATATTACAAAGAATTGACAATGCCATTGAAGAAACTGTTAATGCAGTAGCGAGGTTCACCCCAGTTCATATGCCCTTCACAAACTTGGAGAGAGCTTGGAAAAGGGCATGACCAAGTTTGAAATATAGAATCAGCAGAATGGAAGCTAATGACAGAAGGAAATTGGACAAATCAAAGGTCAGATGGCTAAAACCTGCTCAAGGACAAGTGAAAGAAAAAGTTTATAGTCCCTCGGCTAAGATTGATGGCAAGGCAAGGGCAGCGTTCATTTTTAGGGATTGTGATGGCAATATTATAGCCTTTGGAGCTGTTAGGCTGGCCAATGTCTAAAACAATGTGGCTGAAGGATTGGCAACTCTAGAGGCACTGCACTGCAGAAACAAGCTTGGGTTTCGGAACATTCGTCTAGAAGGAGATTCATTGATTATAACAGATGCTATCAAAAAAGACTCTCTTTGGTTGGCACCTAAAACCTGTTGCGACTAGATGTTCTGTCTTATTTTCAAAATTTCAAGGTGTCACATATATGCAGGGAGGGCAACATAAAGGCAAACAAGTTATCCAAGTGAGCACTCCCCTTTTCGCAAGTAAATGAATTTAAATTTGAATTGCCTAGGAAAAACGGCTCTTTAAGTCCACGTAAGACTGGTGAATTGTAAGCGCTGATGTGGAGAGGTGGTCAAATGGTGGAGGAAAATGATGATAAGTGCAGCGAACAAACCAACGTCAAAACATTAATTGCAAAATGATGTTCTAAAATCTTCAGGAAATCTATCATTATTTAAAATCTTTGTCCCACATGAAATCTGCGTCAACAAAACTTTGCGTGGCTTTTGTAAGGAGAATATTGTCTTGTCATAGCGCATCCATAACAAGTGAAATAACAGTCCACACTGCATCTACCATTAATGAATCTCATCATTTAAGAGTGAGGTTGCATTTTATTCCTTTTAAAAGCCCAGACAAAGAGCTAATGTTTACGTGGTGTTGTAGCAAGAAAGATGGAAGCCAACTTCACTGTAACTAAAAAATTACAAC
The DNA here is from genome assembly GCA_028749045.1 of Cupressus sempervirens. Classification (NCBI taxonomy): domain Eukaryota; kingdom Viridiplantae; phylum Streptophyta; class Pinopsida; order Cupressales; family Cupressaceae; genus Cupressus; species Cupressus sempervirens. The sequence goes on along the minus strand of CM053784.1, from coordinate 250,829,839 downwards.
AGAAATTGCTTCCTGGACCAGTTTCCGAGCGAAGGATGAAAAGATTTCTTAAGATTAAAACAAAAAGGTTGGTGGAGGTGGTTATTAAGGTGTTGTGTAGTAAATTCCAAGAGCATTGGAAATGGAAGATTAATATTGACATACTCTCATGGTGTTCGTGTGGGGTTTGCAGTTGGAGAAGGAAGAGGAAACAATTAAATGGGTCATGAAATCTCTGTTCAAGGATGATGTGTTGTTGGGCATGGATCCTATATTGGAATGGGCGGTTCCCAAGTGGGGAACATACATTTCAGAATGCTTTGCAGATGAAGTTGATAACAAGGAATATGGTCAAAGTCATAACCATTGGAACTCTCTTCGTCGTCACTATAGGTGGAGTCATAACAACGGGTGCCCTAACTTGGCCAAAAGTCGAGATGGTGGCAGTGCTAGTAGTGGGTACCATATGTGTCATAGTAGACAACATAGGGTGTGCAAATAACGACGGAGGCTCTGTAACTTCCTACACCTCATCCTCTTGGTCAACCTAAGTGCTATCTTCATCCTCTATGGGTGCCCTAACTTGGCCAAAAGTCAAGATGGTGGCAGTGCTGGTAGTGGGTACCAAATGTGTCATAGTAGACAACATAGGGCGTGCAAATAACGACGAAGGCTCTGTAACTTCCTACACCTCATCCTCTTCGTCAACCTAAGTGCTATCTTCATCCTCTGTGGCTTGCCCTATGTTATCTACTACGGCACATTTGATACCCATTACCAACACCACCCCCATCCCATCTTTTGGCCAAGTCAAAGCACCGGTTGTTATGACTCTACTTGTAGTGACAATGGAATCTCCCCGTGGTAGTCCCTGAGATGGAGACCACATTGACCATGTAGAGAGGCCCAGTGGTAATATCTGACACATAAAGTGCCTTAGTGAAGATTCTTGAGATGCCTCAAGCGACAACACATATAGTTTCAGTGGGAGAAGTTACATTGTCTTACCCTTCATCATCCAAAGATGTGGTTGAGGAGGTCAAGGTGTTGGAGATTCCAAAGATAGAGGGTAGCAGGCCACAAGAGTCGCAAGTCCGACAAGAGGTGATTAGGTCAGATGCCATGGTGACAGTTGATGCCGCACTATTGGCTGATCCAATGAGAGACAATTCCATGGGTGTGACTAAGCAAGTAGGAGGCATGTGAGTAAGTAGATGATGCAGTGGTTCCAGGTCGGACATGTTGACTCGAGGGCCTTCTATCCAATCTCCAATGAGAGAGGACCTTCATCCTGAGGTGATGGTGGTGGATAGTACAAGCGGCACCAATGTTGGGTAGTACAAGAGGAGAGAAGACGACAATAGATGTAGTGAAGGGAGGATGTCCTCTAGGACTAGTGGTAGAGGTTGTGGTTCAAATAGAGGAGCCAACACAAGACACGGCTGATAAGGATGTAGAGGCATATTTTGCTAATGTGGTTGCTAAAGATCGTCGAGTTAACTCTCGACACGGCTAGAGTTATAGAGGATTTTGTGAAGGAGTTGAGTCATATTTTGCCATACATGTTAGTTGGATGTCCCTCTACCTACCACACTTGTTTTGAGGCACGAGGATGGTCAACGATAGAGACCCTAGCTATGATGATGGAGTGGATTGTTGAGGAGTTAGTGGTAGAGAGCAGCCGAGTTGAGAGGCTCACCTGCGAGATAGCACAAGTGCACATTGACATCTACTATGCTTGGCTGCATGATGAGGCAGATAGGGTAGCTGCAAAGAGATCTCGTGAGGGATAGCTACCCAACTAGCCACTAAGTAGTCGGATTGGGCAAATGTCATAACCCCATAATGCCATATGACTCATGTAACTCATGTAAATATAAATTATTTTTAATACAAATATATGTATTCAATTTGTTATTAATAAACTACTGTACCTTGTTAATCATTTCTAAATATCAACCATTTGCATTGACACAATATGAATGCACAAAATATATCATATTGATTTATTACCTATAGGTAATGCCAGAAAAGAGAATAATAATAATATATATTACCATTGATCAAAGTCCATAATTCTGATAATATTAAATGATATAATAATTAAATACTTTATCCCTATCAACTAACATGCCTAATAATTAAATAGTTAATGTTTTACGAGCTGAGGGGTTACGACCTATGCCCATAGAATGAACACATTAATAAGGGTCAGATTAAATGAGAAAGGGGCATGAATGTTTTGGAAAATACGTGTGAAGGACAAGGCAAGAGTTAATAAACCCATCCAATGCAAACTTGACACATCCAGTCAAGGTACCATCAAAGACTGAAAGTACAACAGTGGGCATTGAATCATGAAGAGAAGGAATCAGTGCACATATAAGTTTCATTGTACGTTGTGTTGACTTGACAAGAGTAAACAGGAAAATGAATCCTCCACATGGCATCAACAAACCTTGGATCACATTTGGTATGCAACAGAGGTACAATCAGCAGACCCCATGGGCAATAAGGAAGTTGACAGGACCAAGCAAAGGAAGGTGGGTCCCCAATCCCACCAAGGTAAGTTGGGTAAATTTCCTAGGATATTATTATTAAGTATTGTATGTGAATTATATTTGGTGTATGATTTGGTGCTTCTCTGCATTATTAATTCAATTAATATACAAATACCATATATGCAAATATGATATGCTATATTAAATATATGGTGATATAAGCAAATATATTTCCTAAATAGTTATTTGTGGATTCAAGTCATAACTAAAGGAAAGAATATAATCATTGACAATATGATCTAAGCATGTCTTGGTGGAGGGCATTTGTTGAGAATGTCATAATATGATCCAAGCACATCTTGGTGGAGGGCATTCATTACAAATGTCATAACTTGATCCGATTATAACCTAGTGGAGGGCATTCATTACGAATGTCATAACTTGATTCGGGTATAACCTGGTGGAGGGCATTAATTACAAATGTCATAACTTGATCCGGGTATAACTTGGTGGAGAGCATTCATTACAAATGTCATAACTTGATCTGATTATAACCTAGTGGACGGCATTCCATATAAATGTCATAATATAATTCAAGGAATTTTGATGGATAGTATTTGAATGTTAATTTGGATAATTTGCTAAAATATGAAATATCTAAATAGATTCATTGTAATCTTTAGTATTATTACATTCCCCATTCTAACTCTAATAGTGGGGACATAACAGCGAAGGAGTGCGCAACACTTATGGCTCAATTGGAGGCAGCCACAAAGGGTAAAAGTATGGTAGAGACACAATTGGCAAAGGTTACAAAGGAGAAGTGTGTAGTAGAGACACAATTAGGCGAAGTTTAGGACACATGTGAGAGAAAGGAGACTAAACTAAAGGATTTTTTACTAATGTTAAAGAAGGTAGTGGAGGCAAACGCACAGGCATAAGCAGATTTGGATATCCATAACCAACAGGTGTACCAGTTACAGAAGAAGTTGAACCTTTCAGCATCCCAACCAGCTCCAGGGGTGCTTCCTTGTTTATCTTAGTTGTTTTCTTTTATGTATAAAGTTTAGAACATTATCTCCATTTTGTCTGATGTCGCCAGGAGACGACATTCTCTTTTCAATGCGATGATGTTGTCGGGTAATTGTGTTTTGCAAATAGTTATATGTTTCGGGAATAATTAATTATGTCAGTTACCAAAAATGTTATGTCGTCATGAATGAGTCAAAACGCTTTGGATGTTATTTATGTATGCTTGTCATGCACGGAGAAAGATATCAATCAATGAATCATCAGATAGACTTCTCTTGATCTGGTCGTATGTCCCAAGTTGTACTAGCTACGAATATTAAAGAAATAACATTTTAGTTTCCTGTCTACTTCTGTGTTATGCTTTTACTTATCTTCTGTAGTATGCATTAACTAGTTTACCCGTGACGGTAAACAATGGGGGAAAAATGACAAGGAATCCTACACGGAAGATCGTTGCGAAGTGTGGTTGAGTTTGAAATTGGAATTACAGAAGTTGAAGATGGAGTTGCAGCAGAATTTCCAGTCCAGGTTACACGCTGCAGCCAAACTCAATGTGTTGGGAGATGGGAGCACTCGGGGGTGATTGCTCAACCTGATGTACAGTAATGCCCTTCATCTGTGTGTCAATTTATAGTTAATATGTGTTTTTAGGCTTGATGGTTTGTCAGTGTGTTAGACAAGCCTGTAAGCTTATCGATTTAGTAAATAGCTATTATAATGAATTTTGGTGTGTAATGGGTGGGCTGTTTTGTAAATCCTCTTTTTGGTCTATGTTTGAAGGTTGTTAACTGGTGTGGTTATGTCCACATATGAAAATATGAGTTTATATCTATCACCCAATCCCCGACGGATGTAGGAACATAGGTGTTGCTTTGTCGCTCATTGTAGTAGTTAAGAAGTTAGATCCTGGCTGGTTTGGGTGCTTTTTTATTACTGCTAAGAATGCAGTTTATTGATGAAGAATGTAAAAATCTTATGTTAGTTGACTTTATATTAATAAAATACAATCATTACCGATCAAAAAAAAAATCGTTAAGTGCATATATCATTGAGAAGTTTAGTGGATTCATTTAAAAAGGGATTTTTATATGTTTTTAAAGAATGCCTTATAATAAGTGCTAAAGTGTTATTGAAAAGGAAGGTATAAGTGTTTAATAACATATACTTCATACTTTAAGGTGTGCATCAAAAGGAGGGCAATATAATTAAACATTAAATTTCAATTGCAACAAGAGCAAATATATTTTAAGAAAAGCTAAGTTATGATTTGAGTTATGCGAGGTGTGGGTTTGGAGCTACTAGATCAATCTTCAGTTGAGAATTATAGAAGGTTTCATTGGTGAAAATAAATTCATTCATGACTTGTGCATTTGATAAACTTGCTTGTGTGGTGAAATTCGGAACAAGGGTTTGAAGAATTTCAGCATGGTGGAATTGTGAATTCTACATAGGCTTCAACACTTTGAATTGGTGAAACATCCAATTAATTGTGCAACGGTCATGACTTTATATCAGAAGCCATCATTGTGCTTTCAAGTGAAGGAATTGGGGTTTGATTACAATCAGTTTGTTGCAAGGGTTAGAAGATCAATGAATAATACAGTTCGCAGCCTGTAATAGCAGTGTTTATGAATTTTTAAAGGCAGACACAGGAAACAGTCAACTGTGTTAGCCACTAATAGTGGTGTGGATTTATTCAGAGGCACATTGGGGTTTTTTTTGTGCTTCAATAGACATTGGTAATTGGCACCAAGGTTCATAGTTATTCCAGGACACACCTGCAATATTGTTTGGGGTTTTGATTGCATGCAGCACTGAGTTTCAGGCTTTTTAAAATTGCAAATAAGTTATATGTCAATGCATTTGATAATTTTCAACTTATTCAATTGTAATAAGAGGAAATTTTGTGAATAGTTGCAGCAGTGAATTTGTATGCAAATTGTTTGATGAAATGCTATGTATACAAGGAGGGGGGTGTGGAACTTAGAAGAATGAGAATGTAGAATGTCACTCTAGCGATAAAAGTTGGCATGGAAATTGTATAGGGAGCCAAATCAAGCATGGTGCAGAATCTTCCAAAGAAAATATATGGATGAGGTAGACCCAAATAGGATACTGCCAATGGCAGATTCATAAGGCAATTCTGTTTACCGCATAGATTAATTGATTAATGCATACAAACAATGAACAAGAACAGCAACAGCAGTACTCCTGTATTCGCATATGCCAAGAGATTACATTATGCTTGATAAGATAAGATAAGATGATTTACAACAATTCCAGACGGGGTACAACGATCCCAGACGGGGTATAAATACTTTCTGCCAAACCTTCCTGAAAGGGTCCATCGGCTACATAACAATACTAATCTATTCGTCGGCTACAAAATACAAAATCTTCAATGACATAACCAAGTCGGCTACAGAATGCAAAATTTACCAACGACATCATCCCCCCCCCCCCCCAAAAAGAAAAGTCGTCTCCTTACGAATAACAAAATAGGAGACAACCCACATACAACAAACAAAAAATACTAGAACGAAGATGGTGCCCCTGAAGAGTGCTGCTGGCAATGCAACTCTTACACCTGATCTATCCGGATTCACAAATCCTTTTGAATCTGTGAATTAACCTCTACAGCCTCCTTCAGAAGAAGCACTGCATCCATAGCCTATGTCTTGGCTAACTGCAACTCCTATTCTGCTACATCCTTATCTCGCACAGCTGCTTCCTTATCCCTGAACAGTGCTGCCCACGCTGCCTGCTAGCTGGCCAAGTCCGCCGCTAACTTCTCTCTAGCTTCCATCTCAACTGCTAGAGATCTCTCGACTGCAATCCTACCTGCTGCCCTATCCGCCTCCGTGCGCTTGTGAGCATAATAAACCTCCTTATACAATCCCACAATCATGTACGCCAACCTCTCCATGGAAGTATTACACGGACCCAACTCTGGCTCGGTGGCCCAATCCGCCAACATCTCCGGTGTCTCAAGTGGTGGCCAACCTCTCTCCTCAAAACATGAACGGAACCGCTGCGAACAAATCCCCTTTATGTAAGCTCGAACCAAATGCCACTCTCTCCGCCGAGTCATAGCCTGCAATGCCACATTATGTCCCTTCTTTAGCGCAACCTTCATAGCCCTAAGGTAATCCCTGCACCTATCCTCATCTGACCCATAATCCTCTTTCGCCACGCCCTCCATCGTCCATTCCTCATCACTACTCTCTGCCTCGTCTGTGGTGGCCATGCCCACATCCAGTGCGGCCTCCTCTGCTCTCGGCACATCCTCGGCCTATGGCACCCCCATCTCCTAAGGCTCTAGTACTGTAGCTAATACCCCTAGATGCCTGGGAGACTGAATGGACGGACCAACCTCGGCAGGGATGAGTCAGAACCGCTATCTGAGGAATGCACTCGCTCTATCCATCATCTTCGGCTGCTCTGACTGTGTGGGCTCCATGCTCCGATCCTACTACTCTGGTTGGGCTGACTGGACTGACTGTACTGGCTCAACTTCTAACAAGGAGGACGAAATGGTCACCACTGCATCACAGTCGATCACATCCAAACAAACCTGGGGCTCAAGCTCTGGCGCAAGCAACTCTACCCTCTGCGAGACTGGCTCCGCTGGTGCAATTGGAACAACATCCGCCACGACCTTGGAGAAAGTAACACCTGGACTGGTCGTCGGTGCAACATCTGTCATCGGTGGGACACACTCAGCCACTGCCCGCGGGACATCTGCTATCGCTGGTGGAGTCATCCGACCGGTGCATGACGTTGACCAAAAGGAGGAATGTGTGAAGTGAGGGTGGACAAGTGCACCGAAGTTGACAATTGTGGCGGGGTGAAAAATGCGAGCTCACTATTTGCTAGGTCACTGCCAACTTCCGCCAAAGTACTCTCTTCCTCGTACTCTGCCCCACTGCTCTCTGAAGTCTCCTCCCGTCCGTTGTCGATGTCCCCGTGAGCCGCCTGCAATCTCTGAAATACCTTCTTCTGTCCTGTTGCTGTCCCACCCGTGTCCGGATGTCTCCAATAAAATATCGAAGGCTCTCTCGATGCCAACTTCCCTCGAGGTGGTGCCTCAAAATCATCCATTGGTATCTGATTAATTGCTGCCTCCAGAAACAAGCCAATTGCATGGTGCGGCATAAAGAATGTGCGGTGCTGGAGTGTCATGAACTCCTCCATCCTATCAGCAAGAATTGTAGCCCAATCATACATCGTGTCGTTCATGATGCCATTCATGAATACTATCTGTGGTAATGTTATATCTGAAGCCCGAGTTGCCCCTGTCAGCTTGCTCTTGATAATGTCCATAATGCACCTCCAGTGGCCTTCCTGAATAAGATCCCGCCGAAGCCCTCTGCATTTAGACCCCTTGATCACTAACTCCATCTCATTCGGTGTAAGATTGCGGCCTACTAGTCAAATCCAATGTTCCTTCCGTTCTTGAGAGAGCGTGGGGTTCTTGATTTCCACCTTTTTACCTCTAGGACCAGGAATGCCAAAAACCCTCGTGAAATCCCTAGGCTTAAAAGAAACTATCATTCGATGCTTTTTGTACAAAAATGTGCTCGTTCTGTTGTGCCGATTATATGATTCGATCATGGTGCGCAACACCAATTCAAACAATTGGATGGAAAAGACTGGAAGCTGGATGGCCCAATGCACCTATGCTTGTATCAAAACCTGCTTAACCAGGTCTACATCCAGAGTTTCCTACCACCACTTCTGGCACTTGCTGCCATTGAGTCCCTCAAACTGAACCATGAGATGAGTGATTTTTGCCCTAACTTTCTATTTCTTGTTGCTGGAAACCGATGGCCTTGCAACTCGAATTCTAGATGCTAAAACCCTTGCATTCTTCTCCATATGTGTCTTCAGCTGGTTCTTCCACTTCCGTTTCCTTGCAGATTCCATGCAATAACGGCTTCTTTTGTGCTTTTATAATCTATGGTTCCTCCTATTGCATGCATAGCAAAAAGGATGAAGTGGAGTTAAATAACCAATCGCAGAAGGATTTAAAAAGTCACAATGCGTATAACACCATCCGCGGGCAAGGAGTACCCACGGCAAACAAAATGCTGAAACTCACAGAAATAAAAGGTCCGCGGGGATGAAGGTAACCCACGGAAAGAGAAAAGATGATAGCACCCTAGTTTGCCAGCACGCTGCAAAAACTGCTCCAAAGATAATATCTTAGATTCCGCAGGTCCTACTACAAGCAATAGAAATACTTTTGCAAAAACTTCTATGAAGTAAAAATTCCACATGCAAGGGCATCCTCATATATCCCCAAATCAAAATGTTCAGAACCAGACACGTCACAATAAGATTGAGAAGTATTCTTGTCAACTCCAGATAATATATGGGAACAATCAAAAGACTTCTCACAATAGAGCATCCTAGTTTCATATGTTGTGTTCCACAAGCCTCTCGCCAGCAAGTATCTCGTCGTTAACACACACGTGAAACCAATCTATCCACGGGAGAACACATTGCCAGCAGTCAGAAACCATCAACTGCGTGCTCGCATGAGAACAAGAAAACATCCGCTGGACGAAGGATATTTGTGGATGAAAAGACGTTCGCAGGAGATAATAATACTCCACGAACATAAGTGTTTTCTCTCTCTTTTTTTTTTTTTTTGCATTTTCTCTTCTTTTTTGTTTTTTTCCTTTCATTTTCTCTTTTTTTTCTTTTCTTTTTTTAATACAAAAAATACAATTGCTTAATTTTCCCTTCCGACCTCACCAACCTGCAACGACGAGGGAGACAGTCAGGCCTGGTCATTCGGCAATGACGACGAGCTCTTCCTAGCATGGTACATTTTCAGCTTCGACCCGTTGACTACCTAAGGCACTTCTTGTCCGTCCAAGGTCCACAATTTTATTGCTCCATTGTCGCCGACCTCTCAGATCTAGTATGGTCCAACCCATCTAACCTTAAATTTCCCTGGTTTAATTTCATTCCGACCGTCATACTTGAGTACCAACTGCCCCGGCTGAAACTTGTTGAGTTTGAGATGCTTATCATGCCATGCCTTACATCTATTCTATGTCACCTTCGTGGCCCACTGCACCAACAATCACTTCTCCTCAAGCTTGTTCAAATTATGCAATCGCTCCCTTAAGCTTTCCATGTCACTTAGCTTATTTTCCAGTGCTATTCGCAGGCTCGAAATCATGAATTCCATTGGTACCACTGCCTCCTGTCCGAACATTAATTGGAATGGCCTGTGCCCTATCGTCACCTTGTACGACGTGCAATAAGCCCAAAGGGCAGAGGGTAATTTTGCCTCCCAATCCTCACTTTCAACCACGTAGGATTTGTAAATAATTGATACCAAGATTTTATTGGTAGCCTCCACTTGTCCATTAGCTCTCAGGTAGTACAGGCTTGATAATGAATGATAAATTTTGAATTCGGTGGTGAGCAGTCGGATGACATGATTAACAAAATGTCCTCCCTTATCACTTGTTAACTGTAATGGAATTCCATACTTGGTAATGATCTGCTCATAAATAAACCTTGTTGTGTTGACGGCCGAGTTATCTGGGAGTGCGCATGCCTCCACCCACTTGGTCAGGTACTTCGTTACGAAAATAATGAACCAACACCGTCTAGTCTTGCTCACTGTCAAGGGTCTAATGAAATCCAATCCCCACCGTTGAAAGAGTTCCTGCGAGTGGGAAGGATTGAGCGGTATAAAGTCTCTCTTCAACGGCTTCCTGACCCGTTGGCAAGTGTCACAACCGATGACCCATTCCCGCGTGTCATTGTACACCATCGGCCACCACAATCCTGCCAGTAGTATCTTTCTCGCCATGGTGTCGGGTCCCATATGTCCACCTGTTGGTCCCTCGTGCTTCCTTTAGTACTTTCGGTATTTCCTCCTCCAACACACACCGTCTAAGAATATGATCCCGCCCCATTTTGTACAGCAGTCCATTAATCAACTGAAATGTGCGGCTCCTTAATACCAATTTTCGTCTTTCAATCTCTAGCATCTCCCTCAGTGGTTGTCTCGTGGACAAGTACTCCCCAATACTGGTATACCATTTTGGTAGCACTGCAATTTGGAATAGCTATGCATCAGGGAAGTCATCATTCATGCCTCCATCCGTTGGTTCCCCTGTTTTAATCTGCAACAAATGGTCCGCATTGACATGCTTCTTCCCGGCCCGAACAACGATTTTGAAGGTGAATTCCTGTAGCAAAAGAAGCCACCGATTGATTCTTCCCTGAATGACCGGTTTGTTTACGAGGTACAGTAAAGCTTGATAGTCCACATAGAATAAAAATGGTGTTGCCAGCAAGTAGTGTCGAAACTTTTGTACTACGTACACCATGCCCAATGCTTCACATTCCGTTGTGTTGTAGTTTTGTTCTGCTTTAGATAACAATCGGCTGGCAAAGTATATGGGGTGATCCAATCCGTGGTTGCCTGTCTACGCCAAGGTTGCTCTAATTGCATAGTTGGATGCATCGACGTGCTCATGGAATTCCTTATCCCAATCCAGATATGCCAAGATGGGTGTTGTAGCCAATCGTACCTTCAATGCTTCGAATGCCTCATCATGTTCCTTCTCCCATCTAAATGATTCTCCTTTGCACGTTAATCTGTCTAGCGGATATGATACTTTGGCAAAAAATTTAATGAACCTTCTATAATAACCTATGTGTCCCAAGAAAGATTTTACCTCCGTTACATTGGTGGACGGCTGCATTTCCAATATTACTCTGACCTTGTTTGGATCAATCTTTAATCCCTCTTTACAAACTATGTGTCTGAGCAACCTTCCCTACAGAACCATAAACTTGCACTTCTTCAAATTCAGGGCTAGGCACGCCCGTCAGCATCTCTCCATACACTCGCCCAGTGCTGCTAGGTGTTTGTCCTTAGCGCTGAATACCAACCAATCATCCAGGAATGCTTTGAAGTTTCTGACGGACATCTTGTTAAAGATGTGCAGTATGATCTGCTGGAATGTGGCAGCGTGTTGCACAAGCCGAATGGCATCCGATTGTATGCATAGACCCCATCTTCGACGACAAACATTGTCTTCAATTTGTCTTCCTCCGCTATGGAGATCTAATTGTATCCAGAGGACCCGTTCATAAAGGAGTAAATTTCATGTCCAGCGACCTCCTCCAGGATGTTGTTTGTAAATGGAATCGGAAAGGGATCCTTGATCGTAACTGCATTAAGACATCTGAAATCCACACAAATCCAGATTTGGGTAGTGTCTTTCTTTAGTGAAATTACTATGGGTGACACCCATTCACTGGTCTGCACCTTGAAAATGATACCGGATTTTAGCATCCAATTGATTTCCTCCGTAACCCATGTTGCATAGTTCTTATTCATTCTCTAGGGCCGCTTCCGTACAGGTACTGCTCCTTCGATCAACGGGATGTGGTGCACACACAACTCCAACGATACTCCTTTCAAGTCCTTGTATGTCAATGCAAACACATCCTTATGTTCCAAAAATATCTTGAATGTTGTTGCCTTCAATACTGGGTCCCAGTTATCTCCCAGCAGTATGTTTCTTGGTTCAGCTTTGTCTCCCAAATTCATATTTTGCAATGTGGCTTCATTGTATTTGATGGGCTCCCCTTCAATGAATGCATGGGCGGGTGTCTCATCCAGCGACGCATCCCCCTCTTTCATTTCTCTGAATTCTCTTGGAAACTCATCTCCATTGTGGCCTTCCTCTATTGTCAGTACATTGCAGCTCTAGAACAGTTCGTAGTCCTCTATTTGCCAGTGGTAAAGATCGTTGACCGAATCCAAATCGTCATATGTTGATCCTCCTTCCAACCGCAAGACTCCCTCTTGATCTGGTTCCATACGCTGCGTCCCTTCATCTTTCTCTTCAGAATCTGATGACAAAGCTTCTTCTCCCACCATCTGAGTGTGCAAATTAATAACGAATTTCCTCTCTTTGCTTTCAAGCGATAAAGTGTTTCTCTTCCAATTGTGTTTAACTCTAACTTGAATAAGCCATCTGTGGCCCAAAATAGCGTCGTCTCCTTTTCTCTTCAGCAGAATCACCACAAAGTCAAGCAAGAACGGTTGTGTGCCAATTGTCACCGGTTGCGCCATCAAAATGCCGAGAGGTTTTATGCCATGTTGGTCTACTATTAGCAACAGAAATGTAGGCGGCCACAACGTCGGTTGTCCCAACCTCCTCCAGGTATCCTCGGGTAAGACGTTCACATCGGACCCTCCATCGACAATTGTGTCCGTCAGCACACTTCCGAGAATCCCCATCTCGACGACTGTTGGATACCATCTGGATGTGAGGGTGAGCAACATTGGGTCTTGTCCACCGTCGGCAGTTTCCTTCCCTCCTCCTGGTTCTCCTAGTAACTTGGCAGTTGGTGCGATATTTGTGAGTGCAGACCGGAGCTGAGGCATTGTGATCAGCCGATCGTTGATTTTAACAGGTACCTCCGTTTGTAGTATCTATCGTACAATGTTCTGCTCGACGCAGTTCCTTGGTGAGGTGCCTGTGGTATCCTTCAACTGAGATGTCTCCGCCTGTGTTGCTTTCTCAATTTCCTTTCATACTTCCTCCAGCCTCTTCTTTTCTTCTGCTGGGTCGAGATATAGTTTCGCTTGTTTCCATGTGATTGCCAACACCTCCTCTTCGCCCGTCCCAACGGTGATCAGATTCACTCCCAACTTCAAGCACTTGGCATCTTCGTGATCGCCAGGTCTACACCACCTGCATAATAATTTCGGTGTGTTTGTCGTTGTACAATCCCAGGCAAAGTGGCCCTACAAATTGCATGCGTGGCATTGAACTATCGATCGGCTATTCTCATCATACTAAATCCGACTCCTCCCGCCATTATTGGTGTTGTCGCTACTGCTGTTGTTTCGACCGCACCAATTATTTTTGTATCCTCTCGATGTGGCACCCTCCATACTTGTGTTCCCGCTCCCTCCGAATGCGAAAGCCTCTTGCGCCAAGAACACCTATTGAGATCCTCTGGTTTTCATGTTGAAGGGGCATTCTTTTGTGGAGTGTGCCATGATTTGGCAAATGTTGCAGAACTAGTTCTTTAGACAGGACCCTTTGGTGTGACCTTCTGTCTTACACTCCGTACACCATAGCTCACTGCCCTTTGTTTCTTTTTGCATGTTCTTAAATACCTTTATCATACGAATCATGTCCTTTTGGAGGGCTCAGACCTTCTTGCTGTTGCTTTCATCATCACTGCTATCTTCTGCTAAAGATGTGTCGTCATCTAAATCCGACGAGCTACTCTTCTTTTTTTTGGTCTTCTATTTACTTTCTAGGTTCATGGCCCAGTTGTAAGCTTCAGTGTATGTCGATGGTGGCACGATCTTCATCTTCTTTCGCAGCTTCAGGTGAAGGCCTTCAATGAACCATCTTTTTTGTAGCCCATCGACCGGCTTATTCTCCATTTTATTGATCAAGTCCTTCAGCTTCCTGGTGTAGACTCGAACTATTTCATTCTTCCCCTGTTTTGTATTGTATATCTCTGTGACAATTTTGTTGTTGTCGCGCAACAGTTGAAATTCGGCAGTAAACTCCTCCTTGAGGTTATCCCAAGTGGTTAAGTTCTAGGGATCTACATCGACGAACCAGTCAATTGCAACACCCCGTAGGGTTGCCAGAAACTGTCGAACCCATTCGTTTGTATCTATTATGCCATTTTCCCTCCAAATCGTTTCACATGTTTTACAATGTCGGATTGGATTGACTATACCATTACCATCAAACTTCGGCAACTTTTCCTTTGGTCTCGCCATCACTACTAGATTTTGTGCGCGGGCGCTGTTCGATCTTGCTACACTAGCACTGTTTACTCCCACACCAGCGATCTGCACTCCCACACCGACAGTCTGCACTCCCACACCGGCGGTCTATTTTCCCACACCAGCGGTCTACTCTCCCACACCAGCGGTCTCAACAACTGCGAACTTTGGTGAAGAAGGATCTTCTGAAGTTGTCCCTTCCGAAAGTGTATCCTGGACGAAGAGTTCACTCCACACTCTTGCTCCCTCGGCACTCCGAGCCGTGCGAGTCGATTCTCTTCCGTTTGGACTCTCTTCCCTCGATGAATACAAATTCAAAAACTCCTCCCTTGCTTCTTCCACCAACTCCACCCACTGTCGAGTCTCCTCCAACAATTCTTCTGCACTTCTGTGTCCGTCGGCAATCTTCTGGAACCTCCTTCTGCATTCGGCTTGTGCCAAAATTAAATTTTCCTGCGCAGTACGTATTCTATCTTTTCCCCTTATCTTATTTTGATCTTTGTTAAGCTGATTTGGCATTAAGCTTCATTCCTCCTTCCAAGTTCATAGGGCAATGGCGCCAAATGTTTACCGCATAGATTAATTGATTAATGCATACACAATGAACAAGAATAGCAACAGCAATACTCCTTTATTCACATATGCCAAGAGATTACATTATGCTTGATAAGATAAGATAAGATGATTTACAATGATCCCAGACAGGTTATAAATACTTTCCGCCGAACCATCGGCTACAAAATACAAAATCTCTAACGGCATAACCAAGTCGGCTACAAAATGCAAAATCTACCGACAACAAATTCAACTACTTGAAGATTACTATAGGAAAGCAAAAGAACCATCATTGAACACTTATGTCAAAAATCACTCACAAAATTAAAATGGATCCTAGGCCGACTCATGGAACTAACATAAACTCTTAAAAGAAATCAATGGTATAGAAGGCCAAATTGGATGGCTTAGATATAAATATGGATGGACAGTAGTGGACTATGTGCGCAGGGAATTCCCTAAAACTGGGGAGAACTTTAGGTGGAGCAAAATATCACAATTCCCTATCTCAAATAGACTGAAAACAGCCCTAATAAATAATATTAGAACAGAGGAAGATATGCCTTACGGACAATAAAGATGAAATCATCACATGTGGTTCAAAGATAAGATAATACTCAATCAAAAGAAGAATGCTATTCAAAAAGTCCAAAGCAAATTGGGAGAATGGCCTTCAAAATTATTTTATCACAAGGTGGTGGTTCGCAGAGCAAGTGCACTCCTGTCGACAACTAAACAAACAAATTTTGATAGATGAAAGCTTACAAATTCTTGGTATTTGTGGACCTAGTTGGTGCCTCTTGTGCCAAAAGAATAGCGAAATGGCTAACCTTTTTATTAGTCTTGTCCCTTCACAACCAAATGTTAGGACTAACTGCAAAATTCTCTGTAATAGCAAGGATTGTGACAAAAAGATCTCTTAGTGTAATGTCTCCCATTGGGACCTTACTTTATTTATCCTTAATTTCTTAATTGCAGTTTGGATTGTAATGTCCCTTAATACGATTAGTTATTCATCTTGTTAGATTTAACTTTTAAGTTATCTGTACAAATTATTATCACCCATACCTACCTTATTACTACTCAACTCAATGAAGGAAGGATTAGGCATGCAACAGAGGTGCCTAGAGACCATTACAAATTCTTGGTATCTGTGGACCTAGTTGGTGCCTCTTGTGCCAAAAGAATAGCGAAATGGCTAACCTTTTTATTAGTCTTGTCCCTTCACAACCAAATGTTAGGACTAACTGCAAAATTCTCTGTAATAGCAAGGATTGTGACAAAAAGATCTCTTAGTGTAATGTCTCCCATTGGGACCTTACTTTATTTATCCTTAATTTCTTAATTGCAGTTTGGATTGTAATGTCCCTTAATACGATTAGTTATTCATCTTGTTAGATTTAACTTTTAAGTTATCTGTACAAATTATTATCACCCATACCTACCTTATTACTACTCAACTCAATGAAGGAAGGATTAGGCATGCAACAGAGGTGCCTAGAGACCAACTGCAATTGGCTCCCTCAAAGTTTAAAGATCTAAGCGCTTAGCCTATCTTGGGACTATGCCTACAAGGCGCTCAAGGCCGCTGATTTCTACCCTATCTTGGGAAAGACAACCATTGCTTGGATTTATACAAGCTCCTCCTTGAAAACATCCATGTCCTCCCTGCTCAGATGAAAATAGTAATATGTCTTGAGTATTTACATATCTGTATAACATAATTGATAAATAATTCTGATATTATTCTTATTAATCGATATATATATATATATTAGACCATATGCTGATTCTTTATCCCTGATAGTTTAAAAATAATATTTTGGAATTCAGTATCTAACTCGTAGATGCATTGCAACATCATTTTCTGTCACAATATGCTTGTTAGCAATGTAATAGATTCATTATTTACTTATATCTTCCTTTATAATGAGTAACAAATGTATTTTTAATCTGCTATTTTTCCATAGAATAACAGATACGATATATACAAAATAAGAAATGTCCCATGATGCTGGATGGTGTGGGAGAGATTTTATTATTATATTTCGAAAACAGAATGGATGGCATCCTTTAATAATTGATAAGACACCCATCTCACTCCTCCATAACTATTAGTTTACAAAGAATACCAATTATATTATATTATTAATGAGAACTTTATTATTTTATTGTTGCATTTATTATTTATTCATTCTTATTTCTGCAAGGGGACATGACACTTAGAATTCCTACTAAGTGGGTCGTTGTCATTTAGGAATGTTGTGTAGGCAAAATTTTGGGTGGTGGCTCTATCAATGGGAGCGTGGCAAGTGTGGACAGAAAGAGGCAGAAGGAAATTTAGTGACACAAGAATCAATGAGAACGAAGTAATGAATAATGAGAGCCTATGTGATGTGGTAAATTTTGAAATGCCTCTTGATCTCTACATAGTTTTTGAGATAGAATAATGAAATTAAAAAACAACGGTGACAATTGAAAGTAATAAAAAAGGAACTTAATAACATACATAACAAGGGAAGGGAAGCAAATTGAATTGCCCCTCCACACACCAGGTTGAAACTTAATTTTGACATAGCCGCAGAGGGCAACCCTGGTCCTGTTGCGGTCAAATGTATTTTATGTTAGGATTAGATGACAAAAAGCTAATGGCTACATGCAAATATAACCAATAATGCAAAGAAATAAAGCAGAAAGACGACACAAATATTTAACATGGTTCACCCAATCTTGGGATACATCCACAAAACAAAGTGTCCAATATTATTATCCAGCGAAGACTAAATTATAGTCTCATACATTTTACAATAAACCACGGCTTAGTAGCCCTTTAGGCAATCTACCAATGTCGGTTAAAAGTAAACTCTAAAATACTTGATGAGTCAACCTAGGGAAATGCTTGACAAGTTAACCCCATGATAAATGATGAGTGTGCAGTACTTACCTGATCAGTTGCTTGCCTGATCAGTCACCACAAACTAACATTTTAGAGAAGGGTCGGTAAGTATGTACTCTATCTTGGAAACTTGCTGTTGCCACCAAAAAAGAGGTGAAACAGGAGGCATTTGCAAAGGGACTATAGTTATTTAAAGAAAAAAAGCTAGATCATATACATAGACACAGGATTTTGCATGTGATTAATGTAATAAAGAAGGAAATTTCAAACAAGGCATTGAAAGAGTGGATACAAATAATTTGGGAATGCCTAGACAAGATAGGCAACTTCTCGTTTGTGCACATAGTAAGAAAAGTTGATGAAGCAGCAGACTTATTGGCAAATTGTGGGGTCTCCCAAGATGAGGTTGAGGTAGTATATTCCAACCAAATGACTTTGCTGGTTCTAGAAGACATTTTAGCAAAGGAACCGAATCGGGGTCTGACGATGAAGAGATGTTGATTGAATAACTGATATTGATGCAAACTGTGTTTTGGCAGCTCACAGGGAATGTCATCCTCTCTGATAAAGAGGTTGAATTCAATTTTGATGGGCAAGGCTCTCAATAGATATGGGAGTTTCTGATGACTCGGCAAATTTTGCATTTATACCATGATCACTAACAGCAACTAACATACAAGAAATGCATATGATTACCCTGCTAGAGACTTGCCACACATTTTTACAGTCAAATATTTGCAGCGTGATTTTTTTCCTAAATTTTAAAAAAATGAAATAAATAAAATCAAAGTTGTCCATATATATGTTCTTTGCTGTATTTTCTGGGTAGTTTGTTCTAATTTTTGCATCAACGTTTTGGAGCACACTCTGTGATCCATCATCAGAATGAGAGATTTTTTTTTCCATTCGCTCTCTCATCCTGATGATGGATCACAGAATGCGATCCAAAACGTTGATGCAAAAATTAGAACACAATCTACCCAGAAAATACAGCAAAGAATTTTAATGGATTGTGGAAAACTACTATCTATCTATCTATCTATCTATCTATCTATCTATCTATCTATATATATATATATATATATATATATATATATATATATATATATATATATGTTGTCAATTGAACATAAACGTGTGTGAATGCATGAGCAGAGCTTACTGTGAAATAATTATAAAATGTAGCATGCACTACCCCTTCAAAATAACCAATAATGTACAAAACCAGAGGCAGTATTGAAGTTTTTTGTATATCTATGTGTACAAATGTACAGGAAGTTATTACTTTGTTTCAAAATGTATGCATCTAGACAAAATACATAACAAAATGCAGCAGAGAAATTTAACCTGCTCTGCAATACTGGCAGCTTCTGCATATGCATCTTGAATATTTTCAGCTAGTCTATGGAGAAAAATATTTGATATTCCACCAGCAGCCACAATGAATGGACCAGTAGCTAATGTCAAAAGAGCTATCTGCCAGCTATTTATAAATCCCACAGCAAGGCCTCCGAAAAATGTTGCCATGTTATGGACATAATTGCCAACCTGTTACAATTTCATTTTGCTTATCCCCAGGTGCTAGTTGAACACTGAGAAAAAGTATTACAGAACAATGCAACATATATATCTTGAGAGATTAAATTTTAAAACAATCGCAGAAATAATAAAAAATGAAATATACCTTCTCACTAAGAGCAGATTGAATTAGAAGCACATCCCCTAACACTTGGCTTACAATATCTCCATTATTTCCGTAAGTGTCAAAAAAACTCATGTCTTGATTTAACAATACTTGAACATACTTGGCTCTAATGACAGCTGTCTGTCTCTCTGCAGTGAGAATCCAACAGGATACCTCTGTTTTGAAAAATCAGGTTAAAATAGGATGCATCTGCAAAAGAAAAAGTAACCCAGAAACTAGCAGCAAATAACTAAAGCCAGATACAATCTTAAAGTTCCAAAACTAAAGCTTCATCACCGGTGGTATTGAATTAAAACAAAACTAAAGCTTTCACACATTGTTAACAAAAAGGTTTAAGATTCATCCAATCAAATGATGTATAAGTGAAAAGGGGCAAAGGAAAGCTCACCAATCCACCCAACAACAAATACGCCTCCAGCTATATAAACAATATACAGAGCATGCTGCACAGAAATCAGGTATTCTGTAAGTGAATGTCGAAAGTTTCTGGACACAGGTACACTTTGAACAACGTTTCAAATTTCAACTCTGATGACAAACGTCTTTTATCATCCAATGCAAGCAAATAAAACAACTATAGAAATATAATGCCTTCAGAATTAAAACATTAACTGAACTTGATAGTTCGTTGATAGAAAAAACACTTCAAAGCATAAAATGGCAAGAGCAATTCTACATTCCTGTGCAATATAGAATATATCCATCCAGTTGTGCAGAGTAAACTATTGACTTATAGACTAGTAATATAAAGAAATGATCATCAACATCCACCCAGAGGCCAGCAGACATGCCAGCTAAGAAAAAGAGTTCATCTTCAGATGTCCAGTCTAGTAATTTTCTAGAGACTGAACGATTCTGCATCAACCGCTCCAAATTATGAGTGCAAAAAGTGCATTGATTTCTCTTAGAAATTAGCCCCACTTGGGCCAACAATAGTGTGATTGCAGAGGTGTCAGAAGCTCAGTTTACATCACTCTAGCAGCAAATAGAAGGTCCTAGGTTTGGGTCCCTAGCTGGTCATGAGCACTAACACAAGAAGTTATCAGAACCAAGGTAGGCTGAGAGCCCGAGGCACATGCAATGTGACTTAGGGGTTGTTGGAAATAAACCACGTCCAGACCAATGATGAACTAGCCACAAAGCAGCCTATATAGCTCAGTGGTAAAGTACTCCAGCAGCAAATTAAAAGCCCTAAATTAGAGTCCTAACTGGTCCAAGAGCAGAAGCTCAACAATCAAAAAATTTAACCAAATTCACCATTGGGGTCATCTAAGAAAGCAGTCATTGGCATTGGAAAGATCAACATTTAGAACTGAAAGGATCAAATTTGAGGGCATCAGAAGTCTAAGGCATTTATAATTTTTATAACAAGGCACATGGCTCATAGCCCATGATGGAAGATTGTCCTACGTTTTGAAACCATGGGTCATGGTAGATTTTTCTGCCGCAAAATGGTTATCTTGGAATTTGAGATCATACTGCAATGTGGAAAACCAATCCACATTCAGGTTAGGCTGAAAAGTTCACAAGCGAGGAAATAAATGAAAATTTCACAAATTTTCACCAAATGTAATCATTTTATCCTAAATTTGTATCAATTTAAGAAATACATAAAATCAGAATTCCAATATTGCATACCTATTACACATGACTTAACTTTTTCTAACAATTGATTTCCCCGTCAAAGAAAACTGATAGCTCAAACTTCAATCACTGAAAAATGTGTTCCAGTGAAAAAGAAACTTGAAAGACTAACTGTTGGCAAGTGAGTGATAGGTGAGTGTTCAGATGTTGTCACTGATGGCAACATATCTCATTTGCATGATCACTTAACAATCAGTTTTGTTATGGTATAAGTATGAAAAATGCCTAAGGCCAGGGAGGGAATGCAGGATACAGTCAGACAGATTTGGTCAGCGACGAGAGCATACTTATTAGGTGAGGCCATAATTTTGGGGATATGAAATATACAGTATGTATGAACTACTAGTATGGTCGCTTGTGTTAATATGAAGTCTAGCATGTGCTTTGGTGATGCAAAGCATAATAGACCCAGTATGAAAGAGTTTCAGGACAGTATATGTGATTGGGTATTTTGGCTTAGCAAATTGAATTGCCTTGTCAATTCAATTGCTTAACAATAGCAGGACAACATCCAATGACTTAACTCTTGGATAGCATGGTTTCAAGAAATTGTTGATTACCACTGGCAGTTCTGAATCATTGATTCAAGAAATCAAACAGAATCTTTCAGTATTTTGAAATAACCAACCTTGGACTTTTGTCATTACTGCCTAGGTGTCAAGGTTTGGCAGCAGTCACATGGCATCTTCATCTACATCTATGGTGTTTGTTCCCAAGTTATCAACCAAATTTGGTTCTCCTGTTGAGAATGAATCAACATTCAGACAATTAGTGAGCAATTTGATATATCTTGACGCCAGTAGATTTCATCTCAATTTTACAGTGAGTTACATATCTCACTTCATGATAGCTCCCATTTCATATCATTGGGTTGCAACAGAAGCACATCCTGGACTATTTCAAGGGCACTCCCAATTTTGGTATTCTCTATGGACGGAACAAAGATGCCTAGCTTATTAGTTACACGGACTCAGATTAGGGAGGCTCGGTTGGTGACAAAAAGTCTACTTCTGAGTTTGTCTTCAGTTTGGGCACATGCACTGTTACTTGGACCAATAATAAGCAGCAGGTTGCATCCCTTTCGTCAGCAGGAACTGAATATAGGGGAACAATCAAAGCAGGTTGTGAGGCAGTTTGCCTTCGTAGGATTCTTTTCAATATCCATATA
The DNA here is from genome assembly GCA_028749045.1 of Cupressus sempervirens. NCBI lineage: Eukaryota > Viridiplantae > Streptophyta > Pinopsida > Cupressales > Cupressaceae > Cupressus > Cupressus sempervirens. The sequence goes on along the minus strand of CM053784.1, from coordinate 250,807,555 downwards.
CCTCAAGCAAATCCTTTGCCCCTCATTTGCAACAATCAAGCTGTCCTCAAACTTGCCAAAAATCCAGTCTTCCATGAGGGGACTAAGCATATTAACATTCATTGTCATTTTATCTGTTAGTGGGTTGAAGATGGATTTGCGGATTTGCAGAGTAATACTTCCCTGATTCCATAAAAGTTTCTCAAATTCAGAGGGCAGCTTGGTGTCTGTAATGGCACTTGGAACACCCTTGCGAAGATTTGGATAAACTATTATAATTCTCGCTTTTGAACTCGCTTCCAAATTGTAATTTGTAGGCTCTACATTGTTTCTTCTTCTAGTGATTCTAGAAACATACAAACTCCCCTTATCATATGATATTTAGTCCTTGAGCTCAAAAAAAAAAAAAAAAAACCCTTACAAGATAAGGTAAGTGCAATGTATGTTTTGTTGCTAAACACGAATATAATTGCATCCACTGTAATGCATGGTTTATGTCTTTGGCCTGAAGGGATTGTATTTAGGAAACATATACTCTGTAATAAAAGAGTGGAATGGTGCGTTGATATTAGATCACAATATTACGAAGTAATTGGTAAAATACTTGCTTAATATTAACAAAAACCGAGATGTCAATATATACAAAAGAATAAAACAATGTTTCCTTAGGAAACGATCGTAAAGAATAGAAACATTCTATTCTAGCTAAAAGAAAGCTAAAGAAAGCTAACAGATAACTACAGAGTAACTAATATTAGAAACATTCTAAGATTTACAATAGCTTACAAATAGATAACCATTAACTAATAATAAAAGCTTATCTATTATCATAATCCGCTTCCTTAATGGTTTAATCTATCCACAACACCAAGATGTAATCTGAAGTTTACGAACTTATCAGAACCAAGAGGCTTGGTGAGAATGTATGCAGTCTGATCCATGGTAAGAACATATTGCAAGTCTATTGTCTCGTCTTCAACCAGTTGTCGTATGTAGTGGTAATGGACATCCACATGCTTGGTTTGTTCATAGAAGACTGGATTCCGTACTAATTTGATAACGACTTCATCATCAACAAACAAAGTGATTGATTTTGTTGGTGACATGCATATCCCCAAGCATCCAACGAAGCCAAACAACTTCATAACCTGCCTTGATTGACCTTTTGTATTTGGCCTCTATAGAGGAAAGAGAAATTGTCTGTTGCTTCTTATTGGTCCATGTGACGACACCGGATCCCAAACTAAACACATATCCAAAAGTTGATATTTTATCGTCAACAAAGCCTGCCCAATCTGAATCTGTGAACCCACTAAGTCTAGGATAAGAAAGTCGAGAGTAAAGAAGTCCAAAACCTGTAGTGCCCTTCACATAACAAAGCACACGCTTTGCTGCCATCTAATGATCAGCCTTAGGAGCTGTCATAAAATGTGAGATGTAGCAAACTGTGAAGCTGATATCAAGCCTAGTAGCAAAGAGGTAGATGAGACTGCCTCCTAGTTGCTTGTATATAATATCATCAACAAGAGGAGAATTAGATTTGGTTGATAACTTGAGACCTTTCTCCGTGGGTGTAGATACAGGCTTGCAATCTTACAAACGAAATTTGTCTAATAAAGCCCTAGCATATTTGGACTAAGAGATGAATATACCAGAAGATTGTTGCCAAACCTCCACACCAAGGCAATAATGCATGAGACCAAGATCAATCATATCAAAAGACTGGCATAAATTTTATTTTATTTCCCGAATCAAAGATGTTGAACTGCCACTGATGATCAAATCTTCCACATAAATGACCAGAAGGATGATGTCACTATCAGTAGTCTTGATGTACAAATTTGAGTCTGAAGAACTCATCTAGAAGCCTTGCTCGCCAAGGTACTTATCAATTTTCATGTACCATGCCCTAGGGGCATGCTTCAAGCCATAGAGAGCTTTCACTAATCATAGGGGGATGTTCTTTACTAGCAACCTTGAAACCAGGAGGTTGCATCATGTAGACCTCTTCGTGGAGATCACCATTTAGGATAGCACTCTTGACGTCCATCAATGGACCTTCCAGCCAAACTGTGTTTCCATGGCTAGGACTTATTTGATTATGCTCATCTTTGCAGTAGGGATAAAGGTTTCCTCATAATCAAAACCTTGACGCTGAGAAAAGCCCTTTGCAACTAAACGAGATTTGTACTTATCCAAAGTACAATCAGATTTGTATTTGATTTTGTAAACCCATTTGCAGCCAATGGATTTCTTCCCTAGTGAAACATTAGAAAGGACCTAGGAGTTATTCTTCAATAGGCTCTGGTGTTCAGATGTCATGGCTTGTTCCCACTTTGGAATTACTTTAGCCTCGGAATATGTTTGAGGTTCAAACACATTGTGAATGTTGGCCATGAGAGCAAAATTAACTAACTCTATAGGTTTTCTCTTTTTCCGAGCAATTCTCTTATCAATGAGATCATCATCACGAAGATCAGCAAGTGTCTTAGCCCACCACTTAGGCCGTAGAGAAGAATGACCAGCATTAGTATCAGGAGATGCTCTATGATCATATTCCTCATCTCAAGAATCTAGATCAAACTCGGGTGAAACATCTACAAATCTAGGTGATCCTATACGAGAAGCTAGAGGTGTCTGCATAGGGATCAATGTTATAACTAGAGCTGTAGGAGCTACTTGAGCCCTCCCATCAGGTGGACCTAATGAAAGTCTAACTTCCAAATCATGAGCCTTCATAGGCTGGTTTGTTGGATCAGGAACAGAAGAAACATGCATGAATGGTCCTCACTGCTTATCAAAGACTACATCACAATTGTACAGGAGACAAGATGTCTCAATGTCAATCAAGCGGTATGCTTTATGAAGACTACTGTATCCGACAAGCATGAGTTTTTGACTGTTGGCATCCAACTTGGTGCGGGACGCATAAGGGATCCAAACAAAAGCAAGGGAGACAGAAACTTTTAGGTGACTAATTCTGGGCTTGCAACCTAACCTGGCCTCTTCTGGAGTCTTACCTTTGACCACCACTGTGAACGACCGGTACATAAGATAAACTGCAGTATTAACTACTTCTGCCTAGAAATTCTTTGGAACATGATTGTGTTTAAGCATGGATCGAACCATCTCAAGGATTGTTTTGTTCTGACATTCAACTACACTGTTTTGTTGTGTGTGGTGTGTAATTAACTGGTGTTTCATGCCATGAGTACAAAAGAAGCTAGAGAATTCATTAGAACAAAATCCCCCCATTGTCTAACCTAAAAGTAATAATAGATTACCTAAACTCTTTTTCAACTGAAGGATTAAACTTCTGAAAGACAGAAAATGCCCACATTTTTCTACTAAAATCATCAACGAACAACAAAAATTACCTAGACCCAAGAATAAGAGTGGCCATAGAGCCACAGATGTCAGCATGAACAAGTTGAAGTACCTGAGAAGCTCACCATGAATTGCCACTAGTGAAAGGTGTGCGATGTTGCTTCCCAGCCTACCATGCATCACAAACTCCAAGCTATTGAGTCTGAATCTCTGGCAAACCAAGTACAAGCTCATTCGAGCTAGCTGCAAAAGATAATGCAAGTTTATGTGCCCATACCGAGGTGAACCCACAATAATGGGTTATACTTTTTTTCCTAAACTGACACTGAACTGTGAATTTTCAAGAAAACTTTCACTTTTGGATGCAAATTGCCATTCAACGGTTACGAATTTGAAGATGAAGTAAATTAGAGTCTTTTAAGATTTTCCGTGTAGAATCCAATTTTTTTTTTTTTTTAATTTTAATTGATTTGATTGAATTATTTTTTCTCCCACGAAAAATTGGTATGTTATCAAAAACCTGATTTTTAAAGAGTGACATTGTTTTTGACACAACTTTTCCTCTACAATAGATATCAATGCGACTCTTCCGAATTTAAATTGTTAACATCCATACAAAAACCGTGGAGGTGATCTGATGTCTTTATCCTTAGTATTTCATATTTTATCAGAGTTTAAAGTTGACCTAACAAGAATTTGGACATACATGGCTTTTGACACACGTAACTTATTATATATTTACCCGATTTCAATTTATTTTTTATTGAAAGAGGACTCGAATACGAAGACCGTAGTTATTTTTCCAATTTTTTTCTCTTAGTTACTATTTTCCCATGAGCGTCCAATATATAGGTTTATTTTTTATAACAAACCTCTATTCAATTCACATGCAAAAATGTATATCTAAAAAATTCAAAATGTAGCAAAATCATAGTCATTAGAAAGTTCATTCAAAGTATTATCATGCAAAACGACATGACTTTAGTGCTCCATTTGAACTTGGTAATGGAGCCTGGAAGCCATGAAATCATACTAAACCTTCTCACACTTCAAAAAAAAACCATAATCTTCTTAGTTTCAATAGAAACAAATCTATCGAAATAAAAAATATCGGATTCGATAGAAACTAAAGTTTCTAGTTCCGATCGAAACTAGAAACCTTAACCATGTTGGTTAAGGTCGTCAGCTTTAGTTTCGATCGAAACTAGAAAGTTTAGTTTCTATCAAAACTATTAACTCTAGTTTTGATCGAAACTAGAGTCGACCTTTAGGCGTGCTCTAGTATCAATGGAAACTAGAGTCGGCCCCAAGGGCTTACTCTAGTTTCGATCAGAACTAGAGTTGGCCTTAAGGGTCTTTTTTTTTAAATAGAAATTGTCATATAAATAAATAAAAAAATTCAATTCTAACATTCAAATAATTTGCACTTCAATTAGGAGGGAGGAAATATTTTGCAACTTTTGTTTTCGAGTTTTGGAAAAATAATTTGCAACATGGGCAATAAAGGTAAAAGGGCGAGTAAATATTCACAAAGAAGATCTGACAAACAAGAAAAAGAAAATTGTCGAAAAACTTTAACAAGATATTATAGGAGGCAAAGTATGTACATGTGCAATATATTTTTTCCAATGCATATTTAGTTCATATAGTGTGCAATCGTATTATAGACTTCCTTTATGTATATAGTCAGGATTAGCGTTTATTCAATTAGGAATATGGTAAATATAAACTTAGGGTTACTATTAATTTAATATTAAAGGTTTATTGAATTATGAATATTTAGCATTAGGTTTGTTAAATTATGAATATTTAGCATTAGGTTTTATTAAATTATGAATATTTTGTCTTATTAGGGTTTATTAGATTATGGTTTTTAAATTATGAATATTTACAATTTTAGGGTTTATTACATTATAGTTTTTAAATTATGAATATTTACAATTAGGGTTTATTAGATTATGGTTTTTAAATTATGAAAATTTACAATTAGAATTTATTAGATTATGGTTATTAAATTATGAATATTTAGAATTAGGGTTTATTACATTATGGTTTTAAATTATGAATATATATTTAGAGTTTGGGTACATTTCAATTATGGTGTTTTAAATTATGAATATTTATAATTTTCGGGTTTATTACATTATGCTTTTTAAATTATGAATATTTACAATTAGGGTTTATTAGATTATGATTTATAAATTATGAATATTTACAATTAGGGTTCATTAGATTAAATGATTTTTAAATTATGAATATTTAGAATTAGGGTTTATTACATTATGGTTTTTAAATTATGAATATATATTTAAAATTTGGGTATATTTTAATTATGGTGTTTTAAATTATGAATTTATTTAGGACGTAGTGAAACAAAACAACCTACTAAGATTGGAGAAGGTTCATCCCAAGTTCAAACATGTATGTATGCACACATCTCGAGCGCAAACTTATAATCTCTACAAATTCTAGATTTCTACCCAGGTGTAGAAGCAAACTTTATATCTTTGATTCTTAATTTTAGAGACAAATCCCCAAGTACAAACTTGCTTGATTTAATTTGTTATATCGTGCACATGCAGTAGTAGATGATGAAAATGTTGGACATGAGGAAATTGAAGATGAAGCAATGGCTATTGAAGAAGGACCATCCAAATGAGATAAAATTGTATTTAATAGTTCATTTGTTATATATATATGTGGACACTAAAGAATAGTTGTATCTCAAGTCTTTATTTTAATTTTTCTTGCAGCCCAAGATCAAACAACAAATAAAAATGTTAATCTAGCTCAAAGTTTGAAGAGAAAAATTAATCATAGAAACATAGATCATTTAATTGAAATGAATGTGGAAAATTTGAGAGAATATGTTAGTCAACCTACAAATACTACGAAGAGGAAATTGAATAAAAAGTCTAAAAAAATAATTGCACAATTTGAGAATCTTGATACAGTGGAGGAAACTCAACTATTATCAATTTCACTTCTTAAAGATAAATTAAAAGAGTCATTGAAACTATTGGGTATAGATACAAGTGTAAAAAAGAGGAAGACTTCTAAACTACAAAAAGATATTGTTGAAAGTGTTTAGGAAGGGTTACACTCCATTGGGAAAAAATCTAGATCTGCAGATAAATCCATTGCACGAAGAGTGATATTAACATCTCTTTTAAATAAGAAATCATGGCAAAAAAGACAAATCTAACATTTGTTTTAATATATTACATTGTTTGAATGTGTGTACATTACAAATTTAAATATACATGTGTACATATCCACAATATGTCCATGTATGTACAACATGATGTTATATATATATATATATATATATATATATATATATATATATATATATATATATATATATATATATATATATATATATATATATATATACATGTGACATATATGTATATATACATGACATATTTATGTCATGTATATATGCATATGCATATTTACATGACATAAATATATCATGTATATATGCATATGCATATATACATGACATATATCTATCATATATGAATGATATATATAAAATGTAACTAAAACATATATACATATTTATATCATGTATGCATATAATATATATATGCATATATACATGACATATATATGCATATATATATACATGACATATATGCATATATGTCACATGTATATATGCATATGCATATATACATGACATATATATCATATATGCATATATACATACATGATATATATGCACATATATACAAAAATATATATATATATATATATATATATATATATATATATATATATATATATATATATATATATATATAAATTGAAGCAAAAAAAATATAAAGTGTAAGTAAAACCCTAAAATCAAAAACAAAAAAGGTATAAAACCAAATCCATACCCTTTTGGATGTTTCAATTTCGGATGCCTTTCTCACTTCTGCACTTTCAAATTGAAACTATACTTACAAAAATGACAGTGGGGTCGGGACCCGCGGACAAGCTTTTTCCTTTCCAAATGTTTGATCGAAACTATTAAGTATAGTTTCAATCGAACATTTAGAAAGCCCGACTGCAGTTTATTAAACCTGCGGCCGGGTTTAACTTTCGATCGTCACTATGTTATAAGTTTCAATCGAAACTTATAACATAATTTTGATCGAAACTTAAAAGTGTTGTTAGTTTCTATTGAAACTATGTGACTTTTTGGTTTCGATAGAAACTAATAAGTTTCTATCGAAACTTTGAAGAAAAAAAATTTTGGTCGCGAAATTTCGGAGGATTTGCTTCCTCCAAAAAAGTGTAACCCACTATTGTGGGTTCACCCACCGTTGATGCCAAAGTATGCTAATAGAAGACCGCCCAGCAGCCATAGCTAGGTCCCAAGAATCAATAAGTCGGAAAAGACCATGATTCTCAAGATCCACTACAACAATAGACTAAGTCACCCTATCAATGATGGTACACTGATGTGAACTGAAGGTGACATCCAACTGTGGAGAATGTCGCAGCGACTGACTAACTGAGAGTAGATTTAGTTTCATCCCTAGAATGTACTACACATCGAGGAAAATGAGATTCCTCCCAGCAAACGAAATCTGAATGTTGCCTTTGCCAACAACGGTCTACTCTTCTCCGCCACCAAAAATAATAGAATTTAAGGCTAGTAGTCGATGAACCAATCTCAGCGATAAATGAAATGACAAGAGGCACTTGAATCAATGTATCAGATAGACAAGTTCACATTATCTACTCGTCTTTTAGCCATAAAGGCAAAAAAGGCAAATTTCATCTTCTCACTGTGCTCTACACTATTTGTTTTGGGTTGCAAACCTGATTGCTTAGATTGGGCAGCTAAGCATTTCTCACATTCAACCTTCGTGTGACCAAACTTGTGGCAATAGTTGCATTGAATGTTCTTCTTTCGAGAGCCTTCTAAACCTAGAGCAGAGGACTTATGTTGAGAAGATTGCTGAGACTTGGGTTTATCCTTCTGAAAGGTTTTAGTAGCAAAGGCTTGCTCTGGAGGTGGCACTGGAACTGCTATCAAATTATTGTTTCCATTGATCTTGCTGAAGCAGAAGTGTGCAGAGATTTGTGATCTTCAAATCAACACCAAAAGACGTAATTGCGAGTCTCGATAAAATGCTTGTAGGACTTGGGTAAACTCTTAAGAGAAATGATTACAATGTCCTCTTCCTCCATCTTGCGACCAATGACAAACAACTGATCACTGATTTCTTGAATCCTATTCAAGTGAGCCTGGAGCGATTTTCGCTCATCCATGATAATAGAAACAGTGTGTTCTTCAAAAAGAAAGTTCTGCTTTTGTCAAAAGTCTCATGACGATTCTTGAGATGTGCCCATATCTCAACACTTGTCTTGTAGGATGGAATCCGAGAGAGTTGATTATCAACTATGGATAATTTGAGAAGCATCAACGCCTTTCGATTATTTATCTTTCATGTAACCTAACCGGTACCAGGGGCAATCGAACGCTGTGTAAGACCCAAAACAATCTAATCCATATTTCAATAATAAAAAATTGCTATTATCCACAACTTCCAAGTGCCATAATTCCAACCATTGAATTTTGAATTACTCTCGAACAAAATATTAGTCAAAGATGCTATAGCACGTTTTTCAATGAAAAAACATGAAAATTTGTGAAGGCATGTACTTCGAAGCAAGAAATGGAAGACTCAAAAAAATTGAAGGGGTACCCAAAAGATGGCTCGAAAAACCTAGAGAGAATATGTTGTCATTTTTTGGATCTACTAGCTAAAAATTTAAGGCACAACAATCAAGGCACCTCAAAAAATCTAATGAGAACCCAGTCGAGCTCTCAAAAAACCCACCAAGAATCTCTGATCATAAAAAAATATAAGCCCAAAAGTTAGGGTTTCGAACAAAAACTTCCTAGGCTGAAAAAAGCTTGAAATCAATGGCAAATGTGCAACAAAAAAAATAGTTTCTGGGCATGAATCTATCACTAAGGGATTTAACAAACCCTTGGTGTCACTCCCAGCGCTAGATGTGACGATAAAATGGAAAAAATGACCAAAAAAGTCTTCTTTTTTTTTTAAATGGCCAGAAAAAAATTAATCAATATTGATGGTCAATATTCTCAAACAAACCCTAGTTCGAAGCAAATATAGGGTCTGATAATTGTTCTCTATCCTGTACGATAAACAATAATTTCATAAACAAAATTATGATTTTCAAAAAAATTTAAAGAAGTGGCTCTAATACCATATTACGAAGTAATTAGTAAAATACGTGTTTAATATTTAATAGAAACCGAGAGGTCAATATATACAAAAGAATAAAACGATGTTTCCTTAGGAAACAATCGTAAAGAATAGAAATATTCTATTCTAGCTAAAAGAGAGCTAAAGAAAGCTAATAGATAACTACAAACTAACTAATATTAGAGACATTCTAATATTTAATAGATTACAAATAGATAACCATTAACTAATAGAAGCTTATCTATTATCGTGATACAAAATTGATGAATTCTATTACTGTTATTCTGACGGCTTCCTTAGTTCCTCATCGACTTGCCCTTCACTATTTGATTATGAGGCTCTTATTAAGAGTGGGAGTTATAACTTTTGATATCTTATAATGTCGCCTTGACGCTTGTAGCTCTATGTTTAAGTTGTCTCATATCCTCCTTGTGTATATCCACTGGATGCATGTTACTATTTGGTTAATGCAATACTGAACAATGCACAATTTTTATGGTTGATATAGATCGTCATGCTTCCTGACTCTTATTTTTGGCTTTGTTGTTGTGTCCTCCTTATCCGCTTTCCTCCTTTTTTTAATAGTGATTCAATGCAGCTTGAAATATCGAAAGGTTGCACCTATTTGCCACCAATAGTCACCTCATATCATTTAGTATTTGTCATTAGTTTCTTCCCACTAATCATTGCTTAACTCCAATAATGAAATACGTTATGATTAAAACTTTAGCGTCGATAATATGACTATCTTTGTCTATATAATCAATAATGGTTAAATACATTTTTTATTTGTTATTTTATTATTTTATTGCAACAGTAGTATTCTGGCTGCTAAACCATACCTTCAGCAGTGTACTATTTGACTTGAAGATTATTATAGCTTCATGATAATATATCTTTGTTGAGTTGGTTTTTAACTAATCTTCTATGTTCTTATGTATATACGAATGCTTTTCTTATTCCCTTGTTTGATCAGCAATTTAATGACATTTTCATCATTTGTTGCCGGTCATGTTAGCTAATACCATGCAATCGAATCTATACAAGTCTTGTTAATTATGGAGGTAATGTATTTGCTGCCTTAATATAATACATAGTAATTTATGCCAACATCCTTAGTTATTTATGATTAGTATTTAATACTATTATATTTGCTTGTTAAAATATTTTTCAATATTAGATTTTAGAAATAGTACAATGTAAGATTTATAATCAATAATTTTTTTATTTATATTTGCATTGTTGTTAATTATTTTATAGTATTATATCTAATAATAGATTATAATAGTATTGAGTTTATGAATTTATATTGTATCATTCTTATATTAATAATATAATTAAATAAATAAAATAATACTTTATTATTATTTATTCTTTTGTTTACTATTTGACTTGAAGATTATTATAGCTTCATGATAATATATCTTTGTTGAGTTTGTTTTTAACTAATCTTCTATGTTCTTATGTATATACAAATGCTTTTCTTATTGCCTTGTTTAATCAGCAATTTAATGACATTTGCATCATTTGTTGCTGGTCATGTTGGCTAATACCATGCAATCAACTCTATACGAGTCTTGTTAATTATAGAGGTAATGTATTTACTGCCTTAATATTATACATAGTAATTTATGCCAGCATCCTTAGTTATTTATGATTAGTATTTAATACTATTCTATTTGCTTGTTAAAATATCTTTCAATATTAAAATATTAGATTAATAATATATTCTTGTTATAATAATGTAAGATTTATAATCAATAATTTTTTTATTTATATTTGCATTGCTGTTAATTAATTTATAGTATTATATCTAATAATAGATTATAATAGTATTGAGTTAATGAATTTATTTTTTATCATTCTTATATTAATAATATAATAAAATAAATTAAATAATACTTAATTATTATTTATTCATTTGTTTATTAATTTACTTTCTTTACTATTTATTATTAAATCTTATTCAAAAATAGGGACATGAGAGTCCTTCCTTCCTGAAATTGCTTGTCCTCAAGCAATCCAAAACCTTCACATGAGAGTTATTTGCTTGTGCACAGTTTTAAGCCCTAAAATCATAATTGAGGTTAGAGATGTAAATTTGTAATACATATATAAATAGGAATTTATCAAATCTAAATGTATTTCATTATAAAAATCTTAAGACAAATCAAAAGGTAGAATTTGTCCCGTGATAAGTCAGATGAGTAATCCTTATAATCATTAGTAGAGAATTTAACTCTTCCCACATCTTATGGATACTTTTTCAATATGTACTTGTAAACCTTAGAGGAGACTTTATCTTGTCCTAGGCCTCTATGGAAATCCCTTTAGGACTACCATCTTTATTTAACCATTAGGAGAGACTTTATCTCATCCTAAGGCCTCTAAAGATATAATCTCTACTTTGCAGTAGGGTGCCTAAGCAGTTCTCCTATGATCATAGCGTAGTTGGGTACCCTACTAGCAGTTCTCCCTTGACTGCTACTGTGGCAGGGTACCATCAATAGTTCTCCCTCAACTACTTATGCAATAGAGTTCCCTTAGCAGTTCTCCCTCACTTACAACATAGTAGAGTGCCCTTACTACAATTTTCTCTTAACTATCACTATAAGGGGAATGCCCTTCACGATTCTCCCTTAATTGTATCATGGGTCTCTTCTACAATAGGGTGCCCCAGTGGTTCTCCCTTAATAACAAAGCAATATAGTGCCCTTACAGTGGTTCTCCGTACATGCTACCATAATAGGGTAACCTAGCAATTCTCCCTTACTTGCAACATGGGTCTCTTTTGCAATGGGGTGCTCAATTAATCTCCCCTAATCACAGAGAAGAAGGGTGCCCTTGTAGCAATTCTCCCTAACATGCTACTATAATAGGGTACCCTAGCAATTCTCCCTTGATTGCAGCCTTGAGAAGGTGCTAACCATAGGATGCCCTAGCAGTTCTCCCTAAATTACAGTGTAGTAGAATAACCTTATAATAGTTATCCCTATTGTTATTTTAGTAGGGTGCCCTCACAAATCTCCCTTAATTGCCACTCTTTCCCTATATATAAATTGAATATCAAAAGTATATTAATAATCATAAAAATATTTACATTTTTTTTTTAATATCTACTTTATTGTTTGAAATTAAATCTCTCGATTAGGATATGAGTATGGTTAAACTTCCTTGAAGCGATTTTCAATTCCCACATTCTACTTAGATATTCTTGAGACTCCCTTGATCACACTTTGTTTTCTTGTGTGGAGTTTCTTCCTCCTCTATTTCAAGTGTTGCTTCTATTTTATGGAGTTCACTCTTCTTGTCGTACTTATGTCTTGGTTCTCAAGGGCCTCTGCATCTTAACCACGTCCTTCCATGTGTCCTCTTTTTATTTTTGGGTTTCCTTGCTTGGGCATTAGTGTCCTCTACTCCATCTTCCTTTGCAGAAATAACATTCTTTTTCTCTATGATCTTTTCTCAAGTCTTCATGCCTATATTTTGTCTTGGTTGTAGAATTCTTAGATCTTTCTTTTGAAGTCTATGTTCTTGCTTTTATAATGGTTTCTTCCAAGTTTTGCGGTTCAAGCGGCTTTATAGAGTTTCCAATGGAGTCTTTCAATCCTTCAATAAACATATGAATGAGTCTCTTTCACGAAGGGTCTGGAACCATAACTCATAACCCTTGGAATTCGCAAACGAACACTTCCACTGTTCCAATTTTTCTAAGTTGAGCTAGTTCTTGGAAATACCATTCAGGATCCTTATCATCAAATTTGTTTATGAGCTTTTGAGAGAGTTCTTCATAAGATTTTATGTTTTGATGCCCTAATGAAATGCATCTATGGGTCCACCAATCATGTGTTGCTCCCTCTAAATGGAGTATTGCAAATTGGAGAGCATCATCTTCTGTCATGGGACTTAAAAGTAAAAAACGCGTTTAATTTTTCTAACCATACGTGGGTTATAAGTTATAACCTTTCCCAATCCATCAAAATTTGAAATTTTTACTTTGTTGACTTTATGTTTGAGTTCTTCGTTTACTTTTTTTCTAGGTATCTCTCTTCGCTTATCTTCGCAAAATTCCCTAAATGATACCACCTCTCTAATGTGAGGTTCTAGAGCTGCATAAGCTCTTGTAATGTCTTCAATTCTAGTAATTGATTTTTCTATTCCTTCTTCTCTTGGTATCTCTCCTCTGGGTAAGAATGGGGTTGAGTTATCCCCACTGCAGAAGATGTGTTATTATTTTCTGAGTTAAGTAGAACTAACGTCTCTTGCATGGGTAGGATGACTTTTCAAAATATTGATTGGATTTCCCATATATTGCAATGCTTGAAGAAGTGCTTGATTTGATTTTTCCATTTGACTGTCAAGGTTTGGTTTGTTTGTTCAATATAGGTTCTCATTTCATTTGCTAAGTCAATCATTGTGGTTCTCCTTGTTCTTGCTTCATAAGTTTCCATAATCTTCTACGCACAGGATGGCAAGATTATGCTCTGATACCATCATAATGGCCCTTGGAACACCCTTGTGAAGATTTGGAAAAACTTCTATAATTCTCGCTTTTGAGATCACTTCCAAATTGTAACTTGTAGGCTCTCCTTTGTTTCTTCTTCTTGTGATTCTAGAATCTTACAAATTCCCCTTATCTTATGATTTTTAGTCCTTGAGTTCAAAAAAAAAAAAAAAAAAAAACCTTACAAGATAAGGTAAGTGCAATTTCCAATTTGTTGCTAAACACGAGTATAATTCCATCCATTGTAATGCATGCTTTATGTCTTTGGCATGATGGGATTATATTTAGGAAACATATATTCTGTAATAACAGAGTGGAATGGTGAATTGATAATAGATCAGAATTTATGAATTCTATTACTCTTATTCATCACTTCTATATCCAATATCTTCCTTAGTTCCTTATCGACTTGCCCTTCACTACTTGATTATGAGGCTCTTATTAAGAGTGGGAGTTATAACATTTGATATCTTATAATGTCGCCTTGATCAATACACTAAATTCAACACTTGTAGCTCTATGTTCACGTTGCCTCATATGCTCTTTGTTGTGCATATCTATTGAATGCATGTTACTGTTGAGTTGATGCAATATTGAACAATGCACAATTTTTATGGTTGATGTGGGATCGTCGTGCTTGCCAACTCCCTTTTTTTATTTCGTTATGCAGTTGTGTCCTTATCTGCTTTCCTCCTTTTTCTTTAATAGTGATCCAATGCAGCTTGAAATATAGTAAGGTCGTTACCTATTTGCCACCAGCAGTTGCCCCATATCATTTAGTATTTGTCATTAGTTTCTTCTCGCTAATCATTGGATAACTCCAATAATGAAATACGTTGTGATTAAACCTTTAACTCTAGTGTCAATAATATGAATATCTTTGTCTATATAATAAACAATGGTTGAATACATATTTAGTTTTTTATTTTATTGGTTTTATTGAAACAATGGTGTTGTGGCTAACCATACCGTTAGTATCAGCATCGTACTATTTCACTTGAAGATTATTATAGCTTCATGATAATATATCTTTGTTGAGTTGGTTTTTCACTTAATCTCCTATGTTCTTATATATGTATGAATGCTTTCTTATTCCCCTGCCCGATCAGCAAATTAATGACATTTTCATCATTCGCTGCTGGTCATGTTGGCTAATACCATGCAATCAATTCTAAACAAGTTTTGTTAATCATAGAGGTAATGTATTTGCTGCCTTAAAAATAGTGATTTATGCCAGCATTCTTAATTATTTATGATTAGTATTTTATACTATTATATTTGCTAATTAATATATCTTTCAATATTAAAATATTAAATTAATAGTATATTCTTGTTATAATAATGTACCAATTTCTAATCAATAATAGATTATAATATTATTGAGTTTATGAATTAATATTATACCATTCTCATATTAATAATATACTTAAATTATTACGATAAAAGATAGTTTCTATTATCTCTGTTTAGTATCTAATGCTTATCTATTGTATATCTCGTGTAAATATTAGAAAGTTTCTATTATTTAGTTTCCTATTTCTAGAATAGAATGTTTCTATTCTTTACAATTGTTTCCTAAGGAAACATCGTTCAGTCTCTTGTATAAATTGATTTCTTGATCATTGTTAATAACAAGTTTTTCCAATTACTTCGTAATATGGTATCAAAGCAGGTCAATGGGATTTCATAAAATTTGGCAGATTTTTTAAGGAAAATTTGAGCCCTTTCTAATCTGGAATTTTTTTCCAGAAACTTGTTTTTTCGATTTTTAGAAATAAAAATCGTATTTTATGAAACTTTTGTGGTTTGTCTTCAAGGACTTTTACTGGAAATTGCAAGTCTGGTTAGGGGTTTTCATCTCTCGATTTCTTGGTTGTAGCAAAAGTCTGTATTTTTAGGATTGCATGTACTTGTATGTGCTTGCATGTTGCTTGCATGTGCTGGTTAACCATGCGAAGTCTCGTGTTTTTGCTGCCCTTAAAGTTTTTTTGATGTGTTTTCATAATTTTCCCCCTTAAAAAATTTGATGGGTTTTCATAATTTTTTCCCTTACAAATTTTCTAATGGGTTTCATAATATTTTCCCAAAAAAAGAAATTATTATGGGTTTCTATACTTTTTCCCTAAAAAATTTCTAATTCTATATAATTGGCAAAGTTGTGTGGAATTCCTTTGTGGGTCTATAATTTTTTCCTCAATAATTATCTAGTGGTTTTTATCGTTTTTCCTAAAAAATGAAGCTTCGTATTGTCTAGTTTTGATTTTTTTTTCAGCTCAAAAATCATGTTAGGTTTTGATCAATTATTCACCTCAAAAATCATGTTCGATTTTTCTCCTTAAAAAATCACATCTTTTTGCAGTCTATTTTGGAGCATCATGCCTCATCTGCAAAGTTTGGAGGGTTTGCGATTTTTCCTTAACATCATGCTAGTTGTTCTCAGTGTTTGTCTCTATCTCCAGGGAAGAACAACTTTGTTATCCAACCTCAGGTTAAACATTCTGCAATGATTTTATATTAGATGTTTTGCTGATTCTGGGAGTGTTTGTGGCAAACTATCTCAATGGCAGAGTCAGTGGCAGGCTCTTGTCTTGTTTTGCAAAGCATTCAAGAAGGGGGCGCCCTTCTATGATCTTTTATAGATGAATTTTGGTTTCTTGGTCATTAACATTTTGCAAATCCAAGGAGGGTCTCACTAGCAGCAAAACGCTTTTTAGGATTTCTAACCTAAAGACAATTATTAGACAATGACCATTAAAGGAGGGTATTAGAATATTCTAATGTTTCTTTAATGGTCATCTTAGTTAGTCTTTAGTTTATTAGTTAGTTTCTATTACTGTCATTAGTTCACGATTGTTTCTTCTAAAAACATCGCCTTTGTAATTCTATATAAGGAGCTTTCGTCTCCTTTGTTTAATACAACTACGGCATCATCAGTTTACTCTAAACTCTAAACTAAACTTTCGAAAATAATTATAATTTCTTTATTGAAATTATCTACCTTTTATTTTCAAAATTATTTTCATGCATATTTGCTTCCAAAACCTCTAGTTCAACTAGGGTTTTCTGCCAAAAAATCGCACCATTTTGTCTGTAACTCCTGCGATTTTTTCTGGTCTGCAAACTCACGCCCTTCTATCTGCAACTAATGCGACTGAATCCTCTAAAAATCAAGGATTATTCTCCATTGTTCACGTAGAGGTCTGTTGGTTGCCATTTCTCTGCAACTCACACCCAAATTTTTCTACCACTCGCATACAAATTTCTCTGAAAATCGCGCATTTGTTTTGTGGCCTGTTTTTTCCATTTTTTTTTTTTTTAAGTGGTCATTAATTGCCTATTTGGAGGCGTCAAGGTTTTTACAAGCCTTTTCTATTTATTTGCACCCAAATTTTGTAATTTTCTCGGCAAATCTTGCATTTTTCTAAGCTTTTTTGCAGCCAAGGCTATTTTTGTTTGAAACCCTAAATTTTTGTACTGGATCAAAAAACATTTATAGATTCTTGGTGGGTTTTTTGAGAGCTCAACTGGGTATTTGTCCGTTTTTTCTAGGTGCCTCAATTTTTGATCTAGCAAACCCAAAATCCGACAACATATTCCTTCTTGGGTTTTTCAAGCTCTCTTCTAGGTACCTCTTCATTTTTTTTGTGTCTTTTGTTTTTTTGCCTTCAAGTATGTGCCTTAAAAAAATTTCACACTTTTTCAACGAAAAAATATTCTATGGCATCTGACCAATATTTTGCTCGAGGGAAATTAGAAGTTCAATGGTCACAATTATGGCATGTGGAAACAAGAAATGCTAACCATCATCGAAGATCATGACAACGATAAGGTAACAATAGATAACCATTGGTTCACAGCAATCTGCTCAATAGAAGTCCTCTACTCCATCTTTAGAAGGCTCCTGGAAAAAGCACATTTAATGCAACTATTGCCACAAGTATGCTCACATGAAGGTTGAATGTCAAAAGCGCTTAGCTGCCCTATCTAAGCAATTTGGTTTGTAACCCACAACAAACAGTGCAGAGCACTCTATGTGGAGAGAATCTACCTTTTATGCTTTTTGACAGCTTCGTGCTTTGAATAGATTAACCATTAAGGGAGGGTATTACGATAATAGATAGTTTCTATTATCTTTGTTTTGTATCTAATGGTTATCTATTGTAATCTCCTGTAAATATTATAGAAAGTTTCAAATTTTAGTTTACCATTTCTAGAATAGAATGCTTCTATTCTTTACGATTGTTTCCTAAGGAAACATCATTCGTCTCTTGTATAAAGAGGTCTCTTGCTCACTGTTAATAACAAGCAAATATTTTCCAATTACTTCATAGTATAAATTAATTAAATAATGTTTTATTATTATTTATTCTTTGGTTAATTAATTTACTTTCTTTAATATTTATTATTAAATCTTATTCAAAAATAGGGACATGACAGTGTCATTGATGAGTTACCATTAAGAGAGGGTAATAAAAATAATCTCTCCTAAGTTATTCTATCTTATTTTAATGGTCACTTCTAGATATTGTAGATATCCTGAATAACAGATTTTTCTATTATTGTGTGTTTTTGTAGAGACATCTCAATTGTAAACTCTATAAGAACAATTTGTTATTTGTTAATAGATCATCCAATATTCTACTAAATATATGTCTAATAGTCATTGATGGCAACATTCATCAATAAAAAAGCTCAAACAACCAATCTCCAAAAATATCTTGAATTTTGCCCCTTTAACAACAATTAAAAGGGGCTAAAAGGCAACCCGAGGGTTTCAGGGATTGGGTTAGTTGTCAGAGACAGCAATGTGCACTTTTTAATGGTAGGAGCAAGAAAACTTCCTAATGGCACAAATAACAGTGCAGAATGCCATGCAGCTCTGATAGCAGTTCAAATAGCCATTAAAGAGGGGATTAAAGGAATCCATTTAGAAGGAGACTCTCTACTTACAGTGCAGGCAATTTCCAAACTTAGTGTTAATGCATGGCATCTGCAACCTATTATCAATCTCATAGAGCAAGAATTACAAAAATTTGAAGACTTTAAAATTTTACCATATTAAAAGAGCAGATAATAAAGAAGCAGACATCTTATCCAAAAAGGCTCTAACGATGAATGATCAGAATTTAAGGTTAGAGAAAGCATATTTGAAAGAACAGCTTTTTAAAAAATTTAAGCATATAAATTGTAAGGATGGTTGTAATTACAAATAAATGAGATAGATGGATTGGCATGATGTTTCAAAGATTCTCAATCTGGACAAGCATGCGAAATCTTTTAAATGGAGAGAACGCAGGCTTTACATTAAAGAGAATTGTAAAGAGGTAAACATCACAAATGAAGATTTAATGCTACGCACATATTGGAGTTTAATAAGAAAGGAGGACGATAGACTAGTGTGGTAATAGCAGTTGAACATTTTGGTGAAAATAGCAATGGAACCCTCATTCACGTTCAAAACAAAGCATCAACAGAAAGCTTTATTCGGACGTGTTGCAAACTGGCGTTTGAAAAAGATGGTCAAATGTCCATCTCAAACAGTGGTGGAGGCACTATAGGACACACCAGGCCCTCTTTTTCAGGATGCGGAGCATAGGTGGAAAGTCCAGGTCGACATTGCGGCAATGACTAAGGCATGGGGTCTGGAGGTAGGCAAGCATGAACAGGTCGTGGGCTAGGTTATGAAACAACTCGTTGAAGACACCCTCATTCCAAACATGGAATCCATGTTGGAGTGGGATCACCCGAGCTGGGCCTTCGACTATAGCAAGGGTTATGAAGATATAGAGGAGGGACGAGAGAAAGGCATTGTTCCATTTGTAAACTGGCCTCAGGGGTATTCGAATAAAGAGGCTTATGTAAATGAGCGTCGAGCAGCATGGACTACCCTCAAGGACGCTATCCTGGATTTCAATGCACAAAGACAAAGGGAGACATTGATTTTGGTTATTCCAAGAAAGAGGCGTTCGGCTAGAGGATGGCACAGAGCATAACAGGAATGGAGGTTGAAAGGTTTTTTTGGTTTTTGTCAATAGGGTGAACATTCTCCCTTATGAAGATATTAGTATCAAACGCGGCAATTGTGTAAGGGAAGGTTTTTGAAGTTTTTGCTCCACCATGTAGGTAAGGCTCAGCAGATCAATGGAATACAACTGATGCAGGTTCGTGGATCATCGAAGCGGCAGAAACTACGAACCTTGTGAAAGATGATATACTGTAGAAATTGTCCATTTTGATATAGTTTTTGTCGGATATTGTAAATCAGGTTAGGGGAATGTTTTTGAAAGGTCAATTTTGTATAGATGATAGCCCTTGGAAAATGTATTTTTTGAAAGCATGGGTAAAGTATAGATAGCAGATGTAAAGAGATATCAAGACATGATGATTATATTGTAAAGATGTAAAGAAGTTATGTATTTTTTGACTATTAATAAAATATATATCTTATTACCGATCAGAAAAAAAAAACAATTAAAAGGGGCCAAACAGAACTCCCCCTTACTGCTCCCACAAGAGGAAGCCTACATGCATTGATCTAGAAAGTATAGAGATGCAAAGCATTGGACTACGCACATTTAAGGCAACATTTTTCAATTAAAAAGCTCAAACAACCATCTCCAAAATTCTCCCCCTTCGACAACAATGACAAAGGGCCAAACATAACTCCCTCTTACTATTCCCCTGAGAGGAAGCCTCCAAGCATTGATCTAGAAAGTAAAGAGATGCAAAACACTGGACCAATAAACTCACTAGCGCATTAGTGAGCATTAGGAAAAGGACAGAACACCCAGCTTCCCCATGATATACTCGAAAGTATCCTTGCGCAAAGGTTTGGTAAATAAATCTACATCTTGCTCCTTTGTGGGCACAAAATCAAGCTTAACTTCACCTCCTCCAACCTTCTCTTTGATGGATTGATATCTAATATAAATATGTTTTGTTTAGCAATTCACCACTAGATTCGTCGACATATTGATAGCACTAGTGTTATCACAGAAGATTGGAATTGGTTCATCAAAACTAATTCCTATATCCTTCAAAGTTTGTTTCACCCGTAATACCTATGTCCAAGAGGATGCTGCAATGTATTCTGATTCAGTAATTGATAAGATTATAGAATCATGACTCTTTATTGACCAAGCAACTACCTAAGGGCCAAGAAAGTCGACTCCTCCACTGGCACTCCTCTGGTTATCCAAGCAACCTGCCCAATTTACATCTATATATTTTGTAACTCAAAAATCTGATTCTCTTAGATACCATAATCCCATATCTTTTGTTCCTTTCAAATATCTAAAAATCCTCATTACTACCATAACATGTGACTCTTTTAGTTTTTGTTGAAATCTGGCTGCCAAACAAACTGCATACATAATGTTTGGTTTGGTAGCAATCAAGTACAATAAACATCCAATTATCGACCTATACTTTGTGATGTCCCCATATTAGTATATAATTTAATTAGTAAATAAATAATAATAATAATAATAATAATAATAATAATAAAAAATAAATATTAACAAGTAATATTAAATAATAAATAAATATTATATATATTTATATTATCAACAAGATATCAATTTGATATAATATTATATTATATCAATTAATATAGTAGCAAAATGTAAATTATATAATTATATAAATAATGAATATATTATTAATATAATATCTTATATTATTATTATAATATAATACAATAATTAAATTATAAGAATATATATAATATAATTATATTGTATTCGACTCAATAAAACATAATAATAATATACATTGTAAGTGTATTACTCAAATTATTATTATATTATAAACAAATTATTAAATTTTAAAAATAAGTAATATAATCCAGATGCTCATATGTTAATCATCAATAAAACAATTATAAGTATAAGGAATGGAGATTGGCTAAAGCCACGGTACCAAACATTGAGATTAGAATTCACCATTATGAGGGTATGGACTCAAGGAATGCTCACATAATTATACCATTGGTCAAATATTAAATCCCTCTCCAATCTTCATTTATGAACGCTATTTGAAAACACCATCAATGAAGATAAACCGGTTACATGAATTGGTTTGTGACTAAGGCAGCAGCTTGGAAGGACATGTACTTCATCCATCACCCAATCCACATAGATAGCACCATACATATTTTCATCATTGGAAAAAACATGATTTATAAGGTAATAAATAATATATAATTACCAAAATAATCATTACGTTAGTTATGGTAATTAGGAGGTGACTCTTCCATACGCGCCTCTTCTTTTCATCATGCATATATTTATTGGAGATAGTATCATTTGGAAAAGAGGTGAATTGAAGAATATAAATTATATCATGTCCTTGTGGAACACTTTGTTTTGGAGCTTTATTCCCTTCGACAATCATTGGTACAAGTGCCATAAAAACAATCAGAGATGACAACATTCTTGAAGCATATTTATATTGATATAACAAAATGACTTGATAAAGATATACAGTCAGAATGATTAAGTTAATGACCATATGCACAACAATTTATCCGGTGACGACACAAGATAATCCCTAGATTCGACATCCAGGCATAAAAGGTTATGGTCAACATCTGATCACTGATAACAGAGGAAAGATCAGCAGTGAGGTCAATTAGAAGTTACATGCATCAGATAATGGTTCAGTAGTAGGACTATATTCAAACAGCAACAAACACCACAACACCTACATGGCAGAGTTGAAGTCGAAGGGATCCCTGACAGGCAACGAAAGAAAGAATTAGCGAAAAGACGGCAAAAAATGAATGGCCTAAAAAGGGGTCATTACAAGTGGTATCAGCGCACGGATCCTACCATCCTGACAGGAACAGCATGTACACAATAATAAGACAATATTAAGCGGCTAAACAAGGCCCTATCTGATTGTTTAAGTTGATACTAACATTGGCATACTATCTGGTGATATTGAGAAACTATCTCTGCATGATTGGGTCACTCTCAACAATAGGTGTCACGTTGGATGTAGATGTCATGATACAGACACAATAACAGCCGGATTGCAATTTATTCAAACGCTATAGTCTATGCTAAGATGGGACACTTATCCCAACCATGACCGAGTTCCAAACCCAGCAGGCATACACTTAAGTCGTCTCCACCTCAATGAAGCTTAGAGGGGGTGATAGAGGTTCAATTTCAATAAATCCTTCATCGGAAGGCACTATAAGTAGTACCTAGCTCCCCACCTCCAAAGAAACGATGCACAAATGGTGAAGTATAGAGGACGTAAGCTCCGTGAAAGTTAATGGACTTGTTAATCAAGAAAAAAGTAGTTGGCTTTTCAAATCAAGGAAATCAATATTACAATTTGAGATCTAACCAGATTTTGAAGCTAGTCAACTACATAAAGCCCTAAGGCAAATCCTTAGAGGACATGTCCACAACAATAGAAGCACAAGTATGGCATTTCCAAACACGTGTCAAATATCCTCGAAATGAAACATTTGCAGCCCTGAAGCACTATTGTGAATCAAGTTCCACGGCACACAAAATTTAAACAAAAGAGCACAATAAACGGAACTCACTATGAATTAAGGAATGGATAAAAGACACCAGCTCGAACAAAACTGTTGCAAGACACTATATACTCGATCACCTCAAGAATGCCCAAATGTAAAATATAAGGATATTGTTCAGTCATAAAAGTGATTTTAGAGGAGGATTTGTGGCCTTTCAATGATAATATCATGATCTCCAATGTTGTCAACGCAGCTATCAATCAAGAGAATATGACATTGAGTGACTTCATATTCGATATGGATATGACAGAAGCCGTAACCCTAAAGACATTTTTCCATATCAGGGGAGTATGTTTTAGAGATCTTTGAAAACAACACTTCCCACTGTAAGAAGTTCGGCCTCATCGAAATGGCGAAGAGGTGAATAGAGTCTGAAAGAAATGTGGCTACCTCGCAAGACAAATATTATGGCCCTCATCAAAATGCTATTGATTTCATAGAAATATTTATTATTCGTGCCATGGAAAGGGGAGTCAATAAGAGATATAAAGGAACAAGAAAGATAAAAAGAGATATAATAGTTCATGAAGATGCTTCAAATGTCTAAACTTTATCCAAATCCACACTGCAGTCTATGCTCAGGAAAGAGTAAGGATTATTATTATTATCAGTGCAATGCATATGAAAATCATGGTTTGTAATATTGAAAATAATATTATACTATGAAAGAGCCGTATTTAGGCAGCCATGAACCGGAAAGCTATGGTTTTATCACAAAATACTAAGCTTGCTATTTTGAGCTGCAAGATTAAGATTTCACTGGTAACTATCCAACAACAATAAAACTCTTATATTAGTTGTATACATTGGCGTAATCATAGAACAATGACAGAAGAAAATTGGAATGATCAAACTTTCTATGTCAATTGGGTATGTACAACCCTTTGCGTGAAAATAAGTACTTGTAATACCTAACCCTAATCACATAATTAGAAGGGGTGAACGAATTTACTTTCCTATACGGCAGAATCGGAAAATAAAAGATATGGCTCTCAGGTAAGTAGAAATTGTAATGTTTGTTTTAATTTGATATTTTCTAAATATTGTCAAGAGGAATTTTTTTGAAATTATGAAAATATTTTATTTTTTCTTAAATGAGCTTCCCAAAATGAGAACGCCTATTTAGGAAGGTTCACAAATCGGGAAATGGAAAAGGTGAGGAATTGAGCTTGCTCAAATTGCAAAAGAGGTAAAATTAATTTCTTATCTATTTTTGACATGTTATTATAATAATTAATTTTAATATATATCTCTGAAGCAAAATTATTTACATGATGAGTTGAATAAATGGTAATTATTACTATTCATTTTCTCTAAATTTAGAAGATCTATAATGACTTCCTTAAAAGGGATAGCAATATGAATATATGAAAAATGAAATATAAATGAAAAATGTACGAAAAATGAAAAATGAAATACAAATAAATATTGAATTAAGGGATACATATATAATATATTAAGATACATCCTAAGGAATTATGATAGCATTAGAAACATTTTATTTCTATGTCAGTGGGTGACGAAACGACCTGTGGTATTGACTGTGAATAAAATATTGAGTGCACATTGAGATTCATAATAATAAGTAAGGCTATGTTAATAGTCGATACACTAATCATGCCAAGGTGGCACATTAATCTCATACAATTCAGATATCAAGCATGGGGATTTGAAGGTATCTAATATATTACATTGGCACCATTCTTTGTACATATGTCAGACACATAAAACTTAGAGATAATGCCATGAGGAAACGAAGAATTCATGGGAAATTCACGTATATCAGAAAATACTCAAACGTGTCATCCAACACTTTAAAAAATCAAAATGGAATAAAGTACAGAGAAATTAAATGAAGAGTTAAATGTTATGTTATAAAAAGATGATGGTAGTACCACCACCATGAAAATTTTGTAGACCGTATGGAGTACAATACTGTAAACTAGGTACCACTAAGATTTAAAAAGATACTAGGATAGAGTGTGTAGTTGATTTTACATAAGCAAGACCATCCTAGTATTCTAATAACCATAGCCAATGGAAAAAGAGAATAATATCAATAGACCAAGGGAAATCAAATAGGTTTGAGAAACAAACAAAAAAGGTGTGGCATGAGCCATGACAAATGTTGTCCCACCACTCAAGTATAAACACCATAGAAATATATGAAATTGGGTGCAGTAACCTATCATAGTTTAGTGACTATTGGTTTTACACCTGACATTACAAAAGAGTAAATACATGTCCATAGAGCAGTGTATATTCCAAAAAAGAAAGAATTTAACCAATTATGATAGAAGGGAAAGTAATGTGATTTATATTACATAGGAGTCTATTTTCTCATCCACATTAAGATCTCTTAAGATAGGGAGTTGGTGGAGGGAGAGGTGGAGTAAATTCGAGCACTTGACGGATATCCTACAGGGAACTGCTTGTAGCTTGTTTCACGCGCCCTCTGCACCGTCAATCTACCATCTCAAGATGATTGTAATAAGGCGAGAGAAAGATTCCTATGTCAAATAATTATGTTAATTTGATTAATCATCTCATCCACATTAAGATCTCTTAAGATAGGGAGTTGGTGGAGGGAGAGGCGGAGTAAATTCGAGCACCTGACGGATATCCTCTAGGGAACCACTTGTAGCTTGTTTCACGCGCCCTCTGCACTGTCAATCTACCATCTTGAGATGATCATAACCAGGAGAGAGAAGGTTGTCCGGTACTATAAGAAGAAATCTTTCAAATGAACTAAGTAAATTAAATTTAACACTCATCTTCTCATCCACATTATGATATCCTAAGGTAGGGAGTTGGTGGAGGGAGAGGTGGAGTAAATTCAGGCACATGATAGATATCCTCCAGGGAATCGCTTGTAGCCTGTTTTACGCACCCTTTGCACCGTAAATCTACCATCTTATGATGATCGTAATGAGGAGAGAGAAAGATTCCTTCCAAATAATTATATAAATGAGGAAAGGAATCATCACAAGACTCATCTTTCTTTGGAGCTATTATATGCTAATAATTATTTGTGTTTGCAGGGTTCATAATCAAAAGCCTAGTGAAGAAGTAAAGTCATTGCACATTGTTAATTCTAGGATCTAATCAAGGTTATGTATGATTTGTCTTCATCGTGTATGCTTTGTGTCTTCACGCATCAGCTGTCTTCATCGTGTATGCTTTGTGTCTTCACGCATCATGTCTTCATCGTGTATGCTTTGTGTCTCCATGCATCATCTGTCTTCATCGTGTATGCTTTGTGTTTTCATGCATTCATATGTCTACTTTGTGCTTGCTTTGTGTAATTATGCATCAATATTTATATATGCTTATATTTCTTATATCATAAGGATATTAACATTATATGAAGATAGTCTTATAAGTTTTCTTTGCTTGAGGACAAGCAAATTCGAGAGGGGAGGACTGTGATGTCCCCATATTAGTATATAATTTAATTAATAAATTAATAATAATAATAATAATAAATAAATATTAACAAGTAATATTAAATAATAAATAAATATTATATATATTTATATTATCAACAAGATATCAATTTGATATAATATTATATTATATCAATTAATATAGTAGCAAAATGTAAATTATATAATTATATAAATAATGAATATATTATTAATATAATATCTTATATTATTATTATAATATAATACAATAATTAAATTATAAGAATATATATAATATAATTATATTGTATTCGACTCAATAAAACATAATAATAATATACATTGTAAGTGTATTACTCAAATTATTATTATATTATAAACAAATTATGAAATTTTAAAAATAAGTAATATAATCTAGATGCTCAGACGTTAATCATCAATAAAACAATTATAAGTATAAGGAATGGAGATTTGGCTATAGCCACGGTACCAAACATTGAGATTAGAATTCACCATTATGAGGGTATGGACTCAAGGAATGCTCACATAATTATACCATTGGTCAAATATTAAATCCCTCTCCAATCTTCATTTATGAACGCTATTTGAAAACACCATCAATGAAGATAAACCGGTTACATGAATTGGTTTGTGACTAAGGCAGCAGCTTGGGAGGACATGTACTTCATCCATCACCCAATCCACATAGATAGCACCATACATATTTTCATCATTGGAAAAAACATGATTTATAAGGTAATAAATAATATATAATTACTATAATAATCATTATGTTAGTTATGGTAATTAGGAGGTGACTCTTCGATACGCGCCTCTTCTTTTCATCATGCATATATTTATTGGAGATAGTATCATTTGGAAAAGAGGTGAATTGAAGAATATAAAATATATCATGTCCTTGTGGAACACTTTGTTTTGGAGCTTTATTCCCTTCGACAATCATTGGTACAAGTGCCATAAAAACAGTCAGAGATGACAACATTCTTGAAGCATATTTATATTGATATAACAAAATGACTTGATAAAGATATACAGTCAGAATGATTAAGTTAATGACCATATGCTAAACAATTTATCTGGTGACGACACAAGATAATCCCTAGATTCGACATCCAGGCATAAAAGTTTATGGTCAACATCTGATCACCGATAACAGAGGAAGGATCAGCAATGAGGTCAATTAGAAGGTACATGCATCAGATAATGGTTCACTAGTAGGACTATATTCAAACAGCGACAAACAGCACAGCACCTACATGGCAGAGTTGAAGTCGAAGGGATCCCTGACAGGCAGCGAAAAAAAGAATCAGAGAAAAGATGGCAAAAAATGAATGACCTGGAAAGGGGTCATTACATACTTACACACATTTGCTTTCTGTGGATCATCCTTCTTAGTCAACTTACAGTCGATAGCAATAGGAGTACATACAAGCTTTAAACTTTTGAAATCATACTTCTTCAACAACGCTTTCGCATACTTGGAAGGAATAAAAATACCTTTCCCATTCTGAACTACTTGCAATTTAAGAAAGACATTCAGCTCACTGATCATTGACATCTCAAACCCTTTTTGCATCCCTTTAACAAATTTCTTGCATAAATCATCTTTGCCTCCGAAGATAATGTTATTGACATTTACAACAGCAATCAAAATCTTATTTGAATCTATCTTGATTTACAGATTGTTGTTTGTCCATCCTTTCTTGAATCCTTGACATGTGAAATACTTATCTAGCTTTCCATACTAGGCATTAGGTGCCTGCTTTAACCCATATAGTGTTGTCTTTGATCTGCAAACTGCATCAAGGTCTTTTTTTTATTGAATCGCTTTGGACACTCCATGTAAACTTCCTCCTTTAGTTCTCCATTTAGGAATGCTGACTTGACATCCATCTAATAGATCTAATAGACCTTTAACTTCTTGAATGCTGCAATGTCAGGAACATCCTAATTGCCTCCACCCAAGCAACAAGTGCATGTTTCTCATCAAATCAGTTCCTTCAATCAGTGAATATCCCTTGCATACTACTCTTGCCTTATTCCTTACAACCTTTCCATTTTCATCTAGCTTGTTCTGGTACATGTGAATATCCTTTCTTGAGTCCTTGATATGTGAAATACTTATCTAGCTTTCCATGCTAGGCTCTAGGTGCCTGCTGTAACCCATATAGTGTCGTCTTTAATCTGCAAACAGCATGAAGGTCTTTTCCTGATTTGAATCCTTTTGGTTGCTCCATCTAAACTTTCTCCTTTAGTTGTCCATTTAGGAATGCTGACTTGACATCCATCTAAAAGACCTTGACCTTCTTGAATGCTGAAAATGTCAGGAACATCCTAATTGCCTCCATCTGAGCAACACGTGAATGTTTCTCATCAAACTAGTTCCTTCAATCTGTGAATATCCCTTGCATACTACTCTTGCCTTATTCCTTACAACCTTTCCATTCTCATCTAGCTCTTTCTGGTACATATGAATATCCTTTTTTGAATCCTTGATATGTGAAATACTTATCTAGCATTCCATACTAGGCTCTAGGTGCCTGCTTTAACCCATATAGTGTTGTCTTCAATCTGCAAACTGCATCGAGGTCTTTTTTCTGATTTGAATCCTTTTGTTTGCTCCATGTACACTTCCTCCTCCAGTTCTCAATTTATGAATGCTAACTTGGCATCCATCAAATGGACCTTGAACTTCTTGAATGCTGCAAATGTCAGGAACATCCTAATTGCCTCCATCCGAGCAACAAGTGCATGTTTCTCATCAAAACAGTTCCTACAATCTGTGAATATCCCTGGCATACTACTCTTGCCTTATTCCTTACAACCTTTCCATTGTCATCTAGCTCATTTTGGTACACCCACTTTGTACCTATCACATTCTTGTCTATTGGTTTGGGCACAAGTTCTCGACTGATTTTTTCTAATATGATTAAGATCTTCCTTCATTGCATAATCCAACTCTAAACACTACAAACTTCTGTTACAATTTCCGGTTCTACCTTTGATAATAAGCAAAACAAAGTTTGTTCTCGTGTTGCTTTACTACTACTAACAACTATGTTCTTATTACCAATAACCTGATTTTCTAAATGGTGTCTTTGTACATACCTTGGTGTATTGCTGCTTGATGTAGGTTTTCGCTTTGCTTCTCCTTCTTTCTTGTCTTTTGTACCAGACTCAAACTCAAAATGCTTTTTCAGTCTTCTAAAAACCGTCATCAACTCTTACATTTGCACATTCCATTATCTTATTAAGCCTTTTGTTGTAACACAGATACACCTTGCTTCTCGTGGAGTAACCCAGAAATATGCCTTCATCTTCTCTGCTATCAAATTTACCCAGATTGTCTTCATCTCTATGAATGTAGCACTTTCTTCCAAAGATTTTGAAGTATTTCACTGCAAGTGCTTTTCCATGCCACAACTCATATGAAGTCTTGCCATATTTCTTCCACTACAAAACTTTGTTCAATGTGTGCGCAACGACTCTCCAGTAGATTTCTAGTAGCCTTGCCTCCTTGATCGGTGTCATAGCTTCTTGTGGAGTAACCCAGAAATATGCTTTCATCTTCTCTGCTATCAAATTTGCACAGATTGTCTTCATCTCTCTGAATGTAGCACTTGCTTCCAAAGACTTTGAAGTATTTCACTGCAAGTGCTCTACAACTCATATGAAGTCTTGCCATATTTCTTCCATTACAAAACTCTGTTTAGTGTGTGCACAACTACTCTCCAATAGGTTCCTAGTAGCCTTGCCTCCTTGATCATTGTCCCAGCTACCTCATATAATGTTCTATGCATCCTCTCCACAACACCATTGTGGTGTTCCAATTGAAGACAATTGTCTTTTTATGCCATGCTTTTCACAGTGCCTTTCAAACTCATCAAATGTAAACTCTCCTCCTTTGTCGAATCTTAACATTTAATCTTTTTACCACATTCATTTTCAACTCTAGCCTTTAAAATTCTAAACTTCTCAAATGCTTTTGATCTTTCTCTAAGCAATGCAACCCAAGTATACCTTGAATAATTGCCAATAATTAGTATAAAGTACCTCTCAGCTTGAAAACTTCTTGTTCTACTGGGACTAGACATGTTGGTATGCATCAGTTCCAATAAACCAATAGACGAAAGATCTTCTGCCTTGAAAGTCTCTCTTTTCTTCTAAGAGGAAGTTATTCTCTCTCCCTTCCAAGATTTTCCTTGATGAAGATCTCACAAAGGCTCAAAATATAGAGTTGAAACATGCTCGTGGTGTTGTGGCTAAGGTGAGGTGTGCTAGTAAATGGGTTGTTATCAGAAATCTCAAAGCAATTATTTGGGATTCCCCCTCCAGTGGTTGGGAAGAGAGACACGCCCCATGGCCAAATGACGGTCCTACCAGCGATCGGACAAGAGGGAGACCACCACTTGCTCCATTCTTGTTAACTGTTGGAATGTTAATGGCTCATTGTGGTCATTACCCGATCTTTTGTGCGATGTTGTGTGGTCCGCAAATATTCTTGTCACTACTGAGACTCATGAGAGCGTTGTGCGTCCTCTTCCAGGTGTTATAGGTTATCAATGGTTATCTATATGCAGGGAGGAGGTTCGTACTTCTGCTGGGGTTCATGGATTTGGTGGTGTGGCTTGTTTGATTAAGGATGACATTTTTAGTGGTACTTCTATTGTTCACTCTAATGCATTTTTCAGATTTTTGTAAGTCCCCATTGACCGTAGGAGTCATTGTGGTGGTGCTAGCGTTGTTGATTATGCCCTCACCTATCCCTTTTCCATCCCTCGTATCCACAATTTCACCATCCTACGCCTTCGTCTTGTGGATCATGCTCTCCTTAATATTCCTATGCGCATTTCTCCTCCTACTCTACCCCCTCTCCCATCACCTCATCTCTCATCTGTTACTACTCATTCACCCATTCGTTTCCACTTTCTTGATGACGATTGTGAGCTTTTTTCCTCTCATCTTTCGAGACTCCTCAACCTTGCGTGTTTCTCTGACTCTTGTGACGCCACCTCCATGTTTGACTTGCTTGCGATGACCATCCAAAAGTCTACCATCATTTCCATTCCTCATCATCCTTCGCTGCTCCTCCACAATAAATGCCATAATACTTGTCCCATGAACCAATGGTTCGATGTGGACTACAAAGCTTTCCAATGCTCGATGCATTTTGCTTTTGAGGCTCACTCTCCCAACTTTACTCGCCTTCGTTTATCTTACCTTCATTTTCTTTGTAGTATGAAACATTCCTTTACCACTTC
The DNA here is from genome assembly GCA_028749045.1 of Cupressus sempervirens. Lineage (NCBI taxonomy): Eukaryota > Viridiplantae > Streptophyta > Pinopsida > Cupressales > Cupressaceae > Cupressus > Cupressus sempervirens. Next base: position 250,775,261 of record CM053784.1, on the reverse strand, counting down.
CCAGTGCAAATCCCTCTGCTCCACGCTGATCTGCAACCCCCAACTTTTTTGGTGCACCCTTTTTCCCCATTGTTCCTCTTCGCCCTCCACCCTCAACTTTCGCTCCCTTGCCTCCCACACCACGGCTTTTTATGACATCCCTGGGCACCCTTCTTTACACCCCATTCTGCCTCCTTTCTACCACTTGTTCACCCCTTCTTGCATTTATGAGGCCATCAGATCCATGAGGTGTACGAGTGGCAGATGAGGAGGGTTTCCAAGCGTAGCTTCTCAAGTTTGGTGCCTCGATTCTGAGCCCCTATCTCACTATTCTTTTAAACAAAGTGATTTGCACCGAGTTCCCGATTTCTTGGACCAATTATTTGATTTATCTTATCCACAAGACCGGTCCAATCTCTAATCTAGGGAATTACAGAACCGTCATGATTGGGCATATGTTTGCCAAACTTTATGCGGCAGCCCTTAACGCTATGATGTCTGGTGAAGTTGACAGAAAAGGTTGTAGGGCTAGAGGGCAAGCTAGTTTTGAAGCCTACTATCAAACTAGGGATCACCTATTCACTTTACGGGCTATTATTGAGGAGGCTAGACATAGATCGGAGAAGGTTTACTATTGCTTTGTTGATTCTTGCAAAGCTTTTGATTCTGTTCCTAGGATGGCTCTTTTTGAGAGGCTTTGCAAGATTGGGATTTTTGAGATGTTACTTACTACTATGATGAGATTATATGAGACTATGATTGGCAGATTCAAAACCCCTGAGGATTTCTCAGATCCAATCCATAGCACTATTGGGGTCAACCAGGGATGTCCTCTCTCTCCTACTTTGTTTGGGTTATATACTGATGAGCTTGAGGACTTCCTTCTAAAGTCCTCTCTCCTAGATGATGGTTGCTATCTACACCAGGTCTTGATCTCCATTCTTCTTTTTGCAGATGATGTGGTTCTTCTTGCTTCCTTTCCAAACAATTTACAGAGGCTTCTTGATAGATTGGCTTCCTTTTGTGACCAACGATAGCTTGTGGTTAATATGGGTAAGACTCAGGTCATGATCTTTAACTGCTTGAAGACTTCCCATCTTCACTTTTTTCTTCAAGGACAGGAGATTGAGATCACTTCATCTTATACTTATTTGGGGGTTAAGTTTTCTGGGTCACAGTTCACTATGAGACTAGTGATTCGGCCTCGAGTCAACAAGGGTATGGGCTCTCTTGCTATGCTTGAGAAACAGTGCTTTAGACATTACTTTCAAGATACCTCATCCAAGTTATCGCTCTTGGACTCCCTTGTGTGGCTGACAGTTCTTTATGGGTCTATGGTCTAGGGCCTGTCTCTCCTTGGTTCTGATTGGGCATCGATCAAGCAGGTTCAGACATTGCTTTTGCAACGCATCATTAGATGTCACAGGTTTACTCCTCATAGTATCATTCTTGCTGAGTTTGGCGCTCATCCTTTCAATCGCACAGTCATTTTTGGTCTGACTTGGTTCCTCCATCATCTATGTGGTTTTGCGGTTTGGTTGGTGACCGTGATCGGTACTCCTACTTGGCTTATTGTTCTTTGGTTACTACTGCAAGTTCTGATTTTGGTCCTCAAGCTCGCTGTTGGTATGCACAGACCTCTTCTTTGCTGGGATCGATTGGGATAGATATTAAACGCCTCCCCCCTTACCAACTCTTGTTGAATGCCCCTGCTCATCTTCTCCCCTCACAGCAGGAGTTAAATGACCACGTCAAACTTGACATTTATAGATAGTACATTGCCACTACCTGGATTAACCCGCCTAATGGGTTACGTCCGAGGATGTCCTTTTATGCAGAGCACTTTTTGGAGATCTCTGATGGGATTATTGTTCGTCCTAGCTACCTTTCTCGGCGGTGGTCTCATGCCCTAGATATCTCCTTGGAGTCCTTCAAAGTTGGTTCTCACCGTCTTCAGGCTCAAACCGACTACCATATTGATAGCGGAGAGTGGATCTGTAAGCTATGTACTTTGGATGAGACTGTGACTGAGACTCACTTTCTTTTCCATTGCCTTATCTACTATAAAATCAGAGGAAGATTTTTTTGTCTTTTCCAAGAGTGTTTCTCTCTGTAATTTCTTGAATTACTATGATCAGCAGTGTCTTGCACTTTATCTTCAAGAGGCCACTGTGCTCCATGATAGCAATCTACAGTCACTACTTCCTCACCGGCATACTTCTACTCAGCTCATTACTGCCTTTTTCACACCATTATCTCCTTTGCGTGGTGTGAAAAGGTTGTCTAGCTCTACCAGCTCTAGTCATTCAAGATCTGCCAGATCTATCAGATCCTGTACCGGCTATTTGTAGCAGCGACAGTCCTCTACGAGTTCTCAGAGACAGAGCAAAGCTTCTACCCATCGGTAGGCTTATCCTTATGTGATTGATTTCTTTCTGCCTAGAAAGGACCCCTAGTCATTTGTCTTGGCCTCTCTGTTTCTTTTCTTGTTCTTGTTTTGTTGTATGCTTTTGTTTTCGGACACCATTGGGTGCTCTTGCTATTGTCAGCCTCATTGTTGTAAGTTTGTAACCCTCCAGTCCCTTAGACCTTTTGGGGTCTTTTATTGGACATTAATATCATCTTATCTTATGTTGACATTCTTGCATATCACATTATCTAGTTTTCTCAACCTTGGTAAATGTCTAAAAATATGACACGCTTATCCTTGCCAAGTTAACAAAGTTGATGTGACACATCCTTCAGCATCAGAGCCAATTATCATCAACCAGAAATATTAGCTTTTTCTAGCCAGTACATATTTCTACCAGTCATCTTGCCAACAAATATTAATGCTCTAGTTCTTTTACTAATCTCACATCCTTCATTCTTGAAAATGACATCATAACCATTCTCATAAATTTGTCCAACACTCAATAGATTGTGGTATAAACCCTTCACATCATAAACATTGTCAGTGTTATTCTCTCCATTAAATGTAATTGATCCTTTAACAACAATATATGTTGCCTTATCATCACCAAATCTAATAGGACCACTATCATACTTGTCAAGTGAAACAAACTTGCTTTTATATCCAGTCATATGATGAGAACAGCCACTACTAATTGGTCATTTGTCCTTTTTCTTCTAACATATAAAGCAGTTTCAATATCATCAATTTTAGCACATATGTTAGAAATCTCAAACTCAAATTTCTCTTCATCTGCTTCTTCAACATAAAATAAATAGTCTTCTCCTTCTAATTCATCATCTGAAATATTAGCATCTTTATTCACATTGTAAGTCTTTTTATTGAAATTTTTATTGAACCTCTTAAACTTCTATCTAGGACCTCTCTCTGGACATCTAGTAGCCAAATGACCAATTTTATCACATCAAAAACATTTCAGGGGTAACATACCTTTGTACTTGTCAATATCTTTCTTCAGTCTTCTTAGAAAGTTAGCTTCTAGCTCTTCTACATCACCACCATCTTGTTCATATTCAAATTTAGTTGCCTTGAAAGTTATCTCAGATCTGCCTTTGTCTCTACCAAACTTCCTGAGTTCAGATGCTCTCAAAGTGTCAAACAATTGTTCCTTGGTAAACTTTTTCTGATCATAAACCTCCTCAATAGTTGAGATCTTGTCATTGTAACTATCAGCCAGTGTCATCAAGATCTTTTCCATGAAATCCTCATCGGTAATGGTGCCACCTTGGTACTTAAACTCATTCACAGTGCTCTCAAGTCTATAAAAGTAACTCTAAATGTCTTCACCATCTTCCATTCTCTGATTCTCCTAATGCTTCTTAGCAATCAATTTCTTAGATAACTTTACCCTATCATTTCCTTCATAGATCTCCTTTAGCTTTTTCCAAACTGCATAAGCAATCTTCAAAGACATATTAGTGATCGCATACCTTGCCTTCTTAATCTCCTCCAATGTTTTGACTTGATCAGGTGTCTGCAAGCCATTCTAAGAGAACACATACTTTGTCTCTATATTTCTCCAAGTCGCACTTTTGCCAAACTTCATAAGCAGTCTTCTATATTAGTGATTGCATACCACTATACTGTCACAGGTACTCTGCAACACATTCTACACCAACAAATGAAATATTCCACTCTATTTATACTGCATTTTGCCCTCAAATTTGTCGGCCTAAACAGATTTGAAGTAGGTCACACCAAGACATTCATGCAATGGAGAAAGAAATGAGACATGGACCACCTCAACCAAAAAATTAGCCTAAACAGATTTGACCACTTCAGCATGCTACGCCATCAACCAATCTTCAATGCCAGCAGTTACAATGAACACGAGGCAAGTCAATAACTAGGACCAAAACACAAATAACATGCTTCACCTAGGAATAAACAAAAAAACAATCCAGCACATGTTGCACGCCAAATAGATCTGTCAGCGCCAAGTAGATCCATCTCCACAACAAATAAAGATAAAGCATTTAAAGCACAATCATTAGCAAACTCATCAACCGCTGCACAAACTGTCAGTACACATTGTCCAACGTACAAATGATACACCAGATCTATCAGAGCATATCAACCGAAACACCACAAAGATGTAACAATGTTGACATCAATCACAACAGCAAGAATAGCATCAACTTCACATTCTAACATTTTCACTTGTCATAAGGTAGTCACCTACCCTCAACTTCCATTGTATTTCAATTACTGCCAATAAGATAGTCTGAGAAACGCCATTGTTTTGTATCATTCTTATCAATGCAATGATCATGTCTTAACTTTGGTAGTGGCATCAGAGAAGAAACTGTTTTTGTGAGGTCTTCTATGCAATACGACACTTCTTAATGCCAAAGATGCGCATGTTGTTAGTCTATATCTTTGAGTGAACAATCGTATAGATCTTCCTCATATATTTATAGAAATTCCTCAGCATTATCACTATTCTTCTGTGATTTTGTCTCTTCTAGATACTTCACAAAATTGAGATTACATTATATTATACTTTATTGTTATTTCTTTATTTGTTTATTAATTTTAATTTTATTACCATTATTATTTATTATTAAATTCCATTTCAAAAAGGGGACATCACAAAGTCACTCAATTGAAGTGTCTATATTAATATTAGAACAGTTTAAAAGCACTCTAGAGAAGTCTTGTGTTGTGTTCAAGTGGTCAAACAGTGCATTCATACAAAGAGGGGTTCAAATTCAAATACCCACATTGCAGTAATTTGATTCAAATATTGCTCTAATTTTTGTGTGTTGTATCTATCTTAATAGAAATTCCTAGTTTTCAGACCATTTGCAGCTTATTCAGATTTAATTTTTAAATAATGAACAAATATACGAAATTGGAGATTAACCCATCTATAAAATTATAGTTGTTTTCATCTTTGGGCATCTCATTCATTTCCACTGACAAGGCATTTGACTTTTTCCAATAAGTTTACATGTATGTTGGATATTAAAGAGACACTTCACAAATCTTGGACTTCTGGGAAAGCAATGATGTTGGGAGTAATTGGCCAAGTCCAATTCTAGTAAAATGCCTCCTAGAGTGGTTGGAATAAAATGGTCAAGACCTCTTTACAACCACACTGATCATGAGAACAGAGCCTCATGGGTACAAAGTTTAAACAATATACATAAAAGATACGCACAATGGAAATTGACCATCATAGAAAAGACTTAATATACAGAAATCAAAATCCCACGTGAATTAATAAATCTAAATTAAACTGACTGCAGAAGTCCAAACCACAGCCTGTCTATACTGGATTAAGTTTTATAAAAACTCTGCAACATGGCAGTATTAGATATTTAAGATACTATAGCAGAACCTTAAACTTCAAGTGTTCCTGGTACAGTTTTGCTGCAAATTGTTCAAACTTTTTCTTCACAGTACCAATTGGAAATTATGATAGGCCTAACCCACATCAATGAGACCACAGAGGTAAACCTGAGGGAGATTGTTTACAAAATCGTGCATTTCAGAACCATCATTTTTCTTTAAAATCTCAATTAAATAAATAAAAATGTAGCAGGTAGCTGAGTTTTTTAGTTTTCATGGAACTGTCTTACTGCTAATGATTCCATATTTTCGTAGCAACGCCTGGAGCCCTGGCATCCTATGTGAGACTATTGTGTGAAACCATTGTGTTATTCACAACTCGGGATTATTCAAAAAATGGAGAAACTAGCGAACATTCATTGCTAACATGTATATAGATAGAACCTAACTGAATTTTAGAAAGATTTTAGACGAGATGAAAAACTGAAAATCAAATAACACTGTAGCAGCACAACCAAATTTATATTCTCATTGGACTATCTTACTGCAAACCTTTCCAAACAGCAAAGATGCTTAAAAACTCCCACAAGAAAATTTATGATAGTCTTCCTCCACTACACCTTTGATAGGGACATCTAATATAGATGGTATTATAAACATAATGATTTATAGTAATACAAGTAGAATAGTTGGAAAGGGTGGATAAAAAACAAATTGAAACGTGGACAGGAATTATTGAAGACTAAAATCATTAGATAGAAAGTAAGAATTTTAACTTATATTGCATTCTTCTCTTACATAATGATAAAAAGATATTTAGAAATAGAGTGATACCAGATGGTCCAAGAGGCTAATGATCAACCCCTTTCCAATTTGAAATTTTCTTTTTGTTTGCATACTGATTCCATTCTTAGCTCCACTCTTAATCTTTTAATGCAACAATTGTACATTTTGGCACCCCAAATTTCTTACAGTTCAATCCTCTGTTTTTAGAAGTCTAGTAGAATTTCTGGCAAATTTTCTGCGGACCAATTTTCTGTCGATCTGATCTCTCAGTTGTGATGAATAGTTCAACAAGCACTCAAAGCTAACCCGAATTACTTAACCAAGAGCTACATGATCATATGGACAACAAAATGCATTTCAAATCCATCTTGTGAAGCAAATAATGAGCATTTTCCTGTTGATTAAAGTTTTAAACAATAGGGGCAACCTCATGACTTGACTTCATTTACACAACCTCATTGTTGCTTCACTTCCTACAAGCATCAAGGAAATGGGTAATGAAACGTTGTGCACTCCCCAGATTGCCACATGGCCTGTGAGGAAGATATTGTTTTGACCGCTATACTTCTTCCAATGATTGAATCCATAGGGCAAAGCCATCTACACCATGTTGAATCTCTTCCTATCCCTCAAACTACAATATCCATTCTTCTTCCTCAGACTAGAGTTTGAAATTCAACGATCTGATTATGAACTGCAATATCATTTGCTTCCTCAATTAACAATGGCTCCTGATCCTAAGGGAACTAAGTCAAAACTCTAACTTGAACTCTCCACATTCTAGGGATAGGCATCCTCTCCCCTTGTGTCCTTGCCTCTGTTTATTTCCTTCTTGAACAATGAGGACAAACCAAAAAATGTGCTTTCAACAACTACTATAATTCACTTCTATCACAAGATTCAACACTCTTGCCAGCTAATAACATCTCTTTTGATACAGAGATCCACCATGTAAAACATCAATTTCTAGAACTTTGATCTTCATATGACAATTTTCTGTCTACATTCCGATTGTATCCATCAAGTCCATTGTCCCTGTTTATGGTTTTGCATGAAGTGCATATCCTGCCAGATCCCATTTTGTCCTAGATCATCTTGACAGCGACACAATGCTTCTGATTTATTTGTAGAAATTGGATACAATTGTCAATTTTCTTTAAGCAAGGAAGAAATGATAAAGACATTTAAGAGGGCAGTTTATCTATATTGATTTTTCAATTAAATCCATACACGAGTATGATAGCTGGAACTGATTGATAGAATAAAGTTAAATTGGGTAGGTAGGTTGTAACTTTAAATTTCATTATAAGATATTTGATATGTACATACAAGCATTCAGATATAAATTTATGTCAGCTATAGACGTAGTGTAATGCAACATATTACTTTGAATTGCAATGAAAATAGAGGGGAAAAAAGAGTTTCATATGGATTGTAGAAGACAAAGACCTTAGTAAAATCATGATACACTTCATGTCTTCCAAAGGGAGGGCCGAGAAAAGTGAACAAATCAATGATCTTTCCAAAAAAGTGAAGATAAACAACTAGAGCAGCACCATGTGCAGCAGCGGCCTGTGGAAAATCAAATCATAACAAGGTTATAAAAATATATTTAATAGAACTAGCTTGAAAAAAAATTATGAAACCAAAAGTGTATTCTACTAAATTACATTCAAACTCTTGAAAGCATTATTTGTTGCAACTAGCCCACAATAAACAAAATAATTTAGTATAGAGTTGTATCCTTCAAAATACATTCATCATATCAAAAGCACAATCTACCACAAGTAACACATAGCAAGCACCTAGATTTAAATTGTCTCCCACCAATTAAGCTAGAACTATCAAAAGCATAACCTACAATTTTCCCCAAGAAACACAAAGATTTGATACAATTTGGTAAGAAATCATAAACACATAATCTACAACATACACACAAAAGATGCATATACCACAAGACATTAAAATTGTCAAAACTTAAAAGCCTAAACTATAACCTACTACAATTAAGTAATAAAAACACAAATCATTCGCCAGGAATCTCTGTTCTGTCCACTTTAATTACAAATCTCAAAAGCACCTTCTCAAACATACAAAACCAAATAAGACTCGATACCTTTTTACTTTAAAAAAACTGAGCCTGTGATCTTCCAAGGTACCAAACAAATAAACCTCTATACCTTTTAATTAAAAATACATAACTGTTGGACAAAATTGAATCATAGAAATACAACACCTAGCTCACAAAGAACACCTTTGTACAGAATCGTATACTATGTAATTGGTTAACAATAATGATCTCAAAAGTCACTTTGCAATGCATCTCTCATTCATACCAAACCAAAGAAGCTTCAATGCTTTCTTTATAAACAAATGCTATATCACCAATTAACTCAACTTTATGCCTAGAGCTGGGTTTATTCCATGACCAATCCAAGTTTTGGTACAGGCCCCCAAGGTTTCAAATAGAACCGTCACAAGAAAATGTAACTTCATCCAAGTACGCTTTGCAACATACTCAGGAGTGCTTGGGAGGACCTAGGGTGATGGAGTAGATAAAAGAAGAGAGGCATAAACATGATTTTGAATGTTGCTAAAAAAAATACAATGACATGGTGTGTGATGATATGCCAAATGAACTAAGAGCAGTAATCATCATAACAATTTGATTCTAGGAGTAAGTTTGCCAAATAAAGTTACATATAGGATGATGCCAACAAAAAAATAAGAGTTGAATAAACAAATATTGGAGTTGTTCAAAAATCTACGATAGAAGAAAATTTGGGTCCTTGTGTGGTACCAATTACACTATCACCAAAGAAAAGAGGAGAATTAAGATCATGTACAAATTAAAGAGCTATTAATAAGATCCCGGTAAGGTGTAGGTTTGCTTTGCTAAGTATAGATGATTTGATGGATTCTTTTGCTGAAACAAATGTTTTTAGCAAAATGGATTTGAAGACAGGCATTTTTTGACAAGTTTGTATTTACTTGGATAATATTCTAATTTTCTGTTGGACTAAGGAAGAGCATCTAGAACATATTAGATTAATATTACTGAGATTGAGATAAGAAAAGTAGTAATGAACAAGAAATATAACTTGATGAAAGAAGAAATTATATATTTGCAATTTCAATAGAAGGTTTGAAAATGGATCCAGCAAAAGTCGAAGAAATATGTTATTGGATTACATCAATAAGTATTTCAAAAGGAAAAATATTTGCATGGATTAAATAGTTTCTGTTGGAAAAGCATTAAAAATGATGCAATATATGTGAGCCAATTACCAGGATAATGAGAGAAGATAAATGAAAGTTTAGGTGGATTATAGGAGCAGGCCAATGAAGTTTGGTAGACATATAGTGTTACTGTTACCTTTACCAAACTTGGTTAAGGTATTTCAAGTTGATTGTGAGTCAAGTGATAATGCAATTGGTGCAATATTGTGAAGAAATGGAGGGTTTATTTGTTGCTCAAGGTGTCGTATTGTACATAGATGATCAACATTGCAGTATTTGATCAGCCAAGGCAAGTTGAACAATAAACATATAAAACAGATTAAGTTTATACAAATTTATTTCTTCTATATTGAAGCATAGAACTGGTAAGTCAAATAGAGATGTTGATCCACTGAGGAGATAATTTGTTGATTGAAATTAGAGTTGAACAGGTTGGATTTGAAGAATGAAGGGTTTGTACTAGGATAATTGTGCTGAAGCATGTAAGTCATGTAAAGAATTAGCCTGTATGGATAGAACTAAGTGACTGGATTATATAAGCGTAACAGAGGATAAACAGGTCATTTTGGAGTTGATAAGACAGTACAAATGGTGAGTGAGAGCTATTATTGGTCACAAATGTACAAGGATTTGACAACCTATGTTTACAATTGCAAAAATTAACCACTAGTCAAAATTTTGGATTATATTGACCATTGTCAATTCTAGAGAAACCTTGGGATGATATAAACATAGATTTTGTTTTGGGTTGGCAAGAACACAGAGAGGCCATAATATAATATAAATTGCACTTCATTTATTTGTAGAATGGCACATTTCGGAGCATGCAAAAAAATTTAAAAACTAATAATGGAATACATGCAGCTGATTTATTTATCAAGGAGATAGTAAAATTGCACGGTTTGCCAAACATCATAATTTCTGATTGGGATACCAAATTTGTTGGTTACTTTTAAAAGGAACTGTGGAAGAAAATGAAAACAGAGTTGAAATTTAATTTAGAATATCATACACAAACTAATAAACAAACAAAATAGGGAATACAAGTTTAGGAAACTTGTTAAGGTTATTAGCACAAGAAGCACTTGCAAAAAAAAAAAATCAATAAATAGGAGTGCAAGAAGAAACACCATTTGAGATAGCATGTCGCAAGAATCCGATATATGTATCAGAGCTAAGAGATATTAGAAATGAAAATGGTGAGAGTTGAAGGCAAAAGAATCAGCAGGTTATATAATGGTATTGCATGAAAAGGAAAGAAAAGAGTTACAGAAAATTAAATACTAAGTACAAGGAGATGGCTGACAAGAAAAGGCGACATAAGGAGTCTGAAGTTGGAGACGAGGTAATCAAATATTTGAGAAATGAGAGGTTTCCACAAGACACGTGCAACAAACATAAGATGAAAACAATTGTGCCACACAAGATCATAAAGTGTTAAGATTATAGCTATAGTCGGATTGATTTAATCATAAGATACAATGTTGATATAATATATTGTATACATATAATATTATAATCATACTACATATACATATACATATATATATATATAATATTAAATATATATAAATTTATAATATTATAAACTGTATTATATATATACATATATATATAAAATATTATACATATATTATATTGTGATTTATATTGTTAATATTTATTAACTAATAATGATTAATCATAGAGACAGGTCTTTTCATGAGACATGTATCCTATACTTATATTTATAAGAGATTGGGATCTGCATTTGGAACATACCTATAACAATGGCAGTATAATTACATTTGCAAAAACCGATCCATGCTACTCAACATGGTATCAGAGTCAAGCTGCAAATGTAAGGAAGAAAGCAATACCAACATGGAAGCATGGAAAACATCAAATAGGAAGAAACTTAGTCTTATAGGAGATATGAGAGAAAATATTATCATCAGAGATCGTTGCAAAATAATCCATCAGTGCCTCATCTGATGAAATATTCACTAAAGCGGTTTGATTCATTGACTAAGGGGATTGGCATAATCTTGGTCCATAAAGTTTTATACATGCCTACACGTAATTGTGGATCGAAAGTAATAAGCTTATTTCCGCAGAATTGAAAAGGTCCCACAGTTTCCAATTACGCAGGAGTCGTTAGAGGGCTACTGCATGTGACCAAAATCTTAAGAGCCATAAGATTAGTGCAGGTTTTAAAGATTGTAAAGCGTGGCTCATTCTTGTGGATAATTCATGTGAATCTTCCCAACTCCTTATGCACCACCAATCTTAGGACCCATATAAGAGATGTACTAGATTTCAAGGGAGAGGCTGAAAACAAATAACAAATATGAGATTCTGATTATTTCTTAGCATTAGGTGCATCTTCTGATATTCTTCCTGGATTTACATTATACCTTGGCGTGAGTCTTGTTACGTGTATGTGGAATGACTTCACAAGTAACATTTTCAAACAACTGGAAGAATTAACAATGAAGCAAACAAGAGGAGTGAAAAGAGAATGTACGTCATCCTATCAATGCAATAGGTGTACAAGACAAAGTAATTAACCAATCATTTTAGTTGGCAGTTTCAGAAGAAAATACCTTTAAAAAGGGCTTAGGCTAATCATCAATTCGTGAGATAACAACAATCCAAACATCTCACGTACCACGTCATCAAGGATAGCAGGAGATTTGATTTATATTTATAAACTATCCACAAACTAACGGGGACATCCTACACCAATACATGGTGAGAAGAGGGAGACACCTCATGAGGCAATTTACTAATTAAAAGGAAACGATCATATACATTTGAGGGGACCACTCACAAGAATTAGCTGAGAGTGACTGAGCACATACTTCAGTCACCCTAACATCAACCAGAAATAAAGAATAATCAGATGAAGAGATATAAAGTGACCTTCGAAAAAATAGTACACGTGGTACCCGATACACCAAAAGGAATTGACAAATCATTCTATGCTGATTCTATGCAACTTGACTGGTATTAGTTGCAGGATACATGATGAATAGAATGAAGGCAATTCGTTAAGGGAGAAAGGGGCATCAGGCAGATAACAAGGGAGTAACCAATAATGATTATTGGAAGCTTGATTCTACTGAAGTCTTCATCGATGTAAGAATACTATCATAACAGTGACATCTCTTTATCATATTACAATCCATTAGACACAACGAAGAAAATAAGGAGAATGCTTGCAGATGGAAACATCTGCTCTGTCAATATGAAGATTCCATTCTAATATAAGATTCAAATTGAGTTCTGAGATTGACTCACGAAGACTCAGGTTAAGATGTGAATAATAATAAGAAATATTGTGTTCATGAATCCATCAGTGAGGATTCCCTAAAAACATGGTATGATTCTTACTGATGTGACATGTTGGGGAAATTAAGTGAATGTACTTCCACCCATTACATCAAATTTGACTTCGTAATTGTTTGTAGACTGATAGAATCGGAATCTTCTGTTCAACATGTCTTATGTTGAACATGTTCCTGTTCTTGTCCTCAAATAGGCACAAGAACCACTGAAAATGCTCCAAGAAAGCATGGTTTTATTATGTACATTGTTTGCAGATGTACACATACAATGGAGCAGTGAGAAGGGTTGGAAACTTTCATATAAATGCAAGCGGTTGTTAACTTTGAAACAGTGAGTACATCATTAGTCAATTCCAGAGCGATGAGTTGGTATTAGTTGGAAATCATGTGACCTGGATATATTCCTTTCGTGTAAGAATATAATATGCATGTTTCCTGTGAGCAACTGAATCTGCTCATTGAAAGATTTGCACTTGTTACAAAGGCTTTGGGTAGTGGATAAGAAGCTATAGTGGCATGTATCTAATGTTATAAACTTTGGTAACTTCATAATGAAATTAATGCAGCTGAGATAGGAATCATGTGATCCTGATGGATAATGTTTTGCCAAGAGAGATTACGAAATTCCATAGGCAGAGATTATTTTAAATAGAAGACCACAATAATATATTAGCAAATGCAGCAATGGTGCGCAAACTCTCATGTTGGCTATGAGAAACTCGGACCGTGTTAAAGGCTGTTATTGATATTCATGGAATAATTTGCAGTTATGAAGACTGTTGTTTGTTACATAAGGCAAGACCAACAATATAGAGTGAGAGGCATATAAGAAGTTATCCATAATGGAAGGATACATTTCTTTAGAAGAATGCATTTTTTAGAAGAAATCCTCTCTTTACAGAAGGAGAAAAACAAAAAAATGGAAGATGTGTAGTAAATTATTCAAAGATACAAATTTTATCGTGCAAAGTTAAATTAATCAAGAGACAATCCAAGTCATTCTTATAAACCATTAGGAAATCTAGGTAATCTTGGTGACTAATTTTGTGTACATAGATATCTACATTTAAAGCAATCTCTGATGATAATGAATAATTGATTTGCCATATGTCATCATTCAAGGCAAGCGTGATCAAAAGAGTAATCATATTCTATTAGCAAGAAAACTATGAATAGAGTTTGCAGTGATCTACTGGCATTGACAAAATAAATAAGAAATTTGACATACTTGAATATGATGCAAAATTGTTCAACAATATAATAATGAGTGGAAATTTTACATTGTGGGGGGAATAATAGTCAATGTTCCATTCCCACTTGAAAGATTATTTAGAGGGGAGAAGTTCCATTCTCAAATGATCTAAAAGACAATTTCTAAACCTTCATGTGCTCAAACAATCTAAAAAGACAATTTATGAATCTTCATGTGCAGATAAGTATTCTTATCTTTTACATTTATCTACTCTTTGTAGTCTCTTTCTTATTTGTAATTCTATACATACTATAAGAGTTATTTGCCTTAACCTTTTCCTTTATGTTTGAGGATATTCTTATAGGAAAAGTAGGTTGGTACTTTATATGTGCTACCTAATATTGTGCAGACTCAATCTAATGATAATAGCTACAAAGACCCTGATGATCAAGCTGGATAAAATGAGGCTCTTGAAGAGAACATCTTGGATGATTGAGATTATGAGATTCTTCTACATTAAGAGGGAGTATGACACTTCTTCTAAAAGCAACGTAGGAGCTTAGAAGATTGATACTCGGAGGGAATCTAGAAATGCGTGTGACTGCATGATTTTGATGGGCCTAATCCTATGTATATCATGAGGAAGTAACAACTTGTCACTAGAAAGTTGGAAGATGGAAATCAAATTCAGAGGGAGTTCGACACGCATCCTTAGGTGAAGAGAGCTCTAAGGGAGTAACTAGAGGACCCAACTTCACAAGATCGATGTTCAAAGGGAGAATTTTTTGAGGTGCAATCCTTTGTGAATGATATCTTCTCTATGAGGAGAAGTTCTAAGTGAAACTCTTTGTAATGCATTCTTCTCTATGAGACAAAATTAAGGTGAAAGCCTTTGTACCACCCTTTGACTAGGCTCATGATGGTTACTATTTCACATATGATATGTAATGAAAAGTGACAATCTTTCATTGACATATATAAACAAAAGGTAACCATTGTAAGGTGACGATCTTATAAATAGTAGACCTATTATCATGACAAACTCATAAGTTGTCCCAGAGTGTTGGAAGTCATGACAACTAACATATCAACTAGAAGGCAACCATTTTAAGGTGACGAACTTATCAATGGTTTGATCTATCTCCTAGATACGCTATATTAACTTGTAGCACCTAAACATGTTGGAGGAGCAAGTGTTATCATGGTTCTTTGGGCCAGATTTTGCCAGACACCTTGATAACCAACTAATCATGGTTCTTCGAGCCGGATTTTGTCAAACACCTTGATAATCAACTCATCATGGTCCTTCGGGCCAAATTTCGCCGGACACCATGAAAATCAATTTGTTATGGTTCTTCGAGCTGGATCTTGCCGGACACCATAACTTAAATCTATCATAGACCACACTTAAGGTGGTGTTCAAATCTTGTATTATAATTGCTTTAACTCTTTGCTAAAGAGGGAGTGTTGAGAAATTTAGCCTCATAGTGAATTGAGCAAATTCCATATGTAATATATGTTAATGTGTGTGATTGTGTCTGTGTTTGATATCCTTGAATATGTCATTCTAGGAATATCACATTGAGATGATATATCTCTATATGCTTGAGAGCATAATGTGTTCCATAACAAATCCTCCCTAGCTAAGAGGGAGTGTTATGATTATAGCTACAGTGGGATTGATTTAATCATAAAATACAATGTTGATATAATATATCATATATATATAATATTATAATTATACTATATATATATGTGTGTGTGTGTGTGTGTGTGTGTGTGTGTGTGTGTGTGTGTTATATTGTGATTTATATTGTTAATATATTTATAAGAGATTGGGATCTACAATTGGAACATAACTATAACAATGGTAGTATAATTACATTTGTAGAAACCAATCCATGCTACTCAACATAAAGAAGTTTGATTCTAATTAATAATGCTTCAAGGTTTTTAGTTTATCTAAGGGTATCATGAGGGCAAAAAGGAATTAAAAAGCACAAAATAATTTGTAAAAAACAAGCACCAGGGAAACAACCTTAAGTAAATGAAGAGATATTGGATAGAAGAATTGGGAAGAGTTTTTTCAAGAAATGGAAAAGAGACTGATTGAAGAACCTGCATGTGAAATGTTTTGGTTTTCGTTTGGTTGTCTCAAAGTGACGATCACTTTTAATTGCCTAAGGTGTCTAATACAAGAGCATGTACATTGTAGAAGCACCTTGCTTCAACCAAACCTATTTTCTTTCATGTTTGTTTTCTTTTGTACGTAACAACAATTGTACAGTCACTGTTCTTACTATAGAGGACAATTCATATTGTAAACGATTATTCTTACCACAATCATCATTCCAACACAGACAATTGTCAACTTTGTTTCTATTATGAGCTAATGCATTTTATTCTCAAAGTCTTCAAATTGATGCGAAAGCTTCAGCAAGTCATTATCTCTCGAGCCAGATTATTCAGAACTGGTTATTCATACTTCAAAGGATCACTCTTACCACAATCATTACTGCAATACAATGTCATATGTATTTCTACCATGGGGTAATACCTTTTGCTCATATTTACAACGATGATGTTTCTAAATGAAACAATCATGAAGTAAAGAAGAAAATAGAAACTACCTAATAAAGTAAGGATTAACTACGATGACTATCTATTAAACAAAAGATTAACTAAGATGACCATAAAGAAACGTCATAATATTCTAATACCCTCAATTGGTCATCATCTAACTGTTGTCTTTCGGTCACAAATTCTTCAAAACATTCTACTGATGTTGCAATCCTCCATAGATCAGCAAAATGTCAATGACCAAGAAGCCAAAATCCGTTTATAAAATAACAGAGAAGGGTACCCCCTTCTTCAGAAAGCTTTGCAAAAAGAGACAAGAGTCTGCCACTAAGATGAGACTGCCACTAACGCTCCTAGAATCAACAAAAAATATCACAAAAAATCATCAAAAACCATCCAACATGATGTTGGATAATGGAGCCTCTCTTCACTGGAGATATTATACTTTATTAACACTAAGAACAACTAGCACAACTTTGCAAGAAACAAACTTTGCATATAAGCATAATGCCCCAAAACAAACTACAAAAAGCCATGACTTTTTAAGGAGAAAAATCAGAAAAACTAGACATGATTTTTTTAAAGTAGGATATAACTTTGTAGTTAAGCGTGCTCAAGCTAGAGTAAAACTAGGATGGGTGACCTCCCAGGAAGTCCCAATGCTTCACCTCTGTGAGCATCACCTAGATCCAATGAGTGCTAAGTGTTCCATTTATTCTCATGAGAGATGGATTCATATTGAATCACTATTCATAAGAGATGGATTCGTATTGAATGACTACTCATGAAACATGGGCCAATGAGTTTGACTCAAAAACTACACAGTTAAATCCTGATAACAATATCACGGTTATTTTTGAGGTGAAAAAACAATCAAAACCAGACAACAAAGTCCAGGGCACAGATTAGAGAATACAAAACATTGTTTTTGAGTAAAAAAGGGTAAAACCCAACAAATAATTTTTGAGGAAAAATATAATAAACCCACCAGATAATTTTCAAGGAAAAAATTATGAACCCATGTACTCAATTTTGAGGAGAAAACCCAAAATGACAAACATATCTTTCCTCGTAGAACACACAAATCATTAAAAAAACTACTCAATTTTGAGGAGAAAACCCAAAATGACAAACAAATCTTTCCTCGTAGAACACACAAATCATAAAAAAAACTTTGGCATCATCCCCTCTTGTTTGAATAAAACACATGATACCCTTTACACGGACAGTGAAAATTGGGTCATCGTGAAAACAACAGATAGAATATGCCACAAAAGAGCCTACAAAACTTGATGTCGAAGCTGAAAAACGTGAGCAAGGAACACATGAAAAAGGAACCTCCATCGGTGACCAAAAATATGCACAAAATAGCAGAAAACAAGTCATCGGAAATAGGCATATGTAGAATGAAAAATGCGGGCAAACATGCAACTCAATGAAATAGAAGTTAAACAAAGAAAAACACAAAAAATCCACATGCAAAAAAGGTTCAAATTGTGTGCAAACAAAGTTCGAGAGAAAATTAAAAAGGACATCGTGCACCCTAAATAGGCGCATGAAACAAATGACACCCACAAGGATCTCCAAAAAACAACAAACAAAAAACCACCACAAGTTTTCAGCACAGCAAACTCAATCTGTTGTAGCCCTAAAAACCCTTGCAAATTATAGGTTGAGAACCCTTAAATTTCACAAAAGACAACGAAATTTTATTTTAAAAATTGCAAAAAAAAAAAAAAAGAGGCCATGAATGTTTTTGTTTAAAAAATTCTCAAAATCAAGAAAAATCCCATTGGCTCTACTACCATGTAATGGTAAATCGATGTTGTGGAGATTGAAGCTCCTTATATAGATTTACAAGGATGATATTTCTAAAAGAAACAACCATGAACTAAAGATGAAAATAGAAACTACCTAATAAACTATAGATTAACTATGATGAATATTAAAGAAATATTATAATATTTAATAATAATGTGATGTAACTTCTAATATTCAATAAAGGAGACCTAATTCTAATGTAACAACACATTTGAATATTTTGCCAATTATCCATAGGGGGCTCATAATTAGGGCCAAATTCAGTTGTAATGCTTACATCTTACCACATATATCTTAGAAGGATTAAATAACTAATTTCCTTATGAAGTTCAAAGGTGATAACATTCTAGACTACACTGATTATTTCTTCCGCATGAGCATAGGGTAGTATACCCAAATTTTTACTTGGCATAAAGATATTTATTTGATTACTAAAAAGAAAACCAATTCTACAATACATTGAGATAAATAATTAGCGAGCATGATAGTTTGATAGTATTTCTAAAGTACAAAAATGTTGGAGCAATGCTCCCAAGCCAAGGTCAACAGCTGCTACAACTTACAAAACAAAGAAAAACGATATAGATCACCAGGAAAAGATATTGATATTGAAATTGTTGTCCGACAAAAGGGGTAATTAGACAGTGACCGGTGCGGACACAATTGTGTCGTTTCATTGGCATCGTTTCGGACATTATAAATGTCATGCACACTTATGTATTTTGGCATCATTATCATTGTATGAAATATCATTGTTGTGTACAGAAAGCATTTGATAAATGAACACTATTTTGCATAGATTATATGTTTCTTTCCTGTTCACCTACGGGCTGAACATTTGGCACCATTGCTAGTTCAAGTTCATAGTAAGGAAGGATGAAGATAAATGGGAAGAATAGTACAAGACAACCAAAAGACAAATGACGACAACAAAATAGAAATTTTTGAAGGAAAGCACAAGACAGCACAGAACTTTCACATTCTGTATCGCGTAGGCCTCAAAACGTTCATACAGAGAGAAGCTGCGGAGAACGGGGTTACGACAGACAATGTGTGGGATGATATGCACGCGAGTCCAACCACGAAAAAGATTTTGGACCAACTTCCCCGTCTGATCGCCCAAGCCTACGTAGCACAGAAGAGACGCAAGGAGGAAGTAGGACACGAGGAATGTCGTCAGGAAACCCTCAAAAAATTCTATGAGGAGAGAGCTACATGGCATCAGAAAACTGGACCATGAGATATTGCACTGTGGTGTCAAGAGCACTCAGAAATCTGTAATTGTAGCAAAAGTCGACACATTATGTATACAGAGTAAATAAATAAAAGAGTGTTTTGTTTTGTTTTGTTTTGTTTCATAATGGTCTATTTCAAATAAGAATAGGAATTTGAGGGAAGAAATCAACAAATTACAAACTATGCGTGGCGAAGCCAAACGACGATAGAGAATAAGACAACTCACTGGGGAACGAACTGAGGGGCAGTTGGAGGAATCACCTAGTGTGGTGGTCGTAGCAGGGTTCACAGGAACCAACGAAGGGTGCCATAGTTCGCCGGAACGGAGAGGATGGAGCAACAAGGAGTTGCTCAAAGAAACATAGCATAAATTAGCAGTGCTTGAGGAGACAAAGGAGCAATTTTTACATTCATCGCGTACACCACTACGAGAGGAAACCTGTGAAGAAGTAGGAGAGGAGGCAAGGCCAACAAAAGACACAGGAGCAAAAGGAAGTGCCAGAGCGACACTACACGGTGGTCAGAGTAACCCGCCAGGACCAACTTCAAATAGTTCAGCGACACGATCTAGTGGTAATCAAAGGGCAAGAAGCACAATGTCTCAAAAACAAAAATTCTCGAAGTTCACAAGCGACAAGATGGAAGATCCCGTGTGGCATTTTCGTACATGTAAAACAATATGGACCACCAACTTGGTCACAGGGGTGGATGAATGGTTGAACCAGTTTCCAACCAGCCTACGGGGAGTGGCAGTGGATTGGTTCTCTGACATGGACAAGGCAAAGATCTCCACATGGGATGATCTGAAGAAAGAATTCCAAGAAAAATTCCGACTGCTCTGGGATGACTACAAGGTTGTAGCAGAAATCTACAACCGTAAACAGTGGAAGCACATTGTTCGAGCCTACAATCGAAGGCTTAAAGATCTTCTTAGCCGAATGGGTACTCCACCCACGGATGAACTAAAGAAACATTGGTTTGTAGAAGGCCTCCACGGAGCATTGAGAAGAAAAATGAAGATAGTTCCGCCCACATCATACATCAATGCATACCATCGTGCTCTAAATCCAGAAAGTGAAAGCAAAACACCAAAGAAGAAGAAGAAGCAGAAGAAGAGAAGTAAATCTTCATCCTCCTCCGAAAGTGATGAATACTTTGACAAGGGAAGCAGTGCAGGCAACGAGGAGGAGCCCAGCAAGAAAGTACAAGCACTCCAAAAAGACTTAGAGCGGATAAGAAAGGAATTCGAATCCATGATGGGAACCAGTGGCCGCATGGAGGAAGGAGAAATCTGGTGTACGAATTGCAAAGAGAAAGGTCATTCAAAGGGAGCGTTCCCCAAAAAGGTAATGTGTGATATCTATCAGGTCCTAGGTCATTCTACAAAGGACTGTCCGTTCAACATGAAGACTAGAAGCCAACAGCTACTATTCACATAGGAACAACCATCCACTTCTAGCACAAACAATGAGACCCAAGGCAATAATAATGCCACATCCGGCAGCTATTGGA
The DNA here is from genome assembly GCA_028749045.1 of Cupressus sempervirens. Lineage (NCBI taxonomy): Eukaryota > Viridiplantae > Streptophyta > Pinopsida > Cupressales > Cupressaceae > Cupressus > Cupressus sempervirens. The sequence goes on along the minus strand of CM053784.1, from coordinate 250,753,819 downwards.
ACAACCACCGAGGAGGATGGAGCAAGAATGACAACAAGAATTGGATACAATATGATTCCAAGGGAAGGCCCATAATCCAATGCTGGGCATGATGGGGCCAATTTGCCAGAGAGTGTCCGAAGAACGACACTCCACAAACATTATGTTAATGGTGTGGTCCAAGGGACCACGAAGATGCTAACTAGCCGAAACAAGTAAACCTCATTAACATTGACGAGGGAAAAGGTCTAGTTATCACCCGCAACCAGGTTAAGAGAGCTACCTATCCTAACCCCCGCACGAAGAAGCAAAGGCTACGAGAGGCACGGGAAGACGTAGAAAAAGCAATGAAGGCTATGAAGGATATGAAAGATGCTATTCCTCGGCAATTGGAGGGAGAGAACAACTTGATCAATCAGATCCTCCAAATGGAGGTGCCCATCAGCGTTCAAGACCTATTACAAGCAATACTGCAACTAAGGACAAGTCGGAGATGAAGGGACAACCAACGATACTAGGAGGGTCGACGACAAATCCCATTTTGCTGACAATAAGCAATAGTCGTCATCCGGTGACGGTCGAGATGGGAATGCTTGGAACCATCATGACGGACACCATCGTGGATGGTGGGTTCGAGGTGAATGTTCTTTTCGAGGAGACGTGGAGGAAATTGGGAAAGCCTACCCTGTGGCCATCCACATTCAACCTACTCGGCATCAACCAACAAGGGATAAAGCCCCTAGGGACCTTGGTGGCTCAACAAGTAATTGTTGGGACGTAGCCATTTGTGTTGGATTTCGTAGTGACCCCCTTGAAGAAAAATTGATATGACGCCATTCTTGGAAGAGGATGGTTGGTGGCTGCGAAAGTAAATCACAACTAGAAGAATATATTGTCAATGGAAAGTGGAGGGCAGAAGTTTATGATTGATCTCCGAACTCAAATGGTAAGTGAAGAAATGGCATTGTTGTCAGAGTTCGAGTCAGACGGAGAACACCGAAGAGATGAAGGAAGAATGGATCCGAATGACGAAGGCGTTTTAGAATAGGAGTGTTCAAGAGACAAGACCAGTGCATTGAATGGACTTTTTCATTAGCAGATGGAAGACTATGAACTCTTCCATACGTACATGCTTGGCTTCAAGGAACCCAAAGATGAGGAGGTATTCCCACCACAATTCATGGAATACAAAGAAGGAAACGCGAAGATCAATGAGAGTCCCACCCATTGCTTTGAAGGAAAAGAGATAAGATATGAAGAGCTGTCCATAGAGGTTACTAATCTTGGAGACACAGAGAATCCGAGGAACATACTTGTGGGAAACGACTGAAACTTGGTACTGAAGACCGCGACATTCCAAATCTTTTTGGAGTACAAAGATGTATTTACATGGACTTACAAGGATTTAAAAGGAATCCTGCCAGAGATGTGTGTCCACCGCATACAGTTGGTACCCACAGCCATACCTGTGCCAAAATGCCCATACAGAATAAAGAAGAATTACGTAGCTCGCATAGATGAGGAAATACAATGAATGCTGGAAGTCGGCATAATATTCAAAGTTCAATCGGCATAATATTCAAAGTTCAAACAAGTGAGTGGATGTCACCAATTGTGACATCGATGAAGGACGGGATTCAAATCCGGATATGTGTAGACTTGCAGTGCCTCGACGCGGTCACAATAAAAAATCCCTTCCCAATTCCGTTCACCGACATGATTCTGGAAGAAGTGGTCGGACACAAGATGTATTCCTTCATGGATGGATTCTCTGGCTATAACCAGATCTCCATTACTAAGGAAGACAAACTGAAAACTACTTTTGTGGTGGAGGATGGAGTGTATGCGTACAATCGAATGCCCTTCAGATTATGTAACACACCTGCCACGTTTTAGAGGATCATTTTGCACATATTCGACAAAATATCAGTAGACAACTTCCGTGCATTTTTGTATGATTGGTCCATTTTTAGTGGATAAGACAACCACATGAAGGCACTTCAGGAATGTATGGAGAGGTGTCGACACGCAAGGCTAACATTGAATCCAAAGAAATGTCAATTCATGGTTCCTCAAGGAAAACTACTTGGGCACATTGTTTACAAGATAGGATTAAAGACCGACCCTAATAAAGTAAGTGTGATAGTGGAAATGGAAGCCCCAACGAAGGTATCTAGAGTTAGGTCTTTTCTCAGGCACATTGGGTACTATAGACGGTTTATAAAGAACCATGCCCGAATTGCTCTGCCCCTGGACAAGTTGACACAGAAAGGAGAACCATACATCTGGACTTCCGAGCAGGAGACCACCTTCACAAAACTGAAGAATAGATTGTTAGGGGCGCCCATATTGGCCTATCCAAACTGGGATAGGGAGTTCCACGTCCACATGGACGCATCAAACTTCGCCATAGGTGCAACGTTGGCACAAATTGGTGACCATGGCCTCAATCACCTAGTGTATTTTGCAAATCGGCTACTGTCAAAAGCCAAGAGAAATTATAGCACCACTGGAAGGGAGGCTCTTGGAATAGTGTACTCGGTACAAAAGTTTAGAAATTAACTATTGGCTACACCATTTACCTTTTACGTACATCACCAGGCGTTGATGTACCTAGTGAACAAACCAATCATCCAAGGCAGAATTAGCAGATGGTTGTTGCTATATAGGAATTCACCTTCACCATCATTGTGCGAACCGGGAAGAGTCGTGTCATTGCCGACCAGCTCTCCCGAATCAGGTCTGGGGAGCCGTCGGAAGGGGTCAATGTTGATTTTTCGGATGTACACTTATTTAGAATTGCCATTCTTCTAGAATGGTACAAATCTATAGGGGAGTATCTATCAACGTCTCAATTTTTGAGAGATGTCGCCAAGCAAACAACGGAAGCTGGTTTTAAGAAGCCGGATTTTTCAACTAATAAATGGTCTTCTCTATAAGATGGGTCCTAATCAAGTACTACAGCGATGTGTAATGGAGGAAGAAGTGCAAAGTGTTCTAAGGGAAGCACATGAAGGTCTGGTAGGTGGCCACATGGGACCCGACACAACCTAAGTTGCCGGTTCGCGGTTCGGTTCCGGGTTCGGGTTCGAGAACCGGTTCGCTGGTTCGACAAAATTTTGAAAAAGGGTTTGGGTTCGTTTGGGTTCGTTAGTACAAAAACATGTAAAAAAAAAATTATTTATTTTAAATATATATATATATACATCTTTACGAAGCATGAGTTAGAATTAGAATGTAGCATAGTAGCATAAACACATTTGAACAACAAAAAACTTTAAAACAGCATAAACAATATAGTAGCAAACCACAGCGATCATTGGAACCCCTAGCGACTAGATCTCTTCCCTTTCATTTAAAAAATTCATAACTGTATCTGATTAGTTTATGCATATCAACAGTAAGTTTTAATAAAAATTTCTTCTTTTCATAAATTTATTTACCAAACTCTTATTATGATTAACATAATCGATTGAACTTGGTTAAAAACTAATTAGATCTAGCTTGCAGAAGGTAAATCCCTTTGACCAGTTGAATATTCTTCAATCTCTTTGGGCACAATCTCCCAAGCACTGATCAACAACAGTAAACTGGAAAAAGACCATTCATGGAGGCCTTTGGATAACACAATCTGACGTCCCAGATTCAATATTCTTTAATACAATTTTTAATATACCTAGAGGAGAAATAATCAGCCAAACAGTGATAGACAATGTGGTAAGTAGCTGCCCCACCTGACCATATTCATGTGACCGTAACTTTCTTCTGCAGGGCAACATTTCCCAATAAAATGTTGTTTATTGTCTAGTGTTTGAAAAATTCATATTGCTACTCAAATAGGCCCTGAAATTCCTCGAAATTGGTCATGGTGGTCGCCACATGTTGAGCATCTTCTCTTGTGGGTGTCTCAAATTTAGTAGCATTTTGATTCAAATAGAAAGTGTTTTACAGCTAGGGATTACTCAACACTAAAAAACTGTGGCATTGTAATGCCTAACAACCCAGACCCAAGATGTATCAACATGAATTAAATTAAAACATGCTGTAATGTGGAAAATTTATATGTGGTTCTCCTGGGTTTGAACCCTGGTCCGAAATTTTATATGTGGTTCTCTTTGGTTCGAACCCTGGTTCGAACCAGATTGAACCAGGCCTCCAAAAACGAACCCAGGTCGAACCGGACCAGAACCACGAACCGGTTCGAACCGGTACGTGGTCCGGAGGGGGGGGGGAGGTACCCGTGCAACTTAGGACACAACATCACGAAAGGTTCTACTTGTCGGGTTATGGTGGCCCACACTTTACAACGATGCACGGGAATAGCGGTTGAGCTGCAATACATGCCAGAGAGCCGGCAAACCACTCAAGAGGGACTTTATGCCATTAAACCCATCCCATGCCTAGGAGTTGTTTGAACGTTGCGGACTAGACTTCGTCAATCCACTAAAGGTGAGTAGGGCTCGGCGCTGCCGATACATAGTGGTAGCTACGAAATATTTAACAAAGTGGGTAGAGGCACGGGCACTACCCGACAATTCTGCAATCAGTTGGCTAAGTTCTTGTATGAACCAATCATCACAGATATGACATACCTATTCAGTTGACAAGTGATAGAGGAAGCCACTTTATCAACCACATGATCAGATTATTGACAACGGAATTCAAGATTTTTCATTCATTGTCAAGTCCCTACTACCCACCAGCCAATGGCCAGGTGAAGGCCACAAATTAAATTTTGGTGGCCATCATATACAAATCATGGGGCGTCAAACAGGCACACTGGGAGGAGAAGTTGCCTTCGGCATTGTGGGCCTATTGTACCACATTCAAAGTCACAACGGGATAGATGTCGTTCTAGTTGATGTTTTGCCAAGAAGTTGTGGTACCAGCCAAATTTATGGTCCCAAGTCTGTGAATTGCAATCGACAATAGACTCGAAAATATGGAGAGTTTACGAGAACGCCTATATCAATTGAACAAACTGGATGAATGCAAATTAATAGCGCAATGGATGACAGAGGTGGCACAGACCCATCGAAAGGCATGGCACAACAAACACTTGAAAAAGACGAGATTCCAGCCAGGCCAACTCGTGCTTCGGTGCAATGGCTGCAATGAGATAAACCAAGGCAATTCAAGGTTAAATGGCTTGGACCATATAAAGTGAGAGAAGTCGATGACAATGGATCCATAAAACTATGGACCTTGGACAGGCACAAAATTTCCGATGCCATCAATGGATCAAAGTTAAAAATTTATTAGGAACGATAGGGACACGAAGTAAGAAATCATCGCAAATTAGACTTTGGTGATTATTAAAAAAATTAATTTTTAAAAAAAAATTGTAGATTAAGTCCCGCGGACACGTGTGGCCACAAACTTAAATACATGTCGCGAGGGGAGCTTAAATACATGTCGCAAAAGTTATAAATGTATGTCGTGGAAAGTTTTTTTGCCAAGGTTAATCAACAACACGAAGTAAAGCTACGGGTTGGATAGAGAGTTTGCCGGAAAAGGAAAAGTGTATGCTGAAGAGAGAGAAAGGCAGTCTACGATAGCAATATTGATGCCAGTATCCAAGAAGAGCATCCACAAGAAATCATAAAAAGAGTATCCGCTGAAGGAGAAAAGAAAGAAGCCACGTTTTGGGGGTAGGAACCATATTTCAAAGCATTGCGCTCGCGAGAAAGAGAAGAATATCCGCAGGGAAGTAAAAGATAACAAAGGCATTCAGCGTGGGAACCATTGCCACTGGAGCACTGCCGCAGAAGACAAAAAAGAGAGAGAGCAAACCCTAACCATTTCTTTTGGTTACATTAAAGGACAAAACAAAAGACCGTTACTATGGAGTCCGTAGGGAAAAGAAAGCAGTGGAAAAATCAGTTTAAGGCAAATATGAAAAAGAATGCGAGTGTTAACTTTTGGAGTCCGAGTTGCAAGGCCGACAGCATCCACTAGCAAGAAGCAGAAAGTGAAGGCAAACCTAACACACCTCACAATTTAGTTTGAAGGGTTGAATTGCAGTGAGTGCCAGAAGTGGTGGCAAGGGATTGCAAATATAGATTTAATCAAACAAATTCTGATACAAGCACAAGTACATTGGGCAATACAACTCCCGGTATTTTCCATTCAACTGTTTGAATCGATCTTAAGAACCATGACAGAAATGTACAACAAGAACAGCAAAACAAGTACATTTTTTTACAAGATGCATAGTATGACAGTCTCTTTCAAACCATGAGATTTCAGTAGAGTTTTTGGCATTCCTGGCCAAGGAGGTCGCAAAGTGGAAACCAAGAACCACAAGTTGCCGCACGAACGTAAGGAATATTGGGTGAAATTGGTGGACCACGATCTCACACCAGAGGAAATGGAGTCTATGGTGAAGGGTGCCAAGAGCTGAGGACTAAGGAGAGATTTCATTCGAGAGGGCCATTGGAGATGTATTATGGATGTAATTAAAAGCAAGTTGACGGGGGCAAGTAGGGCCTCAGATATCACCTTGCCTCAAATTACATTCATAAACGGCATCGTGAATGGTACCGTGTATGATTGGGCCACAGTCCTCACCGAAAGGATGGAGGAGTTTATAACATTATAGCATCAAACCTTTTTCATGCCACCTCATGCCATCAACTTGTTTCTGGAAGCAACCCTTCATCAAGTTCTAGTAGACGACTTTGAAGTTCCACCGAGGGGAAGTTGGTGCCAAGAGAACTTCCAATATTCTATTGGAGACATTTTGATATGGGTGGAACCACGGCCAATCAAAAGAAAGTATTGTAGGGATTGGAAGCATACGAGGACACAAACATCGAAATGGAGGAGCCCACTAAGAGTAGTGGAGCCGATTAGCCCACTAAGAGTAGTGGAGCCGATTTCAAGGAAAAGAGTACCTCGGCAGAAGTTGGGAGCAACACAACGATTGGAGGGTCCACATTTTCACCCCTCCCCAATTGCCAACTTCGGCACACTTGACAGCCACTACCTCGCTCATTCCTCCATTTGGCCAGGGACATGCGACAAATGTTATGACTCCACAAATGCCCACAACAAATGTTATAGCTCCACGTAATGTTTCACTAGATCCAGTTGCACCAACAGTGCCAGCAATGCCAATAGCAGAGATAGTGGAGATGCACGCGCCAGAGTCCGAACCCCAGGTTCAACTAGATGTGATTGGCTCTGACACTGTGGTCACCATATCTTCCTCTTTGTTGTCTGAAGCCCATCCAACCCCGCCAGCACAGCCAATCGAGAGCATTTTGATGACACAGGTAGCACAGCTTGAGAAGATTGAAGTGATGGACAGAGCCAATGCATTCCTACGACAGTAGTTCCAAATCATTCCTACAGAGGTCGGTCCCTCCATTCAGTCCTTGAGGCATGGAGAGGTATCCCTAGGAGCAGCTGCCATATTAGAGCCACAGGAGGTGGGAGTACCACAGTCTGAGGATGCGCCCAGAGAGGAGGCGGCACCGGATGTGGACGTGGCTGCTGCAGAAGAGGCAGAGATGGATACCGATAGGGAGTGGAACATCGACGATATGGGAAAAGAGGATTATGGGTCGGATAGGGATAGATAAAAGGCATACATCAAAGCCATGCAAGTTGTGATGGAGAGAGGACGCATTGTGGCATATTAGGCTTTGACTTGTAGGAAGAAGTTACATTTGATCCGAGTCTATACTCGAGGGGTCTGTCCTGAGCGTTTTCCCTCCTACTTTGAGGCCAGGGGATGGCCAGCAGCGGAAACACCGAAGATGTTGGTTGATTGGGCTATCGAGCCTGAGTTGGGACCGTGCAACACTCCTGTGGAGAAGCTGGCATACGAGAAGTGGAGGTATATAAAGGCATCAACTATGCTCATAGTTAGGATAAAGGCGATATATAAAGGCGTCCACGTTGGTTATAAACCAAAATGAAGTGTTAAGGTATTGTTAGGAAAACTTATATCTGTGACACAGGCAAAAGGATGAATAACTAGGGCCATAGGCTCACCCAGCTATCCAAACCACCCTGCCAGAGTTAACACAACGAAAACGAACACAAAGAACAGCAACCAAAGGAGGTAGAAGAGAGAAACACTTTATTGATTCATCAAAATATCTTCATACATGCCCAGCTGTAAGGCCTTCTGGATTATGGCCAATTACAAATACATCCACATTCCAAGATCCAACTGTAAATTTGCACTTTCAGTTTTGCTCTCTCTAATCTGCTCTCTAAAAACTTTTTCCTTCTAAAACTTCCTTAGCTCTAAGCCTAAACTCTCTATTTATACTTGCCAAAACCGCTTACAGAACATTCTAGAACATTACATAAGAGGAAGGTCGACCCAACAACGGTCTAGACTCATCCCAAGGCAAGATCTTAACATAAATGTCGCGAATAAAATAAATCCCGCAAGTCGGCTCGCAAAATCACGTCCAAATACTGACACTCGGCATACACAGGGTAACTCGGCACATGAAGGAATTGCTACAATAACTCAGCACATGAAGGAATTGCTACAGTAACTCGGCACATGAAGAACTACTAGGCACATGAAAGAATTGCTAGGCACATGAAGGATTGCTAGGCACATGAAGGAATTGCTAGGTGAACAAAATGAGTAGGATAACAAGGCAACCTAGGATGCTCCTGCATCAATCTGCCTTTCAAAATACCTATAGTTTAACTTGTGAAACAAATATATAGTTCATATCAAAACCTAATGTGGCATGTAAGTCGTAGTCAAACACATATCAACTTAGTGGATTAATTAACTTTTTTTTAAAATGTGTTTTTGCCCTTCTATGGGCATGACACCTATACTGAAGCTCAGTTGACAAAGTGTCTGAATCTGCAATTGCAAGTTGAGTTTCCTATTCTTGGCAACAGTATATTTTGAATTCTACACAGAATAGACCTTGCTACTGTTTCAAAAGCACAAATTCAAACCGTGCTACTGTTTCAGATTGAACTTCAAACAAGCACCTTTGCTCTCTGCTACAGATCTCCAAATTCTAACTCGCTGAAATTTATTTGCATATCGCTTCAATTTATACCTGGCAATATTTCACTCACAAGTCTTCTTTACTTTTTAGAGTTTAGAATCTTAGAACAAACTAGAATTGATCTTCAAGACACATAACTCATTTCATTTTCTTAGCCATACTTCTTCAGCCAAGGATATAACCAATTTTCATCCACCATACTACCTCAAACGAATGAGACACATAACATATATATCTGTTTGGTTTCAACTTAATGCAATTACCAAACTCTTCCAATTCTGTTGCTTCCGTCAAAAAATCCTTTAAAAAAATCCGGTTAATAAAATAATAACCTTTGGTAAGAATAACAAACTCCAAACTTGTCGCCAATGCAAAGATGAATAATTTCTTCAACTATTGCAATGTCAGTGTCCTATGCGGGGTGTGCCTCGTGGGGAAAATTTGGGGAATCGGCCAGTTACTTTTGTTCACCCGTGAACTATAGAGCTGCAATTCTCTTACCTCCAGAGGTTGTGCGTTAAAGTATGATTGACACCTATCTCCTTGGTTCGCACTGAACCTGGTGGGTAACATCTTTGCCAGGAACCCATAAGTTACTTTGAACGCATATTTGCAGTTAATTTTTTTGCCTATACTGCCACATATTTCTAGATTACTCGATGCTATAAAAAAAAAACAAAAAAAACCTCAGACGTTGTTTCTAGAATTCTATTTTCTTGACCTCCTTTAATAGTTATAGAGACCATGATGGAAATTGATTGTGTGCTTAATAATCCAATCGTAGTTTGGATGTGTATTCCATTGTAATGTTCTCATGCCCGTGAAACAAAACTCCGGCTACACAATATCCCCTCTATTAATAACACAAACCTGGCCGACTATTTCAGCCTAGCATTTTTTAAATGAATCTTCAATAAATGAGTGTACATGCATGTCGATAGAGACCCTTCTTGTGAATGTCGTTTCTATTTCCCGCTTTCACCAATAGGAGGATGCCAATATGGATGGTCAGCTATACTAGTTACGATAGCCTTAAGACTCGTCAAGTCCCACGGCCTTTGTTCCAAACACTGCATATGTAGTCACCCATATGAAAACCGACTCTAGAGAATCTGGTGAATAGTGTAGCGCACGATGAGATTATTGGTCCTGGCCTTTCCGTCCAAGTTTTGCAACTCTCACTCAACCAGCCGTAGCAGCCTTTGTTGGTCCTACAAGAATTCTGTATTTCCTGAGACCATCCACAGCTTCAGCTATGTAGGGCATATTCTATTAAAATTCGACACCCAGAGTTGACCAAATCCAACGTATCGGCATGATTGAACTCATTTTGTATCGCACATGGGAATGCTATATCACATTTCTCCCTCCATGGTTTTGCCTCATCCAAGTACTTGGCTCTTTTCTATGTTTTGAGATATTCCCTTAAGCTTCGTTGTTGGACCTTAATTTGTTTCAAAAGATCCAACTTGACAAGGTCAAACCCATCCTCACCAAGCAAATATCCTCTAGAATCTATATCTGATGTGTTCCAACAAAGATAAATGGTCTCAAAGCTTACTGTCACAAATTATTTACCTTAGCATGGAAACTCTTTTCATTAAATTAATCCAAAAAAACTCTGTTAATGTGCGAACTCTCAAACCTTTAACATTTGCAACGCAAGCAATAGAAATTCCCAAAACCCAGTTTGGACTATGTCTTAAGTAAAAGTTCCAATTAAAATCCTCTCAAATAAATAATTCTCAGCTCTGAGGGAGAACTCTAATGAAATCTTTCTGCAAATATTTTTTGAATAACCCCACAGGGTGGTAGGAAAAACCAGCTCTGATACCACTGAAATATCCCAAACCAGATATTTACTAAATTTCCCTTTCAACAATATAGTCAGAACCATAAAATCTAGGCCGAAGGTTCTCGGATCCACTCTTCTTCAAGGAACTCTGCCTATAAGGTTGGAGACGTAGGTAAACCATGTCGCCCAACTCAAAACTCTGCTCTATCCAATGGCGATCAACATACATATTCTACTGATTTTGAGCCTATAGGATATTCTCCCAAAGAGATCAGAGGATGTCCTATTGATCCTGTATTCAATCTCCAGCTAATGGTGCTCTGTTGTCCTGTAAGGCCAGATCTATGAATGATAGAGGTTTGCTACCATAGAGGGCCCGAAATGGTGTCATTTGGATGGACATGTGCTAGGGGTAGTTGTAACAGTACTCCCCTAAATATAACCATTTAACCCAAGCTCTCTGTTGCCCTACTACATAGTTCTGGAGATAACCCTCCACCCACTTGTTTACTATCTCAATTTGCCTGTCCATTTGTGGATGATAACTCGTGCTAGGTGTCAACTCTGTACCTGCCAATCTAAATAATTCTTGCCAAAAAGTGCTGAGAAATCCGCTATCTTTGTCGCTCACTATGGTCCAACGTGGACCATGTAGACAAAAAACCTCTCAAAAAAATACCTCAGCTACTTGAGAGGCCGACCAATCCACTGCTATAGCGTAGAAATGAGCAAACTTCGTCAATCTGTCCGCAAACACAAAAATGGAATCTTTGTTCTGCACTCTCAATAATCTTGTAATGAAATCCATGGAAATACTCTCCCATTTTTGTGTTGGAATAGGGAGAGGCTGTAATAATCTGGTTGGGAAATCGTGCTCCAACTTGTTCTGCTGACAAGTCTGGCATTCTCTGACATGCTGAAAGATATCGTCCTTGAGGCCCTTCCAAGAAAACCTTTCTCTCACCTGCCTATAGGTTTTAAAGAAACAAGAGTCTCCATAATTTTTCCCTTGAACTTTAGACTTTGGCACAAGATAGATCCTATCCTTATAAAAAAGGCATCATCAATTACCTTGTACCTATTGTCCTGGAGCAGCCCATCCATGATCTGACAAGCTTGAGTATTCTTAGAATACTCAACCAGCAACTGGGACTTCCAATCTGTTGATATCTCTGAAATGACACAACACTCGACTACTGAAGGTCTCCTAGAAAGTGCATCGACAACTATATTGTTCTTACCCTTGACATTCTCAATGTCAAAATCATAGGCCTAAATCTTGCTGACCCACTTTTGCTACCTTTCATTGAGATCCTTTTGTTCTAAGAAATGTCGCAAGTTGTTGTGGTTGCTCTTAACCGTGAATTTGCCACCCACCAAGTACTGTTTGAACTTGGCTAAAGCATGCATAATAGCTAGCATTTCCTTGTCATAGGTGGAGTACAATCTCTCACTGTCTTTAACCTTCCGACTCTCCTAAGCTAGTGGATGCCTATCCTGCATCAGAACTGTGCCAATTCCGCTCTCTAAAGCATCACAAACTAAGACAAAAGGATGAGAGAAGTTGGGAAGTGCCAAAACTGGGCATGTGCTCATCACCTTCTTTAGTTTACCAAAGGTCACCTTTGCATCATCTATCCACCTGAATGCCCCTTTCCATGTGAGATCGGTGTAGGAGCTGCTATCTGAGAGAAAACTTTAGTGAACCTCTTGTAATAAGAGCAAAGACTGAGGAAGCCCCTCAAATCCAACACATTGGTGGTGGCCAATCTAGGATCACTTGTATCTTTTCCTGGTGTACCTTCACCCCATCTGCACCAGTCACGTGTCCAAGGTAAAGAATCTTAGTCAATCCGAACTCACACTTAGATTCCTTCACAAACAATGAATGCTCCTCCATAATGCTAAATATCTCATCTAGGTGTTGCAAATGCTCCTCCCAAGTTCTATTGAAAACTAGGATATCATCAAAGAATACCAACACGCTCTTGCGCAACTGTTTTCTAAAAATATGGTTTGTACATGACTGAAATCTGGCAGGCGCATGGGTGAGCCCAAATGGCATAACCAAGAACTCAATAGTGTCCATAGTGGTGTCGGAAAGTTGTCTTATGCACATCCTCCTCACAAACCCGTATCTGATGGTATCCAAATCTAAGATCTATCTTCGAGAAATAAACTGCCACATGTAATTCATCTAATAACTCATCAATGCGAAGAATAGGGTACCTATTCTCAATGGTCCTCTTGTTGAGAGCATAGTAATCAATACATATGCTAAGAGTGCCATCCTTCTCCAAAACCATCGAAGAAGCAAAAAGGTTGGAGTTGGGTCTAATGTGTCCCATGTCTAAGAGTTCCTTAATCATCCTTTCTATTTCCTCTTTATAGTGACTGCGTTGACGATAAGGAGTGGTAATGACGAGTTTGGCGCCCTCCTCTAACTCAATGATATGCTCAAACCCTCTACTAGGGGAATACCCGATGGTATGTCTTCGAAAACCCTCTTGTGGTTATCAAGCACTAGCTGAATGTCAACATGAAACTGTTATCCTAAACCTAATGAAGCCTTAGAGGAAATGAAACAGTGTGCTTCCCACCCAATGTCATCATGCCTCATAATAGCCTCCATCCTGTGAGCTGAAATCAACCTAGGTTCACTCTTGGGATGGCCTTGAGAATCACATGGCTGTCATCCTATAAGAATTCTAATTGCATCTTATCATTATCAACTATGTACCTACTGATAGTCTGCAACCACTGTCTTTCCAACATGGCATCTAATCCATCCAAATCAACAACATAATCTGCCTCTAGAAGAAAGTCATCAAAGTAAATTGAAAGTCCTGGCACTTTCCCTGTCCACCTCAATCTATCACCTCCTGCTACTCTAACTTTAAACTCAAGTATATCATCAACCTATAACTTCCTCTTTGAAATCCAACATGTGCTTATGAAGTTATGTGATGCACCTGTATCTAAAAGACACACAATACGCTGCCCTCTAACTACACCCTTCAAGCGAAAGGGGTGACCCGTGGGATCGTTAGAAAGGGAAGCTATGACAGGAGACTATTCCGGAGTGGATTTCTTCTTCCTCTCTTTAGGAGGTTGCTCCTCACTTTCATTCTCATCACTGCCCCCTTGTTGCTCATCCTCCTCTTCCAACAGAACCTCAACATAATGTATTTTACCTTAGCCAAGGCATCTGTGATCCGGTGTCCATGGCTCCATACAAGTGAAGCATAGCTTCTTCCTCCTAAGTTCATTCCATGCCTCAAGGTCCAATTTGGGAGGGGTAGTCTTATGTTGGTTCTTGTTCTTCTGGAACAAAGTAGACCCCTTATAAGGTTTCTTAGGAGGTTGTAGTATCGAAGGTGAGTCTAGATCATGTGAGATCTATTTTAATAGCATCATCCAAAGCATCTGGTTTAAACACCTTAACCAAACCTCTAAATTTGTCATGTAAGCCATCAGTGAACAGCATTACCTTACGTTATTTTGTCATATCCAAAACCATCACCGAGATCCGCTAAAACTCATCAATGAAGTCATCTAGAGATCCACCTTATCGCAACTGTAAATCCCCGTAGTAAACCTCAATGTCCTTCCTGACAAAACTGGTGATCAACTTAGAGTTGAAAATCTCGTAAGATGTAATGAGAACATGATCCTAGGTGACCAACCCATGATGCCACCAATCTTATGTTGCTCCCTCTAAATGCATTGTGGCGAATCTAATGACTTCTATCTCCGACATGGGCTTAAGTGTCAGGTAGGTGTCTAGCATGTGAATCCAAGCTCTAGCGGATGTCTTACTGCTGTCATCAAAAGTGGGAAGAGATAACTTGTTCATGGCATGCTTCAAGTCCCTATTTTGTGCCCTATGCCTCCTATCCAGTTGTGGTCTTTATGTCTCCCTTTTTTGATTCATGTATTGAACAAAGGTCAAATTTTGTTTAATCTGATCCAAGAACAAATCCTATTCATCGTACATAGCCATAACATTATCTGGAAGTAAGCCCAGAGCTGTGAATTGCCGCTACTTCTTCCTCCACATTATTCTCAGCAAAAATAGGCATCAGTGACCTGTCAGTGTTTCATGTGACCTGTCAATGTTTCGTGGGACCTGTCAGTGTTTCGTGTGGGGACCCTAGCAGCTCGGGGTGATCCTGCCACACTACTACCTCCACTGTGATGACTCGGTGCTCTCCTACGAAGAGGAGCTAGCTGCTACATAGCACCTATAAGCTGCTAAAGTGCAGTAGCGATATTATTTTGTCCATCTCTAATAGCCCACAAGGTTTCCCTCACTTCCCTTTCCTGTTCATTCTCCTCGTGTGCCATTTGAATGATCTGTAATTGTTCAAACTATTCAACCTATTCACCCTGTTCAATTTGTTCAACCTGTAAGCTTGTCCCAAATGTTAACTCCTCGTCAACTGTATAACTATACTCAATGTCAATTTGATCTGAAGATCCTACCTGTTCAAGTCAGATGTGACTAAATTTATAAGGTTTCCTATTCATGCCTATCTGGCATTTCCCTATTTAAATCAGCTTGCAACGTAATAACTCACCCACAAGTCAGCAGGTCTTATGGCTCTGATACCACTGTAAGATTCCCCTTTTGATTTGACAAAAGAAATTAAACTTTGACTAATGGAATTTTGACAAACAGTTTGTGTGCAACCCGAATATGAAAACGTTGATACTATTGTAGCATCCCTTGGACGGTTATTCGCAAAATTTCATGGAATAGCTACCCAAACAAACGAGTTAATGACTTCAAAGAAAGTGCATTATTAGTGGCATGAGAACATTAATTTGCATGGAAAGAGCAGTATTGATTACAACAATGACAGAAAATATAAATCTGATATGCAGGAAACAATGGACCGAACTCCTAATTCATATAGAAAGTTAACATGACACACATAGCAAATTTGATATGCAAAACCAAATGAGTGTATACAGACCCGATTTCACCAACAAAGGATGTCGTGGTCGGGAGTCAAGCATACTTGTTACTGTCGCATCCTGTTCCCTGTCAAAGCCATTCTGGAGTTGCTCTCTGATTTAGTCCCAATGCTCCACACTAATACCAACGGGTCACTGCCTGTATCTGTTCTAACCTATAGAAGTTTACGTGTTGGAGTACGAGGGACTCGACAGACTGAGTAAGATGTCATAGAAATGTGATAGTCAATCCCCATGGTGACTATGTTGAATAACCACGAGTGTAGGAGGTGACGGCTTGGTTCAGCCAACTCTCACGCAAAGCCACAATGCACCTGTGAATGTTACCTCTGTTACGCGGGTGGTGGCTAAACTGTCCTCCTTAGTTGTCGTCTCCAACATCAAACTGCTTGTTGATAGCCTTATACCAATAAACTGTCTCAAGAGACCTCTCAGCTGACTGTGCTCTTCTATCTTCTATTAATCTCACAACAATTTCATGCAGCCTCCAACAAATAATTGCTAATTCCAATCTGATTGAGAAAGGTGAGATACTAGCGCTACATCCAGCCTCTCAATTTTCCTTAAGGGGTTTCGTCCTTAAGAAGACCTGTCACATTTAAGCAACTAGGATTAACTTCAAAATATAGATATATTTCATGGTCTGAATCTCAATGTAGCTCTTTGCTTTTATAACCTCGATATGAGGGGAAATACCCACAACTAGGCAATGTGAGATAAAAGTCATTTTCATCTTTTAGTCACTTAAGTTAAATCTGTTATAAAATGACTTTAAGTCATAAAGTAACTTTATAATTCAACTTTATAAAATAAAGTGGCTTAACTATAGGAAGCTCCACACTTAAATATCTCCCCAAATAGAATCATGTAACTGGCTGGCATCCTCAAAATAGACCAACAAGGCGCCAGAAAGCCTACCCTATCCTCAAATAATTAAATTCGCATAACCATAACTAAAGTTTAGATAAGTTTAATGAATGGTCAAAAGGCATGAGATGAAAAGTTGGAACACTTGCAAACATGAGATATGAAAGGGATAAGAGAACTTCATTTGAAGCGGAGGAAGAGGAAGAGAAAAGGGAAGAAGTGAATCAAGAAAGAATAAGTAGAGAAGAATACAAGGAATTGACTCCTTCAAAAGGCAAAAGCTATGAAGGGTTGTCACTCTTTTTGACAGTTGAAATTATGAAAGGTTGCGACTCTCCCAAGTGGTACAAATGATGACAGTTTACGACTCTTTCGTAGGATGGTAATTGTGAAAGGTTGTGAGCATTACAAAGGGGAAGACATGGTGAAGAGATGTAACATACCATACATTGGAAGATATAAAGGGAAGAAGGTTTCATTTGAGAAGGACAAACAAGGGAGATCAACTAGGAAATAAATTTATTATTCTCCTTACAAAGCAAATGTTGGATATCCACCTTATAGAGGAATAATAAATGTATTATTATTGAGCTCTTGATATTGGATATACTCCTTACAGAGCAAGATTGGCCAACGATCATACTAGAAAGTGCCTCCCATACTTTCACAAGTAGTCTCAAGATGATTGTGTTGGAGGTGAATTAAGTCTTAACAATCTTTTCAAAAAGATTTTGTGTACGTGTGTAAATATTGGGAGTGCATTAGGTCTTAAAAATCTTTTTGAGAAGATTATATATTGTGAGTGATATGTATAGAGAGAGAAATATATATATATATATATATATATATATGTACATGTATATATATATATATATATATGTGTACATGTATAGTTATATATATAATACATATATACATATACACACACATATGTATATGTATAGTCTTAACAATCTTTTTGAAATGATTGTATATAACTATACATATAAATAAATGTATAATATATGTGTATATATATCAACTCTAATATATACATATATGTGTATATAATCTTTTCAAAAAGACTGTTAAGACTTAATTCACCCCCAACACAATCATCTTGAGGCAACTTGTGAAAGTATGGGAGGCACTTTCTAGTATGATCATTAGTCAATCTTGCTCTATAAGGAGCATATTCAATATCAAGAGATCAACAATATTACACAAATGATCATTGATGACACAGTTGGATTGTGTAGAATAGCTTCTTAGTTTCACCAAGCCCGTTTTGAGAGCATGATATGCTTTACGAACGTAGATAAGTTGTTCGATCCCAAAATCATTGTTTGCTCTTATAGGAATGAATCCAATTCAAAGCGAAGGAAATTGCAGCCTGTATGGGATCAGTCAACTCATCAACAAAATGTAAGTGATCAACTACTAAGAGTGGATATTCTCTTCTTCATTTCAAGTTCGACTAAACCCAAGAGGGTGTTTCATAGAGGTATTCTTAACAAGATTGATCACAACTAATTATAGACAGCACTACAATAGTACCTAATGTATGCTTTAGCCCCGACGGTTGTTACTAGACCAAAAACTAATCTAGTACACTTGAAAGGTCTTGTAAGTTAACAAAGACATCCTTGCACAACTACAAGATGTAAGTATGGAAATATGGTTCTTGAAGATGAGGACACGTATGGCTGACTATATATGCTTCCCTCAATGATCATTAATTTATGAGTTGCATAAAAACTAATGACCTAATCCTAAATTTTTGGTGTAAGATTTTTTTCATTTTGAGTGTCTATGATCACAAACTATTTTTGATAAACAAAGTCACAAATACCAAATGACACAACACAGGGAAATCACAATAAAATATAAGTTATGCATATATGCATTTAATGATCCCTCTTCAAACTCCAAAAATCCATACGTGATAAAGAACAAACCATTTCAAACATGGATTTCAATGACAATATGTTCGAGACATTTATCAATTTTTTATCACAGTCATACTAGTAAATGTAGCAAGAGAAGAACCCTAAGAATTCATGTCACGTGCAAGATTCACTGAATATCTATATGTGGCCAAGTAGACATTCAATTATAGATATCAATTACAATACATCCTTGTGATCTACAAAATATTTTGCTTTGTAGGCAACTAAAATTCCAAGATTTGAGACCCTAGGCAAACCTACAATCTTGCAGAAATGCAAAAAAATGGCTGACCTTTTGTTTGTAGATGTACAGCATTTCGCTTGGTCACTCAATTGCTAGTAGATATCAACAAAGAATTGGAGTCTAATAAATGGTGGACATAAGAGCAAGAAAATTCCATGAAATATATTGAATGGGTAGTCCAAAATTAGCACAGGGGGCATAAAAAGTTGAAACTCAACACTACATTAATGACTACATTACCATTGTCATATTCTACTACTGAAATTTGCATATGAATATGCACTACTAAGATGAGCAATGGCCTTTAGGGAAGAAAATCTTCTTGGAGTAGTTGTAGAAGTCAAATCAAGCCATTAATAATGCCCTAGGCAGATCTAGGGAGTGAGGGAAGCAATCTAGAAAAAATGTGAAAATCTGGGATTTCAAGGTTGTTGACATATTCAATCTATTCTAAATCTAATTGATGTTCTAAGAAAGCTTGGAAAGCCGAAAAGCTGCCAATGCTCGTCCTTTTAACTATTGGTAATTTTGAACATTCTAGAACTCTATTGTCATTTTGACAATTTCATGAGCTTACAAACTTGCTAATGCACAATCTTTGAAATCTTCAGTTGGAACTTTGAGTATAAGCTTTATCGACTCTTAACATCCCCTCACAACAAATCTCAACAATTTAGCAATCAGGAACTTGAAAAGCCACCAATGTCAAAATTGGGTAGCCTTCGTTCAAAACTGTAGGCTCAAAGTGAACTTTTTCGACAAGTTCAAAGGTTCAAAACCTTAAAAGCCTCCAACACGCATGTTTGTTGCCACTTAGAAGAGTTTTTGAACTTTTGAAAGTATGATAAGTGAAAGGACCTGTTGTCGAGGATCAAGGATTGAGTGTACTTCATGAGCCATGCTCTATTAAATTATTATTATAATGTTTCTAAATGGTCATCTTAGTTACTTTGGGAAATCTTTATTTCGTGTTTCCGTTCGTGATTATTTCACTTAGAAACATCTTCTTGTAACCTATTATAAATAGACCCTTTCATCTCTTATGTATATCTCAATTTACAATAAGGTATCAAAGCGAGCCAAAAAAATTGAGAGAATCTTTTTCAAAAAACAAAAAATAGAAAAAATTGTGGATACCTAGAAAATACACTAAATTGAGGGTTTATTCAATTGTATTTTCTTTCTGCATATCATTTTTTGTTCGCACCATTTCCTCTGAAAATTGTGTGGCCTTTTATTGGAAATCATGGCTTATGCGATTCACTTGTTTTGTTTTACTACATCTTACCTCATCAAAGGTTTTTCTGTAAATCATGTTTTATTGCAAAGCCATGTCCATCATTTTTCCTCTCAATATTGTGTTGTTGTGGTCAAAACCACACAATGTTTTTTCATGCCTTAGACTAATGGTTTAAGACACTTTTTTTGGCGCATGAAAGTTGCAATTGATCATGATCACTGCATTTTCATTTTGCTTGCAAAAAGATTCTTCCACGGCCCATGTTTTCATTTACACTAAATTGAGGGTTTACTCAATTGTATTTTCCTTTTGCATCAATTTTTGTTTGTAGTATTTCCTATAAAAATTGTGTGGCCTTTTATTGGAAATCATGACTTATGCAAATTGCTAGTTTTGTTTTACTGCGTATCACCTCGTCAAGGGATTTTTTGTAAATCATGTTTTATTGCAAAGCCATGTCCACCATTTTCTCTCTCAATATTGTGTTTTTGTGGTCAAAACCAGACAATGATTTTTCATGCCTTAGACTGATGATTTAAGATGCATTTTTTGTTGCACGAAGGTTGCAATTGGTTGCAATCGCTTCATTTACATTTTGCTTGCAAAAGGAATCTTTCATGGCTCATGTTTGCGTTTATACTAAACTGAGGGTTTATTCAATTGTATTTTCTTTTTGCATACCATTTTTTGTTCACACCATTTACTCTTAAAGTTGTGCGGCCTTTTATAGGAAATCAAGGCTTATGCAAACTATTTGTTTTGTTTTATTGCATATCACCTCATCAAGGATTTTTCTGTAAATCGTATTTATTGCAAAGCCATGTCCGCCATTCTCAATGTTTTGTTTGTGTGGTCAAAACCACACAATGTTTTTTCATGCCTTAGACTAATGGTTTAAGACGCATTTTTTGGCACACGAAGATTGCAATTGGTCGCAATCCCTACATTTTCATTTTGCTTGCTAAAGGATTCTTTCATGGCCAGTGTTTATGACCTTTTTTGCACACCACCCAATGACGATTTCATTGCTTGTGGATTTGAAGCCAAGGTCCATATGTTATATGTTTACCATGAGGGGTTTCCAAACACCTGGTTTTCACGCTAGTCAAAGCCCATGAGGGTTTTGGCAATTCATCTTGATTCACGGCCTACAATTTTCTACAATTTGTGGCTAGGGTTTGTATCAAGATTGTGGGTTTCTTCTATTCCGATCAGCTTTGATTTAGTACAATTTTCCAAAAAAATGTGGTGTTTTTCATGGGTTTTGTGCAATTTTTTCCCAAAAATCATAATTTAGTTTGTAAAAGGGTTTTACTTAATTTTTCCCAAAAAATTGTGGTCATGGGTTTAAAAATTATTGTTCATTTTTATAATCTTTTCCAAAAATAATTATGTATATATGTATGTATGTATGCATGCATGCATGTATGTATGGAAAGAAACACAAGAGATATACAAAAATAAACCATTCCATAGCATGATACTTAACCATTGATAGTTCAAATTGAAATAAGAAGAGAGCCTAGCTGCAAACAAAATGAGAAAAATTTGAGGAGAACGAGCAATGAATGACCTTTTTTAGGGCTGTTTTAGGGTTTAGGAGCAAAAAACAAAAAAAAAAATCCAATTAACACATGCTTTTAAAAGTCACTAAAGTGACTGGGCATTGAAAAAGTCATGGGTGCTCTCCAGATGCACCCAAATGTTGTTAGGGCACTCTTGGAAGCATCCCAAGCGCATCCACAAACACTAGGCATGCTTCATGAGAGCACCAGTGCAACATCCAAAACCACCGGCACATCCTAACACACCAACATCAGCACCCTAGGTTTTTGGGAGAGAATTGGTATCTTAGATTAAAATCATAAAACAAAACTCAATACAACTAGCTCACTAGCTCATAAAAACACAAAGACTTGGTACAAAGCGGTTATTTAATAAATCTCTTAATTGTATTGAGCTAAAGAAAGCCTATTTTTTTAATAAAAATGCATAAAAGATAGTTAAGTAAGAATGTGAGCTGCATTGTGGTACCAAACCAAAGAAATTCTCAATACATCTTACTTCAAAATAAAAAAATATGAGGTCATAGAAAATTGAATCATGAATTTGACACAAATGTTTATACTGCCTAGTTCAGAATGTCAAATGTGTGGCTTTATAATGCATCTCTTAGTCATTCCAAACTAAATAAGGCTCAGTAGTAAATACCTATTAATCAAAATGCATGCTGATTGTCCCTCTCAATGGCAGCAAACCAAATAATCATTTTTACTTAAAAAAATGTAAGCGTTGGTATGAAAGTAAATCATTAATCTCCCAATCCATCACAAGGTAGTTTCATGAAGACCGTCACTATTTGGTACAAAATTGTATCTACTAATGTCAAAAAATGGCTTTCCAATACATCTAATGCATCTCTCAACCCTACCAAACCAAGGAAGACTAGTTGCCTTTTGTTTTAAACAAAAAATAAAAGAAGAGGCAACTGAGTATCGGAATAAGCTGCTTGTGCCTCCATCAAACCAATCCCAAGAAGCCTCGATATTTCTTTAACAAAAAGATGTAGATGGTATAAAATAAAGCATAACCCTACAACTAACTCATAAAGATAACGGGAGCAAAAAATTGCATCATGTCAAATTGAATTAAAATTTTCGATGCATCTCTCAATCAAACAACCACCAAACCAAAAAGGCATCAACGCTTTTGCCAAAAAAACTGTTTTGAGACGTGTGATTAAATATCAAACCAAACCGTTTCTTCCTCTCTTAAGTAAACCAAGCCCAAGAGGCCTCGATGCATTTTCATAACAAAATGTATGTAGGACAATAAAGCAGCAAATTAAGCCGTTGCTCCATATCTCAATCCAGCCGAACCAAAAAGCCTCAACATATCAGATACGCAGATTAAGCTGTCCCTGTGTCCCTTAACCATACCGAGCCACAGACACCTCAATTTAGCAAAACCCAAGCTGCCCCGATGCTTTTCAGAAGAAATGCGGCCTAAGATGTCTCTGTATCTCTCGATTTAACCAAACGAAAAAAAACTAAATTCATAGGATATGGTGAAATGGCAGATTAAGTTGTTTCTACATTTCTCAATTCAAACAAGCTTCAATTTCCTTTTACAGTAAAAATTATAAGCGATGCCCAAGCAGTGGGTTAAGCTGCTTCTGTGTCTCTCAATTCAACCAAACCAAAAAGGCCTAAATGCCTTTTCACTGATAAAACAATCATATTTTCATTAATAAAGTGAATATGGCGTGCATTTAAGCTGTATCTGCATCTCTCAATTCAACCAAACCAAACGAGCCCCAATATCCTTTTTCAAAAAAAAAATTAGAGATGATCAAGCAGCAGATTAAGCTGTTTTTCAGTCTCTCAATCCAGCCAAACTCAAAAATCCTCACGACGCTTATTCATTGATAGCAGAATAACAAAGGTATAAGAGATACAGTCTAAGATGTGCCCCGGGTTCTCGATCATATTACCAATATACAGAAGAATCAATTTAACTAAACAAAAGGAATCTTCATAGCTTTTGTTACCAAGGAAAAAAATAAGAAATTGAAGATGCTTCCGGTCTGTTGATTTTAACCAAGCAAAGAAACCTCAATTCCTTTTTATCCCGACAAAGAAGAAGATAGAAAATGTCAGTAGATAACAGATTAAGCTATCTCTGCCTTCCTTGGTGCAATTTTATCATATAAAAAATGCTTAAATACATGTTAAACAAGAAAACACACTTACCAGCGAACCAAGGACCATAAGAAACCAATCGAAGGCAGAGGCGTGTGCAAAGAGCCTCAAAAAAGGCACAGCCGCAGGAGGAGGGTCCATTTCTTCTTCATTGAAATCAATGAGGCCCTCATCGTCGTCTGGGATCTGGGTGCCCTCCACAAAATTGGGCAACGGCGACTCAGGCGGCTCCGAGACCTCCGAAACGGGCGTTAATGGTTGTATATGCGGTGGCGACCAGCCGAACAAACCCTTGGACATCATTGTTCTCGTTGCAGGACCTAGAAAAATTACGACATCCAAGGGTTTTCAGGAAGAAATAGCTGCAGCTTTAGCTCAGATACGTCACGAGTTCGACGCCCCGCTCAACCTTGCTGACTATTGTGGACCTTCGCCCCCGGTCAAAGTTAAGCACGAAAGATATAGTTGGGAGTTTAGCTGGCCCTGGCTTTGTTCTTCCTCTTTTTCTTCGTTCATCCAATTTAGAGCAGCTTCTGACAAACTGGCGTTGTTCCGACCAAGGCGTCCAAATTTAGAGAATGGCCTGCAAGAGGAGCGCTGGGCTGGCAGGATATTATATTAGTGCCCAAAATCCAAAAACTAAGAATCTGTTACCGTTAGAATATTACTGATTTGTTCAAATGGACAATTACTTCAGATTGGTATTGGCTTCTGGGCATGTGAACGAGGGGAGAAAAATATTTTAAAAGAAAAAAGGTATTTTTGCTGATCTGAAGATATATTCGGATGCATGACTTCACTCGTTGTCCAGAATATCATGAGTCATATTACTGAAAAAAAATATTGAATTGAGAATGAAATAAAGATAGATTATTGTTTATTTATTAATTTAGATATTTTGTGGTGGGAGATAATTTGAAAATATTGAATTCAGAATGAAATAAAGGTAGATTATTATTTATTTATTCAGATATATTTGGGGTGGGAGATAATCTGATTTGGTGTTATAATCTGTTATTTGAGGGATTTAAGGGATTTATAATGTTTTTTATTTATTTTTTTTAAATAATGTTATGAATTTTTTTTATTGAAATAATGTAAATTAATATAAATCAGGAGGCAACAAAAAGTTGGGGCAGTATAGTATGAACTAACAAACAACCTTTAAAGTCAAAGCACATAGCTTTACTACAACTAACTCATGTGAAATGTATGTCTTTATAGGACACCAACTTGAAAAAGCAATGCTTAATTAATTTGTTTTTGAATTATAAGCAGCCAAAACTAAGGGGCCGGTCTATTACCAATAGATTACCAACAACCAAAATTGCAAGCAAACATTATGTTAACAAATGAATTAAGCAATGCTTAATTCATTAACATAATGTTTGCGTGCAATTTTTTTTAATTGAACATTTTAAGATTTAATTTCATTTCTAATGTATGCATTAAATTTAAAAATGACATTTTTAAAATGATATGTACAATTTGAATTATATATAAGATAAATTGAAGTCTAAGATATGTGGTGAAAATTGGAAAAATATAAGTGGGGTCATGTTTCTTTTCTAACTCTTAAATGTATTTTGAAGATTCTTGTTTCTAGGGGACTACCTATTTATTAGAATGTAACATGGAGATACTATTATGTCATTTATTAAGCATTAATTGGTGTTGAATAATATTTCATCTTGACGTTAAAGTGGGCTCATAACAAATATTAAATGACAAAGTATCAACTAATCAGCATCCAAGTTAAAATATGCATCCCAATTTTTCATAGTTTATATTTTTCAAATTTATTGTAAACTAGATAAATTGTTTATTATATTAATCACATTTTTTTAAAGTCAAAACATCTACCAATAAGAAGCAACAATTAAAATATATTGGGTAAATTTCCTAATAACTATATTTGTATTTGTATTTGAATCTACAATAATTTCATATTACATAGGTGACTAATTTTGTCCTATTTCTTTTGACAATATGTGGATGATAAAATCACTTTACTTTTAATAATAATAACTTAACAAATATTATAGTTAATAATAAGATCGTAATCTACTTTTTACATATTAACAAAAGAATTGAATATAATAGCATAATTTAACTATTTGTAGTTATCATTACTATAATATGGAACAATGATTACATGTGTAATTATACACAATACTAGTTAACATACATATTGTATATTTGGTTGGTTAATCAATATTCAATTCAATAATTAATACTATTACTGTAAACTAATTAATAATAAATAGCAGAATAATTAGTTTAAATGATAATAGACTTTTTTTTATAGGTAAGAGCTTGAAGCCAAGATTAGTCATTATTATTCGATGTGATTGCTTATTGTTATTTGTTAAATTCGAGCAGATTCGAACCCAATATCTCCCAGATAAGAGGCTCGCAATTTTGTCATTATGTTGTAGGCTCTTGCCTAAATAATAACATACACTATTAATAATGAATATGATAATAAGTTTTTTTTAATCCCTTAATCATTTTGACTAGAGTTATGAACCATTGAATTCACATTAGGGGACCTCATCCCCATGGTGGTATGGGCAAGTGCTAACATATTATCACCTAGATTTGTTTCATGGTAATACCTCATTCTCTTCCTTATCGCTTTAGTTAATTGAGTACCTCCTTATCTCTTCTCAACTCCTTATCCCTATATGACACTATTCTTTCCATCACTTAGATCAATAAATCTCCTTTTTTTATCCCTTGTTCACCATCTATAACCCCTTATCTCTTTGTTTATTTCCCTTGTGTGTCCTAAAGCACTTCCATGATGTCATGATATCTCCTAACACTTCTTTGTGAATCTATGTGTGCATTTTTTTTATCATGTCAATATCTCTACTTAAGTATGTGTGTCAACCTTTTGTCGACAATACCCAATAGTAATTGCTAGTGAAGTGTCATTAACAACATCTACACCAATACCAATATCATGCATGTCATTTGACCTGTAACCATTCTTGACCATCATTCTTATTATTTTCAACTATTAGGGTTTCTGACTCGTTAAGCAATATGTTATATTTTTTTGTTACAATTTGTTGAACTACATAATATTTCTAATTGAGAGTATTTAGATACAATGCATCTTTTGTTTACTTACTAAGAAAAATATTTCATATTTTTACATTTAAATGTGAATGGTTCAATGTTAATTTATCTCATTACAATTTGTAGAAGTAATTACTATAATGTTATCATAATTATTCTTCAAAGAACTTAAACTTGTCCTTTTATACTTTACAATGTTAGGATTCTAATAATATTATTACAACTTACAATAATTTTAACTTCAATATAAAAATATTATGGCATGAACAAAATGCAATTGCATCCTCTTGTAGATATGTCAATAGTTGGCTAGATTAAATGGTCACAAATTTTTTTCACAACTCAAATGTTTTAAGTAGTGCAATTATAAAAGTTGTTATTTCAAATATACTTGCCTCTCTAGTAGAATTGGCCTCTATTTTTTACTAAAATTGGTCAAATTTTCTATCTAGGTTGGTCAAATGACCCACAAATGGCCTTGTCGATATTTTTCCCATCATAATTTTGACGAATCCTTGTTCAAGTCAAACTTTCGATGCAAGTCCTCATTGAAATTGGCACCAACATTTGGCTATAACCAAAATAAGCTTTAAGTAACATGCATAATTTTGCACACCGTACTGACTGAATAGCCAGATTAAACCAAAAAGTCTAAAACAACACCAACACCGTACCCTACAGCTACCATTTTCCCCCCATGGAATAGCACTAAACCATGCAACTTGCTTCAAATTTACATTAAATACCTATATGCAAAGATGAAAGTGACCTTATCACATATGTGCTTCAATTCAAATGTAGTGAAAATTTCAATATGAATGAACTAAAACTATATTCATGACTCTTGTGAGTTTGGTTTGACATATTCTTTGATTGAAATAGCTACTAAATTAATCTACCCAAATCTAAAACTCTATCAAATTACTATGGTGTTTGCATCATGCATATGATTTACTAATAAAACTAGTTCAATATAGCATAAGTATGAATAGAGTATTTATAGACAAATTTAGATAAAATAACTCAAGCATCATCACTAAGCGTAAATTAATTATTCAAGATTAGACATAGAGTACCCCTATATGCAAGCCTTGTCAATGTATCCATATACTAATTTATTTGTATATGAAATAGAATATGATTTTCATCTTTGTTTTTTTAGAAGCAAAGGTAGTTTTGAAAAATGAAATAGACTAATAAGATCTCAAATAGTTCATAAACTGTGTCAATTTGACACATTCAAGAAGACAATACTTACACAAAATGAAGTCAAATCATGTCAGACAAGTTGAGTATTAGCCCTTTTAGTTTGTTGTTTGATAGTTGCTTGAAAATGACAGATTCAAAATGCACTTATAAGAAAAGACCTAAAATGAATGAAATTGATTAAATAATGAAGGTATGCTATTTTGAGCTTCACTTGGGTTCGAGAATAGTTTAATATTCTCTACTTAACAAGGCTAACCATGTGAAGGTGGAAGCTCATCTGGCCTCGTCCCCACTCCCCCTAACATCAATCTAAATTCCCCATTAACATCTATTTACATAACTCATTCATTCATCCATCCATTCATCCATTTATGAACTATAACATTCAATCAATACAATCACATAAGATTCAATAATACTAAACATTTAATCAAGAATTCATTAACACATAACAATATTCATTAACATGACATAAAATTCAATATTAATATGCAACATTCATAAATAATTACTTAAAACAAGTTCTTTCATTATCCAACAAGGTTTATCAAGAGCATTTTTTTTTTTAAATAATTCTTTTTTGGTTTTTCTTAGATTTCTTAAGGAAAAGGCTGATAGGAGAATCAATATCTTTCTCATTCTCCTCCTCTTGTGGTTGTAATGTCAAATTATGATGCTTCCTTTTGCCTTGAGGAGCATGAGGTTGCTGCACTAAAGGGGGGTCTCCTGCAATAACAAGTAAATGGGTTAAATTCACTTTTTTTTTGTATTGTTACAAGTATTTCATTAACTAGTAGAACATAACATGCATTTTTCTTTACCTGACAATGCCAAATCACGTAAAGTAACATTTTGATTAGCTGCTAACTCAACATGTTGAACACTTCAAACATGTTTCGCTCATTCAGCATGATGTTCAACATGC
Organism: Cupressus sempervirens; assembly: GCA_028749045.1. Lineage (NCBI taxonomy): Eukaryota > Viridiplantae > Streptophyta > Pinopsida > Cupressales > Cupressaceae > Cupressus > Cupressus sempervirens. The sequence goes on along the minus strand of CM053784.1, from coordinate 250,724,865 downwards.
TCTCAAATATTCAAAAAAAAAGGTTACATGTATGGCCTGTTGCAATTGAAGATGTTTAATTATAATAATTACATAATTTATTTTCACCACTGTGATGCACATCATGGTCTTCGTCACATGCAGGTTCTGTGATAGGATTTGAAGGCTGCAGTGAAATATCATGTGCATTGTTACCATTATTTGATATATAAAACAGAAATAGTCAATTGATGTTGGAAATTAACACCAAACATGAGATTTCTCAACTATTCAATTTGATTTACTTTTCATTTGACCAATTTACCTATGTCTCATTTGGTGCACCAGATTCTTGGGTATGGCTTTCAAATTCTTGGCATAGGTGTGCATCCACGACTTTACAGCCTTCCTTCAAGGCAATTTTTTTGTCTTCATCCATGGGATCTACATTGAATTTTGTGCCCTATATTTTTTGATTAATATCTCTAGTTTTGCATGTATGATTTGATTAAACAAAATTGTTTGCAACCTTATATTAAAAAAACAATTGATATGAAAAGCCATTGCTTTCACTTACAAGTCGAGAGTGAAATTTCATATAGTCATCAAAGCCAAGTTTGTGTTGGCCAACCTTTTGTACTCACACTTTTGTAGCTTTTGATGTGTCTTGCAGCCTATGAGAAGTTTTAGAAAAATCACTAATTAGTGCATGATTACATTCTACTTAATACTATCATGACATACCTTCTTTTGCCCTCTTTTGGTTCAATTCATTTATCCTATAGCCTTTTCTCTTTTGCATCTTCTATTATTTCATTCCACTCTATTAGTGGAATCATAGGGGGATGCTCGTACTTTGGGTTAACCTTTAGAGCCCTTCTATATTGGTCCCTCATAGTCTTTATATGTTTGGAAGCTCTTGTAAGTAGTAGGGTACTGTCAAAAATGTTTTTTCCAAAGAGGCTCTCAAAAGATGTAATGAGCAGATTTTTTAATTCAAGACCCTATTCATTCCACCTTAAAAAAAAATTTTAAAAATTGTTAGATCGATAACTTTAATATAGTACAATAAATGGAAGAAAAGAAAAATATTGTACCGATGATATGAAGTTATGTACCATTTATGTATGGTGGGCCCAAATAGTTTCAATGTCATTTCAAAAAGAGTATCATAAAACATCATTTCCTAGAAAACCATCATGGGATTATCAGTCCAAAATGAATTATGTATAAGCAAACTACAATTACAATGTAAATAATAACAATTTTAAAGCACCTAGAACCTTTGGTACTTTTACCAAAAATATAGTTTTCTCATTCAACAACAATAACCCCACAAATGAACTAGTACTAGTAACATGGGCTAATCCAAGAAATGGTTCAACTTCTATAGTAGTGGCTTTTGTTCTTGTATTAGCTATAGGTGTATATATTAGTCATGCACAAAATAGGTCTATGAGTATAAAATGCACCCAACAAAAAAAATCAATGCATAGTTAGCACATAACAAAATATAACAAAACAAGGTTTTACCACTTTTACTTGGTACAAATGAAGACATTTGCAAGCTCCGTTTTGTCGATATTGTAGTCAACAATATTAGAATGGTGATCAAAGGAGGTTTCCACACTTCATAATGAGCTGAAGAATACATTTTTAGCAAAGACATTTACAATGGATAAAGATCAAATGGGGTATTGGAAGCGTACCAAGCATAAGTTGAGTCAATTATGCATGCAAAGATTAAATGAATGGTTAAAGGTTTAAGGATTATTTACATGAAGGTTGTGTGTTGCTACAACCCTCACCATGTTGACCATGTTTCACAAGTGTCAAAAATTCTTGTAAGAAGAACACATCATATTTTAGATCATGATCCATAAGATAGTATAAAATAAAAACATCTATTGAACTTTTATTATTGCTTAAGATTAATTACTTCTTACCTTCATACAATTGACTCTATGTGTTAATTCATCTTTGAGTGCCTCTATCTCCTCAGTTTTGCTTTGTTCCATGACAAGGGTAAGAATGTGTTGACTATATTTATTTATAATCCTAGTAGCCATGAAGTTAGGGTTAGCACCACATGCGATGATATTTAAAAATGCTGCCTAAATTTCATATCACATTTTATCTGCTATCATTTTTTCTTTTCCCTATCAATAAGTATCAAGTTGTGACATCAATATCAGTAAACTTTTATCAAAATAACTTTAAATCCATAAAGAAAAGAAAATAATAATATGACATTTGTTTCTATATAATTTGTACAATTACACTAATTAAGGTTTACCTTTGCTGAAGAAGTGTGAGGAACATCGTCGACTGTGCCTTTTGGTGGATCCATGTCACCCTGTAAAAAATACTAGTAATTCTTAGCAATCAACAGTGAAATGAAAGTAATAGAATTACTATTGGTGTAAATAAGTATTTACTTATTACACTTACTTAAGTTTAATTAGGTTAATGCATTATTTAATTATTTTGCATTATTTAATTATTATTTTAGGTGAGACACTTAGGAGTTTGTGTACTCTCATTGGGTTATGCAACTCTAATTATGCACATGGTTTCTACAACACAGGAGTATGCATCATTCATTGAGTTGTCATGTTGACAACACAGTTATCCACACTCCTCATTTAGCACATGTTGTCTACACCACTAATTTGTGTGCTACACCATTGTAGGCTTATCCTCACATCATCACACTTAATCTCGTGGTCAATGGAGGATAACCAATATCTGGTGGACATGTGCCTGGTTGTATGACTTATCATGTTGCTGACTTCTATGCATTCTAGAAGCTCTCCTGAGGCCTTTATATATAGGCACTCCTAGTGTACTCTCAAGTTGGCTAAGCTATCATATTGAATGAATATTGTCATTCTGATCATACTTTGTCTATTTTGGTCTATTGTGTGCTTGTGTTGAGTTCTTTAGTTCTTGGGTGAATTCTAGCCTAAGCCAAATTCTTACATGGTATTAGAGCTCTAAGGGATATTCTCTACACATATTCGTTCGAGACCGTTCATGCTTTAGCACCTCGACACAAATCCGGAGGATCCGTAGAAATTGGGAGCGTCTAGAGCCAGATTTGAACTCACCATTGCATTCAGAGCGTCGATTCAATGAAGATAGACTATAAATTTGCCTATATTTGGTGAAAGTTGATCGTGAGGCAAATTTTTTTTGCAAATTAGAACCTAGAGGCCCCGATTTGCAGTTCGGGTATGGTCATTTCATTGATCTGATTGTTTGCTTTTTTTGATCTAAATTTCTTTGTTATTTTCGAAATTATTTTTTTCATTAGTTCTACAGGTAGAGAATTTTTTTTGCTGAACCGGGAAGTGACATCCCGACTCAGCTCTATAATGTTGGTTGGTGGAATTTCAGATTAATTTATTGCAGGTATATTATTAAATCTGCGAGCCACATATAAACTAGCTATATCTGCGCATATAATCTGACCACAAACCAATCATTCTCAAACTAGCCCTGCGCTAAACCACCAGCGATAGAGAAAATCTGGCCATTCACCCTCTATTCCCGGTGGGTGCTTTGTTTACTTTTGTTTCGAGTGCTGACCCATTTATACACTAAGTGCACTTGTAACCCCACAAATGTGGGACTAAAGCTATGCACCTCTAGCGGTAACAAACAGTCGTTGGAAGTATATTCTAGTAGTGGTTTAAAAGCTAGCAAATATGCACCATTTTTTTGGCCCCTGTTCAACGCAGACCTTGCGCCACGTGGCCTGCTTCGAGCCACCCATGTGGATAGTCAATGGTTCCTGTGGACCAATCGACCTTCGCCACATGGACAACTACCTTCGACAATGTTCCATCCTAGTCAACCCATGTAGCAATACACTCAGCCCGGCCATATGCATCGTCAGCCAGACTAGTCAACAAAGACACATCATTGCTGACTCACCGTGTCACGCTGTCATTTTTCATACATATTGTACATTTTCGTACAACCATGTCATCGGAGGACGTCATCACTGGTCCGAAGGTCACTAATGTCATCAATATAAGAGCTTATAATTGACACCTGTCTGGACGTCATTATAAGGCAAATTATAGCTACTATGACGGCCATATGACTGTCAAATTTAACCCTCTCATTCGCTGATGCAACCCCTCTCCAGATTCATTTTGGTTTTTGTAGCCTGACTTCGGGAGGTCATAACTCGGACATGCGGACTCCAAATTAGGTGCAATTTTTTTTGAAATTGGGTAGAATTTTCTAAATTTTTTAGTGGTGCAACTATTTTCTGGTTTTGGTGCAAGGATTGTTTAAAAATTGCATTTTTTGGCCACTGTACCTGGATAATCCTACATTTTGCAACTTCAAATGCTCCGTATAGGCACATCTGGAGTTGAAAACAGGTTCTATTTTTTTGAAAGTGCATTATTTTTCATCTACTTTTTAGATCTAGTATTAGATTATAGGGTTGTGTGGAAAAAATTGTCACTTTCAGCAATAGGGCCTTTCTTTGCTTTGCAATGCTTCAAAATTGTAGCACATTGTAAAGTTTCAAATTTTTACTCTATTAAGAGGTTGTAAAAAGCAAAATCAGAAGTCCACGAAGGCCAAAATTGGCAAGTGGCCCATTGTAATCACACTACTGATAAAGTGCCCAAAGCATCTATTTGGGGGGGGGGGGGTTTCTTGGTTTAGTGAAAAGGGGGGGGTGTTCTTGGTGTTGTGTTCTCTCTTTTCTACACTTTTCTTTTATTTTCTACATTACGGGGAACTTTAAGTTTCCTAAATTAAATCCTCATAACTATGCTTTGTGGTCAATCAAAATGTGGTATCACTTAATGCATAATGGAGTTTCACAATATGTAGATGGTACTATTTCTAAACCAGTAGGTGATAATGTATCAACAAGTGATATTTCAAATTGGGTAGCAATGGATAGGAAAGTCCTAGGTGATATATGTTTGGGGGTAGATGATAAGATCATGTATCAAATCAAGAAGTGTACTACATCCAAGGAAGCTTGGGATACCCTCGAAAGCCTTTATGGGAAAGTGTCTGAAGAGGATGTGCTAAAAATTGAAGATGAGCTTGTATCCTTAGATCCTAAGTCATATGACTCAATTCAAGATTTCATCATCAAGGTGAATGAACTAGGGACAAAGCTTACTGATTGTGGGAGTTCTATCAAAGATGACAGACTAATCTATCTCATACATAACAAGCTGCCATTGAAGTTTTCCACATTTGTATCTTCTTTTAACACCTCAAAGACTACCTTAGGGTCTGCCTACAAGAAAGTCACTTTTGATGAATATGCTAAATTGTTGGATGATGAAGAAAAGAAGTTGAAATCAATGGGGATTCTCAAATCACCTTAGTCCAAAGCATTGGTGGTCAATGAGGGTTCTCAACATTCAGCTAGACAATCTTCAAGTAAAGGAAGGGGTAAGAAGAAATGGAAGAAAGACAAATTTGAGGATGCAGAAAAGAAAACACCACAATCCAATCAACAAGGAAAGTCCTCAAATTCAAACAAGAAGGACAACAACAATAAGGAGAAGAAGAAGTGTGCTTATTGCAAGAAATCAGGTCATGAAGAGCATGAGTGTTATCTCAAAAAGATTGATGAGTTGACCAACATCATGAAGAAACATAATGTTCCATTTCCTAATGCTTACAAGGAGAAAGAATCATCTTCAGATTCAAAGGGCAAAGGGCAAGCACTCATGGCTAATTCAAACTTTTCAAAGGAATGGACATTTGACTCAGGTGCCTCATATCACATGGGTCCTTCAAGAGAGGATTTTTCTTCATTGAATCACTCAAGGGTACCACACATCTTCATGGGAAATTATAGCAAAATGGAAGTTGAAGGGAAAGGAAACGTGGAGATGGAAAATGGAGAGTTTCAAAAGGTTCTCTATGTTCTGAATCTAAGTTCAAATCTCCTATCAATCTACCAAATCACTCACCTTGGAGATGGACATAGAGTTGAGTTTCTTCCAGACTCAGTAAAAGTGCACAGTCTTAAAGATGATTCCTTGGTTGTAGTGGGGAAAGTGAATCATAACAAGAGGTTGTACTCTTTCTCTCATTTTGTGCCCAAGTCTCCTTCAAAGGGCTTGTTATCACAATCAAATTCAAACATGCAATTATGGCATGAGCGGTATGGTCATCTTGACTACCACTACCTTCAGCAACTTTGCACAAACCACATGGTGAAAGGTCTACCTCAAATCAACTTTTCTAAGTGTGAATGTTCAATAGATTCAGTGGATATGCATCCAAAGGGAAAGGTACATAGAGGGAAGTCTTCAAGAACACCTAGTATTCTACATATGGTTCACATGGTATTAGCAAGACCTTTTACATTCAGCCAGGGTCGCTACATACTTACCTTAGTTGATGACTTTTCACGGTTCACTTGGTTCTATTTTCTTCATAGTAAGAATGAAGTGTTGGACACATTTCTAGCCTTCAAGACTCATGTAGAATGAAAATCTAGGAAAGCCATCAAAGTACTCTGAATGGACAATAGAAGCATGTATGTGAACAGAAGACTTACGAACTTTTGCAGACATGAGGGAATTGATCTTCAGACTCCGCCAGCACTCAGTCCGCATAAGATAGATGTTGCATCTTTGAGGATTCGAACTCTTAAGTCTATGGCAAGTTGCATGATCCATGCCAAGTCTCTAGATCCATCATTAGAAGTCAAAGCAATCTCAAGTGCCACTCACATTCTTAATCGTTCTCCTCATCCAGCCTTAGATGGCATAACTCCTTTTGAGGCATGGTGCGGCAAAAAACCTATTGTGACACACTTCAGAGTCTTCTGTTGTCCTACATGGGCAAAGAGATCTTCCAGGGGATGCAAGGCATAGTCATCTCGACCTTGTACCTTCATTGGTTATGAAGATAGTGTGAAGGCATACAGACTTCTAGATCTTGAGACACATCAGATATTTTTGGAGAAGGATGTATACTTAAAGGAAAGTTCTCCAAGCTTGTCCTCTACTCCTCTCCACACATCATATAGTGTGGAAATTGATAGTGATTTCAGTGATAGTGCTTCAACAAATTCAAACACGTGGGGTTCTATCGACAGTTGCAGTGAGAGGTCACTTCATCTGTTCAGTCCACATGCATACATCGCCACAACAATAGCTCCAAAACAGTAGGGTACATTCAGTCTTCAAGATATAGGTTCAGTGATAGATTTGGGGGACATTATTGATGATCTACCTCTTCTTCTTGATGCAAAATTACCTTCTTCAGTGGTCATGAGGGATCCATAAAACTCTCTTGTTCATTCTCTACATGATCGATTGTTACAAGTTGAAGTGATTGTGGATACTTATGATTAGCAGTTGCAGCAGGGTTGTTCATCAGTTGTAGAGACAAACAATTCTTTGAGATAGGTTCTTCAACCAGATGGTCAGGTTTCAAAGACATCACTTATCCATGGGATTCTTTCCACACACAACGGAAGTGTCTCATTTGTACATTTGGCATTGTTTCTTCCTAAGGGGAGGAACACCATTATGCAGTCTTGGATCAACTTCTTCCTCGGAGTAGTCACTAACAAGCATTCTTCTTTATGGGGGGGAGCCTATCCTATCTCTCTTCCTTGACTCATTATTCTCTTATGTATATATTGGATGTATGTCGTAATGGGGGGGTCTTTATTACTCCATCCATCCATGCATCCCTATTTATCTCTCTTTTTGGGGGAGGGTTTTTCCCATGAGGTTTTCCCTCTTTCCCCGCTTTATGAGAGATTGCATATCATTATGTACATGGGTACCTATCATGGCCTAGTAACCGGGACCCATCCTGCATTGCATCCTAGATTTCATAAGCTTAAGGGCATTCTCCTAAGTTTCACTTAAGGGGGGTGTTGGTGTAAATAAGTATTTACTTATTACACTTACTTAAGTTTACTTAGGTTAATGCATTATTTAATTATTTGCATTATTTTATTATTATTTTAGGTGAGACACTTAGGAGTTTTTGTACTCTCATTGAGTTATGCAACTCTAATTATGCACATGGTGTCTACAACACAAGAGTATGCATCATTCACTGAGTTGTCATGTTGACAACACAATTATCCACACTCCTCATTTAGCACATGTTGTCTACACCATTGATTTGCATGCTACACCATTGTAGGCTTATCCTTACATCATCGCACTTAATCTCGTGCTCAATGGAGGATAACCCATATCTAGTGGACATGTGCCTGGTTGTATGACTTATCATGTTGCTGACTTTTATGCATTCTAGAAGCTCTCCTGAGGCCTTTATATACAAGCACTCCTAGTGTACTCTCAAGTTGGCTAAGTTGTCATATTGAATGAATATCATCATTCTGATCATACTTTGTCTATTTTGGTCTATAGTGTGCTTGTGTTGAGTTCTTTAGTTCTTGGGTGAATTATGGCCTAAGCCAAATTCTTACACTTACCAAAAAAATATTAATAAAATAGTAGATTATATATTGGAGGTGATTGGTTTAAAATATATTATAATTACTAGTACCATGATAGTTTTTTTTTCTGTATCAACATGATTCAAATTATAATCTATCAAAAGCTCTTCCCCTGCACTTATTAATTTTATTGCACATAAAAAAAACATGATTTTCCTCGTGTGCCTTGAATATACAATTTGACAAATTATTAGTTGACACGGGTTGAAAACTATTTATAAAACCTACAATATTCCCTGTTGTCTTTGGCCTTCCATCAATATACATAGCGAACCTTTCACTTTGATCATTTTCTTTGCATTGTATATAATTTGTTGACAATGCATTTTTTTTTAATCGCACAATCTGCATCCAATTAATGTAATTGTAACAAGGTCCTACATACTCCATCAATTCAATGACTTTATTATAACTAACCTTTATGTCATCCATTTAAAATAAGCCCAAACCATGTAATGAAGATGGAGCTATGCGATATATTTTTTTATTAACAAAAAAATCAGTGTTAATTGGAAGTAGTTCCTTAGGTACCCATTCTTTCTAAAGATATGTGTACCTTAAGGTCACCTTTGGTCTCATTATCATATGAACATGATCCCCCCTCAACAAGAAAAAATTGCATTCATTTATTGAATTTTCTTCTAATCTATTGACCTTTAGTTGATCTCCCTATTTTAGACCTACTAGATGTCTCACTTTTATCTTTTATTCCCACATTTTCCTCACTTGAGGAAGACAGATCTAACAAATACCTATTTATTGATACCTCCAATTCATCAAATGAGAGAGACCTAGTAGGAATGAAGTTGATATGGATGGTAAAGAGTCTACTGCAAATAATAAATTGTATCTATAGGATCTATTAACTTATACCCATCGATCCATGTCAATGTGCATGATCCTGGTCAAAGGTGTTAAATTCCCATGATATGTATGCTACAAATTACATAGAAGACAAAAATTACATGGTGCATTCATCGAAATCATTCTATTCTAATTCCTTACCTCTACTTCATGTGTGGTACATATGCAAAATCGTTATATATACTCCACAACATTAGAGTTCAACACATAATAACTTAATTATATAAACATACAAGTCATACAAATTTCTATGAATAAATCAATAACTCATACATGACATTGATCATACCTCAATGTAAATTTCATTGATCATGTTATTGATCATCCTCTTCATCTATGTCATCATCATGACTATCATCATCTTCATCACCATCACCATCACCATCATTGTACTTTTCCCCTTCATTGTCGTCATCATCATCATGACCAACATCGTCATCATCTTCATCACCATCATCATCATCATCTTCATCACCATTATCATGACCATCATCATCATGACCATAATTGCCTTGATCATCACCATCTTCATCAGTATAATCATGATCATCACCATCATCACCATCATCATTAGCATTATCAAAAATCTTCTTCTTCTTCTTCTTCATTGTGTAATAGTCATCTGTGATCATCATTTACTTCATCTTCTAATTCTTTAGTATCTTCTTCTTCCATCACATTATACTTTACCAGTCTTCCTCTTGGATCATGTCTAATGACAAATGACCAACCCAGTTTATGTGGAATGCCAAAGTAAAAAACATGCTCACATTGACTTGGAAGAATATAGAGCTCATCTCCAATTGGCTCAAATGACCTTGTATTAATCATTATAAATCCACTATCATGATCAATAACAATCCTATCAAGATCATTTTGATTTAGTCGTAGCTTGTACCATCTGACAAGAAATAAAACTAATTTGAATGAGTTAAAGTCGCACTCAAGTATATCATCCAAAATGCCATAATATTGATTTTCAGATTGTTAAGGATGTATATCATTTCTAGATGAAATATTAGTGGACTTAAAGATTGCACTTATCCCAGAATCACAAGTTCTTTTAATTTTGTCTAACATTTTTATGCAAAATTTATGAGCATGGTAGTACATAGCTTTATGGTGTTTGATCTACAATGATTCAAACATGTCAAGATTATTTGCATCAATCTATGAGTTGATATTAAACTTATAGGTCATGATTAGTAATATTTTACGTACCTTTCTACCTCTTAAACCATATACTAGATCAAGTACCATTGGCATAACATTGGGATCTCCATTATGATGAGCTTCTTTAACCAATGATGAAACACCATCCCATGTTAATGAGCAACCATTTTCTAGAGATTGTTGAATCCATAGCAACCATTTCTTTGAGATTGTTGAATCCATACCATTATCTAATTAGGATTATTTTCAATATACAAATGTATTGCATCCCACTCACGACCAACTATAAAGATCACAAATAGACCACTTAGAAACAACTTATATTGAAGATTTATAAGAATTAATAAAATACAATAGCATCTTATAATTACCTCTCACTTTCCTCAATCTACCTTTCCCCATCAAGTCCTCCCATTCGAATTTGTTAATAGAGTTGGGATCCCAAATGTGATCTACATGGATATTTAATGCAAACTTGGGAAGATATTCACTAATGTACACCATGGTTTGGTATACCATATATCCCTCCATCATAGAACCCTCAGGACGTGCTCTTTGTTGAACCAAGCCCTTCATAAATTTCAAATGCCTCTTGGCCATCCATATTGACTTAGTTTGTACATGCCCACACAATTCAATCCCCTCAAATTGATGTATGAGGCAAGTTTCTTAAGCATTGAAGAAAATTGAAGATAGACACTTTTGCATTTGACACATAAGTTGGTGAATTTTTCTCTTCCAATATTCTTTTTTTTTTTATCGATTTTGTTAGGTTCAATAACCACCTAAAAGAACATATAAACGAGATTTTAGAATATATATATATATATATATATATACAATAAATTGCATAAAAAGTAAAGAAAGTCGTAAGTATAATATACATACAACAAATCTAAGAAATAACACTTCTAACCTCATATATTTTCCAAGATCATATATAACTTATTTAACATTGTTGTCAAACTGGTGTGGGAGGGATAGAGGTAGGACGTACTGCAATAACTAAAAAATTATCTTTTCAATATATTATAAAATAATGCAATAAAAAGTACATGCAATTTTACAAATATATTATAAATAGACAATATGACTTACCATGACGAAGGTATGTCAATCATATGTTTTCAACCCTGGCCCAAAATCACCTTTCTTTGATACAAGACAACTTATATTTGTAGAAAATCCAATGAGAATTTTTTTTATGACTTCTTTTAGTGCATCACTTTGCTGTGTTGTTAATTACCAAGGAAGGACACTTGTATTTATGTAGTCTCTATTACTGTTTGGTTCAATGAAAATTTTTAGTGCATGATTGAATTCATGAAGTCATTACAAATTTTGACAATTTTTTCTTTGTCACACCTTCCATCCAACATTTTCTACAGGGTCTCTATTACATTCTTTCCAATATGCATAGCATCAAACAAATGCACGATTAGGAGATCCTTGTAGTATGACAACCTACTAAATTAAGTAGGATAACTTTTTATTCCTCTAGGAAGTTGGTCATTGATTCCTTGATGACCTTCATGAGCATCAATTACATCATTACTAAATAAAATACAATATCATAATATAAATTTCAAACAAAAATCATTAGATGGAATGACATTACCTCGACAATTTAGTCAATTGTATTCCAATTTCCATAGGCGAGGTATCATTCTTTGTGACCTTGATGTTGCATCTTATTTCCCATTAAAAAGATATTTTTCAGTAATTTGATACTTATGATTATTGTAGAGAAAGTGCCTAAACTCATCGAACATCTACTTTCCTAAACTTCTTGAATGAAAAGATTTCATTTTCGGACCACAAACTGGACATGCAAATTTTCCCTTTGTCTGAAGATCTAAAAGATTATTTACAATTATCATGCACAACTTAAACATACAAAAATAATGTGCAAGCACTATAACATACCAAAAATATGTGACCTTAACAATAAAACATGCCACAAAAATGAGTTAGCACAAGAGCATCATGTATTGTCCATACAAGCATTACCTGGAATTGAAATTTTCTTTGTCCTATTGGTCTAGAGATGTCATTCATAGTGACCTTGTTCCATAACTTCAATAACTTGTCAATAAGGGGCTCAATATACACATTCATATCTTTAACTTGGTACTTACCTAGTTGAATGAACATAAATATTATGTAATTATTATGACCATTTGGATGCAGTGTTTATAAATTAATTTAGATAACTATTAAATTAAAAAATACCTGGTATAATCATTGAAAACATTATGTGCTCCCTCTTTATGGACATAAAAGGAGAAATGTTATTGTTAATAACAAAAATATACCACACTGAGTAAACATATCTCATATCTCCAAATGGATTAACGTCATCTATTGCCAATGAAAGCTTTAGATTACAAGGTTCTTCTTTAAATATTGGCAACCTATCTTCTATGTCTTTAAATGTAGAATCGTCTGCAGGTATTCACATAATGTCATCTTGACTTCTATTGCATGCACGGTAATCCATAAATTGAGCCAAGCTAGTGCATTTGAATAATTGTTCAAGATGTGGAATAATGTGAATGTACCAAAGAACCTTGTGAGACACCTTTTTTGTTATTTGATCTTACCAATATCTACTAATATGACAATCAGTGTATTCCATTACAAATTTATGTTGTTTATGATATAGAATGTGATCGTTGGGATGTGCATGTGTTGTTTGATACTTCATTCCAATTTGATTCATAATAGTAGATAATTCTTGGTATGAACAAGGCAGAATGTTCAATGGCAGTAACAAAAAGTCACCTATCAACCTACAACAATAAATATGATTTGTTCATTTAATAAAGAGAAATGGTATTCTAACATTGAAGATGACAAAAATTGCATACCTTAGCATGCATGGCATTGCTACATTGGAAAAACCATTCACAACTTTCAAGTTCACCAAAAACACTATAGCAAAGAGAAGAGTTGTTTGGGAGCCTTGGTATAGGGGATCGTATGCTTTCTTAAGTATAGGTATATTAAGACCATCTTCATTATCATTATCAGATGTGATAGTACCATCATCATGATCATCTTGATTAGCTATGCCAATACCATCTTCTTCAATCATGTCCTCTGGCACATTATCAACTATGCCAATACCATCGTCTTCAATTGTGTTCTATGTCGTAGGATCATCTTCTTCTATGGGAGTGTTATCCCCAGCTTGGATATTCACAGCTCCATATTCCTCCAATTGGAAATCCACATTGACCAATGAACAAAAATCACCCCCCCCCCCCCTTCAACATGACCATATTTTCTACAATGACTCTGGGCTATTGTGATTAGAATTATTTGATTCTTTAAGACCTTACATTTTTTTCAAGGACAATTACATTTATCAAATTTTCTTCAGAACTGAGACCACAATCTAGCAATTATCTCATTATTTTGTTTTGGGTTCATATTGGTAGGCGTGGTCTTTCTTCACAAGAAAATATTCTGGCTATAAATATACAAAATGTAAACATACAAGCATTACTAGTGTCTCGTATATAATAAAAAATAATTAAATATTACAAGATTATACAAGATTTACAAGTACACACACAAATCATGCTCACAAGATTAGGCCAACCAACTTGCACATTCCTTCCCAAACCATCTTCATTTCCCCTTTATTTCTTAAAATGCCTTTTCCACAATTTTAAAAGCTTACACATTTGTACATCTAGTTTCAACAAACTCCTTATAGTGATATGTTCTAGTGTTTATGTAGTCTCTTGAGCTATAGTCCTCTTTTTAACCCCTTTGATCAAACCATGTGACTACATGTATCCCTTATAATGACTACTCTAGATATTTCTACATGCAAAATCATTATTATTGAAATTGCAATGCCAGTGTTGTTATCCAATGGATAGTTTGTATCTTCTAAGCACGTGGAATCCACCAGACTCATTTACTCCCACTCATTTACTCCCACACATTAACCTAGAGCTTTCTCTAGCAATGATTACTTGGAATAGTTTGCTAACATTGTCCTTTACTCTTAACAACTACCATCTCGGCCCACACCTAGCTACTCTACTTTCACTCTATCGATCCACACCTAGTTGCTCTGCTTTCACTCTATTGGCCTTTCACTCTAAAGGTGTAAAATACCATGCAAGGCCATAGATGGATTAAAATGTAATGTTAAAATTCTCATTGTAAGCCTTTGGACACATTTTAGGTGCTAATTAGGCATGTGGTAGCATAGAATGTGAAGAATAGAAAGAGTTATAAAATATTGCAAAGTTGTAAAAAATGTTGCTGACAATATTTTCTTGCAAAATGACAAGTTTGGAATGTGAAGGGTCATCGAGCTTGTACGCTTGGATAGGAGTTTTCAGGAAATTGAAAATTCATTTTCTATTGCATATATTATGCAATCCATTGTAATGAAGAGGGGTAAAAGTGTAAAAAAATTCCTTAGGGCAAAATTCACCCAAGACCAAGGAACTCAAGCATAAGCACAATAGTAGACCAAAAGAGTATGATCATAGTAACAATATTCAATTCAATTCAATGTGAAAGTACATTAGGAGTGCCTATATATAAAGGCATCTCGAGTGCTTCTAGAATGCCTAGGAGTTAGCAACATGATAAGTCATACTGTATATGAGCAATGTTAGTATGCTAATAAAAACCAAATTTAAATAAAGCTTCTACAAACTAAACAAAATTCATAAACTTCAAGATAGACTAAGATGAGCTCTCAATTGAGAATATGAGCCATTAATGGGCTCTCTCAATGAGAAGCTCTCTTGTTGAGTAGCTTTGTCTAAATAGATAGGATGTATGCTCAAGCTTATGCTTCAAAAAGGGCTTCAAATGGAGTTGGAATTTGGGTGTGAGTGTATGGTTTTGATGTAAAATGGCTTCTCAAAATGACATTATGACTTTACTTCATGGATTGTGTTATTTTGCAAAGGGGAAGGATCCAATTTATAGGCAAGAGGCTCAAGGGATAAAATATTCATAAAGACCCTCATAATGACTTGTAAGAGCAATAAAAGGGCTTGTAAGAGTCATTTATGACCTAGTGGACTTCATAAAGTTTTATGGTTGAGATATTTTGAGAGTGATGAGAGCAATTTCGACTTGGACTTGATTAGGAAGGTTTAAAGCTTGTTTAGGCTTGTGCAAATGATTAGAGGATGGATTAGGATGGTTTAGGATTAGCTTAGGGATAGGCAAGTGGATGGCATTTAATGAGGGTGGGTGAAGGAGGAGATATTTGTTAACTTTGGCTTGGGTTAGTAAGTTTTAACCCATGTTTAGGGAATGTGACAAGGTTAGGAGGGGATTAGGATTAGGTTTAAAGACATCTTCTAGAAGAGTCTAGACTTTGGATGAGGATAAAGACTTTCTAGAATAGTCTAGAATTTTCTAGGATGAGGATGAAGACTTTCTAGAAGAGTCTAGAACTTCTTAGGATGAGGATAAATTAGATTTTTAGGAAATAAATAAAGTTTTATTTATTTCAAGGGTTTGGGTTGAGGAGATATTTATTAAAACTTTTTTAATAAACATTAGGATTAATATTTAATCTTAAGTAAATATTCTGAGTTGGGATTAGGGGTAGGAAATGATGGGATTAGCCTTTAATCGAAATTAAAGAAGGATTAGAAGATTTTGGAAGAGGTTATTGGTCATAAGGAAATTGGCCAAGTTTTGGGCAAAAAATAATTTTTTTATTTATTTTAGGATTTTTGGTCAATTTATTAATTAAATAATCAATAAATAAGGAAATAATGTTTAAATAAGATTTAAACATTTTTGGGAGGGATTCCTTAATTAAATATTTTTAATTAAGATAAAGGGATTTAATGGCATAAAAATTAATTAATTAATTAATTAATTAATAAATGATGATGTCATCAGGTATTTTTTCAAAAAATAAAAATACTTTATTTTTAAAAGGATTTTTAGGTGTCTACACATACAACCAAGCACTTGTCTACCAGGTGTGGGTTATCCTCCATTAAGCACAGGAGTTAGTGCAATGATGAGAGGATAAGCCTACAAAGGTGTAGCATGAAAAATTATGTTGTAGACACCATGTCTTTAATTAAGAGTGCCAATAACTATGTTGTCTACATGACAACTCGGTTAATTATCAAACTCTAGCGTTGTAGACACCATGTGCTGAATTAGAGTTGCTTACTCCATTATTGTCAACATGACAACTCATAAGAGTATGCAAACTCCTAAGTGTCTCAACTAAGAAATAATAAAATAATGCATTGACCTAAGTAAACTTAAGTAAGTGTAAATAGTAAATACTTATTTACACCAACAAAAAGGATATGGTGTGGTTTTTGAATAAGTTAATTAGTTTTTGGTTATGGTAAAATCGGACTGGGTACTTGTATTTGACTACAATTTTGGTACTTTCTCCCTTACTTCATGGACATGATGGTTCTTCAATTTTATAGATAGTTGAATGAAGTCTAAAAATAATTTTAATGTTAAAGGTGTACCTACCATCATTGGTCTATTGTCAAGGTCTCATTGCTCACTAGCTAGACAACAAACTGTGTATATTTTCAAAGTAAAGTACCATAGTGACTGCATGATCTAATTGTGTTGAGTTAGGGAAGGTTTAAAGGTATTCCTTTTTGTTTGAGATTTCCCTCTCATGGATTCACACCATAACCCTAATCTTGATAAAGGATTTGGCCAAGAACCTATAAGATATTTGTTGTTGCATGAAATTGGAAAATTTGTAAAGTTGGCCAATTGCAAAGTTACTTTCACCATTTGCATATCCAACCTTGTCCTTGGATTTATGCATTGATAGTAAAGGGTTGTTCAAATTGATTAATTTGTAGATTAGTTCTTGTGGTCATGAATTTTGTAAAAGCTCTTGAGAATTTAACAATGGCAGGACCGAGTGTTAGCACTAGATTCAAAGTTGGATTTTTTTTTGAAGAATTTGTGTAGCTTCTATCAAAGGCTTTTGACAATATCTCTAGAAATGATCACACATGGAAGGACACATGCTACCAATATGGATTTTTTTTAGTGGTACTTCATTGTTCATGCATTTCTTGGATAATTGAGTGAGGGAAGTACCAATGTGTACCCTTGGTAGATAAATTTGGAGAAATTAAATATGATTACTTTATTCATGGATGTTGACCTGGTTAGGGACCTAACAAAGTATTACTACCCTCTAGTCAAAGTGATAAGGAAAATTGACAAGTCCAACCTGGTGAAGATTGATGGAGTGAGTTTCAGAGAAGCTTTGGGAAAAAGTGGTGCACCCTATATTGATATTAATTTGGAGGAGGAAACAAGGAAATATAACCTCCACAAGACTAGGCTAAAGAGAAATTCCATACCTAGGTACATGCCTAGACTTGGTAGAAGGATAACCCTAATTATAAATGATGTCAAACTAGCATTTGAGTTGGATACTTTCCACAATCATATGAGATACATTGTATATGGACTATATAAAGTCCTTGGAATAGATTGTGGTAAGAGTGTGACTTAAGATCTTCTAACGATGGAAATGAATATTCAACAAGATTATTCTATCCTTGTGCATCTATTTTTTCATAGTTCTAATATCATATATGATGAGTTGATTTTAATGAAAGTAAATATGGGTAAACCTATGCTAGTTAAACAATGGACCAATATTTGGGGGTCTAGTACTCATGTGTGTTCTTTTCTTAATTTTAATAATTGGATAGCTATTCCTATCAATTGTGTTAGGGTCTCTCCCATTTCCATAGCGGTGTGCAATAGCTTAGTGAAGTGCTATATGAAGGGAACAAAAATGGTACAAAATCAATTGTAAATATTTTAATTGCACACATATTTTTTTTCAATTTTTCTTTTATCAAAGTCTAGAGAAACTTTAACTATACGTTGGATGTGATTCTAATTTTGATATACTTGTTTTGAAATTTGGAGATAGCGATGTCTTATTATTTTGTATGCTCATTTCATAAGGAATAAGTTCTATCCTACCTACAACTATGTTAACAATTGATTTTTCTAAGTGTCAAATTTTTGGCATTTGAGTTTTTTTGTCCTTTGATGCAGTGTTAATAGATGCAAATGCATGTTAGCAGAGATTATTGTCAAAGTAGTTCTTGCTATTGCAGATTTGGAAAGAAAAGATGTTAACTTGGATTTGATTAAAGTTGAAGGAAAAGTTGGTGGAAGGCTGGAGGATATAGAGCTAGTTGAAGGCATTTTTATTGACAAAGATATGAGTCATCCACAAATGCCTAAAAAAATTGAAGATGCAAAAACCTAGAAATGGTTGGCAATGTTGTTGCTTCTACAAGTTTTCTTAGATCTATATTATATACCAATACTAGGGAAGAGAGTATTCCTGCAAGGCTGAAGAGAATAATCAAGTCATTGCATATAGAGAATAATCCATGAGTCTAGTGAGTATTTCAATTAATTAAGAAGAATATTGAGGGAAGCTCAAGTACCTCCACCATACGATACCATCGTTGGTTTGACTAATCAAGAACTATAAAAAATGACACTCCACAACTCTTCAGCCAATATTTAGCTCCAATTATCTGGATTTGGGTTAAAAAATAGTGCTCCAGATAATGTATTGCACCCAATGATATGGATTTGGGTTAATAAATGGTGCTCCACACAGCTCTCCAGCCACTATTCTGACTCATGCCTGCATTTGTTGGGTTAACAAATGTTCATGTCCAATATAATCGACCTAAATGCATGAAATCACCAAGTCGATCCGATTTGTTTACATACCTGTACTATTGTGCTTAACCCTTCCTCCTACGCACACATAGCCACTAGAATGAAATGAAATGAGAATCAATTTTATTTTTTTGTTTCTATCTCGTGTTAGTCAAAATTTTGACATTAAACTGTACAAAGGTCAAAATTTTGATCTTTTTCTGGACATATACAAAAACAAATAAATAAATCATAAGTGAAAATAGCCTTTGGTCGAAAATCAATGGCAATTGTACTGGTGCCTACTACTAGACCAAATTAAAATTTTTGAGGATAAATATTTGAAAAGTTCATTAAAAAGAAAAATTTAACTAAAAAAACTATTATGATTAGATGTACTAAACACCTTGCAAGTCTGAATATTTAAAATATTGAGCTATTTAGTATTTTACGTGTCCTTGTAAAATAGGATATTCACTTCATTCCTAGGCCATTATATCACATGCACTTTAATTTTTAATTTTTTTTTACAATTATGTCTATAAAGAAACATCTTGTAATAAAGAAAGTATACAAGCATCTATGACAAAGATATGGTATGACAAATAAGAGTGTTAAAAAAGGGGTTACATAGTGGAATTACAAGAACATTTTGTATCATTATTTAACTATGGGATGTAATTGGTGCTTCAAAAATAAATGCTTGGAATTTAGTTTGCATATCTCAACTTGCATAATGAAAGTCAAAAGTGCTTCCATATGAGTTATTATTTATTTCTAAATGTCTCTACACATGTGAGCGGTGTAAAAACGATATTATAACTTTTTGATAGAGAACATAAGAGATGTATTTGGAAGATTATGATCTCATGTTTATATTAAAGGAAGAGGGATGTTAATCTCTACAAAGGCATGAGCCTAATATTGTGAAATAACATATTATTTCAATGCTTTGGAGGTTTTTTTTTTTTTTTTAAAGCATTTTGTTAAGGTGTGTTTATGTCATTTTCTTTATTTTGGTTAACTTCTCTTCTATTTTTCTTATTATATTTTTATAACATTTATATACCTAGATTATTTTTTATTGGTAAGAGGTCGAAGTCAAGTTATTTTTTTTTTTTAAAGAGGAGTAAACGCTTTGACCTGGAGCTATGAACCAGTGAGGCCACAAACGGGGGACCTCATCCCCATGAGATTTGAACCTTGATGGCAAGGATAACAACATAACAACTTAACCATCACAACATGCCACTATTGGCAGAAGTCAAGTTAATTATTACTATGTGTTATAATTAATTTTATTATTATTTATTTGTAGACTCAAGCCTATGACCTCCCAGATAAGAGGCTCACAGTTTACCATTGTGTTGTAGGTTTTTGCCTATTTATATACCTAGATATTGTTAATTATTTTATGGATCTAATTAAAGGTTAATATCCTTAAAGAATTCATTTGAAAAATCCTATAATGCTTTACAATTATATTTAATCAAGTTTAATTGATAGAGAATTTATGGGTACTTTTCCTTACAAGAATAAATTCAATTCATGTTCAAGTATGTATTGTGAAACTTACACATTTATTTTGCTCTATGATTTTAGGCTTGATTTACTTAACACATTTATTTCCTTGCATATACAAACTTTAGAGTGTGCATTATTGTCCCTAAACTGCTTTGCTAGCAAATGTGCATCACAAGAAACTTGTATTTAGTTTGAGGTGAAATTTTATTATAATGGTTCCCATAGCTATAGTATTTTCTTACATTTAGCTACTTAATTTAGTTTTAGTGTTATATTTTATTACATTAAGCTTGCTCATAGCCTTTTTCTTAATTTTGACTACCCACTCTTTTTCTAATGTTATACTCGATTGCATTAAGCTTTCCTGTAACACTTTACTAATTTTCTACTACTGAGGATACTTTGCAAAAAGAAAATATCCAACCTCTAACATAATTAAATATGATTGAGCTAATAAAGATAATTTTAAATTTTTTTTATCAAAATAGTCATGGTAATATGCAACACTGAAAAGACTCTAACACTGGCATTCCTTAAGAAGTATAAAAAAAACTAAAACATATATTAGAAAGAGATTATATATCAAAATTAGAACCAAAGCTATCTTCAAGATTATGAAAGTTTGATTAGTTTTGAAGCAATATATCAACAAGTTAATATGGTGAACTAATTACAAAGCAATGTTTTCTTTAGATTTCAAGTCATCTTTATCTTGCTTCTCATTTTTTGTGGCACTAGCCCTTGAAAGGGAAATATAAATTAGCTCGTAATTCTACATAATACTTGGTTATTTCTGACAAACAAGAGTTGGTCAAATATAAATAAGGTCAAGTTTATGTAATGTTTTAATAGAATAGAATGAGAAGGTAGGTATCACATCATTTATAAAGCACCATTTTTTATGCATAACATTTCATCTTAATGCTAGAGTGCAATCACAAGTCTATCTATCAATAGTGTCGATTGTAAAGAACTAGTTAAAAATATTTTCCATGCAACATATGTGTAAATTAGTGAGCACATAGAAGTTGTCACCCCCAATCTACCAACCAACTACTATTAGTGTATAAGCATGCTTGTGCTTGGGTGATTTATTTATGTTGCATCTTTTCCATGTGGTAAGTTAGGTAGGGTGGTAGGTACAATATTTTCCTTTATAAATCTCCATTCCTCGCCTATGTACTCACTCACTCATTTTATGCATTTATCTTCATCTATTTGCAATTCTCTCTTTTGTTGTTTCTATTTTCCTATTATTCCTTGTTAAATCTTACATGTTATCAGAGCCTTTGCTAGTGCAATGTAGATGCAATAATGTTACAAGAAAACTTGTATAAAAACCTTTGGAGTGATAACTATAAGTTTTAGATTGGATTGGAAGTGCAAATTTATGTAGGTCTATACATGTTTTGTGAATTTTATGTGATTTTGTTTCAAAATTTACAAATCCTCTTATGTTTCCTACAAATATTTTGAATAAATGTTGAAATATATGAGACTTTTTCATAATTTTGAAAATATAAATTCAAACTACTTTGTTGTTGTATTCAAATATTTGCAAACATTTATTAAAATTGTGCAAATTCTGGATTAACATCCACTTTGTTCTATTCATTTTTTATTTTTGTCGAAATCAACTTCACATTTGATAGTAGCAGTATAATTTTGTACTTCATTTTGACATATTTACAAGTTGTAAAGAGTATTTGGCAAACATTTACATTTTTTAGGGTAGTTTGCATATATTTGTCATGTTTAGTAGAAAGCATTAAAAACATAAATTTTCTCTAAGAATTTGAAGAAATCTAAAGTGTATTTATAAAAATTTAGAAGATATTGAAGAGAATTTGTAGAAATTTAAAGTGTATTTACAAAAATGTGGAACAATTTGAAGATATTAATAGATATTTGTAATTGACATACAAAAGCTAATATTGTTTTACTGCAAATTCAAGTTGAACAAAATTCAAGTCTCGTCGATCAAATTTCCACCTTTAAATTGCTAAAACATGTGTAGAAAAATATGTAAAAAGGTATAGCTTATAGTGTGTAATTAACCTTCATCCTATCGGATTAATGTTTATGCAATATCATTTTGAGATGTCTTCTCAATGTGTGAAGATTATTTAAGTATTGTTGGAGAGGTGCTTTTATGTTATTTGTTTAGCACAACCAAATGTACAAATTACAAGGTTTGTAATGGTATGAATATTGCTAGCAAGGCATTTTGGTGTTCTTTGTTTGTTGCAAGGAAAACCTCTGATTTGGTATTATCTTGTTCACTCAAGGATAAAGACAATTTGTTACTTTCTATTTGGATGTGGTTTTATGTGTGGTAAGGGTATTATGGTATAGTCCGGGGGAGGGGGAAAGGGAAGCATATGACATATGTGTGTGAAATAATTTACCCCAAGTCAACTTTTTTGAATATTAAATGTTGCCTCTCTATTGCTTTTGTTTTTTATTCTTCACTATTGAGCACTTGTTGTTAGAAATAGGAAAAATACTAAGAGGGGGGTGAATTGGTATTTCATAAACATTTTCCCAACTATGGATATCTTTAACAATCTTTAAACATGCATTTGTAATCCAACCAAAAAGTAAACAAAACAATAACACAATGCAACTCATAACACCATTATTTGTTAACTAGGGAAACCTTGGCCAAGGGAAACCCTGGTAGGGATGGTACCCACAAAATGATCCACTAATCAAAAATATTTTGTGAAAGATATTGACCCTGATAGGAGTCTATTACATCTGCATAATGTATATGTCCTTATTAGAGGACTAGGCCTTGTTAGAAGCCTCAACCCTATTAGGAGTTGGCATTACAATTACAAAAGTAGCAAGATGAGTCCATTGCTCAAACATGCATATACAATGATATATTATGTATACAAGATGTATAGATTAAAAAAAACCTTTCCAATAGTGTTGATATATTCGATATCTAATTTTCCCTTTGTCGCTCTCTTTACAAAACTTCACATCTACTATCTTTTCTCTACTATAACACTAGTCCACATCATATAACAATTGCATTTTAATGCCAAAAGACATCACACAAATTTGCATACAAAACTCTTTCCTTTTTACCAAATTGTTTTGTCTCGTCGGTCTTTAAGTCTTCACATGTGACCTAAACTATATAATTACTTTTTCTAAGTGAGGGTTAACATATAGGATGTCATCCCTACCTTGTTAAGTCATTTTTTTAGTAAACTAAAAAATCCCTTAACCAAAATGCTTTTACTTTATTAACTTCTTTGATATGCTTGTATAACCTGTACCTGTAAAACTCACCATAACTTTGTCCATACATCTAATAATCTTTAGAACTTTTCAGTACATGCTTAATTATACATCATGCCCTTGCTTCCCTTAATTGTGCATGAGCATCTAGTAAACCACACTAAAACAAAATACATAATTGTCCATTGCTTTCCTATATTATACTTAGAATTTTTTCTAAGTTCTATCACCCAAAACTTAATATGATATTTTTCCTTCTTCATAACAGGTATATGTTTCTATAAATTACAACCCTATATCATCCTTTCATATTCTCCTAGCCAAATTCCCAACGATATCTCCTTTGGCATTGATGGCAAGATATAGGAAAATTGGCCAAGTCCCAAAAAATCTTTTAAATTGCAAAACTTGTGAAGTTTTTCATATGGCCAAATAAAATTTACAAAATGTGCATCATTTCATATATTTACCTTCTTTACAACTTATATTCATTATAACTCCCTATACTCAGAAATTACAATTGTCCTTATAGTCTCACCCCCTTTGACATCAATGACAAAGGTGAGACAAAACTTTATATACATGCAAAAAATTGTGTTACCTACTAATAAGTGCCATGCACTCTCCAAATTTCTCTTCAAGTCATTAATTTCCTTATCCCATGTATCCTTGATTGCTTCTGATGTGTTTATTAGTGCACATAAGCCATAAGATGCCAATTCCTCTCCATTAAGATCAAAATAGACAAATATGTTGAAGGAATACTTTGTGTCAGTACATTCCTTAAGTTTTCTTTGCACATGGTCAATTTTCAAGGTAAGGTGTTCCCTTAACAATGAAAATTTCTTTATGGTTCTCTCCTTCCTCAATTCAAGTAATTTTAGTTCATCATGAATGTTGGTGATCCTTGCCTCCAAATATGTTATTCTCGCAAATGGATTTTGCAATACATGCACAATACTCTTCAAATATGCCTCCTCCTCTCTAATCTCTTTCTCAATGTTTATTGTATACTCAAATGATAAAGTTCATTTCCCATATAGTTCTTTTCCTTCTTGTAGACTTTTTCTCAATACCTTGATGCAAGTATCAAGTATTGACAAATCACTTGTGATATTGTTGCAAACAATGCTAAATAAGTTAGCATCAGGTGTGGCCTGAGCTTTTGTTGTTGCAACTTCTATTGATATAGAGAATTTCTTATCAAATTATTTTATTGTCTTTCTAACTCTTTTCTCTATATCAGGTTCATGAATCTATATTTGGGCAGTGCCCTCCATCTTCTTTATCATTTTATCAAGTGTTCCCAAGGCACTCTTGCTTATCTTACATGATTCTTTTGTAATATTATTTAGTGAAAACGTTTTTAGCAAAAAAAATTAATGTATGTTTGTGTTACCATAAAATATCTTGGCAACATCTTGTGGCAATCCAATAATTAGTGCTTCAAGAGGGGATCTTGAAGTACTAGCTTGTGCTATCTTTATTGCCTCAGCAGGCGTTTGCACAATTGCTACTTGTCTCTCCTCAACTAAAATTGTAGGTCCTTGTTGGTCATCCATTTGATCTTTCTATTTTGGCATTACATCTTCTATTTCTTTCTCTTTATTCTCCTATTCTTTTCATGTCTTCTTCAAGGTAATAGTGTTGGATGTCACCCTATCCACTATGTTTGACCAATTAGTTGAATAGTCAAACTTTGCGCACACTAGTATATGTACAAAAGATAATTCTATGGGTGTTATTTGATTATGCATAACATTAGAGTCATTTTTAATTTTGTTTTCCTCTTCATCCTCTGAGCTAATATAGTTTTCAATTAGATGTCTCCATATTGTCAACTTCTTCTTTCTTTTGATTAGTATAGGGGTCAATTTTAAAAATTGCAAAGGGGTCTTCACTAATATCAATAGTGATAATAGCTCCCCCTATCACCATAGTGTCATCTTCTTTACTTGGCGCATCTCATGTGTCCATGATTGTATCATCATATTCTTCTTGTATTGTTGTTGTTGTAATAGGTGTAGACTCTATCGTGATTTTTACTTATGCATTTTATGTCTCATTGACAAATAAGTCATATTCTCTTCCCATAATTAATATGGAACTTTTCTTGTTCCTCAATAGTGGCTTAATATTTTCTAATATAGCTTCTATTTTTTCTTCACTTTGAATGTCACAAAGTTTCCTAACTACTTTTTCTCTTATCTTCTTGTCTTCTTCCTTAACTCTTGGCTTATTTTCAATCAATTTGTTGTATAAGTCTTCTAGAATATTCCCATGAATATGTACAAGCAGTTTCTTGAAATCTATTTTATGTCGCATTACTGCTTTCTCCAGTTGCCTCTTTTTCAAAGGTGTCATAAACATCACAATACTTGTTTAGCTGAGTTAGTTTACCATCCTTAATTATCATTTGATTCATTTGGGAAAATTTAAGTTTCTAAATTTCTCTCTTTTTATCACTTCTTTCTGCCTCTTGTGGTTGTGGTTGTGTCTATGGTGGTGGTGGTGTAATCTAGCCTCTCATCTTTCTTTGTGTACTTGACATTTATGTTGTGGCCTTGTTTCCTTCATAAGCCATCAATACTCTTGGTTTCTTGATTGATCTTGGACCAGTTGTCATTGCCTAAATACCTTTTTAATATTTTTTTTGGGGTTACCTCTTCCTTTTTCTCTTCCTCTTTTTCTTGTCTAATTAGTGCAAGTGTTACTGATGAAGTTATTCTTGTAGTTTTCATTGACAAAGCTAGTCTACTTATCTCACTTATTATTGTTATATCCACATATTTTTGTCCTTTAGATTCTATAGAGATGGCACTAATAGGTTCTACTTGAGTAGGTGTTGTTGATGGTGGACTTCTTGGTGCAACTGATAAAGGTTGCACTAACAATATGTTTCTTTTTCCTGTTGCTCTCATTTCTATTGCAATCTATTTTGGTTCTACATATTGCTTATGTGTAATTCTAGTATCCTTGAGTACTTTTCTTACCACTCTCTCAGAAGATTTTGTTGATTCCTTAGATGACAATAATTCTTGTGCTTTTTCCATTCTTTCTTTTGTTGTTCCTCACTTCTCACTTTCATCATCAATTTATGGTTGCAGACTCATTAATCTTTGTCTTTGTCACTTCATATCCCAAATGATCAACAAACATAACTCTAGATACAACTACCTCCATGCAAGTCTTATCATTTTCAACCATGAAACAAATCTACTTCTTAAATCTATCCACAACTGACATTGGGATCCTTACTATGTTCCTCATTTTAGTTTGGAATGATCTTATAAAATTGTTTATTGCCATGACCATATAATCTTTAGTTGTCTTCCTATAGAAAAAGATTAATAATTCCATTGAACACTTGTCTAATTTTCATTCATATTTTGGCATGTTTGGGAATCTTTTCATGACATGGAAGAATAGGTATGTGATTAGGGATCCAAATCTGAAAGTTACATATCTATTGTTATTAGTTCTCTCCAGATTGTCAAATAATTTTTGCTTCAGAATTTCAAAAAGATTAACCTCGGCTCTATCAATACACATCTTATATGCATCATTGATGAAGCTTGCAGAGAATTCATCCTCTCTTGAACTAGAACTCATTTTATGTGCTAATATTTTACTCACAAATCTTGAATCATCTTGTTTAACTAAACTTAGTATTATACCTCTACAATTCAATTATGTCTTGGTGTTTGTTTGCACCATTTTCTCCAAAATTTTCCCATTGATTGGAATTCTGCCTTTGTTGCTTAGGCCCATCACCTTATGAATTAGATCACTTGTGATTTCAGCTACTTGTTCACCTAACCAAAATTTGTTGTCATCTATTCTTCTTAGGATGACTCTAGCCCATTCATCATTGTCAAATTCATGGAAAAATAGACACGATCCAATTTTCAGTTGACCTAAGTGGTTGAACTCATCCTTAAAACTCATATCTTTCTTATAAGCTTTCTCAAAATCCTTAGAAATTTCACTATCTCCTAGTGTCTCAAACTTGCAATGTATGTAAGATTGTACATCCTCTATAACCAGTCCTCCATCTACTATTTGTGAGAATGCCCTAACAGGGTCATCTCCAAGTTGTGCATTAATTGAACCTGTGTGCATTAATTGAACCTGTTTTAAACTTATATTTAGGTTTCTCCATTATATCATGAAATGAATATTGATCCATTCTTACAAATTTCAAATGACTTCACAATTGATATAGATAAATACTTCAAATCGTTGATTCAGGGCTTTTGGTAGAAGAAAAGTATGAATTTCTTCATGAACACTCCAATTCACCTTCAAATTTCTCTTCAATCTCCTCCAAACATTTATCTTGGCTCACAATTCTCAACTAATGGTTCCTTACATTTATTTAAGTCCTTTTATTCATTACAAGTCTATTTAACATTAATTGTGCCAGTACACAAACTCAAAAAGTTGATACTATAACCAGTAGATTGAATTCTTTTCTCAAGCTCACATATGGTCTTGGAATTTTATCCATTATTGAAATTATCTTCTAGACATCATTTCCATGCTCCTCTTAGGAGTGCAAAAATTTATCTCATTATTTTAGGGTCTTATGAATTTTTGGTGTAATATCCCCTATTTCTTCTAATGACTATGACTGCTTATATTGATAAGGGTTTGTCAACTACTAAAAATGACTTCAAATTTTTGTTGGGTGTATCACTTGTATTCTTTTCAACCCATATTTGTGTTCTTGTAGGTGTCTTTTCCTTAACAAATATTTCATTGAAGTTTTCCATTTGCTCTTTCACATTTTCTTTTTGTCTCTCATTTGTACTTTTACTCCTTCTGGCATTGTTGGTTTTATTCCTTCTATAGTTCATATTTTTTATTCATGCTATTTGTCCCCATATTATTTCCAAAGCCACTGAATCTACAAAATCTTGTGGTATGCCCAAGGTTTTTGCAATTAGAACATGCTATGACATTATTTCCATATCTAGGTCTTGATTGATTGATCTATAATCTACAATCTCTGGCAATGTGTTTAAAGTTGTTGCATTTATAACACATGAATCCATTTATTATGACTTTAGTTGCACCAATAGGTATACTAGCTATAGGGTTAGTACCATGATACATATTATTATAAAATCTAGGTTTCCTACATTCATTAGCTCTATGTCCATAAGCATAACAATTATAATAATAACCAAAAATAGGGTTAGTGTACTTACCTAAATCCTCCTTCATGTGACCAATTTTATTACATGCAAAGAATCTACCAATAAATTTTCTCCTCAATTCTTTAGGATGTTCAAATTTTTTAGGTGCTTCCTTATTCAGATCTTGTTGTTGTTGTTCGAGATTTTGGATCACTAGATTTGATTCCTTAGTAACTTTAGATCTCTTAGATGATTCTCCTTCATAGTAGGTAATACCAGTCATAATCTTTATGTCTTTGTGTCAGGATATTCTCATATAGCTTTTCAATGTTGGAATTCAACTTATCAAGATTTCGCTTTGGTCGTGTAAGCTCTCCTTTTACAAGAGTGTTGTACTTCTCAAGTTCTGTAAATTGTAGCTTTGTAGATTCTATTTTAGATGTCACCTTGGTAAGTTTTGATTTCAGATATACATTCTCATATCCTAAATTAGATTGAATTTTCTTTTCATCTTCCATAAAACTCATCTTAATATTTGTGGTCTCAAGTTCATGCTATAGAATATCATTCTCCTTTTTTAGCTTAGAAATTGTATCACTATCTTTGATCTGATCATGTGAGTCTTTCTTCTTGGATTTTATTGATTCAATCTTCTCTTTCAAATTATGAATGTATTCTTGTACATCCCTAAGTTTGATCTTCATTTTTTCTCTTTCCCCTATGATTACATCAAGTTCCTCAAGAGCTTCCTCTAAGTGATTTGGTAACTAATCCATATCCATAGAGATCTTACTCAAGTTTTTATGCCTTCTTTGTGTAAATATTCTTTGAAACAAGTAGTTATAAATAGGAAATACTAAGAAGGAGGGTGGGGGGAGGGGGTGAATTAGTATTTCAAAAACTTTTGCCCAACTATGGATATCTTTAACAAGATTTAAACATGTGCATATGTAATTAAATTGAAAAGTAAACATAACAACAACACAATGCAAGTTATCACACTATTATTTGTTAACTAGGGAAACCCTGGCCAAGGGAAAACCCCAGCAGGGATGGTACCCACAAAATGATCCACTAATCAAAAGTAAAATGTGGAAGATATTGACCCTTTTAGGAGTCTATTACATGTGTATAGTGTATCCATCCTTGTTAGAGGACTAGGAAGCCTTAACCCTATTGGGAGTTGGTATTACAATTACAAAATAAGCAAGATGAGCCTACTACTCAAAATATGCATATACAATGATATATTTTGTATACAAAAGGTATAGATACAAAAACCTTTCTGACAGTGTTGATATCTTCAATATCTGATTTTTCCTTCACAGTTCTCTTTACAAAACAATACATCTATAGTCTTTTCGCTTCTATAACACAAGTTTGCATCATATAACAACTGCATTTCAATGTCAAAAGACATCACACAACTTTGCATACAAAATTCTTTCCTTTATACCAAATTGTTATGTCTCGTTGGCCTTCAAGGCTTCACACATATCCCAAAATTTAAAATTACTTTTTGCTAAGTGAGAATTAACATCTAGGATGTCATCCCCACCTTGTTAAGTCATTTTTTTTGGTAAACCAAAACAATCCCTTAACCAAAATTATTTTACTTTGTAATGCTTGTATAACCTGCACCTATAAAACTCACCATAACTTTCTTCGTACATTGAATAATCTTTAACGCTTTTAGGAATGTGCTTAATACATCATGACCTCACTATGTTCAAATGTGCATAACCTCATATGCTTCTAGTAAACTCTGCTAAGCCAAAATGCATAATTATTCATTATTTTCCTAGATTATACTTCGATAATTTTATAAGTTTAATCACACAAAACTTGATATTTTGTCTTCTTCATAATAGGTATATGTTGCCATAAATGAAAATTTGATACTATCCTTTCATATTCTCCTATCCAAATTGCCAACACTAGTAACATATTTTATCGATATTAAGAATATAGTAAGATCTTAAGTTGAAAATAAATTTTATTCAACATTCAAAATGCACCTTCCACGACATATAAATTACACCAACATTAAGAAAGGTGTTAATTTTAAAAACCTTCGACCCTTCATCATATGGAATTTTAGCCTGTGGTTCTTTGAAATTGAAGGGGGCTTAACTTCTCTAGATTTTATTCCCTTGTTTTTAACTCTAAGCTTTAAAAGTGTATTACTTCCATTTTTTTCTAGACATTTTTTTAAAAGCATTATGAGGAAATTTTTCAAAATTCTAACAAAAAAACACAATTGTCATAAGTTTTCACCTTAATCTTATGGAGAAGGAAAAATTCACCAACATCGAGACTAGTTGAAATCCCAAGGGATGAACTGTCCCTTGTGCAACCTCACTTCAACTAGCACTTTGGTGATCTAGGATATCAAGATGACATCAATAATAAAGGAAAGTTCCAATATTTATACAATTTGATGCAAAAAATATAAAAAATTAAATTAACTTAAGGTTGTACGAGTTGATAAAAATGTTTTGACTACTAAAAAATGATAGAGTTAATTAACTTTAACTTTTGAACTTTATAAGCTTGTTGTCCTATACATACACACAGGTAAAAAATGGCAGCATTAGTACATGAAAACATTGCAACAAGCATGGAGACAAAAACATGGGAGAATATGTAAAGCAATAGGGAAATTTGTTTTACTAATTAGCAATAAATGGAAGATGTCAACTATCCTGTGAAAAGAAGAATTACACAAATAAAAGACCAAGAATACTTTCAAATGGAGAAGGTTGAAAAGTGATAAGATACCCCATTTTCTCCTTGAATGAAAGTTATACACAAGGAAACAAGTAATTTTTTTGGCTATCTAATTGGAAACCTTTCTTAGTGAGATCCCTACTTTGGTATTCTTGTTAATTGTTAGGGTTGTCATTGCACCAAAAGATCAACATGTCAATGCCTAATACAAAAACTAGACTTATATGTCACAAATCCAATGAGGGACATTGACCCACTACCAATAAACCCCCTCCCAACATAACTCACCAGGTCCTGCATTTGATCATGTAATGAAGCTATGATACCACTTGTTAATTGTTAGGGTTGTTGTTACACCAAAAGATCAACCTGTCATGTGATACACCCACTAGACTTATAGAAGACAAGAGAGGCTATTAAATTGTGTTGCAAACCTAGTGAGGGATGTTGGCCCACTACCAATATTTCCTACATCCACAACAAGTGTGTCTAGGAAAGATAACAATTGAACACAACTATAAAGATAAATAGGAAAATGATAAGGTAATAATATTTCAAGATTTAGCTATAGAAATATGAACAATATTTAAATGAGTTATTTTTATAAGTGACTTTGTTTCACAATAAAAAAGGCATTTGGCTTGACATAATGAAGGCATGTATGGTCAATATGGCAAAGTTGAGATAATGTAAGTTGTCCCAAATAATGTGAAGAAACTATAAAATGAACACTTGAGTGAGGCAATAAGTATTAAGAAGCATGAAGAGGAACAAATGAAGTGAAGACATTAATTCCAAAGGTTTTGATTCAAATATTGGCATTGGTGGGTGAAAATATGAGGCATTAGACTGTGGGACAATAATGATGCTTCAATGACTCACTACACATATGTAGATTTGTAGGACAAGTGTGTTGAAAACAATTGGTTAATTATGTATTATCTTTGATGTTACACAAAATGTCATATCTTTACTAGTCATATCTTGAAGATAGTGTCCTGTACCTGCTAAGCATTCCAGAGTTTTCCAAGCTCAGAAGATAGTGTCTATCAAGTTCACTCAGGAAACAAAGAGAAGTTTGTAGAAGTTGAGTGTTAACCGAGCTCACTTGGTCAATGAAGGAAAACTTGGATGGAACTAGTGTTAAACAAGCTCACTCAATTACCAAAAGAACTTTGTGAAAATGCAGTGTTGCTTGAGTTCACTTGGTTAGCACAGGAAAATCATTTTGGAGTTAGTGTCTACCGAGTAGGATTGACTAACGAAAGATTTTCTTGTTTTGGCATATTGAGTTCAACATATTTGTTTGTTGGTTCTATCCAATTGAGGAGATGAATATTAATTATTCTAAGTTGTATTCAATCCAACTTGACAATATGTATGATATAAATATAAGGTCAAGTTGAGGATTGAATGTGTGTAAGTGAATAGAAGATTTGAAGATGCTTAGAGGAAGAAAATTAGAAGAATAAGCAGAATATCCTTGTGGAGTTGAAAAGATTCATTCAAGCATAAAGGATCAAGTATACAACCTAGAGTTGAGATCTATAATCAACAATTTAGTTGCATTAGAAATAAGGTCATCTCATTGTTACTCTCTAACCATTGTAGAAATGATCTAAATATCTTAACAGAGTTGGCTTAATAGCTATTTTAAAACTTCTAACAAGGTGGCATTTCTAGATTGAAGTGTCTAAAGACCTCTAACAAGGCCACTCCTAATAGGGTGATTAGATCCTCTAATAGGGTCACACCTAATAGTGTGTTTTGTAACCTTTAATAGGGTTG
This sequence comes from Cupressus sempervirens, assembly GCA_028749045.1. Lineage (NCBI taxonomy): Eukaryota > Viridiplantae > Streptophyta > Pinopsida > Cupressales > Cupressaceae > Cupressus > Cupressus sempervirens. Next base: position 250,691,247 of record CM053784.1, on the reverse strand, counting down.
TCTCCTAACAAGGCTCACTTCAGAAGAATGAAAATCAATAATTTGTTGAAATTGGTGGTTTTTACCAAATTGGGTTTCCACATTAAATTCTTGGTGCCACTTGTGTTCATGTTATTTCTTTTATGTGTATGCAACTAAGTTAAGTAAGGTTAATCACAAATAATATCTTGATTTTTTCATGTTACACATTTGTTGAGTTATAAATGTTATTTCAGTGCTTAACAAGTTACAACATTTACTCACATAAACTGAGTGCTTGTGTGTTTCCTGAGCATAAGTATTTTTCGTGAAGTTTTGTGTTCTGTGTTGACATCTAAGGGATCTAGGATTTATTTTAGTGGTAACTGATTCACCCCTCCCCTCTCAGTTACTCCTCTTATAGTTTGAATAGAGTGTGCACCATGTGGATGTATCTCCATTACACATGTTTTATGGGATAACTAGGCCATGTGGTCAAGAGTCTTATGTATCAATTGTTGACAAGGAAAAGTGGACAAATAAAGAGGTTGGCATGAAATTTCATGTTTCTACTACTTTAGGGACAATACATAATGGTAAATTACATAAGGGTCCAATGTTATGATAATATAGTTTTCCCCTACTTTAGAGATCATGTCATTATAAGTAATATGGGATAAATTGAGAAAAACTTATCTAAATTACATGAGGATATTTTTTTTGTGTGTGGTTTCCACCAACAAGAAAGCTATAAGTTGTTATTGAGTTGCATGCAACATGTAAGTTGTCGACAAGCATGCTAATTGACAAAGTTAATAAAAATCATTGATGTTATGTTTTTGGATAATGGTAAAAACGAGTTTCGAGGGGATTTGAAACCCCATACAAAAAAAAAAAAAGATATACAAAATAGAGTCTGCCAAGTTTTACAAGGACTCAAAACATAAATAGTAGTATAGAAACATAATCCAACTAGAAAGAAAAAACAATAGTAAAAAAACCCAACATAGAGGGAAAAAACCAGAAACTTGGACCAACAAAGAAAAAGTAGGAAATTACCTTGTTACTCTAGCTTCTCCACAACCTTGGTCAAATCTTTGGCAGTATCACTGACCTCCTAAAGGAGACCCTCGACATTAGAGACAGGGGCAACTTCAATGGCCCTTTTTGTGCTTAAAAGTTTCCTCATTGCTCCTACTACCAATGCTAACTACCACCACACATAGACTTGTAGTAATCATCTCCATCAGTTGGCCGCTATCCTTGACCAATTGCCTTGACCTAGCTTCATAGGAAATTGGTTTCTTAGGAATGTTCCCAATTTTTCCCTTTAGCTCAATTCTTTTGGGTTTTCAATATTCAGAGTTCTCTATAAATCTTTAATACTTTTCTTTAGGGCCATAATTTCATTATAGAACCAAGTATCAACCTACAGAGTTACATCCACCTTTGATTTGGCTTTGTTAAGAAACATAAGCCTTCCACTAATATTCTTCTCCCTAGTCACCTCATCAACACTCTTCAACTTGAGATGATCAGTATCAATGCGGGCCTCTTCAGGCATAGAGTAATTTTACCCTACTAAATTCTTATCCTTGGTATCATTCATTTGGGTATTATCAACAATATTTGGCTCTTGGGTAATAAGGATCATAGTATCATCCTTATTAGTATCCATCAGTCATCCCTTCCCCTCATCAGCTTCAAGGGTAGGTGTATTATCTTTCATTTTTTTGTCTTTTCCCTTTGAGAAGTTCAGAGAGATGTTCGGGTCCTTATTTCCAAGGTTAGGAGAACCCACATTACTCCCCATGACTGTTGATGTTATGTTAGTATGGGTAACAAGTTTTGTTTTGAAAGATAACCATACAATAAATCAAGATATTTTTAGTGCACTAATGGGAGAAACAAAATCTAGATAGTTTTATGATAGAGTTGCTTTAGGTGCTACATCGACATGACTAGAAAAAGTTAGATATTGGCATGATAGGGTGACTTATTACATGCACTCGCATGAGTGGAAAAAGTTAGCCACTTATGTGATATAGTGACTTAGATTACATCGATATAATTAGTGAATGCTAGATAATAGTATGATAGGATGATATTTGATAAGTGGTTAACTCCTACAAAGGCCAATGAGGTAGATTTAAAAACAATCGTTAAAAACTTGTGATGTAGAGATAAAATTATAATAAGACAACCAGGTAATTAAATATAATAGACATAACAACCCTCTCTTAGAATATATTGTCTTGCTCATAGGGAGCACAAGACATTGTACAAAAGATGCAAACGTTATGACACATCAACATACAAGATTTTTTAATGGAACGTCACCCCACAAAAATTTATACATGATCTCCAAAATATCTAAACAAAGGCAAGGGGATTTGATGAGTTAGGATTAAAACCTAGAAGATGGGTAAAACTCTATGATATAAATGATCTTAGGGGTATTTGTTTAGGTCTAACTTAGTTCAAATCTAAAAAAGAGAACATGAAGACAAAGACAAATAATAATTTGGGTTAACATGGAAAGGAGGCCAAAATTCTCTCACCACTTTGTGTCATCCAAAAATGTCAAAAATCAATGCATGAAAATAGAAACATAAATAAATTAGAAGATACGAAATACACAACCCTCTATTTCTAGGTACCAATGGAATACAAGGGTTCTCTAGGGGGACAATGTTAAAAGACAAGAACTGGGAAATACATACAAATACACTCCAATATAAAGAGTTAAAGCATGTACTATTTTCAAAGATCATCCATTAGAAGGTCGTTGTCCTTCCAATCTTGATAATACAATGAGGGACATTAAGACTACAATCGTATGGCAAATATAGTGGCACCAAGCACCTCACAAATAGCCAAAGATAAGGAAGAAGTTGTCTTGACATTCTCATCCAAGAACTCAATTGAGGTGAGAGAGGGGTAATGTGAAGAGGGATTGTCTAATGATTATCGGCAATGTTGGAATTTCCTCAAGAGAGTTAAAACTCTAGCCTCAAAGCTTGCAAGTGACTGATGGTGAGTTGAAAATGAAGAATCCACCTTGCTAACCTCTCTAAAAGAGGTATAAATAAACTCAAGAGAAAATGGAGCTTTATTCATTGCAAGAACCAAAACCAAAAGTAGATTCATCAAAGAAGACTTGTGCAAAATGCAAGCATAGGTCCCTACTTAAAATTTTAGTTAAAGGATAGAGAGGAGACCCTGAAATCAATTGTATTCATCCTAAGGATCCCAATAAAGCTAGGATAGCAGTTTGGAGATGGATTTTTTTTAGCTTGGGTGCACATAACTACATTAGACAACACTTGTATATGCAATATGTTCACCAATATCTAGACAAAGGTAGGAAATTTTGTAAGGAGGTGAGTATTGATGAATCTTGCAATGGAGAGATATAAAGACCTAGACCCACTTGGTGCAAGGTCTAATAATCTTGGCGTAGGGATAAGAAAAAAAAAGAGATAGCCAAGAAAAATCCTAGATAAATTAGAATAGGAGAAGGAGAAGAAGTGATAGACGCAAGCACAAAAGATACACTTTTTTCTTTTATATCGATCTCACATACCAAAGTCCTCTCTCATTAACAATAATTACATCCTAGTGTAAGTTAGTTCTAGTATATATTTGGGTTGGGTTAAGGCTTTTGAGGACCAAGTGATATCCTAATTTATAAGTGTGGTTATTGATGTCATTGGCAAAAAAGAAGGCCCCACCAATGAAGTAGGAGGTGTCACTAGCAAAATAATTGTTGGCTTAGTTAGAGCACCCTTCATCTTTTTTCCTTATAAATTATAGGAGGGATAGAGGATGTCTTCAAAAGTTGAGGAGAAGGTTTGAGAGGACAAGGAATGGTACCATAACACCTCTTACTCTTGTTATGAATGGTAGGGTAAGGAAATCTTAAAAGATTTAAGATGGAAAAAGGCATACAAACCTTAGAGTTGTGAAACCTAGGTGCCTTTACATTGTGTGTACTGGGTGAAAATAAGGGAATAGGAGGCATTTCATGAGGTTACAAAGTGTGAGGAAGGTCACAAGGCTTCCCATAAAGCATGTGTTTTCAATGTGCCCATGATAAAGAAGAGATGATCAAGTACACCAAGCCTCGTGATAATGTTGAATGAGATTAGAGGGGATATGTGATATAGATTTGAAAGTTAATTCTCTGACCTTATACTTCTAATATGTTAGAAACATGGCATCTTGTTAGGGATGCAAGGGCCCTATTGGATTAGGTTAGAAATGGGCTAAAATGAGCCCCCACTAGCTACTAGGAGATGATAACCAATATTCTAGATTGTATGGATGGTACCCTCATAGAGAAACTTTAGACACTAAAACACAAATAAAGGGATTCCGCCCATGGATACTAGCTAAGGAATTCCAAACTTAACCTCAAGATTTGGTTTCAGGATGACTAAGAAGGTTGAAAAGATCACATTAGCTTTTACTTGGATCATCAAGGCAGTTGATCCCAAAGAGGAAAGTGATATTTTCTCATGAATTTGAATTATGGTAAAATATTCATCATACATCACATTATTTAGATCACTTATGAAGAATTCCTCCTTAGTTATAAGTTTGACCATACACCCTCCGATTAGGTGATAAGATATGATTTATCATCATTGTATTGGCAAAGGGACTATCACTTAAGGGGGAAGGATTGTGTAGAGGACCCTATTTCATGTCAAGTTTTCCAAAATATGGAGAAGGGAAAATTCACTAGCCTCAATATAGATTAGAATCATGAGGGATTAACTACCCCTTGTGCCACCTCACTTTAACTATCACTTTGATAAGTCAAGGGATTAAGACAACTTCCATGATAAAGGAAAGTGCAAAGGTTAAAATGATATGATGCAAAAAATTAAAGAATAAATTAACTAACTGGGCTAGTTGATAAAACTATCATGACTACTAAAAATGAAAGAGCTAACTAACCCCTAATTGTTGAACTATGCAAGCTCGATGTCTAAGACACACATGTAAAGTAAGGACAATGTCATAGCGCATGTATATTCCATAAAAACAAGATTAAAAAGTGAGGAAAACAAGAAAAGTAACAAGAAAAAACTTGGCTAACTATCAAATAATAAAAGAGGACAACTATGCCATGGAAAGAAGAGTTACACAAATAAAAAGACAAATAAGGTCAACAAATGAAGAGATTTGAAAAAATTAATAAAGCTACTCCACTTCCTCTTCTAACAAAGTCTGCATATAAGGAAACAATAAAAAATGTTGGGTGGTTGTTTAAAGACGTGCCTTAGTCAGATCCTTGCTTTGGTGTTTCTACCTTTATAACAACCGAATAGACAAGACAACCATGATAAATAATTGCACTGATAAATAGATAATAACTAAAGATAGTAATATTATAAATTTAGCTAAAGAACTACAATATGTTGAATAAAATATAAAGTGAGGCAGTGCAAGTGACTCCCCTTCATAACTACAAAGTCAAGGCTCAATGGAGTAAAGGATGATTGGTATGATAAAGTTGAGATAATATAAGTTGTCTCAATACCATAACAAAATAAAAAATATGGTGAAGAAACTATAGAATGAGCACTTAAGCGTCGCAGTGAAGCAAATGAGTGAAAAAAAAGTATGAAGATGATCAAGTGAAGTGAAAGCGTGAACTTTGAATGGTATTGATTTGAATCTTGACATTACATCTATAGTGTTTCAATCCTTGTTCTAAATAAGTTGCCCCATAACTATCATCAACAATAAAATTAACTAAAATAAAAATTAAGATTACAAATAAAATTAAATATAATTTCTTGATTATTTTTAATAAGTAATCTAAAAGTAAATACTATTAAATATTAAATATAATATTCTTGATTAAATATAATAAATTTATTAAAATACCAACTCCTATTGTAATTACATTATTTACAAATCTAGAAAGACAATTATGGACGACTACTTACATGGCACTTAGAATAACAAAATAATTCCAACTAAAATAAACAAATCATTAAAAGACCTCCAAATACATTTGATCATCAACATGAATACAATTTGACTACAAATTAGTGTGATACCCACATATTTGTCCTTTTCGCTCAAAAGGGATTTGGAAATTAAAAACAATTTCTCTTTTCTTCTTTTTAGATTGAGAATAAGACTGAACAAGAGACATGATGCGTCATAGTTCCTGCCTAACGCATAATGGTTGTACAGGTGTAGATGAGTGAGAATCTAAATTAACATTGTGAATGTATTAAATTTTGCCTAGAAATGCACTTGTGATCTAATAGGATTGCTCATATTTTGTTGTTAAATTCTCATCCTAGAAATGCACTTGTGATTTGATAGGATGGCTCATATTTTAATTCATTAGCACTAGACAAAAACTAGGATAGAGATATAGATAGAGATAAATAGCAGTATAGAACAATAACAACATAAACATATATGCAGAGGAAAAAAAAAAGATAGATAATATAGAAGAGGAAGAGGAAGAGAGATAAAATAGTAAGATAGAGTGATACCAACATAAGTTGTGTGTGCGAGAGAGAGAGAGGGAGTTAAATATAATTATTTTTCTTAATAAAACAAATAGTCAAAATAAAATCATGGTTATAATAAAAATTTAAAATATATTATATTTTAATTAATGAAATTAAGAATTTAATTTTTATATTAAAACTCACATTTCTATAAGAAAAAATGAAATGTATTGAAATATAAAAATATTTTATAAGTAAAACTAATTTTTTAATTTTACACAATTAGAGAAGATTTACTATTTAATGTTTTGTATTTCAAAATTTTTCATAAAATTAAGTAATTTTTAATTATGAAATAATATCTATATAATTCAATACGTACATTTGTAAATAATAAATAGATTTAATACATATAAATTTGATGTTGATGAATAAATATGATGTAATAAATAAGAAATAAAATATAACTATTTAATTTTAATACTTAATAATAATTTTTATATATTTTAGAATTGAATTATTTCTTTTTTTGTGGTTATTTCTTTAGTATATTTTTTTGATATAAAATATAATTATTAATTTAATATTAAAAAATATATTTAAGTTTTAAATGTATTTAAACTAAATGATAAATTGTTTAAATAAAAAATATTATTAATAACAAATAATATAATTTATAAATTGTAACACTTATCAGTTATACATATTACAAACACTATTGTAAAATATAATTAAAAAATAATATTATTTAATTTATTTTTATAAAATTAAAATAATAGTAAATTTTAACTACTTTTATTAAAAAAAAGTTTTAAAAAAATTAGAAATTCAGATACAAATGTATAACATATTGAAATTATAGTAAAAAATAAACATCAATGTAAAACTAATAATAAATATATTTAAAATAAGAAATTAAAATATTTAATAGATTGTGATAATTAATATTGATTAGACATGTTGTATGAGGTGGAAGATAAAATGATTGAAAAAATAAAATCTTATCAACTTGTCACAAATGTGGAAAAGATAAAGTTTTAATTAATACATTCATAAATGCAAGAGGAAGTTGTTAGAAAATATTTGTATTTTTTGTTGAAGGAAATTAATTTTCTCCCCCACCAAAAATAGTATGAACCAATAGAATGGATGAAAAATGTGATTTATAAAATAATGAAAAATTAGAAAAAGATATAAACATTTGAGATCTCATATAATCTTTTGAATTCTTTGATTTGATTGGTTAGTGTTAATGTCATATTTGTATTGACATGAATGCATAAGTATTCCTGCCTTGGCAGGAACTAAAAAACTTAATTTATAGAAAGCAGGCAATTGAAAGTAGCTAACTAACCGCCAATAAGAACAAGCAATAGAATAGACCATAATTTTCAAAAGAGAAAAATTAATTGGATCCTAGTGTGAAGTTTAAAAATGCCCAAGGATGCTTTGTCATTTTTTTATTATTTTATAATTTTTTTGCATACGTTCTTCACAAACAAACTTTGTCCCATTATTGATTTTTGACATCCCTTGAGTAATTTTTCAATCTTAATTTAAAAATAAATAAATGTTGTGCTGCAATTTGGTTTGAGCTTTTTAAACACCCCCTTCTAGTCTTTAAAAGAGACATACTTGTAAAATTTTACTCTTATGAAGGAGACGTAAATTAAATTTGATTATTTTATTAGTGGAAAATGTATAATTTTAAAACTTTTTCCTTGTCTCATCAATTATAATTTCATGGTGTTGGGAATTTAATATTATGTTTCTATATGAAGTTTGAGAATGTTTCCATTCTAAATGTTACTTAGTATAAAAATCTTATGAATATTAAAATTTATATATATATTTATTTAGTAAAAAAAAATTATTGATATTTATAAAGTCATTATATTTAAATTGATTTAAGATTTTTTATTTCATTTAAAAATTGAGTGGATATTTTAATTTTATTCGAGTTTAATCTTTATTACATTTTAGTAATATTTTTTTTTAAAAAATTAGAGATGGCGAAGATCAATTAATTTGATAAGTAGGAGATAATTTTCACAGTAAGTCAAATTGTGATAGCTGATATTGCTATCAGGATTTAACTATGTGATTTTGAGTCAAACTCATTGACCCATGCTTCATGAGTAGTGATTCAACATGAATCCATCTCTCATGAGAATAAATGGAACACTTAGCACTCATTGGATCTAGGTGATGCTCACAAGGGTGAAGCACTGGGACTTCTTGGGAGGTCACCCATCCCAGTACTACTCTAGCCTAAGCACACTTAACTACAAAGTTTTCTCCATGGTAAAACCCAAAGATGATCGATTGGTTATGATTGAGTGCAAAAACGTCGGAGAATATGGTTAAATGGCAATAAAATGTCAATTTAAGAGATGAGAGAGATCGTTACAAATGTTGATCAAGTTATTATTGAAGTTGATAGCTAAAGGGGTCATCAAGCAGAGTAATATTGTGAAATCTAGCAGAAACATGTAAATTTGGTGTGTGTGAGGGATCAACCAAAGAGAATTTAATTAGGACAAAGGATGAGAGAAATAGAGATCTAAAACAACAATGATAGTTGCATTATTTTTCATATCATATCATTGTTAATTTTTAATAATACCTTAATTGAGTGGACTTAATAGTCCATTTGTAAATCCTTTTTAAGGTGACATTCCATTAAATGATTGTAAGTCTTTAGGGACTGTTTGGTTGCTAGAATAAGAATAAGAAATAAGAAATATGTTTTCTATTTTCTATTTGGTGTGTGAATTAGAATAGGGAATAGGAATACATATTCCCATTTTCCCCCTAAAATAAGCTTATGTCCATTCCAAACAATAGTGTTATTTAGCCATTTATATTCTCAATATGCATTCCTATTCTCAATTCCTATGCTTCCAACCAAATGGGCCATTATAGCAAGCCTTTCAATTAAGGAGTGATAAGGTCTAAATGATCTTTGGTGTAAATCCTCTAACAAGGTCATATATAACACTGTGCATGGAGCCTTTAATGAGGTTGTCTCCTAACCGAACTCACTTTAGAAGAGTGAAAGTTTTGGATTACCAATCCCAGGTGGTTTCCCCCTTAACAAGGTTTCCTTGTTAAATTTTTTTGTGTCAAAATGTGTTGATGATTGTGTTGCATGTTATTTCATGATTATTTCATGTTTGATTCTTATTGTTACAAGTAGGTATATAAGGTATATGAAGTATATTGTTAGCAATTAATTTCTTTGATATTTGGTATAAGCTAACAATTTATTGGTAAAGTTTGGAATCAGTTACTGAGTTTGTATACTGAAAGTTTAAGTTGTTAAGTTGCTTAAAATTGGAATAAGGACATGAGGATAACTGATTCATGCCTCCCCTCTTAGTTATCTAACAAGCTGAATAGAGCTTTGATACCAATTGTTAAAAATAAGGATCAAATGATCATCGGGTGGGTGGGGCAGGGAGGGTGAATTTGTAATCAATCGATTAAGAAACTTTTCAACCTTTAACCCTCTATGTAAACAATAACTTAATAACAATACATGAAAGAATTCAACACATAGACACATTCACAAGATTGAAACTGATATTTTGGTATCACATAAACCCAACTTGGGTGAAAACCATGATGGGGATTAGTACCCACTAATTATGTACTCTTTTGAAGTAGGCCATGTGAGGAGCTTTACACTGTTAGGAGTTACAAAGATACTTTTAGTTGCTACTTTGTTGAGGGATTTAACTTTAGCCCTATTAGGAGCTTTAAACTATTAGCAATAGCCTAGTTAAAGGACTTTAAATACTAATCAAAGTTTCACCCTACTAAAGGGTTTACAATAAAGGACTTGTTAGGATCCATCCAGTTAAGGGATTTTACTACTGCATTTTTTAGTAAACAACAAAAAGAATGATATATGGAATAGAAATATCTATACTTGGTAAAATATATTGAATCTCAAACACACTTCATAACATACTCGATTGATTGCATCTTACACCCTTCACTACACTTGTTCAATTGCAATCAACAATAAAAAAAACTATTTTTTTTCAACCAAAATAAATCAGAATTTCAAGTCCACTTCCTTAGTCAAGCCCTAAATTTGAAATCAATATTTATTTCAAATATCCTTCTTATATCCAATGTTCCATAAGACAAGGATTAAATCAAGAAACTTATTTTCAAGAATGCACCAACCAATTCATAGAATTTTGCGCCAAGAGGTCAATTTTTTTTGATTAAATAGTTGCTTCCTCTAGAATATTCTCCATATGTTATCATCATTCAATGTGATGCCAAATTATAACCTCTAATCATGAAAAGAAACCACTAGATCATGGCTAACTCAACTGAATCCATTACAACCTCAACATTGATCACTAATCATCAATTTATTGATTTTCACTCAAGAACTCAATACACTTTAACCTATTCAACAATTCTATCACTACTTCATCTATCAACTATCCAATATTTTACTAATCACACTATTGAGTTATGATCATATCTATTTCATTGGAACTATGTTTGTTACATCATCTTGAGATCACTCTACTTGACCCATTGTAGATTTGACAAACCAATGAAATCACTTATCACTTGTCACTAACTATTCTAGTAGTTGCACTATAAATTCACATGATCATACATTTCTCAATTTCAATGGTAGTGATCATACCATGGATCTTTAGATATATTTTTGATTCTCTCCTATTGATTACTACCACTAGAACCCACCACAACACCTTGTACATCGTGTTTATGCTAGGAAACATACTGTGAACACTCGATCAGTAGTTGACATCAATGAAAATATAATAACTAATCATCATGTAGTCAAATCTATACCATGACAATACTAACATCACCTATTATCACAACATCAATTATGCAAATAGATATATCCTTCATTGATGACCAACTCCACTATCTATAATGAAAAAGAAGCTAGATCTATAGAAGGAAATACATTATTTATGACATGGAATGAGGGACTTGAATGAATCCTTGCTTGCTTGGCTTGAACTCCTTGAATGCAACTTTGAATATTTCTTACAAATGATAACTTAACTATATGCTTTCTCATAAAAATATTGATTTCTTGTAGAACTTGTGAATTTCTAAATGAGGTGAGGAAGCCCCATTTTATAATGATTATGGAATCAAATTTGAAAGGGTCCAACCATATTAATGCAGGAAATGTTGATAACCTTGAAATAAACCTAGGATCCAAGGAAAAATACTTGGAATAAGGGATGACCTTTCCTCTTACTTGGGATAAGGGGTGACCCCACACCTTACCTGGGGTAAGGGATGACCTCACTCCTTACCTATGACAAGAGACAACCTTGACCCTTACCTAGGGGGTTTTCACATCAAGATTCCCTCCAAGATCTTGGGGTTGGAGAAGTAATGGTAAAAGCTAGGCATAAACTATTAACATTTGATGAATATATTGGAGCATTTGATGGTGTTTTCATTGTTGGAAAAAAAGAATATTCTACGATGTTGATCAAGGTTAGACAACATGTGTGATACTTTAATATGACCAAGTAGAAGGATGTTGATCGAGAACACTTATACCTTTTGTAGTGTTTTATGGTGTGTGGTCATAATACTGATGACTAGACATGTCTTATATTTTAACTATACAATCACACATCCAAATTGTAAAAATGGTGTGAGTTATGAGCAATTTGGTGAGCATAGGTAGAAGGTTCATAGCACAAGAACAAGAGTTGGAACAAAGAATCTAATTGAATTAGCGCGCTCTATTAAGATATGATGAAGTTGTGTGATTACATGTGTGAAATCTTGAGGATGTATATGAGTATATGTTATCACCACACACTTATGGGAAATAGATAAAATAAGTTATTAGATTTTGATGATTTAAAAAAGAAGCAATGAAGAAAAATGGAGAACACTCATTTAGATTGTTGATCGGTGATATGAAGTTTGTTCATGGAATTGATTGGTATTGGAAGGATATGTGATGCTTGTTAATTCTGATGTGGAAAGTTAGGTATTGATTTTATTGGTTAAATTGATCATAGATTGATGAAGGCATGTATGTACCTAGGGAAAGGTAATGCATTTTGACTTTCTTGTCAAATCAATGCACAATTGAATTGTATTATCAGTACAAGATGGAGATCATTTCCAACATATTTCATGGAATTGTAAGAAGGGAATTTTGAATTGTTAAGATGGTGCAAAAACCCTAATTTAGGGAATATATCAATAACATTTTGTGTATGGAATAAGGTAGTGAAAAATAAGAAAATAAGAGAGATCATGAGTGTGATAATGATGGATTGTTGATCATAGAGTGTGTTTTAGGATAAGAGTTAGTTTGTGTGAGAAGAGGAATTGTGAACTCAATTGGATTTGATCATGAAAATTGTTAATCTTATCTTTTTGATCATGGCACTTGTTGTATCCTAAAAATTTCATTAGATCAAATCCCTAATCAAGGTCATACCTAATAATATGAGCAAGATCTCTAACATGCTATAAAGGTCAAATCATATAACAAGGTAACAAATTTACTTGTGTTCTAGACCTCTCATCACAGTAGCATTTAACATGACTTTCCAACTCCTAGAAAAGCTAAGATACTCCTAACATGGTATGTGTTTAACAACATTATTATAATTGGTCCTAACATGCCATATTTATTAGAGCTCGTGAAATGTAGTGGGTTCTATCACCACCATGATTTTTTCCTCTAACCGAGGTTTCCATGCTACCAAAATCTTAGTGTCTTATGTGGATTTTGTAGTGTTCTACATTAAAGTTTTCCATGTTGGTTATTTTGGAAGATATTAAGTTCAATTATAAGTTATTTATTGCACTAATTTATGCCCTCTTTTAATGCATGTTCAATCTAGTATAAACTCAAAAAGGTAGCAGTTCAAGCATAAATGCATCAATATTTTAGAAGATCACTATAATAAGATCTAAGAAGTCTTTAGAGCTTCCAAACTAATGAGTGCTAACTTTTAAGATGGTATAATTAGTATAATTCATTTTCATTGATTTTATCTCAATGAAATGCATGATTGCTTTAGTAATTATGAATTAATTCAATGCATGGTTAACATTATTAATTTTCATTAAAGATTTTGTGATATTTTTTTGTTAAGCAGTTTCTTTCCATAAATTTGATTGTATAAATGGATTCTATTCATATGAAACCATCCCACATTACCTATAGCCAATATTATATGAATCATAATTAGTGTAGGATTCTCTTAACCTACTTTTTCTTCACTTGAGTTATAAATTTTGATAGTAGGTTGATAGTGTTGCACACAAAGTGAAATTGTCATACAATAAAATACATCTCTAGTTTATAATTAAATAAGACTCTATTAGGATGAGAGGATAATTAATAGAATATAAGTATCTTCATTAGGATAACTTTTGTAAGTTTATTGGGAAACTAAGATACTAAGAGGAGGGGGGGAGGGGGTGCGGTGAATCAGGATTTGTAAAAATTCTATCCTTCAAAATAACTTTACTGTATTCACCACATTAACAATCTCATATATAGCTTATGCATAACATAACTTGAAATATCAAATGCTGAAATAAATCTAGCTATCAATCACATCTATGAAATGTAAACACAAAAGATTTTGGTAACCCATTAACCCTCCAAGGTGAAGGTAAAACTGGGGTGGGGATGATACCAACAAATCTTCACTACTGGAGTAACGAAGTTAGCCTGTTAGGACTACAAATTTGATCACTTTTGATGATCTACCCTATGAGAGATTTTCTCTATTAAAATCTATATAAGACTATTAGGTATACCTTGATTAAAGGATTTAACACTTACAATGAGGTAAGGACGAGGTTAAGAGATTTACAAAGGTTTGTTAAAAACTCTCTGTTAAGGGATTTGCCCTAATTCAATCTGTCAAAATAGATTCAGTACTTGATCCTTTAGTCTACATTTAAATTTTTTGATTATGGATCTCCTCCTTCGAATAGGTGATCTGATCTCTTATTTGACATGCCATTACTCTATCCTTTACTACTTCATTAGGTCACTGACTTTGTTCTTCACAACTTTTTCATGTAGCCTCCAAAACTCCTTCACATAATACTTTGCTTCCTTCACACACTTCACATTCTCATCCACACTATATCAAAATAGGGTTTGTATATTCCTATTTAAAGACATCTGTAGAGTCTTCTAGATGCTTCCCTTTTTTTCCTCTTCATCTGATTAGTTTTTCATCCCTCCTAGGGATCAATGAACCATGTCAAAATGTATAACAACCTTTGTAACAAACTCTATGATCATTAAATTTACTTTACATTTCAGCTCAAAATAGTTTACCTAAAATTTTGTACCATTATAGACATTTATGTTCTCTCTATATTACTCGACACATACTATCTGTGATGCTCGATCATAACTATTCTTCATGATGTTGCTTGACCTTAACTTACTCACTCCTATATAACTTGACATCTATGTGCTATGTCTGCTCGACATTCACTAAACTCGGCTTGTACTGAAAGTACTTGGTGACCAAATATTTGTTTGGCTCCTATAGTGCTTGACTTATACATGATAATTTTCAAGTCTTTACATGACTCACTCTCTGTAAAGTAACTTGGTCGCAGTGACAACCAACTGACTCTGCCTTATTTATGACTAAGTGTTTGACACTAATAGACAACAAAACTTAGAAAGACCAAAAATCTCCCCCTTTGACATTAGTGGCAAAAACACTTTGTCATGATTACATATTTACATTACAAAAATAATAGTACTCCCCCTAAGCCTATGACTTGGTTCTTATAGAACTTCAAAAAAGAATGCATATACTACATGACTCAAAAATAGTTTGATGTAGCTTGTCATACCTTTTTAGAATTCTACCTTTCTAAGCTTCATAGCTCTATATCTTTTCTTCATATCTATCCCCCACTTCAAAATAATATACATATATTACATGACTCAAAAATAGTCTGATGTATCTATTGTCACAAAAGTTTGTACCCTTGTCCAAAGTTTTTACCTAAGGACAACCTTGTGAAGCATGGAAACAACCTCCAAGTTGTGGGACTTGAACTATGAGGTTGAGTCTCCAGAGAAGGCCAACTTCCTTTACTATCAGGGTGCACCTAACTACACTTGGAGAGGAAAAGGGGGAGGGAATGCATGAAAGCAAATCTACCTACTCTAACCTAAGGGGTGATGCACCAAAATAAAGTGTTCAAATGAATCTCTGCCCATACATGCACACTTGAACTATTATGACATCAAAGATATACATATTCAGACTTGTTTAAATCTAGTGACCAATTGCCCTTCCTTGATGTTTTACTCATTAAGAAACCTGATGGCTCATTAGGTCGTCGTGTGTTTCAGAAGGCCACCCATACCGATTTGTACCTTCATGCCTCTTCTCATCATCATCCAAGCCAAAAAATTGGCATCCTTAAGACCTTGGCTTTAAGGGCCCACAAAATTTGTGATGATGACCACTTAAATCTGGAGCTTACCCACCTTCACCAATTCTTTAGATTGAATGGGTACTCCAACAAAAAAATTTGTAAGGCCCTTGTCCAAGCTCATTCTTTCTTCCTATCCCTCTCTGCTTCCAAACTCACCCCCTCTCCACCTCCCTCTTTTGTGAATCTTCCCTTCGTTGATGGTGTCTCGCAAAAGCTAGCTAAGATTTTGAGCAAAAAAGGCTTACATGTGGTTTTCAAACCCTTGCATAGGCTCAAAAATCAAACCCCTGAACTCAAAGACTCCAATGATGTCTTTTCAGAATTAGGAGTCTACAAAGTGTCTTGCTCTTGTGGTATGCCTTATATAGGAAAAACTTGTCGTTCTTTCAGCACTTGAATCAAGGAGCATAGCGCTGACATTAGACATGATAGGGTTCAATATTCAGCCTTAGCTGAGAACTCATCAACCACTAAGCATCAAATCTATTTGGAAGATGCTCAAATCTTATCTAAGGAGGACAATTATTTCAAAAGGAAACTTTAGGAAGCAGTTGAAATCAATGGTCACCCCATCAACCTTAATAGAGATGATGGATGGGCCTTAAACCTCTCCTGGGTTCCTATGTTAGCCAAGTGCCATCGATCTTAGTCCTGTGGTCTTCCCGCTTCGTCTATCTTTCCTTGCCTCTTTGTTCCTCTTTGTTCCCTTGGTGATGGTTGTTGGTCATCGGTTGCACCCCTCTTTCTCTTGTCTGTTTTAAATTTTCTTTGTTGTCTTGCTCTCCCTCTACGGGGCTCCCTTGTCTCTATTTCTCTCTCTTTCCCTAGGCTTTCCTTTTTCAAATGTTGCTTTTTCTCCACCTTGGCTCCTTTTCTTTCTTTATTTTTTCATTCCCTTACTCTTTCTTGTTGTTTTTATTATTATTTTTTAATGTTTGGGTTTGGCTTTTTATCCATTTTTAGGTTTGCTTTTTAATCCATTTCTATTATTCTTATATTTAGCCATTTATTTTCAATATATTCTTCTTTTTCAAGTTCATTGTTGTTATTTTTTATTTGTATCTAATTAGATTACACACGCACGCACGCATGCACACACTCACACACACACACACACACACACATCAATGATTATTTTTATTCAATTTATTTCTATTTCTGTATGTGTGTGGCATTTTATTCATTGTTAGATTCGCATATTTAGTCCATTAATTTCATTATTTTTGAAATTGGTTTTAATGCTATTTCATTGCTTTAATTGTTTCATTTCTTATTTCATATATATATATTTTAATCTATTTATATTATTATTTTTTCCATCTTATCAATATTTTTGCAACTAATATATATATATATATATATATATATATATATATATATATATATATATATATATATGCCATTTTATGTTTGCGTATTTATATTTGTGTCTTTTTATTCTTTTTTAGATTCACATATGCAGTCCATTATTATTATTCTTATATTTAGTTTTTATTTTCATTATTTCTTTATTTAGATTTTAATGTTGTTATCATTATTTCTTTATTTTGTTTTGAATATTTTATCAATTCTTTATTTGTTATTTTTATTTATTATTTCTATATATTTCTATATATTTCTATTATGAGTATTATTGTATTTAGACATACTCACATATATATAATGCGCCCATTATTATTTATTATTTATCTATTTATTTATTCCTGCACGCATGTATATTCTAATATATATCCTTACACACACAAACACACATGCATATAGATATATAAGTATATATATGCGTATATATACATGGGCATATAGTCTTATACTTATTTGCTCGAGTATGTAGATTCTAACATACGGGCACAGGTCAATATATATAATCTTCATACGCAATACCTTGTCTTATGTATCCTCTTTATTAACTCATATAATATATATATAATTTCATTGTTATCTTTAGTTTACGCTTTGGCTTATGGTTATTGGTTCTTGGTTCTTTTTTATTTTGGTTTGTTTGTCCCTAGTTATGTTTCTACAACTATTAGTCTTTTTGTTCATTTTATTTATTTTTAATGGTTTTCATTTCTTGAAGTCCTTTTTAGTTTAAACTCTTTTCTTCTTCTTCTTCACCTTGTGTTACCCCCTTTTGATCTGCATGCTAACCCACCCCCCATTTTTTCTCTCTTCCTCCTTTATATCTTTGTGCTCCCTCCAGTCAGCTACTTTATTTCTCTATTCTCTATTCTCTTGCACTCTTCATCCTGATGATGGATCACTGTGTGTGATAGTTGATGCTAAATTTTTTTTGACACAATCAAATTCCAAAAAATCTTTGATGTATTATTTAAATCCAACAATCACATGTAGATCAGACAACCAAAATGGACAATATAAGGAAGAAGAGAATTCAATTATGTATTATTCATAGGTAAAAAGAGATACAATCATGCAAATTGAAAATAGCCACAAAAAAATGAAGAAAGGCAAATAAATCTTGCACAGTCATCAAAGGCTGAAGGAGATAAGGTAGGATGTCATTAGGTCTAGAGACAAAGGGACTTACAGTAAACTTGCAAAGCAATATCAGAGAAATAAAGAAGAGTCGACCTTAAGAAAGAACTAGAACTTTGCTTTTATAATTTAAGCATAATTGAGATATTTCTTATTGAAGTTACTCTACAACCACTGCCATTAATTGCTCAAAGAATAATCAAGGCGATCCAAAATAATAAATCTAATTTGGTACACTTGTAGAGGCATGGAAATCATGAAACCCTAACTTGGAAGAAACCTTGAAGTTAAATTTTTTTTGGCACCAATCAATGCTAGAACCCTCAAAATGGACAATTAGGCAGTGGAAAGAGTACCTCTGCATCATTTCTCTCACAACAATAACTCTGGAGTGGTTGAAATCGATTGAAAAGATTAGATCATGCAAGAAACCCTATCTTTCCTTGTTTCTAGCTTATGAAATCAGCAAGGTCAATAGGTCAACTCGGTCACACAACTGGAGAAAGCCACATGGACCATCCATGTTATTTTGTTTCACCAACTCACAGAGTCTTCATGCATTTGACTGCTTTAACTAACTAATCACACCACCTTTTAATTTAACTAGAATGACTTACAATATTGTCAACTTTAACTGCGATGCTAACTTAACTGCAACTACTTTTCAAACTGGGCCTGCAAGGACACATGTCCAATCCTCACTATGTCACTATAAATAAAGGTTGATCATTTTCCCATAGTGACATAATGAGAAATGTTGATCTTCCTCCATCTCACGACCTAGAAACATGCAACTAATTCACTAACCATGCTAGAATCCAAACGAATTAGAACTCGTCCATACACCAAGTTGTCTAATAAGTCTTCGCTTTTGTGGCTTGCCAAGAGAAACATGACCCATAATCCATGTGGCAAGTACTTGCTATGTCTCATGAAATAAGTACCTTGCAACTCTGCAAGGTGACATAGCAAAAACCATGGATGATCCTTGATCTAACAACGAGTAAAATCCATGGAAGAAACTGACCCACACCTTGCACAGTCATTAACTTAGCCAATGAGAAACCAAAAAATTGCTAATGTGCTCTGACTTAGGTTTTAGTTAGATGACTTAGCCAATCCATTACCCCGAGGATAGTAGTTTGATGATGTGCTCAAGTAGATATTGTGATCAACTGCCCATGTGCAAATCTAAGCTCCTATAGTTTTTTTTGCATTATCTGGAATAATTGTTGAAGGGGCACCAAACTTGGTAATAGTTCCATCAAGGAATTCAACAACTGAAGATTCTGTGGCATCCTTCAATTCTATTGCCTCTGTCCATTTGGTAAAGTAACCCGTGGCAGCTAGAATCCATTTATGACTAGAATTGGAAGGTGGATTGATAGGGCCTATGAAATCCAATTCCCATTGAGTAAAAGGCTGATCTACCTGAATGGGGTGAAGAGGAAGAGTTGCCAGTCTTTGCTTACTAGAGAAGAAGGCACATTTTTCACACTTACTTACATGTCTATGATAGTTACAGAATAAGAGTGGCCAGTAATAACCAACTCTCATGATCTTCATTGTAGTTGTCCTTGCTAAAAAGTGGCCACCATCAGGACCATCATGAAGCTCTTTGATCATTCGTTCAACTTTGTCGATATCAATGCATCTCAATAGGGCTCCATTGAAATCCATCCTGAAAAGGATACCATCAACTATGGCATAAGGAATTGACTACAACCTATACTATCTCCTTTTAGTTCTATCCAATCATTGAGGATATCCATTTCTTATTAAGAAGGGCTTCATGTCATCTATCCAACTCGTTGGATTGCCATTTATTGCTACTTGTTGTTTTGTCAATACCATAACAACTTCCTCATCTGACTCCTGAGATGAGATCATCTATTTTCACAATCCCTTCCCTCTTACCAACTTGGTAATTTGAATGTCCACATCATACTCCATTACCTTAGTCCTTCACACTTGTATGAGGCACTAGCAAATGGATCTTGTTGTGAGACAGAAGGTGTCTAAATTTCTTCAAAGCTCTTATGAATACAAGGACTTTCTTCTCTGCATAACTGTATTTGTCTTCATATTCATTAAGCCCTTCACTAAAGAAAGCAATAGGTTGTTCCTCATTCCTATCATTTGCTTGAGTCAAGACAAAAGAAATGCTTGACTCACCTCCTAAGGTATAAAGAATGAAATCCTTCTCAAAATTTGGATTGATGAGAGTAGGGGCTAAGGCTATGGCTGCTTTGATCTCTTCAAAACTTACCTTCCCTTCCATGGTCCATGAAAAGACCATATTCTTCTTAAGCATGGCTATAAGAGGTTTCACCATGGTAGCTAAATTAGGGATAAATCTCCTAACAAAATTTATTCTACCAAGAAAACTTTGCAAACCTTTCTTATGACTAGGAAGGGGAAGAGTAAGTATTGCCTTTTTTCTTTCTAGATCAATTGTTAGGCCATCCTTTGATACAACGTGTCCTAATAATTTTCCTTGATTGGTGGCAAAGACACACTTACTTGGGTTAAGGGATACCCCAAACTCTCTACACCTTATGAACACTTGTTTGAGATGACCAAAATGATCTGCTATATCCTTTGAATACATTGTGATATCATCAAGGTAAACTAACACAAACCTTTCAATCATGTTTTTGAAGGCCATATCCATTTCCTTTTGAAATGTGGCACCTGCATTTGTTAGCCCAACAGGCATTTTTCTATAAGTATAGGTGCCCTACTTCATTGTGAATGCAGTCTTATATCTGTTAGCCTCCTTGACTAGCACTTAATTGTAACCAGAGAATCTATCAAGAAATGAGAACCTCTTTGAACCATTGACCTTGGACAATGTCTGCTCCATGGAAGGAAGGGGATGATGATATTTGAGGGAAGCTTGGTTAAGACCTCGAAAGTCCACACATAATCTAATTTCACCATTCTTCTTCCTAACAGGGACAAGGTTTGCTACCCATGATGAGTGCTTGATAGGAAAAAATATATTAGCCTTAATTAGCTTGGATAACTCTTTTCTCATTAATGGTTCAATCTTAGGATTCACTAGCCTCTACTTTTTTCTTACTGGTTTGACATTATCAATTAAATCTATGGTATGCTGAAATAGATTTGGGTCAAAACCCTTTAAATCATCATATGTCCAAGCAAATATATCATTAAATTTTTGACATAGATTAATGAAATTCTCTTTCTCAGTTTCAGAACATACCTTCCCCATGTTTAAGGAATTTCCATCAGTAATCACAACTGGTGTGTAATCATCTTTGTCAGCAACTAGGTTCATGCTTTTGTTTCTTGCTTGGTCATCAGGGTTGAAGACACTCTCTAAGGTAATGAGACCCTTAGGCAATTTGTTAGAACTAAGGTTGATGATTTGATCCCCATACTGGCCATGCAGCCTAGATTGGTTTCTCTCTGAGAATTATGCTTCATTCTGCAAGAAACTTACAATTTGTGCATCAGATTCAAACACTTGCCAATTGGTTTTGTTGTCAGGAATAGTAGGCCTTACTACCACTTTAATCTACTACTTCTTTTCAACTTCAAGGTTCTTTGGGATATCATAAGATGCACCTACTACTACAAGTTTGTTAACATGTCTATTCTCTTTTCTAGGGATGCTCTAAATATTAAATGCATTGAAACTTTCAAGAAAATCACATACCCTATGTTTATAAGACTTGAGCAAACTATTCTTAGTGATATCATGATTTCTCACTTGATTGACCATCAACTCACTATCTCCATATACACTTAATTCTTGAATTCCTCTTTTTTGAGCAAGTAGAAGACCTTGGATCAGGGATTCATACTCTACCACATTATTGGTACAACTAAATTGGAGACTAAAGGAGAAGTAGTACCTTACTTGTGTAGGAGAAATCAACATCACACTCGCCCCTGATCCATTCTTATTCCTTGATCCATCAAAATACATATTCGATATCCCACTCATATCTTCTTTGGTTTTCACAAGGTTAGGGACAATAGCATCCTTTTCTGACACATATTATGTACCAAGATCTGTCTCAATGGTTATTGATATGGGATCAAATTGATATGCATTAGCCCATTCATCTAAGAGAAAATTAGGTATCTCTACTAGAGAAGTGGCAGGCTCATTTACTATATCATTTTCATCTATCTCTAAGATGGTACAATTCATATTGATGAGATTAGGGGTGTAGGGCTCAATATGATGGAGGGCTAGAGGCTCTACTCTGATTGAAGCCTTGGTCCCATATCTTATTCTAAAAAACATATATGACCAATCAGAAGAAATGTAACCACCTATTTGTGCAGTGAAGTTTCTTGAAAGACAAATAGCGAAGTGTGGCTTGACCTCAGCAATTGATATATCTTGAGTTATAGTACAACCGGGGCATGCATGTAGGGCCATTTCAACATCCCTAAGGATCCTTATAGTATTGATAGTACTACCATCCAACTATAGTACATTCCTAACAATGGGCTCATATTTCATTTCTAAAGCATCAACAACACACCTAGGCATCATTGAACTACTAGCCCCTGAATCAATCATGCAATTGTGGACTAGTTTATCCTCTATAATTAGCGAAACATAAAATGGAGGAGGTCTAACCCTTTTACTTATTTCTACCTCCCTTGATGGTTGTACTAGGCTTGTGGCATTTTCCATGCTAGGTGGCTAATCATTTGGTTCAATACTTTCCAATTCTTGCTGCAACAACCTCTTTTGCATGGGTATAGTGGCAACAATATCCCACATGGAAATATTCACATTTATCTTCTTCATCTACTCTACCACACTGAATAAGGCATTAGTTGCTTTGGTAGAATCCTTGGGAGTTGCATGTGTAGGGGGTTGAGTTGGAATAACCTAGGGGCCATTCATATCTCCTTTGCTATTATTCTGTCTTTGTTGTTGAGGGGCATTGGCTTGATTACTCACTGTTTGTACATAAGGTACTGCATTTGATGTTGAAGCTTGATTAGGAGGAGGAGGGGTAGCATCTTGAACAACTCTCCTTTTGCTCCTAGTATTGTGAGCAATGGAGTCCTAGTTTACATTACATATTCCTCCACGTGATGATTCATGAAGGAATAATCACCCTGTCTTTGTATCTATAAGGCATCTTTAGATTGGTTCTCATTATATGATTGTCCTATTGCAGGCTCTTGAGTGGTCAAAGCCAAATAAGATTCAACCTTTTGACACATACAATAGGTATACGAGTAATTGCGAGAGGGGCAAAAATCTTGGTCTTGAGCCATATTGTTTTGAGGGACTATGGCCCTACTTTAATTTACGTTTGAAGTATAGGCATGACTATTCCGCCTACTTTGATCAAAAGAAGGATTCCCATAATTATGATTTGGGGGCCTACCATTATTCAGAGTTTGATATTACAGTTGAGGAGCCTTATTACCTTGAGCTTGTTGTCTCTCCAAAGTAACCACTTTTTTTCTCACCTTCTATATCATAGAGAAGCTATCTTCCAACTTCTTCTCTTGGCCTTGCAATCTTTTATATATGTTCAACATCATAGACTGCATCATCTCCTTGATTTGATCCATTCCATTTGAAGATATGGAAGCTTGAGGGGCTAGAGCAAGGGGTTGTAATGTGGAAGTTGTGGGAATAGTGGCCATTGTTGGTTGGTGATTTGGGGTATTAGGGAAGAAAGGCATAGGAGGACTTGGAGCTAACTTTCCTCCTTCTATCAATATGTTTTCTACCCTTATTGCTATTTCATAAGCATTAGGTAGGGTATCTCCTCCCATGGTTTGGATTGCAGTGGCAATATCACTGCTAAAATCTCTAAGGTAACGCAAGAAGGCATTACCAATGGTAGGCTTCACTGAAGTAGGTATTCTATCCCACATCTTCTAAAATTTGTAATTGAAATTAGTCATACATTCATGGGAAGCTCTTTTTATGGTGGTTAGCTATTCTAAAAGTGACAAGTAGTCAAAATTTTCCTCAAAATGTTTACATAGTCCTACTCCTAACTCATCCTAACCCGTTATAGAACCATGTGATAGACCCCTATACCATTTTAAGGCTTTTCCTTTTAATTATGAAGAGAGGAGTCTAACAACCACATCATCTTCTGTAAACCATGGATATTGCAGACATTTGCAACCTCTTGAATGTGTTCTAAGGGAGAGATAGAAGTTTCACCAGTAAAATCAGGTATACTTTTAAGTGCAACTACTGGTATGTCATGTCTCTGGGCTAACAAAAGGGGACTTCCACCATTAAAGGTGGAAAAAACATGAGCTCTAGACTGTGCCATATAAGCAAGTGATCTATTGATATGAGCTGATGGCAACCTAAGTTGAGATCTAACAATAGGAGGAGTGGAGATTGATCTTGCAGGGGTATGTATTTCTTCTGTACTCCTAACTAATGATATAGACAATCTAGTCTTCCTTCTTCTAGGATTTGAAAATGAAGGCTCTTGATATTGGAAATTACCTCTAGAAGATGCCCTTGTTTTAGCTTTGGGCATGAATCATAGCAACTTTCGTCTGGAATCAGATATGAAGGGTGTAGAATAGCCAAGTGTTTTATGGAAATGAGCCTCTTAAAGGCATGGAATACTGAGGACAACACTATTTTCTCAGTTTCAACTTGAAATTCTTCTCTTTTGACACCAATAGGCTTTGAAATCTTCTAAATATGTCCCACCGTTCATGCCAAAAACTGTTTTCACAAAAGTTTGCACCCTTGTCCAAAGTTTTTTCCTAAGGACAACCTTGTGAAACATGGAAACAACCTCCAAGCTATGGGACTTGAACTATGAGGTTAAGTCTCTAGAGAAGGCCGACTTCCTTTACTATCAGGGTGCACCTAACTACACTTAGAGAGGAAGAGAAAAAGGGGGAAGGAATGCATGAAATAAAATCTACCTACTCTAACCTAAGGGGTGATGTACCAAAATAGAGTGTTCATATCAATCTCCACCCATACATGCACACTTAAACTATTATGATGTCAAAGATATACATATTCAGACCTGTTTAAATCCAACAATCACATGTAGATCACACAACCAAAATGGACAATATAAGGAAGAAGAGAATTCACTTATGTATTATTCATAGGTAAAAAGAGATACAATCATGCAAATTGCAGATAGGCACAAAACATTGAAGAAAGGCAAATAGATCTTGCACAATTATCAATGGTTGAAGGAGATAAGGTGGGATGTCATTAGGTCTAGAGGCAAAGGGATTTATAGTGAACTTGTAGAGAAATATTAGAGAAACAAAGAAGAGTCAACCTTAAGAAATAATTACAACTTTTATTTTATAGTTCAAGCATATTTGAAATATTTCTTACTGATGTTACTCTACAACCACTGCCATTAATTTCTTAGAGAAAATTCAAGGTGATCCAAAATAATAGATCTAATTTGGTACACTTATAGAGGCATGAAAATCATGAAACCCTAACTTGGAAGAAACCCTAAAGTAAAAAAAATAGCAATGCCAATCAATGCTAGAACCCTCAAAATGGATAATCAGGTAGTGAAAAGAGTGCCTTTGCATTGTTTCTAGCACAACAATAACTCTGGAGTGGTTGAAATTGATTGAAAAGATCAAATCGTGCAAGAAATCCTATCTTTCCTTGTTTCTAGCTTATGAAATCAGTAAGGTCAACAGGTCAACCCAGTCATGCAACTGGAGAAAACCACATGGACCAACCATGCTATTTCATTTCACCAACTTATAGTCTTTACATGTTTGACCAATTTAACCAACTAACCATGTCACCTTTTAAATTTAATTGGAATGATTTACAATACTGTCAACCTTAACTACGATGCTGACTTAACTATGTCTGCCTTTCAAATTGGCCTCAGAAGGACACGTGTCCAATCCTCGCTATGTTGCTATAAATAAAAGTCAATCATTTTCCCATAGCGACATAATGAGAGATGTTGATCTTCCTCCATATGACAGCCTAGAAACATGCAACCAATTCACTAACCATGCTAGAATCCAAACCAATTAGAACTCATCTGTATGCCAATATGTCTGATAAGTCTTCACTTTTGTGGCCTGCTAAGGGAAACAAGACCCACAATCCATGTGGCAATTGCTCACTATGTTGCATGAAATAACTACTTTACAACTTTGCAAGGTGACACAGCAACAACCATGGATGATCCTTGATTTGACGGCGAGTAAAATGCATTAAAGGAACTGGCCCACACCTTGCACAATTATTACCTTAGCCAACGAGAAACCAACAAACTGCCAACGTGCTCTGACAATTGCCTGACTACTTTAATAGGAAATGGTCCACCAAAATTCACGCTTCAAGCCATCAGTATGTTGCATGAAATAACTACCTTGCAACTCTGCATAGTGACATAATGATGACCATAGATCACAAAAAGATCTAATGATGGGGAAGTTGCAGGTCCGTGAAAATATTAAAGTGTGCAATCACTTAGGAATTAAAATATAACCTAGGGTTTTAGTATAATGTATTTTTGTCCCCCATTTTATTTGAATTTTCAAATATGTGATGTTACTATGTTTGAATTCAATATGGCAATTTTGGTAGGAAGGCAAAAATGACCAATAGTATCTTGTCATACCTTGTCTAACTTCTAACTTTCTAAGCTTCATATCTTTGTATCTTTTCTTCATATCTACCCCCCTTGTAACTCATCATTCCCCATTGTTTTTGACACTTAGGTCTAATACTAGGGTTGAA
Source organism: Cupressus sempervirens (assembly GCA_028749045.1). Classification (NCBI taxonomy): domain Eukaryota; kingdom Viridiplantae; phylum Streptophyta; class Pinopsida; order Cupressales; family Cupressaceae; genus Cupressus; species Cupressus sempervirens. The sequence continues at coordinate 250,664,091 of CM053784.1, read as the reverse complement.
TAGATGGAATCAAACCATATTTGTCGATGAATGGTTTATGTGTTAGAATAATCATGGCAAGAGCAAGATTCCATGTGGTTCTCACTAACTACAAAGCATGAATATTGTAAGGAAACTTGGCAATAAAGAATATAACCGTTTCCACATAACCCATAATAGATCTAAAATAAACACAGAATTAAAATCCACATGCAAGAGAGTAGAAAACATACCCACAAAATTGTGACACAAGATATACCCTGGGAAATCCTCATTGAGGGAAAAAACCCAGCCTCCAAAAGCATCCATCACCATGTATTATTTAGCAAAAATACCATTGCCATACAACCATGGAAGCCTTCATGGCCATAGCCACAACCGAGCAAACTATGTGAACAAGCATGAATCCACACATCCCATGCCATGCTTTCAACCTTCACAAATGCTCCCTTGGCTAACCTGTCAAGCCTTGTCCCGCTCGACTCTTGCCTTTTGTTTTCTCCTTGTCACTCTTTCTCTACAACAACTACCCTTGTGGCTGCTTATATATAGTAGCAAGTCCCACAAAACCACTAAGTGGTATTACATAAACCATGTGCTACCTAACCCACTGACCCCACATTTAATATTGGGCATTTAATTCTTTTCCCCAATATTAAATAATTACATGAAATATTTTCACAATGTTACAATACAACTCATCAAGAATATTCCATGGGAATCTTTACATGTTGCACATCCATCTAGGTACAATATTACATAATAAAATAAAATAATAAAATAACAATATTATGCAATGTGTGCAACACCCATTATCTCAACAAATATTTATCTCCATATTTGTAACTAAGTTAATTAAGCTCTCAACAATAGAAAGATTATGATCTCTTTGAACTAGATCCTTTGATGAAGTTAGCTCTCATTGCATAACCTCTAAGTGTGGTATTAACATTGACTGGATGTAGATAAGTTTGGCCCTTATTCTTCTATTTTTTGTTTGTAGCTCGACCAACCTTTCTTGTGCAAACAACAATCTTATTATAATGCACGGAGTTTGATTCAGTTGACTGAGAGATAAAACTTCTTGACAACTTCATGTCAGTTTGAATCCTTTGAATGTTTGCTTGAAATTCATTAGTATATCTTGGCACATCACAAATAATATTGCATAGATCTTGTACCTTCTTCACAAGTTCTATATTTTGTACTAGTGCTTGCAACTCTACTTTTCTTACTACAGTGATAGTAAAAATGTTCTCCATCACTTTCTTTTCAAATTTCTTCTCAAACCAAGCCAGTAGTTTTTGATTTGCTTCAATATCCTCAGTGTTGACTTTTTCAAATATTTGCACTAATTAAGAGATAATGGGGGCTTGTTCATCAATTATTTGTATATCGAAAGCATCAACAAATATATCTTTGATATCATGCAACACATTTTTCTATTGTTGTTTTCTCCTTAACTCTTCTTGTCTTTTATTTCTTGTTAAAATATCTTGCAAGATGACAGTCTATTTGAATGTGAGATTGTTTAAATCTCATTTTGGCATTCCTAAAACTTCATCTAGAGTAACAAAATTATTTGGAGAATTGTCCTTTTTCTTCTTTCCTTTTCTTTTCTTTGGAGTGTTACTACTCAACACAACTTGAGTTAGAGTAGGTGAGGGGGTATCACCACTCAGTCTCACTTGTATTTTAGTGCTGGGAATAACAATAGTAACACTCGACACTACATTCTCTTTTTTTGTTTCTAATTCTTTATGTATAGTCTCCTTATTTCTCCCATCTTGAGGTCCTGAGAGTCCTATTTGACATGTAGTAGATTGGTCTATATTTAAATATTTATCTAGCTCATTTTGTTTTGCCTCCTTTTTTGGCTCCTTGGCCTTTATTACCAGAGTTTTTGTTTGTGATGCCTATTGTAGTTGTTGCTCCATCTTCTTTATTTGTTCATTGAAATCAACAACTTGGACTTGTATTTCTTATGCCTTAGGATAGTCCTCTATTTGTTGTAGTACATGAGTGTCAGGTGTGATAGCATAAATAGGAGATATGTTGCCTTGCAAGATTGACACACCTGAATCGTCTTCATTACTTTGAACATATTCAATGGTTACAGTGTCATCTTATTTTTCCTATTTATATTCTCCTATTGTTAGTCCAAAAATGTTGTTCCAAAATAATCCATTCTATTGTACAACAACCTACATTTTATTCTATAAAATCATAAATGCTCTAAATTTAGGAACAAATGAGCTCCTATACTTCTCCAAAAATGTTGTCTTTTGCTTATTTGTTACATCAGACATAATTTTGGCTAACGTGCATTCTCTTATTTTCTTCTCAATTTCTATTGCATGTTTCCATTTTCCATCAAGTCTACTATACAAATCATTTAGAGTCTTATTTTCGAATTCTATAGGTGCTAGCTTATTGTTAGCCACCATTTCTAACATGGTCTCCTCTACCTTGGATTAATCAACATTACTTAGTGTCTCATACTTTACATATCTAAATCTTGATAGGCCTCTAGAGTTTCTAATGTGGGCACATATCTCATGAATAATTATAGGCTTTATAGGCACAATGACTTGGTGGTGACCAAGTTCATTAGATTCGATCCTCTCTATGTCTTCTTCTTAAACTTTTCTTTGCTTCACTAACTTTCTTCACTTTGGATGATCTTTGGTGGCTATTACTTTCCTCTTAACTACACTTGTGCCACTTGGTTTTGTGATCTTTACCACTCATTTCTTCATTGGTGGCTTGACACTGGCTAGTGTTGCTGCCCTAATCCTTGCTCTTTATGGTGTAGAAGGAGAGAGGGGCTTAGGTTTTACCTTCTTTGTGTCCTCTCTCACCTTAGGTTCAATATTTTTCATTTTTTTGGCCTTTTTACTAGTAGAGTGACAAGTGCTAGGGCTTTACCCTATTTCTCTATACTTTCTTCCTCTTGCTCAGCATCATTGTCATTTTATTTATCCTCTCCAAGACCTTGTGTCAGCATTAAAGGTTCTTTGCCTTTTGTTTGTGTGCTTATCTTTCCTTCCAAGTCTTCAATCAATTTCATTATTTTCTTTTCCGTACAAGAAATCTTAATATCTACTGTTATTCTAGCTTTTGTTTCTTCAAATTTTCCAAAGGGCTTAACCTTTTTATAAATTTCTTCCTTTAATAGTATAGTAATGGCTACACTCACACCATCAATTTCAATTTCATAGCCAAAAGGTTTAAGCCAGGCTATCCTCAGCTTAACTTCTTGTACAAATGTATTATTAGTATCAACTAGAAAACATACATCATTATAATGTTTCTCTACTATGGATGCAGGAATCGTTAATCTTTTCCTCATTTTTAGTTTGAATTCTTCAAAATATTCATCTATAACATTCTTGAAATTTTCTCTCAAATGTGTTATAAAATCACTAATCTGCCTTGTAGCTAGTTTGTTTTGTTCCCATACAACATTACCAATAGTCAAAAAGTAATTCTGAGTGTAAAAGAAAATAAAGATAATCATTGATCCAAACTTACACATTGAATTCTTTACTTTTCTAATTGATATCAGGTTCTTTTCTAGTTGCAACTTTTGTAATGCAACAAGATCATATTCATGATCTTTCATCAAAATCTTCCATGCCTAATCAACTACCATACATGACACACTATTTAGTTGACTTGACTAATAAAACTTATGAGATATCACTCTCATTGCAAATTCGATCAATGGATCAGTGATAATAGAAATAGACATGTCGCATCCATTCCACTCGGATTGGTGTTTTCCTTGACCACTTCTTTGCTTTGACAATGCATGGTCTTCTTCTTATCAAATGTTGGGTAACCAAAAACAACATGAATTATCTTCTTTGTGATCTTAACTGGTCCATTCTCTAACCATAACTCCATGTCAAGAATTTTTCTCAACACAACCTTAATCCATTCAATTTTGAAATTTCTTGAAAAATCAATAGCACCAGTTAACCCTTTCTTCTCAACAATTTTAAACTCATCCTTTAATATTCCTTCATCACACAATTTTTCATATGCTACATGAATCTCATAGTCTCCAACTTCACCAATTTTGCAAATGTAACAACTCCTCACATCTTGAATCATAATGACTTTAGGTGGTATCGATGACAACACACCCATTGAATCTCCTTTCATGGTAATTTCAGGAATAACATAATATTTAGGTGGAGGAAAAGTGTCACTCTTCACCAATTGAACATTGCTTACCTCTTCTTCTTGATTCTTTTCCATTAATGTTCATGAAGATGCCATTTCCGTGTGTTAGGGTTGTGAAATTTTACTTCTTAAACAACTCGACACAACTAGAAATCAATACTTGATCACTCTTCCACTGCTATTTTGCTTCTAATCGCTTTAAGATTACTTCACAAATTGCTCAAATCATTTTTTGCTCTCGAAATCTGAATTCAAGGTGTAAAAAATGCCTTCAAAATTTTGATATATACCTTCATTCATTCAAATTAGGATCTCCATAAATGTTGTGTCCTTTGTTAGGTGGAATCCAACTGTCTCAATTTCCATTAACCTTTTTAACTCAATTTATATTATACAGCTCAATCAATTCCATCTAACTCAGCCTATACATCAGTTTGGTCATTGGGGGTAGTTGGTCCATATCATAATACTTGATCAATATATACAGTTTTACTGATGTTCGACACCCAAAATGCAAATGATTCTATTGCACTATCTTTTTCATAAATCTATTCTAATGCATCTTATCTCATGTAGATATGAACTTTGGCATAATTTATGTTAGGAACTTATGTAAGATAAGTCATTAAGTACACAGTTCCTCACATACCTTTCTTGATTAGTCTGAGGTGGTGTGATCACCGTCTCCATTGGATTGGGTGATCTTAACTTCATTTGTTTCACTACTTCTAGTTTCCACCTTTTTCTTCCAGGTTTGGTTCATCTCTTTCTTTATTTGTTCAATATCCACTTTGCCTTTACTCTTGATGTGTTCATTGTTTGGTACTAGTGCTGAAATGTCCCTTTTCTGATTTTACATGATATTTCAAGCCTCAAATCAGATCTTTAAAATCAAACAGCTAATATCCCAAAGATCCACCAAATTTCTCAAGAAACCCCAAATCGGGTATGCCGAAAATAGTGCCAAAAAGCTTCACAGCTTCACCTATTATTAATAAATCTGAAAGTGGAAATTTTTACAGAAAGTTCAGCAGCATAACAGCCTACAAAATGACATTTCCAGATCTATATAGCATGTACACAACAGCTCACAAATGTAGGACAAAAACTATGCTCATCGGGCTCCCGAAATTAACACAAAATGCTCGGAAACACCACAAAAACACTAATAAACTATCTCAGAAGTTTAATCATGTCCCAATACATATATTTAGCTCTATTTTAACAGCTTAAAGTCTGAAATACAGCAGCAACCAAAACTGATATGAAATGCTCAACTGAAAACACCAAACTCATGCAAAAAACACACCCAAAAACCCACAAATCTACACTGTTCAGCACAAAGGCAAACTCTGTATGAGCATGCACATGGAATGGCTTCAAACTCCTGTCCTTAGCCTTCCTAGAAACCTGCAAACTCCCGTTCTTGGGTCTCCCTGGAAACCTGCAAACTCCCGTTGTTGGGTCTCCTTCTCCACAGGTTTGGCAGCCTCTGAAGAATAACAAAGAATGAGTGAAAATCAAGTCTGGAAATTCCCCCCAAAATGCCTCCAAACCTCTTTAAAAAGGGCATAACTGTAACTCACGTCCAAGAGAGGTTAATGAAACATATTTTAATAATAATTATCATTTATTAGTCCAACGGTTTCCAAAGATTAACTCCCTTTTTCCAAAACTTCACTTTCTTGGGCCTGCCTGTCTTAGCAAAGATTATTATTTTTTATTATTTGAAAAGGGGACATGACAAGTCCTCCCCTCCCAAACATTGCTTGTCCTCAAGCAATGGCTGAACAATAAACCAATCAATCCTCCTGGATCCCAAATGTAGTCATGAACTATACTACTACCAATTAACACAGACTCCTGCAAGATCCTCTGCAATATGACCAAGAGGAATCCATAATCAAACTGGCAATTATAGCTCAACCAAACTCCAAAATCACCATTACCACAGTAAAAAACCCATGAGACACAAACTCTTAGAATATCAAAACCCAAGTAAAGTGGACTACCAACATAGTAAATACCATCAATGCATTCCACTGGCCTATATGGAATGTACAATCCAACTCTGCAACAATGGTGAATGCTCTCAAATGAAACTATACCAAGTATGGAGAATCCACACACTGTACAACTCCTGCAGTCAACACAACTCTGTAGATCATTGGCCACTGTCTCATAACCATAACTCCCATGCACCCCTGATGGTGAAAAGCCATCACAAGATAAACAACAAGAAATGGAACCCAAACCAAATTTTCCTGCCATCAACTCCTCAGCATAAGGATCAATTGTTAACTGATGTACATACCCTGCAATATAATGTTGATTAAAAAAACCAACCTCAGTCAATAGCTCACCATGAACAAGTGTACAACCCACTGTGACTGATCACTAGCTAAGTCAGGAGATGTCATAGCCAAAGGAGTAGAATCAATAACAACACTTGCTGAAGCATCACTCTAAAACTCCTGCTCTAAGTCATGTATTATCAAGCTATCAACTACAAAACCTGTCGCCATGTCGTGCCCATCACAACTCTCATCTCGAAGCATCAAACTATTCCATAACTGATGATAAGCACTAGGAACCAAAGTACATCTCTGTATCATAATCTCATCAACATGGTCATCAAAGGTAAATTGATGAGAGTACCTCACAGTGTAATGCCGATAGAATGCGCCAATCTCAGTCAGTGGCTCAAACTGTAATCTAGATGAAACTAACTGCAATTGATCATCAACCATGTTGGAATTGACTACTACCTCCAAAGATATCACCAAGGGAGTAGTATTACTAGCAGGAACCATGCCAACTGTCGACTCACCAACATCACACATGACCTTTGATACATCTCTAGTCTCTGTGCCTTTAGTACTAGAGGCCACCACCCTGTCAGGCATACAATAATCTGCTACAATACCCAACTCAACTAAACTTGACTCTAGTGGGAATGAACCTGATATGCCAATGTTAGTATCAAGGATGGATGCATCCCCATCTCCACTGTCTCTGACAATCTCAGCCATGGACATCCTCGAATCACCAAACACCATAGCTTGTGACTGTATAGAATCAGATAAGGACTGTAGTCACTCTAACTCCATGGTCACCTTAGCCAAATGAAATTGTGACTCCTTGAAAGCCAACTGTGTACTCTCAAGAATCTCAGAAATCACCTCAAGCTGCTCAGTAAGCTCACTCACCTCATCTTCCTTGGCCAACAATGCATCATATGCTGTACTACCCCACTCCATAAGATAATCTCTGTCAGCTACCAACTGCATATAATTCTGTCTCAAAATCTGAATAGCCTCCCATAAAGAGTGGATCTCTGTCAAGGAAAGATAACTTCCTTCCTGCTCATCACTAGTAGGAGAACCCCATCCATAAACTGCTAATAACTGACGAGCAGCATCAAAATGTTAGCAAGTGATAGCAATGTCTCGGTCACTAACTCTCAACTGATTAGACACATGATGGCATTGGCTTGACTGTCTCCTACAAACCTCCTTTGATGCACTGTCTAAAGGAGTATCCTCAAAGTTACTAGTCTCTAGAGTATTACCATCCATGTCCTGTGAATCAACTCTAAAGCTCATATCAACATACAGGGTATCAAAAACTGTAGCACTGCTGTCCAACTCCTCTGTACCCAAAGAAACTAAGTCTTCAAAATTGCCCACTACATCCTCCTGGATGTCATCAATGCCAATATGATCTTGGGACTCATCTGTACACACTGCCAAATATGAAATATCATCAACACATTCCAGCAAGTATGGTCGACTGGATATATGTACAAAGCCCAACACCGGTGTATAAAAACTAATACCAACATTAGACAAGATACTGGCACAAGAAAAGACAACACCGTGTAATCTACTAATCAAATCCATGATAGCACCCAAACAAACATTGCTACCAAAAAGTGTTAAAGATCTCCAGTCAACTGAATCCCAAACACCAATATAACAATCTCGAGTCCATATCCGTAAACTAGAATCAACTGGTAACTCAAGAAAACTCCTCACCTGAGTAATATGACCAATACCAACTAACTCCACATACCTGTCATGATGAGGTAATGAAGTCACAATACTATCTTCACTCACCTTCAGCTGGCGGGATAAATCATGTGAAGTACTACCTGCCTCAACCTCATGTGATGAAGCATCTAACTGCGCCTGGTACTCTTTCTCAGCAAAGTCATGAATGCTCAATGTCTGCTCATCTCTACTAGGTATCTCACCATCCTGCACAACAACATCCTCATAATCATCATCTGAACCCACTACACTGTAGTCACTGCCTGTTGTAACTATACCATCCTGAATACCTGTGGCATCACCCTTTGAAGACCTGTAAACAATTGTCTCAATTTGAGTATAAAGTTGACCATTACTATCAATCTGTGTAATATCCTTTCCCATCACCTCTTGTGGCAGAGTAGAATCTGAGACCTCTACCTGGCTATCAGCTAGTTTCTCAAACTCCTCATGCAAGTTCTTGGGAATTGTGTCATCTGTCTTGTGAGAAAATTTGCCAAATAGAAATCCAGTCAACTTATCCACCTTAGCTGGGTCAGATAACATGTCATTTATACGGTGGTGCTCAACCAACTGTTTAGACATGTCATGGCTTATTTTCATAAGTTTATCTCAAATGTCTAAATAACCATCCTTTCTATTATTTTGACTCTGGCTATCAATTGTCCAAGATTGTTCCCTCTGAGACTCTGTACTATACCTGTCCATTTTGGATAAAGTAGAGTGTAACCCCAATAGGATATAACTTCTTCAAACACCAAGAACTAACATGCAAATGATTAGAAGTAGCATGCAACCATAGATTTGGACATGTAACTGATTAGAAGCAACATGCAACCACCAAATTATGACATGCAAGATCTGGGTAGTTGTCAAAACTGACATGCAAGATCTGGGTAGTTGTCAAAACTGACATGCAAACTTCTACAACCACCAAATTCACCAAGAACTAACATGAAAATGATTAGAAGTAGCATGAAACCATATATTTGGACATGCAACTGATTAGAAGCATGCAACCACCAAATTATGACATGCAAGATTTGGGTAGTTCTCAAAACTGAAATGCAAGATCTGGGCAGTTGTCAAAACTGACCTGCAAACTTCTACAAACCCTCAGGCTGGCAAGATCATGGCTCTGATACCACTGAAATGTCCCTTTTCTGATTTTACATGATATTTCAAGCCTCAAATCAGATCTTTAAAATCAAACAGCTAATATCCCAAAGATCCACCAAATTTCTCAAGAAACCCCAAATCGGGTATGCCGAAAATAGTGCCAAAAAGCTTCACAGCTTCACCTGTTATTAATAAATCTGAAAGTGGAAATTTTTACAAAAAGTTCAGCAGCATAACAGCCTACAAAATGACATTTCCAGATCTATATAGCATGTGCACAACAGCTCACAAATGTAGGACAAAAACTATGCTCATCGGGCTCCCGAAATTAACACAAAATGCTCGGAAACACCACAAAAACACTAATAAACTATCTTAGAAGTTTAATCATGTCCCAATACATATATTTAGCTCTATTTTAACAGCTTAAAGTCTGAAATACAGCAGCAACCAAAACTGATATGAAATGCTCAACTGAAAACACCAAACTCATGCAAAAAACACACCCAAAAACCCACAAATCTACACTGTTCAGCACAAAGGCAAACTCTGTATGAGCATGCACATGGAATGGCTTCAAACTCCCATCCTTAGCCTTCCTAGAAACCTACAAACTCCCATTCTTGGGTCTCCCTGGAAACCTGCAAACTCCCGTTGTTGGGTCTCCTTCTCCACAGGTTTGGCAGCCTCTGAAGAATAACAAAGAATGAGTGAAAATCAAGTCTGGAAATTCCCCCCAAAATGCCTCCAAACCTCTTTAAAAAGGGAATAACTGTAACTCACGTCCAAGAGAGGTTAATGAAACATATTTTAATAATAATTATCATTTATTAGTCCAACGGTTTCCAAAGATTAACTCCCTTTTTCCAAAACTTCACTTTCTTGGGCCTGCCTGTCTTAGCAAAGATTATTATTTTTTATTATTTGAAAATGGGACATGACAAGTGCTCAATTCCTACAATTCTTATTCACATGCCCAACCTTGTGAAAATTAGATAAAACTATCTTAGGTGCTTTGACCTACCTTCTATTTGTCCAATTGGGTTTTGTCTGTGATTTGTATTCAAATGCTCTATGTCTAAAATTTTGAAAATTGTAAAAATATCTGTCAAATCTAGGTACAATAGGTGTATTGTTTATCTTTGATCTACACTTGTGCTTGATGCCCTTGTTTCTTTCTATAAAAATAGTAACCGGTAAACTTAGGTTTAGGTTTTTCAATACCATTCTTGCCTCTGCAAATTTTTGTAGTATGTCCAAGCTTATCACAATAATACCATGTAGATTTTCCTTTTGATTTTTCATCCCTCAACTCTCTACTCTTGGATGATTCTCCCTTTTTAGTAGATGAATCTTGCTTTATATGTCTTAGTCCAGAAGTGCTGCCAGATGACCTAGGTGGTCTCATTAATTCTTCAAAGTATCTTATTTCTTCACTAGGCTTGTTTATCCTTTCCACAAGTTTTTTCTTAGATCTTAACTCATTCCTTAGTAGGTCACTCTATGATCTCAAATTTTCTATCTCCACGCCTTTCCTATTCAATTCTTGATTTGTAAGCATCGATTGATTCATCATGTCTAGCTGAGTGTTTGTAATCTTGTGCTCATTAGATGGCCTTTCTTCAAGTCTGTTAGCCATTTTTCTTTTGTCTTCCTTAGCCACAACTTTTTCTTCTTCATTTTTTTTTTTTTCAGTCACTTGACATAGCCTTACAGTCTGAATTTTATGTTCTTTCAATCCTTTGACTTCTTCATTCAAGATACTATTTTTCTCCAATAGATTTGTAATGGATGCATCACTTTCACTAGAATTTGCATCAACAAGCAGTCCTTGAGTATCAAATTCTTGATAAAGTGTGTCATTATGTTGAATAGCCATATCCTTTCTCTTTATTAGAGATTTCCTTTGTTCCTCTCTTGCTGCTTCAAGTTGATGCAGTATGAGCTAGATGTCAATCACTTGATTGTCAATAATCTTTCCCAATTTGTAAGACTCCATCTCTAAAATCTAAGCTTAAAAGTTTTTAGACTTCTTTCAAGAGAACCAATGCTTTGATACCAATTGTTGGAAGTTTATTGGGAAACTGAGATACTGAGAGGGGGGGAGGGGGGTGAATCAGGATCTATAAAACTTTTATCCTTCAAAAAAACTTTTCTGTATCCACCACATTAACCATATCATATCTAGCTTATGCATAAAGTAACTTGAAATATCAAATGCTAAAATAAATCTAGCTATCAATCACATCCATGAAATGTAAACACATAACACAAAAGATTTTGGTAACTCAAAAACACTCCTAGGTGAAGGTAAAATTGGGGCGGGGATGACACCCACAAATCTTCACTACTATAGTAACAAAGTTAGCCTATTAGGACTACAAATTTGATCATGTTTGATGATCTACCCTGTGAGGGGTTTGCCCTATTAAAATCTATATAAGACTTTTAGGTCTATCTTGATTAAAGGATTTAACACTTATAATGAAATAAGAACTCAATTAAGAGATTTACAAAGGTATGTTAAAACCACTCTGTTAAGAGATTTTCCCTGATTCAATATGTCAAAACTGATTCAATACCTGATCCTTTGGTCTACACTTACAATTTATAATTATGGATCTCCTCCTTCCAATCTCTTATCTAATATGTCTTTACTCTATCCTTCACTGCTTCATTAGATCACTAAATATGTTCTTCACAACTTTCACATGTAGCCTCCAAAACTCCACATTATACTTTGCTTCCTTCACACACTTCACATTCTCATCCACACTATATCAAAATAGGGTTCAAATATTCCTATTTAAAGACATCTATAGAGTCTTCTAGATGCTTCCATTTTTGCCTCTTTATCTAATCGATTGTTCATCCCTCATAGGGATTGATGAACCACATCAAAATGTGTAAGTATCTTTGTAACAAACTCTATGATCATTAAATATTATTTACATGTAACCTCAAAATGGTCTACCCAAAAGTTTGTACCATTCTATACATTTATGTTCTCTTTGTATTACTCAACACATACTATCTTTGATGCTTGGTCATAACTATTTTTCGTGTTATTTCTCGACCTTGACTTATCCGACTCCTTCTGTATAACTCAGTATCTATGTGCTCTATCTGCTCAACATTCACTAAACTTGACTTGTACTAAAAGTACTCAACGACCAAAGACTTTCTCAACTCCTATAGAGCTCAACTTATACATGATAATTTACAAGTCTTTACATGAATAAACCTCTATAGAGTAACCTAGTCATAGTGATGACCAACTGACTATACCTTATTTATGACTACGTGTTTGACAGTAATAGACAACAAAACTTGGAGAGGCCAACAATAATGTATTGAGTTGTTCACACTTACTAATCATCCAATTTTTTTTTTTTTTATCCACTAATATAACTCCATTTCAAATTCTCTCATTTATATACCAAGGATTTGAAGACTCCTAACACATGCCATTATGCAATAACATGAAGACTTATTTGACAAAGGATTATGTAATTAAAGTCAGCTTGTCAAACACTTAGACTTCCTTTGTCATGTAATATGTAATTTAGTCTTGATAAATTACATGTAAAGTTGCAAAATAAGTTGCATGTGAACACATTAAAAGTCAAATCAAAATAGATTTTTAATGTTAAAGAAGTACATGATCAATTAGGATTATCCCACCTTTTTCTCTTAGCCTATCTTCATAAAAAAAAATTCTCATCACTCTCTCTCTCTCTCTCTCTCTCTCACACACACACACACACACACACACACACACACACACACACACACACACACACACACACACACACACACACACACACACACACACACACACACACAAATTTTTAGTGATGCAATAAAACTTTGAAAGTTTGTACACACAAATTGGACACACACACAAACTTTCAAAAAAAAAAAAGGCAGCAACTTGTCCCTTTATTGGTTACAATTTGATTTGAAGGGACAAGTTGCCTTCAATCTTAGCACTCAAAAAAGCTATTTGACGACATTATATAAAATAAATTATGATTTTTGTGTTATCTAAAAGATATATCATCCCAATCTTGCAGTCTTTGAGTTGTTTATTATGTTTAAGTAAATGGAGGGTGCAACTCAATCTTATAAACTCTGAGTTACTTATTTAGTTTGAAGCAAGTGTTATAGATAGAGGATATATGATAATATTTGTGCTACTTTTATCCTTTATGTTTTCAAGTTTAAGGTAAAATAAATGTTATATTCTTTGAGCTACACGATTACCTTCATTTATATAATCTTAGGTTCTATTTAGTTTTAGTTATTTTCATTAGCAATAAATAAGGGGATCCTCCCTTATAAGTGAGATATTATGTGTTTGGCATGTTGTAGTTGAAATTATCTTTTTGCAATTGATAAAAAGACACTATCTCAATAAAATATTCAATCAAGAGATTTTCGAAACTTTTCTATTGATATTCCCCAAGAACTAGGGGAGAGTGAGGCATTGGTCAAGACTAAAGGTAAAACATATTTTTAGCCTGACTATATCAAGAAGCTTTGACATTTTTTTTTTCTGCATGCTATTGTCCACTACATTTCTTTGAATGGTAGATACGATATTGTTTGTTCATGCCACTTTTCTATTCAAAATCATTTTAGGCATAGTATCAAGATTTCTATTCTCTTCTATCTTTACTCTTTGTTCAATGTCAGTATTAATGGCATGAGAGACAAAATATTTGCAACTCTCCCCTCCATGATGGTTTAATGTTTCTTATTAATGAGGACATTAAAGTTTATTCTATGGGGAAAGTTATTCAGGTGAAGGGTTTGGCAAATGATGAAGAGGAGTCAAAGGAATCCTAGGGTTTCTCTGAAACTGAAGATAGTGAGGGAATGCATTCAAAGGATGATAATTCTCTTGAAATCAAGGGGAGAGGAAGGGGTCTATTGCCAAGGCTCTTGTGATGTCTACTAAGAAAAAAATGAAGTTTCTTCTCTACGTAAGAAAAAGGACAAGAAGGCTATGGGCTATGATGAGGATGAAGATCGATGATGAAGAGGTGGGCTATAGAAGGAAGAAGCATGGGAAGGGGTTACAGAAAAAGTAGAAGAAGGATAACCCAACTTAAAAACCCCTTAGAACCCCTATGACCAAGTGATAGGATTAACCTCATACAAAAATAACAATTACATGCAAATATAACCAATACCAAAAAATAGTATATCACATAAAAGAGAACACAAGACACCAAGATTTAACATGGTTCACCCAATCCCTAGGCTACATCGACCAAAAATAAGTCCAATATTATTACGATCCAGTGATTACAACCTGATTGCAATCTGTAATCCCTTACAGCTCAATAGCGCTGCAAGAACCAATTTTTGCATCACACATTCATTATGAAATCCCTAACCCTAAGCCCTTTTATACAAGCTTTTTCCACTTAAAAAATTAGGGCTAGAACAATAGAAAAATACTAGTCGATGCCTTTTACAATATAAGGGCATTTTTGGCTTTGGAGGCACTACCCTCAAAAACCCCTGTGAGGGCATTACCCCTCGATCCCACCTTGTACTGTGACAGGGAGCACACCTAGGGCGTTGCCCCTTGACCCCATCTTGGGGATGCTACCCCCAGACCCTCGTAGAAATAATTTTGAGGGAAATCACACCGAATAAACCTTTGAGTCTAATTAGGCTCCACATCACAACAATCTCCCACTTGGAGACTGATCAGACTCCACAACAATAACCTCCCACTTAGAGACTGATCATAGCACTGCTAAACCTATAGCTCCCATTGGAATATCAAACCACCCTAGAATCTGTTCTTTTATTTTATTCAGTCTAGAAGACCAACTAAAACTAAAGAGGAATTCAACTTCTCCCTTGTCACAACCTTTGTAAACATATCTACTAGATTATCATTTGTATGTATCTTCTCTAGCTTTAACTGTGCATCATCCAAAATTAATCAAATGAAATGGTACCACAACTGAACGTGTTTTGTCTTTGAATGCAGAGCTGAATTCTTTGCAAGATGAATGGCACTCTAACTATCTATAAACAAATAATTATCCCTCTGAGGGTATCCCAATTCTTCCAAGAAGAACTGAAGCCATATCATCTCCTTGGCTACCTTTGTAGTAGCAACATACTCTACCTCTGTAGTGGATAAAGCATAAACCTTCTATAACCTAGAAACCCAGCTCACAGTTGCCCCACCGATAGTAAATACATAACCTGTAGTACTCCACTTGGTATCAATATCCCCTACCAAATCTAAGTCAACATAGCCTTGTAAATCAATATTAGAGCCCCCAAAGTGTAAAAACTTAGTAGATGTTTGTCTCAAATATCTAAGAATCCATTTAACTGCATTCCAATGCTCAATTCCTAGATGACTCATATACTTGCTAACAACTCCCACTGCATGTGCAATATCTAGCCTTGTACATACCATAACATACATCAAGCTTCCTACAACTAAAGCATAGGGTACCTTGGACATCTTATCCTCCTCTTCTTGTGTCTTGAGACACATCTCCTTAGTCAACTTCAAATGACCAGGTAAAGGTGTGCTGACAGCTTTAGCATTCTCCATAGAGAAACATTGCAAAAACTTCTCAATATAATCAGTTTGAGATAATGTCAATTTCTTGTTCTTCCTATCTCTACGAATCTTTTTCTGCCCCAAAATCCTTCATAGAAAATGCATGTGCTAACTGGCGTTTCAACCCCTTAATATGATCCATGTTAGACCTAGCTACAAGAATATCATCAACATATGAACATAAAATAATATAGCTGTCATCATCCAACCTCTTAAAATAAATACAATGATCTAAACGACACCTACTATATCCATGCTCATGTATAAAACTGTCAAATTTCAGATATCATTGCCAAGGTACTTGCTTCAAGCCATATAAACTTTTCTTCAATTTGCACACTAAGTTCTCCTTACCCTTGACCTCAAATCCTTGTGGTTGTGCCATATATATCTCTTCATCCAAATCACCATGAAGGAAGGCTATTTTAACATCAAGCTACTCCAAGTGCAAATCTTCAGTAGCCACAATACTTAAAACATTATGGATAGAAGTCATTTTAACAAAATGAGAAAATATCTCATCAAAATCAATGCCTTTTTTCTGTGCAAATCCTTATACCACTAACGTAGCTTTAAATCATTTCTTATCTCCATCTTCTTCTTTCAACCTATAAATCCACTAATTCTATAAAGCCTTTTTACCTGTAGGCAACTTGCATAAATCCCATGTCTTATTTTTTAGCAAAGATTTCATTTCTTCTTTCATTGCAGACTCCCATTGAATCTTTGTATCCACTTGCACAGTTTCATCATAACATTTAGGTTCACCAACATCAGTAAGTAAAATCGAATACAAGGAAGGAGAAAATCTTTCTGGAGGTCTACTCATCCTTGTTGACCATCTAACATTCATTGGGGTGTGTGGTATTTGTTATTGCGGTTGTTGCATATCATGACGAATTGCTAGAACATCAACTTTTGGAGTATCATCCAACACTACATAATCATTTTCTTTCTTCTCATGTTTCTGCAATAGATCTTTGTACGAAACTTTCTCATTTAATATGAGATCCCTGCTTCTTACAATTTTACGATTTTCAAAATCCCAAAGCCTATAACCAAATTCATTAATGCCATATCTAACAAATACAAATTTCTTTGAATTAGCTTCTAGCTTGGTTCTATTTTTAGAATCTATATGAGAAAATGCTTCACAACCAAGGGTTCTGAGAAAAGAATAACTCACCTTCTTACTAGTCCATGCTTCCTTTGGAATACCACAACCCAAAGAAGTAGAGGGACCTCTATTAATCAAATATACAATAGTATTAACAGCCTCCACCCACATGTTTAAGGGAAACCCTGCATGCAACCTCATGCTTCTTGCACACTCCATTATAGTCCTATTCATGCATTTAGCCACTCCATTTTCCCATAGAGTACTTGGAACAATTTTCTATCTATAAATACCATTATTGAAGCAATAGTCTTCAAATTCATGACTGCAATACTCACCACCATTATTAGATCTGAGACATTTTAATTTCTTTTAGTCTCATTTTCAACCAAGCATTTCCATTTCTCAAAAGTTTGAAATACATCAAATTTCTTTCTAAGGAAATAAACTCATACTTTTCTAGTTGCATCATCAATAAATATAACATAATAATGAGAGCCACCAAGGGAAGATACTTGAGATGGTCCCCATACATCTGTATGTACAAGCTCTAATTTCTCACTTTTATTTCCCTTCCAAGTCTTCACAAAACTCACTCTCTTTTGTTTTCCATATGTCACACAAATTTCATATAAATCCATATTAACACATTTTAGACCTGGTAAAACTTTCTTTGAATGAAGTACTTTCATACCTTTCTCACTCATGTGCCCAAGTCTATTGTGCCACAACACTGTATCAAAATCTATAAAAACTATTTGTTCTTGAACATTCATTTTTCTCTGAAACAATCAAAGTAGAAGGAACAATATGACCTATACAAAGATATAAGGTGCCTACTTTCAAACATTTTGCTACTACAAAGGAACCTTTTGAAACCTTTCAATTTTTATCATTAAAAGTAACTACACAACCCTCATCACCAAGTTGCCCAGCTAAAATTAAATTCCTACTCAGCCTTGGAACATGTCTTACCTCATATAGTAGCCAGTGATTCTCATTCTGAAACTTTATCTTAGCTTTTCCCTTTCTAACAATCTAACAGGGTTCATTATCCCCCAAATAAACAAGCCTAAAATCCCTTTGGACATAATCACTGAAATAACCTCTATGAGGTGTAGCATGAAATGAAGCATCAGAATCTAAAACCCATGAATCATCAACACTTTCTAAAGATAGAAGCAAAACATCCTCTTCAGATTTGTTACTTACCACATTTTCCTCCTTGTTCCCTTCTGGTTTATCTCCTTCATTGTTATTTCAAGTCCATCAATCTTTCTTCTTATAACCTGATTTCCAACAATACTAACAATCTCTCAGTCCTCTAGATTGAGATCTCTTCCCCTTTGACTTTCCTCTTGATTTCTCATGATTTCTAGAATTATTTCCTCTCTCAGTCATTATGCCTCTACTTTGTGCATTCAAAGCACTTCTTAATGTAGATCCACCTAAGGTTTTCCTATGAGTTTCCTCACTCAAAATAACACTGATCAAATCATCATATTTTAGGGTACTAGATCTAGGAACATAATTACTCACAATTGTTACCAAGCCATTCTAGCTTTCAGGCAAAGAACACAAAATCAAGAGAGCCCTAATTTCTTCATCAAAATTGATATCCACAGAAGATAACTGACTAGTAATTGTATTAAACTCATTTAAATGATCTACAATAGTTCCACCTTTTGTCATTTTCATATTAAATAAAGGCTTCATGAGAAATACCTTGTTTGCAATAGAGGGCTTTTCATATAGTTTCGCTAGGGTTTGCATCAATTCTTTTGTTGTCTTTGCTTGTGTAATATTAAATGCCACCGATGGTGCCACACATAATCAAATGTTTCCAAGTGCCTTTCTATCTAAAAGATCCTAGTCATCATTTGACATAGATCCCTGATTCTTGGTTTTTCCTTCCAACAACTTCCATAAATCCTTCTAATAAAGATAGTCCTCCATTGGCATTTTCCATAACTGAAAATTCTGCCCATTAAACTTGTCAACCCTCAGCTTACCCTCGTCTTCCATCAGTCCCACTCAACCGTGAGACTCCCTCTTGACCATGAGACCTTCCTACAGAGGATCGCTAAAAAAATAAAAAATGAAGATGGTCTAGCTTAAAAAAAAATGACGACGGTTTGGCTCTGATACCACTTGTTAGGATTAACCTCAGACATAAGTAGCAGTTACATATAAATATAACCAGTACCAAAAAATAGTAGATCACATAAAAGAGAACACAAGACACCAAGATTTAACATGCTTCACCCAATCCCTAGGCTAGGTCCACCAACAACAAGTCCAATATTATTATGATCTAGTGATTACAATCTATAATCCCTTACAGCTCAATACCATTGCAAGAACCAATTTTCACATCACACATTCATTATGAAATTCCTAACCCTAAGCCCTTTTATACAAGCTTTTTCCACTTATAAAATTAGGGCTAGAATAATAGAAAATTAGTAGCTGATGCCTTTTACAATATAACGACATTTTTGGCTTTGAGGCACTGCCCCCAAAGCATTGCCCTTCGACCCCACCTCGTAGGGGCGCTGCCCTTGACCCCATCTTGGGGGTGCTGCCCCCAAATCCTCAATGAAATAATTTGGAGGGAAATCATGCCAAATAAACCTCTGAGTCTAATTAGGCTCCACATCACAACACCAAGAAATATGCCAAAGTTTTTATCTTGTTTGATAATTATGATGAGTAGGACGATGATATGGAAACTGGTAATGAAGATGAGGGAACTAGAAAGAAAATTCAACCTTTAAGGAAAAAATAGAGAATTGGGAAAGGTGATGATGGAGTCAACAAGGTCTCAGATTCGCATTGAATCTTATAAAAGACCGGTATAGGGATGCTTCTCTTAATGAGGAGATCAAGTAGGACACTACTATCACCCAAGACGTTGAGGTCTCTCATATTATTCCTTCTAAGGGAAGAAAGATATTCTAGAAGAATATAAATATGAACTTGATGAGGCTCAACATTGATAGAGAAAAAATAAATCTTATGGTTGGTGAGGTGGAGCCAGGTAAAATTGAACTTCAGGAGCTTATTGATCCTTTTATGTTGATTCTTAGTGACTATAGCAAAGAGAAAAATATGGATATGTTGAACAATGCCAGGAAAAAACATGTTGGATAATTTTAGATCCATTAAATGATTATTTCATCAAATCTTGAATTTGAATGACAAGATGGGTACCCTAGAGGGAAGGATAGTTAATCAACGGAACCTTGATTCTGCTAAGGAGAGTCTTATGATGCACTCCTTGACTGATATAACATATTTTTACAAATTGAAGGCCAAGGTGTTGGAATTGGATAAAAAGCTGAATGACATTAAGAGCACCCTGAGAGGAATTGTTGATTAGAATGACAAAATCCTAAAGGCGTCCAATGAGCACATTAAAATTCTCATCTAGGGGGTGCTACTGGCAGAAAAGATGGGTTTGGTAAAAGGATCAAAACTAGTACTAGGAAGATGGTTGTGGATGCCTCTACTAATGTTAGTCAACTTAAAGATACTATAGAGAAGATGGATCACCTCAAGCTATATGCTGTAGAGCTCCTCAAGAATATGGGTTAGGTTCCTCTTGGTGTCTTGATGTTGACTATATTTTTTGTGTGTCTTCTATTAGTTAGTTGGGGTATTGTCCCTTTTTTGTTGGCTTTTATTTGTGTGTTGGCTCTTGTTACAATCTAGGGTTGTCATTGCACCAAAAGATCGACCTATTAATTCCCAATACAATCAGTAGACTTATAGAACACATGAGGCTGTTATGTCATGTCACAAATCTTGAAGAGGAACATTGGTGGTTAGTCCAACAATCCTCCCCTTAGTGTTACTTGAGGATATTTGAACCCATGACCAAGCTCTAATACTACTTGTTACAAGATAGGGTTGTTGTTACACCAAAATATTGACCTATTAATTCTTGATAAAACCACTAGAATTATAGAACATAGGAGGCAATCAAGCCATGTCACGAATCCTGAAGGGGAACATTGGTGGTTAGTCCAACATGGTCTATCTTTTTTTTCTTATTTTGACTGTTGGGCTTACTACTTAATCTTTAAGGTTTCAATGTAATGGGTTTTAGGGGCCCTTCAAAACCCGCTTTCTTAGTCAAAAAATTTTCTATTGAAATAATATATATTTGAGAGCCTCACACTTTTATTTGAAGTTTACTAGCATCATTTTCATTGTAATTTATTTTCTTATGTAATTTATCAAAATTTCTTTTGGTCCACCCAAGGTCCTTAAGGAAATTATTTTGGTCCACTAAATTTGTTACTACCCATTTATCCTCTTTCTCAAGGCTCACACTAGAACTTTCCTAAGATATATGGGGATGAGAGAAAATACCTAAAAAATGCATCAAAGCCTTCCATATAGCATGTGGGGTCCTTGGATTTGATCACAATATTTTTTTAATAGGTCTATTTATTTAGATGTTGCAAGGTATTTTTGTTGATTATTTTTACAACCTTCTTCTGCAATCCATCAATAATAGGAATATTCTCAAAACCAACTTTGAACAAAGGTTCAAACTAGCTAAAGAAGCTCATGTGTTGCTAGTCCAACTAACTTAGTTGAAGAAATATTCTCATGTATGTATGCAAGAATTCATTACCAAGTTCAATGCTCAATTTTCTAAGGTTAGTTTTCTATTAAGAAAAGCCCAAACTACCCTTGCAACTGCACAAAATTTGGTTATAGAGATTGAAGAAGATATGATCTTTGCCAAACATATAAGAAAAGAACCAATCGGATCCAAATAGATCTCTTATTTAGATTCCTCTTCTTTGTCTACTAGTATGAGTCCTATGGTGTAAACATGGGCTCATGAGTTTCTCAATTTCAAAAAGAAAATATCTAAGTGGTGTTCTATTATCCTTATAAGGACATTCCAAGGAGGGAAAATATGAAAGGATACTCATAAGTTTATAATAGGGAATATGAAAAACCTGCTATGACCACCCAATAATATTTCTTTTGAAGCACCAACAACAAACGTAATAGTGAAAGACTCCAAATTTAAACAAAGTGATCTTTCTAATCCCTTTTATGAAAAGGAAGTAGACATATTTGGGGAATATCATATCTAGTTGGTCAATTATGAAGGAGAAATTGAGAAAGATATAATAGGAAATAAATCTCTAGGTGGTGAACTAAACCTTACTAAGATGTTATTTAGTAAGGATAAGCATGTCTTTGGTTGTGGAAAAATGGACATTCAGAGAAATATTAGTCAAGTTGACAATAATGCATCTATGTTTCAAGGTCATAAATTGGACATATTATGAATGTAGAAACTACCCCAAAAATTGATGAATACCATTCATGAACATCATAGAGGAGTTTTATTCAAGTCTTAGTATCAATTTTCTGGAATCTATAGTTTGTGAATAACATGACAAAGAAAGTAATATAACACTTCTTCACTTGAATCACATAATAACACTTCTTCACTTGAATCACATAAGGGAACTCATTTTGATCAACATGATGTTGTTGAGATTCAAATTGGCTAGAAGAGTTATAAATTATTCCTTTCAAGAGGTTGTTGTATAAGACACCAAGATTGATTAGAAGTCAACAAGAAGTCAAAGGCTAAACTTGTACATGGGCATGAGGATATAATCATGGATGAATTAAAATAAGCATTTGCAGATGAACAAGAGTGGTATGAACTCACTAATCTATTTTGGAGTATTTTTTCAAATACTTCATCTTAGGGGTTAAGTGATTTAAAAAAAAAATTCTTCTAAGGAATTTGTATCAAGTCATGGTACAATTGTTTTTGCTTCATTGGTTTTTGGTTATCAAAGATCTTGTCGAACATTGCAAGCTATCGAAGAAGGGAAACTACTTACCCGAGCTATTAAATAGATTTATTTAAGAAGGTTTTCATTGTTGGATAGACTAGGATATATTATTTTTCCCTTTCCCATTAAGTACAATTGCAAAAAGTAGAGTCTTATTTCAATAGGCTGCTTTAGTTATTTTCATCATCCTTAATTCCCTATGTTTCATTTTTGTGAATGAATCTATAGCATAATGGATGGAATATGCACCTAGAGTTCTAGATTCTTCCACTTTAAATTCATTTCCACAATCAAAGGAAATTCCCTTGTGAGATCCAATTCTTGTCACAAATTTTATCTTAGTGAAAATTATGGATAGCCCTTCAAATTTTGTTGTTCAAAGGCCTTAGGAACATTTATCGATGGGCAAATTGTAGATATTGACATCATCATGTGAGTTTTATTTGTTTATAAGTTAGTTTATGTTAGTTACTTGTAAAATTGGGGGGTTCATCATTCATTGCAAAGTTGCAAATCAAACTTGTAGTCATGAACTTCACTTGCAATTTGGGTCTAAAGTCCCAAAATACACCAAAGAAGACCTTGAATATACATGTAGTAGATACTTTTAATCTCAACAATAGTAGTAAGTATAACTGATGTATTTAAGAGGTTAAGTTAAAAATGTTTTTTAAACTTTTAGTTTACCTTTAAATCCATTTAGAATTATTTTAACCAGATTCTTCTTCCCAAATTTATTTATTTATTGTAAAGTATTCTCTTGAGTTGGTTGTATTTGTATTTTAAATCCTTTATGAAGTTGTTTTTGAACCTCCCTTATTAGTAATGATCACTTTTTTCCACCATGTTTTTTTCCTTGGTTGTTTTTGAACAAGGGTTTTACTATCTAGTTTACCTTGATGTTTCTTTTTCTTCAAGATGATTGTTAAAATGTACCCTAAGGTTATCATTTTAGACTCTAACTATTTTCTTAAAATAATCCATTATAGGGTTTGTAAAATCCTTTGTATATAAGTCTTTCATGCCCTAACATTATTTTTTCAGTCCTCATCACATGGCTTTTTAAATTTTAAAAGTATTTTTTAGGTCTTAAGGACCTAGTATTCTTTGTTACTTTGTATTTTTAATGTTTTGTTGACATAATTAACCCTTAAAAACCTTAAACTATTAACTAACATATAATTTATAATCAAAATTCAAGATGCTAATCACAAAAAAATGATGTGAATAAAAGGTTTATAGAAAATTGAGATTTTTTCTAGCTATTCAAGTTATATATTTCACCCAAATTGTCATGTGTAGTTGGGACTTCTAGTTCACACTACATACAAAAACATGCTCACTTTTGCAATTAAATATTAAAGCTCCAATTATACTTTCAATTATAGTGATTCCAAAGTCCCTTTGTGTAATTACAGCTTTAAGCTTTGATTACATTCAAAATGTATGGTTATCTTGTGTGTTATCAAGAGATTAAGTCTTAACCACACCCTTATTACACAAATGATATATCTTGTAATTAGAAATTAGAGTTCTAATAACACCTTATACCTACATTTTCATAGTGTAATTGAAACTCTAGGCTCTATTTACACACTACTTTACATAGAAATGCAATTACAATTAGGACTTTTGGTCTCAATTGCAACTTAATTTTTTGCACTATTTTGTGCAATCAAAACTTATAATTTCAATTGCATAATATTTTCCTCTCCCTAGTGTAATTGATAATTTTAGTCCTCATTACACTTGAGAACCTATATGTTGTGCTTTAGTTTTTAATGCATCTTTGAAACCCCAAAATTGCAAATTGGTCCATTCTTAGTTATTTTTCCTCATTTTAATTTTTAGTGAGGATTATTTTTTGTTGTCTCATACTTTCTTTATCATCTCATATCTTGTTTCAAGTTGTTAGAAATATAAATGGGAAAGTAAGTACTTAGGGGGGGGGGTGTGAATCAGTACTTTAAAACTTTTACCATTAAAACATTTCACCATTCATCCATCTTATAACTTATCAAATAAACTGAAATATCTAACTATGTATCACAACCATAGCATAATGTAAATCAACACATAACACAAAAGATTTTGGTTATCGAGAAACCCTCCAAGATGAAGGTAAAACTAGGGTGGGGATGATCCACCCACAAATCTTCACTACTATAGCAATAAAGTGTGGCCAATTATGACTACAAAGTTTTGATCATACCATGTGAAAGGTCTACCCTATTAAAGACTTACAAGACTATTAGGTCCTACCTTGATGAAAGGATTTAAACTCATAACTAAGTAAGCACCCTATTAAAAGATTTACGCAAGTCTGTTAGGACTGCTCTATTAAGAGATTTACCTTGTATCACCTGTCAAAATGATTTAGTACCTGATCCTTCAGTTAGCACCTTTCTGCTAGTTTTTATTTTTTTTTAAAGAGGGGTAAACGCTTTGACTTGGAGCTATGAACTAGTGAGGCCACAAACGGGGGACCTCATCCCCATGAGATTTGAACCTTGATGGCAAGGATAACAACGCAACAACTTAACCATCACAACATGCCACTATTAGCAACACCTTTCTGCTAGTTATCTGATCTCCTCTTTGCTAGTTATATCTTGATCCTTTTGATCAAATTTCTCTTCTTTGACCCTTCACTACTTGTCTTCTCAAATGGCTTTGTTCTTATCAACTAGTTCTGCATCTCCAATCCTTCACTTAAGCATCATCTCCATCATGAATGCCTTCTTTCCTCTTCACATTCACTCTTCTTTGCATATGATACTCCTCTTCACATCTTATACCCCCTTAGGGTTTTCCTCTTTAAATAGGCATTTGGAGACGATCTTATGTCATAATCAATGACTCTGGTTGATTATTATTGCTATTTAAAGCTTCCCTTTTTCTTATTGGTTACTTAGGTTACCTTGGGATGCATGATATGACTTTTTTCTTATCTCACAATATCAAAAATTAAATATTATATCAGCCAAAAATGGTTTACATACTAGTTTGTGCCATTACAAACTTGTATGTCCATGATTGGTTGCTCGACATCAATAGATTTCTAATGCTTGGCCTTAACTATGCTCTCTATTGTCACTCAACTTCTGAATGGTTTGACACATACTGTTGCTCGGCTCCTGAATGACTCGACATTAACTATTGGTTGATAGTAACTATTGCTTGGCATATACTAACTTGCCATATTATCTTGGTATGTATATTCTGAATGCTTATGCTTAGCTTGCTCTGTTTACTCGACCTAAGTAGTAGCTCGGTCGTAGTGATGACCGACTAACTCTATTAGATTATGACTAAGTGTTTTGTCATTAACTTTTTCAAAACCTCAATGAGATTAACAATCCCCCCCTTTGACATGAGTGGAAAAACACTTTTTCATGACATATATTATTGTGTAGTATACATAATTCAAATAATCTAGAATATCTACTCTGTCTATATACAAAATTTTAAAAATATGCAAAAATGTTGTCTCATTACCTTATTACTCCCCTTAAGTAAATACTTCAAAATTTTACACTTTGGTTCTATAACTCCCCTTAAGTTAATACTATCGAAAATCATTCTTCTTCAAAAATATATTGCCCTTGCCTTTATACTTTCTGCCTTGACATATCCCCCTTTTTGACACTTATGTCATTGAGGGTTGTACACTTAAAGTGTGTTTATCCAAAAATGCTTGGTGGACTTGCATAATGATTCCCAATGCGGAATCCCATTTATCTTTGGCTGCATCTAAAGATTGAATCTAAATCTCTAAGTTAGCTTCCATGTCCACTAAGCTTTCTTCAGTTGAAAGATGGGAATCTTTCTTCAATAATGATTCAGAAAATGTGATCTCTCATTGCAAAACTTCCATGTGAGGGGTCAACATAGACTAGATACTGATCAAAGTTGATATGATGTTGGCATCCTTATAAGCTTGCAACTCGACAAGTCTTCCTTGTGTAAGAAGTAATCTTTGAAAATGTAATTGACTAGTTCTAGGAGATGTTTTCAATGTAGTTCTAGTAGACTTTAGTTCTCCTTGCAACCTATCAATAGTTTGTCGAGTTTCTTGGGTAAATAAGTCAACATTACAAAGCTTAGTATACAAAGAATATATATTTTCCAAAGTTTTCTTCACCCTCTCCATCTTTGTTGACAACTCAACCTATCTAATTCTATGGCACTAGAGATTTTGTCCATGACCTTAGTGTGAAACTTCTTTTCAGACCATTACAATAACTTGACATTAGTCTCTATGTCTTCATCTTTTATCCTATCAACTATTTGTACAAGTTGTTCAATGATAGGCTTATTGGTAAATGGATCTAAAATATCAAAAGTATCTACAAAAATATCTTTAATGTCATGCAAAAACTATTTCTATTTATGCTCTGTCCTGAGCTTTTCTTGCCTAGATTTATGTTGTAGAGCCTCCTAAAGAACTTCCATCTCTTCAAGTGTGATCATTGTAGGATTGAACTGTGGCAACACAATCACTTCATCCAAAATGACATCCTTAAATGCTATAGTGTTAGAACTCTTGGGTGTGTTGGTACTCGGTACTGATATTTGCAAAGGGTTTTCTTGAGTACTCGGTCTTTGAAGAGTTTAGTTGCTGAGAGGTGATGTAGTAACTGGAAAGGTAACTAGTGTCTATATGACCACTTGCTTCTTGGTGTCAACAATCATCTTATGCTCTTCTCCTTGTTCATCCTCCTTATGATCTTCATGAGATTTTGGTGAGGTGGGTATAGGACTATCTTCCTTACCCTAATTTTTTGCGCTTCCCTCTTTATCAATTACCACTACTATTGGTATACTTGAGCTTTGTAGAGTAGGCAATGATGTGTCTGGTGTAGTTGCCTCTTTCTCTTTCATCTCAATGTCAAATGTTGGCATTGAAGATGGTTTCTTATTATCCTTATCAAGCTCATCTTTCTTCTCCAAAATTTTATCCTGACATGTTGATTGCTCATGTGACTCTTTGTTCTTGACTTCTATAACATGTGGTGGCACAGTGGGTGATATATCGACATTAGGAGATTCACCAACCCTTATCAATATAATATTTTCACATGGAATAGGTGCATCAGTGGATTCTTGTCCCAATTGTTTGATGTGATCATCTCTAAGTAGATTGACATTCTGTGTAGTGCTACCAGTGATGTCTTTAATAGTTATAGAGTCCTATTGACTCTCTTTCTCTTCCTGTGGAACATTGGTGTCTGGCATATTAACATTTGTGTCCTCTTGTGTGCCTTCCCTTGTTATTTCTTCCTTATCTTTTACTGCTTTTGTGGTCAACCCATAGATTGATTTCCAAAGTTGTGTACTTTGGGTGCCACCTCTATAACTTGATTCCATAAAATGTGAAAAGCCTTGTATTTTGGAGCAAATATCCCTCTGTACTTTCCATGGCTTTTACAATTTTCTACTTATTTAGAGTAGGCATAACTTGTGCTAAAGTAGCCTCCCTTATCTTCCTTTCAGTCACCATGTTGAATTTCCATTTTTTTCTACTTGCTCATACAAGCTTTTAGGTATTGAATTAGAAATTTCTAATGGAGTAGTCTTTAATGTAGCCATCATATCATATATAGCCTATTCAATATTGTTTTTGTCTTTGTTATCTAACCTATCAAAATCAAAATCAATATGTTGAAATCCTAATAGATCTACATTATTCTTTGCATTGTCACAAAAATTATCTATATCAGATGAGGGATTGTAACTTACCACTTTGAATTGACTCATGTTGTTTGATTTTGTTTTCTCCTTGTCTGACTCATCTTGGAGTTTGAATCTCCTCCTTGGTTTCTTTGAAAGCTTTCTCGGCTTTGCAGTATCATTCTTCTTCTTTCCTTTTACTTGTGATTCCTTAGCTAGTGTAGTGGCTACTCGAGTGCTTGATCTTGTTAAAGGTGCAACAAAATTTTATTCATTTTTCTTTGGGGTCTTCTTAAGCTTTTGAATTTCCTTTTGTCCCTTTGTTTTCTTTCCTATTTCCTTTGTTTCTTCCTCAGATTCTTCCTCATCAGTACCTTGGTATTCACCTAACCCTTGAGTTAATTGTAAAGGTCCTTGACCCTCTTCTCCTTCTTCTTCACTAAATTTCGCTTCCAGTTTCTTCATCATTTTAGTTTTCTTTCTGTCTATGGTAGCAATTTGCAAGTTGATAGTTATCCTTGCCTTTGCTTCTTCATATTTACCAAATGTCATTGCATTCTTGTCTATGCCCTCTACTAGTAATGTAGTGATGGCTATTGATGCTTCATCTACATTCACCTCATAGGGTAGAGGTCTCAAACATCTCACCCTAGGAATAACTACCTGCACATAAGTGTAGTTGACATCTACTAGGAAACAAACATAATTGTAATTTTTCTCCACCAAAGATACATGCATTCTTGATATTTGCTTCATTGACTTCTCAAAGTCTTCAAAATAACTGGTCATTACTAAGTCAATTTTTTTCCCCAATTGATCAATGTAATCCCCTATTTGTTGGGTAATGGACTGACTATTCTTCCATACAACTTTACCAAATGTGGGAAATGTGTTTTGTACATAGAAGAATATACAAACAAGAAGTGAGACAAAATTACATGAAGAACTATTGGCTTTCCTAATTGCTCCAAGGTCTTCTAATAGGTGATGTAGCTATAGCTTGGTGAGGTCATAATTATACTCCCTTTTTATAATCTTGTAACTAAGGTCTAGTGCAATACATGACACACTGTTGAGTCAGCTTGATTGATAAAACATGTGTGCAATCAAACATACTACAAATGCAATAAAAAAGTCTGCAATAATATCTATGGACAGTCCCCTTTTATTCCAGTTAGCTCCCGTAGCCTTTACAATTGCTTCCTTGGTGTCGCACCTCATGTTATTGAGTCTTTCTAGGGTAGGATACCCTGTTACCCTATGTATGATCCTCTTTGTAATTTTGACAGGACCATTCTCCAACCACAACTGGTCATCATGGATTTGACTCAAAATTATCTTAACCATTTTGTCTTGAATACGTATGGAAAATCTAGGGCACGGATTAACCCTTTCTGCTCAACAACTTTATTCTCCTCCTTTAGAATTCCATTGTCACATAGTTTCTAGTATGTTTCCTAATTTCAAGGTCTGCAATCTCTCCAACCTTGCACATATAACAACATCTTACATCGTGTATCATTAAATTTTTTTATGGAATCGTAGACAGTGCACCTGACTGGTCTTCCTTGTATGTTATCGCAAGTATTTCTTGAAACTTAGGTGGTTCATATACATCATTACTGATCAGTTGTACATTTTTAACTTCTTTTCCTTCCTTCCTTTCTTTCGCTGATGAACTTGCTACCATTATAACCTATGATGGTTTACAAATCAAGAAAACAAAGTGACTTGACACAAATAAAATACCTCAAGATTTGATGAAAATGTCGAGTAACACAATTGAATCACCTTTGCAATCACTTGAATCTCTTTGCACAAATCACTTGGTTTCTCTTAATTGTTTGGTAGGTGAGAATGATTTGAAAAATTGACTAAATAGAACTAACAAGTTGAAAAACTTTTGCATTTCATGCTTCATACCTACACATCTATTAGCTCGATCCCCATAGGTCTTACGTTGTGCTCAATCAAAATAGCTTACTTGGCTATCATGACAATTGCTTCAAGTACTCGACAATAACATAGAATATATCATAGCGATAGAATATCTCATCCTTCTAATCATTTAATTACATCTTGATTTATGTTGATAAATCCTTTTCATACCTTAAATGCTTAGAACTAATGCAAAATATATAATTTCAAATGTCAGTTCTATACACACTTTTGATTGCTTAGTTGGGGGTGATGTGATAAACTAATCCATTGGATGAAGTGACCTCATATTGGCTTGACGTGCTGCAATCTTCTTTCTTTCTCCATGTTTTGTTCATCTGGATCTTTACCTTTTCAACATCTACCTTACCTTTAGCTTTATTGAATTCATTACTCGGTGCAGGTGACAGAGTTGGGTAGTTTCTTCTTACATGACCAACTTTAAGACAACTAAAGCATACAATCTCTCCATTCATCCACTTTTTGTAATTATCTATAAAGTGTGCCCTTATACAATTTTTAGCAACATGACCATATTCTCCACAGTAGTGACAATTATACCTTGTATTGTAATCCCAATAGTAAGAATTTCCATGCTAATGTACCTTTATTCGTTTGTTTGATGTCCACCTAGGTTTGGATCGACATTCATATGCTTTGTGTCCATACTTCTGAAAGTTGTAACAACATCCTTAAAATTTTTGAGTATTGATGGTCTTTGTTCTGAATTCATATGCATGATGTCCTTGCTTCTTACAGTTATGGAAGCAACCCTTGTATATTTGCTTAGGGTTTTGATTACCAATATTGCTTCTGTAGATATTTGCTGCGTGATCTATTTTGCCACAATGATGATAAGTGGGTTTGTTGTTCTTTCCCTTGTCACTCATTTGTTCACCACTTAAAGATGATTCTCCTTTCTTAGTAGTAGAATATCCCAATCCAACAATATCACCATTTGTTCTTGGTGTTCTCATCAATTCTTCAAAGTACTTTATGGATTCACTAGGCTTATTAAACCTTTCAATAATTCCTTTTCTACGTTCAATTCATTCTGCAAAATGTCATTTTGTGATTTCAATGTCTTTTTTGTTCAATTCTTGATTTGCAATCATCAGTTGATTCATTAAATCCAGTTGAGTGTTTGTAATTTTTTGCACATCTAATGACTTCTCCTCAAGTTTGTTTGCCAGTAATCTTTTATCTTCTTCAATCATGCCCTTATCTTCCTCGTCTTTCTTTTTTAGTTTAGATATCTCACACAACATTACTTATTGAGTTTCTTGTTCCCTTTACAAATTCCTGACTTCTTCACTTAGGGCATTTTTCTTTTCTATTAGATCTGTAATTGCTACATCAAATTCTCTAGAGTTCTTCTCCTCAAACAATCCTGTAGTCTCTTCTTCTTGATATTGAGTGTCATTTTGTGAATGGCCATATCCTTTCTTCTCTATAATGATTGTTGTAGTTCATCTCTTGCCTCCTTTAGTTGATGTAGGGAAAGTTGTATTTTAATCTTCTGGTTCACAATAGTCTTTCCCAATTTGTAGACTTCCATCTTCAAGATCTTACCTCTCAAGTTGTCAAAATTTACTTTCTAGAGAACTTAGCTCTGATGCCAATTTTTGGAAATATAAATGGGAAATTAGGTTCTAAGAGGGGGGGGGGGGGGGGGGGGGGGGGGGGGGGGTGGGGGGTGGTAGTGGGTGAATCAGTACTTTAAATTTTTTTACCATAGAAACATTTCACCATTCATCCATCTCATAACTTATCAAATAAATTGAAATATCTAACTATGTATCACAACCATAGCATAATGTAAATCAACACATAAGACAAAAGATTTTGGTTACCCAAAAAGATTCCAAGGTGAAGGTAAAACTAGGGTGGGGATGACACCTACAAATCTTCACTACTACAGTAATAAAGTGTGGCCAATTATGGCTACAAAGTTTTGAGCATAATCTATGATCATACCTTGTGAAAGGTATGCCCTGTTAAAGGTTTACAAGACTGCTAGGTCTTACCTTGATGAAAGGATTTAAACTCACAACTAAGTAAGAACTCTATTAGGATATTTACACAAGTTTTTTAGGACTACTTTGTTAAGAGATTTACCTTGTATCACCTATCAAAATGATTTAGTACCTGATCCTTTGGTTAGCACTTTTCTGCTAGATATTAGATCTCCTCATTGCTAGTTATATCTTGATCCTTTTGATCAAATTTCTCTTCTCTGACCCTTCACTGCTTGTCTTCTCAAAAGGCTTTATTCTTATCAATTGGTTTTGCATCTTTGATCCTTCACTTAAGCATCTTCTCCATCATGAATACCTTCTTTCTTCTTTGCATTCACTCTTCTTCACTATTGGAATTCTTTAGAAAAACTAAGAGGGCGGGGGGGGGGGTGAATCAGTTATCCAAGGTCCAGATGTACAAATAAAACTTTTCATAGCTTAGTGAACCCATAAAACATTTATGCATATGCATAGATCCATGAGATTATGCAATAACTTAAAACTTGTAGCTTACTGTCAAATCAATTTGCAGAAATGTAAAGCATGAAACATAACAGATTCAAAAACACACATAACACAATGATTTACGTGGAAAACCAATTTGGGAAAAACCACCAATAACATCCTACTACTTTTTCACTCTTCTGAAGTGATGCCTTGTGAAAGGCCAACCCTGTTAAAGTTTATAATACACACTATTAAGTGTGACCTTGTTAAAGGATTTCAATCACCCTATTAGAAGTGAGCTTGGTTAAAGGAATTTAGGCCATTCACTTGGAATTCCACCCTATTAAAGGATTTACAAATGGCTGTTAAGTGAACCTTAATCCAAAGGATTTACCTAAATTGGTTACAATTGCTAGAGAGTAACAGTAAGGTTTGATCTGATACAAACTTACAACTATACTTGCATATTTCAGATCTCAGTGTCAGTTTTCCATTCTGCTTGGCTTAAACTCTTTGTAGCTCTGATAGCTTGTTCACTCTTCAAGTATTCATCTCCTTAAGCCTTCTTGCTTAACATGCCATTGCAGACTCTTCTTCTAGGTCACTTGATGAAGCAAAACCCCTTATCTCTTCTTCTCCCTTAGGTTCTTGCTCGTGACAACCTTTGCTTCATGACCAAAAATTCCTTATAAAGGAAATTAAGATATTTTTGTGACTCATTCTCCATCGTTCAAATTAGGGTTAAGATGGATTAGGTAGGATACAATGCATCTACCCCATCTCTTGTCTATTCTAGAAACTTCCTCTAGAATCCACTTTGAATTTGCCTCAAAATGGTTTACCTAGAATTTTGTGCCACCAAATCATCATCCTTATCTTCCACCTGGTTCACAAAATCCAAGAAAACAAACTTTTTAGCTTAGATTTTTCAAATTCATGATCTTTTAAATAATGCAACAGCTTCACACGATCTCATTACTGATGCTCAACACACATTGGGTTGCTCGACATCCACTACAAAATCACTCAGCATCAACTAAAGTTTACTGGTGCTCAACACCTACTAAACTTTAATCGGTACTAACTAACTTAGCTTGACATCCATTAGAAATTGCATTTACTTGGCACTAACTAATTTTCTGCTCAGCTTGAAATAACTTTTCTCAGCTCCTTCTATCCACTCGATCAATCTTAGCAGACAGACTTTGTAGCACACTTTCTTCTTTTCTTTCTAAGTGTAGCCAACATTTGTAACCTCAAGTAGATAATCAATACATCATGTTACCATTGTCTTAACTGATCCTTGTACTTCATTACATTAACATAACTCAACCTTTCCTCTAGGTGTTGTTGTTACATCTATTGATCAAATCCTCTTCATCAATCAACTAAGTGATAGTACTTGAATCTATAAGAAATTGTCTTACCAACAAACAATGAGTTTATCAAGTTTGACATCAGTGACAAAACAATGATTGAAACATATAACAATCTCTCTCATAACAATCTTTTCCATCATATGATCTTTTCAATTAGATTTCAATACTTCACATATGATACTCCTCTTCATTTTTGATACTCCCCCTTAGGGTTTTCCTCTCTAAATAGGTATTTGGAGATGATCTTAGGTTATAATCAATGACTCTGGTTGATTATTATTGTTGCTTAAAGATTACCTTTTTCTTATCTGACAATATTGCAAATTAAAGATTATGTCAGCAAAAAATGGTTTACATATGAGTTTTTTCCATTACAAACTTGTATGTCCATGACTGGTTGCTTGACATCAATAGACTTCTGATGCTTGACCTTAACTATTCTGATGTCACTCAAACTCTGAATGTTTTGACACATATTGTTTCTCGACCCCTAAATGACTCAGCATTAATTATTGCTTGACATTTACCAACTTGTCATATCAGTTCGACATGTATTGTTTGAATGCTTATGCCGAGCTTGCTCTGTTTACTCGATCGAAGCACTAGCTTAGTCATAGTGATGACTAACTCTGCTAGATAATGATTAAGTTTTTTGTCAGTAACTTTTTCAAAACCTTAATGATATTAACAATCATCCAGCCTAGAAAATCCTCAAAATCCACCACTATGACTCCGTTACAAATTTGATCATCCCTATACTAAGGATTTGAATACTCTAAGCATGTTCCATTCTATAGAAACATGATGACCTCTTTGACGTAGTATGAAGTAATTAAAATTTTATAGTTAGATACTTAGGCTTATTTCATCATGCACTTTCATTCTTAACACATTGAATGCAAAGTTATAAAATTTAATTGCATGTGATAAAATTACATGTCAAATTAGAATAGGAGTTTAAGGTTAAATAACTCAACAATTAGTCAGGATTATCCCAACTTTCCTACATATCCCATCTTCTATACATAAGCAAAGGCTTATTATAAATAGATCATATTTTGTCAATCAGTTTACAATCAATAACAGGACAAGTTTCTTCCAAACTTGGTATGGGAATAAATTGTTATGTGACAACATTGTCTAGAATTTGGTTGTGAGTTTTGTGTTATCTAAAAGATATTTAAACCTAACCTTGCAATCTTTGAGTTGCTTATCATGTTTAAATAAGTGTCATATTGATCTTATAATCTTTGAGCTATGTATAAGGTTTGAAGAAAATGTTATGTTGGATCATAAAATTACAGTTGGAAAAACCCCTTAAAAGACCACTAATCCAAATATGCAATTTAGGCCAATGAACATGTTTGAAAAAAATCAAAACCTCCACTCTTTAGGTTTGGTATGACCAAGGAGGGTGTGCTCTAGGTTTAACCCCAATGAATCTTCTAGCTATTCTTCAAAAATAAAATACAGGTTACACTGTAAAACTATTTATCATACTTTATAAATAGAAGTTTATTTTAGGCTAGTCCCTTATCCATTCTTGGACATATAGTTAATTCAATCCAAAATATAGTACCTCACCACAAGATAATTCAAATCATCATGAATCATCGATTAATCAATCATATTAATGTTAATGTGTTAAGTATGCAAAATCAACTCGTCCAATTATCTTTAATTTGCTTAAGGAAACCAATCAGATAAAAAGTTACTAGACAACACTTTGTAATACATTATTATTTTTCAAGTTTCTTTGCAAAGTGTTAACACATTCACACAAGTCTTAAAAGTAAAAAAAAAAACACGTTGTTTAATTATTTTGGAAGAACCGGTATTGAATGAAATAACAGACATGACACCCATAACGTATAAAATGATTCTTATATATATTCATATTATTGTATTACATCTCATATCATCCCCCATTTTTAAATCATTGTATATGTATATGTATATATGTTTGTGTGTGTGTGTGTGTGTGTCAAATGATTGTAGTTTCCCTCAAAAAGGGTAGTGACAAGATTACAACCATCATATTTTTAGTTTTTCAATGATTAAATTTTACAAAAAAGAAAAAATACTCATTAACCTTTTACAAAATGGTTCATTGTCTTTCAAAACATCCAAAATTCATTGAGATCCCATTTCTTAACTACATCTTTTATCTTCTCCTCAAAGTCCACATAACCCATTCCAAATTCAATAAACAGGGAACATAATTTTATCTTCTCCTTCTCTTTCTTTGGCATTGTCATGGCTTCTTTTAAGTTGGTAGAAAGAGTCTGAGAGGCTATCATGAGCCCTGTTAGAAAATTACTTTGTTCCTCATCCTCATCCTCAATTAAATTCAAATGAACAACAAGACTTGAATTCTCATTCGAATACCCTTCCTTTATAGGGAATCCTATTTTTGTTTTCAAAATAGTTACTTGAAAAGGAAAACATGTTTGCATTTATGGAATCTTTTATGAACAACCTCCACTTCACCATAAATGTAGCAAGACATTGTATACAAGGTAATTGTCTTTAAGAATGATATCACTAGTCTACCACCTTCACATGTCATCTCCTTGCTACTTCATTTACTTATCAATGAAAATAATGTAATTAATTCTCCTCTATTAGCATTGATTCTAATATTTTGATAATCCAACAATCGATTTGCTACCCATATGATCAATTTTAAGCCATTGATTCATCTAGTGATCACATGCCATTTGTAAAAGATGTGATCTTATTCACTATAACACAATACCTGTACATCCTTTCCTTGTAAAATTTATTGATTTATTGTTTCACATGAACCAAGAAGTTCACTTTTTTGAAAATGGGGATATCACTATTTCACAATCTCCATGTTACATTATCTACAAAATGTCACTCGTCACTATTTTGGAAACCCTTTATAACTTGTCTTGTGAAATAGTACTAATGTTATTATGTGATGTCCTTAATGAACTTATGAGGTTCTACCAATGGATATTTTTGGGAATCCAATATCATAAATGGTGTTGCAAGAATCTAGTAGTCTCTAGTTGGAGCTGACCAAAAGTTCAAACAACATGGTGGCAAAACGCCATCAAAATGTAACATTTTATTTACCCCCTGTCAAATACCTTGTTATGTATACACCTCTAAAGGACGACACAACATATGTTCTTTGAAACTAGAATATTAAAGAATTTTTCTATAGCATTTTCCCCTTTTTAGTATGGTTCAAAGTAAGGGAAATCAAAAATTCAATTTATAGGGAAGATCATATCTTGATACTCATCTTCCCCCCTGTATTTATTTGGATAAAATAAATACCTTACCATTGGTAAACTATCATATTCCTTTTTGATCTGTATATTGTGAAATTTAGGGGAATTTTCAACACAATTATTTTAAATGAGATGGGAGTAGCTTTTAGATTCATCATCGACCTAGCTTCCTTCCTTTTGCTCCACATCCTCATTCCTCATATAACGGGTTTGTACATAATTGTGTATTACCCTTTGTAACCCTACACAAATACATGACTTACATCATCTTCTTCTCGATCAAACAAGGGATTCACTACATCAATCCCTTATTCTCACTCTTCCTCACTTTAATCACTAGATACAAAGTCAATATCATTGTCATCATTTTCATAAATATAGAACTCTATTTTTTCTTCATTTTGGTTTGAAGGAAGGTGATAAGACCAAATTATAGGGCTTGAATGACCCACCTCATTGTAAGATATAGGAGGGTATCGTGATATTCTCTTCTTAGGATTAAGTCTTATGATTTTGCCAAATTTCTCAACCTTTTCAATGTTACCAACAAATAAGAATGCCTCTTGTAAATCTCTTGATTCCTCCATTCTAATCTTAGAACTCATATCTTCAATAAAAGTATCTAAGTATATGACTAAGACCCATGCCTCATTAGGTCTCATTTTTTTTCTTACAAATTCTAAATAGGCATTAAGAGTCTAACGTTGAAAAGGAGTACTATTTCACTATTTTTCTTTTGAATATTTACAAATTCTTTGATTAAGATAGAACCAATCTTCCTTTTACCAAATTATTCAAAAAATAACCACCTTAGTTCTAACCAAGAATTAATTGACTAAGGGGCCAAATTGTAAAACTATTCTCTAGCATCTTCAATTAGTGTTTATGCCAACAACCACATAAAAACATCCTTATGGTCTACTTCAAAACCCTCGGTCAAATATTCAAAATCTTTAACATGTCCCTTTGCATCCTCCTTCTTTATGTCTCCAAATTTGGGAAGAATACACCTAATTCCAAAAGGTATAGGATTTAGGAAACCCCTAATCCTACTAAAATCCATCATCTTGTAAAGTCTGATTGACATGATCCTAAAACAAAGTTTCCACCTTTGAAAAGGAGAAATAAAAGAAAGTATCCCTAGTAGAGTTACCAATCTATTGGAACACAAAATTATACTTTGGAAAAGTCTCTAAAAAGATCACTACTTTAAAGATGCAATTAAGGCCAACAAACATGTTTGAAAAAAATCAAAACCTCTACTGATCTTTAGGTCTAACATGACCAAGGAAGGTGTGCCCTAGATTTAACCCCAACAAATCTTCTAATTGTTCTTCCAAAATAAAATGTAGATTACACTGTACAACTATTTATCATCTTTTATAAATATAAATTCATTTCAAGCCAGTCCCTTGTCCATTCTTGGGCATAGAGTTAATTCAACCCAAAACCTAATACCTCACCAGAAGATAGCTCAAATTATCATGAATCATCAGTTACTCAATCCTATTAATGTAAATGTGTTAAGTGTGCAAAATTAACTCATCCAATTGTCTTTTACTTCCTTTAAGAAAACCAATCAGATAAGAAGTTACTAAACAAATCTTCCTAATAATTTCTTATTTTTCAATTACTTTGAAAA
This sequence comes from Cupressus sempervirens, assembly GCA_028749045.1. Lineage (NCBI taxonomy): Eukaryota > Viridiplantae > Streptophyta > Pinopsida > Cupressales > Cupressaceae > Cupressus > Cupressus sempervirens. The sequence goes on along the minus strand of CM053784.1, from coordinate 250,624,826 downwards.
GTATTAACACATTCACACGTCTTAAAAGTAACAATCAATCACATTATTCAATTATTGTGATATAACTAGTTTTGAAAGGAATACAACACATAACACCTAGAATGTACAAAAGGATTTGTGTATATATATATATATATATATATTCATATTACTATATTACATCTCATATCTTCCCCCATTATTTAGTCATTGCACACACACCACACACACACACACACACAGAGAGAGAGAGAGAGAGAGAGAGAGAGAGAGAGAGAGAGAGAGAGAGAGAGAGAGAGAGAGAGAGAGAGAGAGAGAGAGAGAGAGAGATGCGTGCATGTGCACGCACATACACAAAGAGTTGTGGTTTCCCTCCAAAAGAGAAGCGAAAAGCTTCCAATTGTCATGATTTTAGTTTTTCAATAATTTAATTTTTAAATAAAGAACCAAAAACCATTAACCTTTTACAAAATGGTTCATTTTCCTTCAAAACATCCATAAGTCATTGAGATACTAGTTCTCAACCACGTCTTTTATCTTCTTATTGAAGTCCATAGGACCCATCCAAAGAAAATAAATATAGCACTCAATTATGCTTCTCCCGGTCTTTCGCTAACACTATCATGGCTTCTTTTGGGTTGATAGAAAGATTCTGAGAGGCTATCATGAGCCCTATTAGAACATCATTATGTTCCTCATCCTCTTCCTTAGTTAAATCCATATGAAAAAGTGGACTTGGATTCTCATTTGAAGACCCTTCCTCTGTAGGAAACCCCATTATTGTAGTCAAAATAGTTACTTGAAAATGTAAATAACATGTATGCATTTATGGAATATTTAAAAACCAACCTCTACTTCTTCATAAATGTACCACGACATTCTACACAAGGTAATTATCCCCAAGAATTATATCACATGTCTACCACCTTTATGTGACATCTCCTTGGTACTTCATTTACTTATCAATGGATAGTATGTAATTAATTCCCTCTTTTTAAAATTGGTTGTAATATTTTGAGAATCCAACAACTGATTTGTAAACCATATGTTTAATTTTAAGTCATTGATTCGTCCAATGATCACATGTCATATGTAGAAGATGTGACCTTATTTGTTGTATCACAATACCTATACATATTTGGTGCAGAGCACCTCCCTTTTTGGTTTTCTGAGTTGTTAGGATGTTAGTTAAGAGTCTTGTGGGAGTCTAATAAGATACAATGGTCCTTGGATTCCTAATTGTCCCAGTTGTTTGTAACAAGCAAAAATTGATCACAAGGTCCTAGAATTGGCAAATGTTGTCAAATATTCTCAAATGGGTAAAAAGTTGATAAAGGGGAGAAAATAAGGTACTTGGTCCCTTATAGGGTCCTAAGGGTCCTAAATAGGGTCCTATAATAGGTCTAGAGACACCCATTTTCTCAAGACTTACAAAAATTGCTAAAAGGTTGTAAAATTGCTCAAAAGTTCCTTGAGCAACTTTTGTAATTTTTGGAAAAAAGATGCAAATGAAGGATTGAGCAGTTGTAATCATGTAATGCTTACCCCTACTTGACTTTTTTGTTGTATTGTCGAATTCTTTTAGGTCAATTTTCTAATTCTGCTTTATGTTTTAAATGTTACTTCATATTCAGTTGATATACATACATACACACATACATATATATGTATATATTGAGTTAGTTATTTCAATTATCTCATGATTGTTTCAATGATGATATAGTGACTTTTAGTTATTTAATTATGTTAGTTAGATGAACTATTTATATGCATTTCTATGGAAACTTACCCCATACTTGCATGTTTATGGTGTTTGTGTATGTTTTCTTTATGTGTGATGTTTTTGATGTGGTTGAGGAAGGGAGTCGTAGTCACCTGCTAGTCGAGATCTACATGATGCACCACTTCTCGCCATTGCCTGTTTAGTTTAGAATATATGTGTTTGTACATGCGTGGATTTATGCAGATTGTAGGTATCGGGTATTAACTTCCCTGAATTGCCAAGATGAGCATACCCTATCACAATATTTCAATGGTATAAGTGGGGAGATAACTCTTGAGTCCAAATCCGAACCTAAGCCAATTGTCCTAGAGAGTAGGACAAGTATCTAAGTTAGTTTCAGCTTTCCAAATTCGTCAAATGACATGAATTCGTGACTTTGACCCTGGAGTTTGACTTTGTTCTTTGACTTTTAGTTGAGTTGTCATATTTGGTTTTATGGGTCTATTGTGATTTTAATATTTTAATTAAATCAAATTAAAAGATAATTTAATGGAAGTTTTATAAAGAAATTCGATATTTAATTAATTGAGAAATTAATTAAATTAAAAAGATTTTATTAAAGTTCTAATTTTGGCATATTTATATTTATTTAATTTAATAATAATTTATTTAGGAGTCCTATTTTAATTAATAAACTTTAAATAATAAAATAAGTAAAATAAATAAATATTATATTAAAATGTCTCATAATTAATAAGAAAGAGTAAGCAATTATTTAATAAAGTTTATTTTAATTAAATTGCATAAAGCTTATGCATGAAATTAAAATATAATAAATTAAGTAAAGAGAGAAAGGAATTATTTAATTAAGATATTTTGTAATTAAATATCTAAAAGTTGGTGTATGAAAAGGTAAAAGGTAATAAAGTAATAAATGTTAATTGATCAACGAGTTCCCTCTCATGATTGCACAATCAGAGCCCTAAATTTAGGGGAGAACTCTTTATCAGAGATTGCATGATTGCACTATCAAAGTCCCAAATTAAGGTACAACTCTTTATCAGAGATCTAGAGCTCATTTTGCAATTACACAGGTTTTGGAGGAGTAATTTCGAAGAAGAAAGTTTTTAGGGAAAGGGGATTATTTTGCGTACTCCGTGCAATTGTCATTTTAATATCAGATCCAGGTAGGATCTCATAGTTTATTTGTATAGTGGGTTTCATTCTTTAAACTTCTGTCTTCTCCATGTCTGTTGTGTATTCTGGTTTCAGAATGTTATTTGGGTTGAAGCCCTTGTATGCAAGATTATTGTTCTTTGATTTAGAAATATCTATTTATGCTTTGATAATTTGAAACCCTTGTACTAAAATTATCGCTTTTCATTTCTTGAAAATATCTGTAAATGAATTTTAGTTTTGAGATCGAGATGTGGGTTTTGTAATGAAAACCAAGTTTGTTTTATCGATTTCGACTGGTTGGTTCGGGTTTCTATATCAGGTTTATTTTAGAAAGTTTATGTTTTTAGTAAGCTTCTATTTTAAGTAAGTTTCCATTTTTGAAAAATTTCCATTTTTAGTAAGTTTCTATTTTTGGAAAGTTTATGTTTTTAGCACGTTCCTTTTTAGGAAAGTTTTTCTAAAGTTTAATAAATTTAAAATTATTATGGTAATAATTGATAATAATAATTATTAATAATTTTAATAAGTATTGTTAAAATTTGAAATTTAATTATTTGAAAATTTGATTTATTACTTTATTATTTAAATATAATTCTAAAGTAAATTAAAAATCAAAGAAATTAATTGGGAGAGTTAATGTTTTCTTTTATAAACTTGGATGTGTTTATATGGTTTAGATATATGAAAATGATTTGTAATACTAGGGAAATTTTATTATTCAAAAAACTTGGTCATTATAATACTTTGAAATGAAAAATGAAAATTGAAACCCTAGTTTTGAACATTAAATCTTGTATTTGTTTGATAACGAATTGAACTATTAAACTAGGTTTAAGCAACTCTATATGATTTGTTGAATCGTCTGGAATTCTAGTGAACTCAAAAAACCTTAGTGAATTTGGCAATTAGAGAAATGAAAACTGAAACCTTGATTGAGATCGAAAACATTATGAACTGTACTATTTGGAAATAAAAATGAAAGCTTGAAAACCTATGAGTGAAAATGGAACTATTTTTTTTTCTAAACCAAATATTTTCTGAAAGTTACTTTTGTATGTACTCTTTGTGACATGTGATTTTACTGTTGGGTGTGGGGTTGACTTAGTACTTTGACCAAATCAAGATGTTTACCAGAGGCTCAAGAGTTCTATTTTGTGATTTCATGATGATGTTTTGATCTCGATCTTTTATAGTCAACCATGGTAATGTGTTTGGTATGCTCTATGAGGTGTTTGATCTATTGATTGTTATTGCTTTCTAGTGTTCTTGTGTGAAAATGGAACTGTTGTGTTTTCTAAACCAAATATTTTGTGAAAGTTACTTTTGTATGTACTCTTTGTGACATGTGATTTTACTATTGGGTGTGGGGTTGAATTATTACTTTGACCAAATCAGGATATTTACCAGAGGCTCAAGAGTTCTAGTTTGTGATGTCATGATGATGTTTTGATCTCGATCTTTTATACTCAACCATGGTGATGCGTCCGGTATGCTCTATGAGGTGTTTGATCTATTGATTATTATTACTTTCTAGTGTTCTTGTGTGAAACTGAGGTGCATGGTGTGACCTATCCGATATAACCTTTAAGTCTTCAATTAGTTATTTTTGGATTGCTTTCCAATCGCTTGTATAGGATTGAGGTGTTTGTATGATTTGTTCTTGGTGATGTTATGACATGGATTTGGTTTATATTTACTTGATTTTTGATCAATCCTATAAGGATGGTTGTAGTGGTGGAATGTGCAATTTTGATTAGTGATATTTCAATGCTTGTGAGGTTCTTGTTTACGAACTAATGTATGGTATGTGGTCTTTTGTGATCTTTTGGTTTTATTGAGCTTAGCATAGGTTATTTGTATGTCATGTTGGGAAGTGGTTTGAAATGGAGGCTGAAGCCCTAAAAAGGCTAACAGGCAACCCATTATAGGTTATTTAATAAGTGATACCATTTCATTAAATGGGTATCAAATAAATTAATAAGAGTCATTTTTTTCCTCGCCCATGCCTCGAGTGCTAGTATAGGCTAGGATGGGAGTAGAGAGGATGCTTGGTTGTGACCATGCTTTGTCAGTACGAAATGATACTAGTGCCACATAGAGTCAATAGGGGGCCAGAGGATTAAAAGACTAGCCGGGCAACCTTAGAGTTGGTTTGTGTGATGACACTTGCCCACATGCATAATAGATTTTCTACATCTCTGTGTTGCCTCTAGGATTAGTTGATACTTGTGTCTTGGTACCCTTTGAGATAGTTTGATTTCAAGTGATTCCTTGAACCTAGATGTTGGTTTTGACTTTTGTATTTTTTATCCTATTTGGGACTTGAGCCTATCTCCTTAATGCGGTGGGAGTGGATCTTTTTGGGTTCCATGAGGTTGGGTGGTAGTGCTTTTTCTTATACCATTGAGATCCAACCGTTGGATGCTGTTGCTGGATGTGTCTGCGCAGATGTTCCTTAAATTATCTGATCTTATATTTCTATGATGGATGGTTATACTTAGTGTTGAGATCTGATTGAAAGATCATTGAAAGAGAGAGATTGCTAAAGAAGATTGTTTGTTTCAATCATTATTTTGTCATTGATGTCAAACCTACTATTTGCTGGTAAGACAATTGATTATAAGATTCAAAGTACTATCACTTAGTTGATTGATGAAGAGGGTTTGATCAAAAGATGTAACAATAGAAACTAGAGGAAATGTTGAGTTATGATTATGTAATGAAGTACAAAAACCAGTTAAGATAGTGATGACATGATGTATTGATAATCTACTTAAGGTTACAAAGGCTGGTTACACTAAGAAATATTAGAAGAAGTTTGTCTGCCAAGCTTGATTGATTAGATAGTAGGTGCCGAGAAAAGTTAGTGCAAGCTGAGAAGAAAATTAGTTAGAGCTGAGTAAAAGTTCATTCTAGTGTATGCTAAGTAGAATAGTGGATGCTGAGTAAAGTTTAGTTGATGCCGAGCACCAAAAAACTTTAGTTCATGCCGAGTAATTTCATAGTGGATGCCGAGCAATGCAGTATGTGTCAAGCATTAGAAGGTTGATAATGTCGAGCTGCTGCATTATTTAAAAGATCACGAATTCAATGAATCTGAGCTGACAAGTTTATTTTCTTGGATTATGTGAACTAGGTGGAAGATAAGGTTGATGAGCTGGTGACACAGACTTCAAGGTAAACCATTTTTAGAAAAATTCAAAGTGGATTCTAGGAGAAGTTTCTAAAAGAGATATGGAATGTGGGGTAGATACATTGTATCCTACCTAATCCATCCAAACCCTAATTTGGATGATGGAGAATGAGTGGTAAAATATCTTAATTTCCTATTTATAGGACTGGTTGGTCATGAAGCAAGGTTGTCATGTGCGACAACCAAAGAGAGACAAGGAGTCAAGGGTTTTGCTTCATCATGTGACTTAAGAGAAGAGTCTGTAATGACATGTTAAGCAAGAAGGACTAAGGAGATGAATGCTTAAAGGATGAACAAGCTATCAAAGCTAAAAAATATGAAGGCCAAGCAAAATTGAGGACTGAACAAAGATCTATAATTCACAAATGAAGTTGTAAGTTGTATCAGATCAAAGCCTTACTATTACTCTCTAACAATTGTATCAGTCTAGGGTAAATCATTTGGATTAAGGTTGACCTGATAGTCATTTTTAAATCCTTTAACTAGGTGACATTCAAAGTGAATGGTCTAAAGTCCTCTAACAAGGCTCACTCCTAACTGGGTGACTTAAATCCTTTAACAGGGTCACATTTAACAGTGTGTATTGGAAACTTTAACAGGGTTAGCCTTTCATAGGGCATCACTTCAGAAGAGTGAAAAGAGTAGCATGTTATTGGCGATTTCTCCCAAATTAGGTTTGCACATAAATCATTGTGTCAAGTGTGTTGATGAATCTACTATGTTTCATGCTTTACATTTTTGCAAGTTGATTTGATAGTAACTTACAAGTTTTAAGCAATTGCATAATCTTATGGATGCATGCATGAGTATAAATGTTTTATGGGTTCACTAAGATGTGAAAAGTTTTATTTATACATCTAGACCTTGGATAACTGATTCACACCCCCCCTCTCAGTTATTCTAAAAGTATTCCAACAATTGGTATTAGGGTCATCTTCTTAAGAGGACTAGTTTGAAGGTACTAGAAGCACAAAGATCAACATGTCGAAAAGAGATATACCCAAGCTTAATAGAGATAAATTTCCTGCATGGAAAAGTTTGATGGAGCTACACCTTGGAGGACTTGGAGATCATGCACAACCTACTATTGTGGAGCATGTTGATCTTGTTGGAGCCCCAATAACTGAGGATATGAAGAAGAAGAAAGAACACAACCAGACAATGTTGGAGATTGCCTCTACCCTAAGCTATGTCAAATTTGATGATATCAAAGGCCTTGATAGTGCAAATAAAATGTGGGATGCCCTAACCACTATCTATGGAGGAGATGCAAATGTTCTTAGAGCCAAAGCTGAGAGTCGTAGAGGTAAGTTTGATGATACAAGAATGGAAGAAGGTGAGAATATTGCCCAATATGTTGAAAGGATAAAAGAAGTTGTTAGTGCAATAAGAGGAGCTACTGGTAAATTGGATGATGACAATGTGTTAAGTAAAGTCTTGAGAACACTACTGCCTATTTATGCTGTTAGAGTTTCTGCAATTCAAGAACTGAGATGTATACCAGGGAATGATCTATCACTTGAAGGTCTAGTAGGTAGGCTCACTGCTTTTGTGCTATTTAACTGTGATTTACAAACCTGAGAAAATTGAATATGCTTTCAAAGCTAAGGTTTCATTGAAGGAACTTGATGAGAAGAAAAAGAAGAAGTGTGTGTCTAGTGAAAGTGATACAGATGAGGAGGATGTTGAATAGCTTGAAACACTACTAGCAAGAAGATTCTACAAAGGTAAAGGCAAGTTCAAAGGTAAGTTACCTATCATTTGTTTCAATTGCAATGAGGTTGGTCATATTGCTGCTAGATGTCCAAAGAAGAAGAACTACAGAGGTGGTAACAAATACAAGAGTAGAAGAGAAGATGACAACAAGTACTAAAAAGACAAAGGCAAGAAGTCATGCTACATTGCTGAAGAGGAAATAGAGGATGATTCTAATGAACATGATGATGAAGTGGTGTATGTTGCAATGAAGGACGAATCCGATGACGATGAGAAACTGCACTTGTGACTTATGTGAACACGAATGATAGATGGATCATTAACAGTGGATGTGCACATCACATGACCAAAGACAAAAGTAAGTTCATTACCTTAAATTGTTATGATAGAAATAGTGTAAGATTTGGTAATGATGCACCATGTTTGATAAAAGGAAAAGGTTCTATCAAGCTCATAGATAAGATTTTATGTGAAAATGCTTACTATGTTGAAGGACTTAACTATAATTTGTTGAGTCTATCACAACTGAATAATTTGGGATGTAAGGTTGAGTTTGAAAATAAGATTGCTAAGATATATGACACTGATGGGAAACTGATGGGAAAGGGAGATCAAACTAGAAGTAATCTATTCTATCTTAATATATAGGATGCTACTTATCTTGTTGTAAAATTTGATGACGTATGGCTATGGCACAAGAGGTTATGTCATGTTAATTTTGATAACTTGGTTAGTATCAATAACATGAAGAAAGTTAGAGGTTTGCCTAAGTTGAAGAAACCTGACAATAAAATGTGCAAACAATATTAGTTAGGCAAAATGACAAAGTCAAGTTTTAAGAGTAAAAATTATGCCTCTAAAGAAATACTAGAGATTGTTCATACTAGCTTGTGTGAACCAATTGATGTGCAAAGATACAAAGGAAACAAGTACATTATGTTGTTTGTTAATGACTATTCTAGGATGATGACAATCATGTTTCTAAATCATAAATCTAATGTTTTCAAATGTTTAAGTGGTACTTAGCAAGAGTTTAGAAGGAAACAGGTAAGAGTCTAAAGTGTTTGAGATCTAACAGAGGAGGAGAATTCACATTAAATGAGTTTGAGATGTTCTGTAATGACAGAGGAATCAAAAGATAGACATCTGCCCCAAGAACCCCTCCACAAAATGGAATTTCTGAAAGGAGGAACATATCTATAATGAACTATGATAGAACACTCATGATGGAGAAGAATGTTGCTTTGGAACATTGGAGAGAAGTTGTAAGTACAACTATCTATACCTTGAATCATGTACGAGTCAAGAAAGGTACTCATTCAACACCTTTTGAACTATGGTATGGATACTCACCAAATGTAAAATATTTTAAAGTATTTGGAAGTAAGTGTTACATTCTTTAAGATTTGAGGAATGGTAAAATTGATGCAAAAAGTAAAAAAGGTATATTCCCAGGCTACTCCACAAGAAGTAAAGCTTATAAGTCTTTGAATATTAACACTAACAATATTGTAGAAAGTGCAAATGTAAACTTCGATGAATATACAGAAGTACATGAGGCTAAACCTATGAAAGAACCAAAAGAATAAAAATAATTTGTATACTTTTATGAAGGTATGCCTACTCAAGAAGATGTTGCAAATCAAGCTACAAAGCAACAAGAAGTTTCAGTGGTTGCGGAGTCACATCCCATGAAAGTCAAGTTGCATTCAGGAACTAAGCTACATTCAGATGCCAAGTTACACAATGAAGTAAATGCACATTCTAATTCTGAGATTAGTGTACATGAAAGAGATGTTGAGTTACCTAATAGAGATATACATAGTGATTCAGAAGCTAAAAGACAACATGAAGAAACAGGAGCTGAGCCAAGATTGTCCAAATATGTCAAAAGGCATCATCCTATTGCTCAAATCATTAGAGATAAAAATGCTAGACCAATGACAAGAAATAACACATGTTTGTTGAGCATGAAGGAACCCAAATCAGTGAGAGATGCATTAGAAGATGTTGACTAGAGTAAAGCCACGAAAGAAGAGATTGAACAAATTGAGAAGAACAAAACATGGAGTCTAGTTCCCAGACCAAAAGACAAAAATGTGATTGGCACCAAGTGGGTTCTTAGGAACAAGCTAAATGAAAATGGTGAAGTCACAAGGAACAAAGAAAGATTACTTTGTAAGAGATATGCACAAGAAGAAGGAATTGACTATAGAGAGACATTTGCCCTTGTTGCTAGATTAGGAGAAAGAACTCTACTTGATTATTTTGCATACAAAGGTTTCAAAGTTTATCAAATGGATGCTAAATTTGCATTTCTAAATCACATATTAGAGGAAGAAGTTTACATAGAATAGCTAGAAGGTTTTGTTGATGTTAACAATAAGAACATAGTATGTAGACTACACAAAGCTCTTTATGGTTTGAAACAAGCACCAAGAGCATGGTATGAGAGACTTCATAATTATTTTGTGAAGATTGGATTTGAAAGTACTGATGATAACAACAATTTGTACATGAAGACATATAAAGGAAAAGGTATTTTGTTATCTGAAATATTTGTTGATGATATCATATTTGGAGGTCAAGATGCTTTATGTAAAGACTTTGCAAGTCAGATAGAGCAAGAATTTGAGATGTCTATGTTTAGAGAGATCAAATTTTTTGTGGGTTTGAAAGTATATCAGATGAAATATGGCATATACATCACTTAGCCAAAGTATGTCAAGGAGATGCTAAATTTTTTTGGATTGGAGGATTCCAAACTAGTAAGTACACCTATGGTGACATGACACAAGTTATCAAAGAATGATGATTCAACTGAGGTGAATCAAACACTGTATAGGTCTATGATTGGCAAATTGCAATATGTAGTACATAGCAGACCTAACATTGCATTATCTGTAGGGATAGTTGCAAGATTCTTTGCTAATCCCAGGGAGAATCATTTAATGGTTCTGAAGAGAATAATGAGATATCTAAAAGGAACAAAAGAGTTTGGTCTATACTATATGAAGAATGAGAAATTTGAATTGAGAGCCTATACTGATGCTGATTAGGCTAGAAACATTGATAGCAGAAAGAGCACTAGTGGAGGAGCATTTTTATTAGGCAAGAGATTATTTACATGGACTAGCAAAAAATAAAATTGCACCTCACAATCTACTGTTGAAGCTGAATATATTGCTGCTACTATAAATTGTACAAACATTGTATGGATCAAACAACTACTCAAAGGAATGAAAGAAGAGATCGCAGAACTAGTGATACTTTATTGTGATAATACAAGTGTTATTAATATATCAAAGAATCCAATGATGCACACAAAGACCAAGCACATTGCAATCAAATATCATTACTTGAGAGAGTTAGTTCAAGATAAAGAGGTGAAGATGGAATATGTTAACACAAAGGAGAAAATTATTGATATCTTCACAAAGGCATTACCAAGGATGCTCATGACTATCTAAGAGGTAAACTAGGGGTGATACCCCTATCAAAGGCTATCTAAGTACAAGGGGAGTGCCCTGCATCAAACAAACTGATGTTCAGATGTTACAAATTGATGCAGTGGATCTTACTTTACGAGTTGCCTAAAGTAATCAAAGAGCTAAAACTTCAAAACAATCACAAGTAAGGTGACAGAGGAAGAAACTGAAGAAACTTAAAAAGCTTATATTTGCATGTTCAAGATGACAAGTTTTTGGCACATGTCTTTGGCATTACTTTCAAAGAGGGAGAATCCAAATCAGAGAGGCTGAGAGGTAAATTTGATGACATGAGAATTATGGAAGGTGAGAACATAGTGCAATACTACATAAGAGTCAAATAATGGTGAATATTAATAGAGCTGCAAATGGAGAAATCAAAGATGAAATAGTAACAAGCAAGGTATTGAGAACTCTACTTCCTAGATATGCCATTAGAGTTGCAACAATCCAAGAACTAAGATGCACACCAGGTAACACTTTGACCTTAGAAGGTGTAATTGGTAGGCTTACTTCTTTTAAAATGTCTAATTTTGATAACTACACACCTGCACTACTATTGAATATGCTTTCAAGTTACAACTAGTTCTTAGTAAAAGAAAAGATAAACATGTGAAGAGTGACAGTGATAGTTTAAATGATGATATTGATGAACTTGAAGCCCTTATTGCAAAGATATTTAGAAGAGGAAGAGGTAAATACAAAAGTAAATTACTTAATATTATTTTTTCATCAATAAGGTTGGTCATATTACTACTAGATGCCCTAACAAAGAGGATAAGGATGAAAGAAAAGAACTAAAACTTACAAAGGAAGAAGAGATGACAAAGATTGCAAGTGAAACAAGGATGAAAAAGGTAAAAAATCTTGTTATATTTCTTAAGAAGAAACTGATAATGAATCTAAGAGTAATGATGATGAAGTTTTCTATGTTGCTATGAAAGAAGACTATGATAAAGATGAGAAACTTGCACTAATCTCATATGTGAAGAAAAGTGACATATGGATAATTGACAATGGATGCTCCAATCATTTGACTGGTGACAAAGATAAACGTGAAGATAAATGTGATGATATTCTTTGACTTTTAGTTGAGTTGTCATATTTGGTTTCGTAGCTCTATTGTGAGTTTTTGTTTTAATTAAATCAAATTAAAAGATAATTTAATGATTTAATTTAATGGAAATTTTATAAAGAAATTTGATATTTAATTATATTTAATTAATTGAGAAATTAATTAAATTAAATAATTAAATTTGAAAAATTTTATTAAAGTTCTAATTTTGGTGTATTTATATTTATTTAATTTAATAATAATTTATTTAGGAGTCTTATTTTAATTAATAAACTCTAAATAATATTATTAGTTATGCCTATGAATATTATATTAAAATGTCTTGTAGTTAATAAGAGAGAGTAAGCAATTATTTAATAAAGTTTATTTTAATTAAATTGCATAAAGCTTATGCATAAAATTAAAATATAATATACTAATTAAAGAGAGAAAGGAATTATTTAATTAAGATATTTTGTAATTAAATATCTCAAAGTTGGTGCATGAAAAGGTAAAAGGTAATAAAATAATAAACTATAATTGATCAATAAGTTCACTCTCGAGATTGCACAATTAGAGCCCCAAATTTAGGGGAGAACTCTTTATCAAAGATTGCGTGATTGGACAATCAAGGCCCCAAATTAAGGGATAACTCTTTATTAGAGATCTAGAGCTCATTTTGCAATTACACAGGTTTTGGAAGAGCAATTTTGAATAAGGAATTTTTTAAGGAAAGGGGATTATTTTGCGTGCTCAATGTGATTGTCATTTTAGCATCAAATCTGGGTAGGATCTCATGGTTTATTTGTACAGTGGGTTTCATTCTTCGAACTTCTATCTTCTCTATGTTTGTTGCGTATTTTGGTTCCATAATATTATTTGGGTTGAAGCCCTTGTATTATGCTTTGAGAATGTGAAACCCTTGTATTGAAATTATCACTCTTCGTTTTGTTGAAAATATCTATAAATGAATTTTAGTTTTGAAATCAGGATGTGGGTTTTGTAATGAAAACCAAGTTTGTTTCATCAATTTCGATTGGTTGGTTCAAGTTTCTATATTAGGTTTACATTGAAAAGTTTATGCTTTTTTGAAAGTTTATGTTTTTAGTAAGTTTCCATTTTTAGTAAGTTTCTATTTTTGGAAAGTTCCCATTTTAGCAGGTTCCTTTTTAGGAAAGTTTAATAAATTTAAAATTATTATGGCAATAATTGATTATTATTATTATTAGTAATTTTAACAAGTATTGTTAAAAATTGAAATTTAATTATTTGAAAATTTGATTTATTACTTTATTATTTTAATATAATTCTAAAGTAAATTAAAAATCAAAGAAATTAATTGCGAGAATTAATGTTTTCTTTTATAAATTTGGATGTGTTTATATGGTTCAGATATATGAAAATGATTTGTAATACTAGGGAAACTTTATTATTCGAAAAACTTGGTCATTATAATACTTTGAAACGAAAAATGAAAATTGAAACTCTAGTTTTGAACATTGAATCTTGTGTTTGTTTGATAATGAATTGAACCATGAAACTAGGTTTAAGAAACTTTATATGATTTGTTGAATCATCTGGAATTTTAGTGAACTCGAAAAACCTTAGTGAACTTGGCAATTAGAGAAATGAAAATTGAAACCCTGGTTGAGATCAAAAACATTATGAACTGTAATATTTGGAAATAAAAATGAAAAATTGAAAACCTATAAGTGAAAATGGAACTGTTGTGTTTTCTAAACCAAATATCTTGTGAAAGTTACTTTTGTATGTACTCTTTGTGAAGCAGGTCGACTTAGTACTTTGACCAAATCAGGATATTTACCAGAGGCTCAAGAGTTCTGTTTTGTGATATCATGATGATGTTTTGATCTTGATCTTTTATACTCTACCATGGTAATGTGTCTGGTATGCTCTATGAGGTGTTTAATCTACTTATTGTTATTTCTTTCTAGTGTTTTTGTGTGAAACTGAGGTGCATGGTGTGACCTATCTGATATAACCTTTAAGTCTTTGATCAATTGTTTTTGGATTGCTTTCTAGTCACTTGTATATGATTGAGGTGTTTTTAAGTTTTGTTCTTGGTGATGTTATGTTATGAAATGGATTTGGTTTATGTTTACTTGATTTTTGATCAATCATGTAAGGATGATTGTAGTGGTGTGATGTGCAATTTCGATCAGTGATATTTCAATGCTTTTTAGTTCCTTTTTTAATAACTGATGTATGGTATGTGGTCTTTTGTGATCTTTCAATTTCATTGAGCTTAGGGTAGGTTATCTATATGTCATGCTGGGAAGTGGCTTGCAATGGAGGCTAAGGCCCTAAAGAGGCTAACAGGTAACCCATTGTAGGCTATTTAATAAGTGATAACATTTCATTAAATGGGTTTAAAATGAATTAATAAGAGTCATTGTTTTCGTCACCCATGCCTTGAGTGCTAGTATAGGCTAGGATAGGAGTAGAGAGGATGCTTGGTTGCGACCATGCTTCATTAGTTTGCCTTGTCAGTATGAAATGATACTAGTGCCGCATAGAGTCACTAGGAGGCTAGAGGATTAAAAGACTAGCCAGATAACCTTAGAGTTGGTTCATGTGATGAAACTTGCCCAAATCCATAATAGATTTCCTATGTGCCTGTGTTGCCTCTAGGATTAGTTGATACTTGTGTCTTGGTACCCTTTGAGATAGTTTGTTTTTAGGTGATTCCTTAAACCTAGATGTTGGTTTTGACTTTTAAGTTTGTTATCTTGTTTGGGACTTGAGACTATCTCCTTAGTGTGGTGGGAGTGGACCTTTTTGGGTTCCACGAGGTCGAGTGGTAGTGCTTTTTCTTATACCATTGAGATTCGACCATCGAATGTTGTTGCTGGATGTGTCTGTGCAGATGTTCCTTTTTATTTGATCTTATATTTCTATGATGGATGGTTATACTTAGTGTATTGTTTTTGATTTCATAGATCTTACAAAATGATGCAATCTATTTCCTGATGTATATTATTTCAGCCTCTCATACCCTGTGATTTGTATAGTGGATGATTGTGCATTATGATTATTGCCAAGTGGCATTTGAGATGACTGTATATTAATTAAATGGATTCATACTTGTATATTATTATTTGATGTGGATTTATTATGTATTGGATTTAGTGTTAATTAAAATTAAATGTGATTCATCATCATAGGACCTCTAAGAGATGTAATCTAGGTTTATGATGGTATGTTTTTATGTGAATGTTATGCTTACCCAAAATTATATCTGTTGTTGTTAAGTTATTATATTCTAAAAAAAAATTGTTTGTCAAACTTAGTAAAACTTTAGGTTAACTTCTTTTGCGTCACATGATAGCCTCTCATACCTTGTGATTTGTATAGTGGATGATTGTTTTATGATTATTGCCAAGTGACATTCGAGATGACTTTATATTATTAAAATGGATTCATACTTGTAAATTATTATTTGATGTGGATTTATTAAGTATTGGATTTAGTATTAATTAAAATTAAATGTGATTCATTGTCATGGGACCCATAAGAGATGTAATCCAGGTTTATGATGGTATGTGTTTATGTGATTGTTAATGCTTCCCCTAAATTATATCTATTGTTATTAAGTTATTATCTTTAAAAAGAAAAATGTTTGTCAAACTTAGTAAAATTTTAGGTTAACTTCTTTTGGGTCACATGGTGGGGCATTACAAACCACCCATGCTCAGACATTTGAGCATGGGATGAATAATTTGGAAGGTTAGAATGATTTTCAGTTGCATACCACATGTGGGAGCAGATCATATGAACTTCTACTATGTTTTTCATTGTATTTGACATGTTTTCATGCTTAGTACGACTGTGTATGGATTGGGATGCACAATATGATTTCAAGAATTTTTAGTGTGGAATCTTAGATTTCTTTTCCATACTCAAACTTGATCTCAAGTTGCTAGGTTGAAGAGTTGCAATAGTTTCTAAGTGTCTGGTCTGTGATCTCTATTCACAGAGTTGCAGAGACAAAAATGGTCCTAACCTAATCATCCCTAGTTGAAAATGCATGAAACCTTGTGAGATGATAGGTTAGACCTTGTAAATAATTTTTTTTCTTTTCTTTATGTTTTTGTAACTAATTTTATAGGTGTGGAGTGATGCCCTAGGTTGATTGTTGGGAGTAGGTGAGCCATGATAGCAAGAAGATGCGATTGTAGAGCACACCCATGATTTGATATGAAGAATATAATGGTATGATTAGAAGCCCTAGGGTTTTCCCTTAATGAAACAATTGGTTGGAAAGTTTGGTGTGAATTTTGAAGGTTTCTAAGAGTCTTTTTGTGGAAATTGGTCTAGAGGCCTAAAAGATAGCCTAGAAACTAGAGCTTGAGTGTGAATAGGGTTGTGGGTAATTTGAGACTCTGTAAATTGGGATTATAGAAGTTTTAGGTGATAGATTTTAGAATAATATGGTATTCCATAGGATTGTGTGGAATAATTTGGAATAAATGGCTAAAATAGTGTAACTAGACCTAATGCAATTAGGCCTAATTAGCCCTATTTGTGGATAATGTCCTTTTAGTGATTATCAATATGACTAGAGGTGTTAGATAGGTACAAGAGGGATGTGGAAGATATATTCAACACCAATAAAGGCCTTTGAATGGTGAGAAAAAGATCCTAAGCAGGGATTTAGAGTTATAAGGGAAGGAAGGACTAGTAGGCCTAGTTCCTTAAACAAGAAGGATAAGTTCTAACATCAATCCAACTATAGCTTGGAGGCAAGTTGGTAAAAGGAGTCTTGGAGACCAATATTGGTAAAAGAACATAGAAGGGAAGAACTATTGGATGGTTCAAGGATTAAGCCATAATTAATATTAGTTAAGTGTTAGAACCCTAGACCCTTTGCATTAGTATTTTTCTTACAAAAGTCATCGAGATGTTGCTTTGCATGAACCAAGAAATACACATTTCTAAAATAGAAATATCATTATTTTACAATCCCCATATTACATTATCTCTAAAATGGTGCTCATCACTATTTCAGAAACCCTTTAAAACTGTTGGAAATGATTGAAAAGATCATGAATGAAGAGAAATGGAACTGGTAAAGAATGTTTCAATCATTGTTTTGTCATTAATTTCAAACTTGCTACTTGCAGGAATGACAATTGATTAAGTAATCCAAATACTATTAATTGGTTGATTGACAAGGAGGTGGCAATAAATAAGATGTAACTAGAGTGCCTAGAGAAAGGTTGAAGTTATGATGTTGTAATGAAGTATAAGGATCAGCTAAGCCATTGATGAAATAGTGTATTGATGACATACTCTAAGACACAGAGGATGGACACACTAAGACATATCAAAGATGTAAGGATTAACTAAGTTGTAGTTAGTACTGAGCAATCTTTAGGGGCCGAGTGAAGATCAGGTGCCAAGTGAAGAACAAGTGCCGAGTGAAGATCAGGTGCCAAGTGAAGAATAGGTGCCGAGTGAAGATTAGGTGCCAAGCAAGATACAAGTGCCGAGAAAGATATAGGTGCCAAGCCAAAATGCTTCAGGTGTCGAGCACCAATAAATAACATTAAGAAGCCAAGTAACACAGAAGGTGCCAAGCATCAGTAAACCAATGATGCCGAGTTGCTGCATTATTTTGAAAAGTCAAAGATTCGCCAGATCTGAACCGACATGGTAGTTATCTAGAATTTTGTGAACCAGATAGAAGATAAGAATGATAAGCTGGTGGCACAGAATACTATGTAAAACATTTTTGGCGAATGTTAATGGATTTATCATGAAGTTTCTAGATAGAAACAAGATATGGGACATATACATTGTATCCTATCTAATCCATTGAAACCCTAAAGTTAGAGAGGGAGATTTGAGTAGGAAATCAAGAACATAATTTCTTTATAAGGAGTTATAGATCAAAGATCAAGTGCGCATGCATGAGAGGGAGTTGGTCATAAGTTTGATCATGCGAAGAAGCCAAGAGGAGTAAGAACAGTGCATCAAGACTCTGAATTGATCAAGTGACCATAGAGAGCATTGGCATAATGAGTGGAAGAACTCAAGGAGATAGATCTTGAAGGGTGAACAAGCTATCAGCATTTCAATGGTGAGAAGCCAAGCAAAGAAGAGAACTAAAGAAGTGATCTGAATTCTGCACAGTTAGGGTTGCAATCTATATCAGGTCAAATCCATTTTAATACTTTCTTACCATTGTATTAGATGTTGAAATCCTACATTGCTAGGTTAGCTTAACAGCTAGGTGGATAAGCCTCAAGAAAAGGATAGAAGATCCCCATGAGAAGGATAGAGAGATCCTCAGAAGAAGGATAAAAGAGATCCTTAGGAGAAGGATAAGAGATCCTTAGGAGGAGGATAGGAGATCCTTAGAGAGGGATGAAAGATTCTTTTGAGAAGGTGACTGAAAATCTCATGGACTTGGGTGAGCCTAACAGCTCTATGTAAATCCTTTAACAGGGTGACATTCCAAGTTGAATGTTCTTAAATCCTTTAACAGGGTGACATTCCAAGTTGAATGTTCTTAAATCCTTTAACAAGGTCACATTTAACAATGTGTTGTAGCCTTTAATAGGGCAGACCATCAGAAGTGGTTGAAATCAATTGCATAGTTATTTTGTGGGTATCATCCCCACTCCAGTTTTACCTTCTTATTCCTAGAGGGTTTCTGGGTCATCAAATCCTTAGTGTTATGGTGTGATGCATGTTTACTTTTCATGATTGTATACTGTTCAATTGCATGCCTGATAATTTCAGTTATGTGCCATTAAGGATTTGTAGAAAAAGTTGTATTGGACATCATTGGACCTTGGATAACTGATTCACCCCACCCCCCCTAGTTATTCTAAAGAATTCTAACATAGAACTCCCTCTGTGAAATAACTTGTTAATGATATTATGTGATATCCTTAATGAATTATTGAGTTTCCACCATGTTAGCAAGATAAATGATAACTTGTAGTCTTTGTGCTACTTTTATATTTTGTTCTTTTATATTTGAAGTGTAACAAATGCTGTTTTCTTTGAGTAAATGCATGTTGCATCTATATTCATGAATTCACATACACAAAAGTCTTCGAGCTTCTTAGTCAATAAATTTTTAAGATAATACTTGGAAGTTTATTGTACGAGAAGATCATGTGTCTTAAAATAAGAGGATGTGATGAAGGAATAACACTTATTTTGAAGAAAGAGAATATGGTGAATGTAATACAAAATTGATTAAATTACTGTACATAATCTTAGGTTTGATTTAGCATTAGTTTTTTTTGTTAGAAATATATATCTAATTGTCTATTGTTGTTGATGTCAAACATTGTGTTCTAGAGGTCTTTTTGTTTTCTCAAACACTATGGTTTAGAAGTCTATTATATTTGGAGAAGTAAGCTCCTTTTCTATATTGGGAGAAGTACAATTGTGTGTTGTGAATGTTAATTCTACTAAACCTATAGAATAGTAGTAGAATACACATATGCACATACAATGGAAGGAAGTTATGCATTCAATGCTATAGAGAAATGGAAAAAAGGTATATAAAATAGTGGAAGATAGGGATATTTTTTGGAGATTTATTTTCAATGCTTTAGAGTTATTTTCTTAGGTTTGGAAGTGATTATTTTATTAGGTACAAAAGTGATTAGTTTCCTCCAAATGTCAATGGTATAGTAACCGAGTTATGCAATTAATGATGCCAATTATTTAGTTGTATTTTCTTAAAGGTTTCTACTACAAAATTCAAGGTTGAAGTTGTGCAGATATATTTTGTATTGTTTTCAAGTTTTTATCTTGGTTGAGTTATCCTAAATTGTGATAGAGATCTGTGATTTTATCCCATATATTCAAGCACCCATGTTCCACTTTTTCTATCTTTTTATATGTTTCAAAAATACAAAAGAAATCAAGCTTTATTACAAAAGTAATCTACAAGTCCAATAGCATATATATCTTGTTATTAAGCAAAAACAAAGTAGGGACCCTAAGGGCATAAATATTGAGTTGACCCCCTTTCTATAGAGGAATTGGTCACCATACTCATCTCTTGGTAGACTCGTATTCTAATGTGGCATGGACAAAGGGATCCTTAAGTCTAGCTTGATCATGTCTTGATTTTCATTCCCCCGAATACACATTCTATGTGTATAAAAATATAGATTCTGGAGTCTAGACTTAATATAAATTTTAGAAGTTAATAAAAATAAAAATACAAATATCAATAGTGCTAATGGTATAAAAGTGAAGCAATGATTAAGAAATTTGCTAAGGGTGGGTAAATGGGTGGAAAAATAAGTGTTAAGTGTTTAGAAAATCACAGATAAAATTCCCTATTTTTCACAAGATTGTGGGGTTGATGAATCAACGTCCAATTATGACTAGAATGATTTCTTGGGTCATGCTAAGATGAATAAGCATGTTCACTAACTACTAAGCTCTAGAGGCATTGATAATGGTCAGAATAAGTTAGGCTTAGATTAGATGTAGGATGATTGTATAAATCTTATGTGGTTTCTCTTAAGTTTCTATCAATTGTCAAGGGAGATAATCCTTCTTTAAATCCATTTGTCACTTTTAGGTTTTATAATTTTATATTAATGCTAGATATCCATATTGTAAATGTAAAGAACTTTATCAATATTTTCTTGTGAAGATTGAGGATGCTCAATAGATAATAAAGAAACATTTCAAAATGGTTTCCCTGTGGGTTGATACATTAGAGTCATAGGTTTTTCTCTAACTTTGTTGAAGTGGATAGGGGTAATCAATATCAACAATGAGTGTCATTGCTAATAATTGTGGTGTTCTTACCTTGAATCAAAGTTTTCTTATTGGATATTCCCTCATATTTTCTTTTATTTATAGATATGTTTATTTTATTTTATCAATAGAAAGCTCCATCCTTAATGGACAAGTTTATGGGGAATGATGCAACTAAGTTAGCATTGTCCAAATGAATGGTAGCATCTAGGCTAAACATCGTTCTTCCATTATTGTATGCTCTTTAGAAATGCTTGTCTTTTCTAGTTTTGATCACTTGAAGGCAATGTTTTTAGAAGTAAGATAAATGATTTAGGTAAATTTGGGCTATTTTATGCTATTTAAAACAATTTTTTTATATGAATGTCATTTAGTGTGCTTATACAAATTCATTTCTACGACTTTCTCTCAATTTATAAATTAGTTGATGTGATTCAGTTAAATAGAGAATTCACTATGATTTTGTGTTGGTTTACCTCTCATCTAGTATTTTATTTGACACAATCTTCATCTCCATTTGGATCATGATTGGTTTTGTTTAGATGAATTTGCTACAAAAATTTACATCATATATAATCAAAATTCTTTATAGAATAACTTGGGTTTAGCTTTACAATAGATATATAAAAGAAAAAGCCAAGTGAAATTTTTATGTGGAAGCACAATGGTTACTTGTCTTTATAGACCTTTAGATGCTGGAGAGAATTATTTTTCTTATCCTTAGTTTAGTGATAATCATAAACCCAAGCCTTCATACACGTGATTTTAGTGTAAGGAAAATAGATTTGAAATGTTACAATTCTTCAAAAATCAAAGCAAACTTATTAAGATTCAACAAATAGAACACTAATTTTTCAACCAAATATAAACAAAAGGAAACAATACAATTGAAAATAACAAAAACTTCACACAAGAGTAGATATGAGAGGGAAAAAATTATCTCCCCAAAAGTTAATATGGGTCATATGAGTTGTGGTAAAAAAAACAAGAAACAACTTAAAATAAAGTTATATGGACCAAGCCCAAGAGTTCAACAACCTCAAGCCGCTAGAATAATAGCAGGAGGCGAGGGTCTGATTCGTCTTTCCTTCCTCATAACCAATTTCAGTGTTGTTTCCATGCACTGAGACAATTACTAAATCCTCTTATCTAATATCCTAACTAATCAAATCCTCTTATCTAATGTCCTAACTAATCAGAATAATATTATCATTAACACTACTCCCATAAAAGATAGATAAAAACCAGTTGAAAAGTGTTGAACAACTCGAAGCCTATTCATTAATCACTGATGTTGGGCAAAAGAAAAGCATCCATTTTCTTAATGACAACGCAGGGGAACAATCCTTTCCAATAAACTAAAGATAGTTTGCCTTCTCCATGTGGGGGTCTTCATCCTTATTCCAATTCTTCTTCTTTCCTGTGTGCGTTGTTCATATGATAATGTTTTGGACAATAGTGCAACTCACATGGGCTAAAATTCAAAGACCTCACAAAATCATTGCAAATCATATTTACATCATTCCATAACATTTTGGGTGAGTTGTAAGTGCCCATTTTGGAATGCCTGGCCACCTCTTTATGCTCTTATCTTTTATAAAGTTATACCTTAATATTTTATGTACTTGAGCCTTGTTTTAATAATAAGCACCAGCCTTGTGCAACGTTTATATATTCTTAAAAAAATAGAGCCCTATTATAAGATATCAGTTTATTAACATCATATTTTATTTAACTATTAGATTGATAAACGTTTCACAGTTTGACATGCTTGAAGATTCCCATAATAAAAGCTCAGAATTATGTTTTTGTGGTGCACGCCACAGCCTTTTCACAACTTTAAGATCAGTCTTTCTTTTACTGCTTTTAAATACTTGAAAAGTAGTTATTGCAGAAAACAATATTATACTGTGGGACAACGTTTAGTTGTATCAGATTTTCTGGATTGGGTTCATTCTCTTGACTGTAATCATCAGATTTTTGGAGAACCCATTTATGACAGCAATACAATTGAAAGTTGTGTGTCAGATTTGACCCTAGTACTTTTTTCAACTGGATTCTTCTGTTCTGACTACCCTGCAGAAACTCTCATTAGTTTATTTGACTTTGTTGGTTTTATTTTGACCAGCTTAAATTTCTAACCTACCAGACAGAGAAGTTTTGCTAGCTATATAATGATGAAAAATTTATGATTCAAAACTATCATTTGGAAAAGGGTATGTAATAACATACGGAAGATTGTGGAAGATGGTTTTTGGGTATTATAAAATTGGAAGAAAAATGAAACGAGGTGAAAACAAAAAGATGAATCAAGTTGAAACAGTTCTTAAAAAAAAAACAAAAAACTTTTTATTTATGAATTTTTAATTTTTTGGGGCAAGTTTTGATTAAATCATCTATTGTTTTAGCAATTTGTTCCTACTTGAACTAAAATTGTTAAAAACTCTACATTTAGGATATTAGCATAATTCAAATGTTTGTCCTCATGTATTGTACATTCTAGAATGTAATGCCATTCAATTTCAATTGATCCTTAGAGATGACAAATCTTGTTAGACCACTCCTATGAATGTTTTCTAAGTGTGAGTTTCATAGTTGAGATGCTATCTAGCTCTTCATTGGTCTTTTAGCATTTTAGGTTTTCACTTCATATCCACCCTGAATAGTGGTCACACATTTAGCTCTTCATTGGTCTTTTAGCTTTTTAGGTTTTCACTTCATATCCACCCTTATAGTGGTCACAAAATGGTTTAGTGCATGTTCCTAAGTAACATTTTTGCTATCATTGTCGAACTCTTGTAGGCCAGTTTTATGCTTGATTACTAGTATTATTGTTTTGAGATTATTAGATATTGTTTTACATTCAGTTGATTATATGATGAGATTTCTTGGTACTCTATATTTCATGTATGCATGATGATTATTACAATGTTTTCAGTTATTGATGATGATTAGTTAGATGGATTATCATATGTGTTTTCTTATGGCTACTTACCCCATACTACATGTGTATAGTGTGTGTGTTTGTTTTCTTTATGTATGGCGTTTCTGATGTGGTTAAGGAAGGGAGTCGTAGTCACCTGTTAGTCGGGATCTACACAATGCACCACTTCCTGCCATTGCTTGTTTAGCTTAGAATATTGTGTTTGTACATGCGTGAATTTTATGCAAGTTGCAGATACCGAGTATCAACTTCCCTAAATTGTCAGGATGAGCATATCCTATCGCATTATTTCAATGGTAAGAGAGGGGAGATAAATTCTTAAGTCCAAATCCTAAACTCTTAAGCCATTTGTCCTAATTGATAATTATGACAAGTATTTGAGTCAATCACCCTCTGAATGCGTCAGATGACATTAATTCGTGATTACAACCCTTTAGTCTAATTTTGTATGTGTTTTTCTATGATGGGTTTTCATATGTTCTTTTATGAGTCTTTGGTAGATTTTCTCATAATTAAGTCTAATTAAAAGATTGAATTAATGATTTAATTTAATGGAAAAATTATTATGATATTTTAATATTAATTATATTTAAGTAATTAGATGAAAGAATTGAATTTGAAGCTAAAAGTTATAAGAATAATTTTAGAACGTGATGATATTTATTTAATTTAATAATAATATATTTAGAGTTCATTTTTAAATAAATGCTAAATATTATTATTTAAGTTAATAAATATTTTATCAATTAAGTTTTGAAAATAAATTTAAAAGTGGAAAAGAAATTAATTTATTAAAAGTATTAAGTTTGCATGGTGCATGCATGAGATTAAAATATAAGAGATTAATTAAAAGATAAAACAAGTGAATTTAATAAAGATATTTTAATTGCATAATGCATGCATGAGCTAAATTTAATAAAGTAATTTAAAAAGAAGTCGAGTGAAAAATTAAATAAAGTAATTTAAAAATTCATTTGATGTGCATCGAAAAGATAAAAGAAAAGATAAAGGATAGTTAATTTGGAGTTGAGTCTGGTGAGCAAGGAGTCCTCTCGGGTGAACGCACAATTAGTGCCTCGATTTGAGGAGAGAACTCCCTATCACCAATGGAAGGTTCATTTTTGGGAAACACAAATTTTTGGAGAGCAAAATTGGAAGTAAATTTTGGAAGGGAATTTTTGGAAAAGTTTCAGAGAGAAGTTTTTGGATAGAAACGAATTCTCTCACAATCGTCGGGTGGTTGCATATTAGCATCAAGTTTAGGTAGGGTCTTGTGTTTTGATCACTGATTAATTACACAATTTTCTTTTCCTATCTTCTTCATGCTTGTGGATTGTAAATCCGAATTCTCTGTGATGAACTCTTAAACATTTCAATATTGTAAATTATTAAATGCTTGCCAATATCTTCTGCATACGCGGAGATTAGAAAAGCAATAAAAAAACCCTCATTTTTTTTTTTCTAAATTAAAGAAATTAGAATTTAATCTGGGAAGGGTTTGAATTTAAAAAGGGAAAATTTTAAATTAGAAATTTGAATGGTTAAACGTATTTTTCCTATTAGGGTAAAATTGTAAATATTATTAAAAATATATATGTATCTAAAAGATTGGGGTCTTGTATTTGGTAATTATATATAAAAATTTATATTAAAAATAATATATTAAAAAATAATAATAAAGTTTGAAGTGGGAGGTAGGGGCCACCACCTTCCCCATCCCCCTTGGCAAAGCAGCTGCGGCTTGACAGACCATGGCTGCCATAGTGCAGACCGCAATTGCTTACCATGGTCTGCACGTATTATAAGTATGTGATGCATTTAAAAAATAAATTATTTTAATTATAATTTAATTTTATTAAATTTAAATTATATTAAATTTAAATTATATTAAATTTATATTATTATTTATTAATAATTTTATTATTAAATTATATTAATGGTTAATAATTAAATAAATTATTAATGAATGTAATAAATTATTAATTAATTAAATTAAGTTTGATTTAATTAAGATTTATTAATAATGAGAGTTAATTAATGAAGTTGTAAATTTAATTATTGTTGTTAAAAAAATTAATAATATTGATTTTAATAAAATTGCTATTATTTTATTTAAAAATCAATAACAGTTACTTTTATAACTTAGATAAATAAATGATTATCCTTAGTTTATTCTTTAAGGAAATTGACTTTTATAATGAGGGTAACTTTATATATTTGAGTTGAATAAATGAATGGGTGGGACAAAATGAGAATCTTATACACTTGAAACATACCTTGAAATTGAAACTGAAAACCTTACATTTAACCCAACCATGTGATTCAAAACGAACTAAAACATGTACTTGCATCTTGTCTCTATATGCTATCTGTGTTTGGGGTTGACTTAATTGTTGACCAGTTATAGGACGTCTACTAGAGGCTTGGGAGTTTTGTGAGTGTGGTATCATGCTGACTTGATCTTGATTACTTTTACTTAACCATGGTAATATGATGGTATGCTTTATGATATGTTTATATTTACAGTTTGTTATTGCTTTCTAGTGATTTTGTGTGACACTGAGGTGAATGTATGACTTACTTGACTTGACCATTTATGAGTCCTCGATCAATTATGCTTGGGTTACTCTCCAGTCGCCTTGATGAGACTGAAGTGTTTTCTTTGATCTTGGTGATGTCATGTTGTGACATGTTTGACTTAACCATTTTGAGTCGTTTATTAGTATTATTGGGATACTTTTCGATTGCTCATTGAGGATCAATGGATATTGTGATCTATCTTTGATGCTTTCTAGTTGCTCATAGAGAACTGATGTGATTATTGTGGATTATCTTTTGATGCTTTCTAGTCACATGTATATGACTGGGGCGATTTTTATATAATTATTGATTTGCACTTTTATGAGCCTAGGGTAGGTTATCTACTTATAGTGTCGAGAAGTGACTTGCAATGGGAGTCGGGGCCCTAAGTGGCTGTTAGAGTAACTCATTGTAAGTTATTTAATAAGTGAAAACATTACACTAAATGAGAGTAAAATGAACCTAATAAGAGTCTTGTATGTTCTTGCCCTTGCCTTGAGTGCTAGTACGGACTAGGATGGGAGTACAGAGAATGCTTGGTTGTGACCCTGCATTCCATAGTATGCCTTGTCAGTACGAGAGGATACTAGTGGCCGCATAGGGATCACTAGGGACCTTGGGGTCCTGAGAGACGACTGCTAGGGTAACTCCAACGTGATTCGTGTGATGACACTTGCTTGCTTACATAGTAGGTATCTTATGTTTCTTGTGTGGCTCTGAGTCTAGATGTCGATTTATGTTGGGACCCTTGAGTTAGAATACTTTTAAGATTTCTTGGACTTAGAGAGTACTTTTGTTATGTGATTTGATATCTTGTTTGGGACTTGAGACTATCTCCTCAGTGCGGTGGGAGTGGGCCATTTAAATTCCATGCGGTCGGGTGGTAGTGCTTTTTCACTCTTACCATTGAGATCTGTCAGTAGTCACTATGGTTGGAGCTTCCTTGTCTGCATTTACCTTCATTCTTTCTATGTATCATTTGATGGATGGTTATACTTTATGATGGATGTTTATATCTTTTATGATGGATGGATGTATCATGTATGGTGGATGGTTTCATTTATTTTTATTGTACTTTGTATCATGGATTCGAGGAGGATGATGTATTTCTATTTCTACATATGTATATTCTTTTAAGCCTTTCATACCCTGTGACATGTATAGTGGATGATTGAGCATTCCGAATTTAATTTTCCAAGAGGCATTTAGAACAAATGTATATTATATAAATGGACCTTGGACTCTATAATTATTCTTTCATATGGATGTGGTTTTGATGGACTTAGTATTAGATTAAATTTATATGTGATTCAACATCTTGGGATCCTTAAGAAATGTAACCTGTTATGTATGTTTTAGTTGATTGTATGTTATTGCTTCTGCTACTACATGTGTTTGATGTGAATGAGTTATCTTTCTTGTTTCAAAAAAAAAAATGCTACCAAACTTAGTGTATACACTAAATAATTATGCTAGAAACACCAATTTACATGAAATGAAAGCATTTACAAAATTAAAAAGCATAACATATATGCTAGACAAAGACAAGCCCTCAATTGAGAATATGAACCATTAAGAGGTTCTCTCAATGAGGCCTTTCTTGTTTAGGGATGAGTCTATTTGATAAATTTAGGATGTATGCTCAAATTTTCTCTATGCTTCAATGGAGATGGATTTGGGATTTTTGGTGTGGGTATATGTAAAGGTATGGATTTGGCTTCTCAAACTGACATGGTAACTTTAGCTTAAGGATTGTGATTAAAATGGCTTGGGAAGGGATTCCTTAAATAGGCAAAGGGCTTGAGGGATCAAGGGCTAGGATGCAAGGATGGGAGAAAGCTTACGGAAGGTTTAGATTGAATGAGAGGAGAGCACATGGATTGTGCTTCCTTATAGCCAATCAAGGAGTGACACATGTCACAGGGTCATTGGTTAGAGCAAGAGGGGTTGAGGAGTCAACAAAGGAGGCTCAAAGCTCATAAAGACCCTCATAATGGTTTGTAAGAGCAATGAATGGGCTTGTAAGAGTCATTCATGGCTTTGTAAGAGCTTTTATGGCTTGGTTGTTGGGATATTTTGAGGGGAGATTTTGGTTTGGATTAGGAAAGTCTTAAGCTCATTTAGGATTGTGCAAATGATTAGGGGATGGGTTAGGCTTGGGTTAGGATTAGATTAGGGATGTTAGAGATGTGCAAGTGGATGGTATTAATGAGGGTGGTTGAGTTAGTAGCTAAGCTTAGTTAGTATGGGTGGATGGGGTGGATTAGGCTAAATGGAGGATTAAGGATAGATTAGGGGCTATTAGATTTGAGGGTTTTATTTATCAAATAGACTTATTTAATAAATGAGGGTTTTGGAATTAGATAGGAAAATAGGATTAATTGATAAATAGTGCATTATTTGATTTATCAATTAGGACTATAGATGATTAATTAAATTAATCAGCTAGGGGATGGCAAAGGATTAATTAAATAGGAATTTAATTAATGATGCCTTTAGAGATAGCTAAATAGGATTACCAAAGCGGTGTAATCAAATTTAGGTGTCTACACTTAGTAAAACTTTAGGTTATTTCTTTTGGATCCCTTGGCGGGGCATTACAAATGGATTAAATTGCTTCACATAATATGACACTATTCTCTTCTTTATTGGACATGTTTTATACACATGACTACTTCAACTTTCTCTTGACACACCTTTTGATCTACTTCGTATTTTTTCTTCAATCAGATGTTCTTTCTTCTTATATATGATGATCATGCCTTGCAAAAATTATTTCCTAGCACATTAAGAAGTGTTGCCTTGGACATATTTTGCACCTTAACTATTGGTGTCTTACAATTATTTTTTCAACTTTCAATTTTAACATAACATTCATCATAAAATACTCTTAAACACTTCAAGATGTTACTGAGAGTGTTTGAAAGCCTTTATTTCTCATTTCATTTCCTTATTAGTTTGATGATTTGAGAAAGTCTATTCTTTTTACCTTAGATCTTTGTGCTTTTCAAAATTGATTGAATTATTCTAGAGCATCCTTATCTCATATAAAATGGGTCATCTCCTACATATCCACCCATGAATCTTCCTTATGAATCTTTTTCACCTCCCCAAACTACATATCCATCTAAACCTTAACCCAAATTTGATACAGGTCTCTTGATAAGATTTCAAACAAGTCTTTCTTATTCACCTATAAGCTAATCTTATAATGTAGGCCCTCCTTTCCAATTCAAACATCCTCCCATACATGGTCCCTCATCCCTTCTCTCCTGTGCATACTATAGGATGCTTGGTCACTCTATAAATTATTGACATGCTCTAAAGTATAACATTCAAAATCTTCTTGATAACAATGGCATTTGTATTTTTAATAATATACCTATTTCATCTTCTTTTCCACTAGTAGATACAACTAAGTAACCTAATTTTAAGTCCTCTCCTATACCTTATAGACACACTATTCACATCATAGTTGATACACTTGTCCCTTCTAGTAACAAGAATTTGTTCCATTACATTTGTTAGCATTCCTCTTATAACCTCTATTACTTCAAGACCATGTTATAGTACTAATTGTAGAGAACTATATTCTTCATTCTTTGATGAGTTGGTGTTGACTAATCCAATCTCTTCACCTTAATCATTGCCCAACTCTACTATCTCTAGATTGTATTGCTACTTGTTATACGAAACATTCAACTTTCTTTCTTTACTTTCCATTCAATGGCATCACAATTTAGGTGCAACTATCTTTTTATTTATTGGGTAACAATACAACCAACTTCATCTTTCTTGACCTCAACACACACACACACACATCTGTGTGTGTGTATGTATGTATATATGTATATGTATATATATATATATATATATATATATATATACATATACATGCATATATATACATACGTATGTGTATGTATATATACATATATACATACGTATATGTATGTATATGTATATAAATCTATGCATATATACATATAAATATATACATATACATACATACATATATATACATATATATCTATGTATATGTATATATATATATATATATATATATATATATGTATGTATGTATGTATGTATGTATGTATGTATGTATGTATGTATGTATGTATGTATGTATGTGTATATATGTTTATATGTATATATTGTTGATCTCTATGCCTATGTTACCTATTAGTGTCCAAACACTTAGTCATTTACTAGGCAAGGTTGAATGGTTATCATTGCGACCGAGTCATCTAGTGAAGGCCGAGCATATATAAGGACTTGTTTATTTTGCATTACATGTCAAGCAAGTTAGTGATTGCTGAGCACCACAGTTGAGATCGAGTGCACACATAAGTTGATCTAACACAATGGAGACTGAGTAAATTGAAAGACAATTTTTGTCAAGAAAACAATAAGAAACATGTATGTAGAAGTTGAGTGCTAACATGAATGCTAGCAATGACTGAGCGTCAAAACATTTAGATGTCAAGCAAACCATTTTTGTCATATGAGTTTGTAATTGCACAAACAACTATGTAAATCATTTTGGCTGACTTCTATATAATATTTAATGTTTGTAGAGACAATTAAGGTGAAGATTACACATTAGTACAAAAGGTAATGATCCCAAGGAAAGAAAATCAACCAGTCAAAATCAGAAAGAAATAGAAAATGAAGATGAATTGTAAATTGTTGATTGAGATCTAGAACTTTCAAAGAACATCTATTTAAGGAGGGTTCTAACCCTAGGATTAGAGTGAGAGTGAAGAGAGAGAAGGAGTGTGTATGCATGTGTGAACAAATGTATGAATATGCAAGTAAAGTAGCGAACAAGGACATAACAGAGCAAGAAAGGAAAAGTTTGAAAGGAGATTAGATAGAGCAATCAAAGCAGTGAAGGAATGAACAAAGATACCTGATTAAGAGATCAGATCAAGGCATTGTACATAGGAGATCCAAATTCAGCTTAAAGAGAAAATCAAGGATCATGTATGAAATCAATTTTTAATCAGGGAAAATCTCTTAACCAAGTGATCCTAACAGATCTATGCAAATCTCCGAATAGAGTCCTTACTTAATTGTAAGTGTAAAATCCTTTAACAAGATAGGACTTAATATTCTTGAAGCTTTTAACAGGGTAGATCCCTCATAGGCTAGATCATATATTATGATCAAACATTATAACCCTAACAGGTTAACTTTATTGTTGCAACAATGAAGATTTGTGGGTTTTATCCCCACCCCAGTTTTACCTTCACATTGAACTATTTCTGGGTTACCAAATCATTTGTGTTATGTGTTGAATCTTTTGATGGATGTTATGTTTTTAGCACTACAATTTTATGTTACATTTGAGATATGAGAAGAATTAAGTGTCAATTTAGTAATTTGGTTTTGTAAGTAAAAGTTTAAGATTCTAATTCACCCCCCCACTCTTAGTATCTTGTTTCCCATTAAATCCTTCCAACAATTGGTATTAGAGCTTTGTTCTCTTGGAAGAAGTCTAACAACTTGAGAGGATTAGATCTTGGAGATGAAAGAATACAAGTTGGGAAAAATCATCAAGAACCAAATGGTTGGAATCCATATCATATTGCAACAACTTGAACGAGCAAGATAAAAGTTAAGGAAACAACTGAGAAAAAGGAAAGAGATAGTAATTTAGAAAAATGATACACTATACAAGAAAATAGACATAGAAGGACTATTTGATAGTGAAAAAATTGGTAATAACAATGAAGCAATAACATAACTATTGGAAAAGAACAATACTCTAAGCAAAGAGGCACAAGAACTCAAAAGAGAATAGGAAACCCAATTAGTAAGACTATGCGAAGTAATAAAGAAAAAGAATAAAGTTGTAAAAGACAAAGTCATGGTTGAAGAGGATAAAAGACAGATGACAACTAGACTTGAAGAGAGATCATTTGAAGTATAGAAGCTCAGAAATAATCAATTGGATATGATGAAGCAATTGATAATTGGAACTCAATAAGAAAATAGGAAGGACATGGAAATCAAAAACCAAAGGTCACAAAATAAGAAATTGAGAAATGAGCTAAGGAATGAAAATGAAATTTGAGAAAGGATGAACAAACTGAGTGAGGCTATCAAATACTTTGAAGAACTAATGAGATCACCTAGATCAACTAAAGATACTTTGGGATTGGGATACAACAAGCACTTTTCATCTATTGAAGAAGGTGAAGTATCAAAGAGTGGAGAGAAAAGAAATGCAAAATCCAAAGGCAAACCTACATGTCATCATTGTGGAAAACTTGGACACAGAGTTAACATATGCATAAGCAATAATGGTATGCAAACTTCTAAACCTAATTCTATTGATAATTTTTCTACATGCAAGAAGGTAGGACATCAAGAACATGAATATAAATCAAAGAAAAGTGATCCACTCACTACATTTAAAGGATACTGCTATAACTATCACAAATATGGACATAGAGCTCATGAATGTAGATTCAAGACAAAATCCAAGTGGACACCTGAGAAACAAGCCCTTGCACCAAGAAAAGGAAATTCCTATAATTTGGATTACAACACATGATATACTTGTCACTATTGTGAATAGTATGGACACATTCTAGAGAATTACATTAAGACACATTTTAGAGGAAATTACAAGAAGTGGTTGAAAGGAGAAGTGGTATGTTTTAGTTGTCTCAAAGTTGGACATATCAACAAAAACTACAAAACCAAAGCACCAACACCAAAAAATGGAAATGACAAAGTTGAGGTAAATAAGACATGCAAAGAAATAGTGAAAGCTAGAAGTAGTGGAGCAAGAAAAGTTGAGATCACCCAATCAGGTGATCACACCACATCTAACTAAACGAAGAAGGTATATAGGAACAGTATATTCAATGATACATTTTACATCAGTTCCTAACATAGAAGTGCTAAAAGTTCATTTTTGCATAAGTAAAGATGTATCAAAAACATATCTATAAAAAGAAAAATGAAAAGGAATCATTTACTACATGAAGTACCGAGCATCAGTGGTATAATCTATATTGACTGAGCATTGCAGTATGGGCCTAGTGATTGACTAAATGTAATGTGTTGAATGAATGAATTGGTATTGATCGAGTATGGTAACTTGGACTGAGCGAGTATGAAGACTGAGCCAATTATCATACACCTACCAAGTATGAGGACATTTATTGTAGACCTAAGATGGAAATTTGAAGGTATATATAAAATTTGAGCATTCATTCTTATTCATCAAGATATTTTAGAGCTCACAAGTGATTAAAAGGAAATTAAGGCAATTTGAGTGATGAAGCAAGAAAATCACAGTGGAACATTGAAAAACTTGATAACATCAGTAAGTGTTACTTTTAGTGTTGAGTAAATTATTCTTTGAATATATATTAGAAGAATTTGTTTTTCAAAACCCTAGACTAAAATGACATCGACAAGAAAAATGTTGAAGGATAGCAACACCCAAATTGTGAGGAACGACCAGTGCCCTCCACCAAATTTTAGGAATAGTGCAAATGTTGAAAAGACTGAAGATGATATTGGCACCCTGTTGTCAATTCCACTTAGATTTTTAACTATTCAGGATGTAAGATCTTGCTATTTGTGCAAAGTAGGAGAGATTGGAGATTTTTAGATTAGGGTAGCTTATGAGAAGCTATTCAACAATGGAGCATTGAAAGATGAAAAAAAATCATTGCTAAGAAAGGGATTACCTGTGCCCTATGTTTTCCAAGGGTTTTCAAAGTTAGATGGATAAAAGCCATGCTCAATCATATCCATGACATGAAGATATGGTTAGAGGGAGGACCAATCAAAATCAATAAGGCCATAATACACCGAGTTACTAGATACCCTACCTTGTATTGACCAAAGAGATTAAGGAGCACAGTAAGGAATGAAATTGAGAAGTTAACCAAAGAAAAGTGGAATAATATAGGGATGCCAATTGATGGATTGAAAATCTTGTGACTGACTTTGCAGTTCGTGTGATAACACACAAATTTTACCAATCCGACAGATTGAACAACATGTCATGCGTTGTAGTAGATTTGGGATACAAAATTGTTAAAAAGGATCATGCTTATGATCGACCAAGTTGCAATTGCAACAACTGAGAAAGAACCTAGAAGCAATAAAGAAAGAAAAGAACACATCATGTAAGTTCAAATCTTTTCTAGTGTGTATATTTTTCTATGTACATAATTTATTCCCTATATTTGGGACAATAGCATGGGATAGAAGCCGAACTTCTATGGAGTAGATGAATGACTTAATCAATAGGTTGGGAGAAAATTTTGAAGCCATAATGGATAATTATTTTGAAGAATTCAAAATCAAAATGAGGAACAAAATGAGAATTCCCAAATCATTCATTGACAAATATTACGATGAGATATATTTTGAAGTAGATACAAATTTTCTACATGCTTAGGTAATATTACCAAGGATTACATGATTTAGGCCTATGCCTTATGAAGTTAATGTTGATGAGGTTACAACAACAATGGCTACACTTTTGATTGAAGATACAAATGCAAATGCTAAGAAATTCAGTACAAATGAGACAATAATGCTTGAACTAACTGCAAAGGCTATCATGCCTAAAACTGAAAAGAAAAGGAAGAGGAAGAGTCTTGATGATAAGGATAGTGAAGAAGAGGAATGATTAGGACAACTTGCTAAGGCTGAGTAAGGAAAAGGAAAAGAACTGGTTGTTGCCAAGCCCAAGGCAACCAAGTAGAGGAGAGTATCAATTGTTGATCCTAAGGTAAAAGCTAATCTTAGTAAAGATGTGCAAAAAGTTATCACACCTCTGAAGCTAAAAGGAAATATCAAAACAAGATCAAAGACAACCCAAACCTCGGTTGTGAAAACAAAAGGATGTCCATCCAAGAAGAGACCGACCAACTCACCAAATAAAAATATATAAGAGAGGTCGAGGAGAAAATTTAATGTAGAACAAGAGGAGGATGAAGATGATGATGAAACCAAATTTGATGAGTTGAGAAAACTAAAAATCATGAAAAGACTCCCTCTAATGACTATGGATCAGGTATGTGAAACTATTAAGGAATCAAAAAATATTGCAGGATTCAAGGATATTACTTATGATTCTTTGAATAATGATGATCAAGTTAAGCTTGAAGAAGACATTATTGATATGATGGTCAAATTTAGTTGTACACCCTTAGAATTGGGAGGTGGATTCCCAACAGGCTTGTATAAATAGATAGATGCTAAATGGAAGTGGGCATTATCCACATAAAAGGAAATAAGAGAAACTAAATTGGCACAAGCTATGCCAAATTTAGGAAAGACACATATGTCTATAGCCTCAAAGATTTTATAAATAAGTTCATGCCAAGGGATAGGGAATATAAAATTTTGAAAAATAAAGCTCATGAAATAGAGTAAGATAGTACTTGTACACGGAAAGAAGCAATTGAACTGCTTACTCCAAAAGAAGAAGTTAGAGATGGTAAAGATGCAATAGAATTTAAAGATGCCTACAAGGAAGATGTTGCCAAGCTAATAGGAGAAATTTGGCAACTAGTAGGTTAGTGTGAACAATAAGAGGTTTTCACTATCAATGACGTATCTGACACACCTCCACAAAATCTTAATGTATTAATTGAGGAAGACATGCAAATTCTAATGTCAGACACAACTCTACCTTGCACAAATCCATTTTTGTTACAAGTTGTAGATTATCTAGAGATTGAGAATGTAAAGATTGATAATGTTGAAGTTAAATTAGTTATGAAGGCTACAAGTGTCGAGCAATAGGAAAAGGCTATACTTGTGTTTTCACAACTTACTTGTATGCCTATTCTTTAGACAGAGGTGAAGATAGAAGAGGTCAAGGGAACAAAGTCAATAGAGGAGGAGAAGACACCAATAGGGAAAGCAACTTCACAAGCTCTTGTACAAATATCAAGTGCAAAGCATATGCAACCATTGACTGGAACACCTAAACAAAAAGTGACACCTACTCAAGAGAGGTAGCACCAGACATCTAGATTGATGGAGAAGGGTAAACAATTGCAAATATCACTACCCAGTGGTAAAAGCCAACAGTCTTAGATCATGACTCAATCAGAGGAGATGGAAGATGAGTCAGTAAGTCTAGATGAGGCAATTACTTTACCCATGTATGCCTTGAATAATTTGATATTGGAGCAAATATATAAATTAAACACCTTGTTGAGTCGCAAGGCAAACAAAGAACAACTAAGGAGAGATAACAAAAAGAAACAGGTATTACACACTATTAAGGACATTTTTGTGGATTCATTTGGAATAACTGATTTAGATAATCAGAATAAAATTTTGGATCGATTAGTATACATAGTTGACAAAGTTCAATTAGAAAATATAGAGACCAATGATAAATTGATGCAGTGGTTTGAGATAATATTTGAGCATAAAGTATTAGTGAAAGTCTCTCATGAACTTGTAAATAGACAAGTAGAGCTTTCCAATTTAGTTACACAATTAGACACAATTTTGAAGACTATATTCATTCATTATATATGAAGTTATGTAATGTTGAGTCTTTTACACTATAAAATCAACATTGTATTGATTTATTACATGCATATATGAGGGCAAGTGTTATTTCATTGGGCAAGAATGCAAGTTCAAGCTATTCTTATACAATAAGTTGACATCTAGTTAGTAGAGGTTAGCCGAGCTCATGGCTAGAGATAGTGAAATAAGGAATAAGTGGATATTAATATAATTCTAGTTATTATGACATTTGGATATAATTCAAAAAGAAGTGGCTACAACACAACATATTTTGAAGACAAACACACATTTTCCACATATTGAAGGTCTAATTAATCTAGTTGCCGAGCTACAAATTAAATTTCAAGTTTTGAATAAAATAAAGGACCAATGGATTAAAGGATATGCCAAAATTTTGGCAGGCCATAAATTTTTTTTTGAGAAGCACAAGCTCACCCCAATAGTCCCGAGCAATTAGTGAGAAAAACAAGGAGGAAATGAAGAACAAAGGGGTAATGTAAAATTCAAATTGCAGATCTAGCTTATCATCTCAGGGGGAGTATTTTTGAATGAAATGAATATTCATGAAAAAGTATTTTTTCCACTAATGTCAAAGGGCGAGATTGTTTATCTCTATGTCTATGTTTCCTATTAGTGTCCAAACACTAGCTTAGTCATTTACTAGGCAAGGTTGAATGATCGTCATTGTGACTGAGTCATCTGGTGAAGGCCAAGCATATATAAGGACTTGTCTACTTTGCATTACATGTTGAGTAAGTTAGTGATTTCCAAGCACCCTAGTTGACACCAAGCGCACACATAAGACGAGCTAACACAATGGAGACTGAGTAAACTAAAAGACAATTTTTTTCAAGCAAATAATAAGAAACATGTATATAGAAGCCAAGTGCCAACATGAATTCTAGCAATGACCAAGTGTCAGAACATTCAAATGCTAAGCATACCAGTTTTATCATATGAGTTTGTAATTGCACAAACAACTATGTAAATCATTTTGGCTGACTTCTATACAATATTTAATGTTTGTAGAGATAGTTAAGATGAAGATTACACATCATTACAGAAGGTAACAATACTAAGGAAAGCAAATCAACCAATAAAAAAATTAGAAAGAAGCAGCAAAAGAAGATGAATTGTAAACCGTTGATTGAGATCTATAACTTTCAAAGAACATCTATTTGAGGAGGGTTCTAACCCTAGGATCAAAGTGAGAGTGAAGAGAAAGGAGGAGTGTGCATGTGTGTGTGAATGAATGTATGGTTATGCAAGTAAAGGAGCGAAAAAGGACATAATAGAGAAAGAAAGGCAGAGTTTGAAAGGAGATCTGACAGAGTTATCTAAGTACATGCAGAACTAAATGGAGATATCAGATTAAGAGATCAGATCAAGGCATTATACATAGGAGATCCAAAATTAGCTTACAAAGAAAATCAATGATTAGGTACTCAATTAGTTTTTAATCAGATTGAATCGAGGAATATCTCTTAACCGAGTGATCTTAATAGATCTATGTAAATCTCCTAATAGAGTCCTTATTTAATTGCAAGTGTCAAATTCTTTAATAGGGTAGGACTTAATAGTCTTGAAGCTTTTAATAGGGAAGGCCCCTCCTAGGGTAGATTGTATATTATGATTAAACATTGTAACCCTAACAGGTTAACTTTATTGTTGCAACAATGAAGATTTGTGGGTTTTATCCCCACCACAGTTTTGCCTTCACATTGAAGTGTTTCTAGGTTACCAAATCATTTGTGTTATGTGTTGAATCTTTTCATAGATGTTATGTTTTCAACATTACAATTTTATGTTGCATTTGAGATATGAGATGAATTAGGTGTGAATTCAGTAATCTGGGTTTGTAAGTAAAATTTTAAGATTTGGATTCACCCCCCCTCTTAGTATCTTGTTTCCCATTATATCCTTCCAACATATATATGTGTATATGTGTGTGTGTGTGTGTGTATGTACACACACACACACATGTATATATACAGATATATATATATACACATATACACATACATATATAGATATATATTTATATATATATATACATATACATAAATATATATACACAGATACATACACACACGCACGTATGCATGTATGTATAGTAGTAGATTTAAATTCTTTCTCAATGCTATGATTTTGGAGGACTATAGCTCCTAGCACTACGGTGGTGTAGGTTCTCAATGTAGGGGCATGATTCCTATGCATTTGGAATTATTCTAAATCCTTTACAACATCATTTTAGAGTATCTTTGTATGATATTAAATTGTAGTTATTTCTTTTTTGTGCTTTGAAGTAGTTTATTGTGCAATGCCAACAATGTACTAAAGTAGGGGGAGGGATGTAGAAATGCAACATTGGAAATTATATGTCCTTATTATTTAACATTATAATTTGACTTGTTTTGATGACCATTCCCTTAATATATTTTAGGGATCATTTTAATAATCTTGACCTTTTCCTTTCACCCTATTGGAAAATTTTATTATCATATTTTGAATATTTTCATTGACTTGAGACTATGTATTAAATTGAGTGAATTCTCTAAGACATGAAAAACTTATGTAGTTTCTTACCCAACTACTTACTACCACTAATCCAATCTAGTAAAAAAAAAAAGTAACTCCTACACCTATCCAAATCAAACCCTTTAAATTTCAAGAAACCCTTTTAAAAACTTGTCTTTGAATTTGCTTCCTCTTCATTAACAAAAATAAATAGTTTATCTATTTCTATCTTCTCTTTATGTTGTAGTTCGTTGTTGAGGTTGATTAAAGAAAAAAATGGTTCCATCACATTAGCATCCCCATATTTTGAAGAGTTCTTTTGCATTTAACCTATGATGAACTATTAAGTAAGTTTGCATTATTCTTTTTAATACAATACAAGCTTTCTTTATGTGTCATTCTTTTATATTCTCTTTTGAAAGTTTCCTGATTACCAGTACTATACTTTTATGCAATCTCGTACACACATTACTTTATCAATTATTTTAAAGTTGGAATTTCATATTCATAATTTTATTTTGATGTGTATTTCTTAGACTAAATATAAATAGGTTATATTGAACTCATAATTTTTCCTACTCTTCATTTGATTATGTGGAGGTTGAATGACCAAAGTAAGAGATTGACCATTCTTGGCAAGCTTTCAAAAATTTCCACTATTTTTGTTTCATATAAAATTTTGAATTCATAAATCTGTTTGTTAATAGTGTGTTTGAAATTTTTGAAAACTCGAACATTCTTATCAATCATCTTTTTTTTTTTTTGAAGATGTAGATATTGAAGAAAGTCCATGCTAATGAATCCATACTACTTTAGTATATTGTAAGGGTCTTTTTGTGAATATATTTTTAAACAAAATTATTGAAGCTTCCTTTGAAACCAAAATTGATTAACGCTCATCCTCCACCTCTTCTTTGTATTCTTCTTCACCATCCTCATTTTTCTTTGGAACCTTATCTTGCTCCTTTTCTTTTTCTAAATCATTCTTATTCTTAATATCATCATTATTATTTCCCTATTTTGTTTCTTATACAACTAAATAAGTTTTTTCTAATTCTTTGTTGAACAAGTCATACACTATTCATATCCAAATACCATAAGTTCAACTCACAATTAAGGTGAATACAAAATTAAATTGTTACAATATATATCAAAAATATTTCTTTTTATTTGAAACACTGTGGATTGGCATTTATGGTTATGAAAGGGAGAATGTATAGCTTTTTAAAAAACCTCTCTTGGTAAAAGGTGTAAAATCCTAGAGAATCCTACATTGTTTTGGGAGGAAATTTTCCATATTGATGGTGATATTTATTTTTCCAAAGTAGGGGAAAAAATTAGTTTATATTGGTAAATTTTCACCTTAAAACTTCAACTCTTGATCTATAATCATTGAAAGATAGATGGATGTTTGGTACATTTTGTAGTTTCAATTCTTATCAATAACATCAAGTCAACTATCTTTGGAATGGTAATGTGTATCCCTTCACCCAATTTCACTTTTAAACAACACTAAACAAATGCCTTGTCATTGTCAGTGACATTCTCTATCTTCAATTGACTTCACACACATGACTTTCAATTCAGTAATAATGATATTAACAATATACCAATTTCATAAAATTATACATTTATTGAAAAAATCATTTAAAATAAATGTAATTGGAAGGAAAATGGAATCAATAGGGTTAGATAAGTAATTGTGAGTCACCTGAGGCTATTTATAGATGTAATCTAACTTCTTTCTTCCTCAATTCATCTTTGGTAGATAAATTATTATAGTTGCCTCTAGTTTACATCATTAGTTTGTAGGTAATTTGATATTTAGGTTTTTGAAGATTTAGATGGAAACCTCTATTAGACTTAGATGCACATATGAGGAGACCTAGAAGGCCTTTTTGGTATCCTGCTCAAATGAAATTATTAGAGTTAATTTGTAGGGAGGGTGACCTTTCATAACTGAGGCCGTTAAAATGGTGTTAAGAAGAAAGTTTCTATGGAATGAATATAATCACTTATTGAACATAGACATTACATCCTTATTTATACCATCTCTTCTGAACCTCAGAGGTGAAAAGGTGGACATGTTTATGTTGTTTAGGAAGGTTGTCAAAATAGAATACTGAGTGAATGTCATTGATTTTTTTGTGTTTTCAAAAATAGGGGTGGAGATCCCTAGAGCAAGTGATATACCCACAATTTTCCTCCCAAAATAGAATGTGACCATGCAACCTTTTCTCTTGGGTGTTAATGTTGAACAATTGAAGTGCCATTGGAAATGGGCATTGATTGCTATGGTTATTTTCTACAAGTGGTTTCTGCTTAATGAAGTGGAGGTAGAGCAATATGATTGGCTTGATCAATTCTAACAATTAATCCTCTCTGGAAAATTATACTTAGATGGAGGGGAAAATCACTAGTGTTACCTATGGCCCATCACCCCACTTTTTTGTGATACAATCATGCCACATTTTTTGGTTTTTTTTGATATAATCATACCAATGGCACTAGTGCACTACCACTTACCTAGTAGGTTTTCCTTTTTACTCTACAATGTAATTTTATAAAAAAAAGTAATGAAGATTTTACAAGTTCATTTCTTTGCATGGATATAAAAAATGATTTGTATGCTTCTTTGTGATTGAAATGATTTAATTAGTTTATTTATTTGTGCATTATACATTTAGGTATGTTTCAATAGAAATAAGGAAGTGATGATATTTCCATTTATAAATTTGAATATTATTTATGCATATTGTCATCTTGATTACCATTCATTTTGGTGCAGGAGCACCAAGGGATTGGAAGCATACTTGAGGGGCCACTTGGATGACCTTAAGAATTTGAATACTACAAGATTTATGAGGTCCTAACAATTGTAATTGTGTTCATTAGTGCCAATAATTTTTAATTTGAATCAAGATAAGCCATTATGTTTCGAGTTGCCAATGTGAGGAAAGAGACCTATAAGGGTCACTACATGATGGGGTAATGGTTGGTAGTATTTAAGGAGTTTAAAGGGATGAAATAGGACTTATTATTTCATTTAATAATTTTAGAAGGGAGTATTTCATGTAATAAGGTCAATAGGCATCTATGTAAGCAATCTTGCCAATATGAGCAAGAATGGCCTTAAGGGCTAAATAGAGGGTTAATAGGTAGTGTAAGGGTTTTTAGTAGTAAATATGTTTGTAAGCTCTTACTAAGACCATTTCCAAGATGTAAGGGGGTGAAAAGGGTTATAGGTGTCAAGTTGACAACTCATTTGTCAACTTGACAATATAAGAGGTCTTAG
Organism: Cupressus sempervirens; assembly: GCA_028749045.1. Taxonomy (NCBI): domain Eukaryota; kingdom Viridiplantae; phylum Streptophyta; class Pinopsida; order Cupressales; family Cupressaceae; genus Cupressus; species Cupressus sempervirens. The sequence goes on along the minus strand of CM053784.1, from coordinate 250,581,862 downwards.
TATTCTATAAGTAGTCAAAACCATGACAGTTAGTTTAAAGGTTGGTGGAAAGCTGATCAGTCTTGGAACATTGAGAATACTCCATACAAGATCTAAGAAGGTGATACAATGCATAAAATGGTCAAATTAAGAGTTTGAATCAATAAATGATGGAATTTTCCTAGATATTACTATGTTATGTCAGTTTTAATAGTAAATTGTAATCCATATTCATAACTTAGACACTTATTTCTTAGAGATTCATTGGATCATATGTATTCTAGTCTTGGAAGCACTGGATTAGGTTAAGAATTGTTTACGATATCTAGTTTTGAACCAAAACCACTAAACCCTCAACTAGGGTAAATAAGGAGCATCTAAAATATGATCCCCTTTATATTTAACATGCAATAAACCTCCATATTAGGTAGGGATATGTATAGATATGTCGAGTACTTGTCTTGTGAGCTGCATGAAATCATGAAGAGACTCATACATGCATTGGACCAATATAAGGTTTGATAAAGTTGTCACAGTGGGGGTTTGACAGTATTAGTTTGCAATGAAGGCTTTGTCCATGGGATTGGATGATAGATCCCATCTTGGAGAATATGAAGAATGGAGAGAGGACAATCCTTGAAGTGTAGAAGATCTTGAAAAAGTCAGAAGCCCAAGGATAGGGATCATTGATAGGTCTTTGTTAAGGTATGTTAGGATTATCATATGGATAGTTGGATCACAAGAAATCATTAAACAATGATGTGGATCAAAGATTTTGATCTAGTTGTAAGGGTATTGAAGTGTGAAGTATAGTGGACCTAGGTTGTGCCTTGACCATTAATAGGTCATAAGGAGATGAGTGATTTTGGTTGGATGTAGGAGTTGATTCTTTTAGTGGAGTTTAAAGGATGTTGCTACAAAATAAATAAGGGAAAATATTGCTTCCTGATGAGTTGGGTTAGGGTCCCCTATTGCTCTTCATCACATTTTAAAAGTGATTAGTTTTAATCTATCTAGAGACAAAGTAGGTTGTTATTTTTTACATTTAAAACAATTTTATTATTGTTTAGTAATTAATTAATTATTCAAAATAATTCAAAAATTATTTTTTGATTTTATCTATATTACAAAATATTTAGTATTTTAGAAATGATATCTCTCATCTTACGTTTCAATTAATTTTCAAAGAAGACTATGTTTTGATTTTAAAATACTTAATAACTAAATCGTATCATACGTAAGAAAATAGAAAAATAAAAGTTGGCATTTGATTAGGATGATCAAAGATCAACAACTTAAGATCCATTTTAGGTCAAATTTGTGATGGTTACAAAATTTTGCAGTCATCATCCAAAAAAATTGACATGTGTCAATGTTGAGGGACCTATAACAACTGCCAACATATACTTATTATTGTCAATTCATTTGTTGGACTAGAACAAATCGATAATGTATGTTGTATTCTAGGAAGAGTGCGGTCATGGTACACATTTTTCCCAAATATTGTTTGGAAATGAAACATGTCATTTATAAATATTTAATTAGGCATAATTAACTCTATTTTAGGGAGAGGTTGTAAATAATTAAAGTCTTAAAAAATTCCAGAATAGCAACATGCGATGGAAAATAAACAATAAATATGAAATTGAGACTTTTAAGTATAGTAAAAATCTAAATTTGGCGAAACATTTAAGCATAATAAACATTTTATTTAGTGTAATACACTATTAAGCTCTATTTTGAGAAATGGTTGTAAATGATTAAAAATTCTTGAAGAACATTTTGAAAAAGTGACACGTGTCATGTGTAATGTGTCATTTGTCATTGAATTAAATATTTTTATGAGGGGTTTGAATCTAACTTTTTGTGTTCTAAGTTTCTAACATGTATTTGGAGATTCAAAAATAATTTCTAAAATTCTATGTTGAGGAATGCAATGGAGTAGTGAGTTTCTTTGCCTAGTCACAGTCTTCTCAAATTAAACTTCTGGGTAAAATCCAAAACACCAACTTCCTGCATTTTTAATTTTTCAATCTTTATGACTTAATGTTAAGGTTGTAGAACTAGAAGTAAGGTTTTACCATTCATCTTTGAAAGTTGAGGCTACAAAATTTTAGGGCTATAATTGTAAATACTAGTTGGCTAGCATTATTTTGAACTAGTAAATGTACTAGTGATGGGAAAAATAAAAATAATACGTATGAGTAAAATTAAAAGCTAAGAGAAAGAGAAAATAGGCTTAACCAAATTGGTTGAAATAGAAAGTTTTATTGATGAATACCATGGTATTTATGATTGATGAATACCATGGTATTTATGATCATGTTACCCATGGGAAAAAGGGAATCATTGAAATTAGATATACATTATCTAATAAGTGGAGAGATCCATAGAAGGAGGTAAAATATGTTATTTTTAACAAATCAATATATGCAATGACAAATAATTATGCACCATGGGTTGTTGGATTCACATGCATGGCAAAGGATTCCTTTGCCCTATAATTGTTATAGTTTTCACCCAAATTATGATGAAGATAGAAAATAAATTATGAATAAAAATGCTCAAGGAGAAATTATATCCATAATCAAGAGTGAATGGACCTAGGGTTCGAAGCATAAAATTAAAACATCCACAATGGCCTGGGAAAGCTAGCAAATGAGTATGATAAATTAGAAGGTAGTCATAAAGATTAATATATCAGAGGTCTGACACTAAAAGGTACTAAATTGGATCAAAATCATAGGCCTACTTATTATTGTGGCAATTTGAGGAATGGGTTCATGATACTATTGCATTGCTAGCATCTTGTCTAGGATTGGAAAATAATAGCAAAGTGTGCCAACATTTTTTAAATATTTTTTATTTCCATTGTGTAACAAAACTAGTGATATAGAATTTTATTGAGCACTTGTTTAAATACATGCAAGAATAACTGGTAATGATTAAAAGGGGTTCTTGTAAGACATTTAGATTCATAACCTAATTGTGTTATCTTCTTCTAAAAAAGAATCTTGTAATATTTGAGACCAATAAGCATTATATTCAGGTCTACAAGATTGATGAGAAAACTCAAAACAAAATAGAGTGTCCAATATATGAATGAACACCTAAGAAAAGGATGTGTGCTAGCAAAAAGAACTATAACCATTTTGTAGATTTCATTGACACCAATGTATCATAAAATTGCAAGGACTCCAATGCCTATATTTCATGTGTCTTGTACATATTTCATTCAACTTGGAAGTCAAATACAATCGCCTAACTAGTATTGCATGAAAGACTATTGTGTGCTAAAGTTTGATGGTTCAACAATTGAACCCTACAAACTTCCAATACACCTGACATAGAGGATATTTTCATTGGAATATGTATGGTAGATGGAGATCACAAATGTACTCCTTAGTTGTCAACAAAAAAAAATGATATATCCTTTCTTGTCTTTCTCATGTGTCGGGTTCATATTTGACATAAAAGGGTTCAACGTGGCACATGAATTTTGACAATTTTTTTCTTTAATGTCAATAATTAGTAGCAATGTGATCCCCTTAACATCATTCTAACAAGGCTTAGGGTGATTGAAATTCTGCAAGAAAATTTCATCATGAAAGTAAGTCATTTCTAGAAAATTCTAAAAACATGGTCTCATGGGACGAGGTAAAAAAATGAGATGGAGAAATACTTGAACGATGACAATAATATTTCAATACAAGAATTGTTGTCACAAATAATGACACTTCACTAACATACAACAACATGATAGCCTAGTACATCCTATAATTTCTACCAAAAAGGCACTCAACCATATTAAAAAAAGTTATTACAAAAGAATTAGTGGTCTATGAATTCAAAGATAAAAACTGGACTTTGAGAAAAATCCCTAATTTTTAGGAAATGAGGAAGGATCTTGGTGACCTAAAGAATTATGCAGATCTTTTTGAAATTGATGAGGAATGAGATATTAGAGATTTATGAAATGAGAGAATCTAGTAGAAGTGTAGTGCCTGCCCCTAGTTCGCATTTTTGCTATCATTGTCGAACTCTTTTAGGATAGTTTTATGTTGATGATTAGTAGTATTATTTTGAGAATTATTAGATATGGTTTCAGATTCAGCTTATTATATGATAAGATTACTTGGTACTTTATATTTCATGTATGCATGATGATTATTTAGTGACTTTAATTATTGATGATGATTAGTTAGATGATTTATTATCATATGTGTTTTCTTATGGATACTTACCCCATACTTGCATGTGTATGGTGTGCATGATTGTTTTCTTTTTGTATGGCATTTTTGATGTGGTTAAGGAAGGGAGTCATAGTCACCTGCTAGTTGGGATCTACATGATGCACTGCTTCTAGCCATTGCATGTTTAGCTTAGTATATATTGTGCTTGTACATGCGTGGATTTTATGTAGGTTGTAGGTACTAGGTATCGACTTCCTTGAATTGCTAGGATGAGCGTACCCTATCGCATTATCTCAATGGTAAGAGAGGGGAGATAAATTCTCAAGTCCAAATCCCAACCCTTTAGGCCATTTGTCCTGATTGAAAATCAAGACAAGTATCTGAGTTGAGTACCCTCTGAATGCGTTGGATGATGTAATTCATGATTATAACCATTTAATTTGATTTTGTATGTGTTTTGCTAAGATGGGTTTTCGTATTTTACTTTGTGAATCTTTGGTGTATTTTCTATTAATTAAGTCTAATTAAAAGATTTAATTAATGATTTAATTTAATGGAAAATTATTATGATATTTTAATATTTAATTTAATTTAATTAATTGGGAAATTAATTAAATAAAAATAATTAAATTTGAAGGTAAAAGTTATAAGTTTAAATTTGGAACATGATAATATTTATTTAATTTAATAATAATATATTTACTGTTCATTTTTAAATAAATGCTAAATAATAATATTATTTAAGTTAATAAATATTTTATTAATTAAGTTTCAAAAATAAATTTAAAAGTGGAAAAGGTATTAAAATTATTAAAAGATTCTAGATCGCATGATGCATGCATGTGATTAAAATATATTAAGATAAAACAGGTGGATTTAATAAAGTGAGTGCATGAGATTTAAAATTAATAAATTTAAAAAGGAGTCAAGTGAACATTAAATAAAAAAATTTAATTAAATAAAGTAATGTGCATTATTTTAATATTTATTCACATAGGAGTATGCGAACTCTTGTGAGTTGTCATGTTGACAACATAGGAGTTTGCACTCTAATTATGCATGTGTTGTCTACACTTAGGAGTTAGCACATTATTTGAGCACATGGTGTCTTCAACATTCTAGACACCTTATCATGTTTATCTTCTTATTGTGAAAGATATGTGCTTAGTTGTCATGCTTATCTCCTAGTTCTTTCTAGACACATTCTAGATGCATCTTAGAGGCCTTTATATACAGGCTCTCCTAGTGTGTATAGACATCCTCATATGCTTCTACAAGCACTCCTAGTCATTCGAGGGGGTTCGGTTCTTGGAGGAATTGCGAATGTTGGAGAAGGAAGGAATTTTCGGAAAGGAGAAGTTTCTAAGAGGAGGAGCTTCTCTACAATTTTGTGTGGTGTAGCGAATTAGCATCAATGTCTAGGAAGACACTTATGATTATTTCACATATTTTATTATGCTCTTTCTTTTCCTGTCTTCATCGTGTCTGTTATGTGTGTCTGAATAATTCTCTATGAATGAATCTTCAATTTTGTAATTTGGGCATGCATATTGTTTCATCCAGTTATGGGAATTAAAAATATTATTGCAATCTTCCCTTAGTAGAATCAAGATTTGGAAATTGATTCGGGTTTGGGTTTGAATTAAAATAGAATCTTATTATTATGCATTAGTTTTATATGATTTATTAACTAATCCAATTAAATTAAATTTAATTACGATTAGTTAATAGTAGAAGAAGTGTAATTAATTATTAGTCAATTTAAGTAAATGGATTTTTAAATGAGGGCAAATTAAAAGAGATATTAATAAGTGTTTAGTGGAATTAAATAATTGAATTATTAATGAGATTGATTTTACTTAAAATCAACGAAGATTATTTTAAATAAATGATTGTCCTTGAAGTGTTTTAAGGAAATTGTAAACTAATTATTTGAAAGTTGATAAGTATTATTTTGATGATTTGAATAATGGGAGATGCTATTGGAATTAAGGGAGTTTCATTTAATTATTAGTAACATTGATTTTAGTAAATAATGCAATAATTTTATTAAAAGTCAATGGGAATTAGTTTAATGATTTAACTAAGTAAATAATTATCTTTTGACTATTTTATAAAATTGTTTTAAAATAATGTAAGGATAATTCTATGCTTTATTCAAAGAAATAAATGGGTTGACTTGTAGAAGAATCTTATACTCTTGAAATATACTTGAAACAAAATCAGAAACCTCATATTTGGCTTAATCATGTGATTGCAAAAGCAAACCAAAACATGTGTTTGTATCTTGTTTCTCTATGCTATATGTGTTTTAGGGTTTGTCCTAGCTATGACCAGTCTTAGGTTGTTACTAGAGGCTCGGGGGTTATGTGAATGTGATGGCATGTTGATGTTATTTGATCTCGATCTTTCTAAACCCAACCATGGTAATGTGATGGTATGCTCTATGAGATGTTTGTATTTACAGATTTTTATTGCTTTCCAATCTTCTTGAATGAAGCTAAGGTGTATGTATTTGAGATATTTGACTTAACCATTTTTGAGTCATCGATCAGTTATACTTGGACTACTTTCTAGTCGCCTTGATGGGACTGAAGTCTTTGATTTGTTCTTGATGATGTCATGTCATGACATGTTTGACTTGACCATTTTGGAGTCATTGATCAATATTTTTTTGAGATACTTTTTGATTGCTCGTTGAGAACTGATAAACATTGTGATTTATTCTGGTTGCTTGTTGAGAACCGATGGATATTGTGATCTATCATTTGATTATTTTAAGTTGCTTGTGGAGAACTGATGTGACTATTTTGATTATATTTATGATGCTCTCCAGTCACTTGTATAGGGCTGAGGTGATTTTTTGATTTGTGAAATCATGAGCCTAGGGTAGGTTATCTACTTGTAGTGTTGGGAAATGGCTTGCAATGGGGGCCAGGGCCCTAAGTGGCTGCTAGGGTAACTCATTGTAAGTTATTTAATAAGTGAAAAAATTTACACTAAATGGGGATTAAAATGAACCTAATAAGATAATTGTATGTTCTCACCCATGCCTTGAGTGCTAGTACAGACTAGGATGGGAGTAGAGAGAACACTTGGTTGCGACCTTGCATTCTGTAGTATGCCTTGTTAGTACGAGAGGATACTAGTGGCTGCATAGGGATCACTAGGGGGCCGGGGTCTATTGAGAGACTACCAGGGTAACTCTAGCGTGATTCATGTGATGACACTTTCTCGCTTACATAGCAGGTTTCCTACATGTCTTTGTTGTGTCTCTAGGTATAGATGTCGACTTGTGTGTTGGAACCTTTGAGTTAGCATACTTTTAGGATTCTTGGACATAGAGAGTACTTTTTTTATGTGATTTTTTATCTTGTGTTATGTGATTTGATATCCTATTTGGGACTTGAGACTATCTCCTCAGCACGGTGGGAGTGGGCCATTTAGGTTCCACGCGATCAGGTGGTAGTGCTTTTTCACTCTTACCATTTGAGATCCATCCGTAGTCACCATGGCTGGAGCATTCTTTGTTAGCATTTATCTTCATTATATTCTTGGATCATTATGATGGACATGTATCCTTATATTGATGATTAGCATGTGATAAATGATCATTATCTACTGTAGAGTCATCTTATGCTTAATTTGCATGATTATATTTCTTTATGCATATGATGTAGCATGTTTTAGAAGTGACATCCCTATTACTATAGTACCGATGATCTCTTCAGTGACTTGGGATATTACATGCGGAGGGATGGCTAGGGCCCACAATGGTCTAATGATGCTATTAATGGTTGGGAGGAACCACACACTTAGTTCGTTGTGTTTTATGATAGATGGTTATCTTTTACGATGGTTGTTATATCCTTATTGATGGATGGATGTATCAAGTATGTTAATGGTTTCATTTTCTTTATTGCACTTGTATCATGGATTTGATGAGGATGCTGTATCTTTATTTTTACATATGTTTAATCTTTTTAGCTTTTCATACCCTGTGACATGTACAGTGGATGATTGAGTATTCTAAATTTAATTGCCAAGAGGCATTCAGAACAAATGTATATTATGGACTGTGGACCTTTAACTATTCTTTCATGTGGATATGGTAGTTGTTAGACTTAGTATTAATTAGAGTAAATGTGACTCAACATCTTGGGATCCTTAAGGAATGTAACCTATTATGTATTCTTATAGTTGATTGTATGTTATTGCTTCTGCTACTATGTGTTTGATATGAATAGTTTATCACACATGTTTTTGAAAAAAGATTTTTTTGGCAAACTTAGTAAAAAATTAGGTTAATTCTTTTGGATCCCTTGGCAGGGCGTTACAAGAAGCATATGATAATGATAGTAGCGATATTGAATCTTCTAATGCATTTTTAGTTCATATAATATACAATCATATTGTAGACTTTTTGTATGTATATAGTTAGGATTAGGATTTATCCAATTAGGAATATGGTACATATAAACTTAGGGTTACTATTAACTTAATATTAAGGGTTTATTGAGTTATGAATATTTAGGATTAGGTTTTATTAAATTATGAATATTTAGGATTAGGGTTTATTACATTATGGTTTTTGAATTATGAATATTAAGAATTAGGTTTTATTACATTATGGTTTTTAAATTATGAATATTTAGAATTAGAATACATTTTAATTATGGTGATTTAAATTATGAATTTATTTAGGATGTAGTGAAATAGGACAGCCTATTGAGGTTGTAGAAGGTTCATCCCAAGTTCAAACATGTATGTATGCACACATCTCTCACAAGTACAATCTCTCTCTAGATTTCTACATGTTTAGAGGAAAACTTTATATCTTTGATTTTTAATTTTAGAGACAAATCCCCTTACAAACTTGTCTGATTTTATTTATTTTATTGTGCACGTGCAGTAATAGATGATGAAAATATTAGACATGAGGAAATTGAAGATGAAGCAATGGATATCGAAGAAGGATCATTTGAAGGCTAGATGAAATTATATTTCATAGTTCATTTGTTATGTATATACACATATGTGGACCCTAAAGAGAAGTTGTATCTTAAGTCTTTATTTTAATTTTTCTTGTAGCCCAAGATCAAACAACAAATGAGAATGTTAATCTAGCTCAAATTTTGAAGAGAAAAATTAATCATAGAAACATAGATCATTTAATTGAAATGGATGTGGAAAAATTGAGAGAATATGCTATTCTAAAGAAATAATTGCGCAATTTGAAAATCTTGATACACTGGAGAAAACTCAACTATTATCAATTTTATTTCTTAAAGATGAATTAAAAGAGCCATTTAGACTATTGGGTATATATAAAAGTGTAAAAGAGAGGTAGACTTCTGAACTACAAAAATATATTGTTGAAAGTGTTAAGGAAGGGTTACATTCCATTGGGAAAAACTAGATATGCAGATAAGTCCATTGCACAAAGAGTGATACTAGCATCTGTTTTAAATAAGAAATTATGACAGAAAAGATAGATCTCTTCACTATCATCTCATATTGGGTATAGTTGAAAGACGATATTACATTATCTAAAAAGGAGAAACAATTTGGATGATATTACATTAGAAGGAAACTGGGTGCTAATGCATAGAGGTCCTCGATCTGATAGGATTGTGGAAACAGTTAAGAACTTTGTCATTCAATTTTGGATTTATAATACTCATCCTTCACCAATAGAAGAGATATCATCAAGAAGAGGATTGGTCCTAAGGAGTATCTTCAAAACACAAAACATTTTTTGGATGTCATGGAACATGAATTATATGTCTTATTTTGTAATTTTAATATTGACACAAAGATTGGACAAACAATGTTTGAAATATTGAGACCATATTTTGTGAAGATAAATAGATATTTTGAAACATGTTGTTGTTGATTTCATGTTGAATTTGATTTGTACTATTAAGGGTTCAGAAAGATGATAGAAGAAAGTGGTGGATCTCAAAATTCTTTTCATAAATGACTGAGCCAATTCATGACATCAATCTTATGTGACAAACCAAATGATCATGCAATAGGTGAAATAGATTACATAAGAGAAACTTGTGAAACATGTGGTAACCTGACCAAATTTCCTTTGAGATATGAAGATACTGATATGATGAGGATAGTAAAATGTAAGAGATATAAGTACATAAAGTCATAAAAAAAAGTTGGAAAAGAATCAACAAGGTTGGAATATGTAGAGGATGACATACCCGTTGGAGAATTTATGTCAATTTTTTGTAAATTGCTTCAACCATATATATGTCATGCTTTTTTTGCTAAGTGGCAAGTAGAATAGTTTCAAACACTAAGAGGAACTTTCCTACTTGGGACAATTTTATCTGTTGTTGACTTTGCAGAGAATTACTCGTTCATTCCTCAAAAACAACTTCAAGTGGAGTACTATTATACATAGTAGGTTACTATTATGGTTCAAGTGTCTTATCGACATGCACAAATTGATTTGGATGGTGTGGAAAGTACAGATGAAGTGCAAGTCATTAAAAAAGAGTATCACTTTTACATTAGTGATGACAAAGAACACAACACACATTTTCTGGAACATTGTTTTAAGACATTATTTGATTATTTGAAAAAAAAAGGCATAAAAATGAAAAAAAAAATTTGTATGGTCAAATGGATGTGAAACACAATTTAAATCAGCTATACCTTTTTATGGATTACATAAATATCATTGATACCTTAATATACCACAAATTTGGAGTTTTTTTGAGAGTGGACATGGAAAGGGTGAGCATGATGGTGCAGGAGCTTGTATCAAACATGCTTTAAGAAAGTATCAAATGTACTATAAAGGATATAACATTAATAATGCTCATGATGTGGTTGAGTGATGCAAAACACATTTTATGGTGCTAGGAAATACAAATAACATGTCATCACAAGTGGATCAAGTCATACCATTCAAAGTGTTTTGGGAGGTATTAGGTATAAATTGATTTGAATATTATAATTGAATCAATTTTATATTTAATAGGTTATGTGATAACTAAATTATGGTACACACATGTTTAAAACTCATTTTTTATATGTATGTATGGACTTCACATTCAAGTGTCAATAGAAGATCAATGCATGCATGCAAGAGGGTAGAGAAGACATGATCTTTGCATTCAGTTATAAGTACAAATAGTAATGTGTGGTCATTGTACACAAGAGAATACTCATGTTTTTGTCCTGATTGCATTGATGAAAACTATGATGGTTGTATTACTCAAGAATGTGGATATGTGGGTGAATGGACTTTGGTGCCACTAGATGTTATCAATACGAATCAGTTTGAGAATGAAAACTATGATGATATTCCATTGATTTCTAGTGATTATGACCATATTTCAGGATTGATTAGAGTTGGTATGTATGTATATACATACAAGCATATTTGATTCATAATTTTTGCTAATTTATTTAATATATATAATCATGTACATGACACATGGAATTTATATACATATACTTTGTGTAGGCAATGTTTTTGTAGTCATGGTAGAATATCAAAATGTAGGTGTTAGCTATTATTTATTGTGTTGTACCATACAAAGACAGAAGCTAACAAAGACTGAAATAAGTGACAGAATTATGTTTCCCACAAGTTAGTATATAGTTGAATCATGTACGTGTATGCACATCTATGTTTATTATGAATTCAAATTTATTGACTTATTTGATTGACCTATATGCAAGTTCTTGTTGTTTTACAGGGAACATATTTGAAGCAAACTAGAGCACTTAAGAATGAGATTCATTTCATTGATTATCAACCTAACAATAAGGTATATCAATATAGTAACCATGATATTTCCATTGGTCTAATTCTTCATCCAATCAAAGGACCTTGAATATGTAAATAGAGGCTCGATATTGATGATCACGGGAAAATATTAAATGTTATCCAACAATGAGCTGACCCAATTGATACGAGATATAGACAAATTGTAATCTGAAACAACTTGAACATTTTTATTTAACTCTTTCATTTAACTTGTGAAGTTTATATTGTGATTTTTGGAATTCCTTAGAATAACTGAGGGGGGAGGGGGTGAATCAATTATTGAAGGTCCAGATGTATAAACAAAACTTTTCTCAGTGTAGTGAACCCATAAAACATTTATCATCATGCATGCATCCATAAGATTATGCAATCACTTAAAACTTGTAGGTTACTATCAAATTAATTTGCAAAAATGTAAACATGAAACATAACATATTCAACAACACATTTGACACAATGATTTATCTGGAAACCGAATTTGGAAAAAACCACCAGTAACATGCTACTCTTTTTCACTCTTCTAAAGTGATGCCTTGTGAAAGGCCAACCCTGTTTAAGGTTACAATACACATTGTTAAATGTGACTCTATTAAAAGATTTCAATCACCCTGTTAGGAGTGAGCCTTGTTAGAGGACTTTAGACCATTCACTTGGAATGTCACCTGGTTAAAGGATTTATAAATGACTATTAGGTCAGGCTTAATCCAAAAGATTTACCCTAGATTGATACAATGATTAGAGAGTAATAGTAAGACTTGATTTGATAATAACTTACAACTCCATTTGCAGATTACAAATCTATGTTTTAGTCCTCCATCTTGCTTGGCTTTCACACATTTTAGTTGTAATAACTTGTTCACCCTTCAAGCATTCATACCCTTAAGCCTTCTTGCTTAACAGTCCAATGCAGACTCTTCACTTAGGTCACTTGATGAAGAAAAACCCCTTGACTCCTTTTCTTCCTTAGGTTCTCATACATGAAAACCCTTTCTTCTGACCAGCCATCCCTATAAATAGAGAATTAAGATATTTTGTCATTCATTCTCCATCATCCAATTTAGGGTGAGGACATATTAGGTAGGATTCAATGAATCTACCCCTAATTCCATATCACTTTTAGAAACTTCTCCTTCAATCCTCTTTGAATTCACCTCAAAATGGCTTACCATGAATTCTGTGCCACCAGCTCATCAATCTTATCTTCCACCTAGTCCACACAATCCAAGAAAACAAACTTGTCGACTTAGATCCATCAAATTGATGATCTTTCTAATAATGTTGGTACTTGACATTAACTTTCTTCTGATGCCTGACACATACTACGTTGCTCATCATCCACTAAAAAATCACTTGGCACAAACTAAAGTTTATTGGTGCTTCACATCAACTAAACTTTGCTTGGCATCAACTGTTTTTCTCAACATTCACTAAAATGAACTTTTACTTGGCTCCAACTAATTTTCTTCTTAACTTGCACTGACTTTACTCAACACCTACTATCCATTCAGTTAAGCTTTGCAAAAAACTTAGTTTAACTTGTTCTTCTGAACTTGCTTAGTGTAACCAACCTTTGAAACCTTAAGTAGATTATCAATGCACTATGATATCACTGTCTTAGATGATTTTTGTACTCCTTTGTATATCATAACTCAACCTTTCCTCTAGGTTCTTTTGTTACATCTTTTTGATAAAATCCTCTTCATCAATCAAACAAGTGATGGTACTTAAATCATATAAGCAGTTGTCTTACCAACAAAAAGTAGGTTTGACATTAGTGAAAAAACAATGATTGAAACACATTTATCATGCTTGTATCAATTTTTTTTGAACAATCTCCCTCTTTGGCATTGATGGAAAACCAAACTTATCAACCAAGCTGACTAGGTTAAAATAGTAAGACCAACAAAATACCAAAAAGAAAATAATTCCTTGTATTGAAATCTCTCCCCTCTATCAGCAACTTTCATTTTCTGAATAGGTTACAAAATTTTGTTCTATTTTGATCAACAAACAATCAGACAATAAATTCATCCTTATGAATCCCTCTAAATTACTTCTTATATCTCCCTTCTACAATTATCTCCCTCTTACTAGGTACATGTTATTAGAAGATACACTTTTTCACCGTCAACATTTCTCCCTCATACTGTGTGTTAGGATTTCTCCCTCTTTGTTCAACCTCCAATCTCTTGTATTTATCTTGATCATTAACTATCTCCCTTTCTTTTATTTCCCTTGATTAGTAACTATCTCTCTCTTTGACAACAATGCCAAAGACTTGTCATCTTAACATGTAGATATGAACTTCTTCAATTTCTTCTATATCACCTTGCTTGTGACTGATTTGTAGTTTGATCTCTTTGATTACTTTAGGTAGCTCCTAAAGTAAGATCCACTGCATCAATTTGTAACATATGGCAATTAGCCCTTCTTAATGTTAGAGATCTTGTTGTTTTCTAGGCTCAATTAAACAAGAATGACGAGATTGTGGATGAAGTTGTTTAGTTCTTCTCATCCCTCCTCTCCAAGGACCCTTCTCTCTCGACATCTAATCAAGCAGACATTTTTTCTGCTATTCCTTCCTTGTTGCAAGCACATCATAATTCGATGCTGAAAGGTATTCCCTCCCCAGAGGAAATCTTCCAGGCTCTCAAATCTCTTTTGGGGGACAAAGCTCCTAGCTCAGATGGTTTCTTGACCATCTTTTTCCAAGTCTATTAGGAGGTGGTCAATAGGGATGTGATTAAGCTTGTTGAAGAATTCTTTGAAGCCAGAAATCTTTTGAAAGAATTCAATGCCACGTTGCTGGTTCTCATTCCCAAGATTCCAGGAGCTAACTCAATGGACAAGTTCAGGCCTATTAGCCTTTGCAATTCTTTCTACAAAATCATATCTAAGGTCCTTACATCCAAGTTCCTCAACATTCTTCACTTGATCATTTCTCCTTACTAGACTGGCTTTGTCCTTGGGAGGAAAATTCTTGACTCCATTCTCACAGTCCACGAGATCATCCACTCTCTTGAGGCTAGTAAGAAGGAAGGTTTTTTGCTCAAACTGGATATGTCTAAAGCCTATGACAGGGTGGAATGGAATTTCCTTATTGCTATCCTTCATGCTTTCAAGTTTGATGCTCAGGTTTGTAAGCTCACCTCTCAACTTGTTACTTCTCCTTCTTTATCTATCTTGGTTAATGGCTCCCCCTCTCTTTTCTTCTTCCCTTCGAGAGGACTGAGGTAGGCTGATCCCTTATCCCCTGTCCTCTTTATCATCCTGGTTGAATGCTTGGGAAGACTAATCCAGAGGAAAATTTAGGAAAGGAGCTTACAAGGGCTCAAGCCCTGTTTGGCTCCCTATTCCTTCACTCATCAGCAATTTGTGGACAACACTATCTTGGGAGGAGAAGCCTCTATTAGAGAGGTCGGAGTTTTTAAGGGTCTCCTTAACACCTATATTAGGGGCTTAGGCTGAACTATCAATTGGGAGAAGAGCTCAGTTTACTTTATCAATACCCCTTTGGAGAGATAGAGGAAAATTGTTTGCATCCTAGGAAGTGGCATTGGGTCCTTGCCAGCTAGCTATCTTGGCCTGTCTCTGGGCACTAGACCCCTTGATTCATTTTGGAATAGCATCATTGATAGATTCAACAGGAAGCTCACTGGCTGGAAAGGGGCCACCCTAAGTTAGGTTGGCAAGTGTACTCTGGTTAAATCCATATTCTAGAACCTCCCTACCTACGCCTTAAGCCTCTTTGGTATCCTAGTCAAACATGTAGACAAAATGGAGAAGATTTAGAGGGACTTCCTCCGGTCTAGGTCTGAAGATCATAAGAGATACCACCTTGTTGCTTGGGACCTCGTCTACCTTCCAAAATGCCACGCGAGGCTAGGTATCAAAAAAATTAGACATCTCAATAATGCCCTTTTAGCTAAACTACTATGGCACATTTTTCAAAGCACAGGTGTTTGGAGGGATATCCTGTTTGAGAAATATCTGAGAAGACAATCCTTCACTTTCTCAATTTATGAGACCAAGATTCCCCAGGGGTCCTACATTTGGAATGGGATCTTGAAGGCCAAACCCCTGGCCAAATGGAAAGTAGGCAAAGGTGACAAAATTTTATTTTGGTAGGACAATTGGATGTGTTAGGGGCCACTAATCAACCACCTCAGCTACAGAAGATGGATAGAGCAATGCATAGAAAGGTTTGACACAAAAATTAGTGAGTACAGATCTAAGAATGGCTAGCACAACCTATTTGTGATATCCCTGGACCTTAACCCACTGATGGTTTTACTGAATGCCACCTTCATTAACAATGATAAGGACTCCATTATTTGGGGAGACACCTCGAAAAAACTTTATTCTCTTGCTTTTGGTTATTTCTCTTTATGGGATAGGATGGAGAAACCTATTTGGGCCAAAGCCTAGATTTTTGGTCTCACACCTAAAATAAACAGTTTCTTTTAGCTCCTCCTGCAAGACAAAATTATCAACTTGGATAATTTTTCCAAGAGAGGAAAAATTATCCCCAACAGATGTTGCCTCTGCAAGCATGAACTGGAAATGATCAATCATTTATTCATCCACTACCCCTACTCTTCCAAGGTGTGGATCTTCCTGACTAAGGATCTTGGATTAAGTTGGTGCCCCCTAGCCAGTATCCTAGATTTCTTCTACCAATGGAGAAGCCATCACTCTAGTTTGAACTCTCAGTTAATGAGCTCCTAGACTCTCCCACACTTCTATTGGGGAATCTGGAAAGAGCGCAACAACATAATATTTAGAGAAAGAGAGACTTTAGAGTTCATAATCGCTAAGAAAATCAAAGGTCTCATTCTGGAGAACTTTGCAATAATGAAAGGAGGAAATATCAAGGAAGGTGGAATTAGAAAAGCCAGTAAGAAAGATAGGGCCATGAGAAGACATGAAGCAAGATGGTCTTTTCCCCCTAAGGAATGGCACAAAGCCAACTTTGATGGGGCGGAAAAGGGGAACCTCAATCTAGCTAGAAGTGGAGGCATAATTAGAAATAGTTTGGGTGGAGGAATCATGGCCATTTCATTCCCTCTTGGTCACCAGAAAAACCACTTTGCAGAAGCTAGTGTGGCCAGACATATTCTTAAGCTGGCCTTGGCCTCTAGGATCAAGCACCTATGGCTTGAGGGTGACTCCCTAAACATCATCAATTGCATCAAAGGTCAATTTTTGCCTTCTTGGATGATTGCCAACATCATAGAGGACATCAAATATGACTTGGGAAAGTTCAAAAAGACTCACATCAGCCACACTTACCGAGAAGCCAACTCGGTTGCTGACTGGTTTGCCAATGATGATGTCACCAGAAACTCAGTGATGACATGGACAAACGAAGATGAAATCCCAGTTATAGTGATTGAGTTGATTCGGTAGGATAGAATCTAGGGTACAAATAAAATCCCATTTTAATAATGAGAGGATTTGCTAAATCGCATATTAGAGGGGGAGTTATTAGAAATCATGCGGAGCCCTTTTCAAGTCATAATTATGTGTACGGAAGTCATGCTTTGAGGGATGGCAAGAACAAAACCACTAAATATCATAAAAATATTTTCATTTTAAGTGCCCAAAGGAAAATTGAGCACTTTAAAATAGCTAGTGTATAGGTTTTGAAAAGCCAAAGGCAACCATGGTCGGAGAGAGGATCAAAAGAGAGCCCTTGGGGGAGTCAAAAAGCTGGAAGGAGAAGAAGAAGGTGTGGCACAAACTCAAAAAATGCGGCATCACCAGGTTCATGGAAAAGCTTCATGACTTTGAAGCTAGGGTGACCAAGATCATGGTGGAAACATGGAACAATGGGAGAGTCAAAATTGATGGTGTAACCCATCAAATTTTTCAGGGCTTGATCACAGAGGTGATGGACATTCCCCAGGAAGGCATGAATTTCTATAGGGACAAAAAGATGTTGGCCAATGCAGTTAGCATTTTTGTCAAGGACGAAATGGAGAAAGATAATCTTGTCAAGATTGAAACCTACTACGACATAGAATCCATCAAATTTTTTTGGAGGTATGTTCTCAGGATCCTCATTGAGTATATCACTCTCAACCCCAGATTTGATAGGATAAGAACACACCATTTTATTTTGCTAAACCACTTTAGGCATGGTGTTAAAATTTCTCTTCCCTTTTATCTTTACACTTCCATGTCCAAGAGTATTGAGGGTTTCAAGAAAAAACCTATTACCAACCCTGCCCTCCACGAATGCCTTCTTCTCCTGGTTTATGAGTTTTTGAAAACTCAAACTAGAGGGAAATCCCTTGGTGATCCAGGTTGTGCTTCAGAGGACACTACCAAATCTGATTCTAGGGATGTTTAGGTAGTGAAAATTGAGAATAAGGAAAATGCCACCAATGCCATATCTACCTGCAATACCTGCATTCCCAGTAGAAAGAGCCCTAGATGCCTCCCTCCCTCTCTCCCCAAGCTTGAGCCTCAAGAGGCCAATAGTGAGGAAGACAAGGAGACTAACATAGACTCTGAGGACGAGGATAAGGAGCTAGGGAAGGATAATTTGATAGAAGCAGAGAAGGGGAGAGAAAGTGACAAGGAGGAGGAGGCTCTTGATGCTCCCTAGGGAAACCGCAAGAAAAGAAAAGCTGACCAAGCCCTGCCCTAGGTAGACCTAAAAGCCCAAAGTGCTGAGACCCCTAGCCTTGTCCCACCCACATCACCACTTGAGGAGATGATTGAAATTATGGTGGAAAAAAGTGGGGAGGTGATTAGGAAGAACATTGAGGAGGGCTTGGAGGACTTTTAACTTGGATATTACAAGTTTGGGTATTGTTAGAGAGCCAATGAACATCCAGGTGCTAGAAGACCTTGACAAAAAAACCTACTATGATGAGCTAATTGACCCTACTTTGTTGGTCATTTCTAACAATGCACAAGAAATCGACCTCAACCTCTTGAACAACATGAAGAATAGCTTGATTGATAACTTCCATTCCATCAAATGATTGTTTCAAAAAATTGAGGCTCTAAAGGATAAGAAAATCAGGACAACAACTAGAACATCCGCAAGGACTAGGTGACCATAGGAAGGAAGAGAGAACAAGAAGGTAGTCGGAATATTTGCAATGGCTAGGATACTAGAGATGAACATGAGGACAGACTCTCCTTGGTTGAACAGAAAGTCTAGAGGTTTGATTCCATCCACAAAATCATGACAAAAAAAATCATGGACACTCTACACACCCCGAATGAGAACATTGTCAATTTGGGGGATTCTTTGATGAGAGCCAGCCTTGGTAGGGACATGATGCAAAAGACCAGGCTGGACTTTGGCCAAGAAGAGACTACTCGGATAGACTCTAGGGACCAGGTGAACCTGGTGGACTAGGTGGAAACCCAGAACAAGAACTAGGAAGGAACAAACAATCAGAAGGATAATGAAGTTGCATAAACTCTATAGGATTTAGATAAGAACAACCATTAGTTTGTTTCTCTTTTGTTTTTTCTCATATTTTTGTTGGGTGTTGGCTTTTTCCTCGTGGTCTTGGGCCTTTTGTTGGTTTTGGCTTTTCGTAGCAGTTTCATGTTAGCTGGACTTTTTAAATTTTTATCTTTATGTTGTAAAATTTTTGGGTTTTAGGATCCCTATAAAACCTATTTTAATTAATCAAAAACATATGCCAATTAGCTTGTTTGATGTAGGGCACACCTTTTGTTACTTAGATAGCCTTTAATAGGGGTATCACCCCTAGTTTACCTCTTAGATACTCATGAGAATCCTTAGGTAATGCTTTTGTGAAGATATCATCAATTTTCTCTTTTGTGTTAACATATTCCATCTTTACCTCTTTTCATGAACTAATTCTCTTAAGTAATGATACTTGATTGCAATGTGATTAGCCTTTGTGTGCATCACTAGATTCTTTGATATATTTATAGCAATTGCATTATCACAATAAAGTATCATTGGTTCTGTGGTCTCTTCCTTCATACCTTTGAGTAGCTATTTGATCCATACAATGTTTGTACAATTTACAACAATAGCAACATATTCAACATCAGTAGTAGATTGTGAAGTACAATTTTGTTTCTTGCTGGTCCATGTAACCAACCTCTTGCCTAAGAAAAATGTGTCTCCATTGATGCTCTTTCTGTCATCAATCTTTCTAGCCCAATCAACATAAATATAGGCTCTTAATTCAAATTTCTCATTTTTCTTATAGTATAAATCATATTCCTCTGGTCCTTTTAGATATCTCATTATTCTCTTTATAGCCATCAAATGATTCTCCCTGGGGTTATCTAAGAATCTTGCAACTATCCCTACAGATAATGCAATGTTAGGTTTTCTATGTACTACATATTTTAATTTACCAATCATAGACCTGTATAATGTTTAATTCACCTTAGCTAAATTATCATTCTTTGATAATTTAAGTCCTATCACCATAGGTGTACTTACTAGTTTGGAATCCTCTAATCCAAAAGTTTTTAGTATCTCCTTGACATACTTTGACTGAGTGATGTATATACCATATTTCATCTGATATACTTGCAAACCCACAAAGAATTTGATCTCCTCAAACATAGACATTTCAAATTCTTGCTTCATTTCATTTGCAAAAGCCTTACATAAAGCATCTTGACCTCCAAATATGATATCATCAACAAAAATTTCAAATAACAAAATACCTTTGCCTTTCTCTATCTTCATGTACAAATTGTTGTTATCATCAATCAATTGGAATCCAATCTTCACAAGATACTTATGAAGTCTCTCATAACATGCTCTTGGTGCTTGTTTCAAACCATATAGAGATTTTTGTAATCTACATACCATATTCTTATTGTTGACATCAACAAATCCTTCTGGTTATTCTATGTAAACTTCTTCCTCTAATATGCCATTCAGAAATGTAGATTTAACATCCATTTGATAAACTTTGAAACCTTTTTATGCAAAATAAGCAAGAAGAGTTCTTACATCTTTCAATCTAGCAATAGGAGAAAAAGTTTCTCCATAGTCAATTCCTTCTTCTTGTGCATAACCTTTGCAAACTAATCTTGCCTTGTGCCTTGCGACTTCACTATTTTCATCTAGCTTATTTCTGAATACCCACTTCGGTGTCAATCACATTTTTCTCTTCTAGTCTAGGAACTAAAGTCCATGTTTTATTTTTCTCAATTTGTTCAATCTCTTCTTCCATGGCTTTACTCTAGTCCACACCTTTTAAGGCATCTTTCACTATTTTAGGTTCTTTCATGCTCAAAAAAAATGTATCATTTCTCAATTTTTTCCTTGTCATTGGTCTAGCATCTTTATCTCCAATAATTTGTGCAGCAGGATGATGTCTCTTGACGTATTTGGACAATCTTGGTTCAGCTATTGTTTCTTCATTTGGTCTATTTACTTTATAATCACTATGTTCATCTCTATCAGGTAGTTCAACATCTCTCATGTACACTAATCTTAGAATCAAAATGTACCTCAACTTCATTCTATAACTCGACATCTTAATGTGGCTCAATTCCTAAATGAAACTCGACATTCATAGTATGTGACTTGGCAGTCATTGAAACTTGATGTTGGTTTGCAACATCTTCTTCAGCATGCATACCTTTATGAAATTATACAAATGGTTTGTATTCTTCTAGTTCTTTCATAGGTTCAACCTCATATACTTATGTATATTCATAAAATTTCACATTTGTTTCCACAACTTTGTTAGTGTTAGTATTTAAACACTTATAAGCTTTACCTCTTGTGGAATAACCTAGGAATATACCCTCTTCACTTTTTTCATCTAGTTTCCCATTCATGAACTCTTTGATAATAAAACATTTTCTTCGAAATACTTTAAAATATTTTACATTAGGTGAGTATCCATACCATAGTTCACAAGGTGTTGAATGAGTACCTTTCTTGACTTGTACACGGTTCAAGGTATAGACAACTTCACTTACAGCTTCTCTCTAGTAATTCAAAGCAACATTTTTCTCCATCATGAATGTCCTAGAAAAATCCATTATAGACCTATTCCTCCTTTCAGCAATTCCATTTTGTGGAGGGGTTCTAGGAGCAGATGTTTGTCTTTTGATACCTCTATCATTACAAAACATCTCAAACTCATTTGACATTAATTATCCTTTTAATGTGATCAAATTTCCACAATCCATTATAGTTATGTAAATAAGTTTTTGGATTAGATTGTGTGGAGATTTTTACCATCAATCTTTCGAATCACACTACGTGATTCATCATTAGGACATGAGAGAGCAAGAGATGTCAAATACAGTAAGTAGCAAATTTAGCAAAGACTCACCATATAAAGGAGAACAGGAAAAAGGAATGCACAAACCCTGAAGCTAAACCAAATAATAATAAATAAATAAAAATGTAAAAAATGTAAAAATAAAAGCAAAACAAGACAATAGGGGTGAATGACTAAAACAAAAGGACATCACACATGAATAAGGTAGACAAGAATAAAAATTAATTTAAAAAGAATTAAAAAGATGACCAAGAATATCAATAGCTACAAAAGTTTATATATACATATAATATATATTATATGTATATATATATACATATAATATATATTATATGTATATACATATATACATATAATATATATTATATGTATATACATATATACATATAATATATATTATATGTATATATATACATATAATATATATATATATATATATCTAAAAAAAGTCAAAGTGAGTGTCTTGACCTCGTCCTTTGATGATGTCATCAAAAAAAAGGTTGGTCCCTTCCAAGGAAGTCACTCCTTGTATCTATGGGGTCCCAAAAATCCACAAGAGGGGAATCCCGCTTAGACCTATAGTTGACACTATAGGCTCCCCTACCTACCCCTTGGCTGCTCATCTGGCCAAGTTAACCTCCCCGTTGGTAGGTAACTCGGACTCCTTTGTTAAAGACTCAACCCACTTCGTCCATTTCATTAAGGACACCCATCTAGATAACAATGATGTCCTGGTAAGCTTCGACGTGGTCTCACTCTTTACCAAGGTCCCTATTATCGATTCCATTGAGCTTGTTAAGTGCAAGACCAATGCAGAGATTGCTAGTTTGGTTGAGTTATGCCTCAGATCAACCTTTTTCTCCTTCCAAGGGATCATCTACGAGCAAGTTGATGGAGTGGCCATGGGCTCCCCTCTCTCCCCTATCATTGCCAACCTTTACATGGAGCATTTTGAAGAGGTGGCCTTGCATTCATTCCCTCTTCAGCCTAAGTGGTGGAAAAGATACGTTGATGACATTAATGTTTGCTGGCCTCATGGGTTGGACAAACTAGAAGAGTTCCACCAACACATCAACAACATAGCACCTTCTATTTCTTTCACCAAGGAGCTCAAGTCTGACAACCAATTATCGTTTCTTGTGTTTAGAAAGGCCACCCATACTGACCTGTACATTCACTCATCCTCCCACCATCATCCTAGACATAAATTAGGCATTCTTAAGACCCTAGCTTTGAGGGCCCATAGGATCTATGATGATGATCACTTAAACCTTGAGCTCAACCATCTCCGCCAGGTCTTTAGGCTTAATGGCTATTCTTCAATGCAAATTTCTAGAGCCCTCAAGAAAGCCAGGTCCCTCCACCTTGCCCCCTTGAATCCTTCCCCTTTTCTTCTCCCCCCTCATATCTTGCATGCCTCCCTCCCTTTTGTGGAAGGCATCTCCCAAAATATTTTCAAGATCCTATCTAAAATTGGTTTGCATGTTGCCTTTAGACCCCTCTCCAAGATCAGGAATCATGTCCCACCTATCAAAGATCCCAGAGATATGTATTCCAACTTAGGGGTCTACAAGGTGATATGCTCTTGTGGCACACCCTATATAGGGGAAACGGGTCGCTCCTTCCACACTCGTATCAAAGAGCATGTGGCGAACATCTGGCACGATAGGGTTTACAAATCAGCATTAGCCGAACACTCTCTGTCTACCAAACATCACATATGTTTGGAGAGTACAAAAATCATTTCCAATGAGGACAACTATTTCAAAAGAAAGCTTAAAGAAGCCATCGAAATCAACAGCCACCCCATCAACCTTAATCGAGATGATGGTTGGATCCTCAACCCCTCTTGGCTTCCCATGTTATTCTCTAGGGACAGACACCCTCACTGTGTGGGTTAGTTCCCCTTTCCCTCCTTCCCTCCTGCTTGGCTCCTCTCCCCCGCCTTGTTTCTTGTCCTCTTCCCTCTTTTTCTTTTGTCTTGGTTGCTCTCCCATACCTTGTTTCTGGTCTTCTCTCCCCTCCTCCTCTTGTCAGGTGTGTTGCACCCACCGCCTCACTCTTTCATTCTCTTCGTTGCTCTTTTGTCCTAGGTTCTCCTTTTAGTGTTCTTCCTTTCCTTCTTATGTCTTTTCATTTTTTTTCCTTTCTATATCTTTATTGTTTCTCTAGCATATTTTCAAGATTTATTTATTTTTGCTTGCTTCAATTTTTCATTCTTATTCGTGTAGATATTATTTATTTGTTTTTTAGATTAGTTGTTTAGTAGATAAGTATATATACATATCTTGTTAAAACATATGTCTATACCACATATATAGGTAATATAGACATATATTTGTTGTGTGTGTGTGTGTGTGTGTGTGTATATATATATATATATATATGCTTATTTATATGTGTTAGGTGTATTACATATATGAGTTTATTCCTCATACATTTCATTTTTTATTTTTTATTTTTTATTTTTTGTTATTTAGATAGGTAGATTTGTATTTATATTTATCAAGTTAGCATATAAGCCTATACTACATATATGTAATTAGTTCTTATTTATATATGCTCATTTATATATGTAATACGTGTATTACATATATACACTAAGTATATATTATAAATTATGATATTTGCTCATTTTTATGTTTTAGAGTTTTTAGGTGTATTACATAGTTGCTTGGATATATACATATACATATAATATATATTATATGTATATATAAACTTTTGTAGCTATTGATATTCTTGGTCATCTTTTTAATTCTTTTTTAATTAATTTTTATTCTTATCTACCTTATTCGTGTGTGATGTCCTTTTGTTTTAGTCATTCACCCCTATTGTCTTGTTTTGTTTTTATTTTTACATTTTTTACATTTTTATTTATTTATTATTATTTTGTTTAGCTTCAGGGTTTGTGCATTCCTTTTTCCTATTCTCCTTTATACGGTGAGTCTTTGCTAAATCTGCTACTTACTTTATTTGACATCTCTTGCTCTCTCATCCTGATGATGGATCACGTAGTGTGATTCGAAACGTTGATGGTAAAAATCTCCACACAATCTAATCCAAAAATTGATTTACATAACTAATAAATTATCCTCCTCTATGAGATCTTAAACATTTTAGACTTTTACCTATTTCCTTCTCAACTCTTGCTAAGTACCACTTAAACATTTGGAAAGCATCAAATCAGATTTATATTTCAGAAACATAACTATCATCATTCTAAAATAATCATCAACAAACAACATAATGTAATTATCTCCTTTGTAGCTTTGCACTTCAATTGGTCCACACAAGTCAGTATAAATAATCTCTAGTATTTCTTTACAGGTATGAGTTTTACTCTTAAAACTTGACTTTGTCATTTTTCCTAATGACATTGTTTGCACATTATATTATTAGGCTTCTTCAACTTAGGAAATACTCTAACTTTTCTCATGTTACTGATACTAACCAAGTTATCAAAA
Source organism: Cupressus sempervirens (assembly GCA_028749045.1). Classification (NCBI taxonomy): domain Eukaryota; kingdom Viridiplantae; phylum Streptophyta; class Pinopsida; order Cupressales; family Cupressaceae; genus Cupressus; species Cupressus sempervirens. The sequence continues at coordinate 250,556,163 of CM053784.1, read as the reverse complement.
TTAACATGACAACTTTTTTTGCCATAGCCACACATCATCAAATTTTACAACTAGACAAGTAGCATCCTCTATATCAAGGTAGATAGATTACTCCTAGTCTGATCATTCTTTCCAATCACTTTTCCATTAGTATCATATATCTTAGCAATCTTGCTTTCAAACTCAACCTTACATCCTGAACTATTCAATTGTGACACACTCAACAAATTATAGTTAAGTCCTTCAACATAGTATGCATTGTCACATAAAATCTTATCTGTGATTTTGATAGAACATTTTCCTTTTATCAAGAATGGTTCATCATTACCAAATCTTACACTATTTCTATCATAACAATTCAAGGTAATGAAGTTACTTTTATCTCCAATCTTGTGATGCAAACACCCACTGTCAATGATCCATCTGTCATTCTTATTCATACAAGACACTAGTGCAGTTGCCTTATCTTCATCAAATTTTTCCTTAATTAAAACATACACCACTTCATCATCATGTGCATGAGATATATCTCTCGTTTCCTCTTCAACAATGTAGCAAGACTTCTTGCCTTTGTCTTTGTAATCCTTGATGTCTTCATCTCTTCTACTTTTGTACTTGTCACCACCTCTGTAGTTCTTCTTCTCTGAACATCTAGCAACAATATGACCAACCTCATTGCAATTGAAACAAATGATAGGTAGCTTATCTTTAAACTTGACCTTACCTTCAAAATTTGCATGCTAGTAGTGCTTTAATTTGTTCTACATCCTCCTCATTTGTATCAGTGTCACTAGACACATATTTTATTTTCTTCTTCTTCTTCTTTTCATTAGGTTCCTTCAATGAAATCTTAGCTTTGAAAGCAAATTCAATATTTTCTAGTTTGTAATTATCAAAGTAAGAAAGCTCAAAAGCAATGAGCCTACCTACTAGACCCTCAAGAGATAGAGTATTCCCTGTTATACATCTTAGTTCTTGTATTGCAAAAACACTAATAGCATATATAGGCAACATTGTTCTTAAAACTTTTCTTAGTACAATATCATCATCTATTTTACCAGTAGCTCCTCTTATTGCATTAACAACATCTTTTATCCTTGAGCAATATTTTCACCTTCTTGCATTCTCATATCATCAAATTTAACTCTGAGACTTTCAACTTTGGCTCTTAGAACATTAGTGTCTCCTCCATAGACAATGGTTAAGGCATCCCACATTTTCTTTGCACTGTCAAAATTTTTAATATCATCAAATACAATGTAGCATAGGACAGAGGAAATCTCCAACATTGCCTAGTTGTGTTCTTTCTTCTTTTTCATATCCTCGGTAGATAGGGATCCAACATGATCAACATGCTCAATAGTGATGGTAGATTATGCATGATCTCCAAGTTCTCCAAGGTGTAGCTTCATCAAAAATTTTCATGCAAGAAATTTATCTCTATTAAGCTTGGGTACTTCTCTTTTTGACATCTTGATCTTTGTGCTTCCAATACCTTCAAACTAGTTCTCTTAAGCAGATGGCTCTGATACCAATTGTTGGAATTATTTAGAATAATTGAGAGTTGGGGTGAATCAGTTATTCAAGGTCTAGATGTATAAATAAAATTTTTCTTAACTTAGTGAACATGTTGTCACTTAGGTTTGCACCCTTGTCCAAAGCTTATGCATGAGGACAACCTAGTGAAACATGGAAACAACCTCCAAGCTATGGGACTTGAATTGTGAGGTTGAGTCTCTGGAGAAGGCCGACTTCCTCTTACTATCAAGATGCACCTAACTACTCTTGGAGAGGAAAAGGGAGAAGGAGAGCATGAAAGCAAATCTACCTAATCTAATCTAAAGAGGCGATGCACCAAAATAGAGTGTTCAGACCAATCTCTGCCCATATATGCACTATTGAACCAGAATGAAACTAAGGATATACACATTTAGACTTGTTTTAATCTAATAATCACATGCAGATCAGAAAACCAAGATGAATGACACAAGGAAGAGAGATTCACTTATATTATCATTCATAGGCCAAGGAGATACAGTCATGTAGATCATAGATCTCTAAAAAACACTAGTAAGAGGCAAAGAGTTCTTGCATTTCACACCAATGGCTGAAAGAGATAAGGCATAAATCATACAGTTTAGAGGTAAAGGGAATTTTACACTAGAATTGTAGAGCAACAACAAAGAACAATAGAGAATGATCGACTATACAAAATTCATAAAATTTAGCCTTTATAGTGCAAGCATAACTGAGATGTCCTCTCCTCACAATTACTTCACAACTACTGCATTAAGTCCTGCAAGGAACAATCATGGAGAAAATTTGGTCTAGGTATAGATCTAGATGCAATGATATCTGATCCTCTGTGTCAAATAATGCCTTGAGAAGATAGAAATGGTGCCATTAAGCCATTCTGACCAGGTAGATGGATTGGATCAGAGGTGGAGTGTTCTTCCTTATCTCGCATTCACTTCTAGTGGTTGGAATCGATCATGAAGATTAGATTTGCGTAAAACCTCAATTTCTTATCATTTTTGGTGCATGAATTAGTAGGGTCAGCAAGTCAGCTGAATCTCACAACAAAAATGCACCATGTGGACCAATAGTCTCTTTTTATCTTGCCACCTCATGGGAGTCCTATGCAGTTGACCATCTCTTTCATTACTAACCACGCCACCTTGCAACCCTGACCGCGATAGTCACATTAACTACAAGCACGTCAAACTATTAATGCCTTAACCAAACCCATTGGGACACGTGGCAAAAAGGTGCTATGTTGCTATGCATATTCTCTGAGCACTTTCCCATAGCGAGATATTGCCCATTGTCAATTTCCTTAGATCTGATGATCGTGAAGACTCGTCATAATACTGTGCTATCTCCTTAAACCTCTAGGCCCACAAAACACCTCAATACACCTGGCATCCAACTCAGCCTGAACTGGTACCATCCCTACAGTTTCATAACACTCAACCCCACCCTACTACGTGTCGCTGAGGTGCTATGTCGCTATGGTTAACATCCTCATAGCTCTCCATAGCAAGATAGCACCCACCGTTGATCTCCACAAGATCAACGATCATGGAAGATCTGTGCTTGCCTTCATAAAGTTTTTGATCCATGAATCCACTTGGCAACCACCTAACACAACCTGGCATCTTTATCTTGGAAAGACCTGGCCCCACTGATCCATGTGGCGAAAGGGTGCTATGTCGCTATGGATAACATCCTCGCAGCTTTCAATAGAGAGATAGTGCCTACTGTGGATTTTCTTTAGATCTGACGGCAAAAAAGAAATTTGTACAATTGCACACTGAGTTGGCTGAATGGACCAATGAAAAACCACCATGGTACTATGACCCACCTGACAACATGCCATTGAGGATGAGCCGTAATATCACTTTGGAGAAGGGCGAGCCCATTATGTCATCTATGCCACGCATTATCGATGCGCTATGTTTCTATGGGTAATTTCCTCACAACTTCCCATAGAGAGATAGTGTCCACCCTTGATTTCCTTAGACCTGATGGTGAGCAAGATGGATCTGATCTATCAGTGTACCAACCAATGAGAATTGGCCATGTGCCAACCTGTCTGAAAATTCCTCATAGGGCCCACATTCTACACATTCATACCTCAGCCAATGACAAAATTGACCACTGCCAACGTGTCTGAGAAATCCTTGCTGATATCTAACAGGGCATACTTGGGATCCACCCGCCTTCTGACGTCACCACAGTAACACTTTCTGTTTGGGTGCTATGTCACTAACGGTGAGGAACATGAATTTTTTGATAGTGACATAGTGCCCACCATGGATCTGACCTATCTTGGTGTTGGAGAAACAACAGGGAATAGGAGGATCCACCAAACACGTGACCAAAAGGCGCTATGTCACTAACACAAAACAACGTGCAACTTTCCATAGCGACATAGTGCCAACCTTTGATCTAGATTGATCCAACGATGAGGAACTTGTGGGCCCACGAAAACAAATCATAAGGTCTGATGATTTATTTTTTTCAATATTCTTGGGGATGTTTAAAATAATATTAAACTAGGAAGTGACCGTTGGGCAGGCAGTATTTAAAATTCAAATATTTGGCGGGGAGGCACAATATGTAATAGAACCCATAAAATATTTATCATCATGCATGCATCCATAAGATTATGCAATCACTTAAAACTTGTAGGTTACTATCAAATGAATTTGTAGAAATATAAACATGAAACATAAAAGATTCAACAACACATTTGACACAATGATTTATGTAGAAATACAATTTGAGAAAAACCACTAGTAACATGCTACTCTTTTTCACTCTTTTGAAGTGGTGCCCTATGAAAGGCAAACCCTATTTAAGGTTACAATACACATTTTTAAATGTGACCCTATTAAAGGATTTCAATCACCCTATTAGGAGTGAGCCTTGTTAGAGGATTTTAGACCATTCACTTAGAATGTCACCCGGTTAAAGGATTTAAAAATGACTATTAGGTCAACCTTAATCCAAAGGATTTACCCTAGACTAATACAATTATTAGAGAGTAACAGTAAGGCTTGATCTGATAACAAATTACAACTCCATTTGTAGATTATAGATCTTTGTATTAGTCCTCCATTCTGCTTGGCTTTTACACATTTTATTTCTGATACCTTTACCACCCTTCAGGAATTCATACCCTTAACCCTTCTTTCTTAACATGCAAATGCAAACTCTTCACTTAGGTCACTTGATGAAGCAATAACCCTTGACTCCTTGTCTTCCTTAGGTTCTCACACATGATGACCCTTGCTTTTGACCAACCATCCCTATAAATAGAGAATTAAGATCTTTTGTCCTTCATTCTCCATCATCCAATTTAGGGTTAGGATTGATCAGGTAGGATTCAATGAATCTACTCATAATTCCATATTACTTCTAGAAACTTCTTCTTCAATCTTCTTTGAATTCACCTCAAAAGGGTTTACCATGAATTATGTGCCAATAGCTCATCAATCTTATCTTCCACCTAGTTCACACAATCTAAGAAAACAAACTTGCTAGCTTAGATCCATCAAATTCATGATCTTTCTAATAATGTTGGCACTCAACATTAACTTACTTCTAATGCTCGACACATACTGTGTTACTCAACATAGACTAAAAAAACACTTGACACGAATTAAAGTTTACTGGTGCTCAACAACAACTAAACTTTACTCGACATCCACTATTTTGTTTGGCATTCACTAAAATGAACTTTTACTTAGCTCCAACTGATTTTCTACTTGTCTTGCACTGACTTTGCTCAGCACTTACTATCCATTCAATCAAGATTTTCAAACAAACTTAGTTTAACTTCTTCTTCTAAACTTTCTTAGTGTAACTAACCTTTGCAATCTTAAGTAGATTATCAATGCACTATGATATCATTGTCTTAGCTGATTCTTGTACTCCTTTGTATATCATAACTCAACCTTTCCTCTAAGTGCTTTTGTTACATCTTTTTGATCAAATCCTCTGCATCAATCAAACAAGTGATAGTACTTAAATCATATAAGTAGTTGTCTTACCAATAAAAAATAGGTTTGACATCAGTGACAAAACAATTATTGAAACACATTTATCATGCTTGTATCAATCTATTTTCAATAGTGATTTGTAACTAATTATAGAAATTAGGAACTTGTATGAAACTAATTAGGACATGTACCTTGAGGGGAAGAAAGTTGAACACTTATCTTAAGGGGATGAAATTAGGACTTGTGTCTTAAGGGGATGAAATTAGTACTTATTACTAATTATATATTACTTTTTCTCTTTCATTTAACTTGTGAAGTTCAATTTGTGATTTATAAATAATTATAGAAATTAGGAACTTGTATGAAACTAATTAGGACATGTGCCTTGAGGGGAAGAAATTTGAACACTTGTCTTAAGGGGATGAAATTAGGACTTGTAATCAATTATATATTAATTTTACTCTTTCATTTAACTTGTGAAGTTTAAATTATTTTAGATTAAGGTAAAAACAAGTTTTGAAGGGACCCGAATCCTTTACAAAAAAAAAGATAAACATCAAAGCACCACCAGGTTTTACAAGGACATGAAACCTAAAGTTTTAAACATTGAAACTGGGTTTTACAGGGACTTGAAACCAAAATTTTAAACCATAAAAAGCAACCAGGTTTTACAAGGACCTGGAACCTAGAGTTTAAACAAGATAGAAAGAAAAAAGTAAAAAACTAGAAAAACCGCCCAGACCAACAACCAACACACCTGCTTCACAACCAACACCTACAACAACTCTTTGATAATGTTTGCCACATCTTTACCTACTTCTGCAATACTCTAGATTATGTTAGCTAGAGTAAGAACATGAGCCTCAAGAGCCTCAAAAACCTTTTCCCTCATGCTCTACCTCATTCTCTTGCTAGGTCCTCCTGGACTCCCCATCCCTGCATTACTGGAAGACATTATCTCCTCATTACTCTTCATACCCAAACTAGCCGTTGTAGCACACAAACTAGAAATGACCTATTCCATTTTTTGACCACTTTCCTTAATTAAGTGGCAAAGCTCCTACTCATATTCTTTACGATTTTTAGGGATGTTACAAATTTTCACTTCCATTTGAGCTCTCTTAGTGCATTCAAAGTCCAACTCTTTCTGCACAACCCCCATTTTCTTCTTGAGAACCATAATTTCATTATACAACCAAGAATCACCTTGAAGGAAAGTCTCTGCTTTAAGATTAGCAACGTGAAGAAAAGAAAGTTTTGCATCCTAAGAGTCATCCCTCCTATCTCTCATGGCCCTAGGCTTAGAATCAATTGCAATAGTCACAATATTGATCTGGGTATTAGTATTGATCTGAGTGAAGTTTAAATTGTTATTTGTAACTAATTATAGAAATTAGGAACTTGTATGCAACTAATTAGGACATGTACCTTGAGGGAAGAAATTCAAACACTTTTCTTAAGGGGATGAAACTATGACTTGTGTCTTAAGGGGATGGAATTAGGACTTGTAGCTAAATATATATTACTTTTACTCTTTCATTTAACTTGTGAAGTTTAAATTGTGATTTGTAACTAATTATAGAAATTAGGAACTTGTATGCAACTAATTAGGACATGTGCCTTGAGGGGAATAAATTCGAACACTTGTCTTAAAAGGGGATGAAATTAGGACTAGACTTTAATCATATCTAAATATCACTTGTATTATTAGGAATTAGGAATTATGTAAAGTTAATTACCTAACCCTAACCCTAACCAATTTCATATACATCAATTTCATAAACCAACATAAGGTAACATAATCTAACATGTAAAAGAACATGTAATCTAACATAATCCAATATAATCCAACATATTCTAACATAATCCAGCATAATCTAACATTTAATCTAACATAATTTCCAACATAATATAACATTATACAACATAATCTAACATGTAAAAGAACATAGTCTAACATAATTTAACATAATCCAACATAATAGAACATAATCTAAAATGTAAAAGAAATGTTTAGAGAATGTATATATGTATGTCAATCATCAAACATATATAATCTGGATGAAAGTTGAGATCAAATAAAAAATAACAAAAACATGTATAATCTGGATGAAAGTCTAGATCAAATAACAAATAAGAAAAACATGTACAATCTGGATGAAATTCTAGATCAAATAATCTCTCTGGATGAGAGTCTAATATAAAAATGGTTAGGTGTAGGACTATCATCATGACATCTCCTCATAGTGTGATTTGAAGACTAACTATCAGGATGCTCACTAGGATGTGTTGACCCCTATATATATATATATATATATATATATATATATATATATATATATCAAGAGAAAGTGAAATTAATGTACATAATTTCATATTTAATTAAATATCTTTTAAATTTACAAATTGCATGCAATTTATATATTACATTTAATACTCACATTTATCTAATTCAAAAAAAAAAAAAAAAAACCTATCCACTACTGATATCATCGAATGAGTCTTGACGACATACACGATCTAGCATCAAAAATGGAGTAAAAAGAGGCATTTCCCCCTACAATACATACATACATGTGTGCAAAATATTAAATTAAACCATGCATTTAATTACAAAGGAACAATATGTATATGTCCATAAATTATTAGTTGAATAGACAATTGAAATTTTAACATGAATGTATAAAAACTATAGATTTACCTATGTAGATGCTGACATCTGATAATACTCAAACTACCTAGCATCGATCATGTCCACTAATAAATCTAGATTTTTTTGGGCCTCATCTAGCTCCATCTTTACATATACACTAGCATGATGGTGGCTGGCACACATCCTAATAATGATGAGACAAGTGGATTGACTAGATGAGATGTCATAGAAGCAGATTCATCACGTGTCAACAAGTTCATCCATCCTGTGGTCGACAAGATGAAGTCAACACCATCAAGGCCTTCTGACTATGCCCTAAACTAGTTGAAGGGTCTGTACTAGTATGTATATGTCTCTCTACAGTAGAAGAGTGGTCAATAGGTGGATCATGATGTGTACTACCATCATGACCACTACTTGATTGATGAGAGGAATGTGGCTGAGGGTGTGTCCCAATACCACCATGGACACGATGTTGAACATCTAATATGGATATGCCAAGATGCTTTGATATGAACCTATATGAATATAATAGATCCTTAGCAAGACTACTCATAGTATCTTGTGCAACCACTCCAATGAGACCCTCTAATCTAGTTAGTGAAGGGATGCCTACTACAATGTACAACTCTCGTGAAGATGAAGCACCAAATGATGATCTAGAACATTGATGAGACATCAAAGACTGGCCAACTTTGTCACTTGAAATAGATTTGACAGCTACGAAAATCTCTCCAACTCCCTAAATCACCCCCTACAATTGTGTGCTATGCATGGCCTCATTAGCTAATGGACCTAATATAGGGGAAATAGTAGGTGCCCTCTCTCTGACAATCAACCTATGTGTTAGTGATGGACAACATGATTGCCTATCAACTAGTCTACCATGCCCCTATCCTAAATGTGATGGTAAATCAATGTAGTTCACCACCCTACCTAAGAGAACCTCAACATAAAGGTGTCATGCAAAATAGAGTGGAATTTGGTCATTATTTAGATAATGACCATGAGCAGTAAGGAAGCATGGGTATATAAGTACAACCATTTACGGATATATACATTTAAGGGGAGAATACCCCTTCACATACTTTAGTGGAAGATAATGATGAAAACATTCCAACTTTAGTGTCTCTTTAGGCACTAAGATCTGTACCTATTACAATGAAAGATCTGAAGAGACCTCTTGTCTCTTACTGTCAAGGACAATCTGTATAGTAATTGTAGAATATGGAGCAACACCATGAATCTCATCTCTAATATATGTGAGGCTCTGTAAGATGCTTTGACATGTACTACTATATACATTAGAGCATGTGACACTAGCCAAGGATTCATGAAGTCTATGAATCTCTTGGTTAGTGTGATCATAGAGCATTTTAGGTGGGATAGGCTATTGATCTATGAGAATAGCGTGCATTATTGTGGAGGGGGGAGACAGGCTACTGCTTGAGGGGGATAGGAGTAGGAGGTTTTTGCTTGAAGGGGATAGGAGGATGTTGCTTGAGGGGGATAGGAAGATGTTGCTCGAGGGGGATAGGAGTAGGAGGTTGTTGCTCATAGGGGATATGAGGTTGTTGATCTTCCTTGTGAAGGTTAGTGTATGTAGTATACGTGCATGTATATAATGTGCAAACCTAAGATTTAAATTTAAATATGACATTTTTAATAAACTATAAATTTATCAAGTAAAATGACATTTAAGAAACTAGAACCTTGTAAACATGAAATTAAATTATATAATATGTGTAAACATGAAACAAACATAACATATATAGTACACTACATGTGTGTTGTGTACATCCTAAATTAAAATATGACATTTAATAAACATGAAATTTATTGTACTTGATGACATTTAAGAAACTAGAATTTTGTAAGCACATGAAATCAAATAATATGTGTTTAAACATGAAATGAACATAACATTTACATGTGTATATTGCATTATGAGCGATAAATTCATAAAATGTTTCAATTAAATCTAGATAGAGTAGATCACATGGGTAGACTACCTGACACATAACTAGGTTAATTATAGAACTAGATTCACTATATAATTTAATAGGCTTATTGTCACGATCATGGCTAAGGTTACTAGGTAAATAAGTAGGACTATGGTAAAGAGTTAGAGTTAGTGTTAGGTTTAGAGTTAATTTTAGGGTTCTAGGCTTAAAGTTAAAATATTAAAGGGTTAGGTTAAGACTTATTATTAGGGTTGTAGTTAGGTTTAGAGTTATAAAATTAGTAGTACATATTTTTTTTGTTGCACGTGCCTCATAGTGCATAAATTAATTTGATTAGGGTTGGCATTCAAGGTTAATGTTATATCATGATTATGGTTCTAGGGTTAATTTTAGGGTTATCTAGTTTAGTATTAAGATTAAGTTTAGGATCATTATTAGGGTTCAATCATGGTAAATTTTCATTAAGTTAGGGTTAGGAAAATATTTAGGGCTAGGGTTAAAGGAGTGCGTGTTTAGAATAATGTTCTATGTTGAGTAAGAAATTATGGTAAGAGTTAGGGTTAGTGTTATAATTGTGTTTAATATCAGTGTGAGATTTGTGTTAGCATTAGAAACTTAGAATTATGAACAAGTTTAGGATTTAGTGTTAAATGTTGAGTAAGTTAATATAATTAGCCTGTTAGGGTTTAGTATTACTTAGGATTAAGGTTTATGTTATGGTTATAGTTACATGGTTAGGCTTAGAGTTAGGCTTGTGGTTAGGATTTAGAGCTATATCTTTGGAATCATGATCAATACATTAATATAATATAGTATCTACTACTAGTGGCATTTTAAATGATATTAATATGATATAACATTAAAATGATATTTCTGACATTTGACCCAAGCAAGGAAATGATGGAATTCATGGTTGTTATGCTTCCACCTAAAGATAATAATCCACCATAGAGTCATATTGATTCCTTTGAGTTTCTTGTTAGAAAAGTAAAAATGGATTTTTCCAGAGTTAAAAATGTGGATAGAATCAATGTGACAGAAAAAACCAACAAAGTGATCTACACATCATTGTTTAAGACATAAAGAGAGAACAGAGAGATAGAGAAGCTAGTTGAAAACTTATAGGTACACCTACATGTTAAAAAAGTCAGATTGATTCCTTTGAATTTCTTGTTACCAAAGTAAAAAGGGACTTTCCAGAGATAAAAATGTGGATAGAATCAATGTGACAAAAAATACCAACCAAGTGATCTACACATCATTTTTTAAGATATAAAGAGAGACTAGAGAGCTAGAGAAGCTAGTTGAAAAGTTACAAGTAGACCCACATGGTAAAAATTGAAGTCCACTGCCACAACTAGGGGGTGGGGGGGATGCGAATCAATTATCTTCTAATTAAAACTTAAATCAATCTTATCAAACCCAATTCCAAAAAAAAAAATGAAACAACCATAAGATAAGAAATATGCACAAAATAACACAAGATTTGTTAACTAGGGAAAACATTGGTGGGAATGATGTTCGTGAGATGATGTACTAATACAAAAGTTCCTTGCATAAGGATGTAACCTTGTTAGGAGCCAATTACATACAATTACATACAATTGCACTACTACATTTAACATCATCTTTTGACCAAAAATTTTGACCATCAACTAAATAAATTTAGGGTGGTCGAAATGTAAAGGCAAAAATTTCATTTTTTTACATATAAGACCCGTGTTGGTCAAAATTTTGACCAACACAAGGCTTATACATCGGCAAAGTTCAAAAAGCATTTGCCCAATTACGTTTTTCGTGCTCGATTTCATTTGACATTTTTGGAGCATTTTCGCATGGTTATCTCTACATTTTCACATGGTTATCTCTGAGCCCAATTTCGTTTCAAGTTTTCTCCACCCACTTGATTAATGACGCCTACTAGCCCTGGGAATAATATGAAAGGGGGCCCTGCATTTGCATCAATATAAGGGGGGCAGAATAGTAGTTTGAAACTCTCGATATTGTCTTTCTTTCATTCTTCCTGATGTGGTCGACTTCAAAAGCTATTCCATTCACGACCTCCAATCACACTTGCATCTCCGGTGGTCAAGGAGAGGGATTTCTCTTCGAGCATATTTCCATAGGTACATGTGTATTTTTGTTGTAGGTTTTTATGATAATATTGAAGATGGAAGTGAATACTATTACTATCATTATTATTTTTTATGCCAAAGTTCAGCCATTGTTGTGTAATATAAATGGGAGAGTCTCTGCTCAAGTGTTTTTTCTCAGTGATGTTTTGACGATAACTGTTAAAAAGAGTCTAGTTGCAAAAAGAATGTAGTGTACTTGTTGTTTCATTTTATTGAAAGTGTGTAGATGCAGATTTATCATTTGGAATGTTGGTCTATTGTAACAACTATTATACTTTTTGTTATAGTAATGAAAGAAAAGAAAGGAAATGTATATGCAAAAGCTGTAGTTGTAAAAGCTTAGAAGAAATAATAATGACAAATTTTCTGTTTTATAAATATAGTTGTGTTGGTATCATATTTTTCTTGTATTTTTGTTTTAATAATACATAATTATATTGTATCATTTAGACAACAATTTCATATTCAAAAAAAGAACAAAAAGAAAAAAAATTGAGCGTGTTTCTCTCTTCAACTCTAGAACATTCAACTTAAACATCAACACATAAAAATAATAATTTGAAATCTATTGTGTTTAGTGCTTGGAGTTGTACCCTCAATACCTAGGCCATGTGGGCTATAAAACATGATATTCATGTGATTCTATGTTAGATGATAATGATGATAATGAATAATCACCATCTACTACTAGCTCATGTAGTGATAAAAGGTCTTCAATGCACCTCTAACTACAAGTATGCCATGGAAAACTTGTGATGGAGATGACTCCTCAAACTAATAGACTATCATGGAATTTTTTTGATGAAGATGACACCTAAAAATACTAGACTATCTTCAAAAACTTATGATGAAGATGGCACCTAAATTTACTAGACTATAATTGAATTGATGTACTTTGGATCCTTCACTAAAAGTCTCTGTCATTTTGTTAGAAGATGATTTATCTTCTAGTTCAACCAAAAGAATCTCTCTCCTATATTTCAACATTACATTTAATTGTTGCATTTCAATTAGGTCTTCCTACAAGGGTTTCCATTTGGATGAATAACAAACTTGTTGGTGTTTTAAAACTACTAAGCAACAAAATGCTTAATACCAAGATGACAATACTCACATAGTCTAAATACTAGCCAATTCTTATTATCAATTGTATGTGCACACCATTTGGGCCAAACTTCTACAAAACCAAGGGTGGTTTTCTACTCTTTTGGCTCTACAAAACTAGGGTGGGTATACCCAGGGATGATAAAAGACTGGGAAAACTGTATGAGAATTATCTTAGTTTCATTCTGATTCTTATCTCAAATTCTCCAATACATGTACAATTCTTGATACTTTAATAAACACATCCCATATAACAGATATGGCCAAAAATCTTCTATAGGTCTGTAGATGTTCTCAGCAATAATGGCTAACTAAAGCTAAAACATTCCATGCAAACAAGTAGAGGCCAACTTTGAAGATCTACAGGAAATAAAAGTAAAGTTGATTATAATTCTGCATTTTGACAATCATGTGTGACACATTTCTCTTTCAGCTAGATTAAATTTGATCAGTGCCTAATCCATTGGGGTTCAAATTCTACTACAAATCTCTAGATCTAATTTGTTGCCTTACAACAAATTTTATCAACAATTCTTATCAGAAATCGTCATTCAAAATCCTTTCGACTACTGCAGCAACCTTATCAAATTCATCAAAGCTTTTACTTAATCCATTGAATTAACAACCATGATAAATAGATATATAACCTAATTGAATTGCATTCAATTGCACAAGCCTTTACTTATACAACATCAAGATAACCAAGTAATCAAAAGGAGACAAAGTTTAGAAAGAACTGATATGGGGACAGTTCATAATTTGTATTCATTTTCCTTGAAAATTGTATACAATTTACAATAGACTCATAATGACCTTCAGAAAGAAACACAGATCATTCTATATTCATGTATTCTCAAGATCTGACAGAGAAAATACATCACAAATTTTTGCTCAAAAATGGTGGACCAAAAATAGACTAAGTGTATCACTTAGCAAATAGAATTCAGACCTTTTCTCTTGCTCTAGAATTTCACTTATATAGTGTGAAATGCAACAAGCTTCAGGGTAAGAGAAACTGACAAGTGTCTTTTACAAGGAATATCTACATACACCTATCACAAAATGATAAAACTATGGGTAACAGAAGATATCAAAATCAAATCATTCCTTTTGGTGGGTCAGCTTTTGTTACATGTTCTAATGTTGCTGAGTTGGCTATTGATCTAATTTATCTTCATATGTAACTGCTAAATTAGCCAACGATGAAGCTTGTTCTGACGAGGGCACATTAACCTATACCTACAGGCTTCCACCACCTTCACTCTGCATGGTAAGGATAACTTCTACCTTTTCCTTTTCTTTAATTGTATTGGCATCTTGTGGTCCCGGTTCTGCAATTGAAAGTGACAAGTTTTTCTTGTCTTCTTCTTCTGATTGGGTTTGAGTAGTGATGGTATCAATGATTTGGACTTCCTCACCCTGCACCTCATCACTGTTAGTTTCATCTACATCAAATTGTTCACTAGAAGCCATTTCTACCATCCACTTGTCAAATAATGTGTCATCTGGCCAATTGAATTTCAAAATATCCTTTTGTTTCTTTATTATATAATCAGCCTCATTATCAATATCAACAAATTCTTGTTTTAAAGAATCAAAGAATATTTTGGCTTTCACCATTTCTTCTGTTGTGGTGGCCCACCGTGCATGCCCTGTTTCATTTATGACTTGATGCATTCTTAAACAGAATAAATCATCAAGTTCCTTTGCCCATTCCTCTTTACTTTTCAAACTATTTTTCTTATCTAGGGCATATGAGGAAATAAATTGAATTTTTGGCTCTTAGATTTGTCTAAGTAGCCTATTATTATCTTCTGTAAATGTATCCTTTTGCTATCAAAATCAGCAAGATCAGAAATAATGTCAAAGGTTTTATCAATCTGATCACGAGAATTATTTATAACAGATAGACACAATAAGGTTAATGCTTTCTCCCTTCTCACCCATTTGTTCACAATAGGCTTTAGAGCCTCATCATTTGCTTTTAACTCCTCCCAGATGTTAATCACCTTGGCCAATTGATCATGGATTAGTGACCATTCAACCTTGTCTCCTAGATATGTAAGAGTTGTTCTTAGTTTATCTTCATATTTAGATTCCAGCTCTACATGTAAGGCCCACAATTTACTTTTTTCTTCTTCAAAATCCTCAGCAGTGTAATATTGTGGCCTTTAGGGTGTGTCTGGTATTTCAATGAGGGGGGTAGATTTGAAAGGTTCAACAGGGGGGTGAGGGTATGTTATTTTAGGCTTGGTGGATTTTCCTAGTAGCTTGTTCTCAAGAACAACTCTCCTTTTTACCTCTTTATTGTAGGCATCCACAACTGCCTCATATTTACTTTGTAATTCAAACATTTTCTTTTCCTCCCTTTTAGCAGTAGCCAAGGAAAATTGAGAATAATCCACATTCATGTGGGCTGCCTGTATGTGTGAGGTATCAGCAACTCTCCTCACAATAATATTCCCTATCAGTCCTGAACCATCAGGTTGTGTTGATACAATCCTGGATCCTCTTCTTAATGACCACATAACAAGAGTAGCTTGATCATCACTAAAATTAGTCCCTACAAATTCCTTTTTATTTGGGTCTTGTAACTCCAGCCTATTAGAAACAGAGTTGAAAATCAATGCATGTGCAATATCCCAATTAGGCAACAATAGTATGTTAGAATTTTTTACCATTTGCCTTCCCTCCTCAAGGGTAATGTTCTAGAATTCTTGCATCATTTGCTCCTTTATTTGGTTTTGGATGGAGGCTTCATCCATTTCTGGATGCTCTGTTTTCATGTTCTTACATATTTCCTCAAAATTGTGGATGTTTTCCCTCCAAGAAAATCGATGGAAAGTGCTAGACCTTACAAAATTGTCATCTGACAAAAATTGCTAGCTAGCTTGTTCCAAAATAGGGTCCAATTCCCTTCCCTTAAAATCAGCTACAGTCAGCTCGATGCTTGGCACAGGAGGTTCTTGGGGATTCCCTTCATCGATCTCTACTTGAGTGACAAAAACTCCCCCTTGTGATCCAATTTGTTCAATTTTCTCAATAGTGAGCTACTCCTCCCTGGTTCTCAAAGGGGTTTGTGAAGGTGAATACTCCTCAACATGAGAATCCTCCTCTCTTATTATTTTCCTCCTCTTAGGGGAGGGCTTAGTAGGCCTCTTTTCCAAAACCTTACTAGTGGACTCAATTATTTGTTTGCCTTTGTCCACTGTATTCTTTTTATTTTGAACAATAGTATATCCTGACCTTTTTTGGACAGTTAATTGACCTGCCCTTATATTGGGAGTAAAACCCAATCTTCCCATTACTTTCCTAGCCTTATCTAGGTAGAACCTAATAAATAATTGCTTCTTTTCATTCATTGCCTCTATTATTTCAAGAAAATTATTCATAAGTTTTCCCATCTTATCTACATTTGTAACTACATTGTCCAAAGGGCTATAATCTGGATCAAAACAATGAATGAAATCCAAAATTTTAGAAAAGACTTTCCACTTTTCTTTCCTAGTCTCTTGCTCCTGCAAGGAGTACTCATTCCTTATTAAGTCTTCAGGAAAATAAAATTCATGCTCAATTTTACCAAGCTTAATTCTCTGCCTCAGAGCCAAATGATAAAATCCTTCAAAATCACAAAAATGAGGATGAGAAGTGGCCATCTTATAAGGATTCAAAATCTTGTGCAGAGAAAGCAAACCTCTTTTTGTGATTACAAAATGATGAGCCACTATGCAAGTAGGAAAATTTGACCCCTTTTGTCTTTTCAATAGAAGGGCTTCCTCCACTCCTCCCAGCTGCCACAATATCTCAGCAACTCCTAACTTCAAAGGCACTTGGTAGGGTAGTACGTGAGGGCTTCCTTTAAGACCATATATTCTAAATATAGTAGAAACATAATATGGAATGACATCTCCTCAATTATGTGAAACTTTCAAACCACTTGGGTTGTCCATAGGCCTAATGAGATTCATTAATGCTTTGGGGATTCTAGGATTGTCCCTTAATAGGAGGCATCTCAGCTTTGAATTGAAATACCTATCAAACCTGACAAAACTGGCATTCTTTGCATCCCATGTCATATCTGCACTCCACAATTGAGCTGGTAATGCTTCCCCACTCTCTTCTCTGTCTAATTCCATTTCTTTACTAAAATATGTTACTCCCTTGAATAAGAACATGTGCATTAATAGAGAATAATGGCCAAAAGTTTTTTCCACCTTACCCTTAGCAATTCCAATCAGTCCAATGTGAATCTCCTCAACTAAGTAAGAATCAAAATCAAAAATTATATCCACACCAAAAGAGGAAATCTGAGTAATCATATACATAAAATCCACAGGCATGAACTCTTCTTCATCTCTCCCAAAAATTTTACACAAGGACCAATATATTTCTATAGCCCTAGAATTGAAGTATGCCCTTTTGAAAGGCTCCCTGGAGGATGCTTTTATTGCTGGCAGTGTTCCAATTCTACCTATGTGTGCACTTAGCGCTCCTTGCCTAACTGCATCTCTCTTAGACATATACTCATTTTCTAACCCTTTCAAATCAATGTCCACATGATAATCAGTGACAGGCCCTAAACTGAAAACTTCCCTAATCTCCTCTGCACTGATTGTAATCAAGATTTCACCATTAGTTCTCCTCACTACCCTAAGGGCTTGGTTGTAATTCTTAGCTTCAGCTTCCAAAAGATCATAATCCATGAAAACACTGGGAACCACCGATTTCCCTAGACCAAAATTCCAAATGTTGGCATGTGGGGCAAAAAGGTTCCTCTCTAAAAATCATTTTTTGAATAAAACAAGACCAGTCTATGAAGTTTTTGCATCCCTAACCCAGTTTCCTTTGTCATATAGCCCATCTGCTATTTTCAACCTAGGGTTTAATGAAGTTAGCCTCTTAACTTCTACAATTTCAATAGTGGAAGAAGGGAGCAGATCAAGAAAATCATCGTGGACATTCCTATCCAAATAGTTCTCTTGACTAGAAAACGCTTGCTATTTTGGAGCCATTTTAATTAACTCTCAAAGGAATTGAAATAGCAGAAAAATTATAATGCAAGTACTTACTTTGAATTTTGCTCTAGTTCTTCTCAGTGTTACTACAATCTTTTTGCGAACAAACTGCTTCACAATCTTACCGAATCTAGCACGATCTTCTCAACAACTGTTTCTGCTTAGAAATGCTCTGAATCTTTGTTCGAGTACGGTGGAATTAAGAAAATCTTCTATTTTATAATCTATTTTTCTTCACATGCGAAGCTTTCATCTCTCATAAATACGCAAGGTGGCATCACCTTCTATATTCAAATTTACACTGTGGATTTACGGAAAATCCTACGATCTAGGGATGCAAGCAAAAATGACTCATGTTCCTCTTGAAAAGCTGGCAGTCAACCCAATGAAAATTTTCTATGTGTACTTTTCCTTCATTATTGGTGCCTCTGAACTAGACCCACAGAACTCTGAGGACATTTGTCACTTAGGCGCTATCTCGCTATACATAAAGAGTGAGCACCTTGCCATAGCGAGATATCACCCGTCATTGATCCTAATTTGATCATGCAGATGACATTTGATGCATTTCTCAAAAGAAATATGGTGGGCCCTTTGTCGCCATGTCGCTATTCGTAACCTTCGTGCAACTCGCCATAGCGAGATAGTGACGATCATGGATCTGAGATAGATCTAACGATTAGAGTATATTTTGTGAATAGGGTGTGGGTCCAATCATTGATGACGTGATGACCATATTTTTTATTTCTTGGTCAGGCACTATGTCGCTAACGATGAGAAGAACAAGTTTCTGATAGCGACATAGCGAATCCTGATGTCTTTTCTTTTCCTAGCGTATATGTGTAGCCCATTAGATGTCAGCGTGTTCCAAAGCTTTATAATTGATATCTAATGGAGTACTTTCTGGGACCCACTTACTCTGAAAAATTTTTGCAATACTATTTTCTGTCTGGGCACTATGTCATTAATGGCGAGAGACACCAATTCTTTGATAATGACATAGCAATTTCTGGTGACTCATCAAAATTCAAGGTTGAAAAGATAAACGCGAATGAAGTCATAACTACCCTCGTTAATGCATTTGACACATAATAAAATAGCAGGTGCACCACATAGCATGAAAAAACTTACGATCATCAAAAAATTTAAAAGTGACTGTCGGCCATTATTTTTGGTGAAGGTGTCATGTGCTAATAGTGAAGTGCCCAATTTCTTTGATAGCGACAAAGAAACTAATCGAAAAAGATAAGATTTCTGTTGATGCCTTTTGTAGCTCAATATTGTAATTCCTTTTCAGTTTTTGACATGTCTATTATAAACGTGATGAAATATCTCAAAAATAATACAATCTCTGGTCACCATATTTCCACTTGATGGTACTGCTTTTCAACTTAGCGGTGGTCACTATGTCGCTAAGGGTAAAATACTTGTATCTTTTCATAGTGAGATAGCGATTGTCGTAGATCTTTTAGGGATCGGGCGGTCAAAAACACAAAAGAAAAGATGTTACTCAGGGTGTGGAAAGTTTTAAAATGATGAGAATCTTCACACATTTTTAGTTTCACGCCAAAAAATTTAAAAGAAAACAAGACCTAGGGTTTCGACAAAAATTTGCTTCAAAGACCTAAAAAATATGACTTGGCTAGAAACCCTATTCACCATAGGTGGATCCCAATCTAAATTCTTCTATACCTTGGACAAAGGAATTTGATTATGCAAAAACTCAAACCAAAAAAACTATCATGGAAAAATTGTGACGAAGATGCCACTTGCAACTATTAGACTATCGTAGAAAAATTGTGATGAAGATGACATTAAAAACTATTGGACTATCATGTGTACAAGTCACAAAATGATTCCAACATATGAAATTAAGTGTACTACATAGGATAGCGATGACTGAATTTCCATACCCTCCAAATTTGGTGGTTGTAACATTTATAGCAATTTCATTTGTGGGATACACACTCTTGATAAGTTAGTTAGCCTTGCGACTAAGGTCGATGGGGAATGTTGACACATGCAACCTAAGCATGAGTTTGAATTTGGTATCTCCTTGGAGATATTTACTTATTTTCCAAATAGAAGGTATCATCTCCATTTTGTCTGTCATGATAAGTTGTCATAGGTTTTTTGAATGAATTTATTTTCTTATGTGTATTTCTTCTCATAGAATGAACAAAACTTATTAATGCTCCATAAAAAGCCGTAGAAGGAACAACAATCTAAATTTTGGGCTTGCCGCTGCCAGGATCTCCTCCCTTTCCAAAGAACCCCAAATAGCACAAGCAAACAAACAAATTCAAGACCATTTAAGCTTTACCCAATAATAATATCCCAGGAGTCCAAGAACAACATTTCACTACAAGGGTGGTGACGAGAAGTGTGGGGCAGCATCCCTTCAAACCATATAAATTCTTCTACAATTCATGTTTTGAATGCCATAAAAACCTAGAATTAACATTAGAATCCATGGTTTGGATAATATAAAGTCTTAGAATCAATCAATACAAAATCCATGGTTTGATTGCTATGAAAACTTAGGACCAGTACTAAATTTCATGCTTTGAATGCAATAAAGACTCAAAGTAGTCATATAGTGTTTTGTAACTCAACATTGCACTCTTCCTTGGAGCATCCAATATAAAACCCTAGGTCACATTGCACTCTTCCCTAGAACATCCAATATAAAAGTCAAAACTCATAAACAAAAAATCAATCAATTTCATTTCTAGGGCTTTTATAATTCCTCAATAAAGTTTGACTCATGAGGCTTCACCAATATTTCACTTTAATGACTTATATAACTATATTTTGTCTTTGAATTAAGTTATGTCATTATTAAAGGCATACTTTTCCATTAAATATAATAGCACCTCAATAATACTTTATGAAGATAAGTAATAAATTTACAATATAACCATTATAAATAGCTTTATTACTGTTACTATAATTTTAATATCTCATTGATTACTCATCATCTCTCTGTCTCATCTGAACCAATTGGTCAACCATTGCTTCCATCGCACAACCAACTGCCTTACTAAAAATATTAATGGTTCTCTCTATTAACTCCTAACCTACTATAACTAGTAATTCCCTGAATATTTGATAAAATTAGTAGTGCCAAGGGTCGTCACTACGTTGAGATCGGTCCAAGTGCCTTGCCAAATGTAGAAATGTTGGATACATAACTTATTATAAATTGTAAGTGTACCTAACTAAAAGAAACGAGAAGCAATCGTAAACACTTATGTACTATAGAAGGGAAATATCTTCTTGTTTTGCTAGATGGGGCCCTCTAGCCATTAGCCTTAACCTACGAGGGCCAATAATAGGTCAATCCAAACATAAACCATGACGAGCTAAAATGAGGACATTACACTTTATAACCAATCTTGCTTGTCAAAAAACACATAAGACACTTCAACAAACACTTTGACGAGCCCTCTTAACTTCAACGAGCTCTATTCATCTTTAGAGATCCCATTTTTCATCACCAAATCTCCATTAAATGATCTATAGCTTCTCATGCAGTTCCTATATTAGAAGCTTCATACATAGTATCACTTCCATCATCTGCAATAACTGGTGATAATCCAGATGTAACCAATGCACGATTGCCAACTAAAGAAATACTAAAGCCAATGTTGAGATCTAACTCCACAATAATAGCTAATGAGTTTCCATGTTCTTTTATCAATGGGTTAATCTATTGAATAATTAGAAAATTTATGAGTCAATAAAAAAACTCATCAAATCAAGCTTGGTGTTATTCTCAATTATAACAACCATTTAGGCCAACTGTTCGTAAACTACATATTGATATTTGGTTGAAACTCAGTAGTTTGGATGGTGAATCTGATAATGTTTTTATGGTTGTAGAAGAACTCATTTTTAACATATCCTTGCTCAAAATAGTTTCCACAAAAATTAAGATCCACCAAATATTCTACACCTCAAAATAGAAAAAAATCAAATGATGCTAGTTGTGCACACCATGTTTACTTTGGTTCTAATTATCTTCCTACCAAATAATAGTATAGGGCTTTTCTATAAAACAATGCTACTAGCTGCCACGTTTCTAAAATGATCAATTGTATGCCACTATCGATTATACTCTTGCACCTATGCTTGGTGCAAGCACTAGTATATAGTACTTAAGATACCACTGA
The DNA here is from genome assembly GCA_028749045.1 of Cupressus sempervirens. NCBI lineage: Eukaryota > Viridiplantae > Streptophyta > Pinopsida > Cupressales > Cupressaceae > Cupressus > Cupressus sempervirens. The sequence continues at coordinate 250,533,631 of CM053784.1, read as the reverse complement.
ATATCTAAATCATTGTTTTTCAAAGAAGCTATAAGACATTATTCGAGTGAATTTAAATACTCCAGGCAATTTTTGAGTGCGGATGTTTCAATTCCTTAGTGTCAAAACTTGAATATATTTCATGCTTATCATTTCCTCTAGCAATTCTTACATAAAACATCATTAAAATAATTTTTCCCTTTGATAGCGTCAAAGAGTGTATATATAAAATATTTTTGAAGTTTTTTTGTGCTAAATGAACCTTTTGTGATCAAATCTTGTAAATATCTTGGTTGGTACAATTGCAGATTTCTTACTGGCTTTGTACTAGTACCCAAGATTAACATTGATGACATTAGTAGAATTCCAAGTTTTGCTCTTGTATTCCTATTAATTGTACTTGATTTTTGAATATGTTAAAGAAGAAACAAATGCCAGTTAATTTACAGACTGTAACTGACCTGAATTGCTTGATGTATTTTTAAAATGTTGAGATGCATATACTAAGAATTGTTTGTTGTTGCAGGCCAAGCCACATCTGAGAGACAGCTCAAAGCTTCCAACTATTGTGGATCCTATGATTAAAGAGTTGTTGAACTTGAAATATCTTCAGCAAGTAAGTTGCATGCAAAATATTTCTTTTTAAGGGAATTGACATTATTTTTAAAAATACATTCAGTTTATACAATTTTACTCATGTTTTGGTGGATAAAAACTCAACGTTCTTCCCCATTTCTTGCCCATTTTATTGCATATCTAAAATAAGACATAATCTTGCCATTTTCCAATAACTAAATGTCTTTAACTATGATTGGAATTTGGCATAAAATGTATTTTTTAGGTTAGATTGTCAGCTAGTTCTGGTTGATCGCCATTTGAAAATTAGAGGTTCTAATTCTTTCATTGAAGATAAAATTAATAGTGCACTACATATCATCACACTTACCCAAAAAAGTTGAGCCAAACATTTGATTATCTAGATTGAAAGTCATTGTCCACTTCATAATCTTAGCAAGAAGAACACCATAAGTGCTTGTGAACCAAGTATTTATGATGAAGCAAGAAGGAAAGAAAAATGAAAAAATGTGTTGAGTCGAGAGATAGACATTTGAAAGAAAGCTATTGATTATAAAAAGTATTAAGATCAATTTTAAAAATAATGTTTTAATTGACAAGCACAAAGCAAGATTAATAGCTAAAGAGCAACAAATTTTCCTTGTACATCCGTGCACTATCTCCATGATTCCATGTTTGGTCCTTAGCCTCTTTGCAATAACCACATGATCGATGATTGCCAAATAGTGCCAACATACTATGTGGAAAGGCCCTTTCTAGATCATATTTCAATGCAATAATTTATCAAATGATGGCACTTTGAGGGGACAAAGATCATCTTCAACCATGTGACTTTGGCTCATTGGTTCAAATTTGTTAGAGGATATAGAAACTTACTGACTATAAACAATAGGTATGTTCTTAGAAAAAAAACCCATACTCATTGTAAACAGCACGTATGGACTTAATACATATTTCATGAGTTGTGGTTCATAAAAACCCATACTCATCAGCTTGAATTGTTTGTTTAATACCCAATGCATTGAGGTGAAGCTTACAATTTGAATTCATAACAACCATTTCTCATCAACTTAAATTGTTTGTTCAGTACCCATTGCATTGACGTGACACTTACAAGGTTGAAGTATTGCAACTTCCTAGAAGGTCTACCTACTCAATTCCATGATGATCCAAATTTCCTTAATCCTTGGGAGAATGATGCAGGAGAATCAAGATCAAGGTTGAAGGCATGAGAAGACATTAAGGTCTCAAGATAACCAACATGACCATGTTAGAACAGTTGATGTAATAATACCCTGGGAAGGTCCTTTTTGATATGTTTGTAATCATTTTAGTTACATTTGAAAACATTAATTAACAAAAACCATATGTGCACATATAAACATTAATCACAACATGTCCAATTTATTTGTAGGTATATTTTTCTATGAAGAAAGACCACGCCTGACAATATGAATCTAGAAGAAAATAATGAGATAATGGCTGCATTGTGGGCTCAATTTCGAAGAAAACTTGATAAATGTTATTGTCCTTGCAAAAAGTGTAAGGGTTTAAAGAATCGAAGAATTCTAATCACAATAGCCCAGAGTCATTGTAGGCAATATGGTCATGATGAAGGGGGCCAGGATTTTCATCCATTGTTGAATGTGGATTTCCTACTGGAGGAACATGGAGGTGTGAATATCCAAGCTGAGGATAACACTCCCATGGAAGAAGATGATAATGTGCCAGAGGACATGATTGAAGAAGATGGTACTGGGGCAAGTGATGAAGAGGCTCGCAATGATGGTACTAGCGAATCTAATAATAATGATGAAGATGGTCTTGATATACCTTTACTTGAGAAGGCACACGAGCCCTTATACCCAGGCTCCCAAACAACTCTACTGTCGGCTATAGTGTTGTTGGTGAACTTAAAGGTTATGAATAGCATATCCAATGTAGCAATGTCACGTATGCTAAGGTATGTCATTTTTTTCATCTTCAATGTTAGCATACAATTACTATTCATTATATTAACAATGCATATTTGTTGTTGTAGGTTGATTAGTGAGTTTTTGCTACCACCATCAAACATTTTTCCTCGTTCATACCAAGAATTATCTAACATTATGGATCAGATTGGAATGAAGTATCAAAAAATACATGCATGTCCCAATTATCATATTCTATATCATAAACAACATGAATTTGCAACAGAATGTCCTGATTGTCATGTTAGTAGATATCAATCAGATCAGATAACAAAAAAAGTGCCTCATAAGGTTTTTCGGTACATTCCCATTATTCCATGTCTGGAACAGTTATTCAAGTGTGCTAGCTTGGCACAATTTATGGATTACCATGTACGCAATAGAAGTCAAGATGACATTATGTGAATGCCTGCTGATGGTTCTGCATTTAAAGAGATAGAAGAAACATGGTCACACTTTAAAGAAGAACCTCGCAATCTAAAACTTTCATTGGTAGTGGATGGTGTCAATCCATATGGAGATATGAGATCTTTTTACTCAGTATGGCCTATTTTTGTTATTAACAATAACATTCCTCCTTGGATGTCCATAAAGAGGGAGCACATAATGTTGTCAATGATTGTGCCAGGTATTTTTTTTTATAGTTATCTAAATTAATTTATAAATAGTGCATGAAAATGGTTATAATAATTACGTAATGTTTATGTTCATTCAATTGCTAGGTAAATACCAAGTTAAAGATATGAATGTGTATATTGAGCCCCTAATTGATGAGTTGTTGAAGTTATGGAATGGCATCACTATGTATGACATCTCTAGACCGATAGGACATCAACAATTTCAATTTCATGCAATGCTTGTATGGACAATACATGATGCCCCTGGGCTAACTCATTTTTGCAGTATGTTATATTGTTAAGATCACATATTTTTGGTCGGTTAGAGTGCTTACACATTACTATCAAATGCTTAAGTTGCGCATGACAATTGGACATGATCCAATTATACATGATCTTTTAGGTCTTCAGACAAAGGGAAAATTTGCATGTCCAGTTTGTAGTCCGAAGATGAAATGTCGTCATTCGAGAAGTTTAGGAAAGCAAGTGTTTGATGATTTTAGACACTTTCTCCACAATAATCATAGGTGTTGAATTGTCAAAAAACATCTTTTCAATGGGAAAGAAGAGACATCATCAAGGCCACAAAGAATGACACCTCATTTATGGAAGTTGGAATACGATCGACTAAGTCGTTGAGGTAATGTCCAATTTGTCGTCCAAAGTTTACAATTTGTATTTTGATATTGTCTTATATTTACTAATGCTATAACTGATGCTTGTGAAGGTTGTCAAGGCATCAATGACCAACTTCCTAGAGGAATGAAAAGTTATCCCAATGTTACGCCAATGGTACTTGATATAATATATGGCTTAAGAGATACAAAGGTATGCATAAGATTACTAATCATGAGACATAAGTTTAATATCAACTCACAGATCAATGAGAAGATTCTTGACATGTTTGAATAATTGCAGGTCAAACAGTACAAAGCTATGTACTACCGTGGCTATAAATTCCGTACAAAAAAGTTAGATGAAATGAAGAAAACGTGTGATTCCGGGATAAGTGTTGTCTTCACGGTCACCAATATTTCATCTAGAACTGACATACATCCTCAACAATCTAAAAATCGATACTATGGCATTTTGGATGATATACTTGAGTGCGACTTTAATTCATTCAAAATAGTTCTATTTTTTGTTAGATGGTTTAGGTTATGACTAAATCAAAATGATCCCGATAGGACTATTATTGAACACGACAGTGGATTTACTATGATTAATACAAGGTCATTTGAACCATTCGGTGATGAGCCCTATGTTCTTCCAAGTCAATGCGAGCAAGTGTTTTACTTTGGTGTTCCAGACAAACCAAGTTGGTCATTTTTTGTTAGACATGACCCAAGAGGAAGGTCAGTAAAGTATAATGTGATCGAAGAAGAAGATATTGAAGAAGCACAAGAGGAAGTAAATGATTATCAGGAACGACAGTTACCCAATGATGAAGAAGAAGAAGATGGTGATGATTTTGGTCATGCTAACGATAATGGTGATAATGATGATGATGATGATGATGATGATCATGATCATGGTGATGAAGATGGTGATGATCATGGTGATGATGGTCATGATGATGATAGTGATCAAGAGGATGATGATGGTGATGAAGATGGTGGTGGTGATGACGAGGATCAAAGTGACGAGTACGATGATGGTGATGATGATGATGATGATGATGATGATGACGACATGGATAATGATCATGATGATCAATGAAATCTTCAGGTATGATCAATGTCAACTATGATGGGGTCTTGCATGACCAAAAATTTCTTTCCAAACCATATGTGCACATATAAACATTAAGTAGAACATGCCAAATATTTATTTAGATATAAACATTAGTTACGCTAAATTTTTAACTTAAGACAAATGATTTACATATACAATCTACTTTATTATTAATATTTTTTTTGGTAAGTCTATTACTTTAATTTCGCTGCTGATTTCTAAGACTTGCTAATTTTGTTCACAGGGCGATATGGATGCACCATGTCAAACACCTTTAGTAGAGGTAAACATTAATTATTGTAAATTTTAATGTTAATATAGAAACAAATGTCCTATTATTATGTTCTTTTCTTTATGGCTTTGGAGTTATTTTGATGAAATTATATGAATATTTGATGTCACAAATGATAGGAAAAAGCTACAATGATCGCTGATCAAATGCAATCTGAAATACGAGCGTCATATCTACATGACATTGGCCTTAGTACTAACCCTGTATTCATGACCCAACAAATTACACAAAGATACACTGATGAGCTTGTTCAAATTATCATCAAGGGTGACAAAAGTGAGGATAGAGAGGCACTGATAATAGAATTGGATCGTAGAATCCAATCTTTGAAAGTAAGCAGTAATTCGACTAAAGCAGTAATAGAAGTTCAATAGATATTAATATTTTATAGTATCTTATGGATCATGATCTCTGATTTTATGTGTTCTTGTATAGACATATGTGCCAGTTGTGACATCAGGTGTTGAACATGGTCAGGGTTGTTTCACAGTACCTTTGTGTAAGTAACACTTTGTTTGTTTTGATCAACATTATAACACTTACCTTTTTTTTGTCGACGTTTCTCACTAGTATCCCATTTGATCTTTATCTATTGCAAATTTCTTTGCTAACAATATTCTATTCTTCAGCTCATGATGAAGTGCAGACTCCTCCTTCGGTTGGCGGTCCACTATTGTCTGTTGCATTGTCAGCAACAAGGACCATGTAAACATCATTGTCTATGCCTAGTAGAACTAGTAAAACCTTGTTTTTCTTTATTTTTTAATGTGCTATTTTTTTTAATGTCTTTCTACAAGTTGATGAACAACGAAGTAGCAAATTAGTGCTTAAATGATGTCTATAGAAGCTTGCATACACACAAACACATGCATACACACACCACGCATACATACATACATACATATATATAGCCACACATAGAGAGACATGGACATAGGCAGGGAGGTAGACCAATAGAGAGCAGTACGAAAATTGTCATTTAATTGTTATGATGTTTTAGTTGATAGAGCAACAGAGAGAAATACTACTGAAGCTTATCCATTTCCTGGAGCAGTTCGTTTGATTAGTACTAGTTCATATGAAGGGACATTGTTGATGAATAAGAAAACTATGTTTCCATTAAGAGAACGAAAGCTTCCAGGTGCTTTAAAATTGATATTTTTTAAAGTGTAAATTTAGTTTACTTTTATATTACTCATTTTGGACTGATAAATCCTTTATGTTTTTGTAGGTAATAATGCTTTCTTTGAACATATTTTTCATATGACATTGAGACAATTTGGACCCACCATATGTAAAAGGTATGTAGTTTCATATCATTGCTACATAATTTTTATTTTCTTCTATTTATTGTAATATATTAAAGTTATTGATCTAAGAATCTATTTGTTTTTAAAAAGGTAGAATTTACAAGCTGGAGAATTAAAAAATTAGCTAATTGCATCCATTGAGGAGAAATTTGGGAAAAACATTTTTGACACTGGCCTACTTCTGATAAGAGCAGCAAAGTATATAAAGACTGTGAGGGATCAATATAGAAGGGGTCTTAAGGATAACCCAAAGTACGACCATCCTCCTATGATTCCACCAATGGAGTGGAATGAAATAATAGAAGATGCAAAGGAGAAAAGGCTATGTGAAGATAGAGATAATGAAGCAGCACAAGGCAAAAAGAGGTATGTCATTATAGTATTAAGTACATTGTAATCATGCACTAATTATTGATATTTGTAAATATACAATCTAAGATGTTTGAAATTGTTCATAGATTGCAGGACACATCCATGGCTACAAAAGCAAGAATAGAAAAGGTTGGCCAACACAAACTTGGCTCTGGTGGCTATATGAATCTGCAGTCTCGACTTGTAAGTAGAGCAATGAATTTTGTTTTTTTTTTTAATATAATGTTGCAAATAGTTTTTTTTAATGAAACCATACATGGAAAACTGATGTTATCAAGCAAAAACCATAGGGCACAGATTTCAATGTGGAGGTCACAGATAAAGATAGAAAAATTGCCTTGAAGGAAGGCTATAAAGTTGTGGTCGCACGCCTACGTGAAGAATCTGTAAGCCTTGCCCAAGAATCTAGTGCACCAAATGATATCTCACAGGTAAATTGGTCAGATGAAAAGTAAATGAAATTAAATTGTTGAGAAGATTCTTTTTTGGTATTACTTTTAAAAGTAAATTGACTACATAACAATGTGCATAACATTTTACTGCAGCCTTGATATCCTACCACAGAACCTACTCTTGATGAAGGCCATGATGTGCATCATAGTGGTGGAGGTATTAATTTTCTATTGAAAATTAATTATGCAATTATGAATACAATTTAACATCTTCAATTGGAATTTGATGTGTATCCTTTTTTTGAGTATTTTAGAGCATGTTGAACATCATTCTGAAGGACTGGACCATGTTCCAAGTGTTCAACATGTTGATGCGATGGTAGATCAAAATGTTAATGTACATGATGTGGCATTTTCAAGTAAGACAAATGAATTTTATGTTGTACTCGTACTTAATTACAAACTTGTAACAGTTAGAAAAAGAAAAAGAGTATGCCAATTTATCGCATTCACTTGTTCTTGCAACAGAGCCCCCTTTAGTGCAGCAACCTCCTGCTCCTCCAAAGAGAAGGAGCCATTATAATTTGACATTACACGTGCTAGAAGAGGAGGAGAATGAAGCAGATATGGATATCCCTATGAGCGCTTTTCTTAAGAGAGCTCAGAAAAACAAAAAAAAGAAATGATGTTTTAAAAATCTTCTTTGATAAACCTTGTTGGATAATGAAAGAACTTTTTTTTAAGTAATTATGTATGAATGATGTGTATTAATATAGATTTTTATTTTATGTTAATGAATGTTATGTGATTGTATTGATTGAATGTTATAGTTCATAAATGAATGAATGAAGTATGTAATTAGATGATAATGGGTACTTTAGAATGATGTTAGGGGGAGGGGGGTGAGGCCAGATGAGCTTCCACCTTCACGTGGTTGGCCTTGTTAAGTAGAGAATATTATAGTATTCTTGAAACCAAGTGAAGCCCAAATTTGTTAAGTCTTCAAACACACATCCCAATTCTCTTTAATGAGATTGAAGTTTTTTTGCTTGTAATAGTCTCATTGCAGTCATATTTTGGTTCCTTGAACATATAGTTCTTGCTTAGTTTAAATCCCAATTATTAGATATTTGTCCACATTGGAGTTAGTTTGGCATAGAAACCTGCATATTTTATTATATATATTTAGTCAACTGAAAGAAATGTAGAAAGCATTCACATAGTTGATGTCTAACAAAAGAAGACAAGATACATATACTATTTAGCATGGAAATCCTTGTAGGTGAATTGTGTGTGTATGTACACACACACTCATATATGTATGTATGTATATAGCTTCAAACAAATGTGTAGACTCAATTAGCAAGAGACACCAACCTCAAATCTTGCAATGCAGAAGGAACTGGCCTTTGAAATGCAAATTGTTTATAATGTAGGTAGATTTGCCTTAGATCTCCTTCAAGGTCTTCAACAAATCTGCCTTGTACTTATGAATAATCCACCAAGATTTGAAATAGTGTTTTTCAATAAATACTCTAAACTTGGAATACACCTTCATAAAAATTCTGTCGTAGATTTGCTCATCATATTCAAAATAAGCCTTCACATGTCTGTTCACTTAGGTCTAATTTAGGTCTTCCACAAATTTGGCTTATAATTATGCTCTTGAATCTCTTAAAATCTTCTTTGTATTCAAATGATATTTAATGAATTGATTGATACAAATTTCCTCATACTTGAATCCAAATATCATTGTCATTGTCAAACATAACATGGACATAAAATCATTTTGGTTATTCTCTTGTTATAGAAAGTTAGTCTTATCTTTTTGGTTTTCACAAGTCATGCACTTATGCATCTTTGGGATATCCACAAGCTATTAGAGATGTTTGGATGGTTCATGTCCTTTTTTTTTTGTGTTGTTTGTAGGGTTTTTGCCATGAAGTCTAAGGACAAACATATTGGATGTTTGTGATAGACATGTCCACCTATAAGAAAAGTATCAAATGTAGAAAAAATGCAAAGAAAATCTTGTAAGGGTTTTAGGTGTCTTTAGGCCTAGTACAACTCGTAAGGGTTTTAGGTGTCTTTAGAAGGGTTAGTGAAGTTATAAAACCTTTTAAAAGGTTAGTGAAATATATTAAAGGCATATATGATTGTAAGTTGTCAAAGTTGACACTTTTTGTCAACTTAGACAACAAATTTCAGTTTATAACTAACTAGTAACAGTCAGATAGTTAGACAGCAGTGGTTGTTTACTGTTGTTTGGTTATTTAGAAGGGATTTGTCAAGTGTTTGGGGGAGAAGTAGAGTTGGGGTGGTGAGACAAGGCATTGTGAAAAAACTATAATCAATAAAATGTTAGAATTCTTTAGAATAACTGAGAAGGGGGGGGGGGGGTGAGGTGAATCAGTGATCCAAAGTCCAAATGCCTTATTAATACTTTTTCACTACTTTTAATGAATCCATACACTTTTCATCCATCCAAAATTTAAATCAACCATATTAGCAAGTTACAGTAAATCAACATGCAAAGATAAAACATGCAAGATCAACACATGACACAATGATTTACGTGGAAACCCAATTTGGAAAAAACCACCAGTAACATGCTACTTGATTCTCACTCTTCTGAAGTGATGCCCTATTAAAAGCCTGCCCTGTTAAGGGCTTACAACACACTATTAAATGTGACCTTGTTAGAGGATTTCACCAAACTGTTAGGAATGGGCCTAGTTAAAGGACTTTAGAACATTCACTTGGAATGTCACCCTATTAAAGGATTTATCTCATGGCTATTAAACCAACCTAAGTCCATAGGATTTAAACTTTACTATTACAATTGCTAGAAAGTAACGATAATGGTCTTTTGATCTGATATAACTTACAACATACTTTGCAGATTTTAGATCACACTTTCAGTTCAATCCTAATGCTTGGCTTCAATCAGTTCAGCTCTGACTGCTTGACTTCTTCTCAAGCTTCGTCTCCTTGAGTCTTCTAACTCATTGTACCAATGCATCCATATCAGGGGTCTTCTTACTAAAACAGAGTCACTATGCTCTCTTATCTCCTTAGCACCTCCTTCAGCATTTCATGCTTTCATGCTTGACCGCCTCTCTCTCTTTTTTCATTAACTTATGACTCCTTAAATAGAAATTTGATTTGCCTTTGTCGCTCATTTCTCCCTTTCCAATTTTAGGGTTTCGAATGGATCCTATCTTGTTCTTATCTTCAAACTTTGTCAGTTGTATTCATAAAAATGTTTTACATGGTGTTCTGTGCCACCAGCTCATCATTCTTATCTTCCATTTTAATTCACAAACTTCCAGATAACAACCTTGTCGGCTTAGATCTGGTAAATCTTCAATTTTCAAAATAATGCAGCAACTCGACATTATTGATTTATTGGTACTCGGCACTATTGGTTTTACTGGCGCTCGGCATCTCTGTGTTACTTGGCACTATTGGTTTTACTGGTGCTTGGCATCTCTGTGTTACTCGACACTATTGGTTTTATTGGTGCTCAGCATCTCTGTGTTACTTAGCACCTATCTCTACTCGGCACTCGATATCACTCGGCACTTGAACTTTCTCGGCACTTGAAGTTTACTTGGCACTTACTAAGAATTTTCTCACCACATACTAGCTTGCTCAACTCCTTCTCTCCAATGAACTTAGTTGAGCTTTACAAATGTCTTAGCTAAAACCTTAGATCTTTGATATGTTTCAGTGTGCCCATTCTCTGTATCTTATAGTATGTCATCAAATACACTTTTTCATCAATGGCTTAGTTGATCTGTGTACTTCATTACAACATCATAACTTCAACCTTTCTCTAGGTGTTCTAGTTACATCTTATTGATTGCCTCCTCCTTGACAATCAACTAATTGATAGTATTTGGATCACTAAAGCAATTGTCATTCCTGCAAGTAGCAAGTTTGACATCAATGAAAAAACAATGATTGAGGACATTCTTTACCAGTTCCATATATCATTCCAACAACTTTTCTTATGATCATTTCAATCATTTCCAACATAAAATAATCTTGTTCTCTGCAATTCAGTCTCTGTCCTATGGAACTGCAAGTTCCTATGATGTATCAAATGCATTTTGACTAATATTTAATGTAAGAACATTTTATTTATTTTTTTATCTTGTCCACACATTCTTTTAATTTTCATTGCAGGTTGAGTAAGGAATAATAGATTGTGCATTCAAACCAATGACTGGTTAGGCATAGTCAACTGTACTTATTCTAAAGTTTCCAATGCAGATTCTCTCCTACCACCTGTAGTCACTGTTATTGGTGGGAGACAATGAGGTTGTGATAATTTATTTGTACTATATTAACCAAATGCAGGAGAGTGGGAAAACTTGGTGCAAGTGCAGTGTTGGATGGTAATTGCTGATGGAGGTTTAGCTTGGATTAGACACCAGTCTAATAGACAGTGGATCATTTCATGTTTGAAGATGTTTGGGGGGTGAATCCTTCATGTTTGGGGAGTGTCTCTGTTACCAAAAATGAGATAGTAGAGCACTGCTAGTGTTATGATGGGCAAAATATGTCTTTCATTGTGATAGACTATTTCTAAGTCATCTGTGTTGTTTCTTGCTATTGTCAAGCAGTCTTTTTTTTCCTTGAGACCATGAAAAAAATTATCTACCATTTTTGCTAATGATAAAATTTTGACTTGAACAATGATAAAGTTTATTAGTAATCATTATAGTGGAACAACTTTTGACTTGTTCAAAAATTTTAGTCGAAGGTGTTGGAATTGATAGTGAACCCCAAGCTCCTAGAAATCACTTGCAACCAAAATGCATGTTACATCTGTGTCTGAGAGAAAATATGATCCAAAAAGCATGCCTACTTTGGTGATTTGGCTATTATTGCAGCACTACAAAGTGTCTTATAGTGTTTCTCATTTTCTTAAATAATAGGCAATTAGTTCATGATTTCATCATATCTTATAGTGGAACAACTCCAAGAATCTTGGGTAAATTGCTTGCTATAAGACTTTCTTGTATAGGACACTCAATAATGTGGGCTAAGTGGTGGACACAAAGAGGAACAAGAAAGGATCTGTACAAGTGCACGGTGTAGTAGAATTAAAAAATGAAATTATCTTAGTTTCATTATGATTCTCCTCTATTACCCTCACATACATACACAGCTCACTTCAATTCTTCAATGCTTTCAAACTTATACACATCCCTTATCAGCAGATCTGGTCATAATTCTCCTAAAATTTACAAATATTCTTGGAAATAGCAGCTACCTAAGACTCAGGAATTAGATATAAATGAGTTGAGACCAGCATTTATAATTCTTGAATAGGATTGAAAATAATTTTGATTTTGTAAGATGATTTGATATGCAGCAGTAGAATTCATCCTTGTTTACTTCTGATTTATGGGACCAGTTCCTTATCCATTGGGCAAGAAATTGACTATTGGCGGGAGATCTAATTCAAATAAATTGTATAAGAATTAATCAACTGCAATCACCCATCTCCATTCTTATGCAATATCCCTTTTATGAACTCGTAAACCCTACTGATTTACTGAAGCATTTATATAATTGCTTGAATTAAAAGCAACAATAAAACCAGCATACAACCCATCCAGATTGCATTCATCCAAATAAACCTTATTTAAATGACTTCAAAGTAAACAACCCATAAACTGGAGACAGAAATTGATGATCCACAGATATAGTGTAAATATCCCTTTGTATTATCCTTTTCATATGACTAATACAATAACCAATAGAAAACCAATTGAATGCCCAGAATAGATTGCCATTTTTGTCATTTCAATTTGCTTATCAAAAAGTACAATGGAAGCAAACTCAAAACCTCTGCATACTATTGGACCGACTGAATATGTACTCTTCTTGAAAGAAACAAAAAATTGCGCAAGTCTCAGACCATCTCAATGCCTTGAAAACTCATTTATATAGCATGAGTTGCAACAAGAAAGGACAATTGTGATCTGACAAGTGTCCAAGGACCAAAGCATCATACAAAAGACAAAAACAATCACAACAGAATGCCAGGCATATCAAATATTCCTTCAGGTAGGCCCGTTCCAATTTTTGTTGTGAATCATCAACTTCTGATTTGTCTCTCATTATTTTGGCTCCTCAGAATACGTGGCTACCAAGTTGGCCAAAGAAGGATGATCTTGTGATACCTCCAAATCAGTTTTCTCATGTGGGTTCTCACTCCTTTCACCCTGAGAAGGCATTATTACCTTTTCCCCTTCTTATTTTTTTAGTTTTGGTGCAGAGGTGTCAATAACCTACACCTCACCTTCTTGTTTCTCATCATCATTTGAACTGTCCTCCTCTAACTGCTTGTCCAACAGAAGATCTACCATCCAAGTTTCAAATTGTATATCACCCGGCCAGATGAACTATAGGATATCATTTTTCTTTTTTAAAATATAACCAGCCTCCTTTTCAAAACCAAGAAATTCTTGCTTCAAAGAATTAAAAAATAATTGGACTTTAACCAATTCCTCTATCATGGTGGCCCACCAGGCATGCCCCTTTTCATTAATAACTTTATTTATCCTTGTGCAAAAAAGGTCATCCAATTCTTTACTCCACTCTTCCTTATTTTTGAATTTCTTCTTTCTATCCAAGGCACAAGGAAATAGATCAAATTTTTTATTCTTGTACTTATTCAAATAAGAAACAATTTTCAGTTGCAGAGCAATTCTCCTGTTATCAAAATTTGACAGGTCATTAGCAATATCATACAATTTTTCAACATGGTCATTGGAAGACTTTATAACTGAATAACATAGAAGGGTGATTTCCTTTTCCCTTCTTCCCCATTTATTAACAATAGGCTTCAGAGTATCATCATGAGTTTTCAATTCCTCCCATATACCTATTACTTTTACCAACTAATCAAAGAATAAGGGCCACTCAATTTTGTCCACTAAATACATTAGAGCCTTTCTAAGCTTATCCTCATACTGCATATTTAACTCTACATGTAAGGCCCATAGTTTGCTCTTCTCTTCTTCAAATTCCTCAGCTGTATAATATTCAAGCCTTTGAGGTGTGTCTGGTATCTCTACAAGGGAGGTGGATTTAAAAGGTTCCACTGGAGGACGGGGGTATGTTATTCTTGGCCTTGTGGATTTCCCCATTGCCTTGTTTTCAAGTTCAATTCTCCTTTTTACCTCCCTATTATAGGCCTCAAGAAGTGTTTCATATTTATTCTGTAACTCGGACATAACCTGTTCCTCCTTCTTAGTAGTGGCCAACACAAACTTAGAAGAATCCACATTCCAATATGCTACCTGTACATGTGAAGTGTTAGTAACCCTTCTTACAAGTATATTTCCCATCAACCCAGACTCATCTGATTGTGATGGTGTGGCTTTAGATCCCTTTCTCAATGACCAACTAACCAATGCAACTTGATCTTCAATGAATGAAGTGCCTTGAAAGTCTCTTCTATTTGGGTCTTGCAACTCCAATCTACTTGAAATAGAATTGAAAATTAATGCATTTGCAAACATCCCAATTGGGCAATAATAAAATGTTAGATGCCTTTATCATTTTCCTCCCCTCCTCAGGGCTTATATTCTGCAATTCCTTCATCATTTCTTCTTTAATTTGGTTTTGCATGGAAGTTTCATCCATTTCTGGGTGCTCTGTTTTCATCTTTTTACATTTCTCCTCAAAAATGTTCATGTTTATCCTCCATGCAAACTGCTGAAAATCCCTTGATTTCACAAAACTATCATCAGTCAAAAATTGATGACTTGCCTGCTCTAATACAGGGTCCAACTCCCTGCCTCTATAATCAGCTATTGTTAGATCCAAACTTGGGAGAGGAAGTTCTAAAGGGTTACCCTCATGTAATTCTGCTTGAGTAATAAAAATATCTCCCTGTGATCCCATTTGTTCAACCTGTTCACCAGTGAGTTGCTCTTCTCCAATCCTCAAAGGGGACTGGGTGGGTGAATATTCCTCATCTTGAGGCCTTTCTTCTGTCATTACCTTTTGCCTCTTAGGACTAGGCTCTTCAGGTCTCTCCTCTTGGGCTATACTGGTAGATTCTATTATTTGTTTTCCCTTGTCTATAGGAACCCTTTTATTTTGAATTATAGTATATCCGGGCCTCTTTTGTACAATTATTTTATCAGTTCTCACATTTGGAGTGAAAGCCAACCTCCTCATGACCTCTCTGGCCTTATCAGGATATGAATCAATAAAAAATTATTTCTTTTCATTCATGAACTCCATTATTTCAGGTAAGGTATTCATGAGCTTACTTATTTTGTCAGCCTCTGTAATAGCATTATCCAAAGGATCATATTTATTATCAAAACAATGAATGAATTCTAAGACCCAGGAATAAACTCTCCATTTTTCCTTTTTAGTTTCCTGCTCCTGCAATGAGAATTCATTCCTTATAATATCCTTTGGATAATAAGAATCGTTCTTGACTGGTCCCAACTTGATTCTATGCCTCAACATCTAATTGAAAAATCCCTCAAAATCACAAAAATGAGGATGAGAGATAGCCATCATATACTGCTCCAAAATTTTATGCAAAAAGATCCATCCCCCTTTTGTAATCACAAACTTATGGGCCACTGTGCAGGTAGGGAAAATTGACCCTAATTGCCTTTTCAACAAAAAAATTTCTTCCACTCCCCCTAACTGCCATAAAACTTCAGCCATTCCCACCTTCAAAGGAACTTGGTAAGGCAAAACATGAGGGTTTCCCTTGAAACCATAGATTCTAAAAATAGTATAAATAGGGTAGGGGATGATATCTCCCCAATTATGTGAAACTTTCAAGTCACGAGGGTTATCCATAGGCCTGATGAGACTCATTAGTACCCTAGGGATTCTGGGATTGTCAATCAATATGAGGCATCTCAATTTAGCAGCAAAATATCTATCAAATCTGACAAAACTAGCATTACTTGCATCCCAGGTCATATCTGTACTCCACAATTGGACTGGCAGTATTTCCCCATTCTCCTCTCTGTTTAGTTCCATCTCATTACCAAAATATGTCACTCCTTTTAACAAAAACATATGCATTAATAGAGAGTAGTGACCAAAAGTTTTTTCCACCTTGCCCTTCGCAATACCAACTAAACCAATGTGAATTTCTTTAGCCAAAAAGGAAGCAAAATCAAAAATAACATCTACACTAAAGGAAGCAATCTAAACCATCATGTACATGAAACCAATGGGCATAAATTCTTGCTCATCTTCACCAAAAACTCAGCATAAGGTCCTGTATATCTCTACAGCCCGAGAAGTGAAAAGACTCTTCTTAAAAGGCTCTCTAGAGGTTGTAGTAATTACTAGCAAAGTTCCTATTGTACCAATATGTGCCCTTAGTGCACCTCCCCTAATTACATCCTTCTTTGCTTTATATTCATTCTCTAATTCTAGCATACTAATTTGCACATGGTAGTCTGATAATGGTTCTAGGTGAAAAACCTCACTAATTTTTTCAGGAGTAATCGAGACCAGAGACACACCATCCTTTCTTCTTACAACCCTAATGGGTTGGTCATAATTCTTAGCAATGGCTTCAAGCAAATCATAATCCATGAAAACACTTAGGACTACTAACTTTCCCAAATCAAAATTCTAGACATTAGCATGCGGGACAAACAACTTTCTTTTTGAAAACCACTTTTTAAACAAGATAAGGCTAGTTTGAGTAGTTGTTGCATCCCTAACCCAGTTCCCCTTGTCATATAGGCCATCACCAATTTTAAGCCTAGGGTTTAAGGAAATTAACTTTTTAACTTGTTTAGGCTATATAGTAGATTCTAGGAGTAATTCTAATAAATCATCGTGGACATTCCTATCCATATAATTAATTTTCCCAAAGAATGGTTTCTTAGGAGGTATTTTGACAGTATTGAGAGAATTGGAATGCCACAGATGTTATAATATGGGTACTTACTTGACTTGCTGAACTTTTTCTTCTCTGAACTTCTAAAATTTCTCTCGAACAACAGAAGAATAGTTTCATGTATTTACCAAGCTTAACACGACACAATCAATCAAGCTCTTGTGCTCAAAAAATTTGCAATCTTTGTTCGCATGGGACTAGAATTAATGAAAATCTCTATGTTATACTTTGTTTCTCCCACACGCGAAGCTTTCACTTATCATAAATGCATCGAACAAAAAAATAGAGTGGCATCACACTTTCTTTTTTAAACTTGTGTTGTTGATCCTTGAAAAATCCTACGATCTAGGAATGACAACTAAGCTGACTCAACTTTCTTCTTAACACATTGGCAGTCAAGCCAATAAAACACCTCCACCTCTACCTTTCCTTCAAGGCTGGCACTTCAAATCGGGCCCATGGATGACTACGGACACGTGTCATCAACTCACTAACTCATTATACATAATTCTCGAGCACCTTTCCACAGCGAGCTAGCGATGATCACTGATCTTACTTTAATCATGTGGTAGACAATTGAAACAACCTTTAAGAACATGATGGTGGGTCCATTTCTCGTTAACTCACTATACCTAATTTTTGCACATCTCTTTATAGTGAGTCAAGGAGCGTCGTCGATCTAGACTTGATCTTTTGGATAGCAATTTTACTTCAATAGTGGTGGGCCACACTCGCTAACTCGCTATACTTAACTTTTGAGCACTTCTTCATAGCGAGTCAATGCCACCCTTTGATCTCAGCTCGATCTCATGATCAAAAATCTTTGTACCTAGTACATGGGAAGTGGGTCCATGATATCGTTGTCCATGATATGGGCCCTAGAGATTTCTACCAAGCATTGGTCGAAAGTTCGACCAATGAATGACAAAAAATGTGCTGACAATACCAACATTTTTTGACCACCGTATTGGTCGAAGTTTCAACCAACCTACTGGATGGTCGAATTTTTGACCAAAAAGATTTCAACCAATGCCATCTAGTTTTCTACCATGCATTGGTCAAAATTTTAAACAATGTCCCACAAATTTCTACCAAGCATTGGTCGAAAGTTTGACCAATGAATGGCAGAAAATGGCTCAAAAACCTTAACATTTTTTGATCAACGTATTGGTCAAAATTTTGAACATCCAGTAGGTTCATCGAATTTTTGACCAAAAAATTATCGACCAATTCGTTGGTCGAATTTGGTCGAAGATTGGTCGAAAAATGGGTCAAAATTTTGACCAATAAAGGTCAAAAAATGAGCCCAAATGTACTAGTGTTGGTACTTGTGAGTCAATGTTAGGAGACTTTGAATCCTTGTTAGAAGATTCCAACTCTATTAGGAGTTGTTCCAACCTTGTTAGGAGTTGATAAGAACACAACTATACCCATTGTCCAAACTACTTCAGAATTGTTACACAAAATATATCTCTAGCATAACATATCACAAGTGTGAGCTGACCAATTTACAAAACATTATTTTCCAATATAGTTCCTTTGAGTTTATCAACACAATCTTATCATCATATTCCACTCAACTCTGATTAAATTCACATCCTCAACATCAATACATTAATTACCACACAACATCATAATACAATGACACTTACAACCAAGGAAACAACCTCTTTCCTTTATTACTTGTCCTAATAACTAATTGAGTCAGCCTTGAGGCTTCCCCAATGTACAATGAATAATATAGGGCCTCATTAAGATATTACATTACATGTTACATTACATTTACACATTCCAAAAGAATACAACCAACAACTTGACTAAAAATGAATATATCACATGTTATTCTTTAGTGGCCTTCATTGAGTAAACTCTAGAATCTTATACCTCGAACATATCACCATGAAAATGTGTTCAATAATAATCAAATCACACTCAACTAAATCCCATCTTGCTAAGTAGATACAATTGATTTACCAGTAAACTATTTACAATGTACTACCTATGATCAATCTTTACATATCCAACTCTAACTCATGCAATCCATCAAATAAATTTTCGTGAACATAGATATAGAATCTAGACATATCCATGAACATGACTTCAATCTTACATAGCTTAATTCTTCATATTCTATCTTTGTTGAAAAAATGTGCCTCTATAACTTTGAATGTCATACAAAAAATATATATACATTAATATCAATGAAAAACCAAATCATGAGCATAACACATAAACGAGAAATCCAATTGTTAACCACTCAATCATCTCCCCAAAAATTATAACACTAAAAAGTGAAAAGAAAAGGGGAGAGTAGCATACAACAAGTCCAAAATAATAGAGAAAAGGATTAAAAAACCTACATCTAAAGAAGAAATTGCACAACAAGAACAAATGGAGAAAGATTTGAAAATACTAACACAAAACTTGGATGAGATCAAACAATAACCCGAGGAAGAAAGATCTACTTCAATAGGTTTATACAAAAACCTATAGTCTAGTACTATAAAAAATAATAAATTAAAGGATTAACTTGAGTATGAGAGGGAAAATGCACAAAGAATAAGAACATATATTAAGGTCTAGATGTCACAATTGAGATGAGCTACAGAAGAAAAAGAATACAATTAGAACTTCCATGGGCATCTTAATGAAAAATAAAAATATATTGTCAAGCCTATTAAAAATACATTTGGGGGAAATATTGCAGAGAAGTGAGAAGTTGTATGAATAGTTTGAATTGATTGATACTTTGATAAGCTTTTGGAAATATAAAAGGGCACATTAAGAGGAACAAATATCTATATTTTAGAGAGGATATTACAAACCTTATCTTGCAAGAATTCTACATAATTAGTGATAGGCATTTGACATCCAAGGAATTTAACAACCATGTTTGTTCCTCACTAAAGGCATCATCTGTCATTAAAAATGTCAAAGACTAACAGAAGGAGAGAAAATTATGGAGAAATATGGCAAAAGATTTCCAAGATGAATCAAAAGACAATCAAATTGTTAAATCTTGGTTTTCCTAATGTTGTGGGGTCATCAATGGAATTCATTGGAATAGAGGCTTACAAAAATTTGTTGGAGGAAACAATGAAGTTTGAATTAGATGTATTTCCAAAGGACACAACTCATTAAAGTTTTGCAAATTGCACCAAAATATTGTCAACTTAGAATACAGTATTGGATGAAACATTGGCTTCAAGTCAATCTTCCAAGACAAATTGTTGATGAATTTGTACATCTTTTACTATAATGTAAAAAAATATTGAAATTCCATCAGACAGAGATTGGAACAACTCACAAAAATTGGCAAAAAGATCTCATCAATCATAGTATTTAAAATTAATTCAAGATTTTGTAATATAGTGATATTCTCTATATTTTCATCATGGCTCAAATAAGGTTTTAAGTTTGAACTTTATTTTAACATGAGAAATGTCGTAGTTTCTAAGTTGCTGATTTGGCCTATGATTGTGATGATCATAGACTCATAGATACATTCAACTTTAGGACTTTGTGATTGTACTAAGGTTCTGATACTAATATTGATGTTGAGTCTTCACATGTTGCAAACTAACTTGAAGTTTTCATTAATCCCTTATTTCTACAAAAAGGAATTTAGGGTCATTTGCTAAGGGTTATGAGATTGAAATTAGGTATTGACTTTTAAAAATAGAATGAATGAGTTACATCATATGTGTGAATAAATTAACGAATATCTATGAATTGCTATATTTTCAAAACATTAATGAAAATCTTCAATAATTGTACTATATGAGATGAATAATGCAAATGAAAATCAATATTAATTGTAAAATTTTATTGATACATAAAATATAATCAATTTATCAACCACACTCATGCTTTTGACATTGAAATATGCTATTATGCATGATTAATGATGAGACATAGACAATACATCAATAAGTTTAATAAATACATAGGACTTTCTACTTTGACAATGGTTCAACTTCCCACATCATCTAATTATCAATCCTAAGATTCCTCGCCATCAAGTTTATAGTTTCCTTGATTATTTGTTGTGTTTTCTTCACTCTACATACCTTTGTTTAATTGCATCTCAATTTCAATGCTACTAGTAATAGTACATGAGTCACTGATATCATTGTTTTTGGCACTCTCACTTTAATTTGAAATGTTGCCCAACCCTCTTCTTTGACATTTCTTCCTCCACACATTCAATTCCCTATCGCAAGGAATAGTATGGACATCATACCTAGATGTATAGAGCCTTAAATAAATTTCCAAATTCTTGTCTAGTTTGTTTCTTAGCTTTGACTTTAGGAATAAAAAAACACTAAAATCTCTCTCATCCTCTAGCAATCTCAACATCATGGCTAGACATAAATCATAAAGATTGACAAATTATGATATTGAATCAATAAAAAAAATTCTATGTTGTATTTTTCCAAAGCCTTGTTACCAATCCATCTTTGTGGGGGTTCCAAATAATTTAGTTACTCCATTGGATTCTTTGGTTTTGCAAAAATGATTCATCAAATTTAGTATCTTAGTTCAAAAATATTTAAAATAATTCAAACTCCAATATCAAGGAAACTTAATAGTCATAGATTCAAGTAGTTTGGCTAGAGGGAATCTCACTCTAATTTGTAAGGAAAGATCATAAGCAATGTGCTTCAAAAAAGCAGTTACAAAATCAAAAACTTGGTAAGTCTTCCCTTTTAACTCATGATAGTCACTTCCAAGTGTTCTTTCTTGGTTCCTCAGAATTGACCCTAGAAAAGTAGTGCATTGGTATCTCGACATCGTGTACTTCTGTACATAACTCCCTATTTGCACTGGTTTTTAAAAAGTTATCAAGATTGTCCAAATTTGTGATTCTCATCCAATTGGAAGTTTTTATATCACAATCTTGGTTGGCATCGATAGATATTATCAAGGGTCACATATGTCAATTTATGCAACACAACATATTTTGCAATATTCATAGCTCTTTGTGTTGGTATTTGGAGCCCTGGGGCAGTGAATTAGTGCAAAAAAATAGACTACCAATTAATCCACTAATGTAACTAACCTTAACAACAACTTTTGAAACATATAACATATAAATACATTAATGAAATAAATGTAAGCAACATCAAATGTCCCCACAATCATCACACATACATGATGATTTTTATATGTGGAAACCTTCAGCTATAGGGAGAAAACCACGATGGGCATGGCACCCACAATCCCTTCACTATAGTAAATAGGTTTTTCCCTGTTAAGAGCTACAAATGACCTTTCTAAGTATTCTCCCTATTAGGAGTAATTTGTACATTGTTAGGAGTAAAATGAAATCTATTAAGAACTACCTCACAAGAGGATTTTAGAACTCCTTCTAAGAGTCCCCCTTGTTAAAGGATTCACACCACAAGACTGGTTAAGGTCCACCATATTAAGGGATTTATCTTGTTGTGACTAATAGGGAACATGTTGTATGATCTAGATGTAGCACTCCTTGACTTTCAAATCCAATCTATCATATGCATTCTAATACCACCCTCAACCAAATCTTTTCTCAATACCTCGATCACAACCCTTGCACACCGAGTTCTCCTTCACATATTTATCCAACTTTTTTCACATCAACTCTAATAATTTTTTTATATAGGAAAATCACTTTTGTTTCTTAATACTCGCTACTCATTCAACTGTCAACCTTGGTGCTAATTTACTATGTTCAATTCATACATCTCGATGCCATAGCATGTTTCCCTTCACCATCTCAATCCATATTAGATTTTACATGAGATAATGGTCAAAACATGTTCAACCAACTCTAAAAGTCTTCTAGAATCTTATTTTCACACTTTCTTCAATCTGCCACCTTAGTATACCCTCATCAATTAAGACATGTTAAAATAAATTTTGATCTCACCACTTCATTCATATTGATCATTGATCATTGATTTAAGATTGATAGCTCAAGAAGACGAGTTGTTTATTCTACAACTTCATCTATTACTAAGATTCTTTATTACCTAGCATCTTCATGAGTTGCTTTTGTATCCATAGTTACTACTAGGCATGTACATATTGTATCTATGACTACTCCATATAATTATCATTGTACACTAATTGCTACCAAAATAACCTTGTGTTGTTAGTCTACTTGTATATCCATCATTGTACTTAAGTACTTTCCTTTCTGCCAATTTATTTATTTTCTTACTGGTCATCCTCTTCTCTTAGTGGTTGATCTAGTAGTTTTCTATGATTATATTTCCATAAATGATAACCAAATACTTAACTACCTATGAACACTACACCAAAATTTATCAAATTCCAAAAATCTCCCCCTTTGGCATTGATGGCAACTTCTTATGTGAAAATGAGATATAGGTAACCTATCAACACTTCATCAAAGTTGGTTTTCTCCATTGATCAAAGAAAAACACACAATCCATATGCATGATTCCCCTAACATTGTAAATCACTCAATTGGACTTATTTCTTTGCTAATATTTTCACATATGCCAACACTCCCCCTTTTTTCAACAATGACAAAGGTATAGAAACAAAAAATATGTATAGCTACATGGCTCCTTATACTTACATCCTATCAAATACCTCCTTGAAGTTTCTCTTAGATGAATCCAATGACATTTCCCATGACCTCTTCAAATGATTCATGGAAATTATTTTCCCAAGAAGGTCTATTGTCAACTCTTTCATTGAGTCCAAAGTGCTCATGTTTGGTCAACTAATTAGAACTTCTACATTCTTAACATTTTTTTATAAACACTTCCATAGTTAGGGATAAATATGACTACAAATCCAATAAAGTAATTACCCTCTTCTCATGTTCATCTTGGAATTGCCTCACCTTATGCGTAATCACTTTCACCTTTGTATTGTACTTTGTTACATTGCTTAATATAGGACTGAATTGCTTAATTAGTACATCTATCTCATTTTGCGCATACTCTACCTTCTCCAAATCTTTAGTGATAATTTTGACACCTTAGTCAACAACTATCCAACTTCCTTTAAAGTAACCTTAATTTAATCTACCAACTCTCCAAGTATTTTCCTATATCTAGCAATTATTTCATAAACTTTGTAGCTCTTGTATTCCCACATTTATATTCAACTGACTTTATTGTTGTAGACTCTAACTAAGGAACTTGTCTTGCAACATCAATAGTGGTTTGGGTCTCCTCCTCCAATTCATCTTCTTCCATTGGATTGGCCTCATTATTATATTGTCTCCTCTTCAATCCACTTACTTCTCCTAAGATCAATTTCATCTTTACTATCATTGTCTCCCCGATTGCCTTTTGTTCTTCTTTCTTCTTCTCTATTACAAGTTTTAGTATTTTCACCTTTATAGTGTCTTCAACCTCTTCATAAGGAATGTCTTAAATTGTTATTTTTTCTCTACCAATTTGACCAACATCTTTTTTTTCAATGTCATGAACCTATTTGGGAATGCTAGTCAATACTTCACCAATTATTTTTGTTGGAGTAGATGTTTGCAAAAAGACTTTGTCTTTAACTTCCTTTTATTCTTTGTTGGCCTCATGTTTTATTTACTTCTACATTTACATGATCTTATTCCATGTCTTCATTGTTTCATCATGCACACTATGTGCCACTAACTAGGATCCTTGATGATATATCTCTAATCTTGAAATATTGCTTGTAGATTTTGATTAAGGGTGATCCCCTTAATACCACAAACACATAACATAAACAAAGGAATAACATAAATTAGCGAGAACAAAATATGGGCTTCTTACTATTGTTGCAAATGTGGAATTAATTTTTTTTGATATACAATATGCAAACCCACATGGGCACCTTCCTTACAATAATTTCGAACATAGAGCTATGAACTATCACCTAGAGTCATCCTAGACAATGTACATGCATTCCTTAAATAGGCATTTTTACACTGTCCAAAAAGTTTCTCGACATCAAACCCTAACCCTTGAGACTGAATAACTCTAAAATTGCATATATAGTTGGCCTAATACACCTTTGGCATTGATTTCAAAAAATTTGGTTGTCCCAACTTCATAAGGCCATAATTTTCAAACTATTGCTCTAATTGACTATTATAACTAATTTTCAGAATCCTCGACTTCTAATCTATAGGGTCTAACTCACACAAGCTCTAGTCGACCCCATTTCAAAGCCCATCTAAGGCCTCTAAGGTCTTAAATGGTGAGCCTGAAGCTTTTATACCAAAATTGCACCCCAAAAATTCACAATAAATCTATAAATACTCATGATATAGTATTGAGCCTCAACTGGTAGGTTGATATATCCAAGATGAACATCCACCTTTGAAATTAGGACATTTTAAGATCATGTGAATGACTTACTAAGTAGAAAGCTTCCAAAAACAACTTTGCACTAAGACAACCCTTATTTAAGAAACAAAAATGAAATGTTTTTCAGTGATGCAAGATTTCTCTTACACCCAAGGGTAATTTGAGGATGCTCCTGCATCAGACACTCGGGGTAATTTGAGAAGTAACATCATCATGTCTCAAGTGTTCAGAGGAAAACCAAGATGGTTAACCTCCTCCCTTGCTTGCTATTATGAATCTTCTAGTGGCCTCTATTTCCATTTGACCAGGTACTCTTCACAGGTTTTGTTCCTTGTACTTTTACTAACATGATAGTCTAGTATCCCCTCAATCTCTTATCTAGAAAAACTAGCTGCTAGAATACTCCACTGTGCTTCAACAAATTCATCTCCATCACCTCCACCATAATACCCTATCAAATCTAAAATGTTAAATACTAGTGAAATATTCAATTCAATAGGCAGCTCCACTTCATAGGCATTTCCAGAGTCATGCCTTTGCATTATCTTGCATAGTCCAAACTTCTTCATTTTTCATCTTATTATATGTACCCACTAGAAAATGCTCCTTTCTCAAATGAACCATGACTTCATCTCCAATTTGAAATTCCTTATACATCTTTTTCACATCTACTTTAGCCTTATACTAAGTATTCATCTTTGTAATGTGCTTCCTTGCCTCCTCATAGATGTTCTTCAAATGTTCAACAAGATCTTCTACTTTAGCAATACTTATCTCTCCTTTATCTAACTGCTTCAATTCAAAAAAATTCCTGGGAGTTCTCCCATATACAATCTGGAATGGTGATTTATCTATACTCCTATTAATAGAATTATTGTATGCAAATTTCGCCTGTGGTAAAATTAGATCCCATCCCTTTGGTTTATATCCAACTGCACATCTCATAAAATTCCCCAAACTTTGATTTGTAACTTCAATTTGTCCATCAGTCTATGGATGATATGATGAATTGAATTTTCTTTAATTTATTCCACAATGTTTGCCAAAAATGCCCAACAAACTTGGTATGTCGATTTGAAACTATACTATTTGGTAGACCATGTAGTATTACCACTTCTCTGAAAAATAACACTGCCACATGAACAACATCACTAGTCTTCTTGCACAAAATGAAGTGTGCCATTTTTGAAAATCAATCGACCACTAGAAATATTGAATCATGCCCATGCTGAGTCCTTGGTAAACCAAGAAAAAAAATCCATGCTAACATCCTCCCATGGCTTCTCTGGAATAGGAAATGGCCGATACAACTCAATATTCCGCTTCACACCTTTTGCCATCTGATATACTCTACAACTCTATAAAAACCTCTTCACATCCTTCTACAACTATGGTCAATAATTCTTAGTATCTAAAGAAATGGTCTTATCTCTACCAAAGTGTCCAACCAACCCTCCACTATGTTTCTCCTTGATAAGATTCTCTCTCATACAACTTCTGGGAATGCACAATTGACATCCTTTCAACAACATACCATCTTGGATTATGAAACCCGATCACTTTTTCATGTCAAGTGCAATCTAGGTTATGTACAAGCCTTCCAAGCTATGACAAACTTAGGATCCTCTGGATACAAATTCTTAAGTTCCTTGAACTCAACCACCTCAATCTGCATTTCTGTCAGCAAAAAATGTCTTCTACAAAGAGCATCTACAACTCTATTAGAATTTTCACTCCTCTATTTCAAAACAAATGTAAAACTCTGCAAAACTCAACACACTTTGAATGTGTTTGGTTTAATTTTCCTTGACTATTCAAGTATTGCAAATTTTGATTATAAATATACAAAAAAGACTCCTGAGGAAGAAGATAATGTCTCCACTTCTTTAATGCCTAAACTATAGCATAAGAATTTTAATCATGAGCCGCATGAACGTACTTGGTGCATTGGTTAGCTGATGAATGGTGCTCCCCTTAATACCATATGCACATAACATAAACAAAGAAACATAGAAAATGTGAGAACAAAGTATGGGCTTTTATTTGTGCCACAAATGCAAAATTAAAGAATTGACAAGTACAATATGCTAGCCCACATGGGTGCCTTCATTACAATAATATGCAAGACTAAGCTGTGAATTCCCACCTAGAGTTGTCCTAGACAATGTTTGGGCCTTTGTTAAATAGAAAATTTTATGTCACTTGAAAAGGTTCTAGATGCTCAAACTTAATATGTAGGGTTGACAGACCCTAACAATACATAAAGTGTTGGCCAAATACATCACTGATTTTTATATTAGGAATTCTGGGTAGCCCAACTTTGGAAGGTCATGACTCTTGAATTGCTGCTCTTATTGGCTATTATAACCACTTTTCAAAAATGTCAGCTCGTGGTCCACAGGATCGAAATGTTGGAAGCACCCTTCCATCGAGTCTTCGAACCTCATCCGGGCACTCTAGGCCTCCAATGGTGAGCCTGAAGATTTTTATACAAATATTTCCACTAAAAATTTGCAATAATTTCTCCAATACTTAAGTTGGAGAAATGAGATTTTTATGGTAGCCTTATATCTCTAAAATGAACCTTCATGTAGAAAATGAGAACATTCTAAGCTCATATGAAAAACTTATTAAAAATAGTAAGTTCACATAAATAGTGACCACCCTATCTACTAGTCCTTATTTAAATAGAAAAGACTAAAATTAAAATATTTTTGGGTGATGCAAGATTACCCTCACACCTAGGATGCTCCTGCATCAAACACTTGGGGTAATTTGAGAAGAAACTCTGTCACATCTTAGGTGTTTAGAGGAAAACCAAGATGGTTAACCTCCTCCTTTGCTAGCCATGATGAATCCTCTACTGGCCTCCTTTTCCATTTGACCAGGTATTCATCATAAGTTCTATTCCTTGTACTTTTTCCAACACGACTATACAGTATCTCCTCAATCTCCTTTGTAGCCAAACTAGCTACTGGAATACTCCACTGCGCTTCTTTAACTTCATCTCAATCACCTCCTTCATAATACTCTATCAAATCTAAAATATTAAATACTGGAAAAATAGTCAATTCAACAGGCAACTCCACTTCATAAGCATTTCCAGAATCATGCCTTTTCACTATCTTGCACAGTTCAAACTTCTTCATCTTTAGCTTATTATAAGTACCCACTAGAAAATGCTCCTTTCACAAATGAAACACAACTTCATTTCCAATCTAAAATTCCTTATACCTCCTTTTTACATCTACCTTAGCCTTATTCTGTGTATTCATCTTTATGATGTGCTTCCTCACCTCCTCATGGATGTTCTTCAAATGTTTAGCAATTTCTTCTATTTTAGCACTACTTATCTCTTGTTTATCCAATTATCGTAATTCAAAAGAATTTCTAGGACTACTCCCATATACAATCTAGAATGGTGATTTACTAGTACTCTTATTGACAAAATTATTACATGCAAACTTTGCCTGTGGTAAAATCATATCCCATCCTTTTGGCTTGTCTCCAACCAAACATCTCAACAAATTTACCAAACTACAATTCACAACTTCTGTCCATCCATCAGTTTGTGGATGATGTGATCAACTAAACTTCAAAATTTTCTTCAACTTCTTCCATAATGTACACCATAAATACCCAACTAAATTTGGTATCTCGATCTGAAATTATACTCTTTGGCAAACCATGTAGTCTCACCACTTCCTTGAAAACAAATTTTCCATATGAACAACATCACTAGTCTTCTTGCAAGGAATAAAATGTACCATCTTTGAAAACCTATCAACCACCACAAAAATAGAATCATGCATGCATTGTGTCCTCAGTAATCTAAGAACAAAATCCATGCTGACATCCTCCCATGACTTCTCTGGTACATGTAATGATTGATACAACCTTGTATTCTGCTTTACTCCTTTCACCATCTAACATACTCTGCAACTCTATACAAACTTCTTCACATCTTGCTACAACTGTGGCCAGTAATAATTCTCATCAACTAAAGCTATGCTTTTATCTCTACCAAAATGTCCAACCAACCCTCCACTATGATTCTCCTTGATGAGAGTCTCTCCCATTGAACTTCTAGGAATGCATAATTGGCTTCCTTTGAACAACATATTATCCTTGATCATGAAATCCAACCACTTTGTCTTGTCAAGTGTAACAAGTTCTACAAGCCTTCCATGCTTCACCAAAATCAAGATCATCTAGATACAAAGTACTAAATTCCTTGCACCCAAAGATCTCTATTTGCATTTATGTCAGCAAAAGTCATCTTCTACTAAGAGCATCTACAACTCTGTTAGACTTCCCACTCATGTGTTTCAAAACAAATGTATAACTCTACAAAAACTAAACCCACTTCAAATTTCGGTTCAATTTTCCTTGACTATTCAAATATTGCAAAGCTTGATGATCAATATACGAAACAAACTCCTTAGGAAGAAGATAGTGTCTCCACTTCTTCAATGCTTGAACTATAGCATAAAATTTTTGATCATAAATAGAATACTTTCTTTTTGCATCATTCAACTTCTCACTAAAATAAGCAAGAATAAAACAAATCCTATTGCAATACCACTAGCATCATAGTCTACTTGAAAAATCTTGTTAAAATTAGGAAGTGCTAAAACATGTTGCTCAGTAACTTTCTATTTCAACATATTATAACTCTTATTTGCACCTATAGTCCACTTAAATTCTTTCATATCCCCTCTCATTGTTTCAGTTAGGGGTCCACAAATACTGCTAAAACCTCTTATGAACTTTTGGTTAAAACTAGTGAGTCCATGAAAAGATTTTACCTCTTTTGCACTTCTTGGAGTAGGTCATTCAAGGATAGCCTTCATTTTCTCTGGATCCATTTTCAGACCTTCTCTTGACTACAAATCCTAGATACACCAACTGCTTTACAAAACAGCACTTCTTTAGGTTTGTCAAAAACTTTTCTTCCCTCAACTTATCAAACACCTTGTGAATATGAATCAAATTCTCCTCCAACATCTTACTAAAGATAAAAATATCATCTAGGTAAACAATAACAAACTTACCCAAAAACTCCTTCAATACCTCATTCATGAGCCACATGAAAGTGCTTGGTGCATTGGTTACCCCAAAAGACATGACTAACCACTTGTACAGTCCTTCTTTTGTCTTGAAACTAGTCTTCCATTCATCACCTTCTCTGATATGACTTTGATGGTACCCACTCATCAGATATATCTTTGTGAAATACTCAGCTCCACTCAAATAATCTATAATATCATCCATCCTTGGCAATGGAAATCTATACTTGATTGTGATCTTGTTGATAGTGCAAGAATATGTCCACATCCTCCATTCTCCATTCTTCTTTGGTGCTAATACGGCTGGTACAACACATGGACTCAAACTCTCTTGAATCAGCCCCTTCTACAACAACTCATGAACTTGCCTATTCAACTCTTCACTTTGTGCTAGTGCCATTCTGTGCACTGTCTTGTTTGGAAAACTAGCTCCTGGAACCAAATCCATCTGGTGACCAATCTTCCTCATTGGGGGAAATCCATCAAGTACTTTATCTAATACAATATCAAAAAAATCTCCCAACATATCTGCAACTTTTGCAGGTACCTCCTCTAGTTCTTCTTTACTATCTTTAGGAATTATAGAAAATCACATATGCTCACACTTAATACCTTTGAGAAACTCTTTTTCATCAACAAAACATATTTTGGTAGCACTACATACTTTTTCTTCTTTCTCCTTTAATGGCTTCAACTTATGTTTCACTCCATCCTTGGTCAGAGTGTAGGTATTTTCTCGCCCATCATGTACAAGATGTCTATCAAACTACCACAGCCTACCCAGTAAGATATGACATATGTCCATAGGTATGATATCACAAAGTAGCTCATCCTAGTAGCTTCCAACCTTGAACTTCACTATGCACTACTCATTGACCATGACCTTGTGGTCATCTTGCACCCAAGTAATATTGTATGGATGTGGGTCTTTTTGCCTCTTTAGCTTCAACTTGGTGGCCATCATATCTAATACCGGATTGTCATTACTTCCAACATCAATGATCACATCAAAAAACTTATCTTCACATCTAGACCTTGTACAAAACAAATGCCTTCATTCATCAGGTTCATTCTCACCACTCAGTAGGACTCTTCTATTAACTAGGGCTTATCCTCTTTCAACATCTTTAGAATATGATGAACTGGCATCTTCATCAACATGTGCAACTCTGGCCTAGCCTTTTATTCTTTGATCTATCCTTCGTTGATGTTGGATACATTCAAATTCTCTATGCCTTCTTCTTCGCAATGAAAACATTTCCCACAGAAGCCTCCTCTTCTACATCCTTGTCCTCTACATCTTCCTCTCTGATCTCTATTGTTTTGATCATGGAAACGATTTTAGAATTGTTTCCCCTCTGGTTTTGACTGTTACTCCCAATCTCATCCTTGTTCTTCTGATTGTCATTACGACCTCCATAAGATCATCCACCAGATCTTCCACAATGACCTCTTCCACTATTCTTGTTGTCAAAAGTCTTGCTCAGTTTTTCCTCAACTCTTAGGAAAAACTGGTATGCTTCCTCAATACTGCTCATTTGAACTATACTTAGCTCATCCTGAGTACTTGGCCTCAATCCATTAAGATAATGGGCAATTTTCTCCTTATTAGTTTTTGCATGGACAACTTGGTAGAACTCTTTGATATACTCTTGAATTGATTTTCCTGCTTGCTTCAACCCTTACATCATCTTCAACAGATCCAACTAAAGTGACAATTCATTCTCCTAAAGTTTGATTGGCTATTATAACTACTTTTTAGAAACACCAACTTCTAATTTTAACTTCTAATTTACAGGCTCAAAATGATGCAAGCACCCTTCCATCAAGTCTTCAGACCTCATCTGGGCACTCTAAGGTATCCAACGGTGAGCCTAAATATTTTTTTGTAAATATTTCCACCAAAAATCTTCAATAACTTCTTTGATACTTAAGTTGGAGCAATGAGATTTTTATGGTAGGCTTATATCTCTAAAATGAACCTTCATCTAGAAAATGAGAACATTCAGAGCTTGTATGAAAAACTTACTAAAAATAGCAAGTTCACATAAATAGTAACCACCTTGTCTACTAGCCCTTATTAAATTAGAAAAGACTGAAAATAAAATATTTTTGGGTGATGCAAGATTTCCCTCACATCTAGGACGTTCTTGCATCATTAGCCCAAATGGCATGACCAACCAGTTGCACAATCCTTCCCTTAATTTGAAGGCATTCTTCCACTCATCTCCTTTTCTGATGTGAACCTGATTGTAGCCACTCTTCATATCTATCTTTCTAAAATAGATAGCTCCACTCAAACAATGCATGATATCATCCATTTGTGGTAATGGAAATCTATACTTGATTGTGATCTTGTTGATAGCCCATGAATCTGTGCACATCCTGCATTCTCCATTCTTCTTTGGTTCTAATATTGTTGGTACAACACATGGACTTAGACTCTCTTGAATCTACCCCTATTGCAACAACTCATGTACTTGTCTATTCAACTCTTCACTTTCTACCAGTGTCATTCTATGTGCTGCCTTATTTGGAAAATTGGCTCTTGGAATCAAGTCTATTTGGTGACTGATCTTCCTCATTAGGCGTAATCCATTAGGTATATTATCTGACACAATATCAGGGAAATCTCCCAAAAAATTTGCAACTTTTGCAAGTACCTCCTCTACTTCTTCTTTACTATCTTTTAGGATTACAACAAAACACATATGCCCATACTTCATACCTTTGAGAAATTCCTTTCCATCAACAAAACATATCCTGGCAGCACTAAATACCTTTTCTTCTTTCTCCTTCAATGACTTCAACTTATGTTTCCCTCCATCCTTTTTCAAAGTGTAGGTATTTGCTCTCCCATCATGTATAGCATGTCTATCAAATTTCCACAACCTACCCAACAAAATATGTAATATGTCCATAGGTATGATATCACAAATCAACCCATCCTAGTAACTTCCAATCTTGAACTTCACTAGGTATTGCTCATTGACCATGACCTTGTTGTCGTCCTACACCCAGGCAATATGGTATGGACGTGGGGTTTTGTTTCCCCTCTTGAGACTTAACTTTGTGACAATATTTTTTGATACTAGATTATCAGTTCTTCTATCATCAATGATCACATTAAAAAACTTATCTTCACATTTACATTGTATCTGAAACAAACTGCTCTTTTAATTAGGTTCATTCTCTCCACTCAACAAGACCCTCCTATTATCTAGGGCTTTTCTTTCAAGTTCTTTAGAATGGGATGATTTGGAATCTTCATCAACATGGAAAACTCTAGCTTGGCCTTTAGGTCTTCTACCAGTCCTTCCTTGGTGTTGGAAACATTCAAATGCTTTAAGCCCTTCTTCTTTGCAATGAAAATGTTTTCCATTGAAACTTCTCATTCCATATCCTTTCCCTCTTCATCTTCCTCTTTGATCTCTGTTGTTTTGACTATGGAAATGATTGGAACTATTTCCCCTCTAGTTTTGACTACTACTGGTTGCCTCATCCTTGTTTTTTTAATCATCATTTCGGCCTCCATAATACCATCCACCAAATCTTCCACCACAACCTCTTCCACTATTCTTGTTATCAAATTTCTCATTCAACTTTTCCTCAACTCTTAGGGAAAATTGATATGTCTCTTCAAATCTTTTCATTCAAACAAAACTTAGCTCCTCTTGAATGCTTGGCCTCAACCCATTAAGATAATAGGAAACCTTATCCTTTTCAGCTTATGCATGGCCTGTTTTGATGAGAACCTAGTATAAATCTTATGTATACTCCTAAATAGATCTTCCCATTTGCTTCAACCTTTGCATTTTCTTTAGTAGATCGAGCTTATAATCCAAGGAAATGAACTATCACTTCATTTAAGCTATCATTTGATCCCATCTAGTGATTTTTTCCTTCCCTCTTCTATTTTACTCCAATTGGATCTCTTGCCACCAAATCTTCATGTTACCCTTCAATTTTGCCTTTGAAAACTTGACCCTATCCAAATCTTCAATATCTTCATAATCAAAGTACTCTTCTAATTCATTGATCCAATCGATCAATTCCTCTGGGTTAAGTTCTCCCAAAAATATGGGAACATCAAACTTAGGTCTTTTTCCAATCTTGAAAATGGTGTTAAAAATATTTTCCTCCTCTAGGTTAAGAACTTCATCTACTACTACTTGATCAACATTTCCTTCTTCCCTTTCATCCTCACTTTCATCGTCTCCTACGACAAGATTCATTCGTCTATGCATTTGTTCTTGCAATACTTGTATTTTCCTCTTAAGGGCTCTAAAACCCTTAGGTGTAACACTTACAACTCTCCCACCACACTCTCTTCATGGAGACATCTTCGTGCGTCCACTGAAACCCTAGTACAAACTGCCTCACAATTAGTGATATGTCTACATGCCCAACCCAAACCATAGTCCTAGTGCAACTACCTCACAATTGGGGATCTGTTTACCCGCTCGAGAATAACCTATCTCTGACACCACTTGATGAAGGGTGATCTCCTTAATACCACAAACACATAACATAAATAAAGAAATAACAACAATTGGCGAGAAAAAAATATGGGCTTATTATTATCGCTACAAATGCATAATTGCAAAATTTTGTAATACAATATGCAAACCCACATGGGAACCTTCCTTACAATAATTTGAAACAAAGAGCTATGAACTATCACCTAGATTTTTCCTGGACAATATAGAGCTATTCCTTAAATAGGCATTTTTACATCGCCCGAAAAGTTTCTAGACACCAAACCCTGACCCTTAAGACCAACTCTCCTTAATACCACAAACACATAACATAAATAAAGAAATAACAACAATTGGCGAGAAAAAAATATGGGCTTATTATTATCGCTACAAATGCATAATTGCAAAATTTTGTAATACAATATGCAAACCCACATGGGCACCTTCCTTACAATAATTTGCAACAAAGAGCTATGAACTATCACCTAGATTTTTCCTAGACAATATAGAGATATTCCTTAAATAGGCATTTTTACATCGCCCGAAAAGTTTCCAGACATCAAACCCTGACCCTTAAGACCAACTAACTCTAAAATTACATATAGAATTGGCCTGATACACCTGACACTTATTTTAGAAATTTTGGTTGTCCCAACTTCAGAAGGCCATAACTTTTGAGTCATTACTCCAATTGGCTAGTATAACCATTTTTTCAGAATCCTTAGCTTCTTATCAACAAGGACCATCTTGTGCAAACTCTAGTTGACCCCATTTTGAAGCCCATCTAGGGGGTCTAAGGTCTTCAACAATGAGCCTATGTTTTAATACCAAAATTGCACACCAAAAATCCACGATAAATCCAAAAATACTCATGATATGGTACTAAGACTCAACTGGTAGGTTGATATATCCAAGATGAGCATCCACCTCTGAAATTAAGACATTTCGAGCTTGTATGACTAACTTATTAAGTAGCAAGCCTCCAAAAAAAATTCTGCACTAAGACAACCCATATTCAAGAAACAAAAAGGAAATATTTTTGGGTGATGCAATATTGCTCTTACATCCAGGATGCTCCTGCATCAACTTTCAACCATTACATTAATGTCTTTAAGATCCAAATCAGGTGTTACTTCCATAAGTTCTCTCTTCATAATCTCTTTGTTCATTTTGAGTGTTTTTCTCCTTCTTGCATTGATTAACTAATAAAGTTATTTAGGTAAGATATTATATAGTTCACTAGGACTCCTGCAAAACTTGTACATACTCCATTTTTTCCCTCTAGCTTCCTCTTGTCCTTGTCACTATTGATTTGACAACTTCTAGCAACATTTCCTTATCTACCACTCTTTATTATGTCTTTGGCAACGAAATCAATTGTATGGGTTTTCCTCTTCCCACTCTCCTTTAACTGCTTGACATCCTTTTTCAGACTCAGTTCTGGCATCTTCCTCTATTGCAGTATCCTTTTGCTTTCTCTTTCCTTTCTTCTTTCCTCTCACTTTCAATTCCTTCTCCTTCTTGGCTAGTTATGCTTCTTCTTGGCTAGTTATGCTTCTAATGAATCATTTTTCCTTTCTCTTTTCATGAGGCTTCCCTTTTCTCTTATAGATTTTCACTGTTGCAAGTATCTCCTATGTCTTTGTAGGTGTAATAGGAATGGAAGTGCTTTCTTCTTTACTTCCAAATTTCTTTGACAATGTCTTGATTATCCTCCTTGATGCAATGCAAGGTAGGATAATACCCAAAGGAAATATCCTAGCCCCCAAAAAATAACCATACAATGGAAACACAACATAAGAAATAAGATTGGATACAAAACACAACTCTCTATTCATATAATAACTTATTACATCCAATGTGTTGGGTTGTGAGGCCTTCCCAGTTATGGCCAAATACAAAGCAAGTAATAGTTCTACAAGATCCTCAAGATCCAACCCAAACCCTAGCTAGTCCAGATCTGTAACACAACAACACTCTAGTAGAAACCTCCAACAAGATCTAAAATTGTGCTCGCAAGCCACCAAGCAATCTCCTTGTTTTCCAAGTTGCGGCTACTACCTCTTCTCAAACTTTTCTCCTCTACTTCATCCTTCTCTCCAAGCTTCTAATATACAAAAAGATATCACACCTTGGAAGCTTGATTACAAATTCTCATATGCCTTGCTTAAATAGGCACTTACCACACAACCAAAATGCAACTACCATACAACAAATATTTAATTCCCACCCAAATACAACTAAGCACCACCATGTGGCCAATTAGAAAATTACATTGCCTTTGTGGATCACAACAAATGTTAAATGCATGATTTAAGGAACTTTCCACAAAATTCTAAGATGCCACCTACACACCTCGATAAATGAAATAATAACTATTTTTATTTATTTCCTCTTCATGCCACCTATGCGCCTTGGTAGACGAAGAAGATTTTTTTCTCCATTTTTTTATTTTTAAATTTTTTTAAAAATGTTTCCCCTAATTTTCATTGCTCTCTCTCCAATTTTTTTTTGTTAATTTTTTTTATTACACCCCCTTTTATTTTGTGATGCAAGATGCTCCTGCATCACTCCTTGTCTTTGTTTGTATCATTGATTTCTCTAAATCCATTCGTATCTTTGAGTGGGATTCCTCATAGGTTCCAAATCTAGGTGTTGTCACATCTATAAGTTTAAATAGTAGAAAATATGCATACATCTTCATCATTACATCATCTAATTTATAAGACATGTCAGGCATCTAAAAGGTTCTTGGTTGCACAACTTGAAAAATACAAGTGTCAATATCAACAAGAAAATATATATATCATCTTCATATTACTTTATAGTGTTTCCTAGGATTCTTTCTCTTTTATTCATTATAGTTTGAAATTCTTTGAAATAATTCCACAAATCATTATTGACATTGTCTCCTAACTCTCTAATAAATTCACTTATTTGCAGCACTACATGTTCGTTTGTTTCCCATTGAACCGCTCCTCTACCAAGAAAGATATTTTGCACATAAAAGAAGATATATACTAGAATTGCTCCATACTTGAAAAATTGTTTCTTGTCTCTCTTTATCTTTTCCATATTTACCATAAATGATGAAGGGTTCTCCCCTAACAACACAGAGACGTAACATAAATAGAGAAATAATAGAAAGTTGTGAGAACCGAAAGTTGTCTTTTTATCATCTCCAAAAGTATGGAATTACAAATTTCAAAAATACAACATGAAAAGTCACATGGGCATTTTCCTTACAATATTTTGTAAGCCAGAGCCACCACCAGAAACTCAAAACTACCCTAGAAAACCCTATGGGCCTTCTTTATATAGGTATTTTTCCACACTGAAGAAGGTTTTAGAATATTAACCCAAGACCCTAAGGCCAACCAATCCTAAATTAATATTATTTTTTTAATTTTACTACATTAGAGTTGGCCCAAACAATTTCATTTTTATAGTTTCAAGTAGCACAACTTCTAGAGACCATAACTCATCAATTGTTGCTCTAATTGATTCTAATTACCCCTTTTTGGAAATGACAACTCCTTATCTAGATCACTTAACTTGCACAAACTCTAGTCAACTAGAGCCTTCAAAACAAAGTTCAAAAATTTCATACCAAAATTTCTCAATAACTTGTCAAATACAATTGGTATTGCTATGAACCTTTACTAGTAGGCTAATATATCTAAAATGAACCACTATGCATGAAATCAGAACATTTTGAGCTTTAATGACCAACTTACTAAAAATAGTAAGCTTAAATAACAACTCTACACCGAAATAGCCCTTGTTGAAAAGAAAAAAGAAAAATATTTTTTGGTTGATGTGAGATTTCCCTTATACCCAAGATGCTCCCACATCAATAAATTGGCTCCTCGACATCTCAAATAGGTCATATGTTGCATTTTCCTTTATTATCTGATATGCAACATGAATAGCTCCATCGGGTAAACTATTTATTTGGCTCAATTGATATACTATGTAACTTATGAACATGGAGTCAAATCAAACTGCATGGTCTACTATGTCATTGATGGTCATGGTTTTTAAAATTGGTTTGGGCTCGGTTAACTTGGTAACTAAATTTGTATCTATCGTTCTTACGGTTGGTAACTCACTGGTTGTGCAAAACCTTGTAACTCTGTGAATAATCTCCTTGGTTATTTTGTGTGGTATATCTAGCCACAAGAATTGATCATGGAATCAACTCAAAACATACCAAACATGTTCATGACTAAATTCATTTGGAATATCGACTGGATATGCCAAACCCTTTTTCTTCAAATGCTCATGTTCACTCTTTAACACTTTATCCTTGCACAATGTTTCCTCATATACCTTATTAATGAATTCCACTTATAGTTATTTAAGTTTACAATGGATGTCCTCATTCAATAGAACTCCTAGTGGGATAGAAGACATCACACTAATCATATCATTTTTGTTTGTGTTCATTAGATGTAGCTTGAACATGGGTCATTCATCTACAACATTGATCAAAGTAGGTGTGTCCACTATTTATGTCATGATTCAACATAGAATTACTATCAAAATATTATCACAATCCAAAAGAATACCTCATTCTTTATTGGTTAGTGTTCTTGAACACACTTTCGCACTTTCCATCTTGCAAATCACAGTTCTTTTTGAGTTGGTCACTTTTTGAAAACTACAAGTGTTTGTAAGAAAGTAAAGTGACAAATGAGCTTATTACACAATTTTTTATCATTGGAAGTAGTCATTACACTACTCAATGGTAAACAATACTTTTTCTATCAGTTAACACTATTTAATTGTTGCACTTTATGCATGACCAATTAGAACATAAAACTTTAATGTTATCACCTCAAAATAACATATGACTTTGAAATTTCAACACACTCTATCCAACACATGTAAGAATCGTCCTCAAGCTTTGATATCATATATAAATTTTCCTAAGGCAATGAATGAAAATGCCAAAATATAGAAGCCCAATTGATAGTAGAAGACACACAAATTATATGATCCTAAAATTACTTGATTCATAAATGATAAAAAAAAAAAAGGTAATGGGATACAATATATGTAGATGTGTCTTAATATATACACAATGCATGATAAATAGCAG
Source organism: Cupressus sempervirens (assembly GCA_028749045.1). NCBI lineage: Eukaryota > Viridiplantae > Streptophyta > Pinopsida > Cupressales > Cupressaceae > Cupressus > Cupressus sempervirens. The sequence continues at coordinate 250,493,507 of CM053784.1, read as the reverse complement.
TGATACAAGTGATAAGCATAACAACTAAGACCATGTCTACTGAATGTGGACTATACTCCATTGTTCATGAAAGTATGTGCAACAATGAGAGGATAAGAACACAAAGGTGTATCACACAAAGTGAGGTGTGAGACAACATCTACTCAAATAAAGTGAAAACCCATATGTGTCTACATGAAAGCTAATATGAAAATGCATTATCCTAAGTAAACTTAAGTAAAGTATAATTAGTAATGTTTAATTACACCAATAACACCAATATACATCTCAATATACAAATTTTTATTACAATTCATATCTTTGGGGGATTGGTGAAAGGTTTCTCTTTAAATGCTCCCCCTAAGCCAAATACCGACTTAGATTAATGATGAATCCTCTAAACTAGGGGATAATCGCTTTCTCTTAGGTTAATTCACTTCTTCCTTAGTGACTTCTTTCTTCATCCATGTCTTCTTCATCTCATTTCTGACTTCCTCAACATCAACAATTTCTTACCTTTCTTATCATCTAACCGATTGAATGATCAATTTCCAAACTTGCAATTTCTAGAAAGATGACCAATCTTATGGTAATGAAAACATGTCATACCGATTGATTTCCATGCTCCAACCTTTCCTCTTCAAGTTCTCATTCTTCAATCAACAACTAGATGTCCATAACTGCCATAGATTGAACATGTGACATTGAACTATTGCTCCCTTCTATAAGGGTTTACTAGTTTTACTAGAGACCTAGGAATTTTCACCTTAGACCTACATTCTTCAACTTTTTGACCATATTTTCCACATGCATAACAATGTCCATCAAATTTTCCTTCACTAGATCTACTGCTAATACTCAATCTACATCCATATGTAGTGTGATCATACTTATCATAATTATAGAAGTATTCATTAAATGTACGAAGCCTAGTGATTACTAGTCGACTCCTACAAACATTTGATGTATGACCAACCTTTCCATAATTGGAACAAATAGGTTTATTAGGTTTCTTACCAGTATTTCTCAAATGTACCTTCAAATCTTGTTGTGGCTCCTTGGATTGGGATGACTCTCCAACTTCTAAATTGCTTTGATTAGTGTATCCAAGACCAGTTGTGTATCTATGTTTTCTCTAACTATTTAGTTGTTCTACAATTTTTTGTCACCTCTCATTAAACTTCTTCAGTTGTTCATGGGCTTCTTTCCCAGACTTCAATTCTTCATTATCTTCCCTCAATCTTTCATTCTCATTCACAACTTGCAGCTTTTTTTTCATCAACACCATGGATTTGTCTCTAAAGTAATGCACTCTCCTTTCTTGCTTTGTTGAGTGGTTCTTTTTCTTTCAGTGCATCTTCTGCAACTTTCTTAGCATCTCGATCATACTTCTTTGCATCCTCAATGACTCTTTTTCCTTCAAGGTTTTCACAGACATTGAAAATCTAGCTTTCAAGTTCTTTTCTTAGATTTGCAATTTTTGTCAAACTCTCATTCTCATTCATTGTATCTATAATTGCCTTCTCAAATTCTTCAGATCCAATGGCTTTTGATAGTTTCTCTATGTAGTCTTGTCTTTCATTCAATTGTTTCCTTAGTTCTTTTCTTTTTTACAAGATGATTCTTCAATCTATCCCTTAGCTCCTTGATCATTATGTTTACATCCTCAAGCTTCTTTTCATGTCTATATTTGCCCATGTTGCCTTCTAGGAATATTTTCCTCAAGTTGATAAGATTCTCTACTAGAAGACCAAAGATTTGATACTAATTATTGCTATTTAGGAGCATTAAGAGGGGGGAGCGGGTGTGAATCAACCCAAACAGGTAGCCTACCAATTCAACTACTAATGCAACTAATCTTAACAACTTCCAAAATATATAACTACAGAAATGAAATAAAAGTAAACAACATCAAACCCCCACACAATCATCACACATGACACAATGACTTTTCTATGACGAAACTTTCAGATAGAAGGAGAAAACCATGGTAGGGATGACACCTACAAGCCCTTCACTGCATTAAATAGATTTGCCTTGTTAGGAACTACAAACACCCTTTTTGAGGGTTCACCCCGTTTCCAAGTTGACAAGTTTGAATGCATAAATGTTTTGGTTTATGGAAACACTCTACATAAGTAAGGTCGCATGGAGTTCAGTTTAGTTTTATTTTTTAGTTGATATGAAAATTACCTAACAATAAGTCAAGATTACAAACATTAGAGATACCATTTTAGTCAGCGAGTTTCACTAGAGTAATATATGTGGCCACAATTTTGTTATATGATAGAATAGATTCTATAAATGATGTATTTATGTCTATTGGTGTTAAGATAATCATTGGCATATGTTTTGGACGGAAAACATGAAGACATGTTATTATCATAGAGTATGTATGGTCTATGGCAGAGATTGGGTAGTTTGGCCTAAGGAATTGAATTGCCTTGTCAATTCAAATACTTGGCAATGTAGGGACAAAATCCTAGATGATAACACTCAGTTAGAAAGTTTTGATAAGATGTATTGGATAAGTGTTTATCATGTTTCATCTTGAAGGTTGACTAGACAAGTTAATTAGATGGGTATATAATAAGGTGTTTTGGATATACAAAGTACAACTATGCTATGATTATGTTATGTGACATTTATGTATAATGGTATGTTGATTTTTTAATGGTTAGATGTGATCAATTGTTACATGGGTATGATCAGACGTGAGATACACAAAGGACTAGTCAAATATTGAAGATATGAATACAATCAATTTTGGTACATTATCTAAAACTCTTGTATGGATTGTATATCATTGTATGAGCAGTGAGCTCCATTGTAAATCAACTCCTAATAGGATTGAGACCTGTAACAAGGTCTAGTCCTCTAACAAGGACTCATTTACTAAATGTATATAATAGACTCGTAACAAAGTATTTTCATATTAGCACACGTCTTGTGACTACCATCCCCATTGAGTTTTTCCTTGGCCAAGGTTTTCGTAGTTAACAAAGCATGGTGTTATGAGTTTTATTGTGTTGTGTACTTTACTTTTTAGTTTATTCATTTATGCAAGTACATGTTAAGTGCTAAAATATATAGTTGGGCAAAATTTGTTAGAATGCTAATTCAACCCCCTATCTTAGTATTCTCTATTTCTAACATGCCATGTTAGGATGTGATTTGTACACTATTAGGAGTACAATGAGATCTGTTATGATCTACCTCGCTAAAAGATTTTAGAATTTCTTCTAAGAGTCCACTTTGTAAAACAATTTAAACCACAAGATCGGTTAACATCCATCCAATTAAAGGATTTCTATTGCTACAACTATCCTTTCCTATCATATCCAATCTATCCTCTGCATTCTAATACTATCCTCATCTCAATCTTTTCTCAATAACTCAATCACAACCCTAGCACATTGAATTCTACTTCACAGATTCATCCAACTTCGTTCACATCAACTCCAAGAAAAATTCTTTATAGGAACATCACTTTTGTTGCTTAATCCTCACCATTAATTCAATGTTAAAACTTGGTGCTCAATTACAACATTCAATTTACATATATTGATAACATAATACATTTTCCTTCACCGCCTCAATCCATATTAGGGTTTACCTGAGAATTATTCAAGAATAGTCAAAACATGTTTGACAAACTCTAACATCCCTCTGGAATCTTCTCTTTACACTTCCTTTGATCATCAATTGCTACCTCAGCATACCTTAGTCACTTAAGACATGTCACGATAACATTTAATCCACTACTTCATTCATATCAATCATTAATCCTCAATTTAAGATCAATATCTCAAGAACATGAGTTGTTTATTCTACAACTTCAATTGATACTGAGATCTTGCTTTCTTGTCATCTTCGCCAGTTGTGGTCATAGCCATTGTCACTACTAGGCATGTACATATTGTATCTATGATTGCTAACAAAATAACCATGTGTTGTTGTTCTACCTATATACTAGTCATTATACTTAACCGCTTTCCTTTCTACTGACATAGTTGTTTATAGATCATCCCCCTATCTTATCGGTTGATCCACTCAATTGCTATGATTAGATTGCTATTAATAACAACCAAATACTCAACTACTTCTAAACACTTCACCGAGATCCATCACAATGTCAATATATTGGTGGGCCTTGTTCATTATATTCTTCATTTCCTCAGCATGGGGAGAGGACCTGCTAACGTTAAGTGTCTCTATATTACTTAACCTTTGAAGCAATAGACAAAATTTTAGTAACTCTGTCTCATCACAACTTGAGTTTACTAGACCAAGCAATGATGGATATTTTGAAAAAGAATTCAATGTGTTGGTCCATCCAGACATATCCATCTAGTATCATTATCATTAAGAGTCTTGTTCCCATCAGTTAGCCTTGCAACAAAGTTTTGAAATTCCCTAAATTGTTTCAAAATTCGACAAAAGTGTTGGTAATCTCTTTGATTAAGAATTCTTTTTTTGTACTAGAGCATGCTTGTTGACAACTCCTAAAGCTAGATTGATTATGTGGGCCATGCAATGAATGTCAGTAACGTAGGGTGCACAAAAAATAATATTCTTGCACAAAGATCATTCATGTGGAATTGCAATATTGAAGTTCCATCCGCTCGAACACGCACCAACTTTTTGGCAATTGGCATGTCATTTGTACCTTCATATTCAATTAGAGAACAATTTACTAGATCAAATAAATTTTTCATCATCACGTTATCCTTCATTTTAGCAACAGTTAGTAGATGATGGTGGTGGATAAAATTTTGTATATTACAAGTATGCATGCATGCCCGGGAAGTATTATCTATTGTTGTAACTTCATCTAAAGGCAATACAATGAAGTTTGTCTCTTTAATCTTTCTCTTTACATCTTTTTCAACCTTGAAAAGACAACTTGTGCATTCTCATCTATTGTTTACTAACCAATGACTATTCAGATAGTTACAAACTTTTAGAAAGTGCATGCCCTCTACTCAAAATATAAAGACAACACTTAGTTGAACAACTTTTCCTATTTGTTCTGCTTTCATTGCTTTTCCAAAAAAAAGATTCAATAGAGCCTTTACCTTTAGTAGGCTTTTAATGAATTTTGAAACTCAAATTAATTTTGCATTCCTAACATGTAAATCTTACATGAGCATTCTATAGAAGCTTGCCTTCAATTGGATTGTCCACTAATTCAATGAATGGATACTTTGACACCAAGTATATTTGAAAATTCCTCAATAGATCCCACTTTCAATCTTTTTTTTGATTTTCTATCCTTTTTTGAATTGTATTTTATTTTCCCCTTTCATGTACCATCATCTTTAACATTCTCAATCCCACCCAAGTTGATTATATCATTCTGGCTACTTGTGAATTTACTCGAAAAAATCTTCTTCAAGTTCATCATGATTTCTTATATCAAGTTCACCACTTTCTTCAATATGTCATGTAGGTTGTAAATCTTGTAAGTCTACTTGTGATGACATCACTTCCTAATTTTGGCCACAAATTTTTCTACCGCCAAAGTACAATGATAAGGTTTTGAATTTTAGTGGCCTCTCTTGGCTTTCCCCATATGCAAGAGCCTTACCCTTATTCTTGCTCAACATCTCCAACGAAATAAAGGTTGCCAAAAACTATATTACCTTATTGAAGAAGTGACAATAAACTATAACATGTATAAATATGATTCATTAGCCCTTCAATCTACAATATAAAATCTGAAAGTGTCATGTATGAGCTCTTTCGAGTGACCACTGACCACTAAATAGTCCCCACTAAATAAGAATAGACTCAAAATCGTAAATAGATAAAGGTGAAATCTCACGTGAATTCAAAATAATATTATAACACAATACACTTCAAAAATTAATCACTTACCTTTGTCTTAATTGTAGTTGCCAATGCACTCAATAGCCTAAAACTTCACTATCGATCAGAATTGATATATCAAAACCATCCAAACCAAATTGTGTAAAATAACACCGATCTGTGAATGTATTCATACCAATCCCTTTTGGAAAATTTAGTGGGAAGCTTGTATGCGATACAATTATTTGGCGGAGCTGGCATAATTATAATACACCTTATGTGATTTCCGAGGTGCTTATGGGTCATCCAATAAATTGCAATGATTAATACATTTGGTGAAAATATCGTTGGTTTGAGAGACATATCTACAAAATGTCAAGTGAATTTAGGGCCTCCTATAAATATAACACATTGGAAAAGTTCTAGTCACAGGTTTTTCCATGATACAAGTTTTTCATCAATTATATTTATTATGCTATATTACTTTTAAATTGTTACATTGAGTACATATGTAGAGATATCCCTTATAAAAATTTCTCTAAAATTATTAAGTTTCATTTGAAAGAGTTCTACTCACAAGTTCACTCTTGATTCTAAATTGTTCATTTATTTCATAATGTTACATCATTTCTAAGATATTACACTAAATTCTTTTATATAGATATCCCCATTTGAATATCTCTAGACCTCCATCACCAATCTCTTCCTCATCATAGCTAGATCCTTCATCCTCTTAGAATCCCTTTCCTTTGCATCAACATCCACCATTGTGCTCTCTCCTAAAGATCTAATTACAAGTCGCCTTATCTTGTTTTAAAAAGCAATCCAATGAATTCATCACCCTGAATCTTTCATCATTCACACACAACATTCTAGGTAGATTTCCTTGTGAGGTATTGTCCCTCTAAGCACAAGTTGATACACATACTTTCACCACACTACAACAATTTTCCAAAGCTTGTAGTCAAAGATTAAAAAAAATACCACACAAGACAACCTCTTATATAGCCAAACTCACTTTTCCATCCTCATCTATCTTTAAATATAAAGTACAAAATATATACTAGACATTTTGGGCAAGATACAAATAGAACACAAATTAGGACACAAACAAATTTTAAAATTTTCAAAACTCTAAGAGAGATAAACACTGACATTCAAACATCACTACTGACCAACATCAACACCTAGACATCATGAATGACTAACGAGAGGACCTAAATTTGGCTCGTCTTGCAAAGATGTCCAACACTAACATAGAAATATTAGTTTCCAATTTCAATCTTCTTTTTAGTTCTTCATTCATAGTCAACATTCCAATATACATGTTAATTTAATTAATTTAAACATATTTATACTTACATTGTCATAACAAAAGTCCATGTCAAAATTATTTTAGATTAGATAAATGTATTGAAAGAGAGAACCTAGGTAACCCATTTGCTCATTCAATTTTAGAATTTTCTTAAAATTAAAAACCTTTTACTTTAGATTAAAAAATCATTATTATTTGACTATTTTGAAATATTTCATCACTTTTTAGTATATATTCTATATTGGATATTCCCCCTTCTTAGTGTTGTTACTTATACTACATGTCGGAAGGTTGTGCTCTCATTCACCAAATTGCCATTAAACTGTCCCTGGATAAATATATTGTATTTGATCAAATATTTGGTTGCCAAAAGATCAAAACAAGTTCAATAACCTAGGTAGCAGGTTCTACCCAATTTTGAAAATTTGTCAATAATCTACACAGACTATACAGCTGATAGCTCGTTTGGCTTTGCAAGCATCACCAACTATGCATGAATTCTCTTTGAACGCAACATTCCAACGTATTCATTTCTTTGCAGGATACTCTCTCGCCCCAAATATGGTAGAGCCAATCCTTACATTTGTGCTTCCCATTTCAATCTGCAAAGTTATGACATTTGAGTTATTACTGAACAATAAGTTATAAAACAAAAGACTGCAACAAACTAAAACCACGGCACTTACTGCCTTCTCAAAGTCGCCTGACATGCCCATTGACAGTTCACATTGGTCTTCCGGTAATTCGAGAGCTTTACAAACTTCAGTTCTACAAGCTGACAATGACTGTATCCACAAAGAAACAACATAATTCAATCCATCAGGAAGAAAAAAGAAACAAATTTTATAGGCACATAAATCATGAATGAGAATGCTCATGAGTTATGACCTCAAAATTCTCGGGTTTAGATGAGTAGTCCAACATTCCTATGGTCATGAGACCTGAAAATTCCAAATTCTGACACTCGCGCTTGACATGCTTGGCAAGCTGTACACATTCAGAGGGCTCAACACCATATTTTGCTGCATCCCAAAAAAATAACACCAAAATGTTTTTAGAATTTTTTATAACAAAAAATAAACCAAGATTTATTTGATACTAAAATCTTAAAAAGCCAAGAAAAATGTTTGATGCATAATACTTGAGAAAACTAACACTTGATTTTGATTTTGAGAAAGTGAATATATTGAGAGAACAACAGGAAAAACATATAGAAGTTTATATTTAAGTAATCGGAGGAAAAAACTCTGGTATATACATCTCACTTCTTCAAAAATGGATGGAAAACAAACCAGTTTTACAATTATTGATTGATAGTATCTCACTCTGCCAAAATCCTATTTTACTTTCTCTTAGTTTTAATCAAGTCTTCATATTGTATCTTGACAATTGAAGTTCACATGTTCTTTCCAGGACCTGCTTTTGTTTTCTCATTTCCTATATCTTTTCCCTTTCTAATTTATGCTGCTGTTGACTTAATAAGCTATTTAATTTTTCTCTTAAACATCTGACTAGTACCTTCTATCAGCATTTTTGTTATCAACGAACTTCACTTCCACTATTTTTATGGAAGCCATTGACTATCTCCATCCCCCTGGTGTTAATGTATAGCGTCAGTTGAAGTAATGTAAATGATTCAGTGAATTTTGTTCTACAGATATTATACACACACACACATATCTGTGTGTGTAGATACATTGAAATGCTCACATTGCCAACTGTACAGTTATCGGCTATTATTATTATCAGGGGACTTGATAGTCTACTGCCGATCACAAAAGGATTACATGTGAAAGTTAAACAAACTAATGTTAATCATGTACCCGTAGAGGCATGACTCTCGGAGACATGACTGTCCACTATGTTATATATATGCGATCAGATTGATGGGACAAATATCAATCCACGGCAATACAAGTCCCAGCGATCTGCATTCTTCTCTCTGCAGGTTAACACATTCAGAATTGTTGATTCTCCATTGATATTATAACCTGAAGATCAAGATACATCGGTTGCCATTCAAAGACGAGGATCTGCCCCTCAGTTTCTGCAATCGACCAAGTAAGGATATTACATTGTTATTCAAATCTGTTATAATAGTTTTATCTATCAGAGATCTCTAAAATTAACACATGGCACTTTGCACTCTTATACACTCCATAGTTCAGCATCCGTAATTCCTTTATCACTTGGATTCCCATATCCAACTTTAAATTTCTTTGTTGCTTTTAATCATATGATCCTCTAGTACCATTTACCTTGTATAACTTTATCCACTATTTCTTTCTAGATTTCTTAAATCCAATTTTGCAGCATATCCATGCAATTGGTGGACTCAATTCCATGTGTGTTGGAAATAGAGATTTTGTCCGTACACATTACAAAGGCCCATATGTGTCAAATAAAATTCATGATAAGGTCCATAACCATTGTCAGCTGCACTGAACAAATCTTTGTTCATGATTTTCCACCAGAAAGAGTATTAAAAGTTTGAATGGGTTTGGACCTTTTCGTAAAGTGTAATGTTGAGGCCATTAATTTCTCCATGCACAAAATAAGTGACTGGACAGACCAAATCAGCAATGTAGCTCATATCTGTACTAGGGCTAGTATCAACCAACCCAACAAACATGTCTCACAGACCAGGTCATTTACCCCTATAACACCAACTACCGCTCCACCATTTTATTTCTAAAAAAATTATAGACAGATCAGACAATCAGAATTCCGGTAATGTATAAAAGGAGTCACTAGAGCTTCGGTCATTCCCAAGTTCATAATATCAGCTTCTGGTATATATTTTGATCTGCCACAACTACTCTTTGATATACACTAATTTGTTAGTAGGTCCTGACCTTCACTTGTTTATTCCTGAAAAATCCACTACTGAAAATCTGGAAGACTAGCAAGGACCAAATTTTATAATATACACCCTCTTCTATCCACAAATTAGCCCCAATGCACATGAACTGTTAACAAATCCACAAGTATAATATTTTGTTCATCATTTTAATTATTTGCTAATTTCTCAGAACATTCAAATTGTTATGTGCAGAAATTTGGGATGACAGTGAATTCATCAAGAAAAATGCTGCTAGCAGGAGACGACAAAATCATAAGAGAAAGAAACAGGATATCCATTTTATCTTCTCAATTTATAAAGGAGTGGTAACGTTTGAAAGTATAATCCTGAATGGATGAAGCCCCCTTAGTTTAATAACGAACTATGATTATTTCCAATTCTAGTTCTTGCCTTGGTAAACATACAAACCCACTCTATTTCATGAAGGCAGTGTTCACATTTGAGAAATTTAGAAGTGAGACAAAGCATAGTAACACAACATCTTTATCATGCTAACTCAAAAGGAGTTGGCAGAGTGACAGATTAAGCCTATACCTAAGCCTTGCTACAAGATGTAAACCTGAACAGCTACAAGACATAAATAATATAGGCAAGGTATCTTTTTGGGACAACCTAGCCAGCACAACCTAGCCTTGTAATCCACCCCAAGTTCACAAAAATAAATGAAACAGGGCACGCAATATAGTTAGAGATATAATTCTAACCTCGGAGTAAGCTGAGATAAGTCTGGAACCTACAACCAAATTAGAAAATAATACAATCCTAATACATACATTTTTACAATTAAGAGAGAAATACACTTATTGCGTGTAATTCTCATGGATTCAACCACAATGAGGGTTGAGATAGGAAGGACATGATGAGGCGCTCGAATTATTCTGGACCTAGGCCCAAGAGTGGAAACTCTATTCCCTTTGGCCTCATTTGGTCATAACCATGTTCATGTGGTGGTGTACCTAAAGGAGTCTGTAACTGTTCCCCATCATCACACTATCCTTCTCCCCTCTTATAACTAAGGATCCCTTTCTTATTTACCTCAATAACTCACCCATATAGGCTCAGAGGGAAGATTGCAATAGGGTAGAACTCGACCCTAGGAACTAGACCAGAATCTATGTCCCCCTTTCCTCCTCCTTGCACTTCTTTTCCTTCCCTAATTTGGTTTATTATAGTAGGCTTATGATATTGTCAATTGTATAGATATAAATACACATTTAATTGCATATGTTTACTATAATCAGTCTATAGAGGAAATTGATACCAACTTCCATACAAATATGCACAAGGAGTTCAATTATTCCTTGATACCACAATGACTTAAGGTATTGTTACAACTTGATCTACTGTAGATGATATTGTTGTTTGATGATTCTATTCTTCCTATTTGATTGTTGTTGAATGATTGATTGAATGAATTATTTTGGTTTAGTAATTTGAGGTATTGGAAAGTTATGATTAAGTAATTTTCAATTAGATGATTGAAAAGTGATGATATAATAAGTGCAAGTTTGACAAATTGATGGATGGTGACTAAATGAAAGTTGATTTAATAAAGTGATGCTTAATTTCTGAGTTGTATGTTTTCTTCATCCCAAGATGTAGGGATGATTATTTGCTTGATCTTTGTAATTGATTATTTGCTTGATTTCTTGAGGGATTAATAATTAATGATGGATTCATGAGTGATGATTAATGAGTCCTCCTTTAATGCTTGAAATATAATCTCCTTTACTAAAGAAAGGATCACCACCTTTCATTAGAATTGAGTCACTGCTTTCCACTGTTGCCTTTGAGAATAATATGTTGTTCCCCAAATTGCTCTCTCTTGGATGTGCTCCTCAAATGAAACATCCTCCCTTATATATTTTCCATTGTGGGGGGGAGTCACGCTTAATCATGACTGCCCTTTGCAAAGGTCACAACCTTCTATGATTACCACCCTTTTGATGAGTCACAACCTTTCATCATCTATGCCCTTTGAAAGTCACAACCCTTCATAATTGTCCCTTCTTGAAAGAGTCACAACCCTTCATTATTATCCCTCTTTGAAAGAATCAATGCCCTTCATAATTGTCCCTCTTTGAAAGAGTCACAAGTACAGCCCTTCATAACTCTTGTCTTTCAAAGGAGACGCTTATTTTCTTCTCACTTCTATTTTCTTTCCTATTGATTCTTCCTTGCTTCACACCTTCCCTTTTCTCTTCTTCCCCCCTTCCAAATGAAGTTCACTTATCCCTTTTTATATCTCATGTTTGAAGGAGTCACAAACTTCATAGGTGTTGGATTTGTACCCTAAAGGCCAAATCCGAATTCGGATTCAGATTGGTGCTTGGATCTATGCCAATCTAGACAAGGTTCGTGCATTTACCCTATGGATTAGGGCAAATCCAGAGCATGCAGATCCGCCTGGATTCACAAGATAAATGCATGGATCCATGCAGATCCTACGAGGATCTATGTGAAACCTCGAGGATTTAGCGAGGATCCACAGGCAAAGAATGTTTCAAGTGGGTCCAACATCATTTTAAATGATTTTAACAAAAAAATTCCTCCTAACCCTAAAACGACCCTTTTATTCAACCTTCAAATATATTTCACTTCACATTTGCTCTTTATTTTGCTCTCTCATTGTTGTAAGTTTGAAGTGAAGTGCTTCAATTCAAAGGAAATCAATTGTGAAGCTGCAAATACCTTGCAAGAAGTGATTAAGGTATGCAGTTCGACCATTTTCTTAGTTCTTTCATAAATTATTAATTTATTTCAAGTTTTTCAAAACTTGTAAACAAAATTCAAGTTTTTGTGTAAGTGTTGAAGCATGTTTTTCTTTCCTTTTTTTTCTAGATTGCAACAATCATACAATGAGCAGTCAAGGTTTAGTGGGTGGGGAGCGATCACAAAAATTCAAAATTGATAAGGGGTTTCCTTTATGGAGGTGCACAACAAGAATTACACAATGTCCTGGTAGTGGGTCATACATATGGAAGTGGTAATTCTTACCATGTATAATATAGAAGCTCTTATACCAAAGTGAAAGTACATTTTTTGGGTCGTAGCGGCCAAGGAATTAACGTGTGTGAGGGCAGTGGGCCACATAAGAAGGGATTGCCAATTGCACAAATAACAACTTTAGCAAAAGAGCAGTAAGATGCACATATAGCACCTGCAAAAGGAAAACTTTGTGCTTTTGGCAAACAAAAAAGTAAATCAACACCACCACCAATCAACCAAGCACTAGAACACATCCTTTCTCGCCTATACCATCTTTGGATGATGAAGTTGTAGAACAAAGTGCAATCACCCGCAAGAGAGGCCCATTTGACAGGGCATTTCAAAATGAATTGAGAGATAACATCTGATCACTAAGTTGGACACTGTCTATTTGCAAATGGTCTTCTATTCAATTTAGTTAGATCACCTTATTGGAGGGAGATGGTGTAAGCAATAAATGCAACACCTTCTGGTTACCAAGGCCCTGGTTATAAAAAGTTGTGCAACACCATATTACATGATGAGAGGAAAAATGTGGAGGCCCGACTTAAACCAATAAGAGATTCTTGGGCTCAAAGGGGTGTGTCTATTTGTAACATACTAAATTTTCAAATCTAAATAATACACTTCAAATAAAGGAAATCATATCTTATTCCTAACCAAATGAATAAAGATACAATTAAATCAGTTAACTACTTAATATGAAAAGGAAATACGAACTAACTATAATTCCAATTGCATATAAAATTGAAAATTGCATCCATCTAACTATCAAATTCACATGACATTCAATTACTTAGCTACCATTTCATTTTGATATAAACTAAAGGTAGCAGCATATAAAACGAGGAATGCATTTGAAACTTGAGAAGATTACCATAACAAGAGCAGTTGATGACACTGAGTTGTTCAAGCCTTGGCATCTAGAAAAGGAGAAGCATTGCCATGGGCTTAACCTCCTAACCACAGACCTTTAGTATCCCCTCACAATCTCCAACAAGAAAGGCCCTCCCTACTCTGACCTCTGGTGATCATGGTGGCTTATGCCATTAACTACCTTGGCCAAGGATTTTGGATGGGCATCTTATGTGCCCGATCACCCACTGCTTGACTTGACAACAAGAATAATACAAAAGATTACCATAAACTAATTTATATTTATAATCAAGTATTAATGCTGATATTATTGTTTCTTTCATTGCAAGTGTTCATGGATTCTAACTCCTTTGCCATACAATCATGTCATTCTGGCCTATGGCATCATAAGAAAATATTCTTATAATTTCTAATTTGTTTGCATCAAACAAGCTCACCATCTCAGAGACGTATTGATCGTGTCTCTGTATGGTGTCCTTTATTCCAGTTCATTAGATATGCAACGTTGAATTTTTTAGCAGAGAAAACTTGTAAATCCACATCATTCAGCTCTATCTTTGCAGCCAAATAAAAGTATTTAAAGCCAAACAATAACTATCAGCACAACAGAAGAAAGACACAGATTATGATGGAACATTTAACTGTAACTTGATTCAAGCGGCAGTCTGGTGTATACAGTAAGAATGTGGAAATACTGGCACCAAGATCTCAACAAATCCGATGAGTCTCACAAGCTTAGCCTCCTGTTAACTACAGCTCTGTATTATATCACAGCTATCCTCTTGGATGAGCTCAAACATACAAACATTTATGTGGCAATGAAATAAGAAAAGTGCTTGGATTGAAATGCAGAGAGAGAAAATATCGAGAGAGACCTCTCGCAGCATGATTTAGGAGTATATGAAAGCAAGCATCGATCAAGATGAGGATCTCCCACAGTAGCTAGATCAAGATTGAGGTGGCAAGAAACGTTGCCAAGATTTAAAAATTCAAAAGAGATACAAACGAATATACTAGCTTGATGTCCAAAAGGTGGTGATTGCAACACAACGATTGATCAAATATCCAAATAAAAGACTAAGGCCCGACTCGAGAAGATATAAAAATAATGGTGGCAAAACATACCCAGCTCATGTCTTAGCATAATAATGCCATCTCCCATTCATCCATGCCTACCCGAGTGATACACACACACACACACACACACACACACACACAAAGAGCAATTTTGCATACATATAAATATATATAGATATATATAGATGTGTACATATATACGTACATATTTCATACTCATACAAGTATGAATATATACGAGATATTATTATACTAAGACATGATAGTTTGTGGGGTACACAAAGAATCAAAACACAATGAGGTAATATTCTTATTTAAATTCTTTATAATGTTTTATTTGTTTGACTGTTTAGCTTATGGTAATTCCTTGTAGCTTCTTGCTTGCCTAGTCATTTTAATCCTTGGTCAAGGTGGTTAGGTTCATACCTGATGGTCTGACAGTGGATTTGGGTGTCCCCCTTCCAAACTCTCATTTTGGCAACACTTGCCCTCGTCATCACGCTCTTGCAAAATGGAAATGGTCCAAGATAATAACATATTTCCAATAATAATAAAAATATCACAAACATTCTAGTTTCTAAAATAATCATTTTCCCATTTTCATCTTCAAGGCTAACCAACAAACCATGCGACATATTAACTGTAAACCGAATTTCCATTTCATAAGAATCATAATATCTCAACAACTTAACTAATAAATCCATTTCACATGAATCATCAACAATTTACTGAACACCTAACTTCACATAAATTTTTCCAACGGCTAGAATATTATTTAGTCTGGCAAAATTTTGGGATGTATCAATATTATTTCGGATGGATGGAAAGATTGTAAAAATGGTCCATTAATCAATGTTATTGTTGTATGCCCCAAGAGGGCAATGTTCTTGAAGGCAATTGATTGTGAAGGGGAACTCAAAGATGCAGAATTTATTTCTCACATTCTCATTGATGCCATAGAGTCAATTGGTGCTGATAATGTTGTCCAAGTGGGTGTGGACAATGTAAAAGTATGGAGGGTTGCTCGGCTATTGATAGAATCTAGATATGATCATATCTTTTGGACACTGTCACCGTCCACTCTCTCAATTTGATGATTAAAGCAATTGGCACCCAAATACACTGGGTAAAACAAATATATGAGGATGTTGAAGAGATTCAAATGTTTGTGGCAAATCACCACATGTCAAGCAATTTTCAGGATTTTCCTGGACTTGGAATTATTGAAGTGTTAGGGTTAAAGAGGCAAAGATAACAATTACATGCAAATAATACCAATATCAGAAAAGCATAAAGCACACAAACGAGAACACAAGACACAAAAATTTAACATGGTTCACCCAATCCTTGGGCTACGTCCACCAACCAGCGAGTGCAACATTCTTATTATCTAGTGATTACAATTTGATTACAATCTGCAATCCCTTGCAACTCAGCACCATTGCAAGAAGGTACTAAATCATCATACATTCTAAAATCCCTAACCCTAAGTCATTTGATGCAAGCTTTTTGCCGCTTACAAAATTAGGGCTAGAATAAGCCGACCAATAGAAAAACATAACTCTCGACACCTTTTACAATAATAGTAAATTCATTTTTGGCTTCGAGGGCACTGACCCCAAGACTCTGAAAGGGGTGTTGCCCCAGGACCTTGCAAGGGGCCTTGCCTCTTGACCCCTAGAGTATGGAGGCACTGCCCTCAAACCCCTATAGTAAAATCTGGGGGGAAACCACATCGAATAAAGTGGGAAAAAAATAACCTCCTAGTCTGATTAAGGTCCACATT
This sequence comes from Cupressus sempervirens, assembly GCA_028749045.1. Taxonomy (NCBI): domain Eukaryota; kingdom Viridiplantae; phylum Streptophyta; class Pinopsida; order Cupressales; family Cupressaceae; genus Cupressus; species Cupressus sempervirens. The sequence goes on along the minus strand of CM053784.1, from coordinate 250,476,812 downwards.
ACAACATCTTCCAACTAGGATACAACCGCAAAAACTGATAGCTACAGAGCAGATCTTAAAAGTTATCAGAATTGACTAGAAATACTTCCAAAAGGCAGGTTTGTTAGAAGTAACTGCATAATTCAAAAGTTAAGTGTGTTATTCTTGAATGATAATAGGTTTTTACCATATTAGAAGCTACAGAGCATAGTATAAGATCAAGCTGTCACTTAAGAAAGCTACCAATGAATACAGTTGGTTTACAATTATTTAATCCTTTCTTGGGAATGACAATTTGCTTCAACTGTTTTGTAAATAACAAAAATGGTTATGATATAAGAATTTCAAAATGAGGAGATGTGTTCAAAGAAAAACAACTCACATTCTTCGCCACTTGTGTTAACTTGCACCAAAACTTTCAAAGGTGCCCTTCCAAGACTTGCTACAGCGCTATCAAGGTGATTTGCAATCTGGGAAAAAAATATGGCACAGTTTACAAGTCATAAATACAGAATGATATAAACGAAAATAAAATGCAATCAGGCATGAAAAAGGTAAATGCAAAAACTAGTTCCATTAATATTTTCTGTTTTATGAAGATAAACCTTATATAAATAAAAATCACTTAAATGTTTACCTCAGAAGACAACAAACTGTAATAAACTATAAGTTGCATAAAACACATTGAGGTATAGAGATAAAACAGAAAATATATAATTTGTGAGTTCTTATTAAAATAAAGTTAACTCATGCCTTTAGTAGAGGTTTGAAATTGAAAGTTGCATAAAATATAAATTGACATAGACAGAAAAAACTATTAAAGACATAAATCAGGAGTTTCAATTAAATAAACTGAAGCTGAGCGCATGCTTTAAGTACCGGAATTGTCCAGGATACCTCCAAATCAAATTAGATTCGTAATTCATACCAATGCCTAAAGCAAATCACACTTAGCTGGAATTTATAGTATAGAGGCTTTGCAACAATTGCCTTCTTATGCATAACCCCCTTACTGCACACATCTTACATGAAATATTTTGGAGGTTGAGACCCTTGAACTGTTTAATCTTCTTGTTGAAATCTATCTTTCTATGTGTTTTGTTTGATCTTGGTATGCACTCCTGATATCTTAGCCATGTTCTCCACAATTTTGAGATGGTGCAGTCTGGAGGCTGTGGAGATTAGTTTTCAAGATGGACAGCTTTCCCAAGATTTACAGGTAGCAGAGGGATGTGCCCATTTTGAGTAATGCTCCTATAATGGTCATTCGGTTAGGATCTTTCTTTTTTGTAATCAGTTCTTATTTAGAATATTTCCTTTCAATCTTCTGTTTCTATTTTAGAAGCTTTGCTTGCAATCTCTAAGGAGCCTTCATTTCCTTTGTAATATTGAATATTAATCAATTATCATTTCATGGTATAAAAGTGGGCTAAGATTTCTGACAATTTTTCTTTAAAAAAATTGTGGGTATCTACCGGAAATATTTTCCCATTAAATTTTTTTGAGTCATTTTTATGAAAAAAGATAATTTATTTGCTGTTGCAAATTGCAGAAGCATTTGTATAGGATTTTTTAATTTTCAGAAAGAAATAAGGTTTTTTAAAGAGTTTTAAAAATTGTCTTAAAAATTCTGTAAATCTTTTTTTGCATGTTTTTTGTCAAATAATCGTGGGTCTTGCTTTTTGGTGCACAAATGTTGGTTTTATTTGTGCAATGGGGTTTTCCAGTGCTGCAGTATCACGTGACAATGATTTTCATAGCCATTAGAGGAATTTTCATAACCAAAATCATGATTTCTTTTAATCAATGAAGGTTTTCTCAATTTTTTTCCAAAAAAATATGGTTTTCTTTGCTATGGTATTGCTGGTTCTTGAAGATGTTTTGAAAATCATGGCTTTCTTTCTTTGACTAAGCATTTTCACAATTTTTTTCATAAAATTGTGGTTTCTTGTGGATTGTTTTGAATTGCACCTAGGGTATGAGCATTGCATCGAGAGTTTGATGATTTTACAAAAAATAATGGTGCTGCTTAATAGCATCTACTTTTGACATTTTTGGCAAAATCATGATTTCAAAGTTGTTTCCTGATTTTTTTATGAACAGAAATCGAAGTTTTTGAGATGTTAATTTGATGTCTCCGGATAGAGGGATAGCTTTGTTAGCCAACATCATCGTGTAAGGATTACACTAAACTTGATCATATCCAAAAGCTCTGCAGCACCAAGGAGGGTCTCAAGAGAAGGCTCATGCCGCAGACTGTTTAGAAGAAAGGGGCAAGATTCTATATATTCATGACCAAATGACTGTAGATTATGTCAATCTTTTGTAGGGTAAATTAGTAGAATGACCATTAAAGGAGGGTGTTAAAGTGATTGTGTAATGTCATAGATAGTTCATATTTAGAATGTTCCTTTTCAGTTCTTTGTTTCTATTTTAGAAACTTTGCTTGTAGTCTCTAAGGAGCCTTCATCTCCTTTCTAACTATTGAATATCAATCAATTATAATTTCAATCTCAATGCCCGCCCTTTGAAATAAAGAACACCCTTAGGATGCCAAAAAAAACACATCTTAGGTATGTGAAATACAAAGAAAATTGGGAACACACTTGTTCACGAGGGGAATATCCATTCATCTTTATGCTCTCAAAAGGTCCATGATGGTCCAAAGGTAAGCAGGCATCCCTGTGGAAATGAAGAATATTAGACATGTTGGCTTTAAATATATCAAACATGGAGATGGTGTTGTCAAGTGACTCTAAAATTAGGAGCACTATTGAGACTTCTTTTTTGTTTGGCAGTGTAGGTTGTTGCAATATAGCCAACTTTCTTTGTGTGTGCATATATATATAATATCCCTAAAATGGCCCTCTAGTAAACTTCTCGATCCCCATCCCCAAAACATTGTCAAACATAGACTATAAATTAATAATTTGACACACACTAAATATTGATACTACAATATTATTAAAATATGTATTTATTCATAATGTAAATATTAGCTTATAATATATTAAAACATATAAACATTACAATTAGCCGACATTATCCCCCATGACTTCAACAATTGCATTTGTTCAAATTACTTGACCGAGCATAGGAGCAACTTTGACACATAGCATATTTCAAAACTTAGTATCCCTAACTCAAATTCATTTCCTAGCAGAACAAAATTAGCTATCACTAGAGTTTGTTGTAGGGAAGAAACCAAAAAGAAAAGTCAAAAAAACATTTTGGGTTTTTTCCTAAAACTAGTAAATTTATGTCAGGTTCATAGAATTCTTAAAAACTTGGTTGGGTTTGAAGTGGATTCACATTGGTTTGTCAAAGAAGAAACCATAACCCTAATCGACCCCACGACTAGATGGCACCTACATTAGAATGAGGTGCAAACCATTGATTCAAGAAAAAATTATAACTAAAATAGAATTATATGTTCTATAAATTCATGATGTGTGTTTCTCATGTATTATTTAAGTTTTTCTAATGTAAATAGAGAATTACCTTAGTTACCAAGTTTGGACCTTGGAGCTCGGGTCCGAATCTAGATTTGTCTAGGTTCGGATTTGTGCTTGGATCTAGATCCAAGTCCAGGCAGGGTCCCTAACTGGGAGTGTGGGCCATAAAAGTGTTTCAAATTACATTAAAATATCCTTCATGTGCACATTAAACAAACAGCTATGGGGTAATTGATCTTTCCTACCTTCTAGTTTCCCTTGTTACCCTTCTCTACGGTACTTTGAATCGATAGAAGAGCACAGATCATACTGGGGGGGGGGATTAAATCAATATAATAACTTTTGTCAATTAAATTTTTTTATCCAAACAATTGTCTTAATAACTTCAAATGCCGAAATATACAATTATGCACATGAACACTGATGCAAAATCTACATGGAAACCTAATGCAAGAGAAAACCATAGCAAAATAATTGCTTTATATATAAATTGTTATTTTACAATGTTTTGTAGGCTCCAACCCACTCGAGGCTTCAACCCCTATGTTTATGAGCATCGAGTCATTGGAAGCTCCAACTCCCACACTTCATAGGATTTCGACCTACTAGAAGAACCAACTCCCACTGCCTGTCTATACAATCACCAACCCACTACACACAAATTGTTCTTCCTCCTTGATGGTGTTGCTTACTCAACTGATGATGGACAATTAAATCATTTCATTTTATACTTATCTTTGTAGTAGTACTTTATTATATCTCTATTAATCCTCTCTGCAAAGTGATGCTTATATCTGCTTTAAATCCATATTCACATTAACTTTTCTAATATATCTCTACATATTCCTTTTACACCAGCTCTATTCTCTTTTTATATTTGTCTTGCTCTGCAATCATATTCCTTTTTATTGTCTTCTTTATACACCACTCTTCAATTTTTCTTCTTTACTTCACATCTCTACTTCATCATATTTGTTTTCATCACATACCATACTACTTCAAATAATATAGTTTTCTTTCTTTTTATATCTTCTAATTTCAAAAGACGTGACTTTTCAATTCTTAATGAATGTGCCTCTTCATTTAATTAATAACTATTCATTCCATTAATCTACTTTAACGATCCTAGGTCTTTCACCAAATAAATATTTTATCACTATCATGTTCTTAATATAATCTCATTTTCTGAAAATAGTGCTTTCATCTGTCTGGACCATTAACACATTATAATTGACTGTGCATAATTTAAATAATGTCTTTTGTATTCAATCCACCGTCCTTGGTCTGATTGTTGGCTAACTCCCAGCTGCACATCAATGCCCTATTTGATTGCTTCTTATCATAACTAACTAATATTCCCTTAATTGATTATGATTATTTAGTGCTTTTAATGAGACAATGTTGTGCCTAGTTAAGAAGCATAACATCTGATGCTGCCATCATATGCATTGAATCATTTGTCATCTTTTACGGTCTTTTGTGATTGCCATGAAAACTCTTGCTTATTGTTTTATCACTTCTCATCTTTTACTTATTCCCCCTGCAGGTTCGGTAATGAAGCTGCAATCTCATTGCCTATTGGCTTCCAGTTATCGTGGCTTTTACCATATTTGACATAATGCTGCTTACATATGATGTCGCTCGATTTTAGACTTAACCTTGTTCAGATTTTATTATAATTGATGGATTCCTTCCATTTCTACGCTGGCTCCTGGCAACAGGCTTCACATGACATTATTACATACTAACATATCCATATCAATCACGTCTTTTGGTTTCTTTGCATGTTCGTTGTTTTTATTTGGAAACATGTATAATCATTTTTATCCTTATCATAGTTATGGATAGATGAACCATATTTCTTCAACACTTATTGCTGCCCTCAAACATCTTTGATTTGATTCAATGAGTAATTTATTCTATCGTCTCCATGTTCAATTATAGCTACCTTTTATTAACACAATACTGCTTGGATCATATGCTGACTTGTATATACATATATGTCATTGCTTTTAATACATTCTTTCTTGGTTCGATGCCCTCACATAATACAGGTCACATTGTTGTGTTTGTTGTATGGTTCCCAAGCATGTGAAGTGTTCACTTCATTATCAAATGCATGCATGAACATGGAAAGTCTTTTATCACTATTCTAGTTCCTTCATATAGATTGTTGTGTGTAGAGTTTAACTATCCCATTCAGTGGTAATATGAGAGTGCTGTCATCATACTGATAAGATAAAATTCTCATTGTTAAATATTTTGCATTTTTTTTTTTGCTTTGATATCACTACCTTCCATCTTTTTCAATATATCACAGCTTATCACATGAAGGGTGAACATCAATCCCCAATCATCAAACTCCTCAATACTATATATACTCTTCTATGCTTATTGCATACATTGTATATGATTTGTATAAATGCAATGCACACTTTTAGATCCCTCTAGCTTCAACTCTTTCAAGAGTGCATAGTTAACAATATAACCTTGACTTCTCTTTTGGTCCTTTGGATCTTGGGAAATTCTTTCAACATCAATAAATAGCATTCTTTATATGCTACCGGCTGTCTTGAAACTTACATCATAGCTTAGCTTTCTAGTAATTTCATGTTCATACCTCTGAAATTGATGATAGTTGTACAGATAATCTTATTCTTGCTAGTTTAGTGCTTTGACATCAATGGCAATATTTCCATCATGGATAAAGGTCTGAAAGCTGATTCTGACACAATTACTGCTTTCTGATGCATGATACGAGTAGAAGTAGGTTGTTGCCCCTATAACTGTTAAATTGCCTAAATTTGTTGCCTATCAACCAAAGATTTAGGTACTCAAACTGCACTATCATCAAGAACACCCCAAATTTTTTTTTATCTCAATTCTATACCTGGCATTTTTTGTAAGCATAAAAAAATCACATGCACTCGCACCATATTCTATCCAAAAGAGCAAGTACGTATTAACTCTAGTGATGGTCCCAAACTATTCTACACCAAAGAAAATGCATTTATATTTTCTTGTGCCACCATTTGTAGGCATTTGGATTGATAATCTTATTGCCAATTTTTTGAGAGGAGACTTGTGATCATAAGGACCACAAGAAAACGGTGCCAAAGGCTAAGAGGGGCAATCTATAGAAGTCGGTCCTGCTACAAGATAACTAGATTGGGCTTCTCAATTAGCCCTATGGTCACTTACTATGAGGATTAGTTAGACAGAAATAACAACTACATGCAAATATTACCAATATCACAAATGAGTAAAGCACACATAAATGAACAAAAGACACATATTTAATGTGGTTTACCCAATCCTTAGCCTATGTCCACCAAACAATAAGTCCAACATTATTATCCAACCATTTCAACCCGATTATAATCTGCCATCACATGCAACTCAATACTGTTGCGAGAAGCTACTAAATCATCATACATCATAAAATCCCTAACCCTAAGACATTTTATACAAGACTTATGGCAGTTACAAAATTAGGGCTAGAATATGTCATCCAATAGAAAAATAACTCCCGACGCCTTTTTAATCATAGGGTTAATTTTGGCCTCAGGGGCACTACCCCTCAACCCCACCTTGTATCGCAATAGAGAGCACGCCTAGAGCACCGCCCTAGGACCCTACCTTGGGCACTGCCCCTTGACCCCTATCATGGGGGCGCTGCCGCCAAAGCCTTGTAGAAGAAATCTGGGGGAAACTGCATCAAAGGAAGTGGGAAAAATATAACCTCTAAGTCTAATTAGGCTCCACATAACAACACTTACCTAACACACTCAAGTTCATACTTTGATAGACTTGCACCCCCAAAATTCATTGCCATCGCATCTCCACTACATTCTTGATTATGAGAAGCCATTTTTACACTAAATTTCACAAAGTGAAAAAATTTCAGTCTAATTAATAATTTAAAAAATAAAATAAAGTGTTATGAAACTAGTCTGAAGTTTTAGCCCAGTTTAGAAATTCAAATAACATAAAACATTGAACAAGTTACACACTAAAAACACAAGAAATTTCAAACAACAAAATGTAATATTCTACTAGATATTATAATCAAAATTTTCTCACAATAATTTTTCTTTTTACTTACAGAGGATTTATGCAATAAAAATCCAACCAATATACTAAAAATGTTCATATTAAGTACACAGAAAATGTTATTGCATTATAAACCAGCAACACAAAACATGCATAGAATCCAATGTTACAAATAGTAATACAGTCAAACTGGAAACAGGTAGAAGGGAACTTGTAAGCTCAGCGTGAACTCTGTCTCAAATACACTGCAATGATGAATTGGGTTTGCATCCAATCCACCAGAAATGGCCTAGAGGCTTTCGTCCTTAGGTCTGAATAGAAAGTTGTAAGCTCTCCCAAGGTTTCTCTGGGAGGAACTCAAAATCCAAGTCCAAAATAATAAACCAAGCATATCCAAATTGTTGAAAATAGTAGCTTCTGTTAGATAATTTTAAATAACTATAACATCAATAGAATGATATAATCATGTGTATGTGTATATATATACACACACATTTCATGTTCAAAATTATAACATCGTATTAATCTTATTGAATCAAATTACCATTCACAAATCAGATTAAAATAATTATGCTTTTCTTCGAAGTATAAATCTGAGATTATCGATCTGCATTGGTAAATCAGTGTTATTGTTATTTAATGAATACTGATCTAATCCATATTAGAAATCTCGTACTTGTCACCAATAATAAGTGTATATTGCAGTGATCAGATTTACATCTGATTAAGGGGCATTATACATTGAAGATAACAAACAGATCATGATAATATTTAAGTTTTTAACATATGAATCAGTATATATAACGTCGATCTGATTTTGTTATTGGTTTGGATTAGCACGAGTTATAAAGAGGCATGATAATGGATAGACATGTCTCTATATATAAATCTGAGATTATCGATCTGCATCGGTAAATCAGTGTTATTGTTATTTAATGAATACTGATCTAATCCATATTAGAAATCTCGTACTTGTCACCAATAATAAGTGTATATTGCAGTGATCAGATTTACATCTGATTAAGGGGCATTATACATTGAAGATAACAAACAGATCATGATAATATTTAACATATGAATCAGTATATATAACGTCGATCTGATTTTGTTATTGGTTTGGATTAGCACGAGTTATAAAGAGGCATGATAATGGATAGACATTTGTGGAGGCATGCCTATCCACGATCGTACCCCTCTAAAATATATACATTATATATCCCTCACTATATTTGAGAGAGATTATTGTCTTTCTCATGTTACAACCTGCAAGTAAGATACAAAGATTAAAGAATTACATTCTGAAATTAAAAAGACATTTAGAATTTAGATCTGAGATAAATCTAATCATCATTAACACAAATGAATGAAGCCTTCCATCTTTTATTACTCAAAGTTGTGATCCTTCAACTCCCTCCTCCTATCTTTTCATCTTATTCCTTCTTTGTCACAATTAAGCCCACCTTATTTTATTAAATTGACCTCTTTTTACAAATGTACATTATGCTCTCATAACTCAATTTCAATATTATATGAATATGTCCTTAATTTCCTATATCTCAAAATGGGACATTATAGTCCTCGCTCCTCAAGATTGCTTTCCATCAAGAAATCATAAGTCCATAAACCAATACCAGTCCAATATCCATCTGAAAGCCACTCCATAGCTCATACTAGCAACTAAGTAATCAGGATGTGCCATACTGTGGAACCACGAATAAGGATGCAACTCATTCCTCATCCAAATCCTTGGATCCCATATCAATTTGTTAAACATTGTTGTGTTTGTAGGCTGCTCGACTCTGATCATAAATGCATCAAATCTCAAGCTGTGTAGTATCTCAACATAATCCACAAAATGCCAAGTATACATCCGATCAACACCTGGATCCCAAATCAGCCTGCAAACTCAATCCTCAGAGTAGAAATAGATGCTTGGTGAACCACCAACCTTTTGAATTGGCCAACAAAACCGGTGGATGCCAAACACATCCCCCAGATGCATGGAAACCAACTCATCAGGTCTCAAGATGTCACTGCCATAACTCAGATCTGCATCAAGAATGTCTACAATGTCCTCATCCTGCCTTTGTACTGGAAAGGAAAACCTCTCATTTGGAATATCCCTAGAGTAAAAATAACTACGCAGATCTGTATTCAACTCAATACCTCTTGTAGACCCTATTATTTCTAAAAATATAATGATAGACCGAATAGGATAACTGTTGACAACCGAAAAGGACATACAGTTAAAATCAGCTGCTAGCAAATAAAGAGCATCCATCTCATGAAGACTTGCTCATATATCTCTGGATAATCAGTAGAAACTATCAATATACGTTAAAAAAATTCTGAATTTTCAACACCACCATAAGTATCATCACTCAAATCAATATCCCCATTAATGAAATGATCACCAACATTGAAAACTTCAGAACTAATATCACTTTGATCGACATTGTCCTCATGATGTGGTGACGCTGTGTAACTGTTGTTATCAAAATCAAAATTCGTGTGGTTGACATTTTGTTGGCCCTTAAGGTCTTCTTCAACATACAATGTCTCACTTGGATAGGGGAAAGTGAAAATACCATGTCTACCTTCATTCTCACCAAGGGCGTGGATCCCTTCTATCATTGGTATGATCTCCTTGGCCCTGGGGTTAAAGTCATTTTCTTTGTGAGTTGCTGCCATCGAAGACTGATTTTCAGCCTGATATAAAGAGTAATGTGCCATACTTTGCTGAAGACAAAGCTCATCTACCTCTTTTTCCTGATCTTCCACAAACTTGATAGCAAGATTCTTATCCCAAAACAACAGTAAATAATCTGATTTCAACCTTTTAAAAGCTTTTTTGATTGTGTGCAACTGAGTACTAGTGATCCCACACGGATTCCCCTTTTGCCTCTTATCCATTTGAGTTTGCCACATAAGGTCTTCAATGTATTTACAAGACTCGTTTGACCTTGTTAAAATATGTCGAACCCGCTCCTCTATAACCAACAATCTTCCCTTCAAGTCTTGCAATGATAAAAGCTTTAGTTGAAATTCATCTAAGGGATAAAGGGTTGTCACAGATCATATTTTCTAATTTGTTTCAACTGTTAAGGCAATATCATTATCATGCTTAATTGCTTCTATAGATGATGTCATGCACTTTTCATATAACACAAATGGGCCGGGATTTGATTAACTATGGTATCATCAAAGGAGTTTCTCTCCTTACCAATATGGATTTGCAATCGCCAAGAAAAAACTCCTGAATACTCCTCACCTTTACTGATTGGTTCTTCCTCCACATGTTTTACTGATTGGTTTCCCGGACGTGGGGCAAAAAGAGGGGGATGTGTCCCCATGTTACTATACTCTTTCCTCTCCGCTGTAACAAACAATGTGAGATAGAAATGAAGTTTATGGGGCTTATGATGATTTAGAGGGCCCAAAATGGGACCCTCAATATTTTAGGGTTCAAATAGAAGCAATTAGAAAATAGAAAAGTAAAACATGTTTTTTTATGTTTAGACACCAACTGCTGACAAGAATGTCCCCGATACAGTGAAAGGACTCCTGGGATTTCCCTAGAGGTCTCGAGGACGTCTAGGCATCCCCACGCTCTAGACGCATCCTGACGGCAGCATGGTTGTGGAGTGGCACTTGTGGCAGTAATTGGGTACTTCAAGCACCCATCCCAGCACCAAGTGCTTTTGGGTTTTGCCCCGGGTGCACTTCCCCGAGTTTCACAGCTAAATGTTCAACATTGACAATCATTATCCCAATCCCTAGATGAAGAGTGGACAATGTAAAGGCCTTTCAAATGCCTTCTTTGTTCACTAGTTTAATGGCTCTTGACTAAAAATATAACAAGTACTCTCTCAAAAATCACATACTAATTTTCCCACCCTCATCTAAAATAGCACTAGTACACTCTCAAAAATCACATCCCAACATTCGTATCCTTCAGCAGATAATTCAATGGCTTTGTTGCCCTACACCTGCTGTTAATTTATTGTCTCCAATGCTTCGTCATAGCCCATCACCCCACTTCAACATTTCAGGATACAAGAATGATTTAACAAGCTGCATCTCAATCACATGCCACTTCCAGAGCATTTTTTTCTGCAAGCTACCCTTGGAAAGATACCACATAGTCAACTATGATTTTGTCTGTGAAAAGATTGACTTAATGATAGTAAGATTCTGTGAAAAACTTGCAGAACACGGACATTTATTAAAGACATTCATTGAAAGTAATGAGAAGGGTCTATCTTCTTTCATGAAATGACAACTTAGCATGATTGATATTGAACCTCTTATCTCAGGCCCCAATTTGAGCCACCATCAACTTCACAGCTCCAAGTCACGTGCTTCATCCAGTACATGTAAAATGGACATCTTCCTTATCAAGAGACTTGAAGACCATTTCGACACTCCTTATTCCATACAGTTCACTGCTGAAAATGACAGACTCCCATTCCCAAAAACTCATTTCTGTGTCTACAGACTCAGAATGACACATTTGTTGCCAGACTGCTGACCATTCTATTATAAAATCTATCTTTTTTTTGAGTCTAGAAATACATTTGTAACAAAAAGTTATGATTAAAGACAGTTACTATGATTGAAAGTTGCTTCAGGTTCTTTCCTTCCTAGCCACTCTTGATTCATTTTGTTTCATGCCTTTTCATAACAAAAGCCTTGACGAAGGCTGATTTTTTATATGCCTGAAAATTTTACTGACATTCTTGTGTTTTATGATGGTGAAAAAAATCCCAAAAAGTTATAAGTGGTCAATGAAAGCACAAATTGCTATGATCATCCAACAGTGAAGGACCATTAAGGGTAAGGGTATGTAGCACCCCATATGAAACCCCATAATTTTTATACAATTGCAAAGAAGTGGATATGGGTATTATACATCTAGGCATGCAATAACAAGAATAAATTTTGACATTATAGACTTCTATAAACAGCAGCCATAGCAGGGAAACTGAAAGCATCTAAGTGGAATACGATAGTACTTTTCTTTTAGGATGAGTTATTCTTTAGCTTTTTCATTTAGAGTATGTGAGGGTATGTTGAATGGGCTCACTCGTTTTCTGGGAAGAATGCTCATAATCTGGGTATACCCTAGTAAATCCTGGGACATGCCTATGCGTGTCACATCCTCGTATTCATGACTCCTTGGAGGGTCAGTATGCACATCCACATAGGTTTTCAGCTGTGCTCATTACACTGTTCTAAACAGACTCATGCCCTGCCCTCCAAGACCATCCTGGACATATATACATTGGTTGCATTGTTACCTTGTCCAAGTAGTCAACAGCAGCTCAATCTCACCATCTGAAGCACATACCACTTAAGTTCCAGTAGGAAAAAACATCAAGGCTGTTTTTTTTGAAATCCCCAACTTCTAAATTCATGGAATCATGTCATTTTCCTTTTGTTAATAGGAACTGCCATTTTCCATCAATATCTTTCCAAATGATACTTCATCTTCAGGTTGTTCAAACCATCGAATTCAGAAGTTATATCACTCCTAAATACAGGTTGTTCAAACTTCAAACCATCGAATTCAGAAGTTATGTCACTCCTAAATAAACATATCAAATTCATCTCTCCTATCCCATGCATTCCTACTTGGGCATTCCTTTGTCAACTTTGTCCAACCAATACCTATCTCCTTTGCTATGCTTAATTAGTTATTACCCCCATATTTCATCCATTGTTGTACCTGTATCTACGCAACATCTTTTGCTTCATATCACAAATCTTCTTCGGACAATCCATTCTCTTGTTTTATGACCATCTATTGTCACTAGATGTCATTTGTGGACATTAAATATAATGTCTTTCTTTCTCTTAGCAATAATTACATTATGACCCCCTTACTCCATGTGGATCCTGAATTACTAAATGTATTTCTGTTACGTGGTTGCAAATGCCTAGACTGCAAAAATCTACAATGATGGGCCCATTAACCACCTGATGTTATTTGATTATTAGATTTTTTCTTGCCTCTAAATTTGCAAATGGCTGCTCCAATTCCTTGATTTCTTCTGACATAAGTTTAGTGTTCTTCTCAAAGCATATTATCACTCATATCATCAAATTGGTGTCAAGCAGTTCAAAACTAATTGGCACTAGGATCTTCTCTCTCTTGTATGGCCTACCATATTGTATTTATGATTTATCCATTAATCACTAAATGATATGCTTCAAATCTCTATCCTTTGCCTTGTGAATATCCAATTGATTTACTGGGTTGATAATGTATACTCGCAAGCTGTATCATATATTATTATGAATATACAAAATGATTACATATCCTGTCTTGAAGCCAAATTTCCATCTTACAGTGATGTGTTCCCTATTTCCTTTAGGGCACATTGTATTTTATAATTATATTTGAGACCTGGAATGTATGTTATGGATGTTTCGTGTCAGTAAATCCAAGGTTTAAACTTCACATATAATACCTGTCTTTTTTCCTTTCATGAATTCTACTTATCTGCCTTTTCTCATGCATATTATGTACTTAGTACTTAAAGACACATATTCACATTTATTATGATATGGAATCTACAAAAGTTTCAAAATTTGATATTTTCATGTAACTAGTTTGATTTAGATAAATTATTGCTAAGAAATTCGAATGAAGCGGGTAGAGAAATAACTAGATGCATCTATGCAGATATGCACATGACAACCATTTCATAATTGAGTTAGTCAATATCTACAATAATGAGATATTAACTATTTGCATAATGCAGTTTATGCAATTAATCATATTATATAGGGGTAAATTTGAGATTAGGGATGAAGATTTATTGGCTTTTTTAAGTTTCTGATGCAGCAAAAATATGGTATAGACTTCAAGATACTGCCAACCATAAGAAAAAAACAAATTGAATTTCATTATTTAATCAGAAAGAAATAAACAGGGTTTGTGAATTTACCTTGGAACTATCCACACTTTCAACCATATACAAGTTGGGCACACCAGCTGCCATCACAAAGCTCAATATTGTGATATAGCATATATACTTTGTGTTAGTATATTAATTCAATATATGCCAAAGAATTCATCAAAAGCTAAACAAGTAGTTGTAAGTGAACATATCTGACGCATAAATGTCTTCAGTCTTCCTTACAAAGAATAAGGGGTAAGGACTTAAACATACATCACAATCTTCTCAACAAAAAATGAAACTAAATAAAGAAAACAGTCTAATTTTTGCTAAACAGAATGCTGTCAAGTGGTGATAGCATCAAAGCTTCCATAGTGGTATGCCGGTTCAATTTCTAGGAGATATTGTTACGTTTTGACACAGAAATGTAGATAAATAGCAATCAAAGAGCATAAAAAATACACAAAAGACACAAAACATTTATCCTAGGAAAACCCTTCCACTTGAAGGGAAAAGCCTAGCCACACCAGAAAAACATCTCTTTTATTGATCAAGAAATGTCCAAAGTACAACAAGCCTTTAACTTGATTGATCTACAATATACCAAGCAATAACATAAATAGAATGCATAAGAATCTTCATCTTTCACATAAAGGTCTCTTTGAGTACCAAAAATAGGACCCTTCATATTTCCACACATTAACACTTCACATTTCCATACGCATGCCTTTTTGCATGATGTATGACACGTCTTCTTATATAATATTAACTTAAATAATCTCACAAATATCTCTTTCAGTTGAAGGTGACCATAACCATCATAACAAACATATTTTCATTTTATAAGAGCAAAGATAGCAAAGATAAATCTCTATCGCAGCTACAAACTTCAACATTTTCGTGATATGACACTTATCACATCTAGATGCTCATGGAGGTGAAGCACCCAAACTTATCGAAATGTCACCCATCCCAATACTACTCTGGCCCGAGTGCATTTAGCTACGGAGTTTCCTCCATGACTAAACCCACATTGCTTAGAATGAATGACACTCATTGCATCCAGATTTTCGTAGAGGTGAAGCACCCAAACTTCTCGGAGGTCACCTATCCCAATTTTCTCTTTGGTTCAAGTGCACTTAACTGCCCTTAACTACTCGTTTTCCTCCATGGCTAAACCAACACTACCTAGAACAAATGTTACTAATTGCATATAGATGCTCATAGACGTAAAGCACACCAGAACTTTATTGGAGGTCACTGGAGATCATCCATCTCAGTATTACTCCACCTCGAGCTCCATTTAACTATGAAATTTCCTCCATGGTTAAACTTACACTACTTGTAACCAAAGTGCCAAGACTTTCCGAGAGGTTGCCTATCCCAGGACTACTTGAGCTTAAGTGCGCTTAACTACAGAGTTTCTTCTATAGTTAAACCTACACTGCTTGCAACCAAAGGTGAAGCGTCGAGACTTCCCGGGAGGTCACCCATTCCATTACTATTTGAGCTCAAACATGCTTAACTACGGAGTTTCTTCTATGGTTGCAACCAAAGGTGAAGCACCGAGACTTCTCAGGAGGTCACCCATCTCATTACTACTTGATCTTGAACATGTTTAACTAGGGAGTCCTTTGGCTTGCAACCTTCCCAGGAGGTCACTCATCTTGGTACTCCACAGTACTACTTTCGCTTGCAACTTTCCTAGGAGGTCACCCATCCTGGTACTCCACAGTACTACTTTCGCTTGCAACTTTCCTAGGAGGTCACCCATCCCGGTACTCCATAGTACTACTTCTAATCTAATATTTGTGGATGTTGATATGATCTTCCCATTAAGTGACGCTTCTGTGTGAGGGATGAATTAACTCGAATCTTTGCTGTCCTTTTGCTTAGGTTTCAATAGTCCTAGTAACTTATGGATGACAAACATAGCCTTTGCAATACAAAAACTAAAGTAACCTATGGAAACATCATAGAATGATCTATTTAATAAGTGATATTTGATGACTCATTTTTCTCATATGTAGGTCAAACACAGATTGATAAATAGTAGATTCTAAGAAAATAATCCAGCTCTTTCATTTCCAAAGATTTTGTGGATGGGTAATGATTATAAATAATTCAAAATATGTCAACAAAATAATCCCAAAAAAATCATTTTTGCCCTTCAGCTCAGTGCCTATATGTTCTTAGCAGGCTCTTTAAGACCATTTGAAATCAGTCATTTGAGATGCTCTAGTCCTTTATGCTTCAAATTAAGACACCATGGTCTCCTGAGAACTAGATCATTGAATGGAGGCTAAGAAATATGAAGCCATTGGAAACATCGAATTCAATGTTTTTGTCCCCTTACAAATGAATTTTGATGTATAATCTTTAACCTGTTCGAGAAAATGGAATCGGTTTGTCTCCAGAACATTATCTTGAACTTAATGGAATCTGCTTACATCTGGTTGCTCTCATCAATAGCTCTAAAACATTAATTTTTTTTAAGTTGTATTTTAAACTTCTAATTCTCATCTTTATACTGCGTAATATTATAGAGTTTGCTGGCCAATCTTTTGCAGGATTTAAAATACTGGCCTTCCCACGCAATCAGTTTACTGGGGAGGATCCAGGTGACAATAAGCAGATCACAGAAGTGGCATGTACTTGTTTTAAAGCAGAATTTCCAGTATTTAGAAGGTAAGTACACATCACTCCCATTTTGTTATTTCCTCACTATTCGGTTTAGCTACTTATGTGCATTCATCTGTCATAGGGGAAACAATCTTGTAAATATGTAATAACCAGCTTATCTAGTATGTTTATTAGATTTTCCAGCATTTATATTGCAGCTTTGCAATGTAGGTTGAGGTCAATGGTGATAATGCGGCTCCTATTTATAAGTTCTTGAAATCAAGGAAAGGCAGCCTTTTGGGTGACAAAATTAAGTGGAACTTCACCAAATTTCTGGTGGACAAAGATGAAAATG
Organism: Cupressus sempervirens; assembly: GCA_028749045.1. Lineage (NCBI taxonomy): Eukaryota > Viridiplantae > Streptophyta > Pinopsida > Cupressales > Cupressaceae > Cupressus > Cupressus sempervirens. The sequence goes on along the minus strand of CM053784.1, from coordinate 250,459,443 downwards.
TGGTTGATAGATATGCTCCAACTACGTCTCCCATGAATATTGAAGAACTGGACAATCCCTCTTTTGTAGTTTCATGCCTTCCCTATACACTTTCTTTGATGATTTACAGTTTGTTCTTTCTGCTGCATGTATATCATGGTAACACCAAGAACCTATTTTAAAATAACAAATGTTTGATGTGTCAATAAGATAATCAATAATAGTTGGACTTTATGTTTGCAGAAACATATCAAGAAGTAGGAACTCCCTAATTCTTTAGTATAAAAAATACACCATTTCTACAGTGCCTACATAGTGCTAAGGAATAAGATGCTGTTCTGTTACAGAACAGGATTGCAGCTGGAAAAGTTAATTATTTCGAAGTTGTAATGGCTCAAACTTAATTGCTCAGTCTTCCACTTTTTGCTGTGGTGCTATGAATCTCGTTTGTTTCACATGTTTGAATTATACTGTAACTAAAGACTGTGTTCCAAATCCCATCATATATTTTCTCAGAATAAGAGCAATTTAATTTCTTAAGGATCGCAGGCAATTTTGCTTAGCTAGTCTTCTTAAATGGAAAAGAGATGTTTACATGTTTTTCCTACTTTTAACATCAATAACTTGCAAGCTCCATGAATTGTTCTCAGCAAATTGTTTACTTTCACTTTTTTGTCGAGCAGCATGATGAGAGATACCCTAGTGTCTTTTATTAATGTGAAAGTAACCTTCTAATCTGTCAGATCAAATGTTTACATTCATTGTTTCCTTATGGAAATGATTGTATTTAGAGAGGTTTGTCAGATTCCCAGATTCTAAATATTTGTAATTAGTCTTTATCAGCTTCACAGTAGTTAAACATTTGTATCTTTGATTGAGATGCCCATTCAGGTCTTTGTTTTCCGTGTTTTCAAATAAACTGTTCTTGATCTCCAGTCATGTTGTCCTACATATTTCTTTAAACTGGATCCCAATTTTTATATTTTGAGCCATATGGCAGTTGGCTTTCTATTCTATTAAAACTTATTTTATGGATACGGTTTTCGTTTTTTAAGGTTTTATAACAAATTCGTAGATTTGTATAGTTATTTAATACAGAATAAATGTTAGGTTGAAGTTTCTTCAGCGGAGAGTCAAGGATTGAAAATTTGAAAGGTATTGATCCTGTGAAAGGATTCAAAGATATTGATCCTGTCGAAGTCATTCAGTGAAGTTGTAGGGTCTCACACCAACTTCAGAATCTTTCAACTTTCCCAAAAGAAATATGGTCTGCTAAAATTAAGGCCGCTGAGAACAAAGCTTGTGAAAACCCAAACTGCAAACTGCTGCAACTGAGGCTGCTGAGAATGCAGCTTCGTAAACCACAAACTGCAAAAATTAAATAGAGTAATTAATGATCTCTAAGCTCGGCTTCTTAGCATAATGGCTTCCTAGAAGCCAAACTCAGAAAATTGAAGTACTTGCCTAATGAATGCTTTTCCATCTATAGTGGGAAAGTGGACAACATTTAGAAAAGAGATTATATGTATCTTATCAAAACTGCAGGTTTATAAATTTTTGTTGACATCAACTTCATAAATGTTATCCATTATTACCTTGTGTTCCCATGCAACTACTGCTTAAATTTGTTAAGTGTTTTCGTAGAAATTTTAATTCTATGGAGGGGGCTTCCTTAAAAATAGAGTGGTGGCTGCTGAGAGTTTTTATGAATATTTAAAGGTGAACGCCCCATGAATTTTTTTAATTTGTTTCAGCTTTACCATTTTGGTTCCTTGATTTAAGGAAGTTAGTGATCCCATGAATATCACCTTAAGAATTTAAATTTATGATGTCGTTAGTTTATTACTATCATAATTAAATTTTAAAATAATAAATAGATTGTTGACAGATGGCCAGAGAAAATTCTTAAGCTGGTGGGGTTGTTTCCAGCCCCACCCCATTTTCACCTGCTGAAATTGAGAGGGCTAAAAAGTTAAAGCTCCCATTTTGTACGAAAAGATTCCAATTGGACAAAAATAAAGCCCAAGCCCCTCTCCCATGGGACCCCTGCCTTAGAATCTTTAGCATTTTATTGAGCAGCTATTATTTAGTTATTTTAGTGGAGTAGCTATTATTTACCAATTGAAAATAGCCTCATGTCTTAGAATCTTTAGCATTTTACCGAGCAGCTATTATTTAGCTATTTTAGTGGAGTAGCTATTATTTACCGATTGAAAATAACCTCATGACTCTATATAGCTATTTAAGTGCAATGAGTGCTCAAATTCAAGAAGTTGGGAGTGTTCTTATGCCATTTATAATCATGGGGAAAGAATAATTTGGATTTTATCCCTACTTATAGGGAAAGAATAATCGGGTCATTCCAGGTCTGTTAGACCCCCTACCGGCTTTCTTGCACCAGCGGCACTCCTCTACAAGCTCACAGAGACAGATCAGAGCTTCTATCTATCCGCAGTCATATCCTTCTGTGACTGATTTCTTTTTACTAAGAAAGGACTCTTAGTCCTTGTCTTGGCCTCTCTCTGTTTCTTCTCTTCTTCTTTGTTTTGTTGTACACTTTTCTTGGACACCGTTTGGTGCTCCTGTTGTTGCCAGCTTTCTTATTGTAATCCTCTAGTCCCATAGACCTTTTGGTGGTCTTTTGTTGGACATTAATATCATTATCTTATCTTATGTCAAAAAAGGGGGTTGAAATAAGTAGTCGCTGCTTAAGGAAAAAATGATATATGGCTCCACAAGGTTTTTTCCCTCTATTTTGTTGTCTCTTATTTTCTCTCAAATTATTTATTTACATATTATTTTATTAAGATTTTATTTAAATATTCTATTTTGGTTGTTTTATAAAAAGCAATCACCAAAAATCAATAATCATGGGGTCACCAGATCCATAAATTGCTGTGAAAAATGTTGAGTAGCAATTGCTACCTAAAATAAGTTTAGTTGGCGGTCGCATGGGAACTTGCTCTAAGCTAGGGGAAAGGAGGAGGGGTTGAAAATAAGCAATGGTTGCTTAATGCAAAAACAATACATGGCTCCACAAACTCTTTTCCCTCTTTTTTCTCAAGAGTTTATTTCTATTTTGTTCTCTATAAAAATGCTATTCAGTTAATTAATTCAGATTTTAAGTTTCCTACTTCCTACTTAAAAATAAGTAATAAAATACATACTTAGGGGTCACCAGCTCCACAATTATTTTCTAAAAATGTTGAGTAACCACTGCTAACCAAAATAAACTAAGCAAGAACATGCTCTTAGAGAAAGTGCCAAGTTATATAGAATGTAATCTTTTGGTTATTTTCTTTTAAATTTTATTTTATTTTTATGTTGATAAGCATTCCACTAATTAGTATATGGACGAGGTATTTTTCACAGCAAGTCAAAATATGATATTGTTATCATGATTCAATTGTGTAGTTTTTGAGTCAAATTCGTTGAACCATGTTTCATGAGTAGTGGTTTACAAGAACCTATTTCTTATAGAGGTCAAATACTCAAACTCGCAAAAGGCTATCCATCATTGTAGCACTACTCCAACTCAAGTATGTTTAACTATGACATTTTCTCAAACTCAACTCCACTTAGTTTGCAACTTTATTTTGGTTAGAGTTCAACTATTTAATTCAAGAGATTGTAAAATAAATCTGATTTAGACAAATTTCTTTTAAAACAAATTTGTTGTATATAATGACTTGAAGCTTTATGTTTCTATCATTTTATGTTTTGGAACAAAATGACATAGCTATATATTGTTTGATGTGACATTACTTTAATATTTAAGGAAGTTGGTATTACGATAATAGATAAGTTTCTATTTTTAGTTAATGATTATCTATTTGTAATCTATGGTAAATATTAGAATGTTTCTAATATTCATTAGTATGTAGTTTATCTGTTACCTTTCTTTAGCATTCATTTAGCTAGAATAGAATGTTTCTATTCTTTACAATCGTTTCCTAAGGAAACATCGTTCAATTCTTTTGTATATATTGACCTCTCGGTCTCTGTTAATAACAAGCCAGTATTTTACCAATTACATTGTCATATGGTATCAAAGCCAATACTTCAAAAAATATTTATAATTTTATAATTTCTTTCGAAGTTAATTGCTATAATTTTTCAAAAAAAATTCTAAGATTTTCTATACAAACCATCTAGGGTTTTTGTCTTTGAGAAATTCATTTGTAAGATCCTGCTTCATGATACCTAGTTTGACCTAGGGTTTTGATTCAAGGTCAAAAAATCGCAACTAGAAAATTGTGATTTCCAGCACGTGACTAGAAATTTATCTACAAATCGCGAATGGAAAATCGTGACATTTCTTCTGACATGTTTTATGGATGCATTTTTGGAGAATCAACGCTCTTTGTTTGCGATTTCTGGACGCAATTCAAAGTCATTTCATTTGGTTTTTTTGCTAATTAATACACTTTTTTTGTATAAGTTTATATAGATGTTTTTTCCAAACATCTATTGCAACTATTACTCCTTATTCACCCACCTATTACACCATCTTTGGTGTCATTTCTACAATCTCCAGCCTTGTCTATCCATGCACGCCCATCTCTGAAAAAAAAAAAACATTTTTATCTATAACTTTTTGCCTCCATAGCTGTCGACAAGGGTTTTGTTCGAAACCCTAATTTTTGGGCTCGAAAAAAATTCTGATTACAAATTCTTAGAGGTTTTTTGAGAGCTCAATTGGGTTGTTGTCAATTTTTTTGGGCACCTCAATTTTTGAGCCTACAGATCTGGAAATCGACAACATTATTTTTGGGTCTTTTGAGCTCTCTTTTGAGTACCCCTTAAATTTTTCAAGATCTTTCATTTTTTCGCCTCAAAGTACATACCTTCGCAGATTTTCACGTTTTTCCACTGAAAAGCATTATATGGCATCTCTGACTAATATTTTGCTCAAGAACAATTCAAAATTCAATGGTCGAAATTATGGGACTTGAAAGCAACGGATAATAGCAATTTTTGAATATCGAAATACTAGTCAAGATACATGGGATCTGAATAATTAGGAAGCGGTGAGGTTTTTCAAATTATCCGTAGCTCATAATCAGCTCTCTCAGATTCCATCCGACAAGACAGCTGCCGAGATATGGGCACATCTCAAGAATCTTTATGAGACTTCTAACAAAAGCAGAGCTCTCTTCTTGAAGAACACTCTATTTTCTATTATAAGGGATGAGCGAACATTGCTCAAGGCTCAGCTGAGTAGGACTCAGGAAATCCATGATCAATTGCTTGCCATTGGTCACAAGATGGAGGAAGAGAACATTGCGGTTATCACTCTCCAGAGTTTACCCAAGTCCTACAAGCATTTTATCGAGACTCTCAACATCACGTCTTCTGGTGTTAATATAAATTCACAGATCTCTGCACACTTCTACTTCATCAAGATCGGTGGAAACAACAATACGGTAGCAATTCTAGCTCCACCTCCACAAAGCAAGCCTTTGCTACTAAATCCTTTCAAAAGGATAAAGGCAAGTCTTAGCAATCTTCTCAGTAGAAGTCCTCTGCTCCAGCTTCAAAAAAGCCCCTGGAAGAGCATTCAATGCAACTATTGCCACTAGTTTGATCACGTGAAAGTTGAATGTCAGAAACGCTTAGCTACCCAATCTAAGGAATCAGGTTCGCAACCCAAAGCAAACAATATAGAGCACACTGAGTAGATGAAATATGTCTTTTGCACCTTCATGGCTAAAAGACCAGCAAATCATGTGAAATCGTTTGCCTAGTACATTTATTCAAGTGCCTCTCATCATTTCACCCACCATTGATATTGGTTCACTAACTACCAGCCATACTTGGATTCTGTTATTTTTGGTGGCGGAGAAGAGTACGTTGTTGTCGGCAAAGGCAACATTCAGATTCAGTTTGTTGGGAGGAATCTCATTTTCCTCGATGTGTACTACATTCCAAGGATGGAACTAAATCTACTCTCAATCACTTAGTTGCTACGACATTCTCCACAATTGGATGTCACCTTCAGTTCACATCAATGTAGCATCACTGATAGATCGACTCAGTCTATTGTTGCAGTGGGTCTTGAGGATCGTGGTCTTTTCCGACTTACTGATCCTAGTGATTCTCGAGACTTAGCTATGGCTACTCGGCAGTATTTTGTTAGCACACTTTGGCATCAACAGTATAGGCACTTAAATGTGCATTATCTCTCTTAGCTTGCTCAAGAAGGGCTTGTCCTCGGTTTGCCAGAGATTCAAATTTAGAAACTTGGAGTTTGTGATGCATGCCAGGGTGGGAAGCAACATCACACACCTTTCACTAGTGGCGATTCATGTTACATCCCAATTTTTGAACTAGCTTGAAATATAGCCGTTGAGGTTCACATGAAGTCAGTTGGTAGTTTAATTTGATATTGAAATGTCCCTTTTCTGATTTTGTATGATATTTCCAACCTCTAATCAGATTTTCAAGATCAAACAACTAATATCACAAAGATCCACCAAATTTCTCAAGAAACCCCAAATCGGGTATGTCAGAAATTGTGCCAAAAACTTCACAGCTTCACCTATTATTAATAAATCTGAAAGTGGACACTTTTACAGAAATTTCAGCAACATAACAGCCTACAAAATGACATTTCCAGATCCGTATAGCCTTTACACAACAGTTCTCAAATGTAGGACAAAAACTATGCTCATCAGGCTCCCGAAATTAACACAAAAATGCCCGGAAACACCACAAAAACACTAATAATCTATCTCAGAAATTTAATCACGTCCCAATACATATATTCAGCTCTATTTTAACACCTTAAAGTCTGAAATACAGCAGCAACCCAAACTGATATGAAATACTCAACTGAAAACACCAAACTCATACAAAAAACACACCCGAAAACCCACAAATCTGCACTGTTCAGCACAAAGGCAAACTCTGTATGAGCATGCACATGGAATGGCTTCAAACTCCCGTTCTTGGGTCTCCCTGGAAACCAGTAAACTCCCGTTCTTGGGTCTCCCTGGAAACCAGTAAACTCCCGTTCTTGGGTCTCCTTCTCCACAGGTTTGGCAGCCTCTGAAGAATAACAAAGAAAATGAGCAAAATCAAGTTCTGGAATCCGCCCAAAATGCCTCCAAACTCCTTAAAAGAGGGCATAACCGTAACTCACGTCCAAGAGAGGTTAATGAACATATTTTAATAATAATTTTCATTTATTAGTCCAACGGTTTCCAAAGATTAACCCCCTTTTTCCGAAACTTCACTTGCTTGGGCCTGCCTGCCTTAGCAAAGATTATTATTTTTTAATTATTTGAAAAGGGGACATGACAAGTCCTCCCCTCCCAAACATTGCTTGTCCTCAAGCAATGGCTGAACAATAAACCAATCAATCCACCTGGATCCCAAATGTAGTCATGAACTATACTACTACCAATTAACACAGGCTCCTGCAATATCCTCTGCAATATGACCAAGAGGAAGCCATAATCAAACTGACAATTATAGCTCAACCAAACTCCAAAATCACCACTACCACAGTCAAAAACCCATGAGACACAAACTCTTAGAACATCAAAACCCAAGTAAAGTGGACAAATCAAACTACCAACACAGTAAATACCATCAACGCATCCCACTGGCCTATACCGAATGTACAATCCAACTCTGCAACAATGGTGAATGCTCTCGAATGAAACTGTACCAAGTATGGAGAATCCACACACTGTACAACTCCTGCAGTCAACACAACTCTGCAAATCACCGGCCACTATCTCATAACCATAACTCCCATGCAATACTGATGGTGAAGACATTAGAAGATAAAGAGTAAGAAATGGAAGCCAAACCAAATTTGCCTACCATCAACTCCTCAAAACAAGGATCAAATGCTAATTGATGTACATACCCTACAATATAATGTTGATTAAAAAAACCAACCTCAGTCAACAGCTCACCATGAACAAGTGATACAACCCACTGTGACTGATCACTAGCTAAGTCAGGAGATGTCATAGCCAAAGGAGTAGAATCAATAACAACACCTACTGAAGCATCACTCCCAAACTCCTGCTCTAAGTCACATATTATCAAGCTGTCAACTGCAGAACCTATCACCATGTCATGCCCATCACAACTCTCATCTTGAGACATCAAACTGTCCCATAACTGATGATAAGCACTAGGAACCAAAGTATATCTCTGTATCATCATCTCATCAACATGGTCATCAAAGGTAAATTGATGAGCGTACTTCATAGTGTAATGCCGATAGAATTCGCCAATCTCAGTCAGTGGCTTAGACTGTAATCTAGATGAAACTAACTGCAATTGATCATTAACCATGTTGGAACTGACTACTACCTCCGAAGATATCACCAAGGGAGTAGTATTACTAGCCGGAACCATGCCAACTGCCGACTCACCAACATCACACATGATCTTTGATACATATCTAGTCTCCATGCCATCAGTACTAGAGGCCACCACCATGTCAGGCATACAACAATCTGCTACAACACCCAACTCAACTGAACCTGACTCTAATGGGAATGAACCTGATATGCCAATGCTAGTATCAAGGATGGATGCATCCCTATCTCCATTGTCTCTGACAATCTCGGCCATGGACATCCTCGGATCACCAAACACCACAGCTTGTGACTGTATAGAATCAGATAAAGACTGTAGTCACTCTAACTCCATGGTCACCTTAGCCAAATGAAACTATGACTCCTTGAAATCCAATAGTGTACTCTCAAGAATCTCAGAAGTCACCTCAAGCTGCTGAGTAAGCTCACTCACCTCATCTTCCTTGGCCAACAATGCATCATATGCTGTACTGCCCCACTCCATAAGATAATCTTTGTCGGCTACCAACTGCATATAATTCTGTCTCAAAATCCGAATAGCCTCCCATAAAGAGTGGATCTCTGTCAAGGAAAGATAACTGCCTTCCTGCTCATCACTAGTAGGAGAACCCCATCCATAAACTGCTAACAACTGACGAGCAGCATCAAAATGCTAGCCAGTGACAGCAATGTCTCGGTCACTAACTCTCAATTGATTAGACACATGATGGCACTGGCTTGACTGTCTCCTACAAACCTCCTCTGATGCACTATCTAAAGGAGTATCCTCAAAGTTACTAGTCTCTAGAGTATTACCATCCATATCCTGTGAATCAAATCTAAAGCTCATATCAACATACAGAGTATCAAAAACATTAGCATTGCTGTCCAACTCCTCTGTACCCGAGGAAACTAAGTCTTCAAAACTGCCCATTGCATCCTCCTGGATGTCATCAATGCCAATATGATCCTGGGACTCATCTGTACACACTACCAAATATGAAATATCATCAACACATTCCAGCAAGTATGGTCGACTGGATATATGAACAAAGCCCAACACCGGTGTATAAAAACTAATACCAACATTGGATAAGCTCCTGGCACAAGAAAAAACAACACCGTGCAATCTGCTAATCAAATCCATGATAGCACCCAAACAATCACTGCTACCAAAAAGTGTTAAAGATTTCCAGTCAACTGAATCCCAAATGCCAATATAACAATCTCGAGTCCATATCCGTAAACTATAATCAGCTAGTAACTCAAGCAAAATCTTCACTTGAGTAATATGACCAATACCAACTAATTTCACATACCTGTCATGATGAGATAATGTAGTCACAATACTGTCTTCACTCACCTTCAACTGGCGAGATAAATCATGTGAAGTACTACTAGCCTCAACCTCATGTGACGAAACATCTAACTGTGCCTGGTACTCTCTCTCAAAAAAGTCATGAATGCTCAATGTCTGCTCATCTCTACCAAGTATCTCACCATCATGCACAACAACATCCTCATAATCATCATCCTTGAGGTCAAATCTATCTATCACTCTTTGACTAAAATCATCAAATGTAGTTACTTGATCATGACCTTGAGTATTCATTCCATGATACCACCAATCATAGGCTGCATCTTCCAAGTGTAGACTTGCAATTTGAACAGCATCACTCTCCTTCATGGGGTTAAGTGTGAAGAAGGTCTGTAATTTTTGTAGCCATGCTCTAACTGAAATTTTATTTGTTCCATCAAATGTAGGTGCTATAAACTTGCTTATTTTATTTTTGAGCTCTCTTCCACTTATGTCATGCTCCCTTCTGTACTCTTTCTTGGGCATCAAAGTGTTCATCATATCCACATATTCTCTAAAAGGAACCGAACTACGAAAGTCATCATCTAAGCCATTGTAAGTAGCTCTTAATGTAATCAAGTTACCTATAACCTCTTCCACAGGATTAATGGCTGGATTTGGTACTGGTGGCTCATCTGCAGGCAAGAAAATAGTTTTGGTTGATTTAGATGGTGTGGATTTCAGATTTCTTGGCTCCTCTGAAGTGCTCCCTTTCTCATTAATAGATGCAACTCCTTGTAGTTTTTCTGTCAATATTCGCAAAGCCTCTCTAGTTTCTGCCAAACTATCCACTGTTTGCTTCTGAGTATTTTGGATGTCTTGGAAGAATTTCTTTGCCATCTCATCTGGATCAGCCTACTTTTCCCTTCCTTGGATTTTGTACTTTTACTTTCAACTGGAGGTTTGATCAAAATTTCTTTATTCTTTTCTCGCTGCAAATATCTTTTTTCTCTTTCACTTAGTTGCATGCAACCATAAATTTTGACATGCAGCTGATTAGAAGCAACATGCAACCACCAAATTCACCAAGAACTAACATGCAAATGATTAAAAGTAGAATGCAACCATAAATTTTGACATCCAGCTGATTGGAATCAACATGCAACCATAAATTATGACATGCAAGATTTGGGTAGTTATCAAAACTGACATGCAAGATCTGGGTAGTTGTCAAAACTAACATGCAAGATCTGGGTAGTTGTCAAAACTGACATGCAAGATCTGGGTAGTTGTCAAAAATGACATGCAAACTTCTACAGACCCTCAGGCTGGCAAGATCATGGCTCTGATACCACTGAAATGTCCCTTTTCTGATTTTGTATGATATTTTCAACCTCTAATCAGATTTTCAAAATCAAACAACTAATATCACAAAGATCCACCAAATTTCTCAAGAAACCCCAAATCGGGTATGCCAGAAATTGTGCCAAAAGCTTCACAGCTTCACCTATTATTAATAAATCTGAAAGTGGACATTTTTAAAAAAATTTCAGCAGCATATCAGCTTACAAAATAACATTTCCAGATCCGTATAGCCTTTACACAACAGTTCTCAAATGTAGGACAAAAACTATGCTCATCGGGCTCCCGAAATTAACACAAAAATGCCCGGAAACACCACAAAAACACTAATAATCTATCTCAGAAGTTTAATCACGTCCCAATACATATATTCAGCTCTATTTTAACACCTTAAAGTCTGAAATACAGCAGCAACCCAAACTGATATGAAATACTCAACTGAAAACACCAAACTCATACAAAAAACACACCCGAAAACCCACAAATCTGCACTGTTCAGCACAAAGGCAAACTCTGTATGAGCATGCACATGGAATGGCTTCAAACTCCCGTCCTTAGCCTTCCTAGAAACCTGCAAACTCCCGTTCTTGGGTCTCCCTGGAAACCTGTAAACTCCCGTTCTTGGGTCTTCTTCTCCACAGGTTTGGCAGCCTCTGAAGAATAACAAAGAAAATGAGCAAAATCAAGTTTTGGAATCCGCCCAAAATGCCTCCAAACTCCTTAAAAGAGGGCATAACTGTAACTCACGTCCAAGAGAGGTTAATGAAACATATTTTAATAATAATTTTCATTTATTAGTCCAACGGTTTTCAAAGATTAACCCCCTTTTTCCGAAACTTCACTTTCTTGGGCCTGCCTGCCTTAGCAAAGATTATTATTTTTTAATTATTTGAAAAGGGGACATGACAGATATAATCTGGCGAAATGGTAAGATAGTTAGTTGTTATGATGACATATTAGTTGATCGTTAATCGCAAATTCATGGAATTAAGATGAAAGGTTAACTGATATGATTATTTATAATTTATAATTTAATTGCGGAGAAATTCCTTGCAGGGAGCATGTCGAAAGCGTGGAAGCATTGTCAGAAAAGAATTAGGTAGGTCATCACCATCACTGGCAGACTGATAGAAGACCTAGCGATTTGAAACAGGATACACCCATGGAATTGCATGAGTTATTTAATAAATAATTTAGATAAAATAATTGAATTAAAATATAAAACGTATCTTAAAGGGTTTTAATTTATCTTTTGTCATAGTACTTTTAATAATTGTTTATAAATGTTCATTTAAATAATATCCAATAATTTGGCACCATTATCATTTAATAATTTAAAAGTTGTATTTTATAATAATGTTCGGATTATAATAATTATATTATTATAATCTTCGAATTTTTAATTTTCTAATTCTATTCTCTTCGTTATTTCAACCGATTATTATTTGGCATTTTTAATAGTATTTATATTCATTTGGACTTTTGGGAATTCGTAATGAATCTTGTAACTGTAGGAAGACATAGAGGCATGCTTGGAAATTTGAAACTTGAAAATTTGAAACGATTATAATCTTCTATATTATGCTCTTGTTTTTAATTGATTTACTTGGAATTAAAGTTTGGAAAGCGTATAGTTTTCTTGATAATGTGTGGAAGTCAAGAAGTTTCGGTTTCAACCTTTAAGAGCCATGGTCGGGTTTGTTTATAAGGTGCCTCTCGAATTCCATGAGGGGGATACGGGGGGTGTACACTTTCCATATGGTTGAGTATCTACCTATTATGCATTCGAACTTTTGCAAGCAACTTTAACCTACTTTTGTGAATCCCGACATATAATTTTTGCTATGAGAGAAAGGACGGGGCTCAACCAATGTGTTGCAGGTGAACAGGTTATTTCCAAGTCGCAAGTCACGCTCTTGTTTGGCATTGTACTGGGTGGCCTGAGAGATATCCGACGCTTTCCTTAATACCTTTCTCTATTACGGAAGCATTAGAATATACACGTCTTTGTATTTAGAGAGTTAAATGGTCTTCACATTCAGAATTTTAATGTCCTTGCAATCAGTGTTTATACGTCTTTGCATCTAGATTAAAAACATCCTTGCATCCATAAATAGTTGCTATCCGTAGAATTTGAAGGAGGCATTGAGTCCAGTAAGGTTTCTCTTCTGAACTTCAACACAATGCTGAGTCGGTTATAGGTTTAAACTTATGCAAAGTTGAAATACTTTTTACATTATTATTGAAGGTATGAAGCCATACGTTTTCTATTCAGCCTTTCTACTTTATTTTTAATGGAAGTATTAGATAAAGCTGATTGCAGTCATTCCAAATTTATACATTTTCAAGTTTAAAATGACTACCATGGCATTGATCCAGTTATAGGATTGTTCTCACCATAATATCTGAATATGTATTATTTTGTAGATTTTCTTTGAATGACTTTCTATCTTGATAAAAGATAATATATAGTATGGAATATTGTTTAAATCTGAATTGAATATCAAAACATAGTACCAAGGAAATTTTCCGGGCTAAGAGCCGGTTTAAGGTGAAAGAGGTACAAGACATATCAGTAAAAGTTAATTGTTTAGGCACCGAGGAGTCACCGGCCTAACAACCTACTTATGGTGAGTAGATGTAGATGGACCTGATAAAATGAAATACAAAATTGTTGATATTTTGAGATCTCTTAAAAACATAATCTTAAAATATGAAATAATAGTTGTATGTAATCTTTTTGAATAAATGAAAGAGAGCTGTCTGATCTAAAAATCCTGAATACCTAGAACTCACTTGGCGGTGAAACCAAGATGATGGGTGTTGAGGTAAGAAAAAGGATTCATCATTAATATGAATCAATATCAATTAAAGACATTTTAATATTTACCATTTTAAATGAATTTAATCAATAGCTCATGCATATTCCTATTATGATGATCATCTGTTGCCAAGTCATATGGCGAGTTTATATCTTGAAGTTTAGTGGATGGTAAGATGTTCCCTGTCAATTCCGGGTAGGGAGGGCCTTTCTCGATTGAGATCGTGTGGAGAAAATATTTGGTGCGAGGCTGGGTGGTAAAGCCCCTGACAATGTTTCACCTCACTCAAAATGTCAGATATGAGACAGACAGAAGTAAGCTACACATTCAATCATTTATCAGAAGCAAGTATTATCATTCTTATTATGATGAGGTAAGATTTAATTTAAGTATTTCATTGTTATCATCATTTTACTTTCATATAAATGAATACTGAATATAAGTATTTATCTAATCTTGAGAAACTGTCACAGATAAGCAATCGAAGGAAAAGAAATCCAAAAGCCAAATTGATTGTATGACAACTGGACCCTTAATTGATACAGTGGTATTGGAAGCCCTAGTTGAATCCGTGGTTGCAGAAGCCCTAAATTGAATCCGTAGTCACGAAATACTCTAGATAGAATCCGTCGTCACGGATGCCCTAATTGAATTTCGTGGTTGCGGAAGCCCTAAGTGGTAAAGCGGTATCAGAAGCCCCAAATAAACCGATGGTGATTGATGCCCTAATTGGTAAGATGATATGTGATGCCCTAATTTAAATTATAGTTGTAATTATTAAATGGTTTTTGAGATAGCAGTCGACTTGAGAAATTGTTATAGTGTATTTGTGGACTAACCCGAGTGGTTGCAGAAACATACTTAGATGATTTTCAATCTCAGTTTTCTGAGGTATGTGATTTCAATTTCTGAAATAATTTCATTAAAGAGTATTTCAAGCATTTAGTTAAGAAATTTTTGTTTAACTGACTTTAACGGTAAATCTTCTTCACTTGAACATGAATGATGAAACTGCCCTCCCATGAAATGAAGAAGTAACTGTATTCCTTGAGTAAGTTAAATGATAAATTAGACCCCGAGAAATCCGGATGTTACATATGGTATCAGAGTGTTGGGTTCAACACTGAAACCTTGGGTCCAGCACTGTTTTTGAAAAAAATGAAAAAACAGAAAAGTTGAAAAAGATTTATTTTTAGCATATCTGGATATTGCAATCAAAACTGGAAAAACACATTGGAAAATCATTCAGAATAGCCAAGAAGGCTGAAATGATATAAAGTAAACAAATGTATAAACAATTAAAAAGATAAAAAAGGATTGGCAAGCTGAGTGGTGGAGATCGGGTTTGACGACCCAAATATTGAAATCCTTGGCCAGGGTGGAATTAGGCAAATTTGCTAGAATAATTGATCTTGTTGATTATCCTAATGCTTCAATGATTTTGTCGAATAACTGTTGGGACTTCAACCCACCTGATTGCTCAGTGGCTAGACCAGAATGTTACATATGTATTATCCCTGGTGGGAGGGCCATTCTTTGTCGAGAATGAGAAGATTAAAAGGGTCCCGATGCCTAGACTTGCGCAATCCAAACACAGTTTAAAATCTTGATAAAATGATATCTAAATCCATCATGAGCGGGTTTGTCGACCCAAATTAATGAAAGAAATAAATTGTTACCAATTTGAACCTGAATTGAATGAAAACAAAAGTGTGAACCATGATTTTTTTTTTTCTGATGTTGGTTAAACGAAAAGATTATTATGTGCTCCAGTAAGGAGTTGGAACTATCAATGTTTGTTTACAGATGTAAACTTTTGATGAGATGGGCACGAAGCTTGAATCATAGAAATAGAAAAGATGAATTTCCAAGTATTTACAATTGAATGATGAGAATCTTATGAATTGTTTCAGATACTTATGATCTTGATTTGATGAGCTTGTTTAGTATATCATGTTTTTACCCTTTGACACATTGTTATACATGTATAATACACATGCGAATTTGACTTTACTTATTGAGCTGTTGTATATTGTTTTGGAGATATCCTACCATGAAATGATTATTCTAATGAAATATTCGGCTTGAAGGCCAAGATGGAAAAACATGGATTCACTAACCTATTACAAGTAATCTGTAAGTTGCAAGGATGATCTATCCATTAATGAGGACTTTGTGTCAGATGGTACGTATGAGTGATTTAAATTATGATCAAGTTATGATCTAAACTTGCTGGTTGAAGAATTTCAATTTTAAATGCTTATCCTACTTTCGGTCATAGAACCCTGAAAATTTTCTTAAATAAAGATATCAAAATGAAATTGAACTAATGATATGGTGAGTGCCTACATAAGTATGACAGGAATATGAAACAGAATCAACTCAACCAATGCTAAGATGACCATCGTTACAGTAAAGTGAACTCAGGTGAGTGCGTGTTCAATTTTATGTTACCATACAAGTATCTTTCTGGAAACTATAAAGTAAAAATGAATCTTGAGTTTCGATTATGATTTTCATTCTGACCCAATTGAGAAAAGAAATGATATCACAATGTTATATATATCTTGTATGTGGAATATTCTTTTAGTGACTAAAATGCAGAGGTCATCGAGGATGATGAATCACAAGGGGAATGGTACGTTACATTTCAATTTTAAAATACTCCTTTATAATGATCATTGCAATTTTCAGTTCATCGAGGACGATGAACCTCAAGGGAAATGGTATGTTACATCCCAATTTTTGACCTAGCTTGAAATATAGCCGTTGAGGTTCACATGAAGTCAGTTGGTAGTTTAATTTGATATAATCTGGCGAAATGGTAAGATAGTTAGTTGTTATGATGACATATTAGTTGATCGTTAATCGCAAATTCATGAAATTAAGATGAAAGGTTAACTGATATGATTATTTATAATTTATAATTTAATTACGGAGAAATTCCTTGCAGGGAGCATGTCGAAGGGGTGGAAGCATTGTCAGAAAAGAATTAGGTAGGGCATCACCATCACTGGCAGATAGATAAAAGACCTAGCGATTTGAAACAGGATACACCCATGGAATTGCATGAGTTATTTAATAAATAATTTAGATAAAATAATTGAATTAAAATATTAAACGTATCTTAAAGGGTTTTAATTTATCTTTTGTCATAGTACTTTTAATAATTGTTTATAAATGTTCATTTAAATAATATCCAATAATTTGGCACCATTATCATTTAATAATTTAAAAGTTGTATTTTATAATAATGTTCAGATTATAATAATTATATTATTATAATCTTCGAATTTTTAATTTTCTAATTCTATTCTCTTCGTTATTTCAACCGATTATTATTTGGCATTTTTAATAGTATTTATATTCATTTGGACTTTTGGGAATTCGTAATGAATCTTGTAACTGTAGGAAGACGTAGAGGCATGCTTGGAAATTTGAAACTTGAAAATTTGAAACGATTATAATCTTCTATATTATGCTCTTTTTTTTAATTGATTTACTTGGAATTAAAGTTTGGAAAGCGTATAGTTTTCTTGATAATGTGTGGAAGTCAAGAAGTTTCGGTTTCAACTTTTAAGAGCCATGGTCGGGTTTGTTTATAAGGTGCCTCTCGAATTCCATGAGGGGGATATGGGGGGTGTACACTTTCCATATGGTTGAGTATCTACCTATTATGCATTCGAACTTTTGCAAGCAACTTTAACCTACTTCTGTGAATCCCGACATATAATTTTTGCTATGAGAGAAAGGACGGGGCTCAACCAATGTGTTGCAGGTGAACAAGTTATTTCTAAGTCGCAGGTCACGCTCTTGTTTGGCATTGTACTGGGTGGCCTGAGAGATATCCGACACTTTCCTTAATACCTTTCTCTGTTACGGAAGCATTAGAATATACGCGTCTTTGTATTCAGAGAGTTAAATGGTCTTCACATTCAGAATTTTAATGTCCTTGCAATCATTGTTTATACGTCTTTGCATCTAGATTAAAAACGTCCTTACATCCATAAATAGTTGCTATCCGTAGAATTTGAAGGAGGCATTGAGTCTAGTAAGGTTTCTCTTCTGAACTTCAACACGATGCTGAGTCGGTTATAAGTTTAAACTTATGCAAAGTTTTCATACTTTTTACATTATTATTGAAGGTATGAAGCCATATGTTTTCTATTCAGCCTTTCTACTTTATTTTTAATGGAAGTATTAGATAAAGCTGATTGCAGTCATTCCAAATTTATACATTTTCAAGTTTAAAATGACTACCATGGCATTGATCCAGTTATAAGATTGTTCTCACCATAACATCTGAATATGTATTATTTTGTAGATTTTCTTTGAATGACTTTCTATCTTGATAAAAGATAATATACAGTATGGAATATTGTTTAAATCTGAATTGAATATCAAAACATAGTACCAAGGAAATTTTCCGGGCTAAGAGCCAGTTTAAGGTGAAAGAGGTACAAGACATATCAGTAAAAGTTAATTGTTTAGGCACCAAGGAGTCACCGGCCTAACAACCTACTTATGGTGAGTAGATGTAGATGAACCTTATAAAATGAAATACAAAATTGTTGATATTTTGAGATCTCTTAAAAACATAATCTTAAAATATGAAATAATAGTTGTATGTAATCTTTTTGAATAAATGAAAGAGAGCTGTCTGATCTAAAAATCCCGAATACCTGGAACTCACTTGGCATTGAAACCAAGATAATGGGTGTTGAGGTAAGAAAAAGGATTCATCATTAATATGAATCAGTATCAACTAAAAACATTTTAATATTTACCATTTTAAATGAATTTAATCAATAGCTCATGCATATTCCTATTATGATGATCATCTGTTGCCAAGTCATATGGCGTGTTTATATCTTGAAGTTTAGTGGATGGTAAGATTTTCCCTATCAATTCCAGGTAGGGAGGGCCTTTCTCGATTGAGATCGTGTGGGGAAAATATTTGGTGCAAGGCTAGGTGGTAAAGCCCCTGACAATGATTCACCTCACTCAAAATGTCGGATATGAGATAGACATAAGTAAGCTACGCATTCAATCATTTATCAGAAGCAGGTATTATCATTCTTACAATGATGAGGTAAGATTTAATTTAAGTATTTCATTGTTATCATCATTTTACTTTCATATAAATGAATACTGAATATAAGTATTTATCTAATCTTGAGAAACTGTCACAGATAAGCAATCGAAGGAAAAGAAATCCAAAAGCCAAATTGATTGTATGATAGCTGGACCCTTAATTGATACAGTGGTATTGGAAGCCCTAGTTGAATACGTGGTTGCGGAAGCCCTAAATTGAATCCGTCTTCACGAAATACCCTAGATAGAATCCGTCGTCACGGATGGCCTAATTGAATTCCGTGGTCGCGAAAGCCCTAAGTGGTAAAGCGGTATCAGAAGCCCTAAATAAACCGAAGGTGATTGATGCCCTAATTGGTTAGATGATATGTGATGCCCTAATTTAAATTATAGTTGTAATTATTAAATGATTTTTGAGATAGCAGTCGATTTGAGAAATTGTTATAGGGTATTTGTGGACTAACCCGAGTGGTTGCAGAAGCATACTTAGATGATTTTCAATCTTAGTTTTCCGAGGTATGTGATTTCAATTTCTGAAGTAATTTCATTAAAGAGTATTTCAAGCATTTAGTTAAGAAATTTTTGTTTAACTGACTTTAACGGTAAATCTTCTTCACTTGAACATGAATGATGAAACTGCCCTCCCATGAAATGAAGAAGTAACTGTATTCCTTGAGTAAGTTAAATGATAAATTAGACCCCGGGAAATCCGGATGTTACAATTCATGGCGAGCTTCTCAAGTACTTCAGCTTGTTCATGTCGATATCTGCGGCCCTATGGCCACTCCTCCTAAGCTTGGGTCCAAGTATTTTCTATTGTTCGTTGATGATGTTAGTAGAAAAATGTGGGTTTAATTTCTTAAAAAGAAATCAGATGCATTTCCTGTCTTTCAGAAGTTTAAACCTTTAGTTGAAAAAGAGTTTGGGAAATCTATTATTACTCTTAGGCCAGAAAATGAGGGGGAATTTGGTTCTAATAAATTCTCTAGCTTCTTGGATAATCATGGCATCAAACACCAATTAACCACACCCTACACACCACAACAGAACAGTGTAGTTGAACGTAGGAACGAACAATCATTGAGATGGCTCACTACATGCTTGAACACAAACATGTTCCGAAGAAGTTCTAGGCAGAAGGTGTTAACACTGCAATTTATCTTTTGAACCGACCACCCACAATCGCGGTCAAAGGTAAGACTCTGGAAGAGCTCTGGTCAGGTTGCAAGCCCAAAATCATCAACTAAAAGTTTTTGGCCCCCTTACTTTTGTTTGGATCCCTGATGTGTCACACACCAAGTTGGATGGCAAGAGTCAAAAACTCATGCTTGGTGGATACAGTAATCTTCACAAGGCCTACCGCTTGATTGACATTGAGACATCTCGTCTCCTGCACAGTTGTGATGTAGTCTTTGATGAGCAACGAGGACCATTCATGCATGTTTCTCATGTTCCTAATCCAATAGACCAGCCTATGAAGGCTCGTGATCTAGGGGTTAGACTTTCATTAGGTCCACCTGATGAGAGGGCTCTAATAGCTCCGACAGCTCCAGTTATACAATGATTCATGTACAAATACCTCCAACTTCTTCTGCAGGATCACCCAGATTTATAGATGTTTCACCTGAGTTTGACCTTGATTCTTCAGATGAGGAACCAGGTCATAAAGCATCTCCTAATACTAATGTTGGTAATTCTCCTCTCTGGTGTAAGTGGTGGGCTAAGACACTTGTTGATCTTCGTGATGATGAGCTCATTGCTGGGAGAACTGCTCGGAAAAAGAGAAAACCTACAAAGTTTGTTAACTTTGCTCTCATGACCAACATTCACAGTGTGTTTGAACCTCAAACATATTCTGAAACTAAAGGAATTCCAGAGTGGGAACAGGCCATGACATCTGAACACCAAAGCCTGCGAAAGAATAACACTTGGGTCCTTTTTGATCTTCCACCAAGGAAGAAACTCATTCGCTGCAAATGGGTTTACAAAATCAAATACAAATCTAATGGTACTTTGGATAAGTTACAAAGCTCGTTTAGTTGCAAGGGGTTTTTCTCAACGTTAGGGTATTGATTATGAGGAGACTTTTGCCCCTACTGCAAATATGAGCACAATCATATTAGTCCTAGCCATGGCAGCACAATTTAGCTAGAAGGTCCATCAGATGGATGTCAAGAGTGTTTTCCTGAATGGTGATCTCTACGAAGAGGTCTACATGACGCAACCTCCTAGTTTTAAGGTTGTCAATAAAGAACATCAGGTTCTCCAATTAGTGAAAGCTCTCTATGCCTTGAAGCAAGCCCCTAGGGCTTGTACATGAAAATTGATTAGTACCTCAGTGATCAAGGCTTCCAGAAGAGTTCTTCAGACTCAAATTTGTACATCAAAACTACTGACAATGACATCATCCTTCTGGTTATTTATGTGGATGATTTAATCATCACTGACAATTTGGCATCTTTGATTCATGGAATCCAACAGAATTTATGTCAGTCTTTTGATATGACTGACCTTGGGCTCATAGACCATTGCTTAATAAAATAAGTTATTAGTTTATAGGTTGGTCTTAGTTATGTTATGTTTTGAAATCTATATATACATGAATTGTATTGTGAAAATATATGACATAGTGAATACAATAGGATGTTTCTAATTTGATATTTTATTTGCATTGTATATTATATTATTTGTATTTCAATTCTTTTATTATTTCTGTATTCCACCAATTAGTATTATAGCAGAGGGATAGAGAGAGGTCTGGAGAAATTAGTATTAGAGCAAAGGATAGAGAGAAGCCCGAAGATATTTGCAGCAAACTATTAGAGTGTGAAAGGAGAGAGGAAAAATTTACAATAGTTTGAAAGAGATCTACAGTAAAAACTGGTAGTAAAAGGTTGAAAGATTCCATTTTCTTTTGGTGATCAATTTATCAAATTTCATTAAAGGTATATAATATAAAAGAAGAAACACATTTATATACAAGAAGTACTCAATTTGTGCAAATTTTATTGAAGTTTTTGGTAATTTGTTATTGATATTGCTCGAGAATTAATTATCTGGAAAAGTATTTTGTGCATATTTTCTTTGAGACGGCAAATTTGGCTGGAACATCAGAATAATGATTCCCATTTTCTATAAAACATTTTTTTCTTATTGGAATATAAGAATGTAAGCTTTATTAAAATCTAATATTTGTGGGATGGTGTAAGAGTTTTGAAAAAACTGAAGATATAGATGCACGACTAATCAATTTTTAAAAACAACTTAAACGAAATGAACATTAAGACTATGAAACATTATTTTTAAGTCAAGGTGCATTAAGTCAAATTATATTACCTGGTATAAGTGGTGCTCATACAACTAAATTGCAAATACAAAGGAATTTTTTTTTATTATTACGAATCAAAATGAACTCATTAACAAGTTTTTAACAGAAGTTATATGGATGATAAATCAAATGAGAATTGTAAGGGATGATATAAGTAAACATGTGATTAGATAATTCTAAGAAGTTGGCCTTCCAAATTTGATAATGTTGTTCCTACAATTGAAATTTCAAGAGATTTTAAATCTATGAAAATTGTGTGTTAAGTCGTATTTTACTAACAACAAAAGAAAGATTGTATAGTCAATAGCCTTTAGAACACTGCTATCCAAGGCAAACATAAGAAATAAAAATCATAGGGGTACTCAGAGGTCTGATGATGGAATTAATTCCAAATTTGGGACATAGAGGTGAGTCCAGTTAGAAATTTAGAGGCAGGGGCTATGATACAGGAAGAGGATCTAATTTTCAAGGAAGAAACAACAATTTCAGAGGGAGAAGCAGAGATGGAAGCAAGGATGTTGGTAGAGGCGGAAGTTATCTGCATTATTTCAATTGTAACAAGTTTGGTCATTAATAGTCTTTACATTGGCATAAACAAACTACAACTAACACTACAGAAGATAACAAAATTTGTCTTTCTTGTCTGAATAGATGTTCTAATGAAGAGAATTTATGGCATACTGATTCTGGTTGCTCCTCACACGACTTCTAATGAAATTTTGTTTATCAATTTAGATGAAGATTATAATAGTTCAGTAGTGTGAGGGACAATAAAATTCTTGTGGGTCTAATAGGAAACATTAAAGTAACAAATGAAAAAGAAAAAATTAAACATATTTTTGATACTTTGTTAGTTCCTACTCTAAACAAGAATTTGCAATTAGTTGGTTAGATGTTTAAACAAAATTATCAAGTTATTTTCGATAGGAATGCATGCATAATCAAGGATAAGTCACAGAGATATGCAATGGTTGACCAAGCACAAATTAAAATGGATCATATGTTTCCCCTTCACTCCTCTTCAGGCAAACAAATTATTTTTCTAAGTCTCTATATTTGTTTTTCTGTTTTGACAATTTGCAGATCATCATATCATTTTATTTGTTATGAACAGCGAATGAAAGGACCAATTTGAGCTTAGGGCATAGAGATCATGTTAAAAATGTTGCCACTAACAAATTTATTCTAGAAATTTAATTTTCTTATTGTAATAAAAAAGGGCATACATAAGAAAAGTGTTTTGATTTACATTCTTGTATCTTACGTGGAATGAAAAAACATTGTAAAACTGAAAACACATGTTCGAGTAGAACATTGAAGAATGAATCTATTTCAGGATACATTAAAGTGGATTGTAGATGGAGTTTTGGATCAAGTTGGTGCAAAATGTATGATGAAAATATTATTTAAGCACGAGTGTTGTCTTGCTTAAAACTTTTCACTCACTGGCATTAACCAATGAGTCTTGTTCAAGAATCAAACTGTCACATCACTCTAGATTACTCATATTTTGATACCTTGGTTATGTTGATGCCCTAAGCAGTATTTAGTTTCTTTCAAACAATGGTTGTCTATGGATTGATGTCTTAGATCGTTTATAGTATATCCTAACCATGGTTTTGCTTAATTTAAGCTCTAGATGGTTTCAAATGTTCAAAACAATGGTTTTTGAATAAACGATACCCTAGATAGCAACTGCTTTTATTCTTGTTTCATGATGCCTATGATTTAGATAGCATATATGGAATGTCGTGATGAATTTCATTTGTATCTCGAATATATGTATTTTCTTATCTCACATTATGCATAACTTTGCAAATGGGGTTGCAAGCTTTGGGTTCAACCATGGAGAAAACTCCGTAGTTAAGCGTGCTCAAGCTGGAGTAGTGCTGGGATAGGTGACCTCCCAGGAAGTCCTAGTGCTTCACCCCTGTGAGCATCACCTAGATCCAATGAGTGTTAAGTGTTCCACTTATTCTCATGAGAGATGGATTCATGATGAATCACTACTCATGAAACATGGGTCAATGAGTTTGACTCAAAATCACACAGTTAAATTCTGATAGCAATCACAATTTGACTTGCCATGGAAATTATCTCCTACTTACCAATTGATGAGATTAAGGGGCTTTCTAATGAATGGTTCATAAGGCACAACACTTGGTGAAGGTTTTGCAAATGGGGTTTGCAAGCTTTGGGTATAACCATGGAGGAAACTCCATAGTTAAGCGCGCTCAAGCTGGGGTAGTACTGGGATGGGTGACCTCACGGGAAGTCTCGATGCTTCACCCCTGTGAGCATCACCTAGATCTAATGAGTGTTAAGTGTTCCATTTATTCTCATGAGAGATGGATTCATTTTGAATCACTACTCATGAAACATGGGTCAATGAGTTTGACTCAAAATCACATAGTTAAATCTTGATAGCAATATCACAATTATGCATAATTACTGAAATTATATACCATGGTTTCGGATTGACTAATTTTGATTTGTACAAGTGGATGCAGGAACAACTTGGCCTCCAAGTAAGGGGGGAGTGAAATGGTTATGGTCAATGATTGACTAGATTACAGAAGACTAGTAAGTACTGACTTGAATTGGCTAGTGCAACCTTTGATGACCTAGGACCATATTAGGATCTTGGGGGGAGGTGTGTTTACTGATGTCTCTCAATCAAGACTGGTAAGTACTGACTTAAATTGGCTAGTGCAACCTTTGATGGCCTAGGACCATATTAGGATCTTGGGGGGAGGTGTGTTTACTGATGTCTCTCAATCAATTTGGCAACAGCCCTAGGAGTGTAATGTTCCCTGTTGGGACCTTAGTTTATCCTAAATTTCTCAATTGAGGTTTGGATTGTAATGTCCTTTGGTAGGATTACTAATTCAACTTATTAAGTTACTTGCATATTTGTTTACACTCATATCCAAACTTTTTACTATTCCAGCTCAAAGTCAGGAGTAGGTATTAACCAAGTTGCCTAGAAACCAACAGTGGATTCCCTCAATGTTTACAGGTCCAATTCCGTATCTATCAAGGCTCGTGGAGCACTAACCCCTACCCTATCTTGGATCAAAGATACATTGCTTGAATTTATATGAGCCCCTCCTTGGAAACATTATAACCTTCCCTACTTAGGACAAACGCAATTAGCAAATGGGTCTATGTTTGTATAATGCAACTGATGTATAATTCTGATATTATTCTTATTAATAGACTTATGTGGTATATATATTAGACCATATACGGATTCTTTATCCCTGATAAAATTTAGATTTAATATTTTATTATTCACTATCTGACTCAAAGATGTGTACAGCATCATTTTCTGTCACACTATGCTTGACTGCAAATTAAAAGATTCATTTATTTTCTTATCTCTTCCTTTATAATATATATATATATATATATATATATATATATATATATATATAATTTCACTGTCACACTATGCTTGACTGCAAATTAAAAGATTCATTTATTTTCTTATCTCTTCCTTTATAATATATATATATATATATATATATATATATATATATATATATATATATATAATTTCACTGTCACACTATGCTTGACTGCAAATTAAAAGATTCATTTATTTTCTTATCTCTTCCTTTATAATATATATATATATATATATATATATATATATATATATATATATATATATATATATATATATATATATATAATTATAATTTCACATAATTCCTCTGATCGGCAATCAGTATACGTATGATCCGATTCCTTATCGGCAATCAGTATATGTATGATCCGATTCCTTACTGGTCTTCTGATATAATCAGTATAAATGTGATATTTGATCTCTAATCTTCTTATACTTGAATAAGTGGTGAGGATGATCTTCTTATACCATAAATCTCAGTGATAAGATTGGATGCCAAAAGTCACACCTCCTTTACTAATTGTTGCATTCACAGATCTTCTTACTAATCATTTACCTCCTTAGAGTTTTATGACTGCTCAATGAATCCCTTGTCCTTTCATCGATATTATTTGTTGTCAATATACTCTAATGGCTGTAACTCAATATGGAATGTTCATTGATCATTTGTGAGGCCTCACCCTTACCCATCATAGCATAGATGCTTTGTTCACATTTTGATATACATGACTCGATATTTTGGCATACCTTTGAGTTGGATGTACAGTGACTTATATTACCCATTTGATTGTGATATTTACTTTTGGTGATCTTCTCTTATGATATGTACTAAGACTTAATTTAGATACTTGATTTAATAGTTATGGATTCAGTATTTTATTACTATAATAGAAAATGGATTATGATGATATTCAGAATGTTAATTTGGTTATGTTAAGTAGAGATTAATGTTGATATGCAGATTTTGAAATTTCAATGTTTCGAATATTTCAGATGAAAATGATTAGAAAGGAAAATTAATTGTGGTAAGTGAATATGCTAGCCAATGTGAATTATGCAATATAAATCTGTCATGCACATATAGACATGCATTTTTATATGATTTCCATTGGACTACTAATGCTCGAGTTAGTGTGCAGGAAACTGAACCATGGAATTTGATCGGGGAACCAAGGCCCAAACTTATGTGAACACAGTATAGCCAAGGTGAATCTTTGGAAGATTCAAAACCTTGTTGTTATGTGTTTTATTCCGTAAACGTGAATTGTATGTGTGTAATAGATTTAAATTCATCTGTAATTGGAGACATGTCATTATGATGTGTAATGCGCTTTAATGTGTCACTTGACACTTGTATTGTCCATGTATAGATGACATGTCATTTAGGGTTATCCGGCATGAAGTCACTTAACCTAAATTCAATCCCCATCAAGTATTCAAGTTAAACCCACTTGGGAGAGTGTTAACTTGATAGGGACTTTAGAGGGCCTAAATGTGGTCCCAAGGTGCCATTTTAGTGAAAATAAGTCACGCACATGATACTATAACATGTTAGGGATCTAAATTTCACCATTTAAGTGCCTAGCTAACTTTGGAGACCCTCTAAACAATGCATTCTTTAACCATTTCGAAAATGGAGGTGTCCCATAATTTTACCCTCACCTTCCCACTTGATCAAAGTTTCATTTTTAGAAGGGACAATAGTGTAAGAGATAGTGGGCTTGATGTTTTTTCCAAAATTGTGATTGTGATGGTGGGATTGAGGTTAAGGCCTTTTTAGAGGGCTTGGGGCAAACCAGTAGAGTGTTCTCCCACTCTCTTAGTTTAGAGACAATAGGAGATATTGGAGAATTGGAAGCTAAGGGAAAGGGAGCTCTACAACAACTATCATTTGCCATTTGCTTGGACCAAGGTTGGTGCTCATGCCATAGTTTTTTCATTGAAGCTTGCATATTGGTGTTGCATCTATGTTCATGTAGGAACTGTGAATGTATAATGTGCATTATGTTGTAATTGTTGTGTTGAGTTCTTTGTTGCATTTTGCTTCCCTTTGGTTATCTTTATTTTGCATTGAATGTTGTTATTGAGGTGTGTAGGCTTCACTCATCCTTTGGGAGGGAAGAGAAGCCTTGGGTGAAGGGGTTAGTTGGGCTGAACAATTTAGTTGAGAAACTCTCCTCTTGGAGGGGAGATAGTTTTAATGGAGTAAGGACTCCATTGAAGCCATATGCCCTTCTAGTGTGTTATGGGAGGTATAATGAGGTGGTGTAAAGAGAAGTATGTTATGAGAAAGCCTTATTGAGGCATGTTGCAATTGCAAAATTTATGTGATTTATGTGGATATGGCATTCTCCTCTTTGGAGAGCGCACCTTCACCCAATGTTCATGATTCCATTTATGAATCATTGTGAATACCTTGGTTGGGGTTGTGAAATGTTGTGTGTGTGTGTTGTTCATGCATTAGAGAGTTGTTGTATGTAACCCGTTTGAGCCTTGTTTCCCCTAGCTCGGTGGGTGGCCTCCAAAAGGCCTAGGATGGGAGGTGAGTCTCTGTGGTTCTTGTTTAAACATTTTGCAGGCTTTGTGCTCATTGGATCCAAAGAAGAAGCTAGGGTCACCCTATGTATTGATGTAACAAGGGATATGTCATTTGTGTATTGCATTTGTAAAGATGAAATCTCCATCCTATTACATTGTTGTGGAGTATGATTTCATGGGAGTAATGAAGAAATTGGGAAGATGTCCATATGTGTCTGCAATATAGTTCCAATAACATGCATTTAGATGTATTGGAATGGAAAGTTGATGTTTCATAATAGCCAAAGTTGGAATGCAAAGGAGATTCATCTGAAAGGATAATCTAATGCTTTTGATACTCAAGGAATGAACATGCATATGTTGTATTATGCTCATTTTGAATCATGAATTAATACAAGAAAATGTGTTTCAAAAAAGATTGTTAATTTCATTTTAAGTTTCATTTTTTATAGGAATGATTAATCTATTAGTTTCATATTTGATCTTGTTTCAAATGCATTTCATGTGTTAAATTTATTGTTCAAGTGATTTTAAATAGGTTCATTAACCTAGACATATACATTGGAATGTTAGAAATAACATCAAACTACTACCAAGCCAAGATTCTTAACATCATAGTTGAATAAAGAAGATAAATGAAAATGATAATATAGCATAAACTTCCATAAGAAAACAAGCCTATAAGTGCAAATTTAACTCTTCAGATTTTGTATGAGTGGAGAAAAATAACACCTAGTCAACTTTTAGTACAAGTCAATGTAATAATCAAGAGAATATTCCATGGAATCTTATGCACAGAAAAAAAAACAATAAGGTAAATAGTCATAGACTAAATTAACAATAACCTATAGATCTAGTAAGGAGACTAATACATGTGAGACTTGTGACTTGGACATGGTGCATGAGTCACATCAAAAAAGGGGAGACAAAATTATACAATACCTTATGACTATACTCCCATGTTATAAGGCGACCTAAGTATTAGTAGACATAAATAATAATAAAAGAAAGAAAGGAAACAAATTAATATAAACTAGATTAAAAGAGGAAAGTGGCCCTTTGGGTCGGGCCCACTTCCTCACCCACCCTCAACTTCCATCGCACTTGGCACAAGGGCCAAGGAAGGAGCAATGGACTTGCCAAGGACGAGCCCTTTTGTAGCTATCAATCTTTCTTGTTAGGTCGTCACCCTAGCATAGGGGTTTGTGGAGGTAGAAAAGCCTAGGCACGTGCGCCTTGGATGGGACAAGGTAGGGGAGTTGGGGAATAGCGCTTGGTAAGTAGGGTGAGGGATTTGAAATTTGGTGCTAGAAAAATTAGGGAATAAACAATGTGTATAAGGCTTATCCCATTAACCAAGCACTTGACATTAGGGGATAACAAAGTTAGGATATAATATTGATAAATTATGTATTACTTTTTGCATAGAATATGTAATGCCTACCCCTAGTTGACTTTTCTGATTGTATTGTCGAATTCTTTTAGGCTAGTTTTCGGATTGTGTTTTATGATTATCGGTACTTGGTTACCAGGTTTGATTATATGTCATTTCATACTCAGTTTATAAATGTGATGAGTTAGTTATTTCAGGTGTTTATGATTGTTTCGATGATGATATTATTAGAATAATATTTTAAAAAAATTTAATGCTCACTATTGTATCTTATTGTATCTCTATAAATATTAGAATGTTTATAATATTTAGGTGTAGTCTACAATAGAATGTTTCTATTCTATTCGACTCTCTGCTTTGTATATATAGATCATTTGATCTCTAATTAATAAGTCCAGTATTCTGCCATTTATGTTTGTAACATGGTATCAGAGCAAGGTTGGATTTTTTTTTGAAAATAATAATTTCTTATTGAAATTATCTGAACCTTATTTTCAAAATTATTCTTTTCCTAAATTGTTTTGCTTCATTATAAGGGTTTGGGATGAGAAATGTCTGCAACTCAGGTCTGTAAAGCGCAGCATCAATCTGCAAATCACGAGTTCCTTGATTGAATCGTGTAGGGTTTGTTACTCACGATTTGCAAACAGCCAGTTCCTAACTTGTGTCAGGTTTGTTACTAAGGGATTTGGCCTTTGCAACTACAGCAATCACGCCTCTTGCCTGCAACTTACACGTTTTCTCAAATTGCGTTCTCTACAACTTGTGTTTTTTCTGAAGTCACGGTTTGCCAAACACAGCGTTTTTAAGGGTGAAATCACAAATTTTTTTTGCTAAAAACTCCTTGCCTATGCTGTCTCAGACAAAAATGCCCCTGTTCTGATCAAAATCGGGCATTTTCAAACCTACAAACACCATTTTTTTGTTGTTTTGACCTCCATGTCCACCGATTGGTTTTTTGTCTCGAAACCCTAATTTTTGGGGTCAGAAATTTTTTTTATTTTTAGATTCTTGGTGGGTTTTTCGAGATCTCAAATGGGTTGTCATCAAATTTTTCTAGGTGCCTTGATTTTTGTGCCTCAATTTTCGAGCCAACGGATCCAAATTTCGACAACATATTATTTTTGGGTTTTTTGAGCTCTCTTCTGGGTACTTCTCCAATTTTTTTGGGTCTTTCATTTTCTTACCTCGAAGTTTTTGCCATTCACATATTATGAGCATTTGTATCAGCAACATTAGAAGTCAGACTCAATTAAAAAGCAAGCCAATGCTGCCCAACACTCAAAGCAGAATGAATCTATCTACCATGCCTTTATGGCCAGCATACCTGTAGATCATGTGAAATCTTCTGCTTAGTACATAGATTCTGGTGCCTCCCGACATTTCATTCACAGGCGTGATTAGTTTGTTGAATTCACTCACTATTCTGACTCAATAATCTTTGGAGGCGGTGAAGAATACAATATTGTCGGCAAGGGCAATGTTCAAATTCAGTTCAGAGGAAGAAGACTCATGTTCCTCAATGTATGTTATGTTCCTAGCATGAAACATAATCTTTTGTCTGTTAGTCAGATTATGAAGCACTCACCTCAATTGGATGTCGTTTCAGTGGAAATAAGTGTTCGATTATTGATCGTGCTTCTCGCACTACACTTGTTGTCAATCTTGAGGATCATGGTATTTATAGGCTTGTCGATTCAAGCGATTCCCTTGAGCATGCCTTCATCGCCAAATCAACCGCTCTCGGCAGCCTCTGGCATCAGCGATACGATCACCTTAACATTCAATATCTAGCACAACTTGCTCAAGATAATTTAGTCCATGTCCTACCTGATATCCAAACCCAAAACCATCGTGTTTATGGAGCTTGCCAAGCAAGGAAGCAACATAGGACACCATTTAAGGATGGTGAATCATGGTGGGCATCTAAAGTACTTCAGCTGGTCCATGCTGATGTATGTGGTCCTATGAATACTTTTCCTGTTACTGTAAATAGGTACTTCTTACTCTTTGTGGATGATTTCAGTCGCAAAATGTGGGTATATTTTCTTATGAAAAAATTAGATGCTTTTCCTGTATTTCAGCAGTTTAAAGCCCTGGTAGAAAAAGAGTCTAGTTCCACCATCTGTACTCTTAGGACCGATAATGGGGGGGAATTTTGTTCTTCTGCTTTCTCTACCTTTTGTACTACTCATGGCATTAGACGTTAGTTCACCACAACTCACACCCTCAGCAAAACAGTGTTGTAGAGTGTCGAAACCATACCATCACAGAAATGGCTAGGGCTATGCTAGAAAATAGAAATGTTCCTAGAAAATATTGGGTAGAAGCAGTATCCACAGTTGTCTACCTTCTTAACAAGTCACCCACCCTTGCAGTTAACAATAAGACTCCTGAGGAAGCCTGGTCCGGTTGCAAAGCTAGGATCAACCATTTGAAAGTTTTTGGCTCTCTAGCATATGTATGGATTCTTGATGCCAAACGCACTAAGTTGGACTCCAAAAGCCAGAAACTCATATTTATAGGATACAGTCACACACATAAGACCTACAGACTGATTGATGTAAACACTGATCGTTTAATCTTCAGTCGTGATGTTGTGTTTGATGAGGAACTCGGACCATTTCAGCTCTCTGTCTCCCCGCTGCATTTTGAGATTTAGTCTTCAGCAACCTCTGACTTAGTTCCTTCTATTTTATATAAGTCATCTGATGCTATTGATACACCACCTTAGCCACCTCCAGATAATACAACTCCTGCTCTTGCTCCTCATCCATCTATTCCGACAACATCTGATATTGGCTCCTCTACTCTTCGGCCAAAATTTTGGGCTCAAACGATTAGTGATCTTCGTCCTGATGAACTCATTGAGGGTAGAATCTCCAGAAATAAGAGCATTCAACACAACACAGTTAATGTTGCTCTTATGGCCAACACCACAGTATCCCTGAGCCCCAGACATATGCAGAGGCCAAAGGAATTCCAGAATGGGAACAAGCAATGGATGCTGAGCTTCAGAGTCTTCAAAAGAATCACACCTGGGTTCTTTCAAATCTTCCTCCTGGGAAGAAAACCATTAGCTGTAAATGGATCTATAAGGTCAAGTACCATGCAGAGGGTACCTTGGACAAATACAAAGCCAAACTTGTTGCTTGAGGGTTCACCCAGCACGAAGGCATTGACTATGAGGAGACCTTTGCCCCGACATCCAAGATGAGCACTATTCACCTTCTTCTTGCCATTGCAGCTCAGTACGGTTGGAAAGTTCATCAGATGGATGTGAAGAGTGTTTTTCTCAATGGTGAATTACAAGAAGAAGTCTACATGACACAGCCCCCAGGTTTCAAGGTGGCCAATTCAGAACCAAAAGTATGTAGACTCCAGAAGGCCCTCTATGGTCTTAAACAGGCCCCTCGGGCTTGGTACATAAAGATTGATCAGTACTTGGTTGCTCAGGGATTTCAGCATAGCCCGTCAGACAGTAATCTGTATATTAAACACTCTAGTAATGATATTCTTTTTCTTGTTGTCTATGTGGATGATTTGATCATTATTGGGAGTTCAAAACATTTGATTTCAGAAATCAAACAGGATCTATGCAGAACTTTTGATATGACGGATCTCGGATTGCTTCATTATTGTTTAGGTATTGAGGTTTGACAGACTGACAACAGTGTTTTTTTGTCTCAGTCCAAGTATGCCAGAAATTTGCTTGACAGGTTTCGAATGCAAGATTGGAAACCTACCTCCACTCCTATGGAGACTAGTCTGAAATTGTTCGCACAATCTGATTCTTCTCCCGTAGATGAAACACTCTTCAGGCAACTAGTAGGTAGTCTCATCTACCTTAGTACTACTAGACCTGATCTCAGTTTTGTAGTCAACCACATCTCACGGTTCACGACGAACCCCAAGACTGATCATTGGATTGCAGCGAAAAGTGTGTTGCGCTATGTACATGGTACTTCAGATTATGGTTTTCTTTACACAAGGAATGCTACTCCTCGGCTCAGTGGATTCATCGATTCCAATTGGGCTGGCTCAGTTGATGACAAGAAATCTACTTTTGGCTATGTGTTCAGTATTGGATCTACAGCAGTTACCTAGACCAGTAAGAAGCAACAGGCATGGGCACTCTCCTCTACAGAAGCATAATATAGAGGAGCTGTCAAGGCAGCTTGTGAAGCAGTTTGGCTCCGTCAGATGCTTGCAGATATGCATATTCCTCAAGCAGGTCTGACTTCTTTGTTTTCAGACAATCAGGGAGTACTCAAACTTGCTAAGAACCCAGTGTTTCATGAGCGAACCAAGCACATAGAGCTTCATTGCCATTATATCCGACAGTTAGTAGAAGATGGATCTATTCAATTACTCTATGTCCCTACCTCAGAGCAACTAGCAGATATTTTCACAAAACTCCTTGGTCTTGACAAGTTTGTCAAATTCAGGGGATCTATTGGTGTAGTAAATAGATTGAGCATTAAGGGGGGGTATTAGAATAATATTTATGTTTCTTTTTAATGCTCACTATTGTATCTTATTGTATCTCTGTAAATATTAGAATATTTCTAATATTTAGGTGTAGTCTAGAATAGAATGTTTATATTCTATTCGACTCTCCTCTTTGTATATATAGATCATTCGATCTCTGATTAATAAGTCAAGTATTCTGCCATTTATGTTTGTAACAGATATATGTATGTTAAGTTAGTGATTTCAGTTATTTCATGATGGATTATTTATATGTGTTTTCTATGGTTACTTAACCCATACTTGCATGTTTTGGTGTACATGTACGTTTTCTTTATGTTTAACGTTCTTGATGTGGTAGAGGAAGGGAGTCGCAGTCACCTACTAGTCAAGATTTACACAATGTACCACTCCCTGCCATTGCATGTTTAGTTTATAATATATGTGTTTGTACATGCGTGGATTTTATGCAGATTGCAGATACCAGGTATCGACTTCTCTGAATTGTCAAGATGAGCGTAGCCTATCGCCGTATCTCAATGGTATAAGTGGGAAGATAACTCTTGAATCCAAATCCTAACTTAAGCCAATTGTCCTAGAAACTAGGACAAGCATTTGAGTTAGTTTCACCTTTCTGAATTTGTCAAATGACATGAATTCATGACTTTGACCCTAGAGTTTAACTTTGTTCTTTGACTTTCAGTTGAGTTGTCATATTTGGTTTTGTGGGTATGTGATGATTTTCCAGTCATAATTAAATCAAATTAAAAAATAATTTAATGATTTAATTTAATGGAAATTTAATAAAGAAAATTCAATATTTAATTATATTTAATTAATTGAGAAATTAATTAAATGAAAGAACTAAGCTTAAAAGATTATATTAAAGTTCCATAATTTACGTATTTATATTTATCTAATTTAATGATAATTATTTAGGAGTTTTATTTTAATAATAAACTCTAAATAATGTTATTAAGTTAATAAATATATTATCAAAAATGTCTCGTGAATTAATTAAATAAAAGAATGAAACTTAAAGATAAAGTTATGGTTCTAATTGTGGTGTAGTTATATTTATTTAATTTAATGATAATTATTTAGGAGTTTTATTTTAATAATAAACTCTAAATAATATTATTAGTAGAATTAATAAATATATTATTAAAATGTCTCATAATTAACTAAAGAGAGAAAACACAAATTTAATAAAGTTTATTTTAATTAAACTACATAAAGCTTACGCATGAAATTAAAATATAACAAATTAATTAAAGAGAGAAAGCTAATTAATTTAATAATGATATTTTAAATTGCAAAACGTGTGCATGAAAATGTAAAAAATAATTAAATATTAAAAGATATATGATCACCGAGTTCCCTCTCGTGATTGCACAATCAGAGCCCCAAATTCAAGGGAGAACTCTTTATCAGAGATCTAGAGCTCATTGTTGCAGAAACCAAGTTTTGGATAAGTGATTTTCAGAGAAGGAAGCTTTTCAGAAGGAAGAGGTTTTCTTGCGTGCTTCGTGCGTTTGCGTGTTAGCATCAAATTCAAGTAGAATCTTCTGATTAATTTACGCAAAAGATTTCCATTTTCCAATCTTCTATCTGCTTCGTGTCTGGATAAATCCATTCTCAAAAATTCGTAGATTTGTTTCATATCATTGATAAATTCCTGTTGTGAATCTTAGTTTATTTTCATTTCGAAGTTATCTGTGTTTGAGAAATGAAATCTTTTTGAAACCCTCATTCTTTTAAATTTTAATCAGATGGGTTTTGGATTAAAAAATTGAATTCTAGAATGAAAATTCAAATGCTTTTTTTGGGCTTCCCTATTAGAGTATTGTTCACAATTTTATAAATATATATATATACACACACAATATAATTACACAGTAATTGGTAATTACTGTGTAATTACATTATTAAATATAAATAATGATAAAAACGATTTTTTTTGAGGAGGCCTATGATTTTGAACAGACGAGGGAGGCGTTGTTGTTTTGTTTGTATTTAATAAAAATAAAATAAAAATTTGTTTGGGGAGGCGGGACCCCAACCCCACCTCCCTCCTTTTTTCTTTACCCCTGTGGCTGCTATGACAATGGGAATGCGTTTTAAAATGCATGGCATGTGATTCCTTTTTTTTGTATTTTGATATTTTAATTTTAATTTTATTAAATAAAATTTATAAATTTAGTTTTTTAATGAATATTATGATTATTATTATTAATATTAATAATTTAATTATTATATTATTTAGTTTAATATTTATTATTAATAATAATTTAATATATATAGATATTATGTTATTAATAAGTTATAAATATAATAATTAATACTTAATAATTATTATTAAATTTTGATAATAATATTTAATTAAATAAATTTTGTTTAAAAAGATATTTTAATTTTTTTTTAATTTTATATTTGAATAATTAAATAAATGAATAGAGGTTTTTCTTTGATAAATTAAGAATATAGTTATGGAGAACGTTATTCTAGAAGGTATTCAGTTGTTATGAATATTTGAATCCAATAGGAATCTTAGTTTATTGAAAACTTGGATTTTACTGGATGATGTATTTATGGAAATGATTTCTATTATTGTGGGAGATTGATTATATCTTTTGATTATTCAAAAAAACCTTAACAAGTATAATACTTTGAGAAAATGAAAACTTGAATCTTAGTGTTAACTCAAACTGTTGTGTTTTCAAAACCTAATATATTGTGAAAGTTACTTCTGTATATAATTTTTATGATGTGTGATTTTATTGTTGGGTTTTCGTGGTTTGACTTAGCTTTGACCAAATCAGGATGTTACCAAAGGCTCAGGAGTTATGTTTTGTGATGTCATGATGATGTTTTGATCTCGATCTTTTATACTCAACCATGGTAATGTGTCTTGTATACTCTATGAGGTGTTTTGATCTATTGATCGTTATTGCTTTCCAGTGTTCTTGTGTGAAACTGAGGTGAATGGTGTGACCTATCTAATATAACCTTAGTCTTCAATCAGTTGTATTTTGATTGTTTTCTAATCACTTATATAGGATTGAGGTGTTTGTATGATTTGTTCTTGGTGATGTCATGTTATGACATGGATTGGTTTATGTGTACTCTCTTCGATCAATCCTATTAGGATGATCGTTTTAGTGATGCTTGTATTTTGACCAGTGATTTTGGTAAATGTTAGTTGCTTGTTTAAGAACTTGTGTGGTTTATGGTCGTATGAGACCTTTTGATTTTGCTGAGCTTAAGGTAGGTTATCTGTATGTCATGTTGGGAAGTAGCTTGCAATAGAGGCTGAGGCCCTAAAGAGGCTGATGGGTAACCCATTGTAGGTTATTTAATAAATGATAACATTTCATTAAATGGGTTTAAAATGAATTAATAAGATATTGGTACCACAGAAAGTCACTAGTCAAGTAACCTTAGAGCTGACTCGTTAGTATGCCTTGTCAGTACAAAAGGATACTAGTGCCGCATAGAGTCACTAGGGGGCCAGAGGATTAAAAGACTAGCCAGGTAACCTTAGAGTTGGCTCGTGTGATGACACTTGCCCACATGCATAGTAGATTCCCTACATGTCTTTGTTGCCTCTGGGATTAGTTGATATTTGTGTCTCGGTACCCTTTAGATAGTTTTCTTTCAGGTGATTCCTTGAACCTAGTTGTTGGTTTTGACTTTTGTGTTTGTTATCCTGTTTGGGACTTGAGTTTATCTCCTCAACGTGGTGGAAGTGGGCCTTTTTGGGTTCCACGAGGTCGAGTTGTAGTGCATTTTCTTATACCACTGAGATTCGACTGTCGGATGCCGCTAATGGATGTGTTTGTGCAGATGTTCCTTTCTATCTATTCTTGTATTTCTATGATGGATGGTTATACTTAGTGTATTGTATTTGATTTCATAGATCTTACAAGATGATGGAATCTATTTCATGATGTATATTATTTTAGCCTCTCATACCCTGTGACTTGTACAGTAGATGATTGTGCATTATAATTACTGCCAAGTGCCATTTGAGATGACTGTATATTATTTAAATGGATTCATACTTGTATATTATTATTTGATGTGGGTTTATTATATATTGATTTCGTGTTAATTAAAATTAAATGTGATTCATCGTCATGGGACCCTTAAGAGTTGTAACCTGTTTATGTGTTGTTGATGTATGAGTGTATGTTAATTGCTTTCACTATATTATATCTATTGTTGTTAAGTTATTATCTCTCTTTTTTTTAAATGTTTGGCAAACTTAGTGAAACTTTAGGTTAATTTCTTTTGGGTCACATGGCAGGGCATTACAGAATAAAATAATGGTTTAGGATAGATTATTATTTGGATAAAAAAAAATAGTATTTAGAATTCATTAAAGGAATATTTTTTTAAGGGCATCATGGGAATCAATTAGCTTATGGCGGTGACTAATTTGGAATTTGGTGATTTATATTGTAATAATGTATGTTATGTAAGTTAGTTAGCTCTTGTTAAATAAGCTATTTAGAAATAGGGAAAACTATATTGAATAGGAATAAGTGGCTTTATAGTAGACGTTACTGTGGAAATTTGAACATAAAAATGAGTAGTAAAAGTCATTGGTGATTGAAGTAAATATAATAATTAGGGTATAGAGATATAGAAATGTTAGTAATTAGATGTATTTAATTGGGAAAGTATTAACCAAATAGTGAATTGTAGGGGTGCAATTACTTGAGATAAAACAACGAAATTGATAATGTAAAACGTAGGGTACACTAGTCAGGAGGAGTGTAGTAATAGTTATCTACCAATATTGCACATTAATGCTCAAGTTCAAGTATTTTAGTGAAACCTTCATTTTGTTTGACAACCAAAACATTCAATGACCCTGAACTTCAGCACACTTTTATAATGTTAATATATGCATATACGTTAGGTAATGAGGGTCAAGGACGTAAGTATAAATTAGTAATTATGACAAGTAACAAGAGACAATTACGCATATTTCATCTTCCCAACATCATGTGACCCTACCATGGAGTTCAAAATCAAACATGACTATGAATTTATTACACTTCAACCTATACAACTATGGATTTAAGATCATAAAGATTCTTATGTGATGCTTTCGAAACACAAAAACATATCTTAAGGTTAGGTTGATAATATTACTGGATTTCCTATTATTGATAATTATACTGTCAAACCTTATAAGCAAACATCCCCTTTTGAAGATGGTTACCTAGTCCATAGGTCATGACAGATAAACTAATGAACCTTAGTAAATGATAGAATTGAGAATTTTATAAGATTTGATTTTCTTTCCCACCAACTTATCGATGCCGCATCAAATTGAGTCATTGAATCGTGATGCCAACTAGAATTGAACATTCAACTAACCTATTTAGGGATCACTTCGGTTAGTGAGTGTAGTATGTAGCAACCTTAGAAACATAACTGTTACCGAAGACCTTGACTAGATGTGTTTCGAACTCCTACCCAATTGATAACCTAGTTGCCAATATATAAGTTCTTATGTGATGTTCTAAGTTTTATCTTCAAAAAAAAAATTAGTTGTGTTTTTGCCCCATAATTTTGGGCATGACATCGTTTGTCATATCTTAATATCAGTTGTTTTTTAGCTATAGTATTTGTCAAAGGCACTACTGTTAACTATTTAATAGTTCCTTTCATTTCGCTGCCTTCCCAAATGTGATGTTAGCTTACTATTGTCGGATCTTGTCAAAATGTGGAATTGTTGTCAACATAATCATCGTATCTAACTTCAATTGCTTGACAGAACACACTTGATGATGAATCATATAGCAACTAGATGTAAACACTCAGCATTGGTAATCCTCTTCATAAATCGATGATGGGTTACTACTAATAATGGTTACCGTTACATCTGAATACTTGATATCCTTTCTACGCGGTGCTCAATCATATATTAATGATGACATCAAGACTTGTTTTCATCGACTTATACTTAGCTGACTCTTTCCTTCATCTTACTCCTAAACAATATCAAAACAATTGCTGGCTTATCCTTAGAGATTGATTATCATTTTCCTCCATATAGTTTTCATAAACCAATAATATATTGTGAGTGATTGGTATTCTAGTAGTGAGTGATCAATTACTCATCACTATTCTAGTTATCAATCAGTTGATATATCTTAATCTCTATCATCTATAGTATAACAGACTTCTTATTGATTAATTTCTTTAATAATAATAAACTGTGTTAAACGATGATTATGAATTGATTACTTATAATTATATATACTTATTAATTGACAATTATCTATTTTAATAGATTATTATTCAATTATCTTTTTAGTCAATATATCCAATTAATATATATTTAATTTATTTATTAAATGTTTATTATAGACAAGGTTGTTACAGGGAGCCACTAGATTTCAGTGTCTCTGACATGCATCATGTTCGACTTTCTTATCTATGCTACTTTTGATTATGATTTCATTAATAATCTTATCAAATATTGATATATATGTATAAATGTATTTTCGTAGTATGCATATACATATAAATATGCATTTACATGTGCAAATAAATAAATGAACAAGGTATCATGTTGTATTGTCTTAAAATGGAAGCACTCGCTTTTAAGACCTTTTAGCCGTCCTTAGTGTGGTTTGGTACACTACGACCTTCGATTGCATTTAATTACTTAAATCAAGGTCCCTTCTTCCAACCTTGCTCAAAACTCTATGTTAGTGCTAATTTCTATGCATGGCTTCCCATTTATTCTCCCAACCACATAAATCATGCTTCAAACACATTTCCAACTGTTTTCCCACATATATCACAATTTTTACCTATGCCAAAGCCCATTTCTAAGCCCTTTTTACCTTCAAGTCAAGGACGACCTCATCCCTCAAATGGGGTAAGGGATGAGGTTGTCCCTTACCTAGGTGGTTACGGATGACTTTGTCCCTTACCCAAGTAATTTTCCCAAAGAAATCTCGTGCTCAATGTTAAATATTGCTTTTCCTGCTTTGTTGAGTCAACCATTCTTGGTGTTTGTTTTGAAATCGCTATTAAATAAGGCATTCTCTTTATTTGGGCATCTCTTGCACATGCAAGCAATCTATTCTATAGGTAAGTTATCCACATTCAAAAGCAAGTGCAATCAAGAAGTTTCACGCAAGCAAGGCATTTTTCATTCAGGCATTCAAGATCTTAATCCTTCATCATGCAATCCTCTTCCTAGATCTAGATTCATTGTGGAGTTTGGCCATCAAAGAGGATATCTACTTCCACATAAGCAATCATCATTAAGGCATCTTGCAAGCACATCCCTACATGAGGTTTTGTCTTACATGATTTCCTTTCGGGTTTTTGTGTTGAGTCAAGGCCATTGCATTAACATACTTGATCGCATATTAAACATAATTGCATCAATATTCTATGATATTCTACATTGTTACTTCTACTTCTACTCCATGTTAGCAATCTTTTATTTATCTCTATTTCAATTTGAGGTTGATTTCTCAACCTGAGCTTGACCAACGCAAGCCCCTTCCCACCAACCAATTTTCCCTCTCTATTGTCTATAGGTGCAGATTCGGAGTACAATTTCAAGCAGATTTAAGGACCACGTTTGAAGCTCTTTTCAGGTCCATATTCATTTTCAATATCCATCATTCTAGGGTTGAAGAGGAGGTTGTCCTTGTCAGCCGACTGAATGGTTCCGGCGGTGTTTCTGTAGCCGACGGATTGACTATCGGCAGTGTTTGTATTTTGTAGCCGACGGGTAAATAGTTTGTAGCGGATGTAATGTTGTGGCCGACGGAACCCTTCGGGAAGGTTCGGCGGTAGTATTTATATCCCGTCTGGGATCATTGTAAATCATCAATCATCTACTATTACTGAGATTGTGAAGCATAATGTATGTCTGTCATATACGAATATAATTCTACTGTTCGTGTTTGTGTTCCATTGTTTGTATATGTCAAATTCTTTACCAGTACGGTAAACAGTCCTTGACCCAATACATTTCAGTTGCAGATCAATCGCATTTCAGCTGTCGCAAGTGCGAATATGGCCCTTCAATCAACAATTTCTCGCCTAGGTAAGGGATAATGTTCTCTCTTAACCAAGGTCAAGGTCAAGGTCATCCATAATCTCCAAAGTCATACTTATCCAAAGCAGAAACAAATCCTTGCCTAGATCAAATTTCGCAATTTTCGGGGGTGCAAAACATGAATAGGTCATGTTGGGCTTCTACTTAATGGTAAATCATCTATTTGGCCATTTTCCTTCTTTGATCTCAACAGTGCACGTATTCTTATCCTTATACCTTACATTCCCTTTCCTAGATTAGGTTTGCATATTTGTTATTTCACTCAATCAACACCATGGAAGTCGCCAAACTTGCAAAGTTGAGGTCTCGTGCTTCACCCCTTTTTTCCCTTAGTAGCTCTTGCCAAATCTACTTTGTGGGCTTGGTTCCTTCCTCTTGATTCCCCATTGTAATGGTGGAGTGCTTACCATTTCATTTATTACACATGGTTTGTAATTAACCATGTATATGTGAATGCATAATTATATGTTAGAATATTACAAACATTTATATACCTATATATTTATATATTTATATTAATAAGAAGATTGGATAATAACAATATTAAATATCAAACCAATGATTAAGTTATCACTTACCATTTAATCAATTTATAATAATTACAGAATAATTTATAAAGATCAAACTGATGATTA
Source organism: Cupressus sempervirens (assembly GCA_028749045.1). Classification (NCBI taxonomy): domain Eukaryota; kingdom Viridiplantae; phylum Streptophyta; class Pinopsida; order Cupressales; family Cupressaceae; genus Cupressus; species Cupressus sempervirens. Next base: position 250,416,688 of record CM053784.1, on the reverse strand, counting down.
AGTTATTACTTACCGTGCTCTTTAATCGGGTTATTATTTCATGGCCAGAACTTTGGTTTTTAGTATTAAAATATGGCAAACATTGTGTGCCGTCAGGTGGATTCTTGGTACATTAGAACCACTGAACTTAAAAGCAAAAAAATGTGATTAACACTGGACAAGAGAAAAATATTAGTAATATCTGAGTTCACGAGCAGATATGAACGGTAGCCAGAATGTAGTACCTTGTCAAATGATACGAAGGACGGATATTGTAGAGAGAACAGCAATTTTGTTTTGAGCCTTGGGAAATATCTAACCAGTGAGAATGTTCACATTCTTTTCCTGGCTTGGTTTACAAGATGGGAAGAAAAGTCATTCTTAGGGCAGAAGTTTTTATTTTTTCCAATATTTCCTCTCAACTTCTGAATGGCATAAGACTAGTGGAACTTTTCATTCTGAACTGCATTGGAAAAAATTTAGGTGGCAAAGCTCAAAAGTGTTCTTTCTAGGAAATTATATACAGTCTCTGTATTCTGGAAATTTGCAGACGCAAAGAGAATTAGAAAGAGCATAGCAGATGCAGACTGATGCTATGTCTGATGTGCCGTAAGTTTGAAGGTCTTGAGAGTGTGAGCAGATTCATTCACGATAGCCTTGTAGGTGGTACATCCTCAGCTTTCTAGAGATTTCTGGGCATGTTGAATTCTTGCTGACTCTCTCCTCGTTTAATAAGCTTATATACAGCTAGGATTGCTACATAATCTTTTGTAGCTGGTAAAGATCATAGTTGCTGCAGTACTTCAAAAAAAAGTTTCCATAATCACGTCATCCTTTAAATAGCTGAAAGAGTTCATAGTTTTCAGGATAGATTTGGCCAAAAATTAAAACACATATTCCTATTCTCATTCTCAATTCTGATTTCGCAGACCCAAATGAAAGATGAAGATTTCAGACATAAATGCCTTAATACCTCCATGTCCATGTTCTTCTGGGATTAGGTTGCTCGAACTGGAATTTGGAGTCACTGATAGGAAGAAAGTTACTCTCCTTTCTTTGCTGTCAAGCAGCTTGTCCTCAAGTGACTAGTTGACAATAACATTCTTGCAAGTTCTCAAACATAGAAAATTCTTAATGCCTCCATGTCCATGTTCTTCTGGGATTAGGTTGCTCGAACTGGAATTTGGAGTCACTGATAGGAAGAAAGTTACTCTCCTTTCTTTGCTGTCAAGCAGCTTGTCCTTAAGTGACTAGTTGACAATAACATTCTTGCAAGTTCTCAAACATAGATGCTGTCTCAGACTTTGAAAACTACAGAACTTAATGACAGTCAACTAGACCATGGTATTCTTAAATCCTGTCAAACACAGTAGGGAAAAACTGTGAAAAGTGAACAAAACTAGAGCAAGACTTTCTGCTGTTCAAGTATGCATACAGGCTGCAACTGACATTCACTGAGCTATATCACTAGCATTTGCACCAAAAGGAGGTGCAAAAGTTAGGGCGATAGTAAAATATAGTCAAGTTGTAAGAAAATACAAAATTACATTGTTAGGAATTGAAATAATGATTAGAATTAGATTCAAAAGTTGAGGATAGGCTTAAGGTTAGGATTAAGAATGTTAGGAAGATGATGGTTCAACCTTACAAAAATTAAAGGTTATTGTTAAAATAGGAGAGACGGGGGTTCAAAGTATTGCCCCCCACAACAGGGGTTCTCCCTTGTCCCAAAACAACTCAGAAAACAAAATTCTGTATAAATTTTGTCATTATGAACTGACCAACTACCTCTGCATCTTGTTGAGTACTCCTAAACTTCCTAATCTTATGTTAATACTAATCCTAACTATACATGATTTCTAAGAGTGACTATTTACTTTGATTCTAAACCTAACCAGACTTACTTCTTAGAATGACAACTTATTTTTTTACCAGCACTAAGCTATAGCTTTAACTACAATGAAAGAATGATAAAAATTATATAATTTTGGTATATGTTGATTAATACTAACAATAGATAGAAGATTGTGAATTGATTTATAGAAAATAACAATATACATAAGTTAATAAAATAGTTTTATGAATTTTCTAATCAATTTTATTTCAAAATGCTTTTTAAGATATTTTAGTTTTTTATAATTTTTAAATTTTAATAATTTGTAGTTATCTAAAATGCACATAACCATATGCTATTTTTAATATTATTTATTGCTAACTCATAATCTTAGTGTTGAGGCCTGTGGCCATCCCTTGACCAAAATATGTCATAATCTAGAATAATAATAAATTTAATAGATGAATATAAGATAAACTATAAATAATTGATATCTAATATAAATATAATAAATTAATTAATCTATAGTTTGATTAAAAGTAACAATTGAATTAATAAATTTAAATATAATTATATTAAATTCAACATTTAAAAAGAAAACCTGATTTTGTTGCAAGAATGTTCAGGTGTTAAGTAGACTAAAAGCGGCCAGAATGACAATGACTGCATAGCAAATAAGGTTTGATTCAATCTTAACTCGTATTTACAAATCTTTACAATGTCGTCAAAACATAGTCCTCACTGTTAAAGCCCCACACAAACTCCTTGAAATTACACAAATAGATAAAATTCACTGATAGAGCGTGAAGATTGCAGCACTAACAAGCCAGAGACCAACAAGGAATGCTCCTCAATTCAGACAATGACATCCTGGACATCAGCTTCCAGGACCGGCAGGTTCGCCTCCATGGATGATGAACATGAATCAGAAATTTGGTTCTGTAATGCAAGGAATGGGCCCTCTTATGTATCAACCTCCATTCGTGGGTGGACAGCAGCAACAACATCAACTTTCTGGATTTGGGGCTCTGCCAAATATGAATCATGCTATGCTACCTAGTCTGCCTTCTGCACATATGCCCTCTGGGATGCCACTATGTTCAATTTTTCTTGGATCGCCTGCAAGCACCTATGTCCTTTGAGATGTCACTGGGACCCTTACCAAGAGGACCTCCTCCACTTCCGAGAGGCACTTATGTGCTTCCTCCTCCAATTCCACCACCTTCATTTATTGTTTTCCCTTCAGGAGGTGCTATCCCTCTCCCACCAATGCCACCTCCGTCTCCACCACCTCCACCCCTTCTGATCTTCTTTACAGCCTAAAATCTGTCTTCAGCAAAGGTTTACAAAGTTACTAAAAATGTAGTCTTCTACAGTGTGGTTCTGAAACTGGCCTATTTTAAGAAACTAAAGAGTTCTTCACCTATCCATGGATAGATGGGCCGGATTTAAAACTCTGAGGGGTGATTCGTCTGAAGGTAGTGTGCCCGTGTGTATAGTAGTGTCCTCTGCAGCACAAATTTTTTTAATTTTAAGTTGCAATCTGATTTCTTCGAGCACAACCCCCACTTTTTTCAATGGACAATCAATTTCCAGTGCCGCAAATTTTAAATATCGGTATGAGACATGACGCGCTCCGGCGAATGTCTCTTCAATAATAGCCCATCTGCTAATAAATGAAAGATAATAGTGCTAGCAGCCTTCTAGAGAAAGAAAGTAGAAAGACACAGTGACTGATTCTCATAAATTATTATGTGAACGGTTGTCAGAATTGCTATGAAGATCTAACTCACTAAAAAATGGAAACTTCTCCATGGGCCATTTAGCATGGACTGACACAACTTGAGCAAGCAGCTCTAGCACAAGCACTCCTTAGGATCATATGAGGACCCTAAATGAGTACATGGGCTTGAGAGGTTGGATTGTGCAGTTCCATGGTGAATGGATAACATGCTTATAATTGGTTCAATTCTAACAATAACAAATAGCACAAGAACCAAGATAAGATGTCAATGTTCATATGCAAGACAAATGTGTTGGATAATATACAGAACAAAGTAGAATAACCTTTTTTTCTCTCAAGCTTATCATTAACCTATTGTGTCTCTAGGGGTACAAGTTGGAAGTGTTGACAACTTTACAACACGATAATCATGTGCAGTGAATCCTTGACCAAGGTGCACTGACCATGTGTTAGGGCTTTTCAGTTCTACGACCAGATACAGTCCCTAGTCAAGAGTCAACCAAGAGAGCAGTAGCTATAGGGTGTGGCCAACTATGATTGTAGGGAGGATCAGGTTACAATCCAAGGTTGGGTGGACTAACGCCTTGGCAATATCTTTTCCCCCTAAAAGGTCTCTTTGGAAAAAAACTGTCTTCTATAATCATATAAAGATTCAACTAATTACCAATATCGTTCATCTTCTGGGAAAAAAAACATCTTAGAGCAATCTTAGTCTCCAACACATTTAAGTATTGTTAGAACTTCACCAATGGAGGATGTCAATATAGCATTTATTACAACATCTTTTTGTGGATCTACAAGGCATGGTAATAATGAATTTCATTAATCTGTAGTTGATTGGAGTTTTATTGGGCCCTGAAAGGCTCAATGCATGCTACAATTTTGCATCGGAATTAAAGGCTTCTCTGGTGTTCATGTTTGTGGCCTCTATATAGCTTATCAGCTGAACCTTGGTGTAATGTGGGTTTGGTTGCTCGTTCTTAGTGGTGATTTTTTCTCAAGAAGCATAGGCTTTCTAGTATACACACGAATGGCCGATAAGCGAAGTATGGCAAAGGCAAGAACTTCAAGCATAGCCATGCACTGTCAAAGGGTTCTAAAAGTTAAATTAATGGAGGCAGGAAACGGGCCGAAAACAGCCCCACATATCAATCTAGTCACAAACTTGGTACATTTTGTACCCTATGCAAATCTAAGAAACTGTTTGTTAAAACTGTTCCTGTTCAATCAATTCAGCTACATGGAGGGAAGTTTGCAGAGGTGCCCAAGGGAGCTAAGGAGGAAGTTATATAACTAGAGGATGTAGAATCTATGGAGTCATCTGCAAGTTTATTGTATAGGCATGATGAGCTGAAGGACTTCGCCACAAGGTTTTCATTTTGAGTGCAATCTCTTACAATACTGGTAAAGTGTTGGCAGGTATGCATATAAACATTGTAACAGCTATGCAGAAATAAGTGCTACTTCTCCATTCTGGTGTTTTGTGGTAGCTCAATTTGTCAAGCTTGTTGCCATAAAGGTATTAGCTTTGCTCTGCAATTCGCATCTTTATCAGGTGCAATCCAAAGGGATATTGAAATGGCAGGGCTCCTGGTGCATTTGTGTGGGTGCAGAAATATGTGGGTGACCAGGAGGAGGCTGCTGCTGGTGGACAGAAATGGGGAGTTGTGAGCAGGTGGTTCAGCCTTGTGCTGTTATAGTATAATTTTGAAAGCATATTCTGGCAATTGTACCTTTTGCTGTTATTTCTCAAAAGAGTATAATATTGTGTTTTTGAGATAAGTTATAAGAAACAGTTGATGGTAATCTTCACCAGCAAAGACAATACCATAAGAATTTATAGGATCCTCCAGGGTGTGGTCCCGCTAGAAACCCCAGCTATTTTATCTATAAAATGAAAACTGTAGGAAAGCCATATAAAAAGAATAATATTTGAAAAGAAAGTTGAGATGTTCAAAGCATACCTAGAAGAGGTTTTGCCTTGTTACTCTGAAGGTGCCCAACAAAATGCCATTGGATATCTGCAGGAAGCTATCCGAAAACAGTAGATGGATAAGAAATATGGCCAAAGCATCAACCTTCCTAAAAAATAATTCAATATAAATTGAAAAATTGGAATACTTGGACATATGAAGATGCTCATTAGAGGACAAACTTAAAGGACAAATAATGAACTTTAAAAAATATATATTCAGATAGTCCCAGAACTACAATATTTCATTAATAATGGAGTTGACTATAAACAAAAGCCCAAGATAAAGTATTCAACAGAAAAATAGGTGAACCAAAAAGCAAGTAGCCATAGATGATTCCACATAACCAAAATTATTGCCTATATATATATATATATAGGGAACCCAAAAATACTGCAAAGTTCAACCTCTAAATGACCACAATATGATTGTATGACAAGTTTGGTTATCATCTAAACGTTAGTTCTGAGAATTTTGAAAATGATTGTGCAGATTAAGAAAACCCAACCATTTACATTACCACCTCGCCCAAGATAAAGTACTCAACAAAAAAATAGTTGAAACGAAACAGCCTAGAAGGAGGTCGCCATTGATGATTTCACATAACCAAAGTAATTGTCTAAATATAAAGGGAACCAAAGCAGTACAACCTACATATTACCTCAAAATGATTCTAAAATGAGTTATGGTTATTATCTAAGCATGAGTTCTAAGAAGTTTGAAAAAAATCGTACACTATCATACATAAATAAAAATTATTGTATAGGGTTGTTCTTTGGTAAACGTACAGTAATACCCTAATATGCATTACTGCTTGATAGTGTACTTCCCCGAGGATTTGAATATTCATCAATTCACCAATCAAAGAAAAAAAAAAATGGCTAAATCCAAGCCCAAGCTTCTTCTCTTCATTGGAGGAATTAGTTAGCATACTTGAAAAATTGCAATATCATCTAGTAACCTCTCATCCTAGAATAATTCACTCACTCTATGACTGGACCTTTCAAATGCGTGAACTGTAATGTCCCTTTCTTGAATCACCTTATACTTTATTTTTGTGCCTTGTGTAACCTCCATTTTTTGTGAAAAAAAGAGAAAAATTCTTGTGTTTGTAGCAACTAGTGATTGTTTTTGTTTATTTGTTGCAATATGCTAGTCAAACAATGCCTTAGAAGTCTTTGATGACTCGAAAAAGTATTGCAACTTGTGTTTATCCTTTGTCTACACTCCTTGTGCAACCTAAAATAAGAGCATCAGAAGAACTATGTTTCTAGCAACTAGTAATTGTTTATATTTTTTGTGCAATGAGAAAATCAATTAACATCTCAAGAGTCTTGATAATTCAAAAAAAGATTGCAACTTTTGTGTATCCTCTACTTCTGCACCTCATGCAACCTAATGTAAGAAAAACAGAAGAGCAATCCTTGTTTACATTGTAATTAGTGATTGCTTTTGTTCTATAGTCCCAGCTATTAATCAAATAATGTCTTAGGAGTCTTGATAACTGAAAGAAAAATTACAACTTCTATGCATCATCTACTTTTCTGCCTCATGCTACCTGTATTTAAAAACAACAGGAAATTTGTTGTGTTTTTTACAGCTAGTGATTGTATTTTTGTTGTAATTGGTTAATCAACTAATGTCTTGGGCAACTTCCAGGTGTAAAGTAAGAAAAATAGGAGCAAAATCCTTTTGTTCATAATAAAAATTTGTTTGAATGGGGTAATCAAATAGTGTCTTAGGGATCTTAAATAACCCTAAAATGATTGCAATCCTCTATATTTATATTTTGTGTGAGAAAAAGAAAGAAATACATATTGAGAACCTTTGCATGGAAGCAAAAATTGAATCTTGAGTTTTTACATTATATGACGAAAAGTATGTTTTTTGTTGTTTTTGAGATGCTAGCATGAGTTCCTTAACCTAGGTCACAATGAAGAGTAGTTTTGCATGTTGGAGAAACTACAAATTGAAAATGGAAACAAGGGAATGGAAAGAATAGATAAAGGGAGGACTCAAAAGTGTCTGTTCAATTGGGAATAACCTAAATTTTCATTTCCCTTCCAAGTCACTGGAGATGTATTTGAAGGGGTCGTTCATTAAGAAGACTCATTTGTGGTAATTTGCAAAAAGATTGAATGATTAATATGAATGTTATTTTCATGGGGGCTCACCTTTTGAAAAAGAGGTCCCTTGAATATAATGGGAGCATTAGTAGATTGAATGCACACTACCTACATATCAGTAGGGGCATTGAGGTGTGTAAAATGCTTTCACTTGAACAAAGGACTAGGATAATGTAACTGTATATTAGTGATATCTCCACACACAATATTTTTTCGTTGGAACCTTCTTCTAGAACTAACTATTGGTAGTCAAAACAAGCAAGTTAGTACTTTGAATCAAACATAGGAGAGGATAGGGCAAGAATTAAAGCAACAAATTCAACTCAAAATCCAATTGTAGATATTTGGAATGTATAGGCCAAAGGCAATGACATTATAGCTGATGCATGTCACAAGAAAATTATTCTTTGCCAATGACATTCCATTCCATTTGTTTGCTCTTCTTATTTGAAGGAAGCCATGTCCAAGGTTATACAAGTAGACAATATGCAAAACCAAGGGATACAAATTTGAGGACTACTATCAACTATTCCAAGATAATTTATCAATGGAGTAAAAAAAAGCCACTTCCCTGCAACATTATTATGGATGACTAGACGAACTTAAAAAATCAACCACCCATCAATAGCATGGTCACGTGTAAGGGGATACTATGCTTTCCTCAAGGAAATTGATTGTTCAACACATAGTTTGCAAACTCTATGAGTACTCTCAAAGTTGTCAAGTACTCTCTATTTTTTCACTCTAACAGTTTTTACGGATTTAACTTGTGAATAGGCACAAGAAAAATGTGGGTAAAACTACTTACACGGATAACATGCATTTTTCACACATTTGTGGTGACAAGAAACCATGCATTTCTATTTTAGATGTCAATTTTTAATTTAATACATTTTGAAATTGAACTTCGCAAAAAAAACAAATTTTACTTTCTAAGTTGCAAAGTTTTTGCCAAGTTCTTCCAAGTTTTTGCTAAGTCAGAAATTTTGGGCTTGTCAAGTAGTCTTTAAATCCAAGTCTGCAAACTACCGTTCAAGGCACCACAACTATACAATTTTTTTTTAGATTCTCAAAGATGCCTATAAGGTCCCCTCTTTGAGATTGCCCTAAATCGTGCCCTAAAATCACAAATTCCAATCAAATAAGAAATGTAAGATAGTCAGAAATATAGGTTTACTATTTTTTAAAATTATTTTTTACAAGATAAATCCTAATTAAAGTCCTGCTAACATATTAAAGAATATTGGATGTGTGTGCAATTCAAAAATCGCAATTATATCCATTAGGGTATGTAATCACACACATAAATACAAATACATATAATTATCATATATATGTAATTCATAAATCTCAATTATCTCCATTAGGGTTAGTAATCACACATATAAATAGAAAAACATATAATTATCATGATTCATTAGATAGCTCTACTCATAATAGAGTTTGAACAAAGCCTGATAGGATCAAACCAAAAAAATCTTCACACTATGCTCAATAGCAAACGCACCCTCTTGAGTGGTAGGCACCTTGGACATCTAGCATGGGATGGTCTACCTAGTGATGTGCTTGTATTTGCACTATGTATCAATGTTTCTTTATTCATCCTCTTTGGGAGTGTGATGGGCTTCAATCAAAGGTTTTACCTACCAAACAATCTACACTATGGAATCCCTCAAATCACATATAAAGCATTGGCAGCCTATCCTTTCCAGTCAAGCCCGAGAGCATGGAATAAGCACCTAGTATTCGACCACTAGGCCCCGTCCCGAGGGTTGACGTACCTGATGGGGTTGCTAGTGATGCTGCTTCATGATCATGTATTTCTCCCTTCGCCCCAAATTGTTTGGATCAAAGTATCAAAGGAATCCTTATTAAATAATTAATTATGCACATATTTAGAAAATGATAGCAGAAATGAAAATACATAATAACAGTAATTATATATATATATAAACACCTATTATTTCCAAGCACCTTGTAAAGGTCAAAGTCTGCTGACTTATAAACTGATCTCCTTTTTATGAGTACTAATTAGTTTCTATTGTACTGATCTCCTTTTTATGAGTACATATATATTAATAGATGGATAGATGTGTGTGTGTGTGTGTGTGTGTGTGTGTGTGTATATATATATATAGAGAGAGAGAGAGAGAGATTGAATAGATGGAAGAATTGATTGCTGGTTTGCTTGCTTGATCTCCAATTGATGTTTAAAGGAATTTGAACTATTTGCTTGATTTGATGATTTGATATATTAGTGTTAGGATTGAACGAATGTGGGTTTCATGGTGTGATTACTGATGATTGAGCGAGTGTTGATTTGATGTACTGGAATGATTTCTCCTCTATTGGTGAAAGGGTCACCACCTTTCATGAGAGCTAAGTCACCATTATTCATTGTTGCTTTCGAGAATAATATATTATTCCCCAAATTGATCTCCCTTCCACCTCCTCCTCAAAAGAAACCTTCTCTCCTTTATGTCCTCCAATGTGACAGAGAGTCACACCTCTTCATGACTTCCCTTTGCAATGGCCACAACCTTTCACCAATAACACCCTATGAAAGACCCACAACCCTTCAGCATTTCTCCAATATTAGAGAGTCAAAATCTTCATAACTACCACTCTTTGAAAGAATCAAAACCCTTCATCCTTTCTACTTATATAAGGGATCAATTTTGTATCTTCCTCTCATTCATCTTTACTCTTCCATTAACTCCTTGATTCACACCTTCCCCTTGCTCTTCATTCTTCCTCTCTTCCCTTTCAAATGAAGTTCTCTTCTCCCTTTTCTGTCTAATGTGTGAGGAATCACAACTTCACATTTTATGCCTCTTCAAAAAACTTAACTAAATTTTAACAGTGTCATATTTTATTTTTATTCTTGTATATTTTAAATTGTTATTGTTGTTTATTATTAAATTCTATTACATAGAGAAGGCTCAAAACATAGCCGCAAAAAACTTTATTAAGAATAATTTGGCAAACCAAAAAATAAAGATTCCTTCAACTAATGGAGATAAATCACCTTGAAAATTGTGCCCATAGTTTTTTTAAAAGCAGCAATAGGACCTGCCCTATCTACAATTAGTTCAGGATTTCTGTTGGTATGGCCCAAACAACAAAGCATGGGTTTGTGGGACAGCTAAGAAGCTGAAGTTGCATATAAGCACATCTAGAGGACTCCTTTTTGTGTGCATGCTTGGAAGTTTGGAAAGATACACTAAAGGATATCAGCAAAATCGGGTAGATCAAGCATACTTTAGCCAATGTAAAATATGTGTAGAAGTTTATCTACAATCACCATACATCACATGCACTATTTTGGTCCTTCTCAAGAAAGCTTCTCAAGAAGGAAATCAACACATTAGAGTTGTATATGCATCCTACTTCATTCTAATAGAGAAAAAGGAGTTGCAAAAGAAGTCATTGCAACTAATGGTCATGATAGTAAATAAGTGGGTCAAGTTGAGGACACAACAAGTGTTTAAGGCAATGTTCCATTGGGTTTGGGATCATTTCCTTGAGGGGACAAGGGCCAAATTTTGGGGACGGGTACTTGGGGTCTAAGTTTGAGAACGATTGGCAGACGGGGGGGTGCAATAGGGGAGAGGTACTGACATAATACATTTAGTCTAGGTTAATGGGTTCGTACCCTGTTGCCCGAATCCTGGCCAAGTTCGCGCAAGTTTGGATTCCTGCCTGAGTTTGCCACAGGTCCAAATAGGATCCTTATTTTGGACTATGGGTCCACGTTGGAACAAGGAGGTCCCACTGTCCAAAATAAGTGCCCTGACGGAACCCGCAGCGAACCCAGGAGGGCCCATAGGTTTCTCTTCTTTTTTTGTAAATATAATGCATATATATATATATATACTCACAAACCCACCCAGAAACCCAAATGGGAAAAAATATTGCCCGAACCCACAAACACAAACTCTAACACGAATCCTTCCCCGAACCCGAACTGGTAGCTTAGCATTTAGTATAACTATTTGAATATATGGTTTTAAACAGATAAAGATATATAACATAATAACTAGAGTCCAGTAGTAGTATTCAAATATAGACATTGCCATGAGAAATTTTGAAGTTTTACGTTTTTCATTTCATTTTCATATTTATCACAATCCAATGTCCGTCAAAATTACAATCAACTGACCAAGTTATCAAGATTCAACAATATTCAACTTCAAACTCCAAAAACAAAACACTAAATAGTAAATACTAGAAGTAAAGTCTAATGACTCTAATATTTCCCAAGCTCTTCTCCCAACTCCTCTATGTCCTCATCACTTGAACTATTGGACCTCACATTCTCAAGCCCATCCAGATTAATACTAACCAACCCTATCTCTGTAGTATCATCATCAAGTTGTGCTAGCTCTTCTAGCTATTGGACTCTCTTGGTTGCAAATGACACTAAATGTCTCTTTTATAATTTTATTAGCTTTAGGCAAGTTAAGTTTTTTGTTTTTGTTGAAAATGATAGCTTCGATTAGACATATAACAATCAATAACATGACATATATTACGAAGTAATTGGTAAATATTTGTTTGATATTAACAAAGACCTTGATATTAACAAAGATTGAGAGGTCAATAAATACAAATGAATAAAATGATGTTGCCTTAAGAAACTATCATAGAGAATAGAAACATTATATTCTAACTATAAGAAAGCTAACAGATAACTACAGACTAACTAATATTAAAAACACTCTAATATTTATAATAGATTACAAATAGATAACCATTAACTAATTATAGAAGCTTATCTACTATCATAATACCCTCCCTTAATGATTAATCTATCCACAACACCAAGTTGTCCTCTGAATTTAACAAACTTATCAGGACCAAGGGGCTTGGTGAGAATGTCTGCAGTCTGATCCGTGGTAGGAACATATTGCAAGTCTATTGTCATGTCTTCAACCAGTTGTCGTATGTAGTGACAATGAACATCCACATGCTTGGTTTGTTCATGGAAGACTAGATTCCGTGCTAATTTGATAACAACTTCGTTATCAACAAACAAAGTGGTCGGTCCTGCTAGTAACATTTGCATATCCCCAAGCATCCGACGAAGTCAAACAATTTCACTACCTGCATTGACTGTCCCTTTGTATTTGGCCTCTGTGGAGAAGAGAAAAACTATCTGTTGCTTCTTACTGGTCCATGTGATGGCACCAGATCCCAAACCAAACACATACCCAGAAGTTGATTTTTTATCGTCAACAAAGCCTACCCAATCTGAACCTATGAACCCAATGAGTCTAGGATTAGAATTTCGAGAGTCAAGAAGGCCAAAATCTATAGTGCCCTTCACATAATGAAGCACATGCTTTGCTGTCATCCAATGATCAGGCTTAGGAGCTGTCATAAATGTGAGATGTAGCTGACTACGAAGCCAATATTAGGCCTAGTAGCAAATAGGTAGATGAGGCTGCCTACTAGTTGCCTATATGTAGTACCATCAATGGGAGGAGAATCAAACTTGGCTGATAACTTGAGACCTTTCTCCATAGGTGTAGATGCAGGCTTGCAATCCTATATATGGAATTTGTCTAACAAAGCCCTATCATAGTTGGACTGAGAGATGAATATACCAAAAGATTGTTGCCAAACATCAACACCTAGGCAATAGTGCATGAGCCTAAGGTCAATCATATCAAAAGATTGGCATAAATTTTGTTTGATTCCCTGAATCAAAGATGTTGAACTGTTAGTGATAATCAAATCATCCACATAAATAATCAAAAGGATGATGTTATTGTCAATAGTCCTGATATACAAATTTGAGGATAAAGAACTCTAGAAGCCTTGATCACTAAGGTACTTATCAGTTTTTATGTACCATGCCCTAGGGGCTTGCTTCAAGCCATAAAGAACTTTCACTAATCTGAGAACCCGATGTTCTTTACTAGCAACCTTGAAGCCTGTTGGTTCCCAAAACCGCCAATTGGAAATCCAAGAGCCTGCCACTTCTCTGATAGGATTCCGCAATCAGTTTTGGCCAATGAATAAAAATACTTCTCGATTCCCCTGCACTTCAAGCTCCGCTACACCTAGGCAAGTAGACCTTCTCTTTGAACCAGATCACTTGATTCAAAGCTTTTCTAAAACGAATTTAAGCTTTGAAGAGTTCTTTGGCTGGCAAAGTCCTTGAACTCAATTAATATGAAACTGAATGCTGAGTGTTTAAAATGGTTGGATGTTTTGTATAATATTTGTAAATAATGGATTTGATGCTTGTAGGAAGGAAGTATAGATTTTCTGACTTCAATAACAGAAAGACCAGTGTCTCTGCTCATCCGAACAATAGAGTCAACTTCAGTGATTTTTCACGTACAACTTCATAAAGTTCTTAAGCACTTATACTACCAACAATTAAATAATCAAGATGTGATAGATCAAATATTTATGCAATCTTAAATTAGTCCAGATTGAATTTTAACTCCTCTAGTAGGGAGACAAACTGGACACAAATACGAAAACAATTTGATATTTCACAATATCTGTGATGATCAAATTTACAATTCTAAATGACCATGTCCACTTATCTGACATTTAAATTGTCTACAGAATTCCAAAAAATAATTACAAAGGACGTCTCATCTGCAGTTTAACTCTCCATGCCATTTAAAATAAACAAAGAACATTTTATTTTATTATTAAAATAAAATAATTGAATTTATATTACAAAGTCATATGGGACCCTTATCCCTCCGTACAAGTAATATAAAATACTTCTTCTTGAATATAGATGTTCAATGTCGAATCTTTTTTTTAATCTGTCTTCTTGTTTTATCTCTGCCCCTATATATTACCCATTTTTCTAAAATTGTGACTTCTCAAAAAGTAGTATTACACCTCTTACTAATTAATCGCACGTCTTCATTCACCTTTTAATATATGAGACTTTAATCATATTTTGATGTCTCTAATATTATAATAAACACACCCATTGACCATTCTGATTATTGGGCTGAATCTCTCTTGCCGTCAATCCATATGGAGATTGTTCTCAGACACGGCTCAATATATCCAAAAGCGAAATCATTTCAAGTACCAAAGATATTGAAGACAGCTATCGTGAATCTCCTTAATCGCATCTTCTCAACTAATAACCATAGTCGATGATATGAGGAATTTAATCACTTTGTCGTTATCTTTGTGGTTGCTGCTCTGTCCATTCTCCTACACGGGCTCCAGGAAATAAATTCATCTATTGTTTCAATCGCCCCATTTTGAAGTAAAGATGGCATACACCCTGATGTTTCGCTGGATGACACCTTAGATATGGCTTTAGAAACCTGATACTCCTCTTCACTGTTGTCCTTATGTCATTCTTTTTAGGTCCACGTCATTTTCAATTGTTGTGTGCATCCATTCATTCGTTTCTATGTTATGGCATCCATACAATAAGCATCGAGTTTGACTTCCTCCGTTTAATACTAAAGACTTTCAGATGGTTGTTGTATTTGTCTTATTCTTGTCAACTTATGAATCACATTGAGTATGTTGTCTGGAATACTGCCTTAACGCATTGATCACTATTGGTCTGTAACTTTCTTGCCAACATCATACTTCAGATACCATCATTTTGTCGTTGCTCCTATGTGTGAGTCTTCATATTTGATAGAGTCTCCTATTTAATTGTTGTTGCTATGAAGCTTTCAATAACATCTTTCTTTAATTTGCCACCAATAAATGTACAGAGGCAATATGCTTATTTTATGAGGTTTTGTATATATGAAATCTGCAACACTGAGATGAATCAGAAAACTCTCCAATGTCTGTGCTTACTGTGGTTACATTATATGCTCGTATCATATTACTCCAACCCTCCCCAAATACTGAACAGGAAATTGATTCTGTAATCTACCAATGGATTCAAAATTAAGCTTCCTCCGCAGCTTCTATATATGCTGATACACTTCAATTGACTGCAATGTAATCACTGTTCACCTACTGCATATTATGTATGGGAATTGATTTCAGAACAGTCACTATGTCATCATTCTTTGTTAATATCATTACCTCTTGTCAACTGGAGCTTGGTATTGTTGAAAGAAGTCATCTTCGATATAGTATGTACATATACTATCTAGTTGTACAACATCGATATATGTTTGAGAACAGAGATGCACATTCTGCTTCAGAATAAATTATTTATTCAAATCTTTGCACAGACACCTTTCGTAAACCTATGAAATACTGATATGCACATCTTTCTCCATACAAATGATTTCATATGATTATGATGAGAACTCCTGAAGTAGGGTTTGTTTATTGTGTACATCAGCCACACAATATTTTTAGATGAGTTATTCTACACGTTCATTTCAGAGTTAATTGATCGGGTTCATGATGTACTCCTCGTGTATTTCATAATTGTCCACCTTAGAAAAAGAACCGTCTGTAGGCATAGAAACTGTGGCATTAACATGTTGACTAGAGACTTGTAACTTCTTAACTCACATCTCCTTCTCGCGTCAAATAGTCTATATAATATATCTTTATTATGGATATTGATTACATTTTTCATCTGTGACATTAAAGACGCCTATATTTCACCGAGTCTCCAACATTATTTTCAAATGGAGACTCTAATCCTTTGCAAAAATTAGAGCTCCATCAAAACCAGGAGGTTGCGTCATGCAGAACTCTCCATGGAGATCACCATTCAAGACAGAACTCTTGACATCCATCTTATGGACCTTCAAGCCAAAATGTGTTGTCATGGCCAAAACTAATCTGATTGTGCTCATCTTTGCAGTAGGAGCAAAGGTCTCCTCATAATCAATACCCTAACACTGAGAGAAGCCCTTTGCAATTAAACAAGCTTTGTACTTATCCAAAGTACCATCAAATTTGTATATGATTTTGTAAACCCATTTGCAGCCAATGGGTTTCTTCCCTGGTGGAAGATCAGAAAGGACCAAGGTGTTATTCTTCAACAGGCTTTGGTGTTCAGATGTCATGGCCTATTCCCACGCTGGAATTCCTTTAGCCTCGGAATATGTTTGAGGGGTTCAAACACACTGTGAATGTTGGTTGTAAGAGTAAAGTTAATAGACTTTGTAGGTAAAGTTAACAGACTTTGTAGGTTTTCTCTTTTCCCGAGCAGTTCTCCCATCAATGAGCTCATCATCACGAAGATCAGCAAGTGTCTAAGCCCACCACTTAGGTTGGAGAGGAGAATGACCAACATTAGTATGAAGAGATGTTCTATGATCAGGTTTCCCATTTGAAGAATCTAGATCAAACTCAGGTGAAGCATCTACAAATCTAGGTGATCTTGCGGAAGAAGTTAGAGGTGACAATACAAGGATTACTGGTATAATTGGAGCTGCAGGAGCTACTAGAGCCCTCCCATTACGTGGACCTAATGGAAGTCTAATTCCCAAATCATGAGTCTTAATAAGCTGGTTTGTTGGATCAAGAGCAGGAGAAACAGGCATGAATGGTCCTTGATGCTCATCAAAGACTACATCACGACTGTACAGGAGATGAGATGTCTCAGTATCAATCAAGCGAGAGGCTTTGTGAAGACTATTGTATCCAACAAAAGCATCCAACTTGGTGTGTAACACATCAAGGATCCAAAAACTTTTATGTGACTAATTTTGGGCTTACAACCTGACCAGGCCTCTTCTAGAGTCTTACCTTTGACCACCACTGTGGTTGACCGGTTCAAAAGATAAATTGCAGTATTAATTGCTTTTGCCCAGAGCTTCTTGGGAACATGTCTATGTTTGAGCATGGAGCAAGCCATCTTAGTGATTATTTTGTTCTAGCATTCGACTACACTGTTAGTTGTGGGGTGTGGGGTGTCGTTAACTAGCATTTGATGCCATGAGTATCCAAGAAGCTAGAGAATCAATTAGAACAAAATTCCCCCCCATTGTCTAACCTAAGAGTAATAATAGATTTCCCAAACTCTTTTCCAACTAAAGGATTAAACTTCTAAAAGACAAGATTTGTATCTGATTTATTTTTAAGAAAATATACCCACATGTTTCTGCTGAAATCATCAACGAACAACAGAAAATACCTAGACCCAAGAATAGGAGTGGCCATAGGGCCTCAGATATCGGCATGAACAAGCTGAAGTACCTGAAAATCTCGCCATGAATCACCACTGATGAAAGGTGTGCGATGATGCTTCCTTGCCTGGCATGCATCACAAACTCCAAGCTACTAAGTTTGAAACTCTAGCAAACCAAGGACAAGCCCTTCTCAAGCAAGCTGAGAGAGATAATGCACATTTAAGTGCCCATATCGTTGATGCCAAAGTGTGCAAATAGAAGACCGCCGAGCAGCCATAGCTAAGTCACGAGAATCACCTAAATCGGTAAGTTGAAAAAGACTATGATCCTCAAGGCCCACTACAAGAATAGACTGAGTCGCCCTATCAATGATGCTGACCACCGAGCAGCCATAGCTAAGTCCGAAGAATCACCTAAATTAGTAAGTTGAGAAAGACCATGATCCTCAAGACCCACTGCAACAATAGACTGAGTCGCCCTATCAGTGATGCTATACTTGTAATGGACACCCCTGGATGTACCAAAAACTAAACCAAATTGCTGAAAGGAATTATGTCAAACAGTTTGCATTCAACTTCTTAAAACCCCTTATAACTCCGAAAATCAAACGTTTATTTGTTTGTTGTGTTTCGTGCATAGAATTGGTATCATACAACATAAACAAGAAAGAAACTACAATAATATGCAAAGTGGAAATGAACTGCTGCTAATAAAATGTTATTTTCAGAATTCATAAAACCAAATACATGGCAGATTTATCAACTCACTAATTACTTCAGAAATATTGTCATAATACTCCAGCCCATGCTTACGAACTTGCTACTACAATACTTTGTCCTCCAATCAGTCCACTACCTTCATAATACCATTCCCTCCAAGCGGCGTAAGCGTCGGACAAGTAGTGAAAAAGATATGAGCAAAATATCAAATCTGCCTGTAGCCGGAAATGCAACTAAACTGCCTGATAATGAAGCCAATAAGAAAGAATTCCAAAGGCCAAACCCCAAGGGAATGACGTCTAGAATGTTACAAGAGAGGATAGACGTCCTCAAATGCCAAGAACAAAGCTGCAACTCACACACCAATTTCTTCTCATATTCAACCTGCCTAATGAAGCCAGAAATGCTTCCTTTTATTCTATTTCCAAGGGTCCGCTCAACTCATATGGGCAATGTGGGATAAAAGATGTGTAATATATAAAACATATATTAAAATACCCCTTATGTCTCCCTTGGGTACACATCACCATAAAATAAATATTAAAGTAACACTTTAATATTTTACAATTAAATTAGACGTTACTTTAACAAAACTTCAGGCATTAAAATGTATTAGCAATCGGACTCCGAATAATGCGAGTGATAGCTCATCGGAAAGCTCTCACCAAGGAGTATCGAATCCAATCACCAGAATTGACCTGCACTGTGTCCTGCCGACTTACTAAAAATAGTAAGTATGCTTGAAACTGAGTAAATCAACTTCATTTTGACCCAAACTGCAAATGACTAGGCCAAAACACTCCAGGATCCCATTAAACCCTTTGTTAGCCCTCGAGACCATGTAGAACAAGGCTAACGCACACACACTTGGTCAACTACTAAAAGAACGTAAAGGCCAAAAGATGGGATCATTACAAATCCGCCCTCCTTGAAATTGCTTGTCCTCAAGCAATTAAGTAACATAATGGACTCCAACCTCCACCTGGATCCCAATAGGTGATATCCATATGGAAGTTAAACCAACTGCAAATCCGCATCCTCAGGACCAACCCCTGTAGCCTAGCATTCAAAATTTGTGCTGATGAAGTCAGAATGTCACCATAAGGCAACTCCATAGAAGATCTATGAAACGTCTTCTTCCCTTTATCCATCCACATAATATATATTGGACTGGAATGCATATTATCACCATCATGCATTGAAAAAGATGTAGTTGTAGGTGAACCATATGTACTCATGCTAATTGTATCAACAATAGGTGTTGCCGCATCGAAATATATGGACATAGGAACAACATTAACTGCTGCAACAGAAAACTGAACTGAATTTGTAGTTGATGAAAACTCATAATCATTAACATGTGTGGCTTCATTAGAAAATACATCAACCACTGCATTTATACCATTAAACTCCTCATTAGATGGTTCAACTGACATAGAAGTGGTTGTTGATATGACAGTTCCCTTGCATTCTCCTAATTCCACTATTGCTACATCATCATCCCCTGACAAGGCTTCATATGTGGTCTCCTGACTTTGCATGCATGTCTCTACTGACTCTGTCAAAATGCCCACATCACCAACATCATAACTGGCTGGCTCTATACATGTCTCGATCCCACCTGAGGAATCAACTACCTTTTGCTCTGGGGCAGCATACAAATCATCAATGTTGATGCCCATCTGTCTAGCCATAAGTTGCAACATCATATCCATTTGCCTATTTTGCTCCTGTTGCATACGTTGCCCCTTCTCTAATGTACCCAATAACTGTCTGAACATCACATCTTGATCTGGACTAATATACATCTTTATCCGGCTATCAATATGATCTCCACAGGATGGCAGGACTTATAGCTCTGATACCACTGTAATGGACACCCCTGGATGTACCAAAACCTAAACCAAATTGCTGAAAGGAATTATGTCAAACAGTTTGCATTCAACTTCTTAAAACCCCTTATAACTCCGAAAATCAAACGTTTATTTGTTTGTTGTGTTTCGTGCATGGAATTGGTATCATACAACATAAACAAGAAAGAAACTACAATAATATGCAAAGTGGAAATGAACTGCTGCTAATAAAATGTTATTTTCAGAATTCATAAAACCAAATACATGGCAGATTTATCAACTCACTAATTACTTCAAAAATATTGTCATAATACTCCAGCCCATGCTTACGAACTTGCTGCTACAATACTTTGTCCTCCAATCAGTCCACTACCTTCATAATACCATTCCCTCCAAGCGGCGTAAGCGTCGAACAAGTAATGAAGAAGATATGAGCAAAATATCAAATCTGCCTGTAGCCGGAAATGCAACTAAACTGCCTGATAATGAAGCCAATAAGAAAGAATTCCAAAGGCCAAACCCCAAGGGAATGACGTCTAGAATGTTACAAGAGAGGATAGACGTCCTCAAATGCCAAGAACAAAGCTGCAACTCACACACCAATTTCTTCTTATATTCAACCTGCCTAATGAAGCCACAAATGCTTCCTTTTATTCTATTTCCAAGGGTCCGCTCAACTCATATGGGCAATGTGGGATAAAAGATGTGTAATATATAAAACATATATTAAAATACCCCTTATGTCTCCCTTGGGTACACATCACCATAAAATAAATATTAAAGTAACACTTTAATATTTTACAATTAAATTAGACGTTACTTTAACAAAACTTCAGGCATTAAAATGTATTAGCAATCGGACTCCGAATAATGCGAGTGATAGCTCATCGGAAAGCTCTCACCAAAGAGTATCAAATCCAATCACCAGAATTGACCTGCACTGTGTCCTGCCGACTTACTAAAAATAGTAAGTATGCTTGAAACTGAGTAAATCAACTTCATTTTGACCCAAACTGGAAATGACTAGGCCAAAACACTCCAGGATCCCATTAAACCCTTCGTTAGCCCTCGAGACCATGTAGAACAAGGCTAACGCACACACACTTGGTCAACTACTAAAAGAATGTGAAGGCCAAAAGATGGGATCATTACAATACTGATGTGAACTAAAGGTGACATCCAAGTGTGGAGAATGTCACAACAACTGACTGACTGAGTGTATATTTAGTTCCATCCCAACAGACTGAATTTGAATGTTGCCTTTGCCGACAACAGTGTACTCTTCTCCACCACCAAAAATAACAGAATCTGAGTAAGGATGGTAGTTAGTGAACCAGTCTCAATGGTGGGTGAAATGACGAGAGGCACTTGAATCAATGTAGCAGACAGAAAACTTCCATGATTTGTTGGTCTTTTAGCCATTAAGGCGTAAAAGGCAAATTTTGTCTACTTAGTTTGCTCTACACTATTTGCTTTGGGCTGCAAACCTGATTGCTTAGATTGGGCAGCTAAGCATTTCCCACATTCAACCTTCATGTGACCAAACTTGTGGCAATATTTGCATTGAATGTTCTTCTAGGAGCCTTCTTAAGCTAGAGCAGAGGACTTCTGCTGAGACTTGGCTTTATCCTTCTGAAAGGATTTAGCAGCAAAGACTTGCTCTATGGAGGTGGAGTTTGAACTCCTACCGAACTATTGTTTCCACCAATCTTGTTGAAGCCAAACTGTGCAAAGATCTGTGAGTTTCAGATCAACACTAGAAGATGTGATGTTGAGAGTCTTGATAAAATGCTCATAGGACTTGGGTAAACACCGAAGAGTGATAACCACAATCTCCTCTTCCTCCATCTTGCGACCAATGGCAAGCAACTGATCACAGATTTCCTAAATCTTATTCAGGTGAGCCTAGAGCGATGTTCGCTCATCCATGATAATAGAAAATAGTGTTCTTCAAGAAGAAAGCTTTGCTTTTGTCAGAAGTCTCATGAAGATTCTTGATATGTGCCCGTATCTCGACAGTTGTCTTGCCGGATGGAATTTGCGAGAGTTGATCATTAGCGACGAATAATTTGAGAAGCATCACCGCCTCCTGATTAGTCAAATCCCATGTATACTAATCAGTACCAAGGGCAATCAGACGCTATGTAACACCCAAAACAATATGATCAGTATTCCGATATTCAAAAATTGTTATTATCTACTGCTTCTGAGTCCCATAATTCCAACCATTGATTTTGAATTGCTCTCGAGCAAAATATTAGTCAAAGATGCCATATAACACTTTTTAGTGAAAATCTGTGAAGGCACGTACTATGATGCAAAAAAATGGAAGACCCAAAAAATTTGAAGGGGTACCCAGAAGAGAGCTCAAAAAATCCAAAAAGAAAATGTCATTGGTTTTTGGATCCACAGGCTCGAAAATCAAGGCACCCAAAAAAATAGAAGACAACCCATTTGAGATCTCGAAAAACCCAACAAGAATTATTAAAATTAAAATTGATCCAGTACAGAAAACTAGGGTTTTGAACAAAAATGGCCCTGCTGCAAAAAAAATCACAAAAAAGGCGGAAATGTGAAGAAAAAACAAATGGCAGTTGCAGAAAAAAGGTTGTAAGAAGCAGATATCACAGAAAATAATTTCGAAAAATATTGCTCTAATAATTTCGAACAAGAAATTATATTATTTTTCAAAAAAAATCAAAAAACTGGCTCTAATACCACATTACAAAGTAATTGGTAAATATTTGCTTAATACTAACAAAGGTCGAGAGGTCAATATATACAAAAGAATAAAACGATGTTTCCTTGGGAAACGATCATAAAGAGTAGAAACATTCTATTCTAGCTAAAAGAAAGCAAACAGATAACTATAGACTAACTAATATTAGAAACATTCTATATTTACAATAGATTACAAAAAGATAACCATTAACTAATAATAGAAGCTTATCTATTGTTGTGTATATATATATATATATATATAAAATTTGAAATAATATTAATCTTATTGAAAACAGTTATCATCTATATATCAGATCGTAACTTCAGATGATTCCAAGTATATCATCGATTTGCATTTATAGATTATTACTTGCAGTTATTAGCATTTCATGTTCCATATAAGATCCCGATCGAGCATCATTCTCGGTGATCATTTTCATATTGGATATTTATTTATTTGTGTAAGATCAATTTGGCCAAAACCTGATAAACATTTGTGTTTGTTAAGTAATAAATACCGATTAGAGATTGGATGTCTAATTGAGATGAAAAGGCACATTCATGGGGCGTCCCATGAATGGACATGCTTGCTCATGGGATGTGTCTGCTCATGGGATGTGAAGGCATGTCTGCTCATGGGATGTGTCTCTTCCGTGTATACTTAATGCAGATCCGTTCTACAAAAGGGGACATCAAAATCAATTAATGCTCTGCCTCTTGGAGATCAGGTATCACCAAAATCAGATTCAGAATTGCAAAATTATATTCAGTGTTTTTCAATATTGTTCGGCATCACATACACAGATCAAGATTATCAATATTCTGATTATAACCTGCAAAGAATGTACAGAGATTAGTAATAATCATATTCTGCAAATTGAAAAGACATTCATAGTTCTAATCTGAAAAAAATTTAATCATCTTTAACATGGTATTAGAGCCTTGCTAAGGAAGATCCAATTAAAATTTGAGAGTTCAGATTATTCAAAAGTCAAAACTCAAATATTATCCTTCTTGAAATTGAAATCACATTCCATTCTTCACGGTGTAACACGGGGATGCGTCCCCCCCCCAAAAAACTGGGCCATCTCGGAGACGGGGACGTCCCCGAGACGAGGGGATGACGTCTCAGCGTTTTGGGTGGCACCACTTAGAGCACCACCTCTGCTGGAGATGGCGAGACGTCTCCTGTGTGGGTGCAGGGGGACACAACAAAGTATCTTTTATTGTAGGGGGGCGTGATGGAGTCTCCTTTATTGGGGGGGACGCGACGTAGTCTCCTTTATTGTGGGTGCAGGGAGACTTGTAGTTTTTGTTTGCATTATAATATTATTACTTATTTTGATATCATGATTCGTGACACATGATACTAATTATAATCATCTTTATGTCATGACTCATGACTCACGACTCATGACTCATATGATCATTGATTACTTTTAGATAGTAGAATCTAGATACTCATACTATTGATTTGAAGACTGATATATAGACTAATATTTATTGACATTCAATGTCAATGTTCATTGTTTGTTTGTCATTTCATCATGAACCATGATGTTCCTCAAAATTTCAATGCAATGTTCAATTTTAATTTTTTATTGTTTAAGTTTATTGTTTTTTACATCTTTATATGATTATATCAAGTTATATTGTATAATTGTAGTACATCTTTTCATCACTAGCATTTTAAGTATCATATGTATAGTATATACACCCCTGCTATCCCCCACCCCCCCGTCCCCCACTGTCATCCCCCCGTCGTTCCCCAGTTGTCCCCAAATCAAGGCCCCTTTGTCCCCCCATCTCGGAAACTTGTCCCCCCGTCTCGCAGGGCAGTGTAACTATCATTCTTCATAATGTCGATTATAATCAGATTTGAGGATTGTCTTGAAGGTGCAATAAATTTTACATCATGAAAATTTAGAATCTTGATGATATTGAAAGAAAACAAATTAGACTCATTTGTGAAAGAAAACAAACCAGAACTAGAGAATCATCTTAAAAAAACTCAATGGATCGAATACAATGAAAAGGCTATCAAACTTAAAGTAGATGCAGTTAGGGATTATATAGTACCTATCTTATCAAAACAAGATACTGCATATCTAACGCTTAAATCCGTTGAAAGTGCATTTAATCCTTGCTCTAAAGAGGCAACTTAATCATGTAAAAATGAACAAGGGAGAATCGATCGCTGCATATTTCATGAGAATCACATAACTAAGAGATCAACTCTCAACATATGGAAATCAAATTGAAAGCAAAGAGTTAACATTAATAGCTCTAGGTTGCCTACCATTTTCATGGGAGTCATTTATTCAAGGAATAAGTGCAAGGTCAAAACTCCCTAAATTTTATAGATTGAAAACAGATTGTTTGCAAGAAGAATCCAGACTGATGACCAAAGGAAACAATAAGAAACCCATAAATGAGGATATTCACGTATTAAACACATTCTTATAAAAAAGGCAAGAAGAAAATTTTCAAAAGAAAGAAGAATGCTTATTGGAAGGGATCGTCTACGAAGAGGAAAGACATTTCCCAAATACAATGTTTTAGATAAGATTAGTATGGACACTATGCAATCAAGTGCCTTGATAGAACAAAACAACAAGCATCCTTTGCTAAAGTTGGAAAGACAAATATAGAACATGATTCTAAGAACTTTTCTCTTCTACTCAGCATTATCAAGCCAAGTACCAAACAAATTCAATACTTGGGTGATTGATAGTGGTTTATCAAGACACATCACAAGATTCAGAGAACACTTAGATATTGTGGTAGAAGAAATTGACGAAGAAGTAACTACTAGGGATGATTTTGCACATCCAGTAAAGGGGGTTGGAGCTTGCACCATAAATTTGAAGTCTGGCATCTCTCTACAACTCATTGGAGTATTGTTTCTGCCTGGGATAAAGAGAAACCTAGAATCCATTTCTCCTCTTGAAGACAATGGATATAGGATTACATTTATGGATGGAAAAGTTTTGGAATTGCAAAAGAACTCCACCGTAAAGAAAGCACAAACTATAGGTATAAGACAAGAATACCTTTACAAACTTTGCATAGACATAAATCAAGCCCTTATTTATGAGACCTTTGACTCAAATGATATTTGGCATCAAAGATTAGGACATATTCATTTCCATGCCCTATCTTCAATAGAAAAATTGGTGACAGGGTTGCCCAAACTAAAACAAATTCATGAAGGAGCATGCAAACAGTGTGCCCTGGGAACAAATACAAAGGGGACCTTCGAAAATAGTTTTGGTAAAATAAAAAACATATTAGATTAGTTCACTCTAACATATGTGGACTCATGCATATACCCTCTATGGTAGGTTTCTCATATTATGTAATCTTTGTAGATCGTTTTTCTAGAAAGACCTTGATATAATTTCTTATGTGTAAAGAGTCAAAAGAAATCTTTAAAAGGTTTAAGGAGTTCAAAGCTCTTACAGAAAATTTGATCAGAAAGAAAATCAAAGTACTAAGAACAAATAATGGGAAGGAATACAGCTCAGAATTTTTTAAGGAATTTCATGTAAATGTTGGGATTAGGGAGTTTACTATACCCAACAATCCACAACAAAATGGTGTTGTTGAGAGAAAGAATAGAACTATTGTAGAAGCCTCTACGACATTTATCTACATTCAAAATAGATGTTCCCAATCATATCTAAATAACAAAACTCCCAAAGAAGCATTTACCGATGTAAAACCTAATATAAGTCACTCAAGGATTTTTGGCAGCCCTGTCTACATCCATGTGCCTAAAGAAAAGAGGTTGAAATTAGAACCCACAAGAAGGAAAGGGATATTTGTGAGCTATAGTGAAACATTGAAAGCCTATAGAATATACATACTTGGACATAAACAAATTGAACTCAGTAGAGATGTCATCTTTCAGGAAGACATTGATTTCAAAAGATCTCGAAGCTCTCATGAGATAGAATTCAAGATTCCCCTAAAGACGTAAAGGAGGGTCTTGCCCTTGAGATTCAGGGGGAGTTTTCTATAGAAACCATAAATGAAAATCAATATGCTCCAGTAGAAGATCCCATCAACAACTAAAAGAGACCACTTTGGGCTAGAAAGATGATCAAGGAAGCTGAAAATTATGCAACACCCAAAGGGACTTTTAGAGAAAGTAAGAGACCCCACAAATTTTCCAACTATGTTTCCTTGACGAGTGAGATCATTAATTCAGAACCACCCAATGTTACAAAAGCTCTCAAACATCAAATATGGAAAGATGTTATGACTAAAGAGTATCAGTCCATTGTAAAAAATGATGTATGAGATATTGTACCTTGACCAAAAGAGAAATTTGTTGTCTCTTCCAAATAGCTCTTCAAAATCAAACATGTTGCAAATGGCAATATGGAGAAACAGAAAGCTCATTTTGTTGCTAGAGGTTTCTCATAAAAGGAAGGTATTGATTATGAAGAGACATTTACACCTTTTGTCTAGTACACCTCTGTTAGACCAGCAATAGCTTTGCAACAACTAAAGGCTAGAAGATCCATCAACTAGATGTGAAAAATGCATTCTTGAATGGGATCATTGAAGAAGAGGTCTATTTAGAGCAACCTGACGCTTTGTGATAGATAATGCAGATTCACATGTATACAAATTGAAGAAAGTCCTAGATGGACTTAAACAGTGCCCCAGAGCCTAGTTGTATCTCTTCATAGAACGGGGTATGGAAATGGGGAGATACTATTGTCTATGGTGATCAATGAATAAAATTTTGTTGAATTCTCTCCATATTTTGTGTTGAATACCTTGATTTTTTGTCTATATGCAATAAGTTCCTGTTAACCTAGGGTAAACATTTGACGCCATTGTCGACCGAATCTAGGAAGTGACGAAGGTAATGGAATATGATAGATAAATGGAACTACCTATTAACGGAATATCATAACCAATGATGATGGAGTTATAGAACTTTTCGAAGGAGAACATGCCCTAACCATCAACTTCCACATTTTGTTTCAAGTGGCCATTGAGACCTTTGTACAAAGGGAGGTTGTATGGGAAGAGGATACCATGTGAGACACGTTGAACGTAAGCCCCATTGCAAATAGGTTGTTGCACCACCTACCCCCTATGTTAACACAAGCATCCCTCATTCAAAGGAACCGAAGGGAGGAAATCGAGTGGGAACAACACCGACATCATATCCTATGAAATTTGGCTGAAAATAACCGTCAGGAAGAAGAAGAATGCAATGGAACCTGACAAAGGACCAATCCATGAACTTTAAACCTCTGAGAAAGGGAAAAAAGGACACTGGAAACTTGCAATGACAAGGTCACACAATTGACCCACATTGTACAGAAACATGAATTAATAAAAAGTGATATATTTAAACATGATGTTTTGTTAGAGAATTGATGCCCAATTTATTGAATAAAGGTAGAAATAAGAAGGAAAAACTGAATTCCTTGGAAGCCACACATGAAGCTCTAATCCTCATACAAGTAGAACACTGACGAAGGTTATGACAACTCGCTAAGGGACAACCAATCGAAGGATTACCCGAAGGGGACCATGGAGGTGTCAAGATAGATGACCACGGAGGTGTTATGAGAGGTGCAGCAACTGAAGGGGAACGTTATTGCTCACCATAACACCAACAAGTAAGAAATAGCAAAGAATTACTTGAGAAAACATGACAAAGGCTATATTTGATTAGGGAAACATGAGAACAATTTATAGACCTATCTCGCACACCACGAACGGAGGAAACCTGAAGCAATAGTGAAGAGGGAACCAATATGGCTGAAGGAGCCGAAGCAGCACAAGCACAGGGTAGCCAAGACACTTTGTTGGATCCTTGCACGCCAAACGAGGGAATACAATCTGATAAACTTTACATCCAACCCCACCACACCTCAGTGCAATACAAGCAACACAGGTGCACAAACACAAACCTTGCCACCACCAAAGGGAGCACGACCAGCACAACAGCCAATAGTTATGGCCTCAAACAAGCAGAAATTGCCCAAGTTCAAGGGCTAGGCAATATAAACAATGAAGAATGTATCCATTTTACTTGTTAAATCTTTTCAATTTCATCTACAACTAATGTGTTAGGTCACATTCAAGAAAAAGTTGCTCAAGAGAGAGTAGCCATGAAATATCACAGCGGCGTCTCATGTCACCACATCAAAGTCTGCAATCAAAGATATCATAAAGTCTCTCTACCTTGATTCATCTAAATCCAAGCTCACACTACTCTACAAACTCGAGGGCTGGATAATCTTTGCACAACTGCTCCCTCTAAGGCTATGATAGCCAATTATCTTGATGAAGAGGGTTCAGTGATTGGCACCAATTCTCCCTTGTCTGATATAACATTTTGCTCTTTTTCCTTCCATAACTTTCTTTCACAAAAGTCTTATTGACATTCTCATAGCTTACCTAGTTAACGCTATTGTTCCTTCTACCATTATAGTTATTCCTTCTGACATTAGGCATTCTTCTATTGTTCACAAATCCATTGAATCTGCAATATTTGGTTGTATGCCCTAGAAATTACACTTGTAACATGTAACAACTGAATTTTCATACCTTGGTTCATTCTGATTTACTTGCAATCTGCAATCTCTAGCAATGTGTCCAAAATTGTTGTATTTGAAACACATAGTTACACCGCCCTGGGAGAAGGGGGTACGGGGGGGCAAGTTTCCGAGACGAGGGGACAGAGGGGCCTTGATTTGGGGACAGCAGGGGGACGGTGGGGAAGCGGCGGCGGGGGATGGGGGGCTGGCAGAAGGAGCAGGGGTGTATATACCATGCATATGGTTTAGCATATAACATATCAACTGGAATATCATGATTCATGATCAAATGACAAGCAAACAATGAACATTAAACATTGAACATCAGCAAATAATAAATATTAGTCTAAACTCTATATATCAGCCTTCACATCAATAGTATGAGTATCTAGATTCTACTATCTAATAGTAATCAATGATCATATGAGTCATGACATAAAGATGATTACAATAAGTATCATGTGCCATGAATCATGATATCAAAATAAGTATATAATGCAAACAAAAACTACAAGTCTCCAAGAGTCCAAATCAAAATGTCAAATCAATGGCGACTCCTTCGCATCCCCCCACAATGAAGGAGACTTCTTGGCGTCTCCCCTCAATGAAGGACACTCCTTGGCGTCCCCCCACACTCGGAGACCTCTCGCTGTCTCGGAGACGTCTCCCCCGTCTCGGAGACCTCTAGCCGTCTTGGAGACATCTTGCCATCTCCGACGGCAGTGGCGCTCTAAGTGGCGCCGCCCGAAACGCCAAGACGCCATCCCCCCCGTCCCGGGGATGTCCCCGTCTCCGAAACGGCCCAGTTTGGGGGGGGGGGGGAAGTGATGCGTCCCTGTGTTACACTGTTGAAACATGAAACTCCAATAGATTTAACATTGTTATTCCCAATAGGTCTTCTTGCATTAGGTCTAGCGTTGTGGTCCAACCTCTTTTGCTATCATTTTTTGCATGCTGAATATATTCCTGTTTTCAACAATTATATCCAAGAAAATATAAAAGATGTGTCATTGGGAAAACTACACTCGCTGTGATAGGTAAGGCTAAACTACTACCATTTCAAATGCTTCTGTTACTTCTGCTGCCAAATCCCCTTCCATCTGCTGCAGCAAGCTAAATTTCAGTTAGCACTGACTCAAGCACCTCATCTCCAATGCAATGCTAATGTCCAGATTCATCCCCATAACATCCTCAAGACCAACTCATCCCTATAACAATGTGTTGTTTTTCAAAGCTTGAGGCAAATCTCACTTTCAAATGGAAATATTAAGGAATAGAAAGAAAGAACCAGTTAGCCATTAAAACTTTGCCCATTTCAATGCCAAGTTAAAAGATGCCCGTTTCCTTGCTCAGCTTGTGGCCATCCGTCGCATTCTTTAAACAGATGTTCTAATAGGTATTTAATTAAGAATGCAATTTACTATACGTTATTTCGACAAATATTTAAATTTAGAATAAAGTCTCCATACTTCGTTTACTTGTCTTAATTTATAACTTTATGAACCAGTTTATGATCATAGACCTGTGTAATCAAAGCCAATATCATTATATAATGAGCCTCTAATAAGAAAATGGGCTTCACCCGCAAACGTATATATCGGTTTTTTTTTTTTTTAATTCTCTCTCCTTGCATCCTAAACACCACATCAGACTTCAAATTGCATATAATCTAATTAACCTATATCAAATTGAATGCCGAATCAATTTTAACAGATGATCGCACCAATCCACTGTTTTCCGTCATTTGTTAATTTAAAAGTGAGGGTGTGTTGAATGGGATGACAAGCATAATGCTTCTCTCAATAAACGCCCATATTCAAATCTGACATAAAGTGTGGGAAATTAGAGAAACCAGTGTATCCCAAAACATTGAATAAGATATATTCCATGGAACTATGGGTGTGTCTTGGATGAAAGGGCCAGGCGATAGTATTAAATGAATGATGCGTGTTGAAATATAATAGGAAAGAAAACATTTCTTAATCCAAAATGATCCTCCTTTAAATTGACGAAATTTTAAAAATAGTAAGTAAAAACAATGGCAGGTTACTTGTGGTGCTTTATCGAGCAGCTCCTGCGCATAGTTTTCCCCGAAATAACGATGCCCAGCATCATAGACTTCTTTTATCAGAGACACCGGCTTCGTCTTGCTCACGGCAACAACCCTTATCTGCGCATCATTAAGTAAATTAATGGAATTTTATATGCTGAAGAAAAGAATTAGGGCCGATGGAGATCTTGAGCGTAGACTTACCTGAGAGGATTGCCTGCCGGATAGTTCAGCCGCCTTTTGAACGCGGAACAGCACACCGCGCAGTGCGTTTGCTACTGCACTCTCCATTGCGGTGGCCATTTCCTGCCCAACAATTTTTTTTTTTCTTCAGCTTATGATTGCAATGGATATATTGAGTACCAAACAATAATATATCGTTACCATTATCTTTTATGTTCAGGAAAATCGATGGCTGGTCTTGTGGCGGGTGATGTTCTACGGGCAGTTATCGTCTGCATTCGACTCGCTGGCTCAGTCTTTTTGCTTACAATTTTTTATCAGACGGTTGTTGAAAATTGGGATTTGCTTTAAAATAAAGCAGTATAATTATATATATATACCTAAGCATTTTTTTACTCTTAAATGTTTGTTGGGGATGTTTTTTTTAATTCGAGTAGAATTCTTCCGAAGTTATTCATGGGATGATCAAAGGGCTTGTATTTAAGATTTGATCTGATGGAGGATACTTATGCATCTTATTAGATGCCATATTGTTTTATGTGACTAATTATATTTTTGAATTTGTTATCTTGTATATTCTTTATTTATAGTTTTGAAATTTATGTACATTTAATTAATTTAGTTAAAATAATTTATTTGGGTTGATAGTGATAAAAGTAGGTAGAAAGAAATAAATTTATATATTTTTTATTACAAATAAATTAATAAAAATATTGACTGATAGTATAGCTGGAGAAAGTGTATTATTTTTTTATGTTAAAGTTTTTAAAATATCTTCTTTTTTCGTCTTTCTCTTTACATTTGAAATTTGTTCTACACACAAAGAGCAAGGTCGCTCACCGAGATCATGCAAGTTATGATCTTTTGGATTAGGATTTACATAAGTTTTTAGGCTTTCGTTCTGTTAAAAAATTAAAAGCTCTCAACTTTGTGATCAGACTTTCATTCTCTACATCATAGTTGTTTAGGATTAGGGTTTCCAAAAAGGGAGGAAATGCTATGTGGGACATTAGACATAAAGGAATTATAGGAAATAAAGAAAATGTCATTTTGGTCTTGTTCAAGTGGGCATGTGTATAAAAGCTTTGGATTTGAGCAATTTTATTTTAGGGTTTGAAAGGAGAGCAATATGACAAAGAATTTGTTCAAAGGATTTGACATTGAATATTAGCCCCAACTGATAATGTGTCATTGACATCAAGCCTTACTTGGTGAGGCATTATGGTGATTCAGTAGAGTGTCATATCATTTGATTGATGAAGAGGATTGAAGATGTAAGTGATGATAAGTGCACGATATTCAATGGCACTTGAATGAGTTAGACTCTAACAATATAATGTTGGTTTGATTGTTTTACATGATTTGAATAAATAATTGTTATCGTGTATAAGCAAGCCAGTTTGGTTGGTGAATGAATAATCTTAATATTAATCGAGCTATTACAGTTGTCACCGAGCACCTGATGAAGTGTGAAGGAAGTGTAGTGTTAACTGAGCAGAGTCAGCATTAACTAAGCCTAGTGCTGACTAAACAAGACATAGTGTTAATCGATCATGGAAAGAAAGAACAGTATGGAAAAGATGTAATCTAAGGCCAACATTTGATGAGAATAAAAATTGATCAAGAAGTTTCAAGGATAAGGATAAAGTAAGTTATGACATAAACGACTCAAGAAATTCAAAAGATATATGATGGAGGAGATTGAATGATGTGAATTGGAAAAAAAATTAAGGTGAAGGCATTTTTAACCAAGTAACTAGATTAAATAAACCCAAACTAAATGAAGATTTGGCAATTGTGATTCAGTAGCAAAATGGATGGATCTAATGGAATGACCATGAAAAAAGATTTATATTTAAGAGATGAGTGTGATGTTCATTATTATTGATCAAGTTGAAGAAGTTGATAGCCAAAGGATAACCGAGTTGGACTACATGTTGAAGATTAAGCAAGAGAAGTGCTAAGTGGATAAGTTATTGAGTGGATTAGGTAGAAGGGGTCAGAAGGAAGAAAGAGGAAAGCTGAGATAGAAGGAAATGGAGATCTAAACAAGTAAAGGTAGTACTAAACCTAACAAATCATTTCATTTTTGCATTCCAACCATTGTAGTAGAAAAATATTTTAACTAAGTGGACCTAAAAATCTTATTTGTAAATCCATTTTATGGTGACATTTAGTTGAATGTTTTATAAGTCCTTTAGAGCAGACCACTCTATAAATGTTTCATGGAGTGATAAGGTCTATATGATCTTTCGTGAAAATCCTCTAACAAGCTCACATGTAATGATGTGTATGTAACCTTACTAAAAGGTAGGCTCCTAGCAAAGTTCACTTCAGATGAGTTAAATTTTTGGGTTGCTAGTTCCTAGATGATTTTTCCCTTAACAAGGTTTCCAGATTAAATAAGGTGTTAAAATTGTGTGGATGCTTATTGTTTTGCATGTGATCATTTCATGTTTATTATTTATTGTTGCAACTCGCTATATACACAAAAATTTTACTCTGATATTCAGGAGATGAAGTATATGGAAATGATAGTTTGATACAAAGTTTATATTATGATATTCGATATGATTACCGAGCTAATGGTTTGAAAGTAGAAAGAGTTTAAGTTTATGAAAAGTGATTTAAAGGCTTGGAGGATAACTAGTTATAACTGATTCACCCCCCTCCCCACTCGTAATTATCTAACACTGAAATCATTAGACAACAAGAAATTGTATAGTTTATTTCAACCCACAAGGTTTACAAGTAATTGTTTGGAATTTGAAGGCATGTGGATTTTCTTGCGTATGGGTTTTCCAAGTACATTGAATATGAAGTGCATTTATTTTCTTTTTTGTGAAGATGGGCTCATTAGCATAGAACGCCACATTGGAAATAGTTATGGTTATTGCATTGAGTTATGTCATTAAGTGGTAATAATAGGTGTTATTTGTGAGATTTTTAATTTTATTTTTGATTCATAATTTTTTGTTTCTAGTTTTTTGAATTTCTCAAAAAAAATCAGTTATTGAATCATTGTAGGAAATATTTTGAA
Source organism: Cupressus sempervirens (assembly GCA_028749045.1). NCBI lineage: Eukaryota > Viridiplantae > Streptophyta > Pinopsida > Cupressales > Cupressaceae > Cupressus > Cupressus sempervirens. The sequence continues at coordinate 250,381,839 of CM053784.1, read as the reverse complement.
TTTGTTCCTACTTTAGTTTGCTTAATGGTGTGAATTGTACTTACTAGAATTTTTGCAAGGCATATGACATTAACTATTTTGTTTAATTTTTCATAGATTTACAAAGTAAGCTAATTATTTTAGTTATGTATTATTGTTATTTGGAAGAAAATTAATAGTTTCTAGCATTTAAGATGTGTGGTCTAAATCTCTATAAATTTAAGTTGATTTGAAGATCTTCCTAGATGAACCTATTATGAGGGGTCTTCTTATATTCAAATTGGTTTAAAGTTGATTAAGTAATTATTAAAAGTTTTCAATCGATGTGTACTTCATTTGGAATCTTTTGTCATTGATTTGTGCTTGGCTAAAATTGTGATGATCCTACAAAATTTTGGCATTCGTCCTTTGACTATACATTCAAAGTAAGCCTTAAGTTCCTATGAGTGTATTTTGACCTTCAAAAAAAATTTATGTTTAGGGCATTATTTTGTCATTTCATCTTTCTCAAATCATCTTAAGAGTTAGAAAATTCTCAAAAACTTGTTGAGTCTTGGTTCTAATAGTATGAGCCTTGCACGACTCTCATAAAGTTGTTGGAAATCTAATAGGGAAAGTAAGATACTTAGAGGGGGGTGAATCAAGATCTATGAAAACTTTAACACTTCAAACATGAACCATATTTGACATATCCATTATAAACTCTCGTTAAACCTTAAGCTTGTATAAATGCAATCATATACTTCAACATATCATCAAATCTAACATTTAATCACATGAATAAAACTCATAAACACATAAAACATTCGAGACAAAGATTTGGTAACATATAAACCCTCCAAGGTGAAGGTAAAACTGTGGTGGGGGTGACACCCACAAAATCTTCACTACTACAGCAATAAAGTGTGCATGTTAAAGCTACAATGTTTGATCACTTTTGATGATCTACTCTGTGAGGGATCTTCCCTCTTAAAGGCTTACAAGACTATTAGTTCTACCTTGGTTAAAGGATTTTACATCACAACTAAGTGAGTACTCTATTAGGATATTTAAAAAGGCATATTAAAGCCACTCTGTTAAGATATTTAAACCATGAAATGCTTGTTAGAATGTATCAGTACCTGATCCTTCGGTATGCACTTCAATGCTGATAACATATCTCCTATATCCAATATGATATCACCTCACTGTGATTGATATTCTATGACTCTTCATTTCTTGGTCGCCTCTGTCTTTTACCTCTAATTCACCTCAAAACTTTGCATCCAAACTCCTCTCAAATACTCACACATGAATTAGGTCTAAAACCCTCCTTATATAGTTGTTTGACAAAGTTTCTAGATCATGATCAATGATCTAGATTCATCTCTTTTTCCATTTGGTCCTTCTAATTTTATGATTGGTGGATTGCCTTTCATAGGGATTAATGATCTTCATCGTTACGCGTAATCCACTCCTTGACTAGCTCCTCGATCTGTAAAATGCACTTCCAGCTCGACCAAAATGGTTTACATATTTTTCTTTTGCCATTAAAAACTAATATACACAAACTATTTTACTTGGCATTAGTAGTTCTCTGAAGCTTGATGGATATTGTTCTTTATGTTGTCCCTTGGCCTTCACTTTGTTTGGCTTATACTGTAAGGTTTCTCTATTTCTCACTTGGCATATAATGTATCTTGAATCACTCAACATTCATTGAATTGTTTGGTGACTCTTAAGTGTACTCAGCACTAACTAGTGCTCAACATAAAATGAATATGTATACTTTACATAATACTTGCTCAACTTGTATAGTGGCTTGGTTGTAGTGTTGACCGACCACATTACCTAGAAAATCACTAAGTGTTTTACACTAATAAACAATACCAAGATTGGCATTAGGGTCAATAATATCCCCCTTTTGCATTAGTGGCAAAAATACTTATCACGATCCACATTTTGTGCTCAACAAATCTTCAAAAAATCAAAATTTGAAAATCTGCAAAAACTCCCCCTCAGGATGTGCTTCATACCTTTACTCAACTCAACAACTATATACATGCTCTACTTCAGTCTTTATTTCCCCTTAAGCTTGATCATAAATTATTTCCCCCTTATTTTTTTCATGATTATTGCAGGGTATTAGAGGGGGTTAAACCATACTTATCCAAAAATGGTTTATATACATGCTCTGCTTTAGTATTTATTTCCCCTTAAGCTTGATCATATATAATTTCCCCCTTATTTTTGTCATGACTATTGTGGGGTATTAGAAAGGTTTAAACCATACTTATCCAAAAATGGTTTATGAGTCTACAAAATTGTTGTCAATGAACTATCCTAAACAGTCCTTGAAGACTCCATTGCTTGAATATCAATCTCCAGTTTAGTTGTGAGATCTACCAAACTATCATCTATATACAAATTTGGACATCTTTTTATTAGCTCTTTTTCATTCTATAAATGCATTTGCATGACCTCCAAATGAGGTGTCAACATAGCTTGATTTGAAATAAGCTTTGCTCTTATTCTGTTATCTTCTGCCTGCAACTCAGCTTGTCTTCCTTGCAAAATCTTAACTTGTGAAAATATACTGAACTAGAACTCATGTCCACATTAAATGTATTAGTACTAAATCTCAAGTTAGCTTCATTCTTGAGCTTTTATTTCTTTTGTGAAGATAAATACATAACATAATTTCCTAAATAATAAATGTACATTTTGAATGACTTTTTCCAAATCATCTACAAGTTTGGAAAATTCTACCTATCTTGTAGCAATTTATGCTACAGTATTTTCCATTACCTTCTTTTCATATTTCCTCTCAGACCGTTGCATAAGTTTTTCATTAGTTTTAATGTCTGGGTCATCCAATCTCTCCACTATTTGAACCAATTATTCAATGATTGGAGTCTTCTCATTCAAATTACCAACAACAATTATGTCAAGGAATGTGTCCTTGATCTTATAAAGTACTTGTGTATGTTGTTGTTATCTTTTTATCTCCTCTTTGCTAGTTTTCCTTGCTAACAACTCTTGAAGTGTCTTCATTTCATCATAAGTTAGATTATTTGTGTCCTAGTTTGGAATCGCAATCACTTCATCAAGTGTAACTGGTTTTCCTTGTATACCTCTAGGAGGTTTCATCTTCCTTTTCTTGTATTTCCTTGCCTTTGAATCTGGGGTGTTGGTGCTTGACATACAGGGTTGTAGACTTTTAGTGGAATTTCCATACTTGGTCTTTGAGATTCCTTAGCACCTTTTGTTTGTATCTCTTCACTAGTCTATCTTTCTTCAGTAACTACCACTTGTTGCTAAATTAGCCTTGCTTTTCTCATCAGTAGATATGAGTTCACTTGTTGAACTTGGTTGCTTAGCCTCCTTTGCTCCCTCAATCTGAGGTCCAAATGCATTTGTTGTCACATCTGTAGTAGACTAATCTACTATAGTACGTGAACTCTTTTCCTTCACCTCTCCTTCTATATTAATATATGTATTGACCTTATTGTGAAAATTAATCTATTTAGGTCCTTGTGAATTATCATCTCCACTAATCAGCAAATTTTGTTACTCGACAACACTTATATTTGCATGTGCTTGACTATTAACATAATTTAAAGTAACAAAAGAAATAGGTGTTTGTTTAATCAATTGAGAAGTTGTATGTGTATAATTTTAGGATATTCCTTCACTTGAACTAACACAAGATTGGTGTTCATCAACACCTCTTTTGTTGACTTTTGTGTAGGAGCTTGCTCTTTCTACTCTAGGTTGGTCAACATTGTCTTCTCTAGCTCTTCATTTGCATCAGTCCCATCTTTCTGTTGATCTTCTATGGGTTCATCCTCTATGGTGACTAATTCTATTTGTTTTTCACTTTCACGATGCATTCTCTAAATTATATCAGATAGTTTCTCAACATCATCATATATATCCTCTTTGTTGCCTAGTTCTACTTCACCTGCCTCCTTCTCTTCCCCATGTTTACTTTCATGATCAGGCACTAAGCCATAGATCTTCTTCCATATCAATTTTTTCTCTTGAGCTACTTCCTCAACTTTGTTCTTTAGTAATAGGCATGTTTTTCTTTTAGGAACAAATATTTTTGTATGGTTCCTCATTGCTAAGCTAATTTGTTTCTTAGTAAATTCAAGATAGTTTGGGCTAATGAGGCTTCCCTTATTTTCCTTTCAATTACTAGTTCCCATTTCCATTTAGCATCAACGTTATTGTATAGTTTTCCAGGAATCAATTCTCCTAACTCTATAGGTGTGTATTTTAAATTCACCATCATATATATGAAAAACTCTTCTACTTTCATCTTATCTTCTTTTCTCAAAATTTCATACTCAATGTAATGAAACCCTGATAGTCTTACAGTATTTATGAGATTATCACATACCCCATCAATGTTTAGAGGTTTCTCGTGTAACACTACCTTGAACTGACTCGAGTTATCTAATTCAATCCTCTTTGCTTCCTCTTCTTCATCATCCTTCTTAACCACGAGCCTTCTTCTTGGTTTCTTCATTGGCTTTCTTAGATTTGCTTCCTTGGAGGTTTCCTTCCTCTTTGTAGAGCTCTTAATTTGAGTTGGCTATATTATTTTGACAACTCCTTTCTTCTAAGGTATGACAACTATAGTACTAGTTTCCATAGTTCTTTACCTTGTCACCCTTGGTGAAGTGGGTGTCAAATCTGTAACAGTTTTCTTTAGACTCTTCTTTACCTTGGGCTCGACAACAACAATTTATTTCTCTTTGATTACATGTGGCTCAATAGCCACTATCTCATTGTCTTTGCCTTCTAATTTTTCTTATTCTTCATTCTCTTCTTCTTCATTACCATCATCATCATCATCATCAGTGCTTAGATCTTCACCTTTTCCATTTTTTATCTGCAATGGTGCTTCACCAAATGTTCCTTCAAGTGACTTTAACATCTTCTTTCTTTTCCTTTCCATCTTTGGCACTTTGATTTCCATCATGATTTTGATTTTATATGTTTCATATGTGTTGATTGGCCCAACATCTTTATCAATCAACTCATCTAATGATGCAGTAATGGCAGCTGCAACCTCGTTAATATTTATTTCATAGCTTAATAGCCTCAACCATGCAATTTTGGGTATAACAACTTGAATATAGGTCTAATTTGTATCAACTAAGTAAAAAATATTCTCATAGTATTTTTTTTGCGAATTATTTAAGTATCCTTGACATATTTTTAATCTTTTGTTTGAATTCTTCAAAATATCCATCCATCACTTTCTCAAAATCATCTCTTAGTTGTTTGATAAACTCATTGATTTGCTTAGTCACTCGCATCTTCTTACTCCAAGTCACATTACCAATAGTAAGGAATAATTTTTTTACATAAAATAATATGCAAGCTAGTAGTGAGCCAAACTTACACATAATGCTCTTTGATTTCTTGATGCTCTTTAGATTCTCCTCCAATTTTTGTAGTTGCAAGTCGGCAAGATCATAAGAGTGATCTTTCTTCACAGTCTTTCACACCATGTCAATTGCAACACAAGGTGCATTATCTGGTCTACTAGATTGATAGAATTTATGTGCCATAACCCTTACTACAAAGTTTAGCTCAGGATTTGTGATGGTAGAAATAAACATTCCCCTCTTGTTCCATTTTTCCAAAGTATTTGCATCAATCACCTCTCTCCCCTGGAAATGAATAGATTTGACCTTATTAAGAATAGGGTATCTCATAACATGATGAATGATTTGTTTAGTGATTTCAATCAACGCTCCTTCTAGCCATAGCTTCATGTCATGTATGCAACTCCAAATGATCTTGATCCACTCTACCTTGAAAACCTTAAGAAAATTTAGGGCAAGAGTTAACCCTTTCTCATTGATATGCTTCTCCTTCAATTTTCCATCAACATAGAGTTTTTCATATGCATTATGCAGTTCAAAGTCCCCTATTTCACCAATCTCACACATGTAGCAACATCAAACATCATGGATTAAGATAACCTTAGGTGGAATGGAATATAGGGCTCCATATGTGTCTCCTTTTACTGCTATCTCAAGGTAAGCTTTGAACTTAGAATGATTACATGCTTTGTTAGGAATCAATTTATTATCACTAACCTTAGATGATGCCCCTTTCTCCATTATAGCAAAACTTGATGCCATTGTTCACATAAAGGGTTTGATCAACGAACTTTGTTTCACTCGATAATGACAGAACCACTGAATCACTCTCGATTGCTAAAGGCACATTGAGAAAACTTTGCTTAAATCATTGCACAACAATTTGAAATTGCTCTAGCTCTTGATCTCTTGAAAAATTGAACACATAGTATGTAAAATTATTTGTGAAATTTAATATATACCCAAAAAATAAAAAATTAGGGCTTGATTAATGCATTGTACACAGTGTACAATAGTTGTCTTGGCCATCTCTATAAAACTTGACAAACATATTTCCTTAAGTTTCACTCAGTCAATACCATTACAATCTTCAACTTGGTCACTATAACAACTCGATCATCACGTGTTATTCAACTCAACTCCAAATACATTGCTTGTTCAAACTTTAGATCTATCTTCATGCATCTAATATCATGTTGATTTGGACTTTTGCATAAACAATCTTAGGAACTAATGTATAATATATAAATTTGAAATATAGTTCCATACACACCTCATTATTTAGTTTGAGCTAGGGGAATCACCTAATCCATTGGATTAAGTGATCACAATTTCACCATTTGTAATGTTTCTTTCATCTGATTTCCTCTTCCAAGTTTGATTCATCTGAGTTCTTACTTCTTCTACATTAACCTTTTCTTTTCCATTACTTTTGTTATTGTATACTAGTGCTCAATTCTTGCATCTTTTCTTAGATGTCCAACCTTCTAATAGTAAAAACATACTAGGCCAAACTTTTTTCATTTCTTTCATTTGAAGTGTGTCTTTACACAATTTATTACAATATGTCCGTTCTTATCACATAGTTGACAAGTGACCCAAGTGTTGTAATTCCATCCTATTGTATTACCTTGCCTAGGTGAATTGCCTTGATTCTTAGGTGTCCAGATAGGTTTTACATTAGATCTACATTCTTGTGTCATGTGACAGTATTTATGACATGTATAACATTAACCTTCAAATCTAGATCCCTTACTTACCTTTGATCTACACTTGTGTGCTTGATGTATGCCCATGCTTATTGTATATAAAGCAATTTCCATTAAATCTGGTTTAGGATTTGACTTACCAATTTTGCTCCTGCAAACATTTGTTGTATGGCCTGGTTTTCCATAGTGATAACATATAGGCTTCTTGTTCTTTGGTTAACAATCACATTCCTTTGTTCTCCTTGCTTTGATGACTCTCCTTGTCATGATGTCTCCTTGATGCATTTATCTATTCATTAATTAATCTCATGGCCTCTTTAGGTTTTCTCAACCTCTTAATGAATTCCTTTTCAATTTTCAACTCATTCTTCAATATATCATTCTTAGATTTTATACTTATGATCTATATCTCCTTTCTAGTGTTCTCTTGATTAACACTTACTAATGGATTGACCATGTCAAATTGATTGTGTGCCAGATTTATGCCTCGGTGATCCTTTCATCTAGTCTTTCATCTACTTGCCTCTTGTCTTCATCATCTTTTTTTCTATCCTCTTCATCCTTTTTCTTTTGTTCAGTAACTTCACATAGTCTTAATTCTTGTATCTCATGTTCTCTTTTCAGTGCTTTGACTTCTTCATTCAGAATTTTGTTATTCTCCAACAAATTTGCTATTTTTGCATTAGATTTAATGGAACTACCATCATCAAACAATTATTCAACAATTTCTTCTTTGTATTGTGTGTCATTTTGTTAATTTTCCATCTTTTACCTTCTCTTCAAGGATCTCCTCTATGTCTCCTTTGAAGTCTTGACTTGTTTAGATGTAAGTTGAACATTAAGCTTCTAGTTCTCAATGATCTTTCCCAGTCTATAGGATTCCATCTTCAATATCTTTAACTCCCAAGTGGTTAGACTTATGCCAAGAGTACACATATCTGATATCAATTGTTGTAAATCTAATAGGGAAAGTAAGATACTATGAAGGGAGTGGGGGTGAATCAAGATCTATGAAAACTTTAACAATTCAAATGTGAACCATGATTGACATCTCTATCATAAATTCTCATTAAACCTTAAGCTTATATCAATCCAATTATGTAATTCAACATATCATCATATCTAACATCTAATTGCATGAATAAAACTCATAAACACATAAAATATTCGACACAAAGATTTGGCAATGCGTAAACTCTCCAAGGTGAAGGTAAAACTATGATGGGGATGACACCAACAAAATCTTCACTATTGTAGCAATAAAGTGTGCCAATTAAGGCTACAATGTTTTATAACTTATAATGGTCTATCCTATGAGGGATCTTCCCTATTAAAGGCTTACAAGACATTTAGGTCTACCTTGATTAAAGGATTTTACATCACAACTAAGTGAGTACTCTGTTAGGAGATTTACAAAGGCATGTTAAAGCCACTTTGTTAAGAGATTTAAACCCTAAAATACATATTAGAATGTATCAATACTCAATCCTTTAGTATGCACTTCAATGATGATAATATATATCCTCTATCTAATCTGATATCACCTCATTGTGATTGATATCCAATGACTCCTCACTACACTACTTGGTCACCTCTTTCTTTCACCTTTGATTCACCTCAAAACTTTGCATCCAAACTCCTCTCAATTACGTACACACGAATTAGGTCTAAAACCCTCCTTATATAGTTGTTTGGAAAAGCTTCTAGATCATGATCAATGATTTAGATGCATGTCTTTTGTCGTTTGGTTCTCTTAATTTTGTGATTATTGGATTGCATTTCATAGGTATTAATGATCTTCATCATTACATATAATCAACTCCTTGATTAGCTCCTTGATCTATAAAACACACTTCTAGTTTGACAAAAACAATTTACATAATTTTTTGTGCCATTACAAACTCATATACACAAACTATTTTACTCATGACTATACTCCTTTGATGCTCAATGCATACAATTCTTTATGCTGTCCCTTGGCCTTCACTCTCCCCAACTTATACTATAAGGTTTATCTATTTCTCTCTTGATATATACTATATTTTGAATCTTTTGGCATTCACTAAATTGTTCGACAACTCTTAAGTGTACTCAACCCTAACTAGTGCACAACATGAACTGAATATGTACATATTACATAATACTTGCTTGGCATGTATAGTGGCTTGGTCATAGTGTTGACTGACCAACATTTTCTAGAAAATGACTTGAGTATTTTTCACTAATAAGCAATTCCAAGATATCCTATAGGGTCAACAAAAGTTGAATCACAAACCTCAACTTCCATCTCCCTTAGCATAATATTAACTTGTTGATCAAACTTGATGATCCAATTCAAGACTTTGTTTATCATTGTATGTCCGATTTAATTGGATCTTTAAGACTCAATTATATGCATTAAGATACATGTATCCTTGCACAAAAATGCAATTGGATCTCTAAGACTTGATTGCAAGGCATTACACTATAATGTTGAGTGTTTTCAGGAATCTAAGACACTATTATAAGCTTCACAAAATAATTTAGATATTTGGTGGGTCCTCAAACCTAACCAACATGCATCTTATTTTCACTAAAATATGTAGTTCAAGTAATAAGTCTTGACCTATGCAATGTTAGCCTCCTTTTATGATATTAGATCTTGAAAAACTGATGGCAGATTCATTTTGCACCAACTACTAGTCAAGTCTTGGGACTTGACCAATAAGTCCTATTGCATGTGAATATGCAATGGGGTCTTCAAGACCAAATTTCATATTACCTTTTATTGCATGATTGTAGTCAAGTTTCTACGGCTCAACTACATATTGAACACTTATAATCAAGTCTCAAAGACTCGATTTCATATCATTTTTTGAAAACATATGCAATTAAAGTTTTAGGACCAAATTACATGTCAAGATCCTTAGCAAATTATATTTCAGCCTTTAAGACCCAAGTTATAACTCATTTATACTTGATCATTTTTATCCTTCCTATGTCTTTATGCAATTTTTCTCAGTCATCATGTAGTTTTGATAAATTTACTCTTTTGACTTTGCAATGCTTTGAATCCATTAACTGTACTCCATTCCAAATGGCCTCGTCTGTATACACAACCAAAAGACTCCAAGTGTTGTAAACCTTGAAACATGAAGACCTCCTTGATACAAGATGATGTTAATTAATTATTTTGTCTTTGGACAATTACTTTGTTTTTATCATACATCATGTAATTCATTTTTGACAAATTACATATAAAATATAAATATGCAACTACATGTAATCACATGACAAGTCAAAATAGTTTAGGATTGTAATGTTGAATAGGTCAAAAGTTACTTAGAACTCTTCCATCTTTTTTTGCTCATAGCCCATCACCTATATAATTATTTATACACACTTACACATAACAATTCTCTGCCAAGTTGGGGAACACTCTTTAACTTTGATTTTGAATGTAAATAAAATTCAAAACAATAAAATAGGCAAGTTGCTTTCAATCTTGTTGTTTGAACAAGTTTATCAATTGTAAGTATTGCCATGTCACCTTAAAATGAATTAAAACCCAATCTTGTAATCTCTAAGCTACTTATTGAGTTTAGAGATGATATTATGTCTTCAAACTTGATCTTGTAGTCTTTGAGCTATTTATTAAGTTTTCAAAGCTAATGTTATACGATCAAGCAAGAGATAAATTATATTATTTGAGTTTCTTTTATCCTTTATGTTTGTTTGATTATAGTGTACTATATGTTGGAGTCTTTGAGATACACATATATTACATCTCTAGTTCTTGAAACTTTATAAGACTGCACAAAAAACTTTGATCTTTTATGAGCTTGTTGGATAATAATTCTGCTTAATTGTACTTGAAAGTTTATTGTAAGGATCATCTATTTTGAAATAAGAGGATATGATGTAGGATGAACACCTATTTTGAAAAAATAGAATAAGAAGACCTAGTTGATTACCTTGGTGTACATAATCTTATATCCTATTTAATGTTAGTTGTCTTCAACAATAATAAATAAGGGAGCCTTCCCTTATAAATAGGATAGACTATCCCATACACTATGGTTGACACTATTATTTTGTTGGAATCAAGACAACACATACAACTAATAGGGGGGTTGATTCAGTTGTGTCCTTAATACCAAAACCCTAAGAAAACTTGAACATATAATCTTTGTTTTGAATCTAAAATATGAAATAATTGATCCAAAACATACATGAATAGATAACACCAGTATTTTTTAAATACAAACCATATTAGGATAAAAAATATTGTGGAGATCAAACCCACAAGATGATGTACTCTGTTAGAAGAATTATACCATGTTAGGATTATTACAAGGGGAGTACACATGCATTTAGGCACACCTCTTAGAGTTCATCTCTCAAAAACAAATGAGGGTAATAACATTGAGAATCAAAATGTGGGCTATAATCCACTATAGACAAAAAATCCACTAATTATGAATTAATAGGTAGCATGTTTCTTATGTTGATATAGTTCCAATGAAGAGCATAATATATTATAACTTTTCCTTAATTGTAGATCTCACTCATACCCCTTCACACATTTCTTATACACATGCAATCATCTATAACAATGGATTTTACATTAATGCACATTTATACAATTCATCGACCTTGTGAAAATAAACAAGGTTGACTTCAACCTTAACACCTAATTACAAATATTTAATCAAATACAACAAAACTATCCAACTAATGCAAAGAATATCGGCTAAGATATAATAATGATCTAAATGCACATTCTAGAGCATGCTCCAACTCTTTTTATCTCTCCTTGAAGTTTATAATTTGTTACACCACTAGGTCAATCAACAATAATAAAGAATACCAACACAACACAACAAAATCATCTAATATGATCACACCAATGAATTTAATTAAGCATCATGAATAGGTCACGATCTAAGAACATCAACAAGTACCTTGAAATATGATAATAACTTAAAATCAAATTTTTTATTAAATTCATCAACATCTATGCACTACGTATTATGAGCATCAAATAGTCACCTCTATAATTAAATAAAAATAGCTTATTAGTAACCAAATAATGAACCATTTGAGACAAGGACACACATGTACGTCCAAAACACACCACTAGGTTAGCAACAAAAAATGTTGCACAATCGCTCCAAAAACTAACACTGTCATTTATTAAACAATCAAACTATTGGTCATTGATCAATCAACCATAACCAACTCAAATTATCATGCTAACCTTTTTAATTCACATGTGTCAACTATAGAAATCCCTAAAACATATTATAACTTTACACCGTCCAATCTTCAATACAGTATTCACATTGATCATTTCTTCTCAGAGAACTCATCAAGAACACTTGCAGAAATGAAGAAATATGTTGACAGATCAATGACAACACATATTTCACATATGTGATAGCAATCTCTAGAGTACATATTTTTACAATATTCTAACATATTCTTAAATTAGTTGCAAAATTGTTGGTTACAAAATATTCATCCAATGGAATCTAGATTTCGACTTGTTAAAGAGTGCAAATTACAAGACAAAAATCACAAATAAATTGTATTTCCTTAAAATGTTTATCACTTGTGTTCTTTGTGGCAATTTATCAAGATAAGAAGTTATCACTACCATAAATTCTTTTGAATACTTCATAAACAACTTGAGTTTTCATTATGTGATGAGGAAGATAGATAGAACTCAAGTATTAGAAGCCATCAAGAAACTAATCTAAGATAAAATTATAAGGCTTTATAATTGTGATTCAAGAGGACACCCTCTACAATATTGCATGTCTTAGTTCAAATTACTATTTAGGATATTCATCCCTAGTCTTTGTTGGAGATGATTCTATCATGTATGTCAAGTGATCCTCAAGTTTTTTTTCCTTGGGATTGTACCAACAATTTCTCAAATGAGTGATAAAGAGAAAATATATTTGAAAATAAATATTTATGTTTCTAACACTTGTTTAAATAGGCACATATATCCTCAAGTTACTAGTTGTTAACCCAAATTCAATCATCTTTAGGGATAACTTTAAGAAACCCCCTCTAATTTTATTTTTTTGTGGCAAATCCAACATTAGTTTCAAGGGGGAATTAATTTCTATGGGCAATTTTTTTTTCGATTTTAGGACAATTTTAATTTCAAATATGATTTTTCTCCAAACATTACAAAATTTCATAAAATCGAGGCAATTTTCTCCATTTTGATAGAAAATATATATTGTATAAGGCACTTTTTCCTATTTATTGGAAATATATATATATATATTGTATTAGGAAATTTTTCTCATTTATTGGAAAAAATATATATTTGATTAGGCAAATTTTCCCATATATTGAAAATATATATATAATGCGTTCGCGAATGTGCTAGAAAATGACATGATTACTCAAGGAATCAACAACTAGACATTAGATAAGTAGGAGATGATTTCCACAGCTAGTCAAATTGTGATGTGAATATCAGGATTTAACTGTGTGATTTTGAGTCAAACTCGATGACCCATGTTTCATGAGTAGTGATTCAACATGAATCCATCTCTCATGAGAATAAATGGAACACTTAGCACTCATTGGATCTAGGTGATGCTCACAGGGGTGAAGCACCGGGACTTCCCGGGAGGTCACCCATCCCAGTACTACTCCAGCCTGAGCGCGCTTAACTATGGAGTTTCCTCCACAGTTAAACCCAAAGCTTGCAACCCCATTTGCAAAACCTTCACCAAGTGTTGTGCCTTATGAACCATTCATTAGAAAGCCCCTTAAGCTCATCAATTGATAAGTAGGAGATGATTTCCACAGCTAGTCAAATTGTGATGTGAATATCAGGATTTAACTGTGTGATTTTGAGTCAAACTCGATGACCCATGTTTCATGAGTAGTGATTCAACATGAATCCATCTCTCATGAGAATAAATGGAACACTTAGCACTCATTGGATCTAGGTGATGCTCACAGGGGTGAAGCACCGGGACTTCCCGGGAGGTCACCCATCCCAGTACTACTCCAGCCTGAGCGCGCTTAACTATGGAGTTTCCTCCACAGTTAAACCCAAAGCTTGCAACCCCATTTGCAAAACCTTCACCAAGTGTTGTGCCTTATGAACCATTCATTAGAAAGCCCCTTAAGCTCATCAATTGATAAGTAGGAGATGATTTCCACAGCTAGTCAAATTGTGATGTGAATATCAGGATTTCCACATCGAGTTTGACTCAAAATCACACAGTTAAATCCTGATATTCACATCACAATTTGACTAGCTGTGGAAATCATCTCCTACTTATCAATTGATGAGCTTAAGGGGCTTTCTAATGAATGGTTCATAAGGCACAACACTTGGTGAAGGTTTTGCAAATGGGGTTGCAAGCTTTGGGTTTAACTGTGGAGGAAACTCCATAGTTAAGCGCGCTCAGGCTGGAGTAGTACTGGGATGGGTGACCTCCCGGGAAGTCCCGGTGCTTCACCCCTGTGAGCATCACCTAGATCCAATGAGTGCTAAGTGTTCCATTTATTCTCATGAGAGATGGATTCATGTTGAATCACTACTCATGAAACATGGGTCATTGAGTTTGACTCAAAATCACACAGTTAAATCCTGATATTCACATCACAATTTGACTAGCTGTGGAAATCATCTCCTACTTATCAATTGATGAGCTTAAGGGGCTTTCTAATGAATGGTTCATAAGGCACAACACTTGGTGAAGGTTTTGCAAATGGGGTTGCAAGCTTTGGGTTTAACTGTGGAGGAAACTCCATAGTTAAGCGCGCTCAGGCTGGAGTAGTACTGGGATGGGTGACCTCCCGGGAAGTCCCGGTGCTTCACCCCTGTGAGCATCACCTAGATCCAATGAGTGCTAAGTGTTCCATTTATTCTCATGAGAGATGGATTCATGTTGAATCACTACTCATGAAACATGGGTCATCGAGTTTGACTCAAAATCACACAGTTAAATCCTGATATTCACATCACAACTAGACATTAATCGTATGTTTTTCATATCAGTTGTCGAATTATCAAAAGATTACACTCAGTATTAAATCAAAGAGTGATAAGAAAGTGAGGTATCTATAGGATGACATGTATGTGGAATGTCCTATTGCATTTATGGTAGAGTGGAATCTGGTTGAAAAAAAATTGCTTAAATTGTAGACATCTTTCTCAGTGGTTGCCATTATCAGAAATGTAGCTGGTTGCCAAAAATGGGACTGCTTGTATAAGAGGGATCATCGAATGAAAATCCAAGCCCTATTGTCAAACCAAATTTGACTGTGGAGGAGGATGAGGAACAAAGTGATCTTACTATTGAGCTTATTGTAGCTTTGTAGGTTCTCTCTACTAATCCCAAGAATGCCATCAAAGAGCTTGAAAAGGAGTAGGAAAAGGTAGACCTTTGAGAAATGTTTGTTAAAATGGGTCTTGACCTTGCTAATTTTGAAGAAAAAATTGCAAATGTGATGGAACAACATGTTAGAATTTGAAAAGATTAATAACCTAGAAAACTAGTGTAAAGAATAAATATCTAAACTATGAATGCAAATGATACAAAATCAAAATAGCAACATAAAGTTAGTCTCCAAGAGAGTAATGCAAATGCTGGAAGCAAAATAGCATTAAGAGGATGCAAAAACTAAGCGATGCAAATACAAGCCAGGTAGCATGCTTATATAGGCTAGGAAGAGGGAGGAGGTGGCAACACCAACCAATGAGGAGCAACCATCTATCAGACTAAAGATAACAAAGTATCTTCCCAAGATAGCTAATGGATGCTCACATGTAGGAAGATGACACCTCAAAACCATTCACCTAATAAGACATGCTTTATTAACCTAAGCGAGATTATTAAAAGTGTAGGAAAAACCTAGCAAAATAGGAAAAATAAAAAACTACACTAACACCCCCCCATAAGCGAAGCTTAGGTGGATGTAGAAATGGGTCCCAGCAAGTCAAGCCTGATGAGGTACCCATGTACATATGATTTCCCAAAAGAGAGAGAAAAGAGACCCCCTAAAAAAAGTCAGGACTCCGAGTGAGAGGAAGAGGCCCCCCCAAAAGATGAAGCATCTCGTACCCCCAACAAAGCTCGCAAATGAAGGAACTTGCTCTCAATGAAGGGTTTGATGAAGATATCAACAACTTGCTTGAAAGTCGAACAATAGCGAAGGTCAATGACATGACCATGGATGAGGTCCTAGATGTAGTGCATGTGGACCTCTATGTGTTTGGTCCACTGATGATGAACCGGATTTCGTGAGATCTGAATGGCACTTTGGTTGTCACAAAATATGATTGATGGTCGTCTAATCTAGATACCAAACTTAGTGAGAAGATGTTGAAGCCAAATGGCCTCAGTGGTGGCATTTACAGCCCCCCGATACTCAACCTTAGTAGAAGATAGAGCAATAAAAGACTGCTTTTTGCTCGACCAACAAACAAGACCTGACACAAGTGAGAAGCTATAACCTGAAGTAGACTTGCGATCCTCAGAATCACCTGCCCAATCTGAATCTGTGTAGCCCACCAAATCAAGCTCAATACCTACTGCGTAGTGAATCCCACAACTATGAGAACCTTGAATGTAGTGAAGGATCCACTTGGCTGCTTTCCAGTGCAGCTCATGGGGCTCCTGCATGAATCGAGAGACCATGCCTACATCATAGGAGATGTCAGGTCTTGTATGAGTCAGATAAATGAGACTCCCAACAAGTTGGCGATACAAAGTGCCATCAACAAGTGGAGAAGAACATTGAGCCTCAAGTTTGACTCCAGAAAGGAAGGGAGTTGGAGTAGGCTTATAGTCAGCCATATGAAACCTCGAGAGTAAATCTAGAGCATACTTGGATTGTGTAATGGTGATCCCAGAAGGAGACTAAAGGATCTCATGAGAAAGTAATGCAACAAGCCCAAGTTAGTCATCAAAAAACTGTCCTGAAGGGCCACTTTGATAGCCTTAATGGTGGATGAAGAACTTCCTGTGATCAGCAAGTCATCAACATACAAAACCAAAAATAGAAGTGAATCACCTTGTTGCAAAATGTAGACATTAGGATCAGAATGGCACCGAGTAACCCAATTGATAGAAGGAAGGAGTCCATCTTGGCATACCAGGCCCGAGGAGCCTATTTGAGGCCATAGAGAGACTTTCAAAGATGGCACAAAAGTGAAGAATCCTAAAGGAAGCCCTGTGGTTGCTCCATGTAGATCTCCTCACGAAGGTCACCATGAAGAAAAGCACTCTTCACATCCATTTGATGTACTTCCCAACGATTAGCTGCAGCAATGGCAAGAACAATTCGAATGGAATTCATTCGAGCAACTGGTGCAAAAGTCTTAGAGTAGTCAATCCCAGGAACCTAGGAGAATCCTTTGGCGACCAAGCGAGCCTTTTGTTTATCAATTGACCCATCTGCTGCAAATTTTATCTGATAGATCCACTTACATCGAACAAGTTTTCTTCCTTCAGGAAGAGGGACAAGATCCCAAGTGTGGTTCCTCATCAAGGAACTATACTCTTCCTGCATAGTTGTATCCCACTCAGGAATACCAAAAGCCTCATGAAAGGACTGTGGATCTGAGGCAGTAGCAATGAAGACATGTGGAGCATCTTGGAATTGTGAACGAGTTCGCCTAGTGTCTAATGGATCCCCAACCCAATCACCTGCAAACTGCAAGGTTTGTCTAGCCCAAAGTGGACAAGAAGATGGAGAATCTGGAGGGGAATCATTAACCTCAGAATGATGACTAGGAGAGGAAGGAGGTGAGTTCTCTGAATCACTTTTTGCATTAGAAGTAGAGGTAGAAGACTGTTTAGGTGAATCTGACTCATTAGAAGATCTGTCATGTATTCTGAGTGACTCTAATGTCAAGGTAGAAGGAGTTGGAGAAGTGATAGAAAGCGAGCTTGAAGATCCCTC
Organism: Cupressus sempervirens; assembly: GCA_028749045.1. Lineage (NCBI taxonomy): Eukaryota > Viridiplantae > Streptophyta > Pinopsida > Cupressales > Cupressaceae > Cupressus > Cupressus sempervirens. The sequence goes on along the minus strand of CM053784.1, from coordinate 250,363,841 downwards.
CTCAAACTAAACACTCCTCTCAATGAATAACTCATGTGTAGTAGGGTGGAGCAATCAATAACCCTTCACACCATCAGGATAACCTACAAATATGCAAGGTCTACTTTGCGGATCCAAGGCCTTATGTTTCTCTGTAGGAATGTGAGCCCATGCAGGGGAGCCAAAAACTCAAAAGTGCTTAACTGATGGTTTTCGATTGCTCCAAGCTTCAAAAGGAGTAACTCCCTTCAAGGCTCGATGAGGAACATGGTTCTGGATATAACAAGCATAATTAATGGCTTCTGCCCAATACTGTGGTGCAAGAGATCTAGAGTGAATCATATAGTTTGCCATTTCCTTCAATAATCTATTCTTCCGTTCTGCAACACCAGTTTGTTGAGGATTGTATGGAACTGAATGTTGTAAATCAATCCCCTTTGAAGTGCAAAATCTTTCAAACCGATGGTTGACATACTCACCACCATTGTCTATGCACAAAACCTTGATGGCTTTCCCAGATTGCTTTTCTACAAAATTTTTGAAGTCTTGAAAATGATCAAATACCTCTGACTTCTACTTGAGAAAGTACACCCATGTATATCAAGAAATGTCATCAATGAATGTGAGGACATATCGGGCCCTGCTGAAAGAAGGATGTTGAAATGGACTAGCCAAATCACTGTGAACTAACTCTAGTATTTGTGAAGCTCTCCATGCCTTACTTTTGTCAAACTTTTTCTTAGGATGCTTACCAAGAATGCAACCTTGGCAAACACCTCCTGAGAATTGAATCGAAGGCAACCCTGTGACCATGCTTTGCTGGTTGAGCTGATGCAAATAGCGGAAGTTAAGATGGCCAAACCACTCATGCCATAATTTACTCACATCATTAGAGTGAGTGAGCAAAATAGATGAAGGAGGATCAGGAAAAAAGTGAGAAAATAGATAGAGTCGTGATTGATGATCTGCTCTCCCAACTGTAACTACAGAATCACTATGCAACTCACGTATCTCCACTGAATCATGAGTGAACTCTACCCGCTTGCCTGAACTTGTGTGAGTGATCTAGTATATTGATAGAAGATTGGTTGATAATGAAGGTACACAAAGAACATCATGGAATGTGCCATCCCCCACATCAACAGGCCCTCTCCCACACACCTCAACAGGAGTGTCATCACCCATCAAAATAGAAGGCATAGTACATGGCTCCAAGGATGCAAGTTCTTCCTTAGATGAAGCCATGTGGTGTGAAGCACCCGAATCAAGAACCCAAGTGGATGGTGAGGAAGCAACTGCAACAAGAGCCTGGCCCTTTCCTTTCCCTTTGTTGTTTTCTTTTGCCTTGTTAGACTCTTCATTAGAACTTTGTTTGATAGACTCAGGAACACTAATATTATTCTTCTCAAGAATGTATGTCAAGTGATCAATTTGTTTCTTCAAACATTTATGTTCATCATGATCGGGTCTTTTACAATAGGCGCATTTAACCTTTTCTTTCTTAGGCTTATCGCCCTTAGAGGATGAGGTATCAATAGTTGCTTTTGAAGCAATTGGTATCTGATCCTTCTTTTCCTCACTATTATTTTGTTTCTCATCCTTACTATTGTTGTTACTACTTTGTCCTTTTTTTTCTTTTGTGCCTTGGTTGGCTGCTAAGGCATGTGACTTAGAGGACTTAAGAGTGCCCATTTGGATTAGCTTGTCCTATTCTCGAGTGAGATTGACAAGAAAATCATCTAAAGATGGCATGGTGAATTGAGTACCAAGTGCACCTTTAGTAGCATAGAAGGTAGAGACAAACACAGAATATTCTGAACTTAGCTTAGAGAGAATACTAAGAATCAGTTGTTCATCTTTCTTTTCAATTCCACATTGTTTTAACTGCAGCCTTAGTGATTTCAATTTGGTGAAGAAATCTTGGATTGTGTTGAAATTGCCTGGACTTAAACTAATTAATTCATTTTCCAACATATGACCCCTCATTGAATCTTGTGTGCCAAATAGTGTTTCTAGCTTTGTCCATACTTCATTTGGTGTATCCAAAGACTCAATGTGAAATAGCAAGTTAGGAGAAACAGATAAACACAATGTTCCATATGCCTCATCACATTTGTTAAACCACTTAGGCTTGTCCTCATCTTTAGCAGGTTCAGTTTCAAGTCCCATAGTTATCCTATTTAATCCAGCTTTCCTTAAGTGAATTGTCATGCGTGATTTCCACTCAAAGTAATTATATGGAGTTAGGATGGACATATTTTTTTGATCCATAATGAAGAAATACAAAGAAGAAATGCCAAAAAAAGAGAATCCAGCCACGACAAAGCCCCCCCTTTTTACTCAATCAAAGAACCCCCCCAAATAAATATGATTTGGCACTTTATTTTAGTGCGTTTACAACTACCACTAGAAAGAAATACTTAGTGGTCTTGATTTCAATGCATTACAGACCCTCATGAAGAGCATATGCTAAAAGTAAAACTTGGGCATAATAATCAAGGAAAAAAATAGCACCACTGCGATCTACTCGAAAAATCATGCACTTTCAAAAAAGGAATCGCCCTGATACGAGGTCGTATGAGAAAGTTATGATCTTCTGAAGTTTCCAAAATGAGAACTGTGCACAGTCACGGTCGATAATCTGTAATTTTTGAAGAATTCATGCATGAAAATCAAAAAACAACTCCACTAGTGGATAGAGCACAAAAAAATAGCCAAGTCCATAACAAGAATCATCAAAATCGGAGTCCGTATGAGCAAGAACGAGACATTTGAAAACTGCATTCAAATCTGCGGCTGCCAATGGAGAGGGGTATGGCTGTAGCTTTCCATGCTCGATTCTGAAAAATATATAGCTTGCATGCAAGAACTAAAAGATACCCATATCATTTTTTGGTGCTGCAAACAAAACCTAGAAAGCATTTTTCTTGCTGATGTACAAAAGATGTTGTTGTAGTGTAAATCAGACGCTTTTAATAGTTAAAAATGGCTCCAAAAATTAAGAAACAACCCCAGCAACCAAAATATGACATGCAAATGTTCGATCAACTTTCTAAGTCCATCAATGGCATGCTGGAACCTGCAATACTGATTGAAAATTACAAATATGCAACTTGGTTGTCAGATTTGAGATTGAAACCCCAGAGAAAAACCATTTTTGTCAGAACTTTTCTGATTCTCAAGATCATCCAAAGATGCAAGAGAAGAGCATACTTCATTTTTTAAAAAACTACAATAAAGTTTATTAGCAGCCCCCCCCCCCCCCCCCCCGAATCTCTCAAATAAGGAAACTAAAATCTACTCTTGCACATAGAAAAGCTCTGATACCATGTTAGAATCTAAAAAGACTAATAACCCAAAAAACTAGTGCAAAGAATAAATATCTAAACTACGAATGCAAATGATACAAAATCAAAATAGCAACATAGAGTTAGTCTCCAAGAGAGTAATGCAAATGCTGGAAGCAAAATAACATTAAGAGGATGCAAAAACTAAGTGATGCAAATACAAGTCAGGTAGCATGCTTATATAGGCTAGGAAGAGGGAGGAGGTGGCAACACCAACCAATGAGGAGCAACCATCTATCAGACTAAAGATAGAAAAGTATCTTCCCAAGATAGCTAATGGATGCTCACATGTAGGAAGGTGACACCTCACAACCATTCACCTAATAAGACATGCTTTATTAACCTAAGCAAGATCATTAAAAGTGTAGGAAAACCTAGCAAAATAGGAAAAATAAAAAACTACACTAACACAACAAAATTGGAACTTCAACACTTTTGTGATGTTTTGAAGGAGAAAAGAAGTGTTACACAAAGAATCGTTGGTTTCATTAGGGTTTACTTTGTAAAATAAAAACATATTATCGAAAAGTGTATGAATTTGAAATGCAATAGTTTGAAGCTTGTCACTTCCCTTTTTGAGGGAAACCACAACTATTTTTGGTATATGTGTGTATATCTATGAAGATGAAATATAAAACAAATACAAGGAATATAATGCAAAGTAAACCCCCTTTTGTTGATATTTGATATTTCAGTGGCATGGTGTTTTCTTTTGGGCTCTAGTTATTTTACAATAATTAGATGATATATTTAATTATTACTTTCTAAATTTGTGTGAATCATAATTTTAATTTCTAGTAAGTACTTACTAGTTAGTAGTAGTACACAGTACATACTACACATGTCGCATACAAGGAGGAATTGATGTATGAAGTAATAGTTTTTTGGGAAATGTTTCTAATAACATGTCATATCTCCAACATATGTGTGTAACTGGTAACATCTATCTACAAACTATCGTCCAATGATAATATATCAATAGTTGAAGGTTTATTTCAGGCCAAATGTTTTGAATGAAGCCTCAACCTTGTTCAAGTCTCTGGAATGGTGACATGTTTCCTTCTACCTTATACCACTTACAGTGGACAATAAATAGATGTCTTGTCACTATCAGTGGCATTCCCTCGTTCATTGGGTTTGTACACATAACCAAATTTTTTGGCACAAATTTACATTTATGTTGAAGATTTACAAATACTTAATCATTTAAAACAATTGAACTAGAAGTCAGATAGATAAATGTGTATGGACCATCACTTAGTCACTCATCTTATTTATAGGCAATTGAGCTTCTTCTTTCGTCATTGCTCATCTCATTTTTGGTAATCAATAGTCTGGTAATAGGTATACTTTTAGTGCTCTTTAAATCCTGGCCTAGTTTACTTGGTGTGGTAGACTGGTAGTCATTGCTCTATAGTCAAGATGGACACCACAAATTGCTTGACATGCAAATTGGAAGAGGAACATAAGGCCTTTTTAGGCAATGTCCATTGCCCTGATGAAAACCTCTTGTCAATTTGCAACGAGGTTTTTCCCGCTATATATTTCATTATTCGTGCTATGAAAATGATTCTGGGGTGCGAGTTTATGGAGAACGAGAATAGGTATCGTGTCAAAATGAACATCACGTCTCATTTTCTAACATCTCTTCTTGACCTCAGAGAAGAAAGGGTCGACATTTTATTGCTCCTGAGGATGTCTTTTAAAGTAGAATACTTGAGCGATGTCATTGACATTATTTCTCAAGAAATATTAGGGGTGGGGATCCCTTAGGCATGTGAAATCCACAAGCTTCTAGAATCTGGCTAGAATGTAGCCCTGCAACCATTTCTATTGGGCCTGATTGCTAGGAAGTTGAAGCACCATAAGAAATGGGCATGAATTGGCTTGGATTTTCTTTGAAAATGGTATAATTTGGATGAAGTGGTAGAGGACAACCCATGGCTACAAGGATTCACAACCTTAGTTGAGTCTCATGCTTTATACAATGACTACTACAGTAGTATTAGGGTTTTCTCCTGTAGTCTGGTATCACTTTCTATTTTGTTTAATAAAATGAAAATTATTGTACATGTGTCTTCCCCAGATTGTAATTTTCAACGAATGTCAATGAAATTTTTAGAGTTCCATATAAAATTGTATTTTATTGTTATGCTTACTTATGCAATGCTTTGGCATTTTTAGAAGTTTTTATTAAATTGTTAAGAAACCAAATATAACATTTAGCATTGAATTAAAATAAAAATATTGAGGTTTAATATTTAACAATTAATTTAATTAATAAACACTTCAGTGTTCAGTTTCAACAGTACATAGTAATAGAATATGTGGAATAGAATCGATAGTTACTTTTACAATCAAATTAATTTTCCATTGGATGGGCTTAATTTACAATCAAATTTAAAGTATCATTGAAAAATTATTTTATTTTAAAAATTAGAAATATTCTAATTTATTTAAGAACTATGTTTGTAATATTATAAAGGTGATGCCATGATTACCATTGGATGAACAAAGCTCAATGGCTCCAGATATTTTTCGAACCGAATTTGGCAACAATCGACTAGCTTTTCCAAATGCCCTAGAAAGAAGACACGTGTCAAACATGTATCAAGTGTTAAATAACTATGCTCATAGTAGCACTATTTGATCAACTTAGATCAATGACTAGAGATGATTTTTGGAAAATATGGGGAATGTTCAACCATTTTTATAAATGCACCCGAAAACAAGATACATGTCAATTCTAGTCTTTAATAACTAATAAATATGCTATATGAAAACTTTATGCTATGAATGCTCAATTATTCATATTGTAATGACTTTTAACTTTTGATTAAAAATTTAAGAATGCTATATAGATTAGAATAATTTAGCTATACTATATTAGGTTCTTAATTATTTTTTAATCATCATCAAAAGCATAAAATAAGATAATTTTTTTGTTAATGTAAATGGTTTAGTTTGAAATTCAATGCACAAATACATAGATTCATATTTCTATTAAATTTGTTATGAATATCTTCTTGTTCCATCACAAAATAATTTTAAAAAACATAACACAAATAAGTCAAATTATTTCTTAAAATAAAACATAAAACATATTTATTCAATTTATTTTTAATTAGTAATTTGTAGATTTAACAAGTGTTAATACAATGTTATTCTTATGATATCATAATAATTACTATTATAATTATAATTTAATATGATGACACAAGTGTTAATATAATAAAGGGGATGCTCCGACTACTATTGGATGAGCAAGGATCAACGACTCGAGATGTATTTTGGGCTGATTTGGGCAACACTCAACTCATTTTCCCAAATCACCCCAAAGAGAAGACACATGGCATACATGTAATACCTATGACTATTTACTAATCATTTTGACATGGACGGTGGACTCGTGGTAAAAATTATAGTGGCATGCATGACTCGGTGACAAAGCATCATTTACATTGTATGAAAAAAGAAACAAGTCAACCATTGTTCGATCAACATAGATCAACGACTCCAAATAAATTTCAAACCGATTTTGGCAATAGTCGACTTGTATTCCCATATTCCTCAAAAAGAAGACATGTGGCATACTTGATGTAACATCTATTGACTAGGCGTCAACATCTTTTACACATTGTTTGATAAACAAAGTTCGAATGTCCCTAGTCATATTTTGGGCCAATTTCAGCAAGAATAGTCTTTCTTTCTCAAATGCCATGGAAAGAAGACATGTTTCGTACATGTATTGGGTGAGAAAGAAGACATGTGGCATTGACATAGACCGTGGTGTGATGGTGAGACATGTAAGATCAACTACTACCACACTTGGAGCATCAAAGATCGATGACTTGAGATTTATTTTGGGCCAATTTTGGCTACCCTCATTTTTTCAAAATTTCTCCAGAAAAGAAGTCTTGAGAAAGAAGTCATCGACTCTTCATAAATTAGCAATAATTAATAGAGTTAATCTTGAATTATACTATAACGTTGTACATTTACAGTTTCACAAATAATTATAATACTAGTTATCCATTCTACCATGTACGTAAGAATTAATATCAAAAACATTCTCAACTCTATCAATTTTACAATTTGTACATAGATCATAAGGTTTAGTTTTCATAGTTCAATCTTATAGTTCTGCACAAACTACCAATCTAAGATTCAATAAAAGTATTGGAGCATTATAAAGGGGTAATGAATCACAATTTGTAAGTTGCAACATAAATCCAATCTTCCAAGATAGCTCACAACATCACAAAAAATAGTTATCAATTTGAGTTTCAACTTTCCCGATAAGATCTTGAACACATTTTTTATTGACAATTTAGTAACTAGTATCAGTTGTAGAATTCAGGGTTTAATTTTTAATTTATCATGCATTATAAGCCTAAATTCTTTAGTTTCTAGTGGCTATGTAACTTGCAATGTTAAATATTAGAAATGTAATTTAGGGTTTAAATGTTAATGGTGTCTATAAATTGTAATTAGTGTCTATGTATAGTTTTGCAAACTTTTTAACGATGACAAAAACATACAAGAGGGGTGGCACTAGCGCTGGCAGTAGAATTGCAACCCAAAAGAAAATACAGGGGACTGAGAAACTATATTTTGACATGGACAAACTAGCTAAAACACCAGGTTTTGCTGATGAATTCCATGATATTTAGGATCCTATTATCTATGGAAGGAGTATTAAGGCAATTTGATATGCACTTGAAGATAAGTGGAATGATCCACAAAAGGAGTCAAAATATATTAAATCAAACAACATGATAGGGTACATTGTAAATAAATTTGCAACATGGACTGGGGGAATCGCTCGCTCAGGGTTTACTCAAGTATTCCCTTGTCCATAATTTGTAATGGTTTGGGATAAAAAATATGATGACAATAGAAAGGCAATTGTCAATCAAAATACACAAGAGGTAATTTTGTTGATCAGACATATTGAATTTGGTAGACTATTAGACCTAGGGTATGAAGCATAAAACCCAACCCATATTGACCTGGAAAAGCTAGTAGAAACATATGACAACTTAGGACCAGATGAAAAAGTTTTTATATTAGAGGGTTATCATATAGATTCAATCTACCTTGTGATCATAAATCTCCTTATGAATTGGATTTTTTTTGCAATGTGTTCAAGATATTGTATCTCTTATATCAATGTGATTTGGTTTGGAAGGTAATGAGAAAGTGGTGTTAATATCATATTGGTCTTGACAAGGCAATGAAAAAACACTTAATCATTATCTATCAATATTACAGTGCAAGATGAGTGATTAGAGCGAGTCAAGCAATCAGTGTGAGCCAAGTGATCAAAGCATGTTGAGCATTAGTGGTCAGACAATACATGCTGAGTAATATACCTAATATGTGCCGAGTCACTCATGAGCCAAATAGACTATACATGCTAAGTGATTCAAAAGCCAAGTAAATAGATTATGTTGAGCATTTAGGAGCCGAGTTATAGTGAGTTTTCGTAGTATACACTAAACTTAGTTTTCTTACAAGAATTTTTACCATAAAATATGATCTACCCTATGAGGGTTATGCCCTATTAAAGGCTTACAAAGACTATTAGGTCTCACCCTATTAAAAGATTTCAACAACCTACTAAAAATGTGCCTTTTTAGAGGACTTAAACTTACAATAAAGCAAGCACTTAGTTAAGAGATTTACAAAAGTCTTCTTTGTCCTCTCTTTTCCAAACATGGAAAGTTTCACAGATATTGCCAAGTGACAAAATTGTGAATAGTGAAGGGGGAGAAGAAGAAGAAGAAGAAGGTGATGATAAAGAAGAGGAATAACAAGTTCAAGCCCCATTGGCACTAACTCAAGGACAAGGAGAGGATCTAGAAGAAGATGTAGAAGGTGTTGAGGGAGAAGAAGTTGAGGAAGCACCAAAAGAAACTAAGGCCAAGGGGAGGATCTAGAAGAAGATGTAGAACGTGCTGAGGGAGAAGAAGTCAAGGAAGCACAAAAAGACACTAAGGCCAAAAAGAGGAAAGACAAGGAAAAAATAATGGAGAAACCATATGAAGAAGCCACAAAAAAATCTTGCAATACCTACTACTAGGTCTAACACAAGGGCAACCAATGTTCAGGCAAGTGAAGTTGCAAAGCCTAGAGGTAAGAGGACTCCTGACATAATAGAGTCAAGTGAGCCTGCTACGAAAACATACAAGAGATTGAAGAAAAAGTCTGAGCCTAAACCAAATTCAGATGAGGAGAAAATAGAGTTAGATGACATGAGAAAATTCAAAGTGGTAAGCCACAATCCCTCCTCTAATTTGGACAATTTGTGTGAAAATATTGTTACAAATGCATATATGTCTGGGTTTACACATGTAAAATTTGAAAAGCTAGGGAGTGAAGATAAAAATAAGGTTGAAGAAGCCATATATGATATGATGGATACATTTAATTTGACTCCATTAGAATTTTCCAACTCATTACCTAAGATTCTATATGATTGAGTTGAGAAAAAGTGGCAATTTAGTTTGACCATCGAAAGACAAATAAGAGAGGCTCAATTAGCCCAAGTTATGCCTGCTTTGAACAAGCAGATAATGACTAAATCCATGAATAAATATAAGGGGAGATTTTCCCCCAAATATAGAGATTTCAAGATTTTGAGGAACAATGTAGAAGAAGTGGTAACACAAAGCACATTGCTTTGAAAGACTATCCATGGGATACCTACCATGATAGTTGAAAGGAAGGCAGATGAAGGAACAAAAGAAATTGAGGAAGGTGATACAAATAAATATGTTCAAGATATTGAAGTTCTAGTTAAGGATGGTAGTGTGGGTGGGATTGAGGAGACAATAGCAGAAGAGGCCACAACTAAGGATGAGCAACAAGATGTACCAGATGTACAGGTGTTGAGTGTCAACCCTCCACACACAAACCTAGTGAGTCCACAAGACATAGAAAAAATCAAGGATGCTCATAAAACATCAACTCAAAAAATCAATCCTTTGATTGAGGAAGATCTCAAGAAGATATGGTTGACTCCACTACAACAACAAAACTATGCAAAAATCCTATTTTGGTGAGAGTAGATGTAATTGAGAAGGCAGAATTGACATCTTCAGGGGAGAAGCTACAAGCAACATCCAATGTGCCCCCTCAATACATAGAGGTACAACCTATTACTGCAACTGAGACACCATCTGCAAGGCCCACTATAGTATTATGGATGAAAGAGGCAAAGGGACAACAAATATAAACATCATTTTCTAGCCTAAACAGTTTAGGTGTGCCTGCCATTGTTACTATTGAAAAGGATGGAACTAAAGTTCACATAGGTCAAGAGGCAAGTCCTGTACCTACTCCACAAGTTCAAGGTGAAGTTCAAAAAGAAGTGAAGGAGTATAGTAGGACTAAAGAGTCAAAGGTGCCTATTAAGCCAAAGGAGTAGATTACTATACAAACATTAGTTACCGTACTAGTCTCTGTATCTCCTCTTACTAGTCATACTCTACAAAAGTCGAGTACAGATGCTACCCCACTATAGATTTCAAGGCCTAGTCCTAGCACATCCCATGCAGAAGATACATCATTTGGGGATGTAATTTAGATGAGGTGATTGAGTTACCCAAGTTTGATCTGTCAACAATCACAATTGAAGAGATGAGCATTCTACTGGAAGATCTACATAGAAAGAAGAAGCAAGAAATAATGAGCAGGTAGCATAAGCAAAAACAAGTTTTGCATGAAATTAAAGACATATTTTATGATGCTTTCAATTTCCTTGAGATGAATGAAGACAAGCCCATTATTGAACAACTTTTTAGTATTATTGACAAAATAAAAGATGAAGAACTGGATTCCAATGTGAAACTCTTAGAATGGTTCGAGAAGAAATTTCATTCAAAGGTACTTGAAAATATTTCTAGTGTTATTGCACTTAGGCACGTTGATCTCATATTTAGAGATTTCTATCCACACAAGGTAGGCTTGCCGAGCTACAAGCACATGATACTACTATTTGAAGAACCTTGATAAGTATCCAATCCATGTTGACCACACACATGGAAGTGTTTTATAAGGAACTAGCCTATGCTGAGACATTGATAAAGAAATATAACCAACTTTTATACTCATGATGGCTTAGTTGACCTTGTTGCTCAGTTAGACATTCAATATCAATCTCTAGAGGTAGTATGCAACAATTGGGATGCAACCCTAAAAATTATAATGGAGATCCATAAATAATTTTTGGATAAACACACTATCAATGTACCACCCATGACATAAGTGTCAAAAAATGGGGATTATGAAGTTTTGAGTAAGGGGAGTAATAATGCAGAAACAAGGTACAACAAATCTACATAGCAAGAGTATCAAATTCAGATATAAAAAGGAAATATTTACTTAGGGGGAGTAATGGAGAAATTGAGAAATAAGGTATGGCAATTAGTCATCCATTTTGCAAAATTATGAATTTTTGAAATTTTTTATGAGAGTTGAGTCACAAGATATATATTGTCTGAGTTATGCTCATAATAAGGATTGTATATGCATGACAACTTATTTTTTCTACTCATGTCAAAGGGGGATATTGTTAATCTTAGATTGGTCTTGACAAGGCAGTGAAAAAATACTTAGTCATTATCTATCAATATTACAGTGCGAGTTGAGTGATCAGAGCGAGCTGAGCAATCAGTGTGAGTAGAGTGATCAAAGCATGTTGAGCATCAGTGGTCAAACAATACATGTCGAGTAATATACCTAGTAAGTGTTGAGTCACTCATGAGCCAAGTAGACTATACATGCTGAGTGATTTAGGAGTTGAGTAAACAGAGTATGTTGAGTCATTTAGGAACCAAGTTACAACATTATGAATATAGTGATGGCTGAGCATCAGAGCCTTCAGATGCTGAGTGAACAGTTTTGGACATAGTTGTTTGTAATGGCACAAACTTCTATGTAAACCATTTTTGGGTTGACTTAATGATTGTTTTAGGATTATAAAAGATATGTATGGGGGTATATTACAAATCCCTTTGCAGTACATGCAACCAATCAAATTTAGGGATGTTCTAAGAGGAAATATGGATTAACCACAACTGTTGATTCCTACCTAACCCTAGCCCACCTATGTTTACTTAAGGAGAAAAACCCTAAAGAGTTTGTATGGTGTGAATGCATGGAAGGAGACATATGCTAAGTGCAGAGAGAGCATTCATGGTGGCTATGGAGGTTGTGATAATGATCTGAATTGTAGAATTAGTTAGAGAACAAAGGAAAATAGAGAGAGGACAGAGGAGACATATCTAATCAGAAGGATGAAGGATTCATCAAGAAAGAGAAGACGTGACATCTAGCAACAAAGTTCTAACCAAAGGATCATGATGTTGAATCATTTTGACAGGTGATGTAGAGTAAACATCCTAACATAGTAGTCTTAGCAAACTTTTGTAAATCTCTTAATTAAGTGCTTGCTTTATTTTAAGTTTAAGTCCTCTAACAAGATACACTTTTAGCAGGGTGTTGAAGTCCTTTAATAGGGTGAGACCTAATAGTCTTTGTAAGCCTTTAATAGGGTAAACCCCTCATAGGGTAGATCATAGTTTATGGTCAAACTTCTTGTAACCTTAATTGGCTACACTTTATAGCTACAGTAGTGAAGATTTGTGGGTGTCATCCCCACCCCAATTTTACCTTCTCATTGGAGGGTTTTTGGGTAGCCAATTTATTGTGTTATGTGTTATTTGTTTCATGCTATGGATGAATATGTGCAGTTAGCTATTTTAATTTACATGCTAAATTATGAGATGGATGTGTGGTGAATGTTTTATGGTTAAAGTTTTGAAGTGTTGATTCACCCCCCTCTCAAAGTTTACTTTCTCATTGTTATTTTCAACAAGTGGGTGCCAACATTGTGGAAATGATTTTTGATATTGATGGTTTAAAACAACTGGTAAGATATAATTATATTGGGCACATTGTACATCACATGCAGGAATAATTGTTAATGATTAAAAGAGGGTTAGACCCACTACCACAAAAGAAATTTAGATACATGACCTACTTGTGTTATCTTCTGTTATCAAAGTATCGTCAAATTTTTGAAATAAACAAGCTTCAACTTAAGTTTGATAAATCAATATTTGAATGGACATCTATGATTAGGATGGGTGATCCCGAAGGGAACTACAACCACTTTGTAGACTTTCTTTTTGGCACCACTTTATCATAAATTGTAGGCACTTCAATGCATAGATTGTCTGTGTCTTGTAAATGATTAATTAAATTGTGAAGTCAAATTCAATTGGTTGACTAATACTTTATGTAAGAGTACACTATATTAAGATTTTACGGTTCAACTGTAGAACCCTACAAACTTCCAATACATGTGATAGAGAGGGTATTTGTATTGGAATATGTATGATAGATGGAAAGAACATATGTACTCTTTCATGGTCAACAAAAGAAAACCATTTTTCCTTCCTTCCATGTTGAATGAAGAGGGTTCACATTTGAGAGAAGAGCATTAAAAGTGGTGCAAGAATTTCTTGTAGTTCTAAAATTTGATGTTGCCAAGCACTGATAGTATCATCCACTCAACATAATTGGTACAAAGCTTGTACAAAATGGGAACTTTGTAAGAAAATGTCAACGTGAGAGTATGTCATTGATTGAATGATTTAAAAACATGGACTCATGGGAAGAGGTAAAAACAAAGATGGAGAAATGTGCTAGTGAAAACAATATTTCAATATAGGAATTGTCAACACAAATTAAAGAATTGCACAGACAAAAAGAAAAAGTGCAGCCCATGACATCCTATAATTTCTACTAGATAGCAGATCATCCAAGTAAAAAAAATCTTCTAGATACCATAAATAAAGATTGTGTAGCCGCACATTGGTGTCGATAAAAAGTTAATGCATTTTGGGAAATGAGGAAGAATCTCGATGGACCTAAGACCTTTATAGATTTTGAAAACTTGCCAAAGGATGAAACATTCAACAAATCATGGGATAATGAGCATCTAGATGCAAGAATAACACAATGTGATGTAGATGATGAAGACAATGAGTATAAGGTTTGTAAGGATCCTACATCTACCACCATAGGCACTACCACTAGTTCCACTGAATCCACTGCTCAAACTACTACTAGTAATAATATATTTGATTCAACTGGATAATATATTGTACTTAATCAATAGACAAGGGAAAAATATGGCATAGGGGAAAAGATGATAGAAAAAATGGGTTATTTAGGTGATGGTGGGATGGGCACAACAAGTCAAGGAAATTGGTATCCACTCCCAATACCAGAGTTGCCGAAACATGGTCATAAACCAATCATTCTTCAAAAAAATATGAACCCATGACATTATTCATTCACAATGGAATTCTAACCTCCCATGTTGTAAAATCTTCAAAATGTACAATGCAATTGAAATTCGACTAGAATACTGTAGTTAAAGGTCACTGTGCAAAGAAGTAAAAGTTTTTAGATACTCATACTGAAACAATGCCAATCACAACTCCCTTAGGACAAAACCTTCAAAAAAATCCAAAAAATCCACTTCTTAGTGGCAGTGGGGAAGGATTAGGAAGGGGTGATGCCATTGGTAATCCTTAAAATGCAATTATTACGACCTCGGGCATTGGTGGAGACAAGTACAATGTTGCAAGTGCTCTTTCTCGTTTAACGTCATATTGTATCAACATACCTAAATTTTGAATTCAATAATTTTGTAACAAAAGTTCAAGAACCCACAAAAATGAATAGATAAAATAACAAGGCATTCAAGAAGAATTTACTTGAGGTGGTTTGTTCTCAAGAACCTGCATAGAGTAGGATATTTCCAAGATATAACACAAATATAATGATGGATTTTATGATTGTTTCTCCCTAACAACTAGATAATAATCCACCAGATAGAGGTAAACCCATAGATTTTCATGTTAGAACACTATCTATGGATTTCTCCATTGTAAAAAATGTGAACCTAGTCAATGTGGCAAAAAAGACCAACTTTGTGGTCTACAGTTCATTGCTAAAGATGGAGAAAGAGAAAAAAGGTTGGAGAAGGCAATTGAAAAGTTAAAAGTAGACTTGGAAAATGAAAAGGCAAAGAAGAAAGCAATAGATAATAGGTACAAAGAGATAGAGAAAAGGATTACAAGTGCCTCCTCTCAAGAAGCAAGTGCACAACCTCAGCCAGAATAAATGGAGGCAGAAATGAAAATTCTAAAGGAACAATTGGAAGAAAGCAACCAAAAGCTATGTGATGTAAATGTAGAGAGAGAATTAGAACTCAAGATGTTGAAGGAACAATTGGAATATAGCAATAAGAAACTCACTGATACTCTAAATCATGTATAATTTGAAGAACTCAAGGACAAATTGCAAGAATCAAATAATCATCTTGAGCATGAAAGAGAAAATGCGATAGATATTTTCAAAAACTTGGAGTCTTGTGGACATACAATTAGTAACATAAATAAGGGATTGGACAATGAGAGGGAAAAATCAAACCAATGGGAAGAGAAAGCCGAGGAAATAAAGAAACAAAGTGAAAATCAGTTGTCACAAATGTTGTAAGAGGTATAGAAGGTAAATAAAACAATCACAACCTACGAGAACAACTTGTTTGAGTCAAATGAAAAATTCAAAAATTTAGTCGAGCTAATTAAAGAAAAAATGTGAGGGTAAATTATGAAAAATACCAATAGGTTGTGTGATTGGTTTGAATTGAATCAAAGTTTTTGAGTTGTTTGTGGGAGTATCAAAGAGCAGATTGAGAAGAACAAAGAACTTTTTAAGCTTGAGAAGATTTCAATACACATTATACACATAATCAACACATATGATGACATGTATTTGGCCAACCAAGGAGTTCATGACCATTTTAGTGCATTAGTAAAGTCATCAACTATCATTAAAAAATGCCAAAGTATAAGGGAAGGAGAGGAATATTTAAACTCAATTGGGAAAAAGCTCGCTAAGATGGATGACAGTGAAAAAATTAATGATAAGTCTTGGTTTTCCCAATACTTTCCCCACTAATTCATCGACAATATTCATTGGAAGGGAAGCATACCAAAAAGAGTTGGAGGCCAAAATGATGTCTGAAGTAGTTAAGTTTAATTTGAATGCACTATTGGATGTAGCATTGCTTTCAAGTAAATCTTCCAAATATGGAAGTTTGATGAAGTTAAAGGTCATCTACTATAACATAACAAATGTTCAAACTCCAAATGAAGCATAATTCAACATCCTAAAAAATTTGAACGAATCTTCAATCATACCATAAGACATCCATTAGGCATCAGAGTATGTGACACTTGGAAAGTGATTTTAATAATCTTTGTAGTGATTACTTTATTTCTATTTGTAATTGTTTGATATGATTTTTAAGTTTGAACTTTGTTTCTAGCACATGATAAACGTAGCAGAATCCAAATGCTATTTTGCTTAATGGGCCCATCAAATGAAAAGTCAAAAAATGTTTTTGATACTAAATTTGATGCTACTTTAAGACTCTTCCTATGAGGCAAAATGACCTGAAGCTATTGTTGCTCCCTTATTTCTATTTACATAGAAGGGAATTTAAGGTCATTTACTAAATGTAATGGTTCTAAAATTAGTACTTTTAACTCATGCATATGCAATTGGGTATTCAAATTTTACTTTTGCAAATTAACTTTTTTCCTTTCACATGGAAAATTAGTGACTTCATATCTAGATGTATAGAACCTTAGACAATTTTCCAAATTCTTGTCTACTTTATTTCTTACCTTTGAATTTAGGAACCCCAAAGCAATGAAAACTCTCTCATCCTCCACAAACCTCAATATCATGGTCAAACATAATTTAGCAAGCTTGAAAATTTCTAATATTGAATCCCACATCACTTTGCTCTAAGATAGATTTCTCCAAAGTTCTGTTATTGATCCTTCTTTTCTAGGGTTCCACATAAGATCATATTGTTCCTTCATTGTAATGGAAAAATGATAGGACTACTCTCTCAAATGAGATTCATCTAAAACTCCATTTATAATTACCTCATTGATTTGTTTGCTTTTGCAAAATTGATCTATCAAAACTAATAACTTATCTCTAAAATATTTAGGACTTCTTTAACTCCAATAATGGGGAAACAAAATACACATTAATTTGAGTAATTTGTGTCAAGGCAATCTTTCTCTAATTTCTGAGGAAAGATTATAAGAAATATCCTTCATAGAATTAATGATAGACTCAACAATCTATTCAAATACTTCATTTATAATATTTAATTTTGGTTGCATGGGTTTCTTTCATTTTCTTGTGGACACAGGCCTTCCATAGTAGTGCATTAGTATCTTAACATCCCATATTTTGGCACATAATTCCCCCTTTGCATCAAGCTTTAAAAAAGTTATCAGGATTATCCAAATCTATGATACTCATCCACCCTAAAAAATATCATCCATAGAAAATGAATATGGATTTCTATAGAGATTATCAATGGTCGTGCATGTCATTTTACACATCATATTATATTATACAATATACACAAATCTTTGTTGGATCTTCTTCATTATATTTCTCAATTTATCTAACATGAGGAGAATGGCTGCTAACATGAAGAGTGTCTCTAAATTACTTAACTTTTCAAGTAGCTCACCATATTTCCATTGACCACCTTGATCATCATGAGTTGACTCCATTGTACCAAGCAACGATGGATATTTAGAAAAAAATTGATGAGTTGGTCCATCCAAAGAGATCTATTTGGTATCATTATCCTTAAGAAACTTTCTCCCATTAGTTAGTCCCTTAGCAAACTATTGAAATTCCCTGAATTATTTAGGAATTCAACAAAAGTCCCTATAGATCTCTTTGATTAAAATTTCAACTTTGTATATTTTTGGAGAGTTGCTGATGATTCCAAAAGCTAGATTCATTTTGTGGGCCATGTCGTGAATGCTAACAATATAAGGTGAAAGAAAATATTTTAACTTTGTAGTACTACATTTGGACTTGAATTACGATGGCATAACATCACAATTGTGATGACTAACCATCACCCAAGTGACAATATCTAGAATTGACTCTCATCAAATAGGCATTAGACTTTTGGTGTCAGACATTGTGACAACAACCTCGTTCGTCATAATTATGATGCTAAAAGTTGTTGCAATTTGGCAGAAGGCAGGGCCAATAGGTCACCATGATATTGTTGTAATTATGATAAGCCAACGTCGTAATTACAACATCAAACAATGTTAATTTGTCATCCTAATAATGATGATTGTGTTGTATGGTAGAAAATAAAGTGTGAGAATGGTTGTTGCAACTATGACAGTATGCGATAATAGTGTTGTGGGTGTGATGACTCTCTATCATCTTTATCTATTGCAAGTGTGATGGTAGTGCTCTTGTTTTAACGACGTTCCATCAGATGGGCGTCGTAATTGTGATGACCTATTGATATATTTAAAAAAATTGTTCTTCTTTGTTAGAAATACATTTTACTATGTTGATCACATGCGTACACTATTTAGTGTAGGTCATGTAGTTTCCTCTTTGGCCCCTCTCATGGAGATTTTGTCTAACATTCTTCTACATTGTCTAATTGACATTGCTTCTACTCAAGCATTTCACAGATAGTGTTGCATTTCCATATCCCTTTTATATTATTGTAGATAAGAATCCCAACATCGTGATCATTTCTCCATGTAGGAAGTCATGGATTGAACAATAATTTTGTTGCAACATTAGTTTATTGAGGATTTGACATGGAAATAGGTGGACCACCGCCAAATATTTCCAAGTGTTCACCGCCAAAAGGCCACTTGGAAAGCCCAACGTCATGATTATTTCTCCATATAGGAAGTCATGGATTGAACATACATTTTATGTGCAAAATTATTTTATTGAGGACTTGACATGAAAACAAGCGGACCACTGCCAAATATTTCCAAGTGGCCACTGCCAAAAGGCCACTTGGAAACATTTGGCAAAGGTCCACTTGTTTTCATGTCAAGTCCTCAACAAATTAATGTTTCACACAAAATATATGTTGAATCCATGACTTCCTGCATGGAGAAATAATCATGATGTTGGGCTTCTTATCTACAGTAATATAAAAAGGAAATGGAAATGCAACACTATCTGTGAAATGCTTGAGTAGAAGCAGTATCAATTAGATAACTTAGAAGAATGTCAAACACAATCTTCGTGAGAGGGGCCAAAGAGGAAATTGCATGACTTGTGCTAAAAAGCGTACGTGTGTGATCAACATAGTAAAATGTATTTCTAAGAAAGAAGAACAATTCATTAATTTTTAACATATTCTTCAGATGTTTTCTTTGTGGTATCATTCAATGTTATATCTCATGTCCTAACACATGATGAGATATTGTGTTGTATTTACTTATGTACACATCTCCCACAGGATTTACCATGCCTTTTTATTGCTTAACATTGCTTTTATAAGGTCCTTTCAATGTGGTGTAGTTTCATTCATGTAGCACAAATTTCCTCCTTCTGAAGCACACTCCATTTTCTCTTGTGCAAGTCTACCTAATATTGCAAAACTCCTAAATTGCACAAGGTCTACTTTAATTGTTTTCTCCTAAATCTATTTGTCTTTTGTTATCCTTTTGTAATAGCTAATTTCAATAGAAAGTATTTAGTAAATAGCACTATATAAGTATCCCCTAAAATCAATGAGCAATGAATGTGATTTTTTGGAGTGTTTTCCAAGAATCACTCACCTCTAAATAATGTATACTAACATATTGTGAGTATGATCTTAAAATCATGCTTAATAACTCACAACATTCTGTAAAAGATCACGTGATTCAATAACCCATTGTTATGGTTCTAGTTGCTTCTATCATGGTTCGAGTTCCTCTTGTTGTTGATGGTGTCGCCAGAGCTCCTTTTCTTTTGTTGACACCCTTTTCCTGTTGGTTTTTCAATGGGGGATGTGTATCTTCCTTGCTCATCTCTTTCTTGGAGGTTCCTCTTTTTCATATGGTTTTTCTTGCAACTTCTATTGGTGTGGCTATCCTTGTGGTTGCTAAGATTTGAACTCTGAAAGAATGTACATTCCATCTCTGGATTAGTATGTTATGACAAGCCTCATTGAACATAACATAGATGGAACTAATATTCAACAAAGGTTAATTGAAATCAGATCACAAAAATTAATCAAAATGCAATACAAAGACAATATGAGAAAATTTTACATGTGAGAATTCAAGCAGAATTATGGAAGCATGCAAAGATTTTACACAAATAATACCGCACTTTGATTCTTCATCTTTGTTTAATTAGAACTAACATAATTCTTTACTTTTTTAGATCCTATATTATAGGAACCACCCTAAAAGGACTCTCTAATATATTAATTATTTCAATAACTCAAAGAAACAATCCTATTTAACCTTAAAACAACTACAAGAATGGTGTAATATTCCCAACACCTGGTGCATGCATTCAAAATTTCAAAGAAAGCAAAGACAATACATTTTAGACACCACCTAAACAATCATCTATCAAACACCATGACACCTATGCCATCCATTCATGCTTTCTCCACTTTAAATTCATGATTCAAATTTTAGACAATGTCAATAATTGCAAATATAGGTCTGCACACTTTATAATCTCCAATGACATCGTAAATAACAAATATACAAAATTGCGATAACATTCTTTGCCATTGAATTCAAAGGGGACCATAAGTTTTGTGGAAGTTGGCTAGCTGGTACTATGATAGGGTCTTGATCAATATAAGTGTTTTCCAAAAAATCTATTGGGTTTGCCTGACTTTGCCTTTATTTCTATTCTATTGCTCTTATCATTTGCCTTTGTTTCTATTATGACTAACATTTCTTTCCATTTTTCATGTTTGGGAAGGTTTGGTATATCTTTAGTGTAGGAGCACCCTAACCATCTCCTTGGAATTTGGAGTTATAATTAATATTTTTTTGAGTCTTCATAGGTTAGTGTGTTAGTTGTTTCAATACATGTTATTAAGTTTTCAATTAAGGTCATGTTGACCAAGTTCATGCTTTAAGCAATGTAGGTCAAAGACAGCCTAAATGTGGAAAATATCATATAAGACCATAGGTGTAGTGTTAAAAGGTCATAATAATCTTTTGGATCTATTTAGGGTGCCAAGAAGCATGTGAAAGCATAAAATGTAAAATATGCAAAAAAAAAATGTTATTGTCAACATTTTTGCAAAATGACAAGTTTTGGGGAGATAGAAGATCATCCATCTTGGATGAGCCCTTAGAGGAGGTTAAAGGTCATGTTTTTTTATAAAACAATGTAATCTTAGGTAGAAGATATAAGAGATGAGATGTGGAGAAGAAAAGATGAAAAAAATGGTGTGTAATCTTGTATAATAAATTAGTTATTTTGTGAAATTCTACCGATGTACTGGTGTTTGAATTGCAGTCCTTGTATCTTCTCTCATATCTCATGGCTATGGTGATTCTTGAGCTCCTTATATTTAGTAATGAAGTTTATAGTTATTGATGATGTTATAGGTGTGCATAGCATCATTGGGTTTCGTTAAAGTTCTCATTGTTCACTATTTTAGACAGTAAATTATGTACCTTGTTAGAGTGAAATACCTCTTTAACTGAATATTACCACTGAAAGGAGTTAAGGGAGTTGAGAATGTGTTCTTGGTTTCTTTTGATTTCCATCTAATAGTTCAACACCAAAACCTTATTTCTTGTATTGGAGGTGGTCGAGAATCAGTAGGCATCTGAATTTGCATGTGTAAACAATAAAACAACATTATGAAAAAACATGACAGAAGTTGTCTAGAGTTGCATGTGAGAAGGAGGGTTTGTATCCATTCATGGGATGTTCGATAATCCAATGGAAGGGTTGGTAGTTGAAATGATGAAGGTTTGAGATTGGTTTCTTAAAATAACCATGAAACCCTCATTGAAGGCAAGGGTTTGAAGGTTTGATTATCTCCTCAATAGCTAGGAGTCTACAAGTTGGAAGTTGGAAATATTTTGTTAAGGTAAATGCATATGCAAGTTCATTTGTTATGATTATTCGAGAGTTTGGTGAGTTGGTAGCTCAAATATGGGTTTTAAGCCTATTAGCCTAGATTAGGGCCTACAAGTTATGTACCTTAATGAACAAGTTATAACCTAAAATTTTGGAATTGGAGAGAGTTCAATAATGGGTGTTTGAATCTGCCTTTAGTTTTGGTAGATGTTCGGAAGAGTTTGATATCTTACCTAAATTCCAAGATAGGGCTACAAGGAAGAACCCTCATTAGGTCTATTTGTAATAATTGAAGTTTGAAGCTCACCAAGGTGTGTAGAACCTTATGCATGCTTGAAATCTCTTTATTGGCAATGAGTTAAGCCTTTGGAAGTAGTTTTGAGGTATGGTGTTGTGAAAGATCCTGGAGGGTGTAAGGTAGTGGAGGTGTTGTGTGTTGTGATAGATGGTTGAATTTAGTGAAGGTTTAGGTAGAGATATTTGGAATAGGTAAGTGTGGCATGAAGAATAGGCCAACCACCTAGTCTCTAGCCTTGGAAGAGTCCTGAGGGACTGATGGAATGTGTTCGGTAGGTTTGGAAGAAGCTTAGTTATAGAGTTTTGGTAATAAAAAAAAGTATAGCACCTCCTCCTTGCATCAATCTTTATGTTGAATAGTCATATTTTAGTGATTAATAGTCTTTAGTGTGTGTTTACCTCTATTATGGAAGCTTGATATATACTAGAATGATTATTCTAAATTGTTGTATAGTAGCTATGATCTTTTTCATGTTTGCTAAATTGAAGGAGATCTTCAGTGGTCCAAATGAATTTCATCTTTTATGTCCACTATCCACATCTGCAATTTGAAATACTTTATGGGCATTCAATCTCGTCCATAGTGTCTATATAATTTTTTTATGTACTCTCTAGATAGAAGCTACAAATGGAAGTTTGTAAGTTGAATGTAGAAATGTGTAATAGAGTTATATAATGTAAGAGCTGAAGCTTGGTTAGATGTTCAATCAATGTAATGATTTATTTTGATATATAAGCCCGTGTGTGTCTTTTTTTTGCCCCTCTTCATTCCTACATTGTAGATATGGAATAAAAAAAGAGTGAAGACTCTATGAACATGGTCTTGATGAAAATTAGTAGAGACTTAAGGAAAAGAAAAAGATGTAAACATGGTCTTTGTTCATTGAAAATGATCTAAAATGTTGATAAAAAACCCTTGAGAAAGATCAAAGATGCAACTATGATCTTTGTTCATCGAAAGTGATCTAAAATATTGCTTAGAAAACTTAAGGAGGGAGGGTTAAAAAAGAAACATGGTCTTCATCCAGTATCATGCCGATCAGAAAGCCAACATAGTGAATTGAAAAGCAATATCTTTTGTGTCAGATCATTAACAAAAAATACAATAATTATAAATTAGTGAATGTACACAACTAAATCTAAAAATAATCTTATAATGATACTTGATGATGTCAAGAATTCACATAACTTACTGATTCCTTAGTGCCCCTAGAAGACTAAATAATAAATGTCTTCTTTTTGCATCATCCATGTTAGTCAGAAATAGCTTGTGCTCTCCCTCAGATGTCCCTAAACTGAACAAAATTCAAACCTTTTCAAGAGAAACAAATGTATGGATAAAGAGAAGAGACCATAATATACTTTACTATATTGAAGCTAGGTGCTAGATTGTACCTCCTAATTTGGTGATAGGAAGAACATAAAGGATGGGAGAAGTGTCTCCATCCACAACGCATTGAATGTGAGGTTTCAAATTTACAGAAGATTGTGATTTTGACTGTCGTGCAAGGATAGTAGAAATCTCAATTATTAATTTGCATTTGAGAATGACCTATAAATTAACTAGTAGAAAAGCATGAAATATCATAAAATATTAAAATGAAAAGGTGAACTTGACATTTGGAAACAGTAATTAAAATATTCACGTATAAACTATAATTTAACCAAAGTATTTTGAAAGTAAAATTCAAAATTCAAATAAGTAGATATCATATATAAACTTAGTGATGAATGGTGTTAAACATGAGTCATTATTGTGTCAAAACTTCATCTTTATTTGACCAAACTATAGTAGGAATTACATTCTTTCTTGTTCTATCATGATCACCTTGGAAATAGCATCTGCATTTGCTTAAACTAGCATATCCTAATATCTTAAATGTTGGTTTCTCAGATTTGTTTGTTTGAAACAATTTACTAGTTTTTGTGTACGTTATTTATCTACTTTCTCCTTTCAAATTTTGCGTACATGTTTAAAGAAAACACAATTCTCACAAGATTCTTACCCTCCAATTTATTACATTTAAGATATTAGAAATTGTCATGATCACCTTGGAATTTGTCATGTATTGCATCTACATTTGTTTTTCCATTGCTTATAAGAGTGTTTCAAGATTGGCAACCACTTCAACATCCTTTGCATGGTTTAGAGGTAATGTCATTTTAGCAGAGGCTTCTGCAAGGGAACGCGCCTTGTGATTATGACATTTACATAGAAGTAGAACTTTCTTCTTCAACTCCTTTCACTCAACTCTTCACTAATGTTATTCTTCTAGCAATGAGAATAGCTGCTAAAAATTCATGGGAGCCAAGGGACCCTGAACCTATGCTACATTTTTTGGAGAGATGGGAGAAGTTACTATAGGGTTCAATACTTCACAACATTTTGGATCATATAGTGATGCTCAAATTAATAACAACAATAGATACTCGGGATCCTCACAAGGAGACTATGCCAATACATGTATGGTTACATCGTTGGCTTCCATTGTTGGGTCAACATATGGAGCCTTTATATCCAACCATTCATTATAAGTTGGGGAATGCACTTCATGCCTAACATGCAAGTGATGCATCTGCATATGCAATTTTATCACCTTGAAAAACTATATTTGATCCTACTAGCTGGGAACAACTGATTGCTTAAATTATTTTCAATTGAAAAATTATTTCTCCATCTTCAAGTAACATAAATCCTTGCTTCTCCCAACTGTATTGTTTCTCTATTGTTATATATTCTATAATAGATTTTCAATTTCTTTTTCCATGTTTTTATGATGCATAGAAAAACCCATATCATCTTAGGATAACACTAAGGAAAGTGGTTGCAAATTTATGAACAAAGAACTCCAAAATGAGTTCAATTAAATAAAAAATTTGTGTGTCTGATACTATTTAATGAAATACTAAACCAACTAATCATCATATACTTATAACAATCAAAGTATGTACAAAGTAAGATCTTAATACATAAAATTTCAGCAAAAAATAGAGGGAACACAATTCAAATAGGGAGTCATATAGTATCTAACTAAAATTATGAATTAAACATAATATCAAATACTACCCTATTTACAATGTGATATCATTCTGTGTATTTTCAATTGAGAAATTATTTCTCCATCTTCAAATAACCTAAATCCTTGCTTCTGCCAACTGTATTGTTTCTCTATTGTTATATATTCTATAATAGATTTTCAATTTCTTTCTCCATGTTTTTATGATGCATAGAAAAACCCATATCATCTTAGGATAACACTAAGGAAAGTGGTTGCATATATATGAATAAAGAACTCAAAAATGAGTTCAATTAAATAAACAATTTGTGTCTGATGCTGTTTAATGAAATACTAAACCAGCTAATCATCATATACTTATAACGATCAAAGTATGCACAAAGTAAGATCTTGGTACATAAAATTTCAGCAAAAAATAGAGGGAGCAAAATTCAAATAGGGAGTCAGATAGTATCTAACTATAATTATGAATTAAACATAATATAAAATACAACCCTGTTTACAATGTAATGTCATTCTATGTATTTTGTTAGTCCACACCAAAATCAATAACCTTGTTTTTACTATACAAAATTTTTGTTAGTCAATAACCTTTATTTTTTAATTTTTAATTTGGAAAGTAATCCCCTTGAATTGGGCATACCATGTTTTCTATCCAAGTAGTATTAGGACAAGCACAAACAACTCCTAGAATTGTTGTTGATAGACTCAGTGGATATTCATGCACACCCAACTCAAAAGCTGCTACCATTAGATCTCTATGTTCCAAATAATCATATAAGAATTTGGGTTATGGTACTCAATCCATGAGCACTCTATGCCTTATCTTATCCCAGATGTTATCCAAGTACATTTTATTTCTCCTTTGATTAAATAAGCAAAAATACTTAATCCCCACATGCCTTTAAAGAATCAATTACATTCAACATCAAGATCATTGTAATTCTTTTTATTAATGGTGGAATTTAGTTTTTATGATTACAAAGGAAACTATTGGAGTGAATGTGTTTCTTGATCAACATCAATAAGCTAGAGAGTAAGAACTCATGCATACCCCAAAATGACTGAGGAAAAAAAGGGATTAAGAAAAAAAATGGAGCATATCTTAGAAGTAGAAGATCACCTAGCATTTGGTGGAGCTAAGAAAAGAATCTATGGTTGGTAAAATTGAACTAATATTGCATAGCTCATGCTTTCAACTCTATTTATTTTTCTATTCAACAAAATAGGAAGAGTTTGTATAGTAAACAAATCATTATGTATATTTTATAATATCTGCTATGATACGTTTTTGTAAAGTTTCTTGCGAACTCTACCCATTTTTCATGGTCTACATTATTTTTGTGTAGGATCTTGAGGTAAGTCACTGAGCACTGGTTGAGTGAGTTTTATTATTTTATTATTTGGATTTTAGAATATGTATACGATTGGATCATTTTTTCTGTTGTGTAAATAATATGTAATAAGCACCTTAAAAAAGTTCTCTTTGAATATATAAAGATATTTGCTATGATATGTTTTTGTAAAATTTCTTGTGAACTTTGCCCATTTTTCCTGGTCTGCTCTATTTTTATGTAGGATCTTGAGCTAAGTCACTTAGCATGGCTTGAGTGAGTTTTATGTTTTATTATTTGGATTTTGGAATATGTATGCAGTTGGACCATTTTTTCTATTATGTAGATAATATGTAATAAGCACCTTAAAACAGATCTCTCTGAATATATAAAGAGATACATGTTTAGAAGGAAATATAAAGACATGCATGTTTAAAAGAAAAAGGACAAGAACATTTATATATGTACCTCTTCTTGCCCTAGAAGAAAATCGCAGAGCAAAGACACATAGATCACAAGGGCACAACATGACAATGAAATCATAGAGCAAGGGCACAATAATGAAATACAAAGATCACGAGGGCACAACAACTAAATGCACTGATCACAAGGGCCACAACAAGTTCACAACACTACACCTCTTTTGCACCCAGCTCACTCCACCTTTTTCGTGCATAACTCTCCACAATCAAAATCAAATGGAAAATGATTCTCGTGTTTTTTTTTTATAAATTTTTTTAATGCTCACAAGGTCATCACAATTATGACTCCAGCATTGGTATTGTGACATTGTTGGGGACAACTACAAAGAAAACATGAAAATCACCACAAATTACATCATTGTCGCAAACCCCAAATGTTGTAGTGTTGTGACAAGACCATTCTTGTGGCCTTGCATTACTGAAGCTCCATCTACTCCAACACATGCCAATTTTTGGACAATAATCATTTCATCTATACCTCCATATTCAATTAGAAAACTCTTTACTAGTTCAAATATATTTTTGGCTGTTGAATTATCCTTCATTTTAGCAACAATTAGTAGATTGGGTTGGTAGGCAAAATTGTGTACAGTATAGACATGCATGCATACCTAGGAAGTATTTTCTATTGTTGTTTCCCCATCTAAAGATAACACAATGAAATTAACTCTTTAATTTTTGCTTTGATATTTTTCTTTTCAACCTTAGCAAGACAACTTGGCCATTCCCATCCAATGCTTACTAACTAGTGACTCCTTAGATAATAATGAACTTTCACAAAGTGGTTACCACTCAATAATGGGTAGTCTATCATGACACACCCTTTTGTCAAAATATAAAAGACAACACTTAACTAAAGAACTTTACCCATTTTTTCAACTTCCATTGCTTTTCCAAGAAGAGATACAATGGCGCCTTTTATTGTAGTATGCTTCATTTGTATTTTCTCCTAAAATTAAGATTTTTGCATTCTTAAAATGTTGACATTCCTCCTTGGTTTTCCATGTTGTCACTAATTTTTCTACTCCATCTATGATTTTATTCTCATAAACATTACCCATATGCTTTTTTATGGTGTCAATTTTTAGTTTCAATATATTTTTCTTTTTATTCATTCTTGTGCATATCGTACATTTGCATTCTACCAGAGGCTCACCTTCTTTTGGATTGCATACATGTTCAATGAATGGATACTTTGAGGCTCATTCTATTTGAAATTTTTTGACCGATAGATCCCAATTCCAATCTTTTTTTGGATTTCACATAAGTTTTTGCATTGTATTTCCTTTTTCCCTTTCCTGTTCATGCACCATCACCATCTTTGGAATTCTCATCCAAGTCTATTAGATTATTTTGGCTACTCGGTGTATCAACATGAAGATCTTGGCTACTCTTGGTATTTACCTGAATATCTTCTTCAAGTTCATTGTGATTAAAGATATCAGGTTCACCAACTTCTTCAATATGTACTAGTGGAACTGATAATGGAAGTGGTTGAGAATCTTGTAAATGTACTTGTGATATTGTGGCTTATAATTTTGGCCACTAAAATATGATGACAAGATTCTGCAAGTGCACTTGGATAGCCTCTCTTGACTTCCACAACATGTAGGACTCTTACTCTTATTCATGTTTGACATCTCCCAAGAAATATAGGCTTCCATAAAATTCAAGTTGTTCAAAAAGTGGCAGTCGACTATAGTCTATTACATATATTTATCTAAATAGTATTAATTGGTTGTATGACCTACACTATAAAATATAGATGTCTTAGGTCTCCTTGGTTACTGCATGACTAAGAGGTACTGGTCACTGGTCCTAGTTGATAACTAATCGCTAACAGTCTAAGTTTTATCTACTAAATATGAACAAAGTAAAATTATAGAGAACATATAGATAGGGGTCTAAGTTATTCACCTTTGGCTAAAATGCAGTCATTACACTCACAACATGTCCGATAATGATCTTGATAGTTTAAGAATTTGAGACTTCACTATTGATTGAAATTGAGATAACCTACCGATCTATGAATGCATTTATATCACTCTTTTTTCGTGAATCTTGTAGGAATATTATAGTGCACACAAAATATTTGGCAAAGCTTGTGTATTAAAAATACATATTCTAGAATTTCCAAGGCAAATATGGTTCATCCATTATATGGTCATGCATAATATAGTTGGTGAAATTGAATTAGAGTGCGGCACAAATACACATATTTGGGGGGTGAATGTCGTCCCTCTCCTAAAACATTTTTAAAAACTAAGGGCAAATTGAGACCGTCCAAAAAGTTCTACTTTGGAAATCATAAGCAAATGTGTTTAATTTTCCATGTGCAAAAAGTATTTTTGATTGGCTATTTTGTTTCGAAAGGATGACATAAATCCTATGGTGATGGGCTTGGGGATTTGAATTATTTTTGGTAAACTTGGGGTGACGTACCATACCATATATGCACAAAAAATTCAGCAAATCGATGTTGGTTAATGAGTGAAATTTTCCAAATGGAAAATATTAGCCACTAAATTGAACGCTGATCATCTTCTTTCACTTTTAGTGTGAGATAATGAAGTAGCATATGGTTGTTCTGGGTGACAACACTCAGATTCCCTTCAAGTGCTCCTAGATATGGCATGCTTTTAGATTGGAGATCTTATTTACCATTTGGAAAGAGCACAATGTAGTTATTTATGCTAATACCACACTTGACATCAATGTTGCTATGTATGCTAAGGCATGTATTTATAATAATGTCATGTTGCAGATTCAAGTACAAATAGATAAAGTGGCTCTAGAGGTGGCTCACCTATAGGAGCTATTGGCACATTGGGGAAATGCCCCTTGTACGGTAGCTTGTGTTCTGCCAGATTTGGCCTTCAATGACCGTACCCCTCCTGGTAGTCACCATTGAGGACATAGTAGCTCTGCTCGCCCTCACACAGACCTTGCTCTTAGCCACACCACTCTCCCAACAGTGGTACTTTTGGTCAACGTCACTCTTCTAGAGGCTCTAGTGGTCGGCGCTGCTTCGCCTCGCCTCCTTAGAGGTTTGGCTTGGGGTGGTCCCCAGTGGCTCCTCTTGCTACTCTTGCTACTAGTTGGCCCTCTATGCACTCAAACCCCAAGTGGATCTTTCCTCAGCTGGGCTTAACCATTTCTCCTGCTAGGCCTGAGGGAGAAAAAGAAGACGATAATGTTGTTGCTGATGACGAATGGGCTCCCCCTGAGCCAACTGCTCACCCCACCCCCAGGTGGGGATTTGATGATAAGGATCCTCCTCCCTCAGTTGGTGTTACACTGGTAACCTGAGGCTTTTTAATATTTTTTGAAGTTTTTTTTTGATGAATAGTTGATGTCTGACCTTAGGCCGTTTGAACTCGTGGGGTGATCTTGTTCCCTTGGCCCCTTTTTTTGTGAATATGTAACTTTATTGTATTTTTTTAAATATAAGGAAGCAACTATTCATAAAAAAAGAGTTGTAATGATCTAGAAAAAAAAGAATTAACAATAATTTTTCCAACACTATTATCCAAAAGTTTATCACAACATTATTCTCAAACTCGGTAAGTTCATCCAAACAATCAGTAATAGATTAATGATAAATATTTTATAGCTCATGGAACATTATTTATATCATCAAAACAAGAGCATTCAATCCTCATGATTCATGCATAATAAAAAATTACTAGTCAAAATACACATGAAGATGTCAAAAAAAATTTAGAGGCAAAACTACTTGAAGCACAAAGAACTTGCTATCCAATTTTTGGGATTTTTATAAAATAATAACTTAAATCCATGTATATGACTTATTTCTTGGATCTTTGAATATATGTGATGTTACTCTATCTCAAATAACAAAATGGTCAACAATACATGAGATGTTCTTAAAAGGATCACATGATACTAAAGATTTTTTTCCATAAAAGATTATACATAATGCAACGAATATGCATGCCACCATCTTTTCTTTTTTTCTCTTTAACCATTTGAAAATGCATGTATTCTAAGAAAGAGAAAATTTGTAATTGTGTAGTCCAAATAAGTAAGCACTAAACTTGTGGTCATTTTGGGACCATTTTGTGCCTACTTAGTTTGATTTGAATGGCAGGAACTTATATTATACTAAAATGCATTTCTAATTTAAATATGTGTCCTCCTTCTCCCTTAATCTTGCTAAAACTTGAGGTTGGCTCTAACTTCTATGCATAATTTGTCATTTTTCCTCCAATCTCATAATTCATTACCTTGCCTAGGTCTCATGCATTTATTTTTGGATTTTAGAGTCTATACTGACATTATAGCAACCTTGACTTTATCCATCTACTCTTTTTTAGATCTCCTAATGCCCCTTAGGACTTTGATCCAAAAATATTAGAACAAGTTAACCTATCAATTTTCCTCGGGGACAAGTTGAATAATTAATTTTTTCCTATGTTTTTACGCCCAAACTTTTTTCAAGGCCCAATGTTAGGGTTTTCTTCTGAGATTGAGAGTTACAGTAGGCTTTAATTTGATTTGATCTCCAAAATGTGTCTAAAAGGAGATATATTCCTCTCATTTTATCAATATATTAGAAATATATTACAATATGTTCCTTTGTGAGATATTATAAATTTAATATGTATCCAACCACAAGCAAGCATTCATTGGTGAAGGTGTCCATTATCAAGCATTCAGGTTCATCAAGTAATCAAGTGAAAAGGATGTTGGTCCACACACAAGTAAATATACTAAGTAGGGGGTGAACTATTATATTCTAGATAACTTCAACTTTTTACACATGTTTCTCTTCACACCAGTATATAGGTTAATGCTAGCTATAATTTAAGTAGTTAGGATTAAGAAAAAATAATATATACAAACATAACATCATAAAAAATAGTATTTATCTCATGGAAACCCAACTAGGGTGAAAACTATGGTGTGTGAGATGAGCCTAACAAAGCTTACACTCTCCTGAAGTATGCCCAATCAAGATCTTATCTCTGTTAAAAGATTACAAAGGCATTGTTAGGTGCCACCTAGTTAAGGGATTTATATAACACATGCAAAAGTCTTACCCAATTAAGAGAAGCCTTGTTAAAGGACTTCTAAACACAAACTAGTGTGCCACCCTATTAGGGGATCAAGTACAAATAACCTATTAGGGTGTACCATCAACGTGGTTTGTTATTTCAGTGATTAGAAAATAATCAAGAGAATGATCTAATTAGAATAACTACTTCACTTAGCTTGAATATAGATATCCTTGATGCTCCTTAGATATGTATACAACTTTGCTTTACTCTCCCCTGGCTCTACAACTTAGACTTGATTGCTTGCATACTTGGCTCTCCTAGCTACTACACACTTGATCACTTGTGTTGATCAAACACATTGGCTTCTCCTCAACACACTACCCTTTACACTTTATTTATGACTTCTCAATGTCACACTTCTTACTTAGAGATTAAACTTAGCTCATCTATGTGGCTCTTTCATTATTCAATTTGTAATCTAATCTTTACTCTTGAAGCAACATTATCTTATATAGTCTTTGTGTTCTTTTATTCCAAACCCTTATATGTGAATTCAAAATTTGAATTCTCAAGCGTAGACCTATCTTGTTCTCTTATTACTATCATGAGTAATTCTTATAAAATGTAGCGTGCACTAACAAAAGTCACAGATGTTATGTGACCATGATGGCTTGATCTACTTGAAAGAATTCAAATTCAAATTATTTTGTCTGTCCTCGATGTGACAACACCATTGCCATTAAATGTGATAATGAGTGCACTCTACCTACTCCATGAAGTGGTAGTTACAGGTATGTTGCCTTTAGCTTCCTCTTGCTGGTTCAACCTAACCATTCTACATGACCACCCATCACACCATTGTACTTGCCTTCTTGACATATTCCTTCATACTCTTACTCACTTAGCATGACTTTGTCTGAGTGGTTGTCCTTTATCACCATCTCTTTTGAACTCATCCTTGTCTTTTGTTTAACCACCCTTGTGAACTAGAGTCACAAAAATATGTTCAATGTGCCTCACCTATCATGGCTTCATATAGATGAATGTTCCTTCTTCACCTTGAAAATAACAAATAATTCATAAATGAAGGTTGGAAGTCTTATTGAGAGGGGGAGTGGGGGAATTAGGATCTATAAAAATCTTCACTATTAAAATAATATCTTAATGTGATTACATTCACTCCTAATCCATCTCATATCATACATCTTATATTGTATAATCATAAAATTGTAATGCTGAAATGAAACCTATCTAAGCATAGCATCTATGAAAATTCATAAACACATAACAAAATATTTTTGTAACCCAGAAACACTTCAAGATGAAGGTAAAAATGGGGTGGGGATGAAAGCGACAAATCTTTATTGTTGCAACAACAAAGTTTGCTTGATAGGGCTCCAATTTGATCACTTCTAATGATATAACCTTTGAGGGGTTTTCTCTGTTAAAATCTTTACAAGACTGTTAGGTCTTACCTTGATTAAAGGATTTTACACTTACAATGAAGTAAGGACTCTATTAGGAGATTTAAATAAGGTCTATTAAAACCACTTTGTTAAGAGATTTTCCTTGATTTATCTGTTATAATATCTTAGTACCTAATCCTTTGGTTTTCTCTAAAATCTATTTATGGATCTCCTCTCTTCAATATCTCAAACTGATCTCCTTATCTGATATGCTCTATTTTTTCATTCACTACTAGATTTCATTCTAAACTTGTTTTCTTCTTCACATCTTCACACTTTTGATTTCTTCCATTCCATTTCATTTGTATATAATTTTAGGGTTAGAACTCTTCTTAAATAGATAATAATATAAAGTTCTAAATCTTAATCAACAATCCATCTTTTATCCTTTTCTCATTTACCCTTCTAATTTTTTAATTGGTTAATTTGCATTTCTAGGGGTTAATGCCTTATGAAAAAATACATAATCTTCTCTTAATCATCTCTACAATCTTTAAATGTCATGTAGAAGTTGGCCAAAATGATTTACATAAGTTTTTGTGTCATTACAAACTCATATGTCAAAACTAGTTTACTCAACACTTGAATGTTCTGATGTTCAGTCATAACTAACATTCATGTTATCACTCGACTTGTAAAGGCTCGACATAAATTGATTCACTTGGCATTAATTTAACTTCATCAATGCTTGGTATCTATTGTGTTACTCAACATGTATGCTGATTTGATCTCTACTAGAGTGCTAGACAACCTTTGACTTTCTCAACACGTGAAGAAATATAAACAAGTTCTTTTTAGCTCAACCTTCTCTAGATGGCTTGATCATAGTGATGAACAACCAATTTTGCCTTGGAAATGACTAAATGTAAGACAGTAATATGACACTTGGGTTTAGAGATCAACAATCTCCCCCTTTGACATTGGTGATAAAAACACTTTGTCATGACTTAGCAAAAATATAACCAATATGTAGCACTCCCTCTGAGAGTATGATTTGGTCTTCAAAACTTATCTCTACTATACAATAGATACATGTCTGTAAACTTTGATGTTGACTCATCTCATAATTCTAGTTATGATCTTCCCTTGCTATATATTAGAACTCTGATGCTAACTCATCTAATAATTCTAGTTATGATCTTCCCTTTCTATATATTAGATATTTCCCCATTTGTTGACTCTTTGTTGTCATAAGTAGATTTCCCCTTAATTTATGTCATGATGATATTTCCCCCTTGTTTTTCACACTTATGTCTTTGGGTTTGTAGGGGTTAGTTTGTATTTTACCAAAAATGTTTGATGGCTGGCCAAAATTTCTTCAAGTCTTTTATTCCATCTGTCTCTTGCTGATTGTATGACTTGAATGTGAATTTCTAGCTGAGCAACTAGATCAATTAGGCTCTCTATTGTTGAAAGATGTGGATCTTTCCTTACAAAATTCCAAGCCATAGATAATTTCTTCTGAATTATCTCCAAAGAAGGTAGTAGCTTGAATTGAATAGAAATCAATTTATTCCTGATGCTACTATCTCTAGCCATTAGCTTGGCTAATTTCTAATGATCAAGTGCTAGTTTATTATAAGATTGTGAGCTTGAACTTGCATTATTACTTAATGAAATAGTACAAGCCTTCGTATCTAATGCAGGAGCATCTAGGGTTTACTTAGCATACACTTGGAGCTCGACATGGTCTTGGAGCTTGGCATGGTCTATTGTGCTTGACATGTATTAGTTTCTTGGTTGTGCTTGTGGGAGCTCGATGATGCTTGGGAGTTTGCTGACACTCGATAGTGTATTGGTGCTGACTAGAGTTGTTGGTGCATTTAATTCATGCAACATGTGATCGTGACATGGATTGATCTAGGAGTTTTTGTGGACCTATTTGTGGTCTTGGTTATCTCTCCTATGTGCATTTAATCATGGTTGTAAACTTGGGGCTTGTCCTAAGTATTTTGTGTGGTTATCGCATATTAACTGCAGATTAACATTTTGTATTTAATGTTTGTTGTGAGCCAAATTATGGCTTAAATATGCATTTAATGCAAGGGGTTTATTTAATTTATAATTGCTAGGTTGACTTATGGCTTAGCTGGGTATAAGTAGGGAGTTTTGTGGAGTCCTAGGTGATTCATTCATGGAGTGATTAATTTATTCAAAGGGAGTGGATCCCAAGTTTAGCATGGAGTAGATGAAGGGAAAGTTTTTCTAAGTCTATGGAAAAAGCTTTGAAT
Organism: Cupressus sempervirens; assembly: GCA_028749045.1. Taxonomy (NCBI): domain Eukaryota; kingdom Viridiplantae; phylum Streptophyta; class Pinopsida; order Cupressales; family Cupressaceae; genus Cupressus; species Cupressus sempervirens. Next base: position 250,327,656 of record CM053784.1, on the reverse strand, counting down.
GTGAGGTAGTTTATAGTAGGATTGTGGCAGAGTTGCACATTTGTGAGAAGAGCTAATAACTATGGTTTAGAAACAAGGTGGTTGCTTGGTGGCTTGTGTGCATAAGTTGAGATCTTGGAGGTTTCTACCAAATTCCTATTATGTTACATATCTGGGCTAGCTAGGATTGAGTTGGATCTTGAGGGATCTTGTAGAGCTATTTTTGTAATTGTTGTTGTGTTTGGCTTTAACCCAAAAGGCCTTGCAACCAAGCATATTGCATACAAACAATTATTTTATAAATAAAAAGCTATATTAGGTATAAGATCTTGCATTTGTGTTGTATTATTATTATGTTTCCACCATGTGGTTATTTGCTAGGGGCTAGGACATCTCCTTTGGGGGTTCTTTGGCCTTGCACTGCATCAGGTGGTATTAGAGTGAAGGTTGTTCTTGAGTGTGTAGATAGATCACCAAAGTTGAGGTAGTTTACACTAGGACTTGGGTTATAAGAAGTTGATCTAAGAAGATCTTGATTTGGTGGTGGATTTTTCTTTCTGGAGTTCTAGAACTCTTGCTCATGAGGGGATAGATTGTGGTTCTAACTTGCAATTTTAGAGGGTTTGTAGATTGATTGATGGATGTAGAGATGAAAGGTTGATCTTGTTGAGGCATGATCATAAAGAGTTTGTGGATTGCAAATCCATGGTCCTGAACTTGTGATGTGGTTCCTAATTGTTCATGTGAGGTGGTAGGTTGCAATCTATCTTGCAAACAATTTGGGTTTGTCATAAGGAGTGTGGGAAGGATTTGTTGTAGAGGGTTTGTGAAGATCTTGGAAGATGGATTTGAGAGGATTGTACCCTGGGATGATTGTGAATATCTGCATTGTGGTGGAAAGGAGGTTTTTTGAGATGTCTTCTCGATTTGAAAGTAGTTTGGTTGATCAAGCTAAGGAGGTGTCTGCTCAGTTTGAAGCTAGTTTGGCTGATCAAGTTAAGGATGGGATAAGGAAGGAATTTCATAGATGTCTATGGAGTTGGAGTTTTTTGATCTAGAAGAGAGTTGTCTGGCTAATTAAGAGACTTGTTCAAGAGAGAAGTTGACATGGAAAGGTCGAGGTGGAAGAGGTTGGTTTTGTTGATCAGTTTATGGAGTTTGATATAAAACTTGTAGAGCAACTTGAGGTTTTTGCTGAGGATATTCCTAATCTTGTTGATGCAGGGATGGAGATTGGTTTTCATGATCTGTTGATTGGGTCTGACATGGAGATTATAGAGAACTTGGTTATGGATGATCTAGTTGTTGTTGGTGATGAGTTGTATGTTGCAGAGCATCTTGTTGTGAGCAATGAGATTATTGGTGTTGAGAATTTGGCATGTGTTAATGGAGATCTACATATTGCTGCTGATGTGGTTTTTTTTGCTACTGGTGTTGATTCACTAGTTGATGATGTGGATGTGGATTTGTTGATGAAGCATTATGTTCAGTTTGTTCTTGGGAGTGAGCATGATGATTGGGTGGTTGAGATTCAAGTGTTTGATAGAATGATGTAGATGTGGATGATTTACATGTTGCTTTTCTTGTCCTTGTTGGAGTGGAAGACTTTGGTGAATATGAAGATGGTTGTTGATCTTTCTTTGGGCATAAAAGTGTGGGACACACTTTTCTATTTACCTGGGGAGTTTGATGCAGGAGCATCTTGGGTTTTCTCAGCATACACTTAGAGCTTGGCATGGTCTATTGTGCTGGCATGTATTAGTTTCTTGACTATGCTTGTGGGAGCTCAATGATGCTTGGGAGTTTGTTGACACTCAGTAGTGTGTTGGTGCCCACTAGAGTTCTTGGTGCATTTAAAAAATCTAGCAGGTGATCGTAATGTGGATCAATCTGGGAGTTTGTGTGGACTTGTTTTTGGTCTTGGTTATCTCTCCTATGTGCATTTAATTATGGTTGTAAAAGTGGGGCTTGTTCGAAGTATTTCATGTGATTATCGTGTGTTATTGTGTGTTAACTGTGGGTTAACGTGAGGGTTACACATTTTGTATTTAATGTTTTTTGTGAGCCGACTTGTGGCTTAAATATGCATTTAATGCAAAGGGTTTATTTAATTTGTAATTTCTAGGCCGACTTGTGGCTTAGTTGGGTATAAGTAGGGGGTTTTGTGGAGTCTTAGGTGATTCATTCATGGAATGATTAATTCATTCAGATGGAGTGGATCCTAAGTTCAATGTGGAGTAGCTGAAGGGTGAGTTTTCCTAAGTCTATGGACAGAGCATCAAATGTGAGGTAGTTCACAATAGGATTGTGGTGGAGTTGCGCATTTGTGAGAAGAGCTAGTGGTTGCAGTTCAGAAACAAGGAAATTTCTTGGTGGCTTGCAAGCACAAGTTGAGATCTTGGAGGTTTCTACCATATTTCTGTTATGTTACATATATGGGCTAGCTACGATTGAGTTGGATCTTGAGGGATCTTGCAGAACTATTTTTGTAATTGTTGTTGTGTTTGGCCCTAACTTGGAAGGCCTTACAACCAAACATATTTTATGTAAATAGCTATTTCATAAATAAAGAGCTATGATTTGGTACAAGATCTTGCATTTGTGTTGACTATTATTGTGTTTTCACTATGTGGTTATTTTTTGGGGGCTAGGACATCTCCTTTGGGGATTCTCCGACCTTGCACTACATCAATATCTGCCTATATTAGATCAATAGAATGTTGATTCTCCAATGTGAGGAACTCAACATCACAAAGTTTCATATACAAAGAATGAATTATTTTCAAATATCCTTCCAAATGACTGGTAAGATTAGATAGCTCAACCCGCCTGATTGCAAGTTTTGTTGAGTTTCTCTGAAACTTTGTGCTCAAATTTCTTTTTAGACCATCTCATCAATTTGTCATTAGTCTCTATCTTCTATTTAAACTTTATCAAATATATAAATAAGTTGATCCAAAACTTGATTTTTTTCATTAACATCAAAAATCTCAAAAGCATCAACAAAAATGTCCTTGATATCATGTAATACCTAGTTTTTCTTGTGGTCTCTTCTCAATTGCTCTTGCTTTGTCTTGCGACTCAACAAAGTTTACAATTCTTGCACCTGTTCTAGAGTCATGTTATTTAGGTCATACATAGGTAGTGTTATGACTTCATTTAAACTCACTATCTCCTCTAGTGTATCATCTTTATGTGCCACTATGTGGGATCAAGGGGTGCTATTGCTAGGTAGTGATACCTACAATTGTTTTCCCTTTTCACTCGATTCACTTGTTTATCTTGGCTCATGTTGAGTTATCTCAACATTACTACATGTGATATTGCTACTTCTTTTTCCTTTGACATTATTCAATCCATTATTCCTCTAAACATTTAGATCCCACATCTTGAGACTTATAGTGGTAAGGGTGATCATGTGACCTTGTTTACTGATTTTTCTCATGACTATAGGCTCATGACTAAGTTGTTTACTTGAACCTTTTAAGATAAAGCTTTGCAATGGTAGTTCTCCTTACCTCTCTATTACATTGATTCTTCTTAAAAATATGCTAATGATTTCATTTAATAATTTCAAAATAATATTGGTCCTCAAATTTCATTTGCTAACTTAATGCATTCTAGATATGGGGGTAAAAAAAGGGTTAGTGACTTTATTGGTAGATTGAAACATTTTCTTTCTCATATTTCTTATCTTGTTTATGATTTTGATATATAACACATATTTATTTTTAATTTGCAAAACTAAAACAATGATAAAATTTTCCTTACTAAATTTACTTCATTTTCACAATTGTGTGCAGTGCTTCATCACTATCAATTACATGTGAGTCATCTTGAGAGAAACACTTCAATGGATCTCATTGCTCCCATGTCATCTATTTTTAGATCTAATCATACTTATAGTCTATTGTCTAAGTCTTTACATATGTGAAAATTAATTTACTTACTATTAAAATTATAAAACTTCCTCCTATCAAACCCATTGACCTGAGAAAACCTCTTCCTAGAAATTTTGATCCCAAAGAGTATTTCCAATATTATCATCAAACTAGTCATGGTACTGAATGATGTTCTTCTATGACAAATGATGTTAAGATCTCATTAATTCTAATACTATTTCTATTAAATTTGAAGTCAATCATGGAAAGAAGTATTGTGTACCTCCTAATTAGAATTTTTAAATTTACACTAATCCCTTACTAGATCTCATTCTACCAATACTATTTCCCAATCCTCTTCTTCTACTACACATATTATTTATGATGCTAAAGTTGAAGAAGCCAATCATGTTGTTAAACATGTTGAGAATGCCCAATCTAAACTTCAAAATTGACTTCTATCTAAACCTAAAACTTGTATTACCTTTAATCATTTTGATACAATTAAAGCACCTAATGGTACTCTTTACATTATAACCATAGTGGCTGATATCCCTTCTCGCAATATCTTATTTTGACCTTCTTCCATGGTGGATCTCATAATTGAAGAACATGTTTTTTAATGGTGGATTGCAAAAGGATTTATATGATAGATCTGTTGGTGTAAATAAGTATTTACTAATTACACTTTTCTTCATTTTACTTACGTTAATGCATTTTTTTAATTTTTTTTAGGTGAGACACTTAGGAGTTTGCATACTCTCATGAGTTTCCATGTTGACAACATTGGAGTAAGCAACTCTAATTTAGAAAATGGTGTCTACAACACTGGAGTTTTCATAATTAACTGAGTTGTCATGTAGACAACATAGTTATTCGCACTCCTAATTTAGCACATGGTGTCTACAACATTATTTTGTGTGCTACACCATTGTAGGTTTATCCTCACATCATCACACTTACTCCTGTGCTTAATGGAGGATAATCCATATATGGTGGACATGTGCCTGGTTGTATGACTTATCATGTTGCTGACTTTTATGTATTCTAGAAGAATTCTAGAGGCCTTTATATACAAGCACTCCTATTGTACTTTCAATGAATATTGAATGAATATATTGTCATTCTGATCATACTCTCTTTGGTCTACTATTGTGCTTGTGTTTGAGTTCCTTGGTCTTGGTATTTTTCCCTAAGGTAAATATTTACATGGTATTAGAGCTTGAGGAGATTCTCTTGACATAGCCATTCAAGACTATTCATGCTTCAGCACCTCGACCTAAATCTAGAGAATCTACAAAAATTGGGAGCGTCTAGAGCCAAATCAGACCTTGTCATTGCGTTCGAAATGTCGATTATGTGAAAATTGGCTATAAATTTGCCTATGTAGGGCTAAATTCAATCGTGAGGCAAATTTTTTTTTGCAAACTGACACCCAAAGGCACTGATTTGCAATTTGGGTATGGTTGTTTATTCGATCTATGCATTTATTTTGATTTTAATTTAGTCTCTACATTTTCAAATTTCTGGGTATTTTCAAAAAAAAATTCGGCCCTATAGGCCCCTGTAGAGATTTTTTTTTTTTGCAGAACCAAGTAGTGACACCCCGACCCTGCAAGGTGGAATATTCTATTTATTTTTTGTAGACAGGCCACATTAATATTTCAGCAACTTTTTGGCCACACAGTCTGGTGGGCTTCAACACAAATCCGGTGAATGCATTTCTCCTTTCCTGGCGATCTACATTTGGAGCCTGGTGATAACTTCACCAACTAAGTATAAGCCCGACAGCTTAATTGTCGAACATATTGAGTGCATCACTTTTAAACTACCTTAGAGTTGTTATCCCACTCAATTTGGGACTAAACCCCATGTTTTCGGTGATGATAATCACATTCATGGTGACAATCCTTCCATTGCAACCTTAAAATTGGTGCCACTAGTGTTGGACCCCTGCTTATAATCTTGCCACGTGGCCATGTACAATAGGCCCTCACCACGTCATCCACCCCCTTAGCATGTGACTATACAACCTATGTAAGCTGACACATCAACAAAATCCATGTCAGTAGATCCACGTGGACATCGTATTACCAGCTCAAATCTGAACCTAGACATGCCATCATTGTCCATACTATTTCGTACAATCCATATAATGTTGACATCATCTAGATGTCATGCTAACATCATCATAGGGCCCGAGTACACTAATGCTATCAGTTCATAAGCCTAAATTTGATGGCCATCTAACCGTCATTTAGGGGCAAAATAGAATTGTTGTGACGACCATATGACTGTGAAATTTAACCCCATCTTTTGTTGATCCAACCCCTCTCCAGATTGATTTTTGATTTTGCAGTCTGACTTTGGGAGGCCATATCTCAGTCATTTGGACTCCAAATCAAGTGCAATTGTTTTTGATTTTGGATAGAATTTCCTAAACATTTTAGTGGTGCAACTCTTTTCTAGTTTTGGTTCATGGATTTGTCAAAAATTGTGTCTTTTGGTGACTGTACCTATCTAATCTTGCATTTTTCAACTTCAAATGCTCTGTACGGGCTCATCTAGACATGAAAACAATAAAGTGCTTTTTTTTTCATCTACTTTCTAGATCTGCAATTAGATTATAGGGTTGTGTGGACAAAATTGTCACTTTCAAAATTAGGTCCTTTTCTACATTGTAATACTTTGATATATCTTTAGAATTGTTGTATATCTGAGATACATTGTAATGTTCCAGTTTTGAACTCCATAAGGAGGTTATAAAAGACAAAATTAGAAGTTCACTAAGGCCAAAATTGGCAAGTGGCCATTGTAAATGCACTACATGTAAAGTGCCAAAAGCATCTTTTTTGGGGGGGTTTCTTGATTGAGTGAAAAGAGGGGGTGTTCTTGGCGCTGTGTTCCTCTTTTCTTGCTATTTTTCTTTCATTTTTTGTATCATGGGACATTTTAAGTTTCCAAAATTAACTCCACATAACTATGCTACATGGTCTATTAAAATGTGGTGTCATTTAATGCATAAAAGATTTTCTCAATATGTAGATGGTACCCTTCCTAAACCAACAGGTGATCAAGTATCTACCAGTGAAATTATTGATTGGAAAACAATGGATAGGAAAGCCCTAGGTGATATTTGTTTGGGGGTTGAAGACAAGATCATATATCAGGTTCAAACATCTCATACATCCAAGGAAGCTTGGGATACCCTCCAAAACCTATATGGTAAAGTGTTTGAGGAAGATGTTTTCAAAATTGAAGATGAGCTTGTCTCCTTAGATCCTAAGACATTTGATTCCATACATGATTTTATCATAAAGGTGAATGAATTAAGAATGGAGTTAGATGATTGTGGGAGTTATATTAAAGATGATAGGTTAATCTATCTCATTCATAATAAGCTGCCATCTGAGTACTCCACATTTGTTTCTACTTATAACAACTCAAAGACTACATTAGGGTCTGCCTATCAGAAAGTCAAGACCCTATCAGAAAGTCTCTTTTGATCATTATGCTGAACTATTGGATAAAGAAGAAAAGAAGTTGAAATCAATGGGGATTCTCAATTCACCTAAGTCTAAGGCATTGGTGGCTAATAATGAGGGTTCTCAAAATTTAGCTGGTCAATCTTCAAATAAAGGAAAGGGCAAGAATAAGAAGTGGAAGAATAACAAATTAGAGGATGTAGAAAAGACAACACCATAGTCAAATCAACAAGGCAAGTCTTCAAATTCAAATAAGAAGGGAGACAATAATAAGGACAAGAAAAAGTGTGCCTATTGCAAGAAGATGGGTCATGAAGAACATGAGTGTTATCGTAAAAATATTGATGAGTTGACGACTACCATGAAGAAACATAACATTCCACTACCTAATTCTTACACGGAGAAAGGATCTTCATCAGATTCAAAGGGCAAAGGGCAAACACTCATGGAAAATTCAAGTTCTTCAAAGGAATGGATTCTTGACTTAGGTGCCTCATATCATATGGGTTCTTAAAAAGGGGATTTTTCTTCTTTGAAGCAGTCTAAGGTACCATACATCTTTGTAGGAGATGATACAAAAATGGAAGTTGAAGGAAAAGGAAATGTGGAGATGGAAAATGGAGGGTTTAAAGATGTTCTCTATGTTCCTCACTTAAGGTGGAAGATCTAAAAGTTTTGTGTAGGGTAAAGGAAAATCTGAGTGGAAGAATGATGACAAAGGCAAGACCGAATGGAAAAGTGGTAATTTTTACTGAGGAGGCACTAATTCTTACCAAGGAAGAGGTAATTCTTATTCTAGAGGTGGATTTCATGGTAATTGTTTCAGATGTGGAAAAGACGGACATAGATCTTTTGAATTTAGATCCTCTGAAAGTGGGCAAGGTAAAAAAAATGCTATGATTCAAGGAGATGATGAGGGTTCACCAAGTGGATCTAAGGTTGGAGAAAATATGATGTTAGAAGAACCTTGTGTAATAAGGGAGGTGATGAGGAACCTATTTTAAGGAGAAGTCTTTTCAAGACAAGATGTAAGATGGTTGGAAAATGTTGCAAAGTGATCATCAACGGTGGAAATTCTACAAATTTGGCATTAGAAGAGCTGGTTAAAAAGTTACAATTGGAGAGGCTAAAGCATGCTAAACCCTATCATGTTTCATGGATCAAAGATGAGCATAAGATATTGGTAAGTGAACAATGCCTTGTGAAGTTCAAAATTGGACATTACTTTGATGAAGTTTTGTGTGATATTATGCCCATGGATTGTTGTCATATTTTGCTGGGTAGACCTTGGCAATATGATAGATATGTTGTACATGATGGAAGATTGAATCAATATACTCTTTGGGTAAATGGGAAGAAACAAATATTGTTGCCTTTGATTGAAAGTCTAGATGAGCTTAGTTGTACTGCAATAAAACAAACAATTTGAAAAGGAAGTGAAGAAGAATCAAGTCTATTTTTCCATTGTTCCTAGAGGACCGAGTGTTGGTAGTAATGACCAAGCAGCAGAAGCTGGTAATGACCAAAAGACAATAGATAGTGATAGCCGAGTACCAATAGAAATTATAAAATTGCTGAATGAGTATAAGGATATTGTTGCTGAGGATATTCCTGATGGTTTACCACTAATGAGAAGTATAAGTCATTGTATAGATCTAATTCCTGGAGCTAGTTTTCCAAACAAAGCACCATATAGATTGACACCTATAGAGAATGAAGAACTTAACAGACAAGTGCATGAGTTGTTGCAGAAAGGTTTGATTAGAGAAAGCTTGAGTTCATGTGTTGTACCTACTGTATTAGCACCTAAAAAGAATGGAGAATGGCAAATGTGTACTGATTCCAAAGCTATTAACAAGATAATAGTGAAATATAGGTTTCCTATGCTAAGGATAGATGACATAATGGATTGTTTGAGTGGAGCAAAGTATTTTACCAAGATTGATTTGAAGAGTGACTATCATTAGATCAGAATCAGAGAAGGTTATGAATGGAAGACTACTTTCAAGACAAAAGATGGTTTCTATGAATGGTTGGTTATGCCTTTTGGTTTGACTAATGCACCTAGTACTTTCATGAGGTTGATGAATGAAGTTCTGAAAAGATTCTTGGGTAAATTTGTGATTGTTTATTTGGATGACATTTTGATATTCAGTAAGACTAAGGAAGAACATATCAAGCATATTAGGCAAGTATTGTAGAGGTTGAAAGAGGAAAAGTTGCTAATTAATCTAAAAAAGTGTTCTTTTATGCAAGAGGAGATTGTGCATTTGGGATTTGTGATTTCAGCTGATGGTTTGAAGATGGATCTTGAGAAGGTTAAAGCAATTTTGGAGTGGCCTACACCTGAGAATGTGGGTGAGGTAAGATCATTTCATGGTTTGGCTAGTTTTTACAGAAAGTTTATAAAGAATTTCAGTGGTGTTTGTAATGCTATGACTGAAACAATGAGGGGAGATAAAAAGGAATTCAAGTGGACACATGGAGCTGATAAGATTTTTGAGACTTTGAAAGAAAAGGTTGCTAAATTATTTGTATTGGCTTTTCCTAATTTCAAAAAAGTATTTCAAGTTGAATGTGATGCAAGTGGTAATGCGATAGGAGCTATATTAAGTCAAGAAAGTAAGCTTGTTGCTTTCTTTAGTGAAAAGTTGAATGATGCCAAAAGGAAGTATTCTGTGTATGATCAAGAATTTTATGCTATTGTTCAAGCTTTGAAGAAGTGGAGACATTATTTGATTCCTAAGGTGTTTGTGCTATATACTGATCATAAAGCTTTACAATACTTGGGAAGTCAACATAAATTGAATCAAAGACATATGAAGTGGGTTGAGTACTTGCAAAGTTTCACATTTTTTATCAAGCATAAGAGTGGAGTTACTAATAGAGTTGTTGATGCATTGAGTAGAAGGAATTCTTTGTTGACTGAAATGAATGTTGAAGTTCTTGGTTTTGATAAAATGAAAGAGTTGTATGGTGATGATCCTGATTTTTTTGAGGCATGGAGAGAGTGCAGAGCACCAAATCTGACAGATCACATAAGTAAGTATGATGAGTATTTCATTCTAGAAGGTATATTGTTCAAAGGAATTCAATTGTGTATTCCTAGAAGTTCGATAAGGTTGAAACTGATTAAGAAAAAGCATAGTGGTGGATTGGTTGGACATTTTGGAATTGATAAGACATGGAGTTTGTTGAGAGAGAAGTATTATTTGCCACAAATGATTAAGGATGTTTAGAAATTTGTAAAGAGTTGTGGAGTTTGTCAAATTGTAAAAGAAGTGATTCAAAATACTATTTTGTATACACCTATTACTGTTCCTGAGAAACCTTAGAGTGACATCAGTATGGATTTTGTTCGTGGATTACCTAAGATAGTAAAGGGGTATGATTCCATATTTGTTGTAGTGGATAGATTTTCTAAGATGACTCATTTCATACCATGTAAGAAGACATCAAATGCTGAGCATGTTGCTGAACTTTTCTTTAAAGAGATTATGAGATTGCATGGATTACCAAGAAGCATTATTTCTAACAAAGATAGTAAGATTGTTGGTTATTTTTGAAAGACTTTGTGGAAGAAGATGGGTACTAAATTGAAGTTTAGTTCTACATTCCATCCACAAATAGATGGATAGATAGAGGTTGTGAATAGAATCTTGGGCAATTTGCTGAGATGTTTAGTTGGGAATAAGCCAAGTAATTGGGAGATGGTATTGGCACAAGCTGAATTTGCATATAATAATTCTCTTAATAGGAGTATAGGGAAGACACCTTTTGAGATTGTTACTGGAATGAAGCCTAGAGGAGTATCAAATTTGAGAGATGTTTTTGGTGAAGAAAAGAGAAGTATTGTAGGAGAAAAATTTGCTGATTTTATGGAGTCTGTACATAAGGAAGTGAAGTTGAGGTTGGAACAAAGTAATTAGAAGTATAAGGAGAATGCTAATCAGTCTAGAAGACATCATGATTTTCAAGTTCGTGAGGAGGTGATGGTTCATCTGAAGAAAGGAAGATTCCTAGTTGGAACATACAGTAAGCTAAAGATGAAAAAATTTGGACCTTGTAAGAGCTTGAAGAGGTTTGCCAGTGGTAATGGTTATGAAGTTGAGTTACTTGATGACATGGATATATCCCCTATATTCAATATTGCTAATTTGTATAAGTATCATGAGTTAGATGATGAAGTTGTTGTATTAGAAGATTATCCTAAGAAGAAGATTGAAGAAATTGAACATATATTGGATCAGAGAGTTGGCAAGAGCACAATAGGAAAAGATTACTATGAATATTTGGTGAAGTGGAAAAATAGGCCTTTTGAAGATGCTTCATGGATTTCTCAAATTGAGTTGGATTATCAGATTGTGACATCTCAATGATTCGAGAGAATCATTTCTTTCAACCTTGATTGTCTGATGTAGGAGCATGCTAGGTTGCCTTGTTATCTTGCTCATTTTTTGTTCATTTTGCAAGTTGGTGTCGAGTTACTGTAGCACTCAATTGGTGCCGAGTTACTGTAGCACTTAGTTGGTGTCGAGTTACTATAGCACTCAGTTGGTGTCGAGTTACTATAGCACTTAGTTGGTGTCGAGTTGCTGTAGCACTCAGTTGGTACCGAGTTACTGTAGCACTCAGTTGGTGCCAAGTTACTATAGCACTCAGTTGGTGCCGAGTTACTATAGCACTTAGTTGGTGCTAAGTTACCTAGTGTATGCCAAGTGACCCTTCATGTGCCAAGTTTTCCTATTTATGCCGAGTGTCAGCATTTGGACATGATTCATATGAGCTAACTTGTGGGATTTATTTCAATTGCAATATTTATGTTAAAATATTTTCTTGGGATTTGTTCAGACTGTTGGTGGGTCAGCCCTCCTCTTATGTAATGTTCTAGAATGATCTGTAAGTCATTTTGGCAAGTATATATAGAGTGTTTAGGCTTAAAGTTAGGAAGTTTTTGGGAAGAGATTGCAGAGAAGAACTGGAAAGTGCAAATATTTTTTTGGATCTTTGAATGTGAATGTATTTGTATTTGGCCGTAACCCAGAAGGCCTTACAGCTAGGCATGTATGAAGATATTTTGATGATTCAATAAAAGTATTGCACTCTTCTTCCTCCTTTGGTTGTTGTTCTTTTTGTTTGCTTCTGTTGTGTTAACTCTTATAGGGTGGTTTGGATAGCTGGGTGAGCCTTTGGCCCTAGTTATTCATCTCTTGCATCAAATATGAGTTTAGATCATACTCTCGCTAAAGTGGGGACTAAATGTGTTGTCTTAAAATATGTACATTTTCTTCGTAAGATATTTTATCCCTCCTTTTGGAGATCTCCTAGAACAGAGATGCATTTATGCTCTTTATGCTATATTTTCTCTAGTTTCTATCCATTTCTAATTATTCTTTATCTAACATCAAGATCCTAGAGGGTATTCTGAAGCTAAAATCTTCTTGGGAAAAGGTCAATATTGGTCCTTACCTAGGGTAAATTTCACCCATACTATCAATTTGAGAACAAAGATTTATATCTTCATCAGTTCATTAACTTTGCAAGTGATTTCTCAAGGTGCATTTAAGGAGTTCAAGTATAGAAAGAAAGGATTCAATGAAAGCCCCCATTTATATAACTATTCATGCATTTACTTATTAAGATATAGCTTGTTTCTTCATTTGAGATAGCGGAGTTAGCCATCAAGGAAGGTGATTTTCCTTCTTAAGATCTAGCTTCTTTCTTCATTTGAGATATTGAAGTTAGCCATCAAGGAAGGAGATCTTCATCACTATTTAATCTTCATTAAAGTATTTATAGACTACTTACATTCATGGATATGTGATTTAACATTTTTAGATCTATTTCACTTGTGGAGATCTGTGACCTTCATATTTTTAAGATTCCCAATTTTAGGTCTGAGTGCCTAGATTTGGCCCATAATCAATTTTTTTCATAGTCTTATAGTAGTTTTCTATATCTAAAGTGTCACCACTTCTTTTCCCTCAAGATGATTAAATTTATCTCCTTTTCACTTCATAGTATTTCTTTACATGTTTCATATTTTATCTTTTCATGCACCAAAATTTTATTTCATGATTTTGCATTCTTTTGCATCTTAACTAGTCAATATTCTTCATATAAGAAATCAACAAACACTAAAATATTAATTATAATAAGAAATAATAATAACAACATGAAAATCAAAACAAAACTACCTTTTAAGTATACCTTTGAGAGATTCTTAGATCTAGCATTACCCCTTGATTCATCTAGGTTGTGATAATCTTATTTGGATTCCTTGGAGGGTTGAAATTTATTTTTGCTTCCCTAATGTATGTGGGAGATAGGGTAATAAATATACATTCTTACTTCTTATTCTATTTATTGGCATTCCTCATTTTCCACATTGTACTTGGTAAATTGACTACCTTTAAGATGAGTAAATTTGGAGATGCCCTTCCTAAAGTTGAGACTCATTCAAATCTTATTTCTAAGGAAAAGTAGAGATATGACCTTGGAATAAGTTCATCAAATTATGTTTCAAGTTATGATAAGATGATAGAGGATATTAAAGAAGAAGAGAGAAATTTTGAAGAGCTTGACACCCTGGTTGCTAGAAGACTAACTTAAGGTGCTAGTAGTTATGAAGGAAAACTACATTTGAAATTATTTTATTGTAAAAATATTGCTCATTTTTCATCAAGATTACTTGGAAGATTTTTACATCAAGCCCAGTAGATATCAAATTACATATCAAAAGAAATATTATTTTGATGTTGATGAAGGTGTGATTGATGAAGAATCTTAAAAATATGGTATAGGTGGTGAACTTCTATTCATTCTTATCAAGGAAAAAGATACAATTCATAATGTGTATGTGGAAAGGGATTTGACCACACATGTGTTGAAAACAATTGATTAATTATGTATTATCTTTGATGTTACACAAAATGTCATATCATTGCCAGCCAGTGTATTTTGATCTCATGTGGGTGATTAAGATAGTTTCATGTGTTTGTCAAGCATTCCAAAGTTTTCCAAGTTTAGAAGACATTGTCTACTAAGCTCACTCGAGCAACAAAGGGAAGATCCTATAAGTTGAGTCTTAATTGAGCTCACTCAGTTAATGAAGGAAAAGTTGGATGGAACCAGTGTTAACAGAGCTCACTCGATTACCAAAGGAACTTTGTGAATATACAGTGTTAACTGAGTTTACTTGGTTAACATAGGAAAATTGTTTCTAAGTGTCTACCAAGTAGGGTTAGCTAATGAAGGATTTTCTTGTTTTGGCATATTAAGTTCAGTTGATTTGTTTGTGGGTTTTAACCAACTAAGGAGATGAATATTAAGTATTCTAAGTTGTATTCAAGTCAAATTGACAATGTGTAAGATACAAATATAAGGTCAAGTTGAGGATTGAATTTGAGAAAGTAATAGAATATTTGAAGATTCTTAGAGGAAGAAAATTAGAAGGATAAGTAGAAAATTCTTGTTGAGCTGCAAAGATATAGTCGATTAGAAAGGATCAAGTATAAAATCTATAATCAAAAATTTAGTTCCATCAAAAATTAGGTCCTCTCATTGTTACTCTCTAACCATTGTAGCAGTGATCTAAATCTCTTAACAGAGTTTGCTTAACAACTATTTGTAAATCCTCTAACAAGGTGACATTTCTAGATTGAAGTGTCTAAAGACCTCTAACAAGGCCACTCTTAACAAGGTGATTAAATCCTCTAACAGAGTCACACATAATATTATGTTTTGTAACCTTTAATAGGGTTGGCTCCTAATAGGGTTGACTTTAGAAGAGTGAAAATCAATTACTAGTTTTAATTGGTGGTTTTTCCCAAATTCGGTTTCCACGTTAAATCTTGGTGTCACTTTTATTCATGCTATTTACTTTATGTGTATGCAACTAAGTTAATTAAGGTTAATCATTGATAATATCTTAAGATTTTCATTTTTTGAGTTCCTATTGCTATTTCAGTGTTTGCTGAGTTACAACATTTACTAGTGTAAACTAAGTGCCAGTGTGTTAACCAAGCATTAGTAATTTCAGTAAAGTTTATGTTATGCATTGACATCTAAGGGATGTGGGATTTATTTTAGTGGTAACTAATTCACACCTCCCCTCTCAGTTACTGCTCTTATATTTCCAACAACATGTTGAGAAGAAAGATGAATGATTTATTACTAGTGGATGTTCACATCGTATGATTGGATACAAGAGCAAATGTGTAAGACTATAATGATATATGGTGGTGTAGTTATATTTAGAGATGACACTCCTTGTCTAATAAATGGGAGGGGATCTATTACTCTTGATGGAAAGAAAATAATAATGGTGCTTTTTATATATTTCTAAGTAAAACAGGTTTTGATGGGGCCCTAAAACCCTACACAAAGCAAGTCTTAAACAAAGGGACTTGAAACCCACTGGAAAATATACAATGAGCTCCACATAGAGAAACATAAAAAAGATAGAACATGACCTAGATGAATAAGGGGAGAGAAAAATAACTTGCAATCCCCATAAACACAAACTAATGGTCATGAAAATAAAGCAATCAAGCAACATATTGCCCAAGGAGGCAACAAAAAGAAATAGACACATATTTAAGTTGTCTTCTTAACTCCCTTATTATGGGAGTTAGGAGAAAGATCCAATGGATGAGAGGGAAATTTCTTTGATTTTTTCCCTTAAAGAGTAGTCCATCCCTCTTTAATCTTGGTCACCATAGAGTGCCAGGTCTATAACATAATCTTTTGAGTATTTGATATATAGTTGGAAAAGGTTATGATGTACAATCCAAGAGTGAAAAATGATGAATCAGGGAGAATGTAGAAAATGAAATTGCATCAGGTACTAAGACTAAAAGTAATTTTTTTATTTGAGTAGCATTGAAAGAAGATATTTGATTTCTCACAGTGGTGATAGTTAATTATGAAATAGGAGATTGTGTCATGTGAACTATAATAACCTTGTGAAGGTAGGTGTTACTAAGGCAGTGAGAGATCTATCTAAATTATTAATTTTTTATAATGATATATGTAAGAAATGTTAGATGGGTAAGAAAACTAGATCTACTTTTGAGAGAAGAACTTATTTTCCAAAAGGATTGATATATATTGTGCATATTGGTTTATGTGGTGCATCTAGAACTAGAAGTTATCCATGGAGACAAATATTTCATAATGTGTGTTAATGATTATTCAAGGATGACATTGGATACTTTCTTGAAGGAGAAATATTAAGATTTTAACAAATTTAGGATCTTTAAGACTATGGTTCAGTTAGAGATAAGTCTTGGTGTAGGTATGGTTGGAAAAATTAGGACCAAAGGAACACCTAATAGTCCAAACACCCTACAAATTAAACACAATGGAAGAAAACAATAAAGAACAACACAAAGTTGAGAAGAAACAATAATATCTTTATTGTTTCATCACATTATCAGATAACATGCCTAATTATAAGGCCTTTTGGGTTACAACCAACATAAAGATTACAACTTCAAGATCCAAGATCTCTGCAAATCCAACTCTAAACTCACTCCTCTACGATCATCTACTCCAAACTCTCTAACTCTTGATTAGCTTAAGCCTAGACACCTCTACTTATACTTTCCAAAATGATGTACAAAATATTCTAGATCTTTACATAAGAGAAGACAAAGCTCAAAATGGTCTGCACACATCCCAATGCACAATCCTTATATTAAATTCATGACCCAAATTAAATACATAAGTTAGCTCACACTAGGAACCAATCACAGATAAACTTGGTCAAAGAAGAAACTGAGCACTAATGGACATCAAGTTTACTTGGCACATGAAGAAACATTTGGTTAATATTGAGAAACTCAACCAATACTGAACAACTTGGCCAATACTAAACAACTCATCCAATACTGAACAACTTGGCCAACACTAAACATGGTAGGAACTGCAGCTTGGCAACCATTGGAACTCAACACTAAGAGGAAGATTGAATAAAGATGAATAGATTTACAAGGCAACACAGAACGCTTTGACATCATACATCTAGGGTTGAAAGAAATGATTCTCCTAAATCATTGAGATGTCATAACCCTAGTTAAAAAAACTTAGATTGAGAAATTCATGTAGCATCTTCCACTGGTCAGCTCTTTCACTTCACCAAATATTCATAGTAATCTTTTTGTCTTGTGCTTTTACCAATTCTATAATCCAATATATGTCAACATTTCAATCTTCTTCTTATGATAATCATTTGGTACAACAACTTCATCATCTGGCTCGTGATACTTATGAAAATCAACAACATTGAATATAGGAGATATATCCATGTCATCAGGAAACTCAACTTCATAAGCACTACCACTATCAAACTTCCTCAAGATTCTACAAGCACCAAACTTCTTCATCTTCAACTTACTGTATGTCCCAATAGGAAATCTACCCTTCTTCAAATGAACCATCACCTCATCACCAACTTCAAAAAAATAATGTCTTCTAGACTTATTTACATTCTCCTTATACTTCTAATGACTTTGTTACAACCTCAACTTCACTTCCTCATGCACAGACTTCATAAAATCAACAAATTCTTCCCCTTCAACAATTATCGTCTCTTCACCAACAATATCCATCAAATATGATATACCTCTAGGTTGCATTCTAGTAACAATCTCAAAATATATTTTTCCTATACTCCCATTCACAAAATTATTATATGCAAACTTGGCTTTTGCCAATACCATATCCCAATTACTTGACTTATCTCTAACTAAACAACTCGACAAATTACCCAAGCTTCTATTCACAACCTCTATTTTTGGATGGAATGTAGAACTAAATTTCAATTTAGTGTTTATCTTCTTCCACAAATTCCTCCAAAAGTAATTGTTAGCCATTTTTTCCCTACTTCGCCAAAATTTGAATTTGAAATGGAAAACATGTCTAACGGTCATATGGATTGTTCAAATTTGAATTTTCCATGAGGTCAAATGGATGCTAATGTTTCAAGCCTTATTTTCCTAAGTATGAACCTTACCCTTTTGATTTTCATATTATATTCTTTGGCATTTTAAAGGTCGTAATCTTGCAAAGTCCCCTTCATCGCTCAGTCATAGGTGGTTAACACTTAACACTCAGACAAGCTGTGATGTCGTGAAACAGTTAAACTCCATAGTTAGTGCATCTTCAAAGAATTTCATGTTAGGCTATCAGTAACCATTTCCAAAGATGTAGGCAAATCTTGTTGGCTAATATCAATCGTTAGATCATGTTTGATCAACGGTGGACGTATGCGTGCTTTCTAAAGATGTAAGATGTTTAGCCACTGTGGGGATATGCCATTGTTACATGTGGACTTGTGGGGCTAGAGCCAGTCAGTGGGCCACAAAAGTGGATGTGTCAGAGGGAGTTCAAATGATGGCACCTAGTTAGTTGAGAGTACAAACTGTGTCAATTTTCTCCCATCTTCCCATAATTGTTAAATCTTGTTAGATCGACGGTTAGCATATGTGTGCATTTTGAAGGTGCATGACCTTTAATGAATGAAGGGAAATGACAATCTGCCACATATCTAGGTGGGTCCTTTTCCTTTTGAGTCATGCATAATAATTGGCAAAGATATTGGGAACCATTGATTTGAAGTTGGATCTACGACTATCGTTATGTCACTATAAAAGGTTGCTAGACCTTTAGTCATAGTGACATAATGATAGTGTGTCATGTATCCTAGTGGGCCACTTCCTTTTGTTGCTTTAGAAGATATCAAAGCAAGTGATAGGATGGCATGCTTTGATTGGTCAAAGGTACTCACAGGGTTCAAAGGTTTTCAATTTCGTCAGGATCATATGATCCCAGATGATCAATGATGGGCATATGCATGCTTTTTAGAGTTTCTCAATGTTTAATCAAAGTGGGGAAGTGATCTTTGGACATGTATCCTTGTAGATCCAAGTGGTGAAGCCAAAACAAAGGAAAGAAAATCAAATGTCACCACGTGGTGCACTTCAGGAAGGTTGAAATATCAATAGGGAATGGTGAGTGAGTCAAGCTTAAGGAAAATGGTGGCAAAGTCACAAAAAAAATAGATAGTCAATAGGTCAACATAAGGAAGAAAGCCAGTTAGGGTGGTGGGGTATTTTAATATCATTGGGCCACGTTTTTGTTTGACTTGTTGGCATATCTGATCTGGCAATGATCAAAACACATAACCAATGGCTCGTAATGACCAGATCAATCTTCTTAATCATCTACAACTACTATTTTGTATTCCTATGTCTAGTGAATGTATCTTTGTCCTTTTTCTACTTGGAGTTATCTATCTACCCATTTTTTCAGGTATGGCCACCATTTCTATCCCTTCCAAGGTTGAATATGCACATAGGGATCAAATTTTTGCATATGGGTGCAGACCTAATCAAATCCTTCTGGATCAACAATGATGTCTTTTCTTACAACCTTAATGGTAGTGGTTGAGCTTTGCCTTAGGGCGGAAGCTATCTTAGTTATGCTTGAACTATAAAAGAAAATTTTGTGACTCTTCTAAGGGTCGATATTTTCTCTAATTCTATGGCATTGTATTTCTATGCTCTACTACTATAATTTCTTTTTCCTTTGAGTTAATATAATCCTTTGTTGTATCTATTTCTTCTATCAATATATTGTGCAATACCTTCTTTCCTTTGTGTTAATACATTATCTTCATTTCTCAACTATATGATTGTATCTACTTGGCTTTTTGAATGATATTAAGTGAAGCTTCTTCCTTATAGCATTATTTTGGTTTCTAATCTACATATAGTTGTTGGATTAAGCAAGGATTGAATCTATATACTTCGAGGTTATATTAATGAACTGTGCATTCTTGGGAAAAGATAGGGTTGAACATAGTATTTTGGTGAATCACCCCCATTAGACTTATACTTTTTCTTACTAGTTGTAATGTGCTTGTATTATCCTCCTAATCTTGAGTTTCTCAATTTTTTGAGCCCTCAAACTTTTATCAACTTCCTTCTTCAAGATTCTTAAAGGTGTTAAAGATTAAGTAACATGCTACTCCTTTCTCACTCTTTTGAAGTAATGCCTTGTGAAAGGATTGCCCTGTTAAAGGTTAAAAAACACACTATTAAATGTGACTTGGTTAAAGGATTTCAACCATCCTGTTAGAAGTGGGCCTGGCTAAAGAACTTTAGAACATTCATTTGGAATGTCACCCTGTTAAAGGATTTACAAAATGGTTGTTAAACCAACCTAAGTCATAGGATTTTACCCTAACCGATACAATTGTTAGAGAGTAACAATAAGGGCTTTTGATCTGATACAACTCACAACATAACTTGTAGATTTTAGATCACAATTCAGCTCACAAATTTGCCTGGCTTTCAATGCCTGTAGCTCTAAGAACTTTTCCTCCTTTCAAGCTTTGTCTCCTTGAGTCTCTATGCTCATTGTGCCAATGCAATCACCTTTGTGGTCACCTATCGAAGTAGAGTCTCTGTACTCTATTCCTCCCTCTCGATACCTTCTTCTTGACACCACAACTCTCTCCAACCAACCTCTCTTGCTTCTTGACCTGCAACTCCTTAAATAGGAATTTGGAGTACTTTTTTGCTCTAATCTTCTCGCTCTTATTTTTGGGTTTGAATGGATTAGGTAAGATTCAATGAATCTACCCTTAATCTTGTTTCTTCTAGAAATATCATGTAGAATCTACCTATATTTTCCTAAAAAATAGTTAACTTAAAATTTTGTGCCACCAACTTATCATTCTTATCTTCCATTTAGTTCACAAAATTCAAGGTAACAAACTTATCATCTTAGATCTGGCGAATCTTTGACTTTTCAAATAATGCAGTAGCTCGGCACTATTGAATTTCTGATGCTCGACACATACTATGTTACTTGGCACCTACTGTGGATTCACTTGACATCAACTAAATTTTACTAATGCTCAACACCTATTACATTTCTATCTAGCTCGACACGTAAACTTGCTTAGCACCTTCTATTTCACTCGTCACACAGTAGATTTTGCATTTTCTCAACACTTACTAATAATCTGCTTGGGATGAACTAGCTTGCTCAACACCTAGTGATGAATTTAGTTAAGCTTTGTAGAGAGCTTTGTTACAACTTATTCTTCTAGAGTTTCTAAGTGTATCCAACCTCTGTATCTTCATGTGTATTATCAATACATCATTTTACCATTGTCTTAATTGATTCTTGTACTTCATTAAAAAACCATAACTCAACCTTTCCTTTAGGTGCTTTTGTTACATTTTGTTGATTAAATCCTCTTCATCAATCAACTAAGTGATAGTACTTGGATCTTATAAGCAATTGTCATTCCAACAAATAGAAAGTTTGACATCAGTGACAAAACAATGATTGAAAACATTCTTTATGAACAATCTCCCTTCTTCTCAACAATCTCCCACTTTAATAGTGATCTTTTCAATAAATTTTTAACAATCTCCCTCTTTGGCATTGATGGCAAACCAAACTGATCAACCAAGTTATCAAAATGCTAACTAGGTTAAAACAATAAGTCAAATGCCAAAAAGAAAACTTTGTATCGGAAGCTATTCATTCTATCAACAACTTTGAATTTCTTATGACTCCCTCCAAATTCTATCTTATGACTCCCTCTCTCAAAGTATTAGGAATATCTCTTTTGTTGATACACCTCTTTTGTTGATACACTATCTTCTCCTTTTTGTTCTGCTCCCTCTCTGATTTGTTATCCTGACTAATTCATTTGCTTCTACTTCTCCCTCTTAACTTTTATTTCCTTCCTATTTTTCTGCTATTTCTCCCTCTACACATTTGATTTCTAAATTTTCTATTTCTTGCTCTACATGTTGATTAGTTTCTGCTATTTATCCCTCTTTCACAACAATGCCAAAGACATATTACTTCAGCATCTTATCATGCAAGTGTAGCATTTGTAGGAACTCCAGTTTCTCCCTCTATCACCTTGCCCATGACTTGTTTGGAATTTCAGCACTTTAATTACTTCAGGAAAAACCTAAAGTAAGTATCCTTTGCTTCAATTTATATCATTTTAGCAATCAACTAATTTGATGCATGACAGTCTTGCTGTTACTTAGACAACCTTGGATAGGGGTATTAACATATTCAAATGCATCTTTAGGTAGTGGTTTTGTGAAGATGTCAACAATTTGTTCTTTTGAGTTGACATATTCTATCTTCACTTGTTTGTCTTCCACCAATTCTCTTACATAGTGATACTTAATTACAATGTGCTTAGTTTTGGCATACATCACAAGATTTTTTGATATGTTGATGGCACTTGTGTTATCACAATAGAGTATCATAGGTTTAGTCATCTCTTCCTTCATACCTTGCAACAGGTGCTTGATCCATACAATATTGGTGCATTTGATAGCAATAGAAACATACTCAGCTTCAGCTATGGACAGTGAGGTACAATTTTCCTTTTTGCTAGTCCAAGTGACTAATCTTTTACCTAAGAAAAGTGCTCCTCCACTGGTGCTTTTTCTATCATCTATATTACCTCCCCAGTCTACATTAGTGTAGGCATTCAACTTGAACTTTTCACTCCTCTTGTAGTATAATCCAAAATCATCTGTTCCTTTTAGGTACCTCATTATTCTTTTTACTGCAATAAGATGATTTTCTCTTAGGTTTGTAGAAAATCTTGCCACTATTCCAACATATATGCAATGTCTGGTCTACTGTGTACAACATAATGTAACTTACCAATCATTGATTTGTACATTGTCTGATTTACTTTAGCTGACTCATCATTCTTGGATAACTTATATCCTATTATCATTGGTGTACTAACTGGTTTTGAATCCTCTAAGCCAAATGTTTTGAGTATCTCCTTGATATATTTTGATTGAGTCACAAATATGCCATGTTTTAGTTGATGTACTTGCAATCCAAAAAAGAATTTGATTTCCCCAAACATTGACATCTCAAACTCATGTTTCATCTGATTAGCAAAGTCTTTGCATAGTGCATCTTTTCCTCCAAATATTATATCATTAACAAAGATTTTAGATATCAAAATGTCTTTACCTTTTTCTGCCTTGATATATAGGTTGTTTTTTAATCTGTTCTCTCAAATCCTATCTTCACAATATATTTGTGAAGTCTCTCATACCATGCTCTACGTGCTTGTTTCAAACCATAGAGTGCTTTATGTAGTTTGCAAACCATATCCTTGTTTTTGTCATCAACAAATCCCTCTGGTTGTTCTATGTAGACTTCCTCTTCTAGTATACCATTAAGAAAAGTAGACTTTACATCCATTTGGTAGACTTTAAAATCTTTGTAAGCAGCATATGCAAGTAGAGTTCTTACTCCTTCCATCCTTGCAACAGGGGCAAATGTTTCTCCATAGTCCAGTCCTTCTTGTGCATAACCTTTGCAGACTAGTCTGGCCTTATTTCTTGTGATCTCACCATTCTCATCTAGCTTATTCCTAAATACCCACTTGTTACCAATCACATTCTTATCAGCTAGTCTTGGAACTAAAGTTCATGTTTTGTTCGTTTCTATCTGCTCAATCTCTTCTTCCATAGCTTTACACCAGTCATCACCTTGTAGTAAATCTTTTAATATTTTGGATTCAATCTTTCTCAGTACAAATGATTCATTTCTTAGTTTGTTCCTTGTCATTGGTCTGGCTTCCTTGTCACCAATGATTTGTTCAGTAGGGTGATGTCTTCTCATATACTTGAATAACCTTGATTCTGTCCTTATTTCCATGTCTAGTCTTTCAACTTCAGAGTCACTGTGCACATCTCTTTTAGGTAGCTCAACATCCCTCTCATGTGTATTGATTTCAGAATCTGAATGTGCATTTTCTTCATTCTACAACTCAGCTTCTAAATGCAACTTGACATTCACTGGTTGTGACTCGGCTGATATTGAAACTTGTTGCTGATTCCCAACTTGATTCGCAACTTCTTTTTCAGTAGACATTCCTTCATAGAAGTATACAAAAGATCTGTACTCTTTTGGTTTCTTGGATTCATCAAGTTGAACTTTTGTATGCTCATCAAAGTTTACATTTGCACTCTCCACAATTTTGTTAGTGTTAGTATTTAAACACTTATATGCTTTACTTGTAGTAGAGTATCCAAGGAATATGCCTTCTTCACTCTTTGCATCAAATTGGCCATTTGTATAATCTTTAATAATATAGCATCTACAACCAAACACTTTGAAATATTTTACATTGAGTGAGTGACCATACCATAATTCAAAAGGTGTTGTATTTGTACCTTTCTTGACTTGTACTCGATTCAAGGTGTAGACAATAGTACTAACATCTTCTCTCCAGTACTTTAGAGCAACATTCTTCTCCATCATTAATGTTCTGACACAGTCTATCACTGATCTATTCCTTCTTTCTACAATTCCATTCTGTGGGGGAGTTCTAGGTGCTAATGTTTGTCTTTTAATTCTTTTGTCATTGCAAAATGTCTCAAATTCTTTGATCTGAACTCTCCTCCTCTGTCTGATCTTAGGCACTTTAGACTCTTCCCTATTTCTTTCTCAACCTTGGCCAAGTACCACTTAAACATTTGAAATGCATCAGATTTTTGCTTTAAAAATATGATAGTCATCATCCTAGAGTAGTCATCAACAAACAAAATTATATATCTATCTCCTTTTTAGCTTTGCACTTCTATTGGGCCACATAAATCAGTATGCACTAAGTCTAGTACTTCTTTGGAAGCATAGGTTTTGTTTTTGAAACTTGACTTGGTCATATTTCCTAGCTTACATTGTTTGCACATTGTATTGTTAGGCTTCTTAAATTTAAGTAAACCTCTAACTTTCTTCATTTTGCTGATGCTAATTAGGTTATCAAAATTGACATGACATAGCCTTTTATGCCATAGCCACACATCATCAAATCTTACAATGAGACAGGCAACATCCTCCATATCTAGGTAAAATATATTGCTCCTAGTCTGATCTCCTTTTCCTATTAGATTTCCATCAGTGTCATAGATTTTGATAGTTTTGTTTCCAAATTCTATTTTGCATCCTACATTGCTTAACTATGACACACTCAGTAGATTGTAGTTCAATCCTTCAACATAATATGCATTATCACATGAAATTTTCTCTGTAAGCTTAATGGAACCTTTTCCTTTGATTAGACATGGAGCATCATTTCCAAATCTAACACTAAATCTATCATACTGAGTAAAGGTAACAAATTTACTTTTATCTCCTGTCATGTGATGTGAGCATCCATTGTCTATGATCCATTTGTCATTCTTGTTCACACAGGTTACAAGTGACTCACCCTTCATATCTACATAAACTACCTTATCATCATTTTCATTAGAATCCTCTTCTTCAACAATGTAGCACTTTTTGTCTTTGTCTTTGTAATCTCTGCTATCATCTTCTCTTTTGTTCTTGTGCTTTTTGCCTTCTCTGTAGTTTTTTTTTTTGTTTACACCTTGCAGCAATATGTCCTACTTCATTGCAATTAAAACAAATGATAGGCAGCTTACCTTTGAATTTACCTTTGCCTCTGTGAAATCTTTTGGCCAACAATGCTTCCAATGGTTCCACATCTTCTTCATCTGTGTTGTTGTCACTGCATGCATATTTTGTCTTTCTTTTCTTCTTCTTTGGTTTCACCTCTTCAGTGTCTTTCAACAATAGCTTGGCCTTGAAAGCAGATTCAAGATTCTCAGGTCTGTAGTTATCAAAGTTGGATAACTCAAATGTAGTAAGTTTTTCCACTATACCTTCAAGAGTTAGCTTGTTTCCTGGTACACATCTTAACTCTTGGATAGCTAATACTCTAATAGCATAGATGGGGAGCAAGGTTCTTAAGAATTTTCTATTGACAGTTTCATCATCTAAATGACCACCCAAACTTCTTATTGCACTTACTACTTTTATTCTAGAGGCATATTGAGCAATGTTCTCACCTTCCTCCATTCTTAAAATTTCCTCTGAGGATTTATCTTTTTACTCTTTGGATATTCTAATCTCCTCCATAAATATCTGACAAGGCTTTCCACATCTTGAATATAGAGTTAGATCACTTGATGTCATCAAATTCAACATAGTTGTAGGCAAAGGCAATCTCCAACATTGTCTGATTGTGCTCCTTCTTTTTCTTTATATCTTCTGCAGTAGGGACACCAGCTAGATCTACATGTTCCACTTCAATTGAGGTTTGTGCATGATCACCTATTGATCCAAGGTGCAACTCCATTAAACTTTTCCATGCAATGAAGTTATCTCTGTTAAGCTTGGGAACTTCTCTCTTGGACATCTTGATCTTCCTACTTCTAGTACCTTTAAACCAAATCAAAAGATGACTCTGATACCAATTGTTAGAAATTCTTTAGAATAACTAAGATGGGGGGTGAATTAGTTATTCAAGGTCTAAACGTCTTGATAAATTTTTTTCACTAAGTATAGTGTGCCCATTTAAACTAACCATGCATCCAAGCTAAACATTCTTCTTAGCAAGTTACTGATCAATCAACATGCAAGAATAAAACATGAAAGATCAACACATAACATAGTGATTTACGTGGAAACCCAATTTGGAAAAAATTTTCAGTAACATGCTACTCCTTTCTCACTCTTCAAAAGTGATGCCTTGTGAAAGGCCTGCCCTATTAAAGGCTACAAAACAAACTGTTAAATGTGACCTAGTCAAAAGATTTCAACCACCCTGTTAGAAGTGGGCCTGGTTAAAGAACTTTAGAACATTCACTTGGAATGTCACCTTGTTAAAGGATTTACAAAATAGTTGTTAAACCAACCTAAGTCCATAAGATTTTACCCTAACTGATACAATTGTTAGAGAGTAACAATAAGGGCTTTTGATCTGATACAACTCACAACATAACCTGCAGATTTTAGATCATAATTCAGCTCACAAATTTTTTTGGCTTTTAGTCTCTGCGGCTCTAACAACTTCTCCTCCTTTCAAGATTCATCTCCTTGAGTCTCCATGCTCGTTGTGCCAATGCAATCACCTTTGTGGTCACCTATCGAAGCAGAGTCTCTATACTTTGTTCCTCCCTCTCGATGCCTTTTTCTTGACACCACATACTGTCTCCAACCAACCTCTCTTACTTCTTAACCTGTAACTCCTTAAATAGGAATTTGGAGTACTTTTTTTCTCTAATTTTTTTGCTCTTATTTTTGGGTTCAAATGGATTAGGTAAGATTCAGTGAATCTACCCTTAATCTTGTTTTTTCTAGAAACATCATGTAGAATCCACCTGTATTCACCTGAAAATGGTTAACTTAAAATTTTGTGCCACTAGCTCATCATTATTATCTTCCATCCAATTCAAAAAATTCAAGGTAACAAAATTATTGTCTCAGATTTGGTGAATTTTTGACTTTTCAAATAATGCAGTAGCTTGGCACTATTGAATTTCTGATGCTCAATACATACTATGTTACTCATCACCTATTGTGGATTCACTCGGCATCAACTAAATTTTACTGACGTTTGACACCTATTACATTTCTATCTAGCTCAAAACCTGAACTTGCTCGACACCTTCTGTTTCACTTGACACACACTAGATTTTGTATTTTCTCGGCACTTATTGATAATCTTCTTGGCATGAACTAGCTTGCTCGGCACCCACTAATGAATTTAGTCAAGCTTTGCAGACAACTTTGTTACAACTTATTCTTCTAGAGTTTCTAAGTGTAGCCAACCTTTGTATCTTCAAGTGTATTATCAATACATCATTTTACCATTGTCTTAACTGATCCTTGTACTTCATTATAAAACCATAACTCAACTTTTCCCTTAGGTGCTTTTGTTACATCTTATTGATTAAATTCTCTTCATCAGTCAACTAAGTGATAGTACTTGGATCTTATAAGCAATTTTCATTCCAACAAATAGCAAGTTTGACATCAATGCCAAAAAAATGATTGAAAACATTCTTTATCAACAATCTCCCTCTTTAACAGTGATATTTTAAATCAATTTTCAACAAAAACTTCTTGTCTTGATCGAAGATAATACTTCTTCGTAATCCATGCAATCTAACAATATTTTTGAAGAAAAACTCTACAACATGCATTGCATCTGATGTCTTCTTACATGATACGAAATGCGCCAATTTAGAAAATCTATCCACAACAACAAATATGGAATCATACCCTCTTGATGTCTTAGTTAATCCAAGAACAAAATCTATACTAATGTGACTCCAAGATTTCTCAGGACCATAAATAGGTGTATATAATCCCATATTTTGACTTACTCATTTTTCAACTTGACAAATTCCACAACTCCTAACAAACTTCTAAACATCCTTATAAATCTATGGCCAATACTATTTATCCTCAAAGAGGACTCAATGTCTTATCAATACCCAAATGTCCAGCCAATTCACAATAATGTTTTTCCTTAATCAGATTAACTCTCATAGAAATTCTTGGTATACATGATTGAATTCCTTTGAACAACATACCTTCTTGAATGAAATGCTCATCCCACTTACTTGGTTTATTTGATAGATTTGGTGCTCTGCACTCTCTCCATGCCTTAGAAAAATAAGGGTCAATAGCATACAGCTCATTCATCTCATCAAAACCAAGAACTTCAACCTTCATCTTGGTCAACAAAGAATTTCTTCTTCTTGATGCATTTGCAACTTAGTTAGTGACTCTACTTTTAGGCTTGATCACAAATGTGAAACATTGTAAATACTCAACCCACTTCATATTTCTCTTATTCAACTTATGTTGACTTTCCAAATATTGTAAAGTTTTATGATTAGTATACAACACAAACTCTTTGGGAATCAAATAATGTCTCCACTTTTTCAAGGCTTGAAGAACAACACAGAACTCTTGACCATAAGTAGCATAATTATTTTTAACATCATTCAAATTATCACTAAATACAACAACAAGTTTATCTTCTTGACTCAACACAACTCTTATTACACTACCACTTGCATTACACTCAACTTGAAATACATTAATGAAATCAAGTAAAGCCAATACAGGTAACTCAACAACCTTTTGTTTCAAAGTCTCAAAACTCTTATCAGCTCCATGTGTCCACTTGAAATCCTTTTTATCTCCTCTCATAGTCTCTATCATAACATTACAAAAAAAACTAAAATTATTTATAAACTTCCTATAGAAACTAGCCAAACCATGAAATGATCGTACCTCATCCACATTCTTAGGTGTAGGCAACTCCAGAATTGCTTTAACCTTCTTAGGATCCATTCTCAAACCATCAACTGAAATCATAAACCCTAAATATATAATTCTTCCTACATAAAGGAACACATTTTCAAATTTATTAGCAACTTCTCCTCTTTCAACCTTTTCAATACTTGCCTAATATGCTCAAGATGATCTTCCTTAGTCTTATTGAATATCATAATATCATCCAAATAAACAATCACAAACTTACCCAAAAATATCTTTAGAACTTTATTAATAAACCTCATGAAAGCACTTGGTGCATTAGTCAAACCAAAAGGCATAACCAACCATTCATAAAAACCATCTTTTATCTTGAAAGTAGTCTTCCACCTATCACCTTCTCTAATTCTAATTTGATGATAACCACTCTTCAAATCAGTCTTGGTAGAATACTTTACTCCACCCAAATAATTCATTATGTCATCCATCTTTGACATAGGAAACCTATATTTCACTGTTATCTTGTAAATAGCTTTGGAATTAGTACACATTCTCCATTCATCATTCTTCTTAGGTTCCAATATAGAAGGTACAACACATAGACTCAAGTTTTCTCTGATCAAACCTTTCTCCAATAGCTCTTGCACTTGTTTTTCAAGTTCTTCATTCCTTGTACATGTCAATCTATATGGTGCTTTATTGGGAAAACTAGCTCTAGGAATCAGATCCATATAATGACTTATACTTCTTGCTGGTGGTAAACTATCAAACATATCCTCTAAAAAAATCTCCTTGTACTCATTCAAAAAGTTTTCCATTTATGTTAGCACTCAGCTAACACTATCAACTTTTTTTATCACTCAGCCTCTAGTGTCTTCTATCGCTCAACCTCTATCTGTCGCTTGATCTTTACTATCTTCTATCACTCAGACATTAATATTTTTTTCACTCAATTATCACTATCACAACTCAACCCTCTAAGAATAATAGAAAAATAGACTTGGTTCTTTTTTATCTCCTTCTCAAATTGTTTCCCACTAACCATACAAACTCTAATAGTAGTACAATTACTTCATCAAGAACTTCAATCAAAGGCAACAATGTTTTCTTCACTTCATTCATCCAAAGAGTATATTGATTCAATCTTCTGTCATGCATAAGCCAAGGTCTACCCAGCAAAACATGACAACAATCCATAGGCATAATATCACACATAACTTCATCAAAGTAGTTTCCAATCTTGAATTTCACAACACATTTCTCACTTACCAAAAAATTATGCTAATCCTTGATCCATGAAACATGATAGAGTTGTTATCACTAATGTTCATGTTACTACTTTGGGGAAGTATCCTAAGCATTGGAGAGTACTGACATGTTGCATTCATGACATAGTTGTACGGACAACATTTTTTTTGTCTGGTGATGCATGGTCATGGACATGTTCAATATAGTTTCATGAAGACATGGTTCAATGTGCATCACATAGGTCGAAGATGTATGGAAGTTGTACTTGATTTATAGAGAGTGGTTAAGAGATAGAGTGCTTGGAAAGTAGTTTTAATGTTTGTATTATATCTTTTATCTAAAATGTAATAAGAAGATGAACGGTCAACCAGTGACATAAGACATTTAGATGGTGATGTCAGTGGATTCACAAGCCCTAGTATCGCACGTGTGAAGTTTTGCATAGACTGTGAGTCGACAGTGAGATTGTAATTATAATTAATTAATTATCTTATTATAATTAATTGGGAAAGTCTCAAGGACAACTCAAGGAATCATTTTGAAGATATGGTATTAAAGGACAAATGTTTTTCTTATTTGTAATATGGTATGATCATTGTATGAAGTGCAAAGTGCGAAAAAGAGCAAAGTTTTTACTGAATGCAAGTAAGTGATCCAAGGGATTATTAGATGCAATTTTTGTGTTCTTGTTACAAGATCAAAAGGAGAAGAAGTCTGGTTGATAGGAAAAAGAAAGAAAGTACTATTCATTTCTATTATTCTACAAGGAATAATACAGAGATCATTTGGACAGTGGGTTCATTGGTCTTAACCTTGAAGTTGTTTGGGCAGTGGGTCCAGTTGTCTTCCACAACTCCTAACAAGGTTGGAATCTCCTAACCTGGATTCAAAGTCTCTTAATAGGGACTGATATGTATTGAATATTGTTATAGAATCCTAACAAAGTCCATCCTCTAGCAAGGAACATTTATATTAGTACATCATCTTGTGGGTACCATCCCCACCAGGGTTTTCTCTTTGAACAAGGGTTTCCCTAGTTAATATATTTGGTGTTATTGTGTATGAGTATCTTTTTGTGGTTTCTAATTATATTTCTCATATGGTTAAAGTTTAATAAGGTTGATAGTTGTGATATTGGTAGGATAACTGATTCATTGCCCCCCTCCTCTCAGTGATATTGGTGCACTATATATTCTACCAAGGGTTTGGGGTGTCTCAACCTCTACAATTGCAACTTTGTAACCAACTCCTCTGATCAGGGATAACTCTAGTGGAAAATATTTTCCAATTAGCGAATCTCACTCATCGGGGACCCCATATTTGGCAAAGAAGTTTACACTTTTGAGGTGGTCTTGTCACCCACAATTTATGAAAATTGGGTCCCATGATTCCACCAATTGCCAATGATGATACAAATTTATTTTAATTCTAGTGATTTCATAACCATTAGAATTCAATCTTTTCACATGGTACATTAAATATTTTTGCCTACAATTTGCAAGGCTTGAATTTATTGGTATTCATATTCTCACTTATATGGTAGAGTGACGTTAGCATTTGAGTACATATATATGACACGTGTCTCTATTTTAGAGGGTTTCCTTGGAACTTTATATCCTTTCTCACTTTGTCCTAAAATAGATATTATTATAGACACGTGTATTTATTTTGAAAAATTTATCTAAAAGTTGGTGTCCTTAAAAACATTTTCCCAAAATGAGATTTGGGTCATTGATTAAGGATCATCCAACAATTATAAAAATAGGGTTTTTATATGTTATACGATATAATATTAACTTAGGCTCATTAAACCTTCAAGTCCAATAATTAATTAGGCTACATATAATAATTATAGAATAATAGTTTCTAAGTATGTGTACTTATGCACCTATGGCTTATTAGCTTTGATTTTCTTCAATAATGAAAAATTCACCAACATTTTATAGAAATTCAATAGGATTGGAAAAAAATTGCCAGTAAGATTAAGTTTTTTCCTACTTTGGAAAAAAAAATTGCCAATAGAAAATAAAACATTCCCCCTAAAATAATGTTGGATTCACCAAAGTTTTATAGATTTTTACAAAGGGGAGTTTCTTAAAGATATCCCTACCTCTGATGCTAGATTCATTGAACTGCCACTGTCAACAATCACTTTGCAACATTTTCCTATCATCTTGCATCTGGTCTTGAAAAGACTTCTCATGATAAGTTCCTTATCAATTGTTTTATTACACAAAGTTCTTCTTACCATCATGCTTTCTCTAACCTTAGGTCCACTTGGTGAACCCTTAAGATCTCCTTGAATCACAACATTTATGTTACCATTTTCATTCTCACTAGAGTATGTACACTCAAAGGATCTATGCCCTTCTTTACCACATATGACACAATTACCGCAAAAACCACCTCTAGAATAAGAATTACCTCTTACTTAGAAAGAAATAGTACATCCTCAGTATGAATGACCACCTTTCTACTTAGTCTTTTCTTTCTAATTAGTTTTCCTTTCATATTTGCCCTTATCTTGCTCATAATTATCATATCTACCACTCTCTCCATAAGATCTATCTTTGTCTCTCTGGAATCTTCTACCTCTACCTCTCTATCTTTGCTCATGCTTCTTTGTCAAGATATCCTTGGCTTCAAAGAATATTGATATGCTTCTTCTACACTATCCAATTTCACAAAACTTATTTCATCTTGAATTCTAGATATCAATCCATTCAGGTACCTTGTTACTTTATCAACCTCATCATCCATATGTCCATATTTGATGTCCAATCTATAGAATTCATCAGTGTACTCCTTCACATTCATGTACTTTTGTCTCAAATTTTGCATTTTTCTCAATAAATCAACTTGGTAATTAGTAGGGAGGAATTTCTTCACCTTGTTCACCATTTCCGATCAGGTTATGATATTTTCTTTTCCTCTTCTTTTTCTATCAGTTTTCAAATTCTCCCACCATAGTGAGGCATGACCTTTCAACCTAGTGACTGCAATCTTCACCTTCCTATTATCAAGAGTGTTTTCAAATTCAAAGAACTTATCCATATTAGAGATCCAATCCAACATGACATTGGTATCCAACTTTCCATCATAAGGAACAACTTCCATAGCTGGCTTTGAATATGCCCTAGACAACACTCTCAACAATATTTCCTCATCTTGATCATCTTCAGGCTCTGGATTAGGGTCCAGTGTCATTTCTTCATCACCACTCACATTGTGAAGATGTGCTCCTCTCCTTTGAGCTATCTCTGAAACATCTAATGTGACTGCAATTTGTCTCAACATTTCCAATATGGCATTGTCAACATGTCTTCTACCTCGAACCATTTTGATAAATAGGTTCCTACAAGATTGTAACCCCTTGCAAGTTATAGGTTAAATCCATAGATCTTCCACCTTATAACCAAAATCAATTAGGGTTCTAAATGATTCAATCCCCTCAAGGATGAACCTCAAACTCTGATACCGCCTAGTGTAGGTATGGTTGGAAAAACTAGGGCCAAAGGCACACCTAATAGTCCAAACACCCTATAAAGTAAACACAACATAATCAAACAATAAAGAACAACACCAAGGAGAGAAGAAACAACAATCTCTTTATTGATCCATCACATTAATAGATAAAATGCCTAGTTGTAAGGCCTTTTGGGTTACGACAAAAACAAATATTACAACTTCAAGATCCATGATATGTGAAAATCTAAATCTAAAATCACTCCTCTAGGATCATCTGCTCCAAACTCTCTAAGTCTTGCTTAACCTCAACCTAAACACCTCTACTTATACTTGCTAAAAAGGTTTACAAAATATTCTAGATCTTTACATAAGAGAAGGTTGACCTCAAAACAGTCTACACACATCCCAATCCTTACATTGAATTCATGACCCAAATTAAATACATAAGTCATCTCATACTAAGAACCAATCACAGAAAAACTTGGTCAAAGAAGGAACTGAGCATCAACAAACATCAAGTTCACTTGGCACATGAAGCAATACTCGGTCACCAAAGTGCTTGGCCAATACTGAAGAAGTTGGCCAAAACTAAATTCATTAGGAACTACAACTCAACAACCACTGGAGCTCAACACTAATAGGCATAATGAACAAAGATGAGTAGGATTACGAGGCAACCCAGGATGCTCTTGTGTCAAGTCTAAATATAAAGTGTTTGAGACATGACAGAGGTGGTGAATTCATATCAGTTGAATTTTGTGACTTTTGTGACTTTTGTGAAGAGAATGGGATGATACGACATGCAAATGCCTTCCAAACCCCACAAACATAATGGTGCTCTAGAGAGAAGACATATAACTATTCTAGATAGTATAACGACAATGACGATTGGAAAAAAAACATTTCAAATATCTAATAGATAGAGGAGATATGAGTGAAGTCTACACATGGACTTGAGTGCATATATAAGGTAGAACTAGGAAGACTCCTTATGGGCTATGATTTGATTATACTCTACTCTAAAATATTTTAGAATATTTGGAAGCAAAAGTTATATCAAAAGATATGATGACTTAGGAAAGTTTGATCTTAGAAGTGATGAATGTAGCTTTCTTTGTTATTCTACTAAGATAAAGGCATAGAAGTGTTACAGTAAAAGATTGAGAAATATAGTTTAGAGTGAAAATGTAAGAGTTGATGAAAGAAATCAAAGACAATATAGATCTTGTGGTTATGATTCAGATGTTGGCTACAAATTAGGCAACACAAACTCAATCACAAAATCAACTTCAAATTATATCTAGAGTTCACGATGATAATGAAGAAGAGACTTGAGAATTAGGTATTCATTTCAATATGAAGACTGTAAGGTATGTAAGAATAAATCATCCTAAAAATCAAATTATTAGTGACAAGAACTAAGAAGTGCAAACTAGGAGAAGGTTAGCAGAAATAAGAGATGAGATTTGTTTGACTTCAAAAATTGATCCTAAAGATATAAGTGAAGCATGTAAAGATGCAAGTTGGGTGGAAGTTATGAAGAATTAGATTAGATTCATAAGAAAAACACATGGATTCTTATTTAGGCATAATTATAAGAATGTGGTGGGTACCAAATGGGTTTTCAAGAAAAAAAAATATGAACAAGGATGGTGAAGTTATGAGAAATAAACCTAGAATTGTTTGAAAAAAATTGTCACAAATGGAAGGTATTGACGTTGAAGAAACTTTTTCTCCCACTGCTACAATTCAGGCTATTAGATTATTTATTTCTTATGCTAATTATAAGAGTTTCAAAGTATATTAGATGAATGTAAAGTTTGCATTCTTGAATGGTGATGTAGAAGAAGTGTATGTAGAACAACCAAATAGTTTCTCATTGACAAATCAAATAAGTATGGTATGTAGATTAAAGAAAGCTTTGTATAGATTGAAATATTCCCCTAAAGAATGATATACAAGATTAGACAAGTAGTTGTTGAAGCTTGGATTTAACAAAGATATTAGTAACTACAATTTATATTTCAAGTTAATCAAGATAATATTTTGATTGTTGAGGTACTTCTTGGTGATATAATATTTGGAGTTGATGAAAATATGTGTAAAGAGTTCACTAATGAAATACAAAGTGAATTTGAGATGTATATGACCAGTAAGATGAAATTCTTTCTTGGTTTCCAAATTAAACAATCTCTTTTGGAATCTCTTCTTAGTTTAAATATGTGAAGGAATTGTTGAATTTTTTGGTATGGAAGACTCAAAACCAATTAGTGCCCTTTGTTGATCAATTGTATATTATCTTTGATGTTACACAAAATGTCATATCTTTACCAGTCAGTGTATGTCAGCTCACTCGGGCAATGAAGATAGTTTCCTGTGTCTGTCGAGCATTCTAGTGTTTGCCAAATTCAGAAGATGGTGTCTACTGAGTTCACTCGAGCGTCGAAGAAAAGTTCGCAGAAGTTGAGTGTTAACTGAGCTCACTTAGGTAACAAAGGAAAGTTGGATGGACCCAGTGTTAATCGAGTTTACTTGGTTACCAAAAAGAGTTTGCGAAGATGCAATGTTAACTGAGTTCACTTGGTTAACATAGGAAAATCATTTCTGAGTTAGTGTCTACCAAACTAGGTTGACTAACGAATGATTTTCTTGTTTTGGTATAGTGAGTTTAATGGATTTGTTTGTTGGATCTAGTCGACTAAGGATATTAATATTAATTATTCTAAAGTAGTATTCAAGCCGACTTGACAATGTATATGATATAAGTATAAGGTCAAGTTGAAGATTGAAAGTTGGTGTGTGGAAGATAAGAAGATTCTTAGAGGAAGAAAATTGGAAGGATAAGCAGAATATCCTTGTTGGGTGGAAAAGATTAATCTAATTACGAAGGATCAAATGTTCGAGCCAGAATTGAGATCTAAAGTTAGCAATACAGTTGCATCAACAATCAGGTCATATCATTGTTACTCTCTAACTCAGGTCATATCATTGTTACTCTCTAACTATTGTAGCAGTGTATCAAATCTCTTAATAGAGTTAGCTTAACAACTATTTGCCAAATCCTCTAACAAGGTGACATTTCTAGATTGAAGTGTCTAAAGACCTCTAACAAGTCCACTCCTAACAGGGTGATTAAATCCTTTAACAGGGTCACACCTAACAATGTGTTTTGTAACTTTTAACAGAGTTGGCTCCTAATAGGGCTCACTTCAAAAGAGTGAAAATCAATAATTAGTTGCAATTGGTGGTTTTTCCCAAATTGGGTTTCCACGTTAAATCTTGGTGCCACTTGTGTTCATGCTATTTCTTTAATGTGTATGCAACTAAGTTAATTAAGGTTAATCATAGTTAATATCTTAAGATTTGCATGTTCAACATTTTTTGAATAACGGTCGATATTATAGTGCTTGCTGAGTTACAACATATTGTTAGTGTTAATTGAGTGCCTGTGTGTTAGCCGAGTAACACCAATTTTAGCATAGTTTAAGTTTTGTATTGACATCTAAGGGACCTGAGATTTATTTTAGTGGTAACTGATTCACCCCTCCCCTCTTAGCTACCCCTCTTATATTTCCAACACCCTTATGGAAGGTGGGTGAAATATGATAAAGGTTGATGATACTCCTACCAAAAATCAAATAAGATATAGATCAATGATTGATGGTTTATCATAATTGATTCAAACAAGTCCTAATATAATGAGTGTAGTATGTATGGATGATATATTTCAAGAAGAACCCTAGGGATGCCATGTTGTTGTTGTGAAAAGGATATTTAGATATTTGAAAGGCACAATTAACTATGGCTTATGGTATCATAAGGATGATAATTTCACATTGAGTGTTTTTATTTGAGGCTGATTGGGAAGGTAATGTAGATGATAGAGAGAGTGCAAGTGGGTTTGCATTATTCTTGGGTAAGACATTCGTTTCATGGTCAAGTAAGAAGCAAAATTATATATCATAGTTATTTTTGAGGACAAATATTTTGTTTTTGCTATAATTGTACACAAGTGGTATGGATGAAGAAAGTATTGAAAGATATAAGAGTAAGTATTGAAAGATGTGGTATTGATGATATATTTCAAGAAGAACCCAAGGGATGTCATGTTGTTGTTGTGAAAAGGATATTTAGATATTTGAAAGACATAATTAACTATGGCATATGGTATTGTAAGGATGATGATTTCACATTGAGTGTTTTTACTTGATGTTGATTGGGAAGGTAATGTAGATGATAGAGAGAGTGCAAGTGGGTTTGCATTATTCTTGGGTAAGACATTCATTTCATGGTCAAGTAAGAAGCAAAATTATATATCATAGTCTATTGTTGAGGAAAAATATGTTGTTTTTGCTATAATTGTACACAAGTGGTATGGATGAATAAAGTGTTAAAAGATATAAATAGTAAGTATCAATGAGCCTATTACTATTTACTATGATAACTCAAGTATTACCCATATTATAAGAAGCCAATGCTACATTCAAAGGTTAAGCATATATATTATCATTTCTCGAGGAAAAAGGTAGCTAAGAAGGAAGTCAAGTTGGAATATGTGTCTACAAAAGATTAGATCATAGATAATTGCTAATACTTTTGAGTATCTAAGGGGAAAAATAGGGGTTAATACCCCTCCTAATGAAAATTGAGAAGTAATTAAATATAATTTTTTGTTCGGATTTATTTATGGTTATTTCTCCTCGGAGGGAGTAGTGAGACTTATAGGTGGAAAGCTTGTTTTATGTATGAGATCAATGTTAAGGTGATTTTTGGTTTGAAATTGGATATGTACAAATGCAAATATGATAATATTGTGGATTTTTTTTGTACCATTGAGTTAATCTTTGACATTGATTATTTTTTTACATCAATGTTGCTATCAA
Source organism: Cupressus sempervirens (assembly GCA_028749045.1). NCBI lineage: Eukaryota > Viridiplantae > Streptophyta > Pinopsida > Cupressales > Cupressaceae > Cupressus > Cupressus sempervirens. The sequence goes on along the minus strand of CM053784.1, from coordinate 250,288,557 downwards.
TGAAAAAGGGGTAGAATAGAATAATGTGCAAATATGTGCTTCAGATATTTCTAATACATATTTGAGAGATGTGTTGTTATTGATGTCAACATATTTTCTACTTGAGACATGATCAGAAAACTATTATAGAGTTGTTTATTTGGTTTGGTATATTACTATTGTGAAGTTTAGATGTAGTGAATAAGTGGATGTATTGAGGGACATAATTATCTTATGTCAATTTATAAAGGACTGCATTTAGAATTTAGAAAGTTATGGGTGACTGATAAGAGACTAGTATTTTGCATGTTCGAAAAGGGACAAAGTGATAGAAAAAGGATTGATGTGGATTGATAATTAAATATATTTGGTTGTATTCCTAATGGAACATTTAAGATTTGGATTTGTGTCCTTCACTCAATTGGTTCAATCACAAGTTATATTTCTTGATTGATAGTTGTTAGTATTCTTGAACAATTTTGAGATGGTAATGATTTATGAGACAATTTTTTTTTCTTAGCAAAACATTATATTTATATTAATAATAACTAGTTTAGAATAGCTCTCGGAGAAAAGAACCAAAAAAGAAAAACTCTGGTCATTTCCTAATACAAAAAAGATGCAGAAGAAAAAATACTGCATCAAGAGAGTATCTATCAACACTAATGAATTGTCCTATGAGACAATTTTTTTATTGATGACAATTTTGTTTTAGGAGAGACCAGAAGGAGATATACCCCTGCCTATAATCAATAGTCCGATTGACTTATTCTCAATAGAGGACATCAACCTAGGGATAAAGAGGTTAGCAAGTGGCAAAACTTAAGATACTGATGGGCTCCAAGCAGAATTTTTAAAATGGGGGGTAGATTTATTAGCACCACACATCCAAAACATTTTCAAAAAAGTCTCCCAAGGTTGCTATCCCACATAATGGATCACTAGCCTAGTTATCCCACTTCACAAGAGAGGAGATGTCAACAATCCTTCCAATTATCGCACCATCATGGTGAATCCTCTCTTAGATAAGCTCTTTGGGAGTATGCTAGAGCGTAGAATCAGCGATTGGGCATAAATAGAGAAAAAATGAGCAAAGGGGCAGGCAAGATTCAAACCAAAATACTCCACCATAGATCACTGCATTACCTTGAGATACCTCATAGAAAAGGTCTAGGAGAAACAAGGTGACGAAGCTTTTTGTTGCTTTGTTGACTTTAAGAAAGCTTTTGATACTGTACTTAAAGACAAACTATGGAGTAGAATGGAAGAAATGGAAGTGCCAAATGAATAGAGGGCTATTCTTTACAAGCTATATGAACATGTTAAAGCAAAAATTAGAACTAAAGAGGGCATGTCAGAGTGCTTCGGGAGTAACATTGGGTGAAACAAGGATGCCTGCTCTCCCCTACCTTGTTTGGACTTTATATAGACAAGCTGGAAGAATGGATAAACAAAGCCAATGGGGAAGGTATCCAACTTGTGGTTACGTGGTTAGACTGCTTCTCTATGTGGATGACCTCATCCTCATCACTAAGACTACAAGAGGCGGGAGCATTTGAGTAAACTAGAGACCTTTTGCACGGAGGTAGGGATGGAAGTCAACACATCTAAGACCAAAATCATGATCTTCTCTTTGAAGAAAAGACAACAACAACATGCATTCATATTTAAGGGTAACACATTATCAGCTAGGGTGGGAAACTTGTAGATCAAAAAGGATACAAGGGGGATGGAAGACCTCCTACCTCCTTCAAAACAGGTGTAGGAAAGCGGAGTTGTGGGATTGGAAGACTAGGAAAATTCTATTTGGGCTTTTGGTGATCTCGGTTGTACTATATGGCAATGAAATATGGAGGAGCAAGGTATCAAACCATAAATGGCAACAAATAGAAAGAATTCATAAACATTTAATCACCACCAACCTCAAAGTCAAATCAATGGTTCCCTATGATATTCTTCTAGCTAAAGTAGGGATGTTCCTGGTGGAAGCCTACACAGTTATTCGCTTGCTCAGTTATCTTAAAAAAGTAGAAAAGATGGATGCAAACTGCTCGCCTAAGTTAGTGGTTGAGGAGAAGCTAGACCGTTGAAAGAAGACATGGAGGAAACAAAATAATAAATGACCCAACAAGTGGAACATTGAGTATCAAGGGTGTCCAAAAACCAACACAGAGATAAAAAAGTGGGTATTAGAAAAAGTTAGGACTGCCATTTGGACAAATCAGGTAGGTAGAAAAAAGGCTTAACATGCTAACGAATTTAACCACACTTGCGAGCATGGTGACAAAGAGTACCTAGGAGCCAACATCAGAGGTAAGGCAAGAACCTTGATAGCCCAATTGAGGACCAATTCACATCACTTGAGGTGCGACAACGACAGATGGAAGTGGGAGGAGAGAATTTGTAGGTTTTGTAACAAAGGCACAGTGGAGACGAAATGACACTATATAAAGGAATGTACAGCATATGAAGACATCCGGATCCAATTTAGGAACACAATACAAGTGAACAGTATAAAAGAGCTTTTTGAGAGGCCAAGACTTCACAAGGTGGCCCGCCTTACTAATGCAACTCCACAAAAGAAGGGATGGCTTGGAAAAATTCCACTGGTGGACCCCCTTTTTTTTGGTTCCATAGACCTTTGGTCTCATGGACATTAGTAAAACTCATTTCATTTCTTGGTGATAGACAGTGCCATGTCACACCAATGTAAAGACACGAGGCAAGACATTTCTGATTGAGCTCAACTTTTGGCAAGACATTTCCGATTGAGCTCATCTTTTGATTTCAGAATGCAAACGAGGTCAGCTGATGTGGAAAATTAAAAAAAAAATTTTGTGGTCCACATGATCACCCACGGACCCCTATGTTAGGGTGCGCATATTCTGGCTTCTCTCTCCTAGTAAGAGGAAATAAAGGTAGGGCTGTGAAGGAAAGCATGTTGTAACACATAGTCCCACTCAACAACCTAAATGATAAAAGCCAACAACCTAAATGATAAAAGCTTAAGTTATATTCTAGTAACAGATTCGTGACACCAATAATTATGAAGGCGCAATCATGGCTGAGTGAATTTTATAGGATTGAATTTAAAATCTTGTTATTAGCATTGAACCTGCACCTCCATTGTATATGTCATTCATATATAATAACATGGCATTTCAACAAGAATAGCGCTAGCATTTTTCAGACTGAGTGCAACATACAACCTCTTATCGTTGACAGAAGATTAGGTTATTTGCAGTGTCAGAAAGTGCGAGTCTTCTGGAAATCTGTCTGTATAGTTTAAATATGAAGAGTCCAATTATTTTGTGCTCGTCAATAAAAATGGATGCTTGTGCCTCAAAACAAATAAACCAGATTCAAAGGCGATTGCAAATGCAAACATGGGAATACAGTTAGGTTTTACGTCTATGTACAGTTTGACAGGGCTGTGAAAATGAAAAACCAAGACATTGCAGATAAAATAAAACGAACCATTCTAAACAACTTATTAGAACACCAACAATAACTATCATTCTTGAGTTCAAAATGTTTCGAAATGTACAATTAGTATTCACAAGGAACTCTTGAAAATTAAGGGCAATTGGAATCATTGATATTGCTTTCGGATTGCTCTGTAAGTCAAAAACTGCACCGCTCACAACAGTCGATGTGATTTGATTTATATACATTTCTTTACACGCCATAAACATGGTGAAACAATCAAGAGTCCTTCGGAATTTCTATGCTTCGCTTGTAATTTCTGCTCATGGAAAACAAATTGAATGATGAAACTCAAATTTCACCAAACAAAGCAATGTGAATGAATACTCCGTATGATACATGCAGCGCAATGACACTTGTCCGGAAACGCAATTGGCTTGGAACTGGCTGATTATTCTGAGTCACTTTCTACTCCTCCCATAGCTTTCAAACCCCTAGGTCTCTGTGTCACTTACAGATTGAATTTATTAGCGAATAGAACAAGTAAGGCATAAATAATGTAAGAGATACTTGCCAGTAAAGAATCAGAAGAATTTGTGGAAGAAATAACTGAAAAATCACCTTCTTTGTACATTTCTTTTCCCTGACTTCATATCTTTCTTGGCAAATATCGCTAAGCCAACCACCAGGGATGACATTCTGCAAAAATACATCCAAACAAACAATCAAACAGTGTTTCACTTTGAGGTAACTAGTGTTCTTTAATACGTTTTTCATTAGCAGCTGTTGCCATAACATGTACTAGTAACAAAATTATTTATATAACACAGAATGTCTAAGCATCTAAAAAGATCTATAATTATTGGTATCCAAATGCAACCAAGAGGTAGCTCAACATAAAAAAATCAAACACAGATTCCGGAAAAGTATGCATTGCAGATAAATTTCAAGGCATATCCAAATTTTCCTTTATAGACAAGTGTGAATCAATTGTTAATGCAACTGTGAACAAGAAACTCTCAGCAAGGATCCTTAAAAACTAAAAGTAGAGAAAAAGTGAAGGCAAGAACAATATTACGGGAAAAATAACAAGTTTCAAGAAAAACAATTACAAAATCATGTTCTGAAAAAATCCAGAAACTTTGGAATATTGCAAAAATGTTGAATAAGGCACAAAGGATTTTCACAAAGAGGAATACATGATTATTTCCATCTGCAATCTATTTTCAGAAAAAGAAAACACTCTTCTGTTGGCTAAAAGGTGGACAAATTCCAGAGTACAGATTATAAATTTTTCTCTGCATTATCAAGAAGAGCAAGACTGGCAAGACTGTTCGTGTGAACGTCGTGCTTCATGGCATACAAGTGCTCCAAAAAAAGCAACTAGCATAGTATCAATTTTCCAAAGCAATATCAACGGGAGAATTTTGCTCATCCCTTTGATAATGACAACAGAAAAGAGTCATACAGCAAAAATGACAGGCACCTGGTGGTCTCTTTGCTCAAGAAATTCCCAAAAGGGTTATTAGAAATAAACAGAAAAGAGTACCACATATATGTGAACAATGACACCATGGGCTGTGTCTGGGTTACAAAAGCTAGAGCTATCTATAATTTTCACAATCCTGATAATCCCATGAAACTATAGCTTGAAGTCCAAAAAAGGAATACTTTTTAGAAAACACCAAGCGATAAAGTGATCAATATTTAGGGGAAACAAGGGAAAGAATCTTTTGTAGTCCAGGATATCAGCCATCTATTTTTGTCTTTGGGTCTACTAATATAAGAGTACCCTGTACTCCTTGTGAGACCCACCAAACTGTACTACACATCAGGTGTACATACCTTACTCCTTGTGAGACACACTTAACTGTACCGCAAACAAGGTACGTCCTGATGATGGATCATGTAGTATGATCCGAAACGTTGATGTAAAAAAACTATACACAATCAAATCCAGAAATCTAAAAGCATTAGCATGGATTGTGGAAATCTAATAAATCTCAAAGATATGCCCTAGTCCTTGTGAGACACACCAAACTGTACCACACACCAGATGTGCCAAACTGTACTGCAAACGAGTCATAACATACTTGTGAGATGCACCAGACTGTACTACACACCGGATGTACATACCCTACTCCTTGTGAGACACACTTAACTGGACTGCAAACGAGACATAGGAAACGTCAACGTCTAAAACGTAAATGTTACCAAGGGGGAAACTTAGTTTCTTTTCAAAAAATTCAAACTTCCTATGACTATTTTACATTTTAGTTTACATTTTAGCCAATACCAGACATACATACCCTACCCACACATCAAGTGATGAAGTGATCAATATTTAGGGGAAAGAATGGAAAGAAGCTTTTTTAACTCCAGGATATCAGCCATCTATTTTTGTTTTTGGGTCTACTGTCAGTAATATAAGAGTAACCTATACTCCTTGTGAAAGGCACCTAATTGTAGTACAAATGAGACGTACATACCATTCCTTGTGAGTGGCGCCTAACTGTACTACAAACAAGACGTACATTCTCTATCCCTACCCCTACCCCTCAACTTACCCTTACGAGAGTTGAACCCCTACATGTATCCTAACGGGAGTTGAACTTGAACCCAAGTTCTACACCTCTAGGCCAACTCAAAAGTCATGCTCAACATTCACTACTGAATATTCACTCGCGTTTCACTACTGGGGGAGGGGAAGGGGCTGCACCTGTTTAACAGATTTACAACAAAAATTCACGCAAAATTCAACTTTAGTCTAGATGAAAATTTCCAATTCAACTTTAGTTTAGATGACAATTTCCAGCAAACGGTTCCTGGCATATCTTAACCCTGCTCTAAACTTTTAGGAAGTCCACCTGCGGGGGATCTGTAGGTAAGGTAATAAGTTTAAAGAAGCTTGTGCCTCAAGAAACCAAAAAGAAAAAGGAAAAAAATGATGTAATGGACTTGGAGTTACAATACAGTATTTTCTGATGTTGTCTGTTCTACTTTGCCCTCTTCATGCTCGAAATAAGAGATTAAAAACCTAAAAAAGCATTACCGAGATGGCACTTTTTGGAATATTTTTTAAGCCAATAGATCTTACTGAGTAGTATCCTACTGTGAAATTTAAGGACCCCACTCCATGGAACCAATAAATAAGCTAATAAACTTGGGAAACCCAGTCTCTCAAGAAACCTAAGCAGTTCGGAAATTTGAAAACCTTGACAGTTGAGAAAATTGAGGCAGTAATTTGAAACTGCAATACGGTGTTCTGATGTTCTCCATTTTCTCCTTGCCCCCTCAAACAAAAGATTATAAAATGGTATATAATTTAGATGTCAATCTCAGATCCAATAGGAGTAACTTTCAGAAGTGGCTTATGAATCTTACTTTGTACAACTCTACAATGAAATTCTGGGAAACCCCAGCTTACAAGACCATTTAGTAAGCTATAAAACTTAAGAATCTGATCCCTCAAGAAATCTTGAGAGCCAAAAAAGAAATAGAAACACTTTTAACTAGGAAATAATAAATATTCGGATGTTCTCGGTTCTATCTTTGCCCTCCAAGGCTTGGACCAAAAGATAAGCTATAAGAGATGAGAAAAGCACAAGATAAATACTCACATGGATTGCCCTCTGTACACTTTTGACGCGCTTTTTGGGTCGCAATGGCAATTTTGAGCCCTTCATTGCAAGGAAATCTTCCTCTTTCTCGCCATGTGAGAGGCTCAGGCATACATTTGGCCAAACAAAAGTCTCCAAATTCAGCGCCTTGTTTTCTTGCACTGTGTTCGTTCCGTTCATATAATTGCTGCTCCTGGTGCACATTATATTATTATCCTTATTTTGCGGTCTGCTACTTTCTGCAGGAAGTGGCAAAGAATGATGGCTGCTATAGTTGCAGGCCAATGCGATCTTTTCATCTGGGAAACAAGGGATTATTGCTGTAGCAGCATCTTTCTCAGCTCTAACCACACGTCTGTCGAATCGAATGGCGGATTTATTCTCCATAGCCTCCTCGGCCTGCTTTAGATGTGGCTTCTCCCATGCCAGACGCTTGCGGGCTCCCCATTGAAAATACTCTCCAGAAGAAATTGCATTCTTCAATGTTGTCGCCATCTGAAATCCTTTCAGCTTAGGTATTAAAGAGAAAAGGAAACTCTGAAATCCTTAAAATTGAGGCACTAGAAACAGAGAAATCGAAGACAAAAACCTTGATTCCTAAAAGTTGGAGTAGCAGAAACCAGGAATTTTAAACAAGATGCACAAAAAACTTAATCCTCAAGGCTTGATGAAATTCTTCAAAAGGCCCTCAAAATCCTGGATTCTCCAGACAAAATCCACACTCCCATCAAAACCCCACAACACCCTTGGTTGACGTTAAAATCATCATCGGCAACCAAATAATTTCCTTTTCTCCTTTCAACCGCATGAAATTCAAATTGCTAATTCCTTCAAATGGGCTTCACTAATCAACTTAATCTAATAAAAGGAAACGTACTCCCTGCATTCAAAAATCTCCCAACAATATAAAATCAAATGTTGGCTAACAAACTACGACTGCTGAATTGCCAGGCCAAATTTTCAGCAAAAGATAACCAAATTGCATTAAAAAATAATCTTAAGAGGCAGCATACCATACCATGAATCGGGTAGGTGAAATCTTCAGAATTAAATTCAACTAGTTTCCCAGATATTCCAAGACTTGCTCGCTGGAACTATTGCAACACGCTGGTGAAGATCAAGATCCCCATTACTTCAAATACGGCCACCTTGACAAGCAATTCACAGCTATTTTTAGCACTGTGCTTTCTAATTTTCTCAGCGTTTTCACCTCCTCCGCCTATATAAAATTATAAATATGTGCTTTGCTTTGAATTTTATTCTCAGTTTTTATTTTTTTATTTTTGCTTCAACGATTCTATCCGTCGCTGCAGATGCACCGTTGGATTAGCGGAAATCCACGGCAGGGGGTCATCGGCCTTAACTTTTCTAAGGCAAGGGAATTCTTGACCGTGGATTCATCATATGATGACGCGTGTCAATATCGACAGCAAAGCTGCTAAACGAACATATAGATGAGTCCAGAAAGAATTAATACAGTCCAATATTAAGATGCATGTCAGCTAATTTGTCGTGATTGGCGCTTTCATATTTTTACGACATTTAAAACATAACATTATTATCTATAGAATTATGGCAACCATTTTCTTTTAATCGCCACAAATAATTATTAATTCGTAAAACTGACGGAAATATCAATTTTTGAGATAAGATTATTGCTTCTAGCTTTTACTCCTAATAAGTGGTGTAGAATACCAAGGGCGCAAAAAGCTAAAAAACAAAAATGAGGTCGAGGGCGCTGAGAAAAAATATATGCACTCAAAAAGAAGGCGGAAAGAAGAAGAAGACGACGTCTACGTTGTTGATTTTGAGGACTTATTGAAACAAGAGCTCTAGTTGAGATGAGTCCCTGTTTTTACCTCCCTTTTGACAAAAGATATGGATATAATAAAGTAGGAAAATCCTAAGCTTAATTTGAAAGATCTTTGATCAATAATATTTTTGTAATCATTTGACATTTATTATTAGTAATTTAGAATTCATTGTCATTCATATATTTTTCTATATATGATTCTACAACATTTGCTATAAATATTCATATATTATTTTGATATTTAAAAAATAAAATAAAGTTCTAAAAAAGATTATGTATTTTTAATAAATTTGAACTTTTCCATGTATTACTATTTTATAAAAAATTACAACATAAGAACTAGTTGTTATATATTACATGCAACAATACATTTAATTTTTTTTTTACAAAATAAGAACTAGTTATTATATGTTATATGCAACAATATTTAAAAAAAATATATAATAAGTAAAATATTTGTTTTATTTTATTAGTTAAAAATAAAATAATTTTTAAAGTATTAATAGAATATACTACTAATCAAATTAAATATACATTTTAGATTGAATTTCTATAATTATTAATACAATTTAGAAGATAAAAAATTTCATTTATCAAACATAGTTTATAACTTACAATGATGAAAATATTCAGATTTATATTAATCCTAAACATATTGCGTGCGGAAATCTATTATCATCAGCCATAGTAAAAAGAAACATGTAATCTTGAGATTCAATTCTCCCAACATTTCTAGGATTTGCAGCATCAGAAAAAGTAGATGAAGGAGGCTCATAAATTAAAGCTACAATCCAAATCTTCCTTGCTCAAATGTCATGAAACTTTGAGTCTTACGCACTAAATGCTCTCATCCTTGGTCGAGAATTTGTTGGTGTGTCAGTGGAAATGATTTCCTTTCCAAACATGATTGGGGTAGACAATTACTAAAGTTGTGGTGTGTAGTGCCTACCCCTAGTCTACATTTTCCTAGTTTACATTTCCGCTATTATTGCCAAACTCTTTTAGGTCAGTTTTATGTTTGATGATTAGTAGCATTATCTTGAGATTATTAGATATTGTTTCAGACTCAGTTGATATATGATGAGATTACTTGGTACTCTATACTTCATGTGTGCATGATGATTATTACAATGCTATTAAATTATTGATGATATTTAGTTAGATAGATTATCATATGTGTTTTCTTATGGATACTTACCCCATACTGCATGTGTATGGTGCGCGTTTTTGTTTTCTTTATGTATGGTGTTTATGATGTGGTTAAGAAAGGGAGTCGTAGTCACCTGCTAGTCGGGATCTACATGATGCACCACTTCCTGCCATTGCCTGTTTAGCTTCGTATACATTGTGTATGTACATGCATGAATTTTATGTAGGTTGCAGGTACTGGGTATCGACTTTCCTGAATTGCCAGGATGAGCTTACCTTATCGCATTATCTCAATGCTAAGAGAGGAGAGATAAATTCTTAAGTCCAAATCCTAAACCTTTGAGCCATTCATCCTAATTGACAATTAGGACAAGTATCTGAGTTGTATACCTTCTAAATGCATTGGATGACGTTAATTCGTGATTTTAACCCCTTAGTTTGATTTTGTATGAATTTTTCTATGATGGGTTTTCGTATTTTACTTTGGAAGTTTTGGTGAAATTTTTGTTAATTAAGTCTAATTAAAAGATTTAATTTAATGGAAAATTTATATGATATTTTAATATTTTATTTAATTAATTAAGAAATCAATTATATAAAAAAAAATTAAATTTGAGGATAAATTTATAAGTTTAAATTTGGAACGTGATAATATTTAGTTAATTTAATAATAATATATTTAGAGTGCATTTTTAAATAAATGCTAAATAATATTATTATTTAAATTAATAAATAGTTATAAAAAAAATATTAATGTTCAAAAAAAAAAAAAAAAGAAGTGGGAAAAGAAATTAATTTATTAAAAGTTTCATGATTGCATAATATGTGCATGAGACTAAAATAAATAAATAAATTTAAAAAGAGGTCAAGTAAAAATTATATAAAGTAATTTAATTGATTATTGTATGTGAATGGAAAAGATAAAAGAAAGACAAATAAAAGTTAATAAAGAGTTAGAAGGTGTGAGCAAAGAGTTCTTTGGGGTGAATGCACAATTAGTGCCTCAATTTTAGGGAGAGAACTCCTTATCACAATTTGAGGGTTCATTTCCAAGGGAATGCGAATTTTGGAGAAGGAAGAAATTTTCAGAGAAGGAGAAAGTTCTAAAAGGGGAATTGTTCTCTATAGATTTCTGGGGTGTAGCGAATTAGCATCAGTGTCCAGGTAGATGCTTGTGAATTTTCACATAATTTAAATATGCTCTTTTCTTTCCTGTCTTCTTCGTGTTTGTTAGATGATTGTCTAGATAATTCTTGTGAAGAATATAAATATATATCATGTTGCGAGTTCTGGACATTTATAAATTATTCTGTATATGGAACGTTCTTATTTGTTCAATATAATTTTCCTTCTAGTAGATTCTAGATTGAGAAATTTACCGGGAAGGGGTTGAATATTTAATTGGGAAATCATTAAATTTCCATCAAATTTATGTTGAGAAATTGAATTAAAAATAAATATATATTAAAAAGGAATCTCCAGAAGTTCATATAGTAAATTATATATATATATATATATATATATATATATATATATATATATATATATATATATATATATATATATATGCGAATAAACGTTTGTTATAAAAAAATGTTTTAATAAAAAAAAATTTATAAAAAATAAATATGTGATGGAGCGGGGAGGGAATAACCTCGTACCCCCACCCCTCACGTAGCACAAGTGTCGGTAGCTCTGTTGCTGCAGGCCCTATTGCAGTAGTGTTGTCGCAAGCCTACATTAGCAGGCGGCCACAACATTGCCCTTATAAAAAAAAATAGCACTTGCAACAAATTAAATACCGCAGGGGTACTTTTCAAACCCGCAACATTATATTTCGCAGTGCAATTTGGTATTGTTAGATTTGTTTTTTAAAATAATTTTTTAATAATTGTCATTTAATATTAATCTTTAATAATACATACACATGTTATTATTAAATTTAAAATTTATTAATCATTTCATATTTTAATAAGTAATTAAAATATAATTAATTTAAGCATTTAAATATTAATTAGTTTAACATAATATATAATTTAATTAAATATAATTAAATTTGATTTGTTTACAAATGAAGATTAGATAATAATAATAATAAGGGAGAATTATTTTTAAAAAAGTTGCTCTTATTGAATTTCAATTAATCTTTTGGAAATGAAATGGAGTTATTTACCCTAGAATATTTTTAGAAGATTGATTTTCAAAATATGAGGGTAAATCCTTGTTGTATTTAAACAGATTCATGGGCTAATATATAAAGCGAATGGGGGAAACTTTTAACTTGAAACATACACTTAAAAAATAAAATGGAAACCATGTATTTAACCCAACTATGTGCTTTCAGCAAACCCAAACATGTATTTGTATCTTGTTTTCTTTATGCTATCTATATTTTGGGGTTTTGGGGTTGACTAGATTGTTGACCGGTTATAGGACGTCTACCAGAGGCTCGGGGGTTTTGTGAGTGTGGTATCATGTTGACTCGATCTCGATCATATTTTCTCAACCATGTATGTGATGGTATGCTTATGATGAGTATGCTTTTATTGTTGGTTACTATGTTTTAGTGTCTTTGTGGGATAGCAGGATATATGCTATGAGATACCTAATTTAACCATTATGAGTCATTGATCAATATTGTTGGGATACTTTTCGGTTGCTCGTTGAGAACCGATGGATACTATGATTTATCTTTGTCACTTCCTAGTTGCTCATTGAGAATCAATGGTTATTGTGACTTATCTTTGTTGCTTTCCAGTTGCTTGTTGAGAACTGATGTGATTATTATGATTATCTTTATGATGCTTCCTAATAACTTGTTTAGGACTGAGGTGATTTTACTATGATTCTGTGATTTTTGATTTTATGAGCTTAGGGTAGGTTATCTATATGTAGTGTCGGGAAGTGGCTTGTAATGGGGGCTGGGGACCCTAAGTGGTCCTGGGGGTAACCCTTTGTAAGTTGTTTAATAAGTGATAACTTTACACTTAATACTAACTTAAATGAACCTAATAAGAGATAATTGTATGTTCTCACCCATGCCTCGAGTGCTAATACAGACTAGGATGGGAGTAGAGAGAACGCTTGGTTATGACCTTGCATTCCATAGTATGCCTTTGTAGTGCCTGCCCCTAGTTCACATTCTATTATCATTGTCAAATTATTTTAAGCTAATTTTATGCATTGATTAGTTTTAGAGATACTAGATTTACATTATTATGATATTATTTCATGACTTTGATTACAAATGCATCGGTTATTATTGCTTAGTTGATTTCATTCATATGTTGTTAATGGTATTTTGATGATCCTAGTTAGTAAATGTGGTTTCTTTCATAAAAATGTTAACATGATGTCTTTAATGATGATTATGTTGTATTGATAGAGATGCATTATTATATGTACGCATTTGATCTTAGATTTGTGATTATTATACTTACCCCATACTTGCATGTGTATGGTGTGTGTGTTTATTTTATCTTTCTGTCTGACGTGTTTGATGTGGTTAAGGGAGGGAGTCATAGTCACCTGCTAGTCGGGATCTACACGATGAACCACTCCCCGCCATTGTCTGTTTAGTTTAGATATATTATATACATGTACATGCTTGGCTTTTATGCAGGATGCAGGTACCAGGCATCGACTTCCCTGAATTGCCAGGATGAGCGTGCCCTATTACAAATACTCAAATGTTGAGAATGGGAAGATAATGATCAGGTCCAATCCTAGCCATAAGCCTATAATACTTGTCCTGCAAGGAGGACTCGTAACAGACTGTCTACCCTTTTTAAACCTGTGTGTATTTTGTGCGTATGTTGTTTTGTGAGTCTTTGATGAATTTCTATTAATTAAGTCTAATTAATAGATTAAATTAATAACTTAATTTAATGGAAAATTATTATGATATTATGAATATTTAATTATATTTAATTAATTGAGAAATTAATTAAATATAAAGAATTAAATTGAAGATAAAAGTTTTAAGAGTAAATTTAGAACATGATAATATTTATTTAATTTAATAATAATATATTTAGAGTTCATTTTTAAATAAATGCTAAATATTATTGTTATCTAAGTTAATAAATATTTATCAAGTTAAACGTTCAAAAAAATATTAAAAGGAGAAAGATATTAAATTATGAATATGTTTTAAGTTTGCATGAATAAGTTTAAAATATAGAAATTAATTTAAAAGATAAAAATATGTGGACTTGAATAAAAGTATTTTAATAAAGTACGCATGAGATTAAAATTATAAATTAACTTTAAAAACAAAGTCAAAGTGGAAAGTTAAATAAAGTAATTTAACAATTCACTTAAAGTGCATGAAGGATTAATAAAAGAATATCTTAATTAAAAAGAAAATTAATTGTGCATGAATGAATTAATTAAATAAGAGAGAATTAAATATTGGAGATAAAAGTTAAAGTTTAAATTTAGAACGTGATTATATTTATTTAATTTAATAATAATATATTTAGAGTGCATTTTTAAATAAATGCTAAATATTATTGTTATTTAAGTTAATAAATATTTTATCAATTAAGTTTCTAAAAATGAAATTAAAAGTGAAAAGATATTTAATTATCATAAAGATTATAGTTCACATGAATTATGCATGAGTTAAAAATAAAATTAATTAAAAGATAAAAATGTGAACTTGAATAAAGATATTTTAATAATGTGCACATGAGATTTAAAAAGTTATAAATTTATTAAAGTAAAGTGGAAAGTTAAATAAAGTAATTTAACAATTCACTTAACGTGCATGAAAGGAATAATAAAATAATAATTTTAATTAAAAGGGAAATTAATTGTGCATGAATGAATCAATTAAATAAAGTAATTATTATTTTAGAGTTGTGGGGACAGAAGCCCAAAAAGCTAATTAGATTCTATATTAGAGGGTTTTGGGTCATTATTGCACACACAGATTTTTAGGGAACACACTTTTGGAAAGGGGAGCAAAGAAATCTTTGGAAGCTTGGAAGGGTTCGGATTAGCAAGGGTTTCACCAGATTGTTAGCATCAGATCAAGGTAGGGTTTGTGAACCATTCTAGAAACACTTTCGGATCTTTGTCTTCTTCGTGCTTGTTGAAAATTGCTTTCTCAAATTTTATTGAATGAATCTTGCTACCTTTCTTCTGAATCTTTTGCGATTTGATTTCTTCTGGGAATCGGGATTGAAAAAAACTATTTAGAAAACCTTGTTTTACTTCTGAAAGAAATTTAGTATTAAATTGAAATTTGGGTTTTGAATTAAAATGGAATTAAGAAATTTAAATTTGGAAGGGGTTTGTTTTTGGAAATGAAAATCTTAGGATTGAAGATTTGAAGGGTTCAATTTATTTTTCTTATCAGTTTAATATCGTAAATGTTATTAAAATATGTATATATTAAAATAATATTGTTATGAAGTTCGTTGAGAAAAATATTATAAAATAAAGAATATAGAATTATAATACAATTCTTAAAATTTTCATATATAATAATTTATCTAAATTTATTAGAAGGGTTGTTCTTCTAATTAACAAAATTATTGAAATTTGACTTAGTAAAAAAAAAAAAAAAAAAAAAAATAAATAAAAATAATAATAATAATAAAATTAATTTAAAAAAAAAAAAAAATTAATTTAAAAAAAAAAAAAAAAAGAGAAATTTTTTATAACCCCTGTCGACGCCGTACACTGCTGACGCAGGCTACGACAGCAGTGGTATGGTTAATAATATTTACTATTTAACCATTTGAATTATTAATGGAATTGGGAAATATTTCTATTTAGTAATCGAATAATTTAATAAATGATTAATATTACTCTAAGTCTTGATATGTTATTATATGAACAAGAATGAGTTTAATTGCAAGGGTTAATTATGAAGGTTAACTGAAAAACTTACTTACTTGAAAACATGTATTAAACTGAAAATTTAAAACCTTAATTCAAACAAATACACGGGTGTATTGTATGAGTAATACTGAGAATCGTATACACTTGAACATACATTGAAACACAAATTGAAACTTATGTTGAAAACGAAAATTGAAACCTTACATTAATTCAACAATATATTATCAATCAAATCCAACTGTGAGACTATGATGTTTTCTATGTACTGTCTATATTTCTTTTTGGATTTTGGTGTTGTTTAGATGTCGACCAGTCTAGGATGTACACCAGAGGTTTTGTGAGATTTCTTGGATACTATTATGTGGCTAGATGTTATGATGATTCTTGTGATTCAAATTGGAGTTTATACTTATGAGATTTGTTTTGTGAGCATTTATGTGTATTTGGATTTAGTTTGATCCATCTTGTTATCAGGTTGCCTGTTAAGGAACCAAGTTTGATCTTTATGGGTGTTGTGGTATGGGACACAACTGTGTTTTTATGTGCTTAGGAGAGGTTGTCTAGGTATGTGACTTGGGAGTGGCTTGCATAGGGGTCCGGGACCCAAAGTGGTCAGTACCAGGGTAACCTAATGCAAGTTATGTAATAAGTGATAATCTAGTAATTAAAATTTATGGGGGGAAAACACACTAAAAAGATAAGTTAGAGATTTTTGATTTACCCATGCCTTGAGTGCTTGTATAGACTAAGGATGGGAATGAGATGAGTGCCTCGTCTTCTTGAGAGGGCTTTCTAGTTTCCATATGTGTGATGTTGAGGGTTCGGGGTTCATAGTAACCAGTCCAGGGTAACTCAACGCTTGAGGGTCCGGGGTCTTTTAAGAGATCAGTCCAGGGTAACTCAAGCAGCCATGTGATGACACTCCCTAGTATGTAGCCTGAGTCTCCTCTGTAGATCTTGTGGACTTTGTGTATCTCTGGTGGTGTACTTATTGTATGGTGGCGTATCTATTGTCGGATGTGTTTATTATGGTTATTTACTTTCATTGATGATGATTGGTGATTCATGAATGTTGTACTTTTGACATGTGGCTTTTGACTTGAGATGATTATCTTTCGTTGACTTTATCTTATGATCTTGGTATTTGGTTTATACTTGGTTTGTGTATGATGTTTGGTTATGTGGTGTCGGTATTGGATTGAGTGTTCTTACTTTTGGATTATTTTATCTTCTTGAGTAGCATGTGTTACCTTTGAGGTAGTTTTGGCTATTAGGGGTACCTTGCCTAGGAATGTTTTATGTTTGTTTTACCATATGTGGATCGTTCATTATCTTCCCTGCACGGTGGGAGTGGAAGCCTGACTAGGTAACCACGCGGTCGGGAGGTAGTGCCTTCTTACCATTTGGGTTCCCCTTCACATTGCTAGCTGTTGGATGTTCGTTGCGAAAGATGTACCTTTATCATTCTTATTTCTTATCTTACAGACTTCTTTTCAGATGATTTATATATGTTATCGTGTATTCTATTGTACAATATCTATTTTTACATACCCTGCGACATGTGCAGTGGATGTTATTTAGTGGATGTACTTTCATTGTATTAGATATACTTATGCTTTGCTTATGCGATTATGTATCTATTATTTCTTTATGATCATGAGACATTGTACTTGGAAACTTAAACTAATTAATTTAAAATTATTAAATGTGACTCAATGTAAAGGAACCTTTGAGGAATTGAAACTATATCTATATTTGCATATGTGTATTTGATGTGTATGTTCATATTGCTTCTGCATTAATGTTATCTTGATGTTGTTTAAACTTCAAAAAAAAAATAGTTCAGTAAACATTGTAACATGTTAGGTTTATTTCTCTTGGGTTCCCGAGCGGGGCGTTACAGCCTTGTCAGTATGAGAGGATACTAGTGGCCGTAGGGATCACTAGGGACCTGGGAGTCCTAAGGGACTGCTCAGGTAACTTTGAACGTGATTTGTACGATGACACTTTCTCGCTTACATAGTAGATACCTACGTGTCTTGTGTGCCTCTGGGTCTAGATGTTGATCTATGTTGGAACCTTTGAGTTAGTATACTTTTAGGATTCTTGCACTTAGAGAGTATCTGTGTTATGTGATTGATATCCTATTTGGGACTTGAAACTATCTCCTCAGCACGGTGGGAGTGGGCCATTTAGGTTCCACGCAGTTGGGTGGTAGTACTTTTTCACTCTTACCATTGAGATCTGTCCGTGATCACCATGGTTGGAGCATTCTTTGTTGGCATTTACCTTCATTCTATTCATGGATCATTATGATGGATGGTTATATTTTATGATGGATGTTGTATCATTTTATGATGGATATTATATCTTTATTGATGTATGGATGTATCATGTATGGTGGATGATGTCATTTATTTTATTGTACATATCATGGATCTGAAGAGGATGATGTATTTCTACTTTTACATATGTATATTCTTTTAAGCCTTTCATACCCTGTGACATGTACATTGGATGAATGAGCATTCCGAATTAATTTGCCAAGAGACATTTGAAACAAATATATATTAAATGGAAATTGGACTTTTCATTATTCTTTCATATGGATGTGGTATTTGATGAACTTAGTATTAGATTAGATTTAAATGTGATTCAACGTCATGGGATCCTTAAGGAATGTAACCTGTTATGTATGCTTTTAGTTGAATGTATGTTATTGCTTACGCTATTATGTGTTTGATGTGAATGGTTTATCTTTCATGTTTCAAAAAAAATAAAAAATGCTACCAAACTTAGTGAAACTTTAGGTTATTTCTTTTGGACCCCTTGGCGGGGCGTTACATTTGGTATCAGAGCCTGAGTTTCTACATTGGGAGCTCTGGGTATATTGGAACACTATTAGTGTTGAACTAGTTGAATTGAAACATAACTTAAAATGTTAGTTGTATATTTTTCATACTTCAAAACTGAAAATGACACTTTTACTGTTTGCAAAACATGTGTCTTTTATATATATGCTTTACAATATTATGCATTATGGTTGTTATAGTATTATGTATCTTGGATATTATTATAGGATGGTATCTGGGATGAGATCTTTTGTTAGGGGTTGTAGCCTTGGCCGTGGTAGAGGTCATGGATGAGGCAAAGCTATCAGTGTTCATGAATCTATTCACAAGAGCCCCATTTAGGAAGAGAATAGGGAAGAGTATGTCAGTGAGCATCAAGAAGAGAGCCATAGAGAGGAGCATGTTGACTCTAAGGAAGTTGATCTGAGGAAAATGATGTGAACCATCATTGATCACCTACCTCCTGTTCATGATCAAGATAGAGCACATCAGGTAGGACATGAGCATAGACACAGGTCTAGGAGCCCTCAGAGGGATCACCATAGATCCATTGTATCTTCTCAAATGAAGGACCTTCAGAGGTCCAAAATTAAGCCCTTTAATGGGTAGGGTTCTGGATTTGTAGCTGAACAGTGGGTTATTGCCCTTGACAACATTTTTGCTATGCAAGAATTTGACAGTAATGTCAATGCAAGGTTTTCTATTACCAACCTGGAGTACTTTGGGGCCACTTGGTGGACAATTGAGGAAAAGAAGTTGGGCATAAACATGAATAGTATCACTTGGGAGATATTCTTGGAGAGCTTCCATGAGTGATTCCTACCAGAGGAATGGAAGCAACATAGAGCAAATGAGTTGCATAAGCTGAGACAGTTCACTATGACCATTGTAGAGTATGAGCGCAAGTTCTACGAGCTCATGCCCTTTTTGAGATTCAGTGACAACCCAACATAGTTGGCACAACATTTTATCAGAGGCTTGAACGCTCGTTTAGTTGGGGGTGTTGAGGTATTTGAGCCTAAAACCCTCAAGGATGCAGTACATCAAGCCATCCTTGTAGAGCAGAGTGTCAACCTTGGACATGGGGGTTTTGTGGGAGCACCTACAAAATCATGATCTAAGGGCAACCACAACTTAGGTGGGAATAAGAAGCCGCCTTTTCCTAAGGGGAATCAATCTCAATAGCAGTCACAATAGCAAAAGGGATCTTACCCTCAGGCACAGAGTGGTTGTGGTGGTTCTAACTCTAGGAAGAATCACAATGCTTAACGCAATAAATGAAATCAACAAGCTCGGCCTGCACAGAGCAGCTAGTCTTTTGCTAGTAGGGATAGCCACCAATGGTCAAATGCACCACCTATAGGGAGAGGATCTAACACAGGCACAAGATTTTATACGTGTGGGCAGATTGGACACATTGTAGCTCACTATCCATAGCGAGCACCTCAGTATTCAGGGCCTAGGCCAGAAACATCTGAACCTATAGTCAGAGATGCAGATAGAGCTCATAGAGTATTTGTGGCGGTAGATCACTGTCAGGAAGACCATCAAGGGATAGTAGTTGAGACTATGGGAGCTATCCGAGGTACACCTCTCTCTATATTGTTTAATTTAGGTCATAGATTCTTTTATTTCACTATCTCTAGTTGTTAAGTGTAAGCTGGAAACGGTTAAGCAAGATCATGGTTGGCAAGCGAAACTAGCCTTAGGCGGTAAAGTTTCCATAGATTATGTAGTTCATAAGTGTGGACTTAGCATAGGAGGGTTTGAGACTTTAGTTGACCTTCGAGTTATTCCTCTTGGCTCCCATGATGTGGTCTTAGGTATGGATTGGCTTGGCTCTCATAGAGCTAGTATAGACTGTAGGAAGAAGACCATTATGTGTCAGGATGACCAAGGGAAGGATGTAGAGATTGTGGGGATACCGAGACCTATATCTCTATGGATGATTTCTGCTATGCAATTAAAGTAGAGCTTTCATAAGGGTTGTTAGGTATTTGTTGTTATGGTAAATGAGCTAATGAAGAAGACCCTACAAGGAAGACTCTAGATCACCCTATTTTACAGGAGTATGCATATGTCTTTCCAAGTGAGATTCTGGGCATGCCCTCGAAGAGAGACATTGATTTTAGCATTGAGCTCACCCCAGGAGTGGAGCCTATCCCTAGAGCTCCTTACTGTATGACCACTTAGGAATTGAGTGAGTTGTGCTTACAACTAGAGGAACTTTTGGCCAAGGGTAGTATCTGACCTAGTGTATCACCATGGGGAGCTCCAATGCTCTTCGTGAAGAAGAAGGATGGTTCTTTACGCCTTTGCATTGATTATAGATAGCTGAACAAGGTGACAATTAAGAATAGGTATCCTCTACCAAGGATTGACAATTTATTTGATCAGATCAAGGGAGCTACAATGTTCTCCAAGATCGACCTTAAGTTAGGATACCATCAGCTTCACATCAAGGAAGCTGACACTCATAAGACTGCCTTCCAAACTCGCTATGGGCATTATGAGTTCACAATGGTACCCTTTGGGCTAACGAATGCTCCATCAATTTTCATGAGCTTGATGAATGGAGTGTTTTGTTCCTATCTTGACAGATTTGTACTTGTGTTCCTTGATGATATACTAATATATTCTAAGTCCCATAAGGAGCATGAGGAACATTTGCATTTGGTTTTGTAGTGCTTGAGAGATAATCAACTTTATGCCAATGCGGCGAAGTGTGATTCATTTCAATCAGGGATACAGTATTTAGGGCATGTCATATCAGGTGAGGGTATCTCTGTAGACCCCACGAAGATTCAGACAATAGTAGATTGGCCTACACCCACTACTGTGCCGAAGATTCGTAGTTTCATGGGTCTAGCTGGTTATTATCGCAGATTCATCCAAAACTTCTCCAGAATAGCACATCATATTACCTCCCTTTAGAGGAAAGGAAAGAAGTTTCTATGGACAAAAAAATGCGAGGAAGATTTTTGGAAGCTTAAGGAGCTTTTGACCAGTGCACTGATCTTAGCAGTACCTGATCCAGTAGGTGATTTCATGGTGTGTATAGATGCTTCCTTGAGGGGATTGGAGCGGTTTTGATGCAAAATGGACGGGTGGTTGCATATGAATCGTGTAAACTCAAGGATCACAAGTTGAATTATCCTATGCATAATCTTGAGTTAGTAGCAGTAGTTCATGCCTTAGTGAGATGGAGACATTTCTTGCTGGGACACAAGTTTGAACTTCATAGTGATCATCGTAGTCTTCAGTACATATTTACGCAGCCTAATCTGAATGCTAGGCAGAGGCATTAGATGGAGTTTTTATGCGATTATGACTTCGAGGTGAAGTATGTCTAGGGGAAGGAGAATGTAGTGGTAGATGCATTGAGCTGCAGGAAACATGTGATATCATCTATGACTCTTAGTGTTGATTTGAGGAGTCAAATACTTCAGGAACTTCCTACCGATTCTTGGTATCAGGAGGTCTGCAGAGAAAAAAGATTTAGGGAGACCTTTGGAGGGTAAGTTTTCAGACTATGTCCTAGAGTCTAATGGCCTTTGAGACATTCATGAAGGATCTATGTGTCGCTACTAGATGAGCTTCACACATTGATCCTATCAGAGGCCCATCGTGCACCTTACTCGGCACATCCAGGTGTCAAGAAGATGCATGCAGACTTGCGACATTTGTTCTATTGGTTTGGGATGAAACACGACATTGCTAATTTTGTGGCTAGATGTCTTGAGTGTTAGAGAGTCAAGGCAGAACACTAGCATCCGACAGGACTTTTGTAGCCGAATCTCATTCCTTGGAAGTGGGACATCATTTCTATGGACTTCATAGTAGGATTACCTATGACTGCTCATTGTCATGATGCTATCATGGTCATCGTTGATCGGTTGACTAAGGTGGCACATTTTTCACCAATCAGGTCTTCCTACACTACAGCTTTTGTAGCTAATATCTTCAAGCATGACATCATGAGACTACACGGTATTCCTCGAAAGATCATTTTAGATAGGGATCCTATTTTCACTTTCGCATTTTGGACATCACTGCAGCATGATCTTGGAGCGTACTTGAATTTCAGTTTGACATATCACCCAAAGACAGATGGAGAGAGAGAGAGAGAGAGAGAGAGAGAGTGAATTAGGTCCTAGAGGATATGTTGAGGATGTATGTGATGGATAGGTAGACTCATTGGGAGGACTATCTCTACCTAGTGGAGTTCGCTTACAACAACGGATATCATAGTTCTATTGGCATGGCAACTTTCCAAGCTTTATATGGACATCCTTTTTGTATACCTTTGAGTTGGGACAGTCTTATGGATCACATCTTGTTGGGTCCTGAGATGTTTCAAGATATGGAACAATAGGTAGTGCGTATTTGAGAACACTTGACTACGATACAAGATAGGTAGAAAAAGTATGCTGATGCACATAGGACAAATAAGTAGTTTGCTGTGGGGGAGAAGGTTTTCTTAAGAGTGCATTTGTGGAAGAGTCCAATCTGTTATGGAAAGGGCTCGAAGCTAGCACCTTGCTTTGTGGGACCATTCAAGATTCTTGAGAGGATTGGTCCAGTTGCCTATCGTCTTGCTTTACCATCCAACCTAGCTTGCATTCATGATGTTTTCCATGTTTTAGTACTTAGGCAATATATTCTTGATGTTGTACATATTCTTGATTGGAATGCGTTGCAGGTAGAGAATGGGTAGTTGGCTTTGGAGCCGGTTCACATTCTAGAGCAGTGGGAGTTGACCCTCGAGGGTCAAACCATAAAGTAGGTAAGGGTCCAATGGGACCCTATTGATGACTCTTTAGCTACATGGGAGGATGCATCTAGATTAGGAGATTTATATCCCTACTTGATTATAGGCTTCTAGGAGTAAGCCTAATCCTAGGGGGGTGGATGTAGTGCCTACCCCTAGTCTACATTTTCCTAGTTTACATTTTTGCTATTATTGCCAAACTCTTTTAGGCCAATTTTCTGTTTGATGATTAGTAGCATTATCTTGAGATTATTAGATATTGTTTCAGACTTAGTTGATATATGATGAGATTACTTGGTACTCTATACTTCATGTGTGCATGATGATTATTACAATGCTATTTAATTATTCATGATGTTTAGTTAGATAGATTATTATATGTGTTATCTTATGGATACTTACCCCATACTGCATGTGTATGGTGTGCATGCTTGTTTTCTTTATGTATGGCATTTATGATGTGGTTAAGAAAGGGAGTCATAGTCACCTACTATTCGGGATCTACATGATGTACCACTTCCTGCCATTGCCTGTTTAGCTTAGTATACATTGTGTATGTACATACGTGAATTTTATGTAGGTTGCAGGTACTGGGTATCGACTTCCCTGAATTGCCAAGATGAGCGTACCCTATCACATTATCTCAATGGTAAGAGAGGGGAGATAAATTTTTAAGTCCAAATCCTAAACCTTTGATCCATTTGTCCTAATTGACAATTAGGACAAGTATCTGAATTGTGTACCTTCTAAATGCGTCAGATGACGTTAATTCATGATTTTAACCCCTTAGTTTGATTTTGTATGAATTTTTCTATGATGGGTTTTCGTATTTGACTTTGGGAGTTTTGGTCAAATTTCTGTTAATTAAGTCTAATTAAAAGATTTAATTTAATGGAAAATATATATATGATATTTTAACATTTTATTTAATTAATTGAGAAATTAATTATATAAAAAGAATTAAATTTGAGGATAAATTTATAAGTTTAAATTTGGAACGTGATAATATTTAGTTAATTTAATAATAATATATTTAGAGTACATTTTTAAATAAATGCTAAATAATAATATTATTTAAATTAATAAATAGTTATAAAAAAAAATATTAATGTTAAAAAAAGAAGAAGTGGGAAAAGAAATTAATTTATTAAAAGTTTCATGATTGCATAATACGTGCATGAGACTAAATTAAATAAATTAATTTAAAAAGAGGTCAAGTAAAAATTATATAAAGTAATTTAATTGATTATTGTATGTGCATGGAAAAGATAAAAGAAAGACAAATAAAAGTTAATAAAGAGTTAGAAGGTGTGAGCAAAGAGTTCTCTAGGGTGAACGCACAATTAGTGCCCTGATTTTAGGGAGAGAACTCCTTATCACAATTTGGGGTTCACTTCTAAGGGACTGCAAATTTTGGAGAAGGAAGAAATTTTCAAAGGAGAAAGTTCTTAAAGGAGAATTATTCTCTACAGATTTCTGGGGCATAGCAAATTAGCATCAGTGTCCAGGTAGATGCTTGTGAATTTTTGCATAATTTAAATACGCTCTTTTATTTCTTGTCTTCTTCATGTTTGTTAGATGATTGCTTGGATAATTCTTGTGAAGAATATAAATATATATCATGTTGTGAGTTCTAGACATTTGGAAATTATTCTGTATATGGAATGTTCTTATTTGTTCAATATAATCTTCCTTCCAGTAGATTCTAGATTGAGAAATTTACCAAGAAGGGTTTGAATATTTAATTAGGAAATCATTAAATTTCCATCAAATTTATGTTGAGAAATTGAATTAAAAATAAATATATATTAAAAAGGAATTTCCAGAAGTTCATATAGTAAATTATATATATATATATATATATATGGGAATAAACGTTTGTTATAAAAAAACATTTTAATAAAAATAATTATAATTTTTTTTATATGTGATGAGGCGGGGAGGTAATAACCTCACAGCCCCACCCCTCACTTGGCACGAGTGCTGGTAGCTCTGCTGCCGCAGGCCCTGCGACAGCACTGTTGTTGCAGGCCTACATCAACAGGTGGCCATGACACTGCCCTTTTAAAAAAAATAGTGCTTGCAACAAATTAAATAGTACAGGGGTACTTTTCAAACCTGCGACATTATATTTCGCAGTGTGATTTGGTATTGTTAGATTTGTTTTTTTTTAATAAGTTTATAATAATTGTCATTTAATATTAATCTTTAATAATAAATTCACATGCTATTATTAAATTTAAAATTTATTAATCATTTCATATTTTAATAAGTAATTAAAATTTAGTTAATTTAAGCATTTAAATATTATTAACATAATATATAGTTTAATTAAATATAATTAAATTTGATTTGTTTACAAATGAAGATTAGATAATAATAATAATAAGGGAGAATTATTTTTAAAAAAATTGCTCTTATTGAATTTTAATTAATCTTTTGGAAATGAAATGGAGTTATTTACCCTAGAATATTTTTAGAAGATTGATTTTCAAAATATGAGGGTAAATCCTTGTTGTATTTTAAAAGATTCATGGGCTAATATATAAAGCGAATGGGAGAAACTTTTAACTTGAAACATACAATTAAAAAATAAAATGGAAACCATGTATTTAACCCAACTATGTGCTTTTAGCAAACCCAAACATGTATTTGTATCTTGTTTTCTTTATGCTATCTCTGTTTTGGGGTTGACTAGATTTTTGACCAGTTATAAGATGTCTACCAGAGGCTCGGGGGTTTTGTGAGTGTGGTATCATGTTGACTCAATCTCGATCATATTTGCTCAACCATGTATGTGATGGTATGCTTATGATGAGTATGTTTTTATTGTTGGTTACTATGTTTTAGTGTCTTTGTGGGATAGTCGGATATATGCTATGAGATACTTGATTTAACCATTCCAAGTCAATGATTAGTATTGTTGGGATACTTTCCGGTTGCTCTTTGAGAACCAATGGATCCTATGATTTATCTTTGTCACTTCTCAAATTTCTCATTGAGAACTAATGGTTATTGTGACTTATCTTTGTTGCTTTCCAGTTGCTCGTAGAGAACTGATGTGATTATTATGATTATCTTTATGATGCTTCTCAGTAACTTGTTTAGGACTGAGGTGATTTTACTATGATTCTGTGATTTGTGATTTCATGAGCTTAGGGTAGGTTATCTATATGTAGTCTCAGGAAGTGGCTTGCAATGAGGGTCGGGGACCCTAAGTGGTCCTAGGGGTTGTATGCACTCTAAAATGGTCACCTAGACTATGGGCCCCCATTATTCAATTTATCAAATTTCTTGAATCAATGGTTTGCAATATTTTATTAAATCAATTTAAATCAATTTTCTTGATCAAATTCAATTATTCTATTTTTTTAAGGTTGATCATTTTATCCCAAGTTTTATTTAATTAAAAGAAAATCCCCCTTTTAATTAAATAAATTAAGTCCCCATTTAATTAAAAGAAAACCTCTCTTTTAATTAAATTTATCCACATTTAATTAATTAAGAGAAAAACCCCTCTTTTAATCTAATTAAATATTTCTTATTTAATTAAAAGAACTTGCTCCCTTTTAATTAAATAAAAAAACCCACTTGAAAAAAGAAATAAACAAATAAAAGATTAAATAAACATTTTATTTATTTTCTCTACACTTAAATGCACATATCTCTAAGTGGGACTTATCTTTATCCTCTTTCCACTTTCTTCTCAACCACTCCTCTTTTCTCATTGGTGGATATTTATTTCACATGGATCATTATTTCTCTACCTTTGATTAAATCTTTTTCCTCTCAATCTAGATCGTCCAATCTTCTTTATAAGGGAGAGCCCTCTCCTCATTTTGAAGACCCATGATTGACACCCATTATTATGCTATTCTTACGTTGCAGGTTTGGAGAGTGATTTTTGAAGGAGTTTTGAATATTAAAGCTTTTGTGGAGAACTTCTATCTTCTTGTCTCATTCTCTCTTGCATGCATGGCTTCCATCATCATGATCCATACTTTGATTTTCATGTTAGCTTAGATCTTGCATTGATAGATTAGATCTTACTTTCATAGATAAGATCTGCATTGTTATTTCTTTTCATAGGTTAGATTTCATTTCTTGCATTGTTTTTCATTGTTATCATTTAGATTAGTTTTTCATTTTCATTTGCATGCATATTAGATCATTGAATCTCTTGTTTCATGGTGTACTTGCATGGGCACAAACTAGGTCAGACTGAGGGCCTCCATTACAAACCCCTGCACTCCATGAATAGGGAGCTATGAGTCGCCATTCGAGACCTCATTTTTGAGAAATTTTGAATATAATGACTCATAGAAGTGTGCCCACATTTTAGGCATACATTTTTGGCACCCACCGTGGGGCAACCCACCTTTGCTTGTTGGTTTTTATGTAGATCTGTTTGTAGACTCAAAGAAACCTTAGATTTGAAATATTTGATCATATCTTTCAAAAGGATGGGTATTTTGATATGATTTTTTTTTTGCAAGGTGGTGATATATTCAAAAAGCTTTGGTCCAATTTTCAGATTTTTTTGAAACATTTTTGATTTTTTATGATTTTTTCTTGATTTTTCATAAAAAATTATTTTTGGGAGTAAATCGGCACATTTTTCAGAAAAAAATGCATTTTCAGAAATCTCTTTGAATTTGAAATAGGGTTGGTTCTTTGTGTTTTGATTTTAGCGGTCATATTAGGGGTCAATAATTCAATTTGCAAAAACTGGTCTGTTTTGACAAAATGACTCCTTAGGGCACAAATTAAAAGATCTTTTCAAATTTTTTGCATTTTTTAAAAGCTCTCTAATTTTTGATAGGGGTTAATTTTTTGCATTTTGAGTTTTGGATCCAAATTCATATCATGTAGATCTAATCTTTATGACTAAGTCAAAAATCAATTGAAAAAAAAAGAAGGCATTTAATGAATAGTTTGCATTTCATTTTTACAATGAATCAATGCATAATGTGGGCTTTCATTTGGGTTATTTTTTGATTATCATCACTCTTAAAAATTAGATTTTCAGATCTAACCTTGGTTTTGCATGAGTTGACATATATTGCGTATCTTGTGTTCGCTTGTTTTGTTTGTTGCTTTGTTCGTTGCAAGCGAGTGTTTAAGCGTAAGAAAAAAGGTACAACAAAGAAAATATGTGTTGCAAATATTACCAAGTATTTTTTTTGATCTCTAAAACATTTAGATTTTGGATTAAAATTAAACCTCTCATGTGTTTGGCTTTAGTGTTTTACATGCTTTCATAAAACGCATTTCAATTGATGCTCTTAATGGGAAATGAACGAACATAGATTTGCTCTCATACAAGTTTGTGTAAGTGAATGCTTGTGTTTAAACCTTAAGTAATTCTTGGTTCCAATATCAAATATCTCATTAAGTGATTGAGGGAATGGATTCGTTCCTTGTTTACATAGGGAGTTGAATGCACCACTTTGTGGACTCACTCTATGTTTACTTGGAAAGTTAAATATTCCATTGTTCAACCTTTTTTCATTTGTGAGTAGTATTGATTAGCAGTCTTAGATTACTTGTGATTGATCTAGATTACTATCTTGGGTTATTGGACTCGCTAATCCACCGGCCCCTCATTTCTACCCCTTGGTTGCAAGATCAACGCTACATTAAGGGGGAGGGGTCTACAGGAAAGAAGCGTTAATTGCTCTACTAGGCAACCTTTTTGTGCTTTTTGGAACTCACTTGTTTTCTAAGGTGTGGACTCACTTTGAGTTGGTGTGAAGAGTTAAATGTTTCACTTTTGGACTCATTTCGCATTTACTTGAAGAGTTAAGTGTTCCACCTTTAGTGCTCTAAATTTTTTTGATAGTGAATCACTTAGTTTTTATTTCTAGGAGGCCTACTTGGGGATTTCATCACCCCTTGGGACGACCTCAACTTCTATGTTCTGACAAAATATAAATATCGAGAGGTGAATCCAAAGACACCTCTCTTGAGAATTGAGTTTGATATCACTCTTGGCTAAGCGTCAAATTTTTTTATACCTTTGAGAAGTGAAGGAGGAGATTTGGGTTACCGTCTCCCCCTGACTGTGTGATTTTGGATTCTTCTCATCTACAGATTTAGGCCTCACGTACCTTGTGTATATCAAGGAATCCTTTTAGAAAGCCACGTATATCCTTGTAGACAACTTGATAAGGTGTTGTTGTGTTCTAAGTGCCTGCTAAAACATTGTCAAGAACATACACAAGTAGAACCTTTAAAGAGTAGAAATACTAAGTCACTATACTTGTTCATGCGCAAGGTTGCTTTGCCCCTTGCTCATTGTTTGAAGATTGTTTTCTTGAAATCCTTGCTTGCTATCTTGTGTGCTTGGTTCATGATAACGAATCTATTGATACATCTAGTTGGATATTTAAAATGAACAAAATCTGAGTTCTTGAGTTGAGACTTTACGATCGAATAACTTTATTATCCCATTATTTCTAGTCTCCCTATGTTGATCCTATTTTTATTAGGCTACTTACCCCATTGTTAGAAGCCTTTTTGCACCTTAGGTTATTGTGCTTTGACCTCTTGAATTAGTAGTCATTGAATTTACGAGAGACCTTGTTTGGGGTTAGTAAGTTAGAAACCGTCCTTGTTGAGAAAGATATACACTTGGATCCTTTGATATTACGCTTGGAGAGTCTTAGTAATCTCTTGTCCATCCACTTTCATCAAAATTCAATTTTAATTATTTATAATTTGGGAAAATCATCCTCTTGGTCCATATGTGCTAGGGTATTCACCCAAAGTTGTGAGCACCTCTGTGGCAGTGTTGGTTTATGCCTATTGCAAAATTCTATCTTATCACATCTCTTTTGGACAAGTTAGTGCTTTTTCTATCCTAGTTTGGTACCAATGTTTCTTAGGGTTATCCTATCAACTAGTACCTTTTCTTTCATATTGGTTACAAGTGCTATTACATGTTGCTCAACATTCAAATGAACTCAAATGGTATCAAATTTCTCAAAATTACTCTTGGTCTTCTTTCTTCTTCATCTTCCATGTCTTTCTAATCTCCCATTTCCATTCTTCCTCTTCTTCATGTCTTCTTGATTCTTTTCCTCCTATTATCATATAGTCTACCTTCTTCTATTCATCCTTTCTCTTCTTCCATGCTTGATTCTTCTTCTTCTAGAATCATGGATCTTGGATATCTTTTTAGGGATCCTCATTTGAGCTCAGATGAAATCCACCTCCGTCTCGAATTTGAAAAGTGTTGTCGCTCCAATAGATACATGGATGCTAACATTGCAAAAAAAATGATTAAAAAAATGGATAAATTAGACACCTTTGCTAGGATCATGTGCAAGATCAAATCAAAATATCCTTCTTCCAAATATTTCCCATCTTCTAAGTCTTATCATGATTCTTCTAAATATGGTTCACAATCTTCATCCTCCAAGTCTTATGACGATTCTTCTAAATATCATTCAAATTCTTCATCTTCCAAGTCTCACTATGATTCTTCTAAATATTCTTCACATTTTTCATCTTCTAAGGTTTATCATGATTCTTCTAAATATCATTCACATTCTTCATCTTCTAAGTCTTATGATGATTCTTCTAAATATCATTCACATTCTTTATATTCCAAGTCTTACTATGATTCTTCTAAATATAATTCATGTAGTTCTTCACCTACCTCTTCTTCACGATATCATTCTTCTTCTACTTCTACCAAGAGTCTTATTCCTCTTATTGAGATAGATCATAATGAACAACATGAAAAGTCTTGTGATATGCCTATCTATAATGCCTATAGTGACAATGATTATGATGACGATAACCATTATATTCCTATGCATCCTAAAAGTCCTCCTAGTCCTATGGTTGTGCTTAAAGAGGATGAGTCACATATAGATATTGATGGTAATCCATATGACTCAAATATTGAAAATAACATTGATAAATTTTGTGAACAATAGTTAAACGATAAATTTGCATTTTTTGAGGAAGAGAAAGCATTTTTTTCAGCTAAAATAAAACATCAATGTCACACGAGTTTCTCTTCTCAAAATCCTCATGCTGAAAATAAAGATTACACTCTTGAGTAAGATCATGTTAATGTTGAACCTTTGTCTTCTGATGCTTCCCTTCCATCTTCTACTTCCTCCACTATCCATACATCTCTTAAAGGTTCTGAGTCTTTCAAATCTCCTATCAATCCTTCATCCAACAAAGATCCTAATGCTTTTCATGCAGTTCCTTATAGTTATCCTCAAGGGATACCTCTTAAAGAAACTCAAGCTAACCTTCACTTGGCTACAAATACTTCCAATAATTCTAAACCTAAAGAGCCTAAGCCTTCATGCACTATAATGCCTACTTTAGCTAGTCCTTCATCATCTATTCCAAAGTCTTCCATGCAATTCCAACATGCTTCCTTCTCCTTAGCAGTGGCTTCATGTCAAGAGGACTCTAAAAATGATAAAGAAAAGAATATAAAGAAAGATCAAGATCAAGAAACCTCAATGTCATCCAATTATTTTCATGATGTCTTTGATACATTTCATGGTTCTTTTGATCCCTTACGCCCTTTCTCATTCAGTCCACCATGTCTTAAGTCTTCTCCTAAGCAAGATCGAGATACTATTTGCACCATTGAGTTTATTGACAATAAAAATGACCTTAGTACATTTGACCTTAGTGCACTTGCTCCTTCCAAAGATGATACTTCCATTAAGGTTATTAAAAATGATGTTGTTACTTCCAATGTTGAGCCTATTGAAAATCAAGAGAACAATTCTATGCTTATGTTATACAAAGATCCTTGTCAAGATCAAAGTCTTCCATCTTCTTGTTCTACCACACCATGTTCCCTTCCACTTTCTACTCTTCCTAAGTCTTCTCAAGCTTCAAGTACTCCTATAAAAGAAGTTTCTCCTATTCAATATGGTCATGGTCCTATTGGAAATCCTAATGCTCACTCTAAAGATGCTAATGTCCTTGATTGTCATATAGATGTTAATGAACTTATTGATTACCCTTTTGCATCTTCCACATCCATCCTTAGACCTCCTCCATCAATACTAAATGTTTCATGTCTTCCTTCCATTTTGGGTCCTTATGTCCCTTCACTTTCCCCTCCCAATTCTCCTAATTCTTTATCAATTTTGGGTCCTTACATCCCTCCCTCTCCTATCTTTCCTCAAGATCAACATAGATGCATATCCTTGAATCCTTTTCATCCACCCACTTATCTAAACCAGTCATATCATCCTTCTTCTTCCACAAGTCCCAAGTCTTTTTGAAGTAACTTGAATGTTCAATACAAGAAAAAGAAGAAATTCAAGAATCCATATAAAAAACACCACCATGTATCCTCTAATTGACATGGGGGCATAAAGTCAAAAGAGATATCTAAGAAAAAATGATAAGACAAGTATGGGTTCCAAAATCCATCATTGAAGATATTATCTCTACATCACCAAAAAGAAATGAAAAGATGCCTATGGATATATGGATTCCAAAGTATCTCTTGAGAGGGTCTAATGTTGAACAACAATTGAAATTGACATTCAAGCTTCCAAAAAATTCCACTTCATCTTCTTCCAAAAGCATTCTTCCATTCCATGCCCCTAAACTGCAACCTCTTCTATGCACTCACCATATTCCTTTACATATTCCTTGATTCACATTTGCTCCATCCTCTCACTACCCTTCAAGGTGTGTTTTGACGTTGATCTTGCCTTCATTTCCATCTTCCAATTTCACTTGCTTTGCATAAAGCCATATCCTCCATTTTTGTCATCCCTCTTCCTTTCCCTATTAGCATCTTTGAGCATATCATTTCAAATCCTTTGCATGTAATGGTTTAAAATTTCAAGGAGCATTATCTAAAAAGCTTGACTTATTCCAAAAAAAAAAAAAAAGAGAGAAAAAAAGAAAAAAGAAAAAAAAATGAAAAAATAGAAAATGTGCCTTGGCGAAAACTTGGTAATCAGGCATCTTGGTAGCAAGTAGCAAAAGTAAAGAGAAATAAATTCTTCCTATGGTGAAAACCACTCCCTTGTGGCACCTTGGATAAGTACCATGATGAAAACCTGACAATTAGGCATCATGCGTAGTTCTTCTACATCTTCATCGATTCTATCTTCTCTCTTTGATCTTGACAATGTTGACCTATACACAAACATTTGGCTATCTTGTGAGTTATCTTATGATGATCTTGTTTTCATTCCTTTCATGTTCAGTCTTCATATCTATTTTCCTCCATTCATTATAGTCTTTCGCTATCCTTTACCCCTTTGGTCTTGATCTGATAAAAAAAGCATAAAATACAATGCTATGAAGTCTCTTGACATGTCAACTCCTTTGGATTGAATCTTTCCCACTTTTACATTATGCTTTCTTGAATTATCCTATACTAGCCTTTCATTTCTTGTCCAAATGTTCTTTACATGACAATTTTTCCCTGGCTTGGGTACTCTTGAGGAGTCAGTCCTTGAAGATCACTTTCACTTGCTTCATACACTCCTTGCTTATCCATCATATCCACTAGCTTGTTATTCCATCATGTCCTATACCTTGCTAAACATTGGGACTGCACGATGTGATCATGCTTGAGAGTTTGGTCCTTGTTTTTGTTTGGGGGCATTGTATATTATTTGTACATATTTATTGATCCTGAAAAAATACAAAAAAATGATATATTTTAAAAATTCAAAAAAATAAAATTGATATATTTCAAAAATCCAAAAAAATGATGTATTGCGAAAATTCTAAAAATTGAAAAATGTCTTGAAAAAATGATCTTCTTAGTGACAACCTAGCAATAGGCACTTTGATGTATCTTTAAAAAAATTATATATTCCAAAAATACAAAAAAAAATTCAAAATTTAAAAAATCAAAAAGAAAAAGAAAAAGTGACTTGGTGAAAACCTGAAAGCAGGTGCCTTGGTAGCAAAAAATACAAAAAAATTATAAAAAGTCTTGAAAAAAATAAAATCCAAGTGGTGAAAACTTGGAAACGGACGCTACTTGAGGCCTTTGCACCCCTATTTCTTAGCGCATGTCCTCGACACTTAGCCTTTCTCTATCATGCGTTGTCCTTGTTGCCTTGGGTTGGAATTGGTCTTTGTCTAGGGGACATAACTATGTTAGCTTTGGTCTCTTGGATGTGTTAGTCTTTAGGACACCTCCCAAATGGTGCTTTTCAACACCACCTCAATTGTATTTTTCAATACAACCATTGACATCGAGTGTTTTTGAACACTTATTGGTTTGGTCTTATCCAATTTTGTCATGTGATCTTACCTACTTGCAAGCATTTGATCCTTATCCTCATAACTCAGTATCAATTAACACACTTAAATTTTAAATGCAACGCTTACTGCTTGACTTATGTCATGATCTTTTCTTTGTGTGCTGATTGTTATTGATTTTGTTGAGTGTCCTTTTCTAATAAGTCTCTCCGTGATGCATAGCTAGAGGACTTGGGGCATGGGACATGTTTTTATTTATTTTTTTGCTTGCAGGCGTGGTCTTGAAACTCTAGAGTGTCTCTTGTTGTCCCCTTGAAACACTTAGGAGATTTGAGGCATCATCCTTGACTTTTTTTGCACAACCATTCTTCTAGTCAGGGTATACTTTAAGAAACCCCTCCTTTAGAAAAGGTGTAAAAAATTGGCGAAAGGTGTAAAACACCTGACAAAAAAATTTATTTTTTGTGGCGAAAAAAATAGTTTACAAAGAAAAAATAATAATCTCCATTGGAGAATCATTCATAGTCTCTCAAACAATGTGTAAAATATGGGCGAATTGTGTTATTTTAAAACCACAAAAAAATTATACATTGGCGAACAAAAAATAATAATCACATTAAAATTTTAAGTTTTTGGGTGAATCAATTCATTGTATTCAAGGTTAAAAAAAACATATGCAAAGTCGATGGCATCAGAGGTTCGCAAAGGGTTTCATCAGTTTGAACTTTTATGTTACGAAGTCGCGAAAAGGAAATCGCATCATTAGAAGTTTTATTCAGGTAGTTAGTCTGTTGGTTGCGAGACTGCGAAATGTTAATTCAAGCAGTTTTCGCATGTTCGCAGCGGTTAAAGGGCAAGGACTTCTGCCAGTCGCGAAAAGGGAGATCGCAAGGTCGAAGGTTTTATGCAGGCAGTTAGTCTGTTGGTTGCGAGACCGTGAATGTTAATTCAGGTAGTTTTCTCATGTTTGCAGCGGTGAAAGGGGAAATATATGTCATCCTGCGAAGTCGCGAAAGGTTAAGATGAAGCAGTCTTCGCCACTTTGCACCGGTTAGAAGGAAATGGGTTTTCACAACTGTGACAACGCGATGTGAAACGTGTTAAGTTTTGAAGCTGCGACAGAAGGGGAATCTCATTAGAAGAGGATATAAGGCTAATCACAAGGTCGCAAGGATAAAGCGAATATTTGATTTAACTATTGTGATAGCCCGAGAAAAGAAAAAGAAGGGTTTCGCAGTTTCGCGAAAAGATTTCAAGGTTAAGTTGAACCGATTGCGATAGAGCGTAGAACGAAGGGTTTCGCAACTCATAAGATTGTACAATTGTCAATGATAATGTATTTTTGAAGCTTGAAATTTTGAAAGTACAAAAGATCAAGTTTTCAAATCTATTATCTGATTCCGGACAACTGATGAGTTGATCGATAATACAGGCAGTAGTTACTACTAGTAGTGATCGATAATAGATATCCATGCACGTGTAAGCTTTCAAACTTTAAAGCCATTAAAATTTAACAATTTAACGTCGTGGCCCATCAGGAAGTTGCAGAAAACTAGAATTCTCAGGTATCTACAGCTAACAGAGCAAAAAGATTCAAGAATTTGCAGTAAGATCAGAATGGCACAAGCAGAATCATCAGTAAAGAAGGGCACTGGAGAGGGCAGCAGGGTTTCATTGTCTGCCAAATTTGTAGAAGAATGGTTGAAGATTATCCCTAAATCTTCCAATGCTCAAAGTGCTAATGTCCACGCGTTTAGAGACGCTTACAGCTTCTGTAGAGATGCTCAAGTACCGTACACCAATGGAACTGAATTGTTCTTGTACTTTTACAAGAATAGGGTGCAGAAGGTTCCCGTCTCAAATCCATGGACGAGGAACCTGGGAAAGTTGATAATGCCAGAGGTATACGTGGATGTTGACCTTATCAAGGCACTGGTAAATGCATATAATCCAACCACTCGGTCCTTTCATAGAAAGGATATGAGCATTCTCTGTATGTTAAGTAAGGATGCTTTTGTTGAAGCATTTGATTTGCAGGGTCCCATGTCAGTTCCTATTAAACTGGAAAAATTGGCAGCAGCATTTGAGAAGCAGAGAGATTTCTATACAACACATGCAATGTTGCGACATATCCCGAGGGAAAATCAAAACAAGATGAAAGGAGAATTCCCGAAAATGGTTACTGATTTTATACCCTTGTCATATTTGTGTGCATACTTTCAGAAAATAGTTTTCGGATTGAACAAACTATTGGGAGTAGATGGATCCATGGATGCCTCCCTAGCATTGTATGTGATAGCTCTAGACATTCAGGACCCACATACTAATGCGGGGTATGATTTTGGAACATTCATTGCTGATAGTATTCATCAGCAGATGGTGACAGCTCATCAAGGTGATCTTGACAATTTCAAATTTCTACATTACTCAGTGCTTATGCATCTCATCCTCTTCTACAACGTGGGTCATGTGGATTCCAGTTTCATTGAAGGTTTGGACAATTTCGGAGAGGCATTGCCTGTTTAAAGATGGACAAGATTATGGCAGAGGTTCTACTCTTTTTCTAATTCCCTCTCTTTTTATAATGATTTTGTTGCAACTATTCATAGGATGTTAGGTTCAAAATTGGAAAGATTGCCTAGGTTAATCAGGAAGATTGTTAGACCAACTTTGTGTTTTGATGATGAGGGACCAATTGATCATGATTGGGGCAGTGCCTTTTTGTTAGCAAACTGTACATTGATTATAATTTTTGGTTGTTCCCAACCCCCTCATTTCTTGCCAAGATATGTACCAGAGAGGGTGGGTGTAGTGGAAATTTTCTGGCAGTTGTTATCCATGAATAGAGAATATATAGGGCCAACCATTAAAAAGGGGTCTTTTGTGTGTAGAAATTTCAAAGTAGGGGATTTTGAAATTGGTAAAGAGGCCATTGAGGAAGTTGATGCCTTCCTAAGAGAGTTAAATTTTCCCACTGCCCCCATTAGGGTTTATGACCCATATAACATTGTTACAAGTGCTCTTAAACAAATGAGGGGTTATAATGTCGTCATTGGAAGGAAAATTTGGGAAGAGGATGTCATTAGGGATGTATTGTATGAAGATGTCTATGCTGATAGGATGCGGAAGTGGAGATAAATCCTCTTAGTAGAGGAAGAAATGAAGAAAGTAGATCCTAATTTCCAGGGCTTCTATTCTGATTTACCCTATTTTAAACAAATTGATAAGTGTATTGAGGAGTTTGATAACATTATGGCTCAAGTTCCTCTAAATGCTAGAGATAGGGTAAACCCTTCTTCTCCAGAGGCAGAAGTTGTATTGGAAATTAGTGACGAAGAAGATCAGCCTGGCCCTTCAGACTGGGATAAAGGGGGCAAGAAGAAACAAAAATTGATTGAGGTTCCGGAAAAGGCTAGAGAGAAAGCCTTACAAGTGCTTCCAAAAGGAACTAGGTATTTTGATGATGCCAGAAAAAAGTTCTTAATTGATCAAGCTACTGAAGAGGAGATGAGACCCAGTAGTTTAGAACTGCAGTCCATGATGCTGGATGGCAGAATTATACAGGCTCAAGAATTCATGAAGGATGATGATTTTATCAAGAGTGAAGAATTCAAAAGTTTTCTGTATAAAATCAAATAGAATGAACTTTCTTTGCATGTAAAACCTGGAGACACAGATGAAAAAGTGACTGAAATGGTGCAGAAGCTCCAAGCCTATGATCCTAACAGTGAAAGCCTCACTGTAGAGGAGGCTAGGGAATTGGTACAAAGGAGTGGTATGATAGTTTTCCCAGGATGGGATATTAGTTCATCATTTCTACTTGATCAAATGAGGAGACAAGAAAAATCAATCTCTTATGAGGAGATTAATCCATTTGGTGAATTGCAGGGGGTAGGATTTAATATAGATACTAAGACAATGGCTATTTGGAGTGTAGCTCCAGAATCACAAAAGCCTACCTTGATGGAAATTAAAGAGACACTGGCAGGTAATGCAATTTTTTGGAATGCACATTCAACTTCTTCAGATCAAATTTATAACCTCCAAAACACTGCTGCTATGCTAGGCAAGAACAAGATTGATATTCTTCAAGAACAACTGGTGCAGACATATGAAAAGTACCTTGACGCCAAGAAGAAGTATGAAGAGGAAATGAGAAAAACATATGTTCTACAACACGCTTTGGAGGAATCAAAAAAGGAGAATGAAGATTTGAAAAGAGAAGAAAGGTCACTAAGAGTAAGGGAGGTACAAGATCAGAATATTCAAACTGACCAGATAGCAGAAGAACCACATCTAGTAACACATATGGATGTGGATGAGTTTGAGATTAGCAATGATGCAAAGATCAGGACAATGAAACAGTTTTTGATTCATAGAATCACTGCTTTAAAGAGAGCCTCTGTAAATGTACATAGTATGTACATTACTCTGTAGAGTAATGAATACCAATGCTTTGAGGCTTTATCACTATTATCTCCATTGTATGCCCAGTGGGGGCCATACATTCAATTCTTTGATAGGTTAGTTCCTTTACTCACACAGAAAAAGGAACTACCTAAGGAGATCATTATTCCTATAAGGAAAATGATACATCAAGTTAAAGAATTGAATTCATTCTTCATTGGTAAGATTGAAGCAGTAAGGGGAAAATTGAAAAGCATAGCATTGGGTACCCCAGATTTCATTCCAACAATTTTGAACAATGAAGGGTATGTCAAATCTTGGCAAGAGTGGTCTGAATCTTTTGATCTAATATTAGACCATCCAAGATTTATAGCATTTTCAAGAGGTGAATCAAGTGATCAAGTTGTATATGATATGATTGATATGACATACAAAATTGAAGCAGATATGAACAAAATTAGTGGAGAGGGTAAAGCCATCACAGATGCAAAATGGACTAAAAACATCAGTGAATTAGAGGCAGTTAGAAATACAGCATGGCCTGTTGTGGATACAGATATTGCCATCTGGGAGGTTATAGCAGATATCAAAGCAATCCCTTCAGTAGAAGATGATTAGCACAAAAGATGGTGGCCCCGGGGAATCAATTGGAGGACAAGTGTTGCAGAAGAATATCAAAGAGAAGTTGTTCATCATAACAGATTACCTTACCTTTGCGGTACATCCGCTGTGGGTAATGCTGCAGTTAGAACTGGAAGACAAGCTTAATGATCACTTGCCACTTGTCACATTTTGTAATTGTTTCCCCTTTTTCTGTTAAAATATGTCACAAAAGGTTTCAACATTATAGCAGATATCAAAGCAATCCCTTCAGTAGAAGATGATTAGCACAAAAGATGGTGGCCCCGAGGAATCAATTGGAGGACAAGTGTTGCAGTAGAATATCAAAGAGAAGCTGTTCATCATAACAGATTACCTTACCTTTACGGTGCATCCACTGTGGGTAATGTTGTAGTTAGAACTGGAAGACAAGCTTAATGATCACTTGCCACTTGTCACATTTTGTAATTGTTTCCCCTTTTTCTGTTAAAATATGTCACAAAAGGTTTCAACAAATTGTAATGATTATCTTAATTGTTGTTATCTTTTGTCTTTTGTAATGAATCATTATGTAACCTTTGTAAGCCTGAAGCTTGTTGCAACTCAAGTGATATAAATATGAGTTCCCAAGGCTTACAAATGGTCCGATCTGTTGTTATTTTTCAAATTAAGACTGAAGTATAATTGAGCAAATATTGTTCCAACTCTATGTATTTCAATTTTCCATTATGTTTTGTAGTCAGTAGTTCTCTGTGATGTTATGGGCTTTGCACACGTCTCTATTATCTCTTTTTTTATTATCAAACAACTAAATCAAGAGAAAGATACAAAAATAACATTGTGTCAACAATATGAATAGAGTAACAAGTAACAAAAATCTTGAACTCAAATCAAGAGAAAGGTACAAAAATAACATTATGTCAACAATAGAGTAACAAAAATCTTGAAGTCAATTTTTGTAAATTGTAATTGCAATATGACTGAATAATGAATATGGAAGAACTGAAGTAGACCTATAAATTCCTTAGAACTGAATGCTACATTACTAAATCACAATTCACTTCATTGACTCAGTCTCAAATATGAAACTAAAGTCTGACTAGTACTAATAGGTTCCTCTTCATTTTGAATCGGGTATTCAAAATCCGTAAAATCTTCATCTTCATTTTGATTTTGACACCTAAATTCATCATTTATGTTGGAGTCAGCAGTAGAAGTAGAACCACCATCTTTTAAAGTGTTGCAAAGGCCTCGTCTTTCACGTGTGGAATTCCAAATGGCCAATGACCTATCATAAGGAAAATCTCTAACATTGTATTGAGTAACAAACAACCTCAAAAAAGTTTCCAAATTTTTGTCTAGTTTGTTTCTGACATTTGATTTCAAAAACCCCAATGCACTGAAAACTCTCTCATCTTCCACTGACCCTAATATCATTGTTTGACATAAATCAACAAGTTTGAAATATTCTGATATTGAAGTACGTAATACTTCACTCTGACTTATCCTTTTCCAGAGCCTTGTTATTGCACCAGGATCGAATGGATTCTCAAAGTTTTCCATCTGGTTTTTCATACACAATGCAAAAAGTTTACATTGATTTTTAAGATTATTTGAATCTAAGATTCCTTGTATTAGTTGTTCATTGCAATCTGTATGCTTTGAAAACTGTGTTATCAATTCGTCAAGTTTATTATGAAACAACTTTGCATCAGTTGGATTATGTCCAAAGTGTTTCCAAAATTGAGGAAACACACAACTCATGGCTTCAAGAATTTCTTCTCGAGGGAATCTTTCATGAATCTCACTTGAAAGTTGGTAGGAAATAGACTTCACATTTTCACTAACAGATTTAACAATCTTGTCAAAATCATCCTTTCTAACTGGTAGTACTCTGCCTCTCTTGGTTGTTTTAGATTGGTGCATTGGTATTTGAAATCCTTTCACAAACACACATAGCTCATTTTTCCCATTGAATTGTAAAAAATTCTCAGCATGATTCAAATCTGTAATTATCTCCCACCTTGAAAAAATTGGGCTATGACCTGAGAGATGTGAATACAAAGAATCCAGAGCCATGCATGTCATTTTACGTAAATCAGAATACTCATGAATATACATAGTTCTGTCTTGGGCTTTCTTAACAAGTTTGTTCATTAAATCCAGCATGGGGAGAAGACTGGCTAAATTTAATAGGTTCTCTATATCACTTAACTTATTTAACAAATCAGGAGCTCTATCCACTGTAAGACGTTGCTCATATAGAAATCCAATCAAGGATTGATATTCTGCTAGAACTCGTTCTGTTGGTCCATGCAAAGATATCCATCTGGTCTCAACATCCTTGAGAATCTTATTTCCTGTTGTTACTCCCTCAGAAAAAATCTTAAATTCTGCAAAGCGTTTAGGACTTCTGAAAAAGTACGAGTGGAGCTCACAGATTTGATCTTCAACTTTTGACACTGTAGGAAAAGTACTTACAATCTTATATGCTAAATTCATTCGGTGGGCCATGCAGTGTATGCCAAGCATATAAGGTGCAATACTAGTTTGTAATCTTGCACAAAGACCAGTTCTTTGCCCTTGCATTACTGCAGCTCCATCAGCTCCGACACACACTAACTTCTTTGCAATTGTCAAGTCATCCATACCAGCAATTTTATTCAAAGCTTTCTTAACTTCTAAATATAAATTTTCTGCAGTTGAATTGGCCCTCATTTTATGAACACAAAGTAGATTAGCTTGACGGACATGATCTTTTACAGTATATACATGCATATAGACCCAAGCAGTGTTATCTACGGCAGTGACTTCATCTAAGGATAATGAAATGAACTTGGATTCTTTTACTCTCTCCTGTACATTTTGCTTTTCCACCTCAGCAAGATAGCTTACCATTTCCCATCCAGCGTATATTGACCAATGTGACATAGGATAGTGAGGAACTCTCAAAAAAGATAATAAATTACCATATTCTGAAAAGTCTCTCATAGGATGCCCTCTAGATAGAATATGAAAAATAACACTCATCTGAACGGTCTTTGCCAAGTTTGCATCATTGGCTGCATGTTGAAGCCCATCCTTGATTGGATTGCCACTACTGCCACTACCAATTACCACTATTTTCTTGAAATGCTCTTCATATTCTATGGCATACTTAACATGAAGGCATTCTT
Organism: Cupressus sempervirens; assembly: GCA_028749045.1. Classification (NCBI taxonomy): domain Eukaryota; kingdom Viridiplantae; phylum Streptophyta; class Pinopsida; order Cupressales; family Cupressaceae; genus Cupressus; species Cupressus sempervirens. The sequence goes on along the minus strand of CM053784.1, from coordinate 250,245,685 downwards.
CCTTTGATTTCCATCTCATTGCCGCTACTTCCTTTCCATCTATGATTTGTTTTTCATAAACCTTACCAATATGTTTTTCTATAGTGTTGAGCTTTAACTGCAACTTTTTCTCTCTTTTAGTTTTCCAGGTACAAATCGTACACTTGCATTTTGTTGGTGGTTCATCATTGTTTGTGACTGGTTCAATAAACCAGTACTTTGCTACCCAATCAACCTGGAAAGTCCTTTTCATTTCCCACTCCCGCCCCATTTTTACATTCCTTTTTCTTTTCTTCCTACCAACATCAATATTATCTTCTGTTACAACATCTTCTGTTGTTCGAACATTGTTATCCTCGTTTGATGCATTTTGATTTAATTGAATAACAACCTGCTCTTCTAGTGGTGGTGAGGTATTGTGATTTCCTTCTGCACTTGTACTTGCCAAAGTTGGTGGACCAAAAACATTGTCAATTCCAAAGAAAGCCTTTACGGTAGTATCTCTAAGTTTTCGGCATTTTGATGTAAGATTAATCCCTTCACTGCCCTTGGGGGTCTTTCCCTTGTCACTTCCCTGAGACTGAGCAATATTAGTTACAGACTCACCCTCCCCTGACATCTCAATCCACTGATAATCTATTTAAACTTTACTTCCCTGAGAATAAGCAGTATTACCTTCAGTATCCGTTTAAAACCACAAAATATTTATACATTGGCGAACAAAAAAATAATAATCATAGTAAAATTTTAATTCTTTTGGGTGAATAATTTTATTGTATTCAAGGTTAAAAAAAACATACCATGGAAGGGCTAGGGAATTGGTACAAAGGAGTGGTATGATAGTTTTATCAGTTTGAAGTTGGCAACTTGGCAGTTGCGAAACCGTGAGAAAGGCTTTAACAAGTCTATCGCAATGTCGCTGTCAAAGTGAAAGTTAATAGTTTTGTGTTGTGAAACCGCGAGGAGGGCAAAGATCACATCATCGCCAGTTGAAAAGATAAAGGAGATTGTGTTGCGAAACCGTGAGGAGGGTAGAGATCGCATCATCGTCGGTTTAAATGATGGTGAACTTTTATGTCGCGAAGTCATGAAAAAGGGAGATCACACCATCGGATGTTAGCAGTTCACAGTGGTTAAAGGGAAAAGACTTCCAGAAGTCGCGAGACTGCGATGGCAATGATTTCGCATGTTCGCAGCGGTTAAAGGGAAAAGACTTCCAGCAGCCGCGAGACCGCGATGGCAAAGATTTCGCATGTTTGTAGCGGTTAAAGGGAAGACTTCCAGAAGCCACGATACCATGATGGCAAGGATTTCACATGTTTGCAACAGTTTAAAAGAAAGACTTCCAGCAGCTGTGAGACCGCGATGGCAAGGATTTCACATGTTCACAGCGGTTAAAGGGCAAAGACTTCCAGTAGCCATGAGATCACGATGGCAAGGATTTCGCATGTTCATAGAGGTTAAAGGGAAATGACTTCGAGGGAATCTTTCACAAATCTCAGTAGAAAGTTGGTAGGAAATAGACTTCACATTTTCATGAATCCATGCATGCAAGCTTTAAAAACCATTAACATCGCCAGCAACTTTCAGCATTGCGTCCACTTTTTGAAAAATTTCTAATGAAAATGAGATAAGAAAGGAAACTGTAGATAAGCTTATGATTAAATTAAACTACATAAGCTCAAGGAGAGTATTTTATAGCACAACTGCACATACCAGTGTACCACCACTTGTGGAAGCTATCTCTGGAGTTTGAGTCGTGCCCGCGATGTGTCCTGTGCTGCCAGAAATTTGATGGAGTGCCAGTGGTATTTAGTGAATGTCTCATTGCTTGGGCGAATTTGGATTTATACACATTACAAATCAATACAATTACCAATTTACCACGCCAAACGAGCCGAATCCTCCATGACAAAATGAAAGAGTGTTGGAGAAATGAGCCGACTCCTCGACTTCCCATAACGTGAAACGAGCCGACTCCTCCACGGTAAAATGAAACTGGGATGGAAAATTCTCCCATACGGCATGAAACAAAAACTTGAAACTCGACAAACATTCCACGATAAGCGTTACCTGGTCGGTTGCGTGAAAGGCGATACCGCCAGGGAAAAACTCAAACGTAACATTTGCCTTGGCGATTACAATGCTAGGCAACCAGGTAAACCCAACAAAGTTTGGCGACCAGGAAACCATGGAAGGGCTCAGAAATTGCCAAAAATAACATTGGCAAAATGTCAAATTCGCCAAAATACGAAAATTCGCCACTATATTATACCTTGCTTCTAGTCATATTGGCATCTATGCCTTGATGCGAGCATGGTTTTGCTATATTAAATTGGGTAAGCTAATATTGAAGTCATCTTGACCTTTATGTCTTTGATGCTTATGTTAGAATCTTTCCGCATTCCAATCCGATATAAATTACATTCATATCTTCATAGTTGCACTTGTGACTAGTGATGATTGTGTGATTTTTTGATGTCCGTTAATAATGGCCCGATGATGAAAATAAGTTCTTTGGCATTCTCTAATGAATGATGAACACAAAAATCCTATGTTATAGTTGCTCTTTTGCAAGTACACCATTGCATTTTCATGTAGCTTGCATTATTAGACTTCATGTTAGTTTGCATTTTTAGACTGCATTATGAGTTTGAGAGGGTTCTCCCTTCATCTTTCTTGTGGACTTTTAATCAACTGTGGTCACGTTTTGATCTTCATTTCCTTATCTTCTTTCGTGATCTCAATCGAAATTTCTATCTTAAATAGTTGATTGATTTTGGGGCATTTTCTTTTCTTCTTTCTATTTTTTTCTATATCTTTCAAACTTCTATCTTCCATTTTCTTTTTCCCCACTTCTTTTCTTCTAGTTCACCTTTGGGGCATAATATTTCTTGCTTGATCTACCTTAGTTCTGTGATTCTTATATCTTTCATCTTACATCAAGAACTTTATCTTTTGTTTGATTTGATCAAATTTATCAATTTGTTGTTTCTCCTCTATCTCATTTCGATTTCAATCACGAGGGGGCAGTAATTATCAAATTCAATCCTTGATTCAATTTTATCAATTTTATTTTTGACTTTTTCAAGTCAAACTTTATTTGTATTCTTTGTCCTGATGTGTTCCCAATTCAACCACACATCTGGGTTTTTTTGTGATCCCAAATCGACCTCACACTTCAATTTCTTTCTTTGACTACATGTGTTCCCAAATCAATCACACATTAGTCAAAGAGGGGCAAATGTATGCACCCTAAAATGGTCGCCTAGACTATGGGCCCCCATTATTCAATTTATTAATTTATCAAATTTCTTGAATCAATGGTTTGCAATATTTTATTAAATCAATTTTCTTGATCAAATTCAATTATTCTATTTTTCTAAGGTTGATCATTTTATCCCAAGTTTTATTTAATTAAAAGAAAATTCCCCTTTTAATTAAATAAAATAAGTCCCCATTTAATAAAAAGAAAACCTCTCTTTTAATTAAATTCATCCACATTTAATTAATTAAGAGAAAAACCCCTCTTTTAATTTAACTAAATATTTCCTATTTAATTAAAAGAACTTGCTCCCTTTTAATTAAATAAAAAAACCCACTTGAAAAAAGAAATAAACAAATAAAAGATTAAATAAACATTTTATTTATTTTCTCTACACTTAAATGCACATATCTCTAAGTGGGACTTATCTTTATCCTCTTTCCACTTTCTTCTCAACCACTCCTCTTTTCTCATTGGTGGATCTTTATTTCACACGGATCATTATTTCTCCACCCTTGATTAAATATTTTTCCTCTCAATTTAGATCATCCAATCTTCTTTATAAGGGAGAGCCCTCTCCTCATTTTGAAGACCCATGATTGACACCCATTATTATGCTATTGTTATGTTGTAGGTTTAGAGAGTGATTTTTGAAGAAGAAGTTTTGAATATTAAAGCTTTTGTGGAGAACTTCTATCTTCTTGTCTCATTCTCTCTTCAATGCATGGCTTCCATCATCATGATCCATACTTTGATTTTCATGTTAGCTTAGATCTTGCATTGATAGATTAAATCTTGCTTTCATAGATTATATTTGCATTGTTATTTCTTTTCATAGATTAGATTCCATTTTTTGCATTGTTTTGCATTTTTATCATTTAGATTAGTTTTTCATTTCCATTTGCATGCATATTAGATCATTGAATCTCTTATTTCATGGTGTACTTGCATGGGAACAAACTAGGTCAGACTGAGGGCCTCCATTACAAACCCTTGCACTCCATGAATAGGGAACTATGAGTCGCCATTTGAAACCTCATTTTTGAGAAATCTTAAATATAATGACTCATAGAAGTGTGCCCAAATTTTAGGCATACAGGGGTAACCCATTGTAAGTTGTTTAATAAGTGATAACTTTACACTTAATACTAACTTAAATGAACCTAATAAGAGATAATTGTATGTTCTCGCCCATGCCTCAAGTGCTAATATAGACTAGGACTGGAGTAGAGAGAATGCTTGGTTATTACCTTGCATTTCGTAGTATGCCTTATTAGTATGAGAGGATACTAGTGGCCGTAGGGATCACTAGGGAATTGAGAGTCCTAAGGGATTGCTCGGGTAACTTTGAACGTGATTTGTACGATGACACTTTCCCGCTTACATAGTAGATACCTACGTGTCTTGTGTGCCTTTGGGTCTAGATGTCAATCTATGTTGGAACCTTTGAGTTCGTATACTTTTCGGATTCCTACACTTAGAGAGTATCTGTGTTATGTGATTGATATCCTATTTGGGACTTGAGACTATCTACTTAGCGCGGTAGGAGTGGGCCATTTAAGTTCCACACGGTCGGGTGGTAGTGCTTTTTCACTCTTACCATTGAGATCCGTCCATGGTCACCATGGCTGGAGCATTCTTTGTTGGCATTTACCTTCATTATGTTCATGGATCATTGTGATGGATGGTTATATTTTATGATGGATGTTGTATCATTTTATGATGGATATTATATCTTTATTGATGTATGGATGTATCATGTATGGATCTGAAGAGGATGATGTATTTCTACTTTTACATATGTATATTCTTTTAAGCCTTTCATACCCTGTGACATGTACAGTGGATGAATGAGCATTCTGAATTAATTTTCCAAGAGGCATTCAGAACAAATGTATATTAAATGGACATTGTACTTTTCATTATTCTTTCAGATCGATGTGGAATTTGATGGAATTAATATTAGATTAGATTTAAATGTGATTCAACATCATGGGATCCTTAAGGAATGTACCCTGTTATGTATGCTTTTAGTTGAATGTATGTTATTGCTTTCGCTATTATGTGTTTGAAGTGAATGGTTTATCTTTCATGTTAAAAAAAAAATAAAATGCTACCAAACTTTAGGTTATTTCTTTTGGATCCCTTGGTGGGGTGTTACATGGAACTAACAAGTGATAATTAGTTTTGGGGTTTTGAAGAACCACAAGGATGCCTTTGCTAATGGGTTCATTCTTCTTCCTCTTACAAATGACCAAAGTTTCCAGAATTTAATTTTTGATTTTTTTGTCACACTTAATCAATTTTACCCCTAGGAAAGTTGGGGTCAGCCAATCAAAAAAAGAAATTAATGTTTGAAAATTAATTTAAAAATAAATGATTTTAGAACATTAGTACTATCCACTTTGATTGAAAAAATTAATTATGTACCATCACTAAAAACATTAGTTCCCTGCCCTATAGATAAGGTAGGGACTAACAAGGAGCCCGTAGGTTGCATAGAATTGTTGAGGGAAAATATAAAAAAGTCTTGAAGGAGAATGATTCCACTAAATTGGATGACTCTATTGTCAAAGTGATGAGTCCTCTTCACACTCTTCAAAGTTAGTGATGTGTCCTCTTCACACTCTTTTGGCTTGGCAAAAAAAAGCTCCCTCGCCTTTCATGGCCCAAGTTTCACCCCGCAATCCCCAACTCAGAGCCTTGCCCCCAATCCCCTCCCCTCGTAGGGTCCTAAATTTAGGAGGCCTCAAAGACTGACACTGCACCCCTAAAATTGGTGGCATTGTGGGCAATTTCAAAAACTAGCTTTGAATGTTGGAGGTTGTTGTGAAAGAGTTGAAGCAGGATGTTGAAGGTATCAATAGACATATATAGGGCTCTAAATTTTTTTTCATCAAGGTGATGCACACCTCCTTTGTCACCCTACCCATGATGTAGGAAAGGATTACGAGCCTAAAACCCAAAGATGATGAGGACTACAAGGAGTCATTTCAATTTCTCAAGGAGAATTGGATATCTACACTCCTGTCCAAGCGGTTGGGAGGGGATGCTAAAATCTAATAATTATGGGTTTTTATATTTTTTTCTATATGGTATACAATAGCCCTAGGGGTTTTAATAGGTTTTTAAAAAAGACTGTTACTTTTATTTGCCCTGTGTGACTCATGGTTTACTTTTAACTTTTAGTTTATGCACATTTATATTGTTAGCTTGAAATACTCTAGTTTGTCTTATGTTTTTATAGAGGCAAGAAGTGATTGCTCTGTTCTGTTGAGAATGTGCTAGTTGTGATTAATGTTTTGCCAATGCACTTGTTTTGATTATACCATGGGCTAACGGCCTCTTGTTGCTTTTTTATTCAAAAATAAGGGCGCAAAACATCAAATATGCAAAATGTAAAATATGTGGAGCAAGAAGGATATCAATTGTATGAAGAGGAAGAATTTAACAAAAAAATGTCAATGTAAATAAATATTAACACTTAGTAGGTTTTTATAAATAAATACATAAGTAGTTGTTGCTCAAGTACATAAACATAACATAAGTAGTATAAGCAAGAATAGAAATAATGATAGTCACACAATTGTGCACAAGGGGAGGTTTTTCCATACTTTCAAGGGTTACATGACAACTTAAACACATGTCAAGGGAATGAAATACACACGTTCCACACGTTACCTAACAGGAGCTCAAAAAATGCCCAATAAGCTATATGAGACCAAGTTTGACAATAACTCATAGTCAATGATAGAGGAGACAAGGTCAATCCTTATAAACAACAAAATAGATGTTCCTTTTAAAGCACCAAATGCTATATGAACTTACAAAGATCAAACCATGAAAATGTCAAAAGCATCCAAGTGCAAACAATCATATAGTGGTACAACATTCCTTGTGCAACTCAAGTGTTGAAGGACAACAAATCATATATACACAAGTTCACTACTTAGATCTAAACAATGGTTTGATGCAAATACTTAAGAATGAGAGGGTCATCATATGACACAAGGTGGCACATAAAAAATTGAGCAATCCTTCTCAAATGAGGAGGCTCTATTATGTCATCTCCATGTTTATAAGTGACCATGATTATGCCAACTTAACATCTACAGATGGCAATGGCTATACTAGCTCAATGTCCTCAAACAGCCATGGTGTAAAACTCTTGTTAGTTCTTGTTAATATGTATTTCATTTTTGTTTATTGAAGTTATCAATTCTTATTATAAATTCTCCAAGGGTGACCCTGAAGACTCCTTTATGTCCTAGTGCACCTTGGAGAACCACTACTCAACCACCAAACAAGATTATCTTATTACGACAAGAAGATATAATGAAATTCAATACAAGAAGAAGTATTAAGTGAGAAAATACTAAAAGAGTCATAAACCATAATGAAATGGTAAGATCAATTAGTTTCAAACCAAGAAAATGGTTTCCCAAGATCTTGTCAATGAGCATAACCTATTATGCTAAGGATGTGGTCTCAAACACCATATATCCAAATACTAAATGCAAACTCAACTCAAGAATAAGGTGTACCAATAAATAAAGGGGAAACACAAAGCCAATAAACACAAGGGAATAAAAAAACTCAAAGGTCATAGCTTCCATTGTGATAAGAGGAGACTCAATTGGGCTCATACTAAAGGTATGGATTCTCAAAGATCCTATTTTATAGGCACAACTCACTAGGTCGTGTTCCCAAACATTGAAATTAATGAAAAATAAGATTGCAAACTCATTCAAAGCAATGAAAAGACATAAAATTAAAAATGAGGGCAAAAGCTTGTATATGAAAGTCTACTCACATGACTCAAGATAATATGAAACAAATTTGAATCCTTTGACAAATGAAAGTTCATATATAAAATTGATCACTCACAACTTGAATGAAACCCCAAACCCAAGCCATTTCTATCATTATTAACCAAGAAAAAGCTTTTAAATTCAAACTTAAAAACATGAAAACGTAAGAATACCATTTGGGTCTTGATATGCCCTAACCACAAAAACACCCTAAAATTGACGATTCATTTGTTTTGAGAAAAAAAGGACAAAATAACCTTATCTAACAATCATTTCAAATTCGTGAAACACATAATCCCAAATGGGCATAGAATTGAATCAAGGAAGTCGGGGATAACCAACATCTTATCCCACTAACTTAAAGTAACAAACAAGAATATAAAAATCAAAGATCAAAGAGAATGATATGGTTTCCTACCTTAAAACAAAGAGAAGGCTAAAATGAAGAAGGAAATTCACAAACTCTGTGAAATTGAATGATCTTCTCAACAAAGTGTAGCATTGCGACTTGAATCCAATGAGTTGTTGCCCAAAAAACTCTTGTGAATGAGTCAAAGCCAACAAGCAAGAATCAATTTTCCCTACAAGAGAGTTTGAGAAAAAAATCTCAATTCAAAATTAACAAATGAAAAAAAACTCCTTTCCACAATATAAGTCACTTTTTCTTCCAAGTCCAAAAAGGATAAATTAAACCATTGAAATCAATGGAATAGCTCAAATCGAACATGGATTAAATTAGTTAATTCTATTTAAATGGAATAAAACTATGAAAAAGAATTCAATACATTATAAAATGACCAATAACATTAAAATGAACATGTGCATTAAACCACTCAATTACAACAATTGTTGTTGCAAGACTATGAACACACTTTCACTACTCTAATTTAAATATGAAAGGTCAGTTTGGAATTCACCCACATGGTAACCAAAGGTATATTATGGAAATTACTAATACATCATTTGTACAATAAAAATGGTGGTTGAATGTCTTAAATGACCAATGTAACTATCTCATATGTCACTATCAAGGATAATGCATGCTTAGACCTATGGAACTAGGTGGAGTCAATGTCTAGTACTTGTCATCACTAAAACAATTGTACAATATGTATAGTTGCTCATATTATGAATAATGGAAGCATATATATAATAATCTAGAAATAAAACTAAAGAAAGGACATTCTAGCAACATAATCATTCTTATGTATTTGAATGCTATGAAACCATTCCTTTCATGTTTGATCCTTAGTAAACATCATAAGTAATTAGTTCATTTAAATCAAAGCATTTATATAGAAAATTACAACATCTAAGACCATATATCAAAAATATCTCATACTTAGATAATAACTAAGAATAGTGAAACATAATATTACAGAGATCACTATATCATCTAAAAATGGAAGTACTTTCTTTATAAGATCTTTTAGCCTTCCCTTTCTTGATCTTCTAGATTCATGTATGCACTTATGCTCGATTGCTCCTATTTTCAAGTTTTTGTCCATTTTGTATGACCCTTTTTGCATCCTTGAGAGCCAAGAGGCTATTTTGAGACCCAAAAAAAATCAACGTAAGGGTCGAGGTCATACCTTACCCTGAGGTAAGGGTCAAGGTTGTCCAATTCCCTCATTTAATGGATGAGGTTGTCCCTATCTGCATTATTCCTAAGGGATCATATCATGTCTCATCTAGAATTCCTTCTATGTCCCATAAATTTCATAACACATCCAATGCATATCTTCCTATCACTTCCTCTACAAATCCAACCATTAATAGCCTTGTTCAAATAGTTTCTACCTTGCAAAAAAACTTGCTTTATTCCTTTCCTACATGTGACATTGTTAGTCCTTTATCCTTAGTCATGGCTCGTGCTATTATACCTCCTAACATTGATTTCCATATCTTGGAAATTAAATGGTAAGTGTGATCATATGACTTATGTGAAAAAATTGTAAACCTTGCATAGTGAATTTGCTTACAACTATATGTTCATGACTAGGCTATTTTCTAGAACCTTTTAAGACAAATCCTTGAAATAGTATTATTATTTTCCTCCTTATTCCATGGATTCTTTCAAAATATTTCCAATTATTTTATCCAATAATTTTTAAGAAAAAGTGGTCCTCAAATTTCTTTGACTAACTTAATACATTGTAAACAAGGAGTTAAAGAAATTATTGGTAGCTTAATTGGTATATTTGAACACTTGTAGTTTCAAATTTCTTATCCCATGATTTATGTAGATATATAATGTATCTTTATTTTGAATTTTAAAAAGGACATTAGAGATAAGAATTTTCTTACTAAATATTTTTTTTTTCATAATTATGTGTAGTGTTCCATCATTATCAACTACAAGTGAGCCAGTTAGAGAATAACACTCCAACGAATCCTATCAAAATTGATAAGAGTGATATTACATCTCATTCTAATAAGTTTTATGAGCCTAAAAATTACATTAAGATACATAAATTATCTAATGTAGTAGATGATCAAGTGGTAGCCCCGTCTAAAGGTGTGTCTCCCTTGTCCTCTATTTTAAGACCTAATCATGTTTATACTCCTTTATTTGATTATTTCTATAATGTGATGAAAAAATCACTCAATGCCAATATTATTAAAATTCCTACCATTATATCATTAGACACTAGTAAACCCCTTCATAAGTCTTATGATGATAGTGTGTATTGTTACTATCACCACCATCTTGGTCATGATTCCGAAAGATGTTATTCTTGCAAGAATGTTATCCAAGATCTTATTGGTTCTAAATCTATATTTTTTGATGTTTCCATTACTCATGGTAATAAATTTGTAACACCTCCTAATTAGAATTTGAAAATTTACACCAACTCTTTACCATCACACTCTACCAAGACTATTGCTCAATCTTTTTCACCTGAAAAAACATTAGTTGTAATGATAATTTTGAAGAATCCAAACATGTTGTCAGCCATGTTGAATATGTCCAAAGTGAACCTACACCTTATCTTCCACCTAAAACTCAAACTTCATTTGAACCAAAAATTTGTATTACCTTTGATATTGTGAAGATGATTAATGCACTCGATGGTCCTCTTTACATTTATGCTCAACTATCTCATATCATTTCTCGTGGTGTTTTTGTTAACCCTTCTTCTATGGTAAATGTCACAATTAAAAAATAGTTGAATCTCTTTAGTAAACAATTGCATAAGAATGTTTGTGATTTAGGTAATGTATGGATTCAAACTTGTAATGGATTTCTTTATGATCCTCATGTTAACATAACACTCCTTATTACACTTAGTGGTAAATTTGTGAATACTACATTTATGTGTATTCCTACTTGCAATTAATTTCAAGTTAAGCTTGATATTCCTTGGATTTATTTCATGTAAGATATAGCTTCTCCTATGCATGAATGTCTAAATTTTCTTCAAGATGGATAAATTAAAATTATTAACCATAGCATTTATCACCCCTCTAGGACTCATGATTTTGCTATTTTTTATTTCCTTTGGCTTTTTGTCATTAGCTCAACACCACCACGTCCTGACCATCTTGTTTTCTCTTACGAAGAATTTAAGGTCCAAAACATATGTGAAATTAATTTTCCTAAGATTGATCTTCCTTGATCCAATTGGTTCCTCCTTTGTCAAAATCTCCAATACATACTCCTATTCCTACCTTGTGGCTTATTGTTGCTACTTTTCTTCCTTCATCACAAGGAGATCAAGACCCCATGGTAGTTTATCCTTTCCCTTTTCAAGTGTCCAAAGATAAACATAATCAATGTGCCTATGAAAATTGTAAAAAATACTATGCTAGAGTGAAATCTCACACTCATAATTCCCAACATACTTCATCATCCCATATACCTCCTACTTCGCTTATTTTTTATGAATATATGATTGAAATTGGTGATGATAAAATTTGTGTCTTGGAATCTATTTTGATTAATTTTTATGAATAATATACCCTTAATGATGTTATCAATGCTAACAATGATAAACATACTATTGTTTCTAATTATTTATATGAGACTATTGATTGTGATCATGACTTACCGTAGATGTTTTTTCAACAATTAACACACACTCCTAGTCCTTAATAGAGTGACCCAACTTCTTAGCATGGTCCTTTTTTGGAACTAGCTATTGTTCCTTCCACTATGCTTGAGATTTATCCTCTTGTGAGTTGTCCACCTTCGCTACATGCTACAAATCAAGGTGTGTGTGTGGGGGTATGAAGGGTGAGGGTGGGAGGTGGAGATATGCTTGACTAGGTCTTCTTGCACAATCATCTTTTTGTGGTTTTCTTGTTGTAATATACTTCCCACATGATGTGAAGCTTGTTATAAATTTTGTCTACAATATTGCTTTAAATGATTTGTGTTAATTTGTTGGTTCAAGATGATAAAGTAATAAAAAAAACTTAATAATTCTTTGATATGTACCTATATTCCTCTATATGTTGTAGACATGCTACAAATCAAGGTGTGTGTGTGGGGGTATGAGGGGTGAGGGTGGGGGATGGGGATATGCTTGACTAGGTCTTCTTGCACAATCATCTTTATGTGGTTTTCTTGTTGTAATGTACTTCTTGGATGATGTGAAGCTTGTTATAAATTTTATCTACAATATTGCTTTAAATGATTTGTGTTTCTCTGTTGGTGCAAGATGATAAAGTAATAGAAAAAATTAATAATTCTTTGATATATACCTATATTCTTTTATATGTTGTTACATATTTTGTTGTGCATGCGTTATTGTTTCTTATTGTTCCTTTATGTATTTCTCTTGGAATATTATGAAATTGTAGCACTAAATTATTTTTGGTCTTCATGATGTCCATCCAAAAAGGCTTTTCTTCATAACACTTACATGTATTTTCCCCATTGTTTTATAGTTATGCTTCTTTTGGGGAATGATGATAATTCATGTTTGACATAATATTTCACATATTATCATATGATCATATTGACCCTAGAGTTGGTAGATCCTTCTTGTGCTCTCTATTTTTGTCATATGCTTTTTTCCCATAATTTTTCCTTGCTTGGGTGAATTTCGTAGTGGAGACATCTATAGTGGATGCATGTATTCTTTTGTCGAATCCATTGATCTCACTAAGGCAATAACAATCACTTTAACATAGGGCATACGCTCTACTCATATTTTTTACACACACACTATGATTATTGGCATTTTTGGATCTATTGTTTGACTACTAACAATTTGCAAGGCCTCACCTCTTGCATTTTTGGATAAGTTATTTGACTATTAATAGTTTGTAAGGATTGATTTCTATATTTTTGGATTCCTCTTTGGATTATTAACAATACTTGAGGCCTAGTCCTTGCATTTTCATTTTTTTAGTCCCAGAGGATACACACATCCTTATTCCTAGATCATATTTTGGATTACCTTATTGTGGACAAGAATCTCTAAAGGAATATTATTGATGGTTTAACTAGCATGCCACACACACATATTAGGCTATCAATTTAGTATTTTTTGTGGCATGCCTTTGGTGTGATTCATAATGAAAGGTACAAATCTCACTAGATAAGTTGGTCTCACTCTTTTTTTTTCATGAAAGTTATAAATCTCACCTGACAATGACTCAAGTCTATTGGGGGCTTCATGGCTTTCTTGCCTTCTTAGTCTTGATAAGATTATCTTAAGCTTTTTATCTACTTTACTATGAGCATAATTTTGGCTCATTCTCCTACTAAATTGGGGGCTAAATGTACCATATGTGCCATCTTAAAATGGATTCACTTGCATTTTAAGACCTTTTAACACCCTTTCCATAATTCATTTCTTGGACCATGGATGGACCTATGCTTGATGTCTCTTTTTCTCCTCTCTCCTTCCATTTCATTCTTCTTTATCATCTCTCTCCCTCTGAAATGGTCTTCTAGGTGTCATTTTTTCACCCTTTTGACCATATCTCTAATCAATCTATCATCTTCCAGTTTCACCTATACCACATTCTAGAACTTTTTATGGCCTTTCTAACCTGTGCACTAGGACTATGTCGACCTAGACTATGTAAACCTAGAATAGGTCAACCCAAGTAGACCTAGTCCTCAATGATTGTAGAGTTTAGATCCTAAAATTTCTCAAGTTTTCCAATCAATTAATTTTACTCCCCCATTGGCCTAAGTTGTTTTCCCACCTATTGTGGTGGTGTATGATAAACTTCAAGGCTTGTTCTCACACCCTCCAAGAGGCTTCACTTGCCTCCTAGTATCCTATTCCTCTATAGGACCTTCCAATAGGTTTGGATAATTCAATAAGACCTATTCAAACTCTTCTATAAGATTCAATCTCTGAAAACTTAACCTTGAATGATCAACACCTTAGTTTTGATTCACTTCTCTACACTCACTTAGAAGGCTCTAGGTGCCAAATCTCCATAAACATGCTCCAACATTGCAGGGGTCTTCTCCATCATGAAAAAATAATTTTCCTTTCCCATTTGATCTATTTTGGAAGGGTTTTTAATCATCTTCTTATCAAATCCCATGAATCATCATGAAGAGATCTTAAAATGGGCTTATTTCCTTGTAGCCTTCACCAGTCTATTTTCCCCCTTTTTAGAAAATTTTTCCCAAAAAACTTAGAAAAATAAAACTTTATTTGGATACCCTTTTATAATTTTTAAAACTTTCATTAAGGGTTTTGGGTTTGAATGTGACTGTACAGGGGGTTCCTATAAACAAGAACAAGAGGCCTAATAGGCCTAATTTCTAGGACTGAACTGTGGTTTTGATAGCACACTTGTTCAAACAAAATCCTAAATGATTGGTATGGCTTATATATTCAAAAAATGGTTATATATTATGTTTAAATTCATGAATAATTCTTGTAACAATACAAATCAGTACAACCACCCAATGTTTCTTCACTCTTTTAACCTCTCGACCTCTAACTAGGTTGCACAAACTCACCTAGGGCCTAGCATATAAAATAGTCCCTCGTGCTTTTAAGACTCCTATGTCCTAAGAATACATACAATACTAACTCCTTTAACATTTCCATATAACATGATTTATTTTCCATGATTAGATTTCATGGGGGAGCCATGGCTTCCTAAACTACTCAAAATGGTAGCAAATTAGACACCCTGAACTAGATTGCTGAAAAATAGAAGATAGATTACCTCAAAATGACTAACACTTCAAATGAAAAAGTTCATAAACAACCTATAGAATAATAATCCAGAACTGATTTTAGTTTTTTATTCCATTAAGTATGACTATCAACACAAAAATAGTAGAAATTCATTGTAAAATGCTTGCAGAACTCTAATAACTTTCTATAAATCTATTACAATGCATGAATCATGATTTGTGTTTGAGTCTTAGGTAAAATTAGATGCAATTTCCTTAATTTTAGGGATTTTAGGATCATTCCCCACCTTCTAAAGTTTAGGGGATCCAAAGCTATCCGATTTGCATGCCATTTTTGCAATTAGTGCAAATCTTTATAACAAATTCTTCTCAACACTTGGAAAATTTGTCATGTGCCTCAAACCTATATTATAGGACACCTATCCACCTATTTTTAGAGGATCCAAGGAAATTTATGACATTATGGTATCTTTACAACAACCATTATTTGTTTAGAACATATTTAAGACTCCAACTTAAGCTAAGCTCCTAACATTAGGAAATTGAAATAACAAAAAATAAAGGTTAATTAGTGACCTTAGTCCTAGTGATTAATTCACCTAACTAGAATTGAAAATGACCTTCTAAGGTATTCAACCAAACTAATCTATCCTCTTGACTTGGCTAGATTCAAGTACAAGCCAAAAATTTATAAACAATAGAGGCTAGCCTAGGTGCTCCTGCACCATGTGGTTTCACAACACACACCCCATTTTGGACTCAAAATGGAGACCCCCTCTTTTCAAGCATGAGATACCTTTTGAGGCACCCAATCAAACACTTTGATGGACTAGGATCTCCCTCTGAGTCTAAGCCATTTTAGAGTGTCCATTCAATCAAGTTCGAGTAGTGCCAGAGTGTTAGAAAGGCAAAAAGTTTCTATCAAAGTAAAAAGCATAGGTGTGCACCATGCATATATGCATGTCTATGTAGAGTGTACAACATGTGAAATGACCTTAGATCCTAGAGGCATACATGTGCACAAGTGCATGTGCACACCTTTAGAGGTTCCCTGGCTCTCCCTTGCCTATACATATGATCCTCCCTCTTTCTAACCACTTTTCCACACTGAGCCTTTGAGAGTGCACCTTTGGACCCTTAGAGACTCCACATATCTACCACATCACACATCAACACCTGCATCAAATCCTTTTTAAAGGTAAAATGGAGGTGCACACCCTCCAAATGTGTGTATTATGTGCATAGTCTAGTAAGGAGTCCCCTTCTACACATAATAGTGTGCATGTTACACACATGTACATGTGGACCATGTGTGCAACATGCACATTTTAGATTATGCATTTTAAAAAGTCCCACTAGAGGCACATTGAGCACCTTGTGCATTGAGGCTGCTGTGCTATGTGCACAAGGTGCAAACATGCATATTTTAGACACTTATTAGGTTTCTGGTCAATTTCATCAGTCTTATGCCAGTCAGATTATGTTTGTTAGGTCATCTTAGGTTTTCCTCATTAATGATACTCACCTTATTTCTCTTTTGTGTAGATAAATGGTGTCATATTTATCTTATATGGCTACAAAGACTGCACCTAACTAGTTGCCTTCAAATATCAAGGAGTGCCCAAGAAATCTAAATTCAGAGATAAGAACTTAGAAATCCAAGATATAGGGTTGGGATACATCAACTGGAATGTCTTCCTATTACTGTATGACAAGCCCATCAAAATTTTAGCTACAGTATATGTGTTGATCAGAAGCAAACTCGTGAACATGACTTCTCATCTGGTATATGTCCAGTCATATCAACTAATTATGACCTTAGCACACCACTATGTACTAGAAGAGAAAGTGGTTAAAAGTGTAAGAAGGTCTTCCATCTTCCTCAAGTAGATCAATATTTATAGATCACCTATGACATGGCAGATAAGTGGTACAGAGAGAATGAGTTAGAGGTGAAAGAGATGGTACAAGGGAAGTACCTTATTTATAGATCTCTATTGAACCAAGGGGGTGGAAAGGTCAACATGACCTAAGGTTATATGATAAATGACATTGGCTACTCTATAGTCCCTTTGAGTAGATCCCTGGGCCTCCCTACAGTCAATCACCTAAAAACCTAGATGGTGCATTTTATAGAGACCATCAGAATGAGGAAGATGCCTATTTATTAGGCTATGATTCTTAGTGATAATCTGAATGAACAACTTAGAATGACCCATGCTTCTATATGACCTCTTGAATTTTATATCTTCTAGTAGTGAGACCAACAAATTACCTTGGGTTGGTTAGGAAGGGATGTATGCAAGATGCAAATGTCTGGTAATACATAGTCTATCCGCAACTTATGAAGAAGAAGATTTCTTTAAAGAGCCATGAATATAGGTTGGTCAATGATGGATTCATTTTTTCTATCATTAAATTTATAGGAGACTATACCAAAAGGATTTTAGTAGAGGCAACAACTTGTATATCACAGATTGGAGCTTATTTAATGGAGTTCAACACATTTTCCTATATTTGGGTAGCTAGTAATCTCATGTTCTAGAAGAAGCTCCCTACATATCCATCATACAGACTATTTCTATTAGAGATAGCAAGGAAATTGGGCCTTGCTTATGATAGGGTACAAAAGTAGCATTATAAGACTATTAGAAATAAATAATACTGAGGGGGAGGTGGGGGGGGTGAATCAGTATTCTACAAACTTTTTCCCACAACTGAATATTGTTAGTTACTTTATAAGTAGTATATAAAACTAAACCAACAATGATGAACAATAAATATAACCATACACATAGAGAACTCATAACATTATTATTTGTTAACTAGGGAAACCTTGTCCAAGGGAAAATCTCAGTGGGGATGATACTCACAAGACGATTCACTAAAAAAAAGGATTATGTTAAGGATATTGACCCTATTAGGAGTCTATGAAGTACATATAGTGTCTTGAGTCCTTCTTAGAGGACTAGGCCTTGTTAGAAGCCTCAACCTTGTTAGGAGTTGGTAGATCAAATACAATGTATGAAAGAAGAGCCCATTGTCCTAACATGCATTTATACAATGAACGTCTTCACAAGAATAGATATACATACAATACTTTACGTCTATTGTAATTCAAACCCTCTCAAATCATACATTAGATGTAGTTTGCATATCGTATCATTGACTTCATATCAATCATAAATATCACATAGATCAAACATATATTGCACACCTATCTATGCAAGACAAGATCTTTAATTATATCTTGTAGATTAGTAAATGTTTGCGTAGTCAGCCTTCATGTCTTGACACACTTGACATAATATAAAATAACTTATAGAATAACATGTAGAAAGTTGGCTCAACATGAATTAGTAATTATCTTGTTACCAAAATAATTCCTCAAGTCATACAACTCAATTCTCTACTATGCTTTGTTCTACTCAGTCACATATCCATATTGGTATTTCAATCATAACTTATGTCATACTATCTATACACATCTACACATTGGTGTATGCCATCATGACACTATCATAGAAATTTCCTCAACTGTGCATAAGATAACTCTCAATGAGTCCTCCATACACATTACATTTGTTCTTTGTGCTACTGTGAACTATCTAACGCTTACACAATTTTCTATCTCTAAATGAAATATTGAATACATGTTGCCATAAATGAAAACTATCAATACATCTATTTGACCAAATTGCCAGCAATCTCCCCCTTTGGAATTGATGGAGACATTTGGGAAAGTTAGCTAAGTCCCAAAATTATGTCATACATAAAAAAAACAAATAAAAGTAACTACACAAAATTTCCTTCAAAATATAACAATTTTATTCATGTTTTGATGGATCATTACATTCCTTATCACTCCTTTACATTGATACATAAGTGTACTCCCACTTACATATACAATATACAATTTCCTTACATATATTACTTTTCCTCCTTGGTACATACATACAATTTTCCTTTATATATTACTCCCCCTTTGACATCAATGGAAAAGGTGTTGAAAATTGTATCCAAAAAATGGGTGGCCTATTGCTGATCAACTTGTTATTCTGGAAAAAAAATCTACATAAAAAAGTTTTAGCCTATCCACTTCCCTCTTCTAGTTCTCCTTTATTGTATCACAAATACTGATTAGTGTGCATAGTGCATAAGATGCCAGTTCAATTGTGTTGAAGTTAGTATAGGCAAACTTGTCATAAGAAGTCTTTGCTACAAGACATTCTTCCAGTTGCCTCTACAAAATGCATATCTTTGGTGACATAATATCTCTAAGAATAGAGAGTCTCTTTGTTACCTTCTCCTTGTCATATTCCAAACCTTCGATTACACTACGAATCTTCTCCACTTTTGTTCCACAATCTTCAATGCTGGCTTCTAGGAGCTGTAATTTTGTAGTGAGTGTTTCAAGACCACTCAAATTACCCTTAATTTGACTCTCAAAGTTTGTTAGATATTTTTATGATAGGGCACACTATCTATACAACCTTTTTCCTTCATTAATGTGTTTCCTCAATTCCTTGATGCTTCCATCAAGTGCTTTCAAGTCATTTCTCACATTAGTGCATACTGTATCAAATAGTGGTGCATCATGCTTCACTTGTGCTTGTGTTGAAGCTACCTATGCTAAAGTTGTGAATTACTCATCAAAGGACTTCAACAACTCCTTGGCTTTTGACTACAAGTCTGGATTGGATACAATTGTAGTAACTACTTCTGCATTCTATCCAAAACTTCAGTTAGCATCTTCTCCAAAGACTTTATTTATTTGTTCTTTTCAAATAACTTGCTTAGTGAGCTCATTAATCCTTTTTATCATCTTCATCATTTGATGGCATTGATATTGTTGTTTCTATTACCAGAGTTACTATAGTAGTAGATGTAACTGCTTTTAGTTTTGTGCTCTTCTTCTCTTCCCTGACTTTCTTCTTCTCTTCCTCCAATCTCTTAGTTTATTTCCCTACATCTTCTTCAGCTTTCTTCTTCCTTTCCTCATCTTCATTCTTCTTCTTTTCTTCCTCTTCTTTATTTCTCTTTTCTTCTTCTTCTTTCTTTCTTTCTTC
Source organism: Cupressus sempervirens (assembly GCA_028749045.1). NCBI lineage: Eukaryota > Viridiplantae > Streptophyta > Pinopsida > Cupressales > Cupressaceae > Cupressus > Cupressus sempervirens. The sequence goes on along the minus strand of CM053784.1, from coordinate 250,225,438 downwards.
TTCTTTCTTTTTCTTCTCCTCTTTTTTTTTTTTTTTTCTTTTTTCTTTCTCTAACCTTTTTACCTCTGCTATCCTCTTTGTTTATTTCTTTTTCTTTCTTCTTTTCCTTAGCTTGTTTCTTCTCCTCTTCTTCATCATCATCATTTGAGCTGGTGTAAGCTGTAATATTGTTAATATTGCCAACAATATTTTATCCATAACCTTCAAAAGGGTTCTCCTTTATATCTATATCCACTTGCATGGATTTATACCCATAATGATGTGTGGTGGTGAGGGAGCCTGTTGTGTCTGTTCTGCTTCTTCCTCATCATTGGAGGGTGTGTTTTCTTCCACAAAGACTAGGCTCTTAGGTTTGGACTACACACTCACCATTAACACTATAGTCATGTATTTGACAATTGCCTCCTATGTTTCTTTCTTGACATCCTCATAGTTGCCTCCCATAAGAAGAATTTCTCTTCTTTTGTTTCTTAGCAAGGGCTCAATACCCTTCAAAATTTTGTTTTAGTCCTCCTTAAAGTTGACTTCACATAGTTTATTCATCATTGTTATTCTCAAATTGAGATCTTCTTCCAATACTCTCTTCTTCCTGTTTATTAGCCTATTATATAGGTTTTTGGGTATCTTATTCTAAATATTCTCAAACTTCTTATATCTTGTAATCATGTTCCTCACAATAGAATTTTCTAATTGCCTTCTATCCATATTACTATAGAGACTATAATAGTTATTTAATTGAACAAAATTATCATCATTAATTATTTGCATGTTAAGGCTCTCTACCTTTGGTTTCCATGCTTTATTTCCAATTGATGTCCTGCCTTCCTATGCATCTTGCACTACTAGTCTATCTTCAACTTCATCCTTAGAACTTTTGGATTCACTAACTTTCATTAATTTCCTTCTCTAGCCTAGTCCACTAGTGGTCTTCTTGATCCTTTTCTTGGATGATGGTGCAGGTTCTTGCTTCACCTTCACCAATCTCTCTAATTTCCTCTGTGCAATAGGTGCTTCCACTTATAGTTGCCTTCTTGGTTGATCACTCCCTTTTCTCACTGGTTTCACTTGTGCAACTATTGCATATGGTGCAATAGGGGTCTGCACACATGGTTGAGCTATTGTTACACCTTCTCAAGGTCCTTCAACAACAATAGGAGTTGTTGCTATCACTTTAGACTACCCACTAGCTTTCATCTCAAGTGGTATCCCTTTCACCTCATTGTATTCATCTTGAGTCATACTCGATTCCTTAAGGATGGAATCAATTAATTTCTCTACTTTCTCCTTGTTCTCCTTGTTGTGTAGCTTAGACTGAACTAATCTCATTTTCTCCTCATAGGTTCCCCATCTAGGGCACTCTATGTCCTCTAATTGGAGTATGATTTGCACATGCCCTTTTATGAGCTCTGTGCTCATCCCATATTGCATGGGTTCAATGAAGTTGACCCTTGGTACCACAACTTCCATACAAGTGTTATATGTTTCCACCATGAAGCATATTTCATCCTTATATTTCTCTACCATGGAGGGAGGTATTTTGTACCTTTGTTTCATTTTAGACTAGAAACTCTTCATCATTTTGTCAATGTCATCATCTCTTACATTCTTTATCTTAGATCTATATAATTGAGTCACCAATTTCATTGTGCACTTATTACTATCCCAATTTTTCACCCTTATTAACTTCCTTGTAGCATAGAAAAACAAATGAGTCAGGAGGGACTCAAATTTGAAAATTGCACTATTTGTCTTCTTCACTTTTGCAATGTTATCCAACAACTGCAATCTAATAATCTTGCATAGATTTACCTTTCTCTCCTAAATTATAATTACATAAGTGGTATGTAAAAAACTAGCTGGTATTGAGGTAACCCTTGAGCCATGTTTAAGCTTGTATCCTAATATCTTACTCAATAATTTTACTCCTTTGTCTTGAATCATATCTACCTTCATGTTCCTTCCATCAAATCTTTTGTATGGGTTTTTCTCAACCATTTTCCTTACATTCTTCTCATTTATAGGATTACGACCCTCATTTCTCAAACATATAACCTTGTGAATTATGTCATTATTAATTTTTATTTGTGTGTCACCTAACTAGAACATATCATCATGTACCCTACTCAAAATGATTTGGGTCCATTCATGGTTATCAAACTCCATATAAAACATATACTTCACTAGATTTAAGCTATCTAGGTGTGCATACTCATACTTCAAGGATGGATCATTATTACACATAGTCCCCAAGTCCTTGTGTATATCTTCATCACCTATGCTCTCAATCTTACAATGTATATAGCTTCTGACATCTTCGACATGAAGTGCATTCTCTGGGATTTGCAAAAATGTGTCCAATAGGTCATCCATAAGAAAAATAAATGGATTTTTTTTGAATGCACATCATGGCTTTTCACTCACATCATAAATGGTTTGACTAGTCATTGCAATTCAACTATATGCATTGAAAATTTTAGTTTTAGCTCCATAAAATACCTTTAAATCGTGTTTTAGGGCTTTTGCAACTTTGCGCTTCAAGAACTTTATTTCACACTTTACTCCATTATCAAATCACTCTTTAATTTTCTCAAGACACTTTGCATGAACAAATGGTATACACAATCTTTTTCATGGTCCTTAAATCATTTCAAATCACACTGCACATTAAATGCTTATTTGCCACAAATTCAAATATTGTCTTTGGTCACCAGTAATCTTGATATTTGAATTCCTTCTTACTATGACCATATCTAGACTTAAGCATTTGAACATAGCTTCCTTTCTATGTTAACTACCTCCTATTAATTTCACAACTCCCAACTCACTCTCTAACATTAGTTCTGACCAACTGATGCTCTACCTCTTGCAAAACTACTCAATTCAAGTAGGATGAGTCACAACAAATCTGTGACTTCAATATCTCATCAGGTGCATTGAAATATTATTCCTCCAAAATTGTATAAGAGCTTTCTAGATCTATAGCTTTCACAAATGCTGCTTTGAGTTCATCAAAATTTTCCTTGATTGCTTCCTTCTGGTTGTTATCATTGCCATTTTCATTCCTTATGTCATTTCTATTGTTGTTCCCTTTATAGTTGGGATTCCTTTTGAATTTTATTTTATCCATTCTACAATATCTTGTTGTATGTTTGAAGTTATTACATAATCGACATATAGGTGCATTTCTTCTCTGATTTGTTCCATTCTAACTTTTAGGTGCTTTGCAATTTCTTGCAATGTGTCCAAGTTTGTTACACTTGAAACACACAAACTAGTTCTTTTTATCCATTAGATTTCTCTCCATCAATGGATCTTGTCTATGATCTCCCTCTTTCATTACGTGCAAGGTTAGTGCTCCTAAACATTCTACTATTTGTATTATTACCATCAAACTTAGGTTTCTTACAATCTATTGTGGTTTCACAACACACGCCCCATTTTGCCTAGAAATGGGAACCCCCTATTTTTATTTTTTTTGTCTTTCTAGATCCCTATTTTAGGGTCTTAGTCTTTTTTTTAATGTTTTTTCCTAGTGTCTTTAGCTAATCTAGGTTTCTGCCTAAAAACCCAAATCATGAAAGCTAGGTTTCCAAAGGAGAAAGTCATTTTTTTTGAATATAAACATGTGCACTAGTGCACCTCACTAGGTGTGCTAGTGCACTAAGTTATCTATGGGAAAGAACTTCCCTCTTGGAAGTGAACAACTGCGCACCTCCAAGAGGTGTGCTAGGTCTTGAGCCTATAAAGCCTAGGATCCCCATCCCTTTCCTTACTATTTTTCTCCCCAAAGCTTCTACACCTGCACCTACACAACTCCTGAGGTACACCACTATGCCTAATCTCCCCTCCACCACCTACACACACAACACATAAAAAAATAAACTAAAGGCATAAGGTGTGCACTTTGTTTTTCATTAACTAAATTAAATAAAGCTCACCAACCCCTAAAGATAAGCCTTCACCTAGTATAAGGTGCACAACTGCACACCTTATGCTAAGGTTAAACATCCCCTTTATATCATAAGGGTGCACAATTAGTGCACCCCATGAGGTGTGCTAGGTGCGCACACTTAGTATTAAGACTTTAGGTGTGGGAAGGCACACCTAACACACCTATTTTGTCTTTTAGGGTTAGAAAATAAGATTTTTGATGTTTTTAAATTAATTTTGAGATCCATGGTTTTTGGGTTGTATTATAGTCATAATTAGGGTTTATGTTAGTTTTTTCTACCTCCAGACGAATGGATGTTGATTTTGTATAGATTCAATGGCTTCTTCATCATCATACCTTGCTGTAAAGATGGTTCCCAAAACCTATAGTTTTCAAGTTTCAAGGTGTTCCAACAGAATCTCGCTTCCAAGATGAGTATTTAGAGATCCATGACACTAAAATAGGCCATATTAATTGGAATGCTTTCCTATTTCTATGTAACAAACCTACTAAGAGGTCCCTAATGATATCTGCTCTTATTAAATCAGGGCTAGTAAATGCAACATCACACCTAGTATCGATACTGTACTTAGAATTGATCATGGCACTAGTAGAAAACTATGTCTCAAAAGAAAGGGTTGTGAAAAGCATAGCTAGAGAGATTGTGCGAGATCTAAGACCTAAGAACATAGAGAAGGTATTCCATCTTCTAAGAACAAATTAGTATATCAGATTGACATATCATTAGGTAGAAAGGTGGTATAGAGAACATGGAGAGAGAGCATCTAAAATTAGTCAATCCTCATATCTCATTGAGAAGATTCCTCTGGGATGCAAAGTGGGAAAAGTGAACATCGCAAGGGGCTATATGAAAGAAGATATTAGATATTCTATAGTAATTTTGAGTAAAATCATGGGGATAATGACATCAAGACACTTGAACATATGGATGTTGCATTTCATTAAGACCGTCAAAACAAAAAAGATGCCAATTGATTGGGCTTTGATTCTTAGTGAGAACTTGGATGAGCAATTGGTAATAGTTAAGAACAATCAGAAGTTCTATATGGCATCCTATTTGGTGTACTTGTTAGCTATAAGAGCAATAGACTATCCAAGAATGTTCAAAAGGGGCAGCATGCAAGATGAAAATGCATGGCCTTATATAGTATACCCCTAGTTGGTGAAGAAAAATCTTTTAGAGCATAGTAAGGAATATTGAATAGTGAATGATGCCTTTATTTTAACAATTATCTAGTTCATTGAAGGGGATTATGTGAAAAGGATGTCAAATGAGGTAGCGGCCAAGATTACAAAAATTAACACCTACTACATCCAATTTAAGACATTCACATATTTGAGGGTAGCAGTTATGACTATCAATCCAAAGAAGCTCCCTAGGTATTCGTGTGATAGGTCATATTACTAGAGATTGCATGACAACTCTTATCGGCATACGAGAGAGTAAGAAAGAAACATAAGAAAACCTGGGTATGGCAAATTACTATAGGACCATTTAGTGTGGCCCAGAAATAGGATATTCCAACTTTTGAGTCTAAGTGGAATCAGTATCCATTGGAGGAATATAACTCTCCTTGTTCCTATTTTGATAACATTGAAAGAGTGTAGTACTTAGTAGGGAAACAATTTCAACACAAAGATGCTATTGCAGACCATTGGATGAACATAGTGGATGACTACAAAATCCATACAAGGGATTATTGTAGGACGACTCTCTATCTGGTAGGCATTTCTTTGAAGATAAAGGTTCCTTTGAAGATAGTGCAATAAGACACTGAAGATGTCCTAGATCCCTTGTATAAAAGAGATAAGATATCTGATTGACCTATCATGAATGTAGAGATTGATAAAGAGAAAAATTAAGATATTAATCATAGGGTTAGGCATCATCCAATTGACCAAGGATTGGATCAAAAGACCTTTCAAGCTAGATCTAGTTCCTCAAACTATTGTTTTTTAAGCTACAACGCACCCAACAAAAGGTAGAGGAGTAAAAGTGACAGTGCCTACTTTCACAGCTCAGTCCCCAGTAAGGCTAGAAATAGTGCACCAATTTGACAAAGAAGTTGGATATTATAGGGCTCAGAAGGGGAAAGGCAAGAGGAAAAGGGTTTTTCCCTAACAAGCTGAGGGGGAGGAGGGAACAACACAAGCACCACCACAATAAGGGGCAGAGAATCCACAAGGAGCGGAGAATGTAGAAGTCACACAAGCTCGGGATAATCCTCAAATGCCATTACTAGAACTAGGGAAAGGAATTGAAATAGAAGTACAAGAAATGTCTCTACCTAAAAAAGAGGTAGAAGTCTCCCCATCGACTCCCAAGAGAAGAAAGATCAAGACTGCAGTCAAGAGGAGACAAAAAGTGATTAGAAATGTTATCCCTTTTCCATCAATGTTAGAGGTCATTCTAGAAGAGGAAGAAGAGGATGATGAAGATGAAGAAGATAACCTCCCTTTGAGTAAAAGGACTTGTCTTGCTAGGGCTACATAGTTAGAGTGGAGAAGAAGCTCCACCATTGCTCCACCATCCATTCCCACTCAGCCTATTCAGTCTACAAATTTAGAGGATGAGTTACAACAATGGATTGATGAGTAGGAGGATGAAGGGGCTGATGTATTTCATATGTCAGATTTTGATTTGATGTCAGTTGGCACTGAGTTGGTGGGAGATAAGATAAGGGATACTCCAATGAATCAACCTCCACAAGAGGATTGGAGTCAATTACCACCTTAGTCACAAGGACCTAAAATAGCTCCACCATCACCAAATCAAGGTACATTTTTCTAGGATAAAGGTTTAGCTACTCCTATCCCTTTGGGTAACGAAGAATAGGTTGAAGCTAAACATGAAGAAGAGTCACAACAAATACCCATTGATGAAGTGTTAGAGGAAAGACAAATATGTGAGAAACCTCAGTAGAATTCCTAGGACATAGAGGTGATAATTGTGGACTCGACAGATATAGAGACTCCTGATGTGGATTTCTCACAAAAGGAGAAGACTTTGGAGAGGAATAATAGAGGAAAATGCTTAGTAGAACAAACTCCTTCTTCTTCAAAAGGTAAATCTTTGATGGAACATACTCCAAGATGGTTGAGGAAAGGAGTGATGATTACAAACAAAAGGTAGCAATATTCTACTGAGGAAGAGGGAATGAGAGAATTAATTAAAGCTTTCAAGAAGCCTAAGTCACCCACAAAAGATGCGCAAACACTGGCCTTTGTGATGAGTGATTAGAATCAATACTTGTTTGTACATGTTGCTATCCCTCCTTTGCATGTAGATATTGAGGACTTGACCCCAAAATATTATCAAATTAGGGAGGTTGTGCTTGGAAAATCCATGGTGGACACTACCAAATTAATGGTGACAATGAGAATCAAAGAAGTGTTTACGCACTTAGAGTAGAATGAGACTGAACTAATAATTCTTTGAGAAAAGAATGAGATCCTAAAGGGGTATTTTAATGAAGTAGTTGGTCCATTAGATCCTAAAAATCTTGAGGAGACTTTAAATGCAGCACTCAAGAAGAGGGATAAGGAGAATGTGCAACTTGATCCATTTTTGAAAACTTGTTAGCAATGGCGAGAAAGTTTTGAATAGAAAGGTCTACAATTTATAAAAGCAAATCTCAAACTACTACACCATATGTAGAATAATGCAGATAAGCTGGTGGCTATTTTGAACCAAGATTTTTGGTCAATGGATGAAGTGCATACTTGGGGTAAAGACCTGTAAGAGTTGCAGTCAATAAAAGGTTAAAGATATCAGATGTTAATGGATGTATATATAGTGAATGAGTTAGATAAAATTGATGATTTGATATAGAAGATTGTAGATGGTAATAAAGTAATGGAAACATTACATGCAGATATTCATAAGCTCAAGGATAAAAACCAAGAGCAAATTTTGGAGTCAAATAAACATTATAGTGATGCATGTTTAGACATTTTTGAAGATGATTCAAGGGATAAATTGATGATTGTAGAGGTAGTTTTTGAATAGTTTTGAAAGACTTTTGAAGAATCTTCCACTGATGATGATATTAGATAGGCATTTAGGACCGAAGAGACATTTCTACATTGGGATGTGAAGTTGGGAGATTTTACAGAAACTTGCATTGATGTGGGAAACTATAGGAAAAAAAAAAGGACAAATATGAAGCTTTAGATTTTCTAGATGTAACCTAGGTCACTAAGATTATAGAGAAATTCAAGAGCAAATAACCAGACATAGCTTTGGTATAAAGGGGAAGAAAACCCAGAAGGTAGAAGTTTTGACACTTGGTAAAATTTTACATTTTTTGGACCTGCTTCTGAGGTGCGCTTCTTCTAAGGTGTGCTTCTTCCAAGGTGCGCTAGAAGTTTTTGAGAAAGTTAGAGGTGCACCAACACTAAATTACCAATTCCAAATTTAGAGCTTTCCATGCATCAAAAATGCATTCTGACAGTAGTTTAACTCCTACAAACACCTAGTGAAGATGGAGCTTCTATTTTTGGCACCTCTAGAGACTCCTACATTATCTAATGCCTTTCTTCTTCTTATTTTCTCATGCTTTCTTTATTTTAAGACATGTAAAGGCTCATGCACCTATTAATTGATATAAACAAGGGTGGAGTCCTACTTAGCACCAATTAGAGGGTCAGTTTTTATATAAATAGATTTGTTTATTTAGGAATGTAATATGTATTCCAGGCCATTATTTTGGTGCAATAATATATGCTATTGGTGCTCTCATTTAGAGTGTAGTTATTCTTGCCTGAGTGTGTTATATTTTGTGAATGTATATTCATGGAATGTAATAGAGCCAATAGTTTTATTGCATTATTTTGATTGTGTGATTTTTTAATTTTGGTGTTTGCTATGGTTTTGCAAATTTTTGTGACGTACTTAGTTTGAGAAGATATCACCCTATTGTTCTTGCATAGCTTTTTATCTTGCATGAGCACACTTTCTATGGCATTGTGATTTGATGAAAAGTGAAACACTGTATGATTATTGAATTCCCATCGATGATTGTATTAGTAGAATTAATGAAGCACTACTCCTATTTTCATTGGTTACCTACTGATCTTTTCAAAGGCTTAACTTGTAGATGTGTTGTTTTCGTAGTTTATGTCTATTAGGAATTTATTTTTTCAAGTCATTTTCTTAAACCTCTTGTTACCCTATCTTCATTATTTGGTTTACTAACCCTTGGTTAAATTAGGAATTCATATAGATGCATTATGAGATTATATTCATTAAAAAATAGAAAGTACAACAAATATATTTCCTTTTTTTCTATGGCTTTTCTTTTGAAACAACAAGTAGATTCAAAATCTTATTTGAAATTAGTCAGAACTAGCAAAGGCCTCCTTGTGAATAAATATATTTATCTTTAATTGAGTAGATTCCAGTAGGTCACAAGATCACCTAGAACCTTGGAATTGATTCCAAATCAGCTTTTCAAGAGAGGAGTTTGAAAGGATTCCTGTAGTTAAGCATTGTGCAAAATGAAACTCAACATAATCTATTTCTTTATATCCATAACCATGCCAATTATAACAATAAAAATTAGTAATAGGTTTAAAAGACTTACCTGTGCAATCTCTTTTTATATGTCCAATTTCATTGCATATGAAGCATCTACCTTTGAACTCCCATCTTACTTGGGTGCGTCATCTTGCTTAGGTTTATCAACTTTCTCTCTATTCTTAGGTTCATCATGTTTCATTGACAAATAAACTAATTCAACTTCCTTTGATACTTTAGTGGATGTGTTTGATTCTTCCTTACTTATATCAGATTCTTTAGGGGATTTAATAATTGGATCTAGTTCTCTTCTTATTTCAACTTTCTTGGTTGATTTCTCTCCAATATGATATCCAAGTCCTGTATTATCATAAGAAGGTCTTTGTGAAATATTTGTTCATCTATCTTCTCACTACTAGAATAAAGTTTCTCTAATTGTTGTTTAGCTTGTGTCAATTCTCCTTTCACAATGATATTGTAATGTTCTAATTCCCCATGCTCAATCTTAATAGTATCTAGTTCAAATGTAACTTGACTTAATGAGGATTTAAGGTTTGCATTCTCAATTTTCAGTTCTGGTTCATTCTTGCTACTGTTTTTCTTAAGACTCAACTTAAGCTCAACAATTTTCAGTTCATGTTTCAAAATCTCATTTTCTTTTTAGAGATTTCCTATTTCATCATTGTCACTAGTCTTCATAATTGATTCCTTTCTAGATTTCAAATCATTAATCATGTCTTTTAGTTTACCAATGTATACTTTTTCATCTTTGTATCTATCTTTTAGGTTATCTCTTTCTTTAGTAAGAAGGTCAATCTATTCAAGAGCTTCTTCAAGGTTTATCTTCAACTATTCCATATCTATAGAGATCTTACTCAAGTTGTTAAACTTCTTTAGAGTAACTATGCTTTGATACAAATTGTTAGAAATAGATAATACTGAGAGGGGGGTGAATCAATATTCTACAAACTTTTGCCCACAACTGAATATTGCTAGTTACTTTATAACTTGCATATAAAAGTAAATCGACAATGTTGAATAGTAAATATATTTATACACATAGAGAACTCATAACATTATTATTTGTTAACTAAGAAAATATTGGCTAAGGGAAAACCCCGATGGGGATGATACCCACAAGATGATTCTCTAAACAAAAGGATCATGTTAAGGATATTGACCCTATTAGGAGTCTATGAAGTACATATAGTATCTTGAGTCCTTGTTAGAGGACTAGGCCTTGTTAGAAGCCTCAACCCTATTAGGAGTTGGTAGATCAAATAGAATGTATCTAAGAAGAGCCCACTACCCTAACATGCATTTACACAACAAAGTTCTTCACAAGAATAAATATATATACAATACTTTATGTCTCCTATAAATTGCACTTGCTCTAATCACACATTAGATGTAGTTTTCATATCATCTCATTGACTTCACATCAATCATAAATATTACATAGATCACACATATATTGCACACTTATCTTTGCAAGATAAGATCTTTACTTATACCTTGTACATTAGTAAATCTTTGCTTAGTCAGCCTCCATGTCTTCACATGCTTGACATGAAACTCAGGCTCTAAAGATTGACTTAGTGAGTTTCTAATACTTGACATCCACTATCAATGCTTGGAATCATCATGCACTTAGTAGATGTAGAAGCTTGGTCCATATTGATCACTCCAAGTAGTCTTGAACTCAGTTTGCACTAGTGACTCAACAAATATTGCAAAACTTGGCATATAAACTGAATCATTTGATTCACACTGTATAGATTGGTCAATATTACAACCTCAAGCTTGGTATAAAATGAGTCTCTTGGTTAGCATTAAGTAGCTCAATTAACACTAGCCTTGCATCACATCAACTACAAACTCGGTAAGCACTACACAACTTGGTTTGCATTAGTAAACTTGGCATACACTGAGATGCTTAGTTTATAGTACTGATCATCATCTTTATAGTAACTACTTAGTGCAAACTAAAATCTGTCCAAAGGACTTAGTAGCAACTGTAGAGCTCAATAAAACTTGAAATGCTTTGTTAACTATACAATGTGCTCGGTATGAACTCACAATCTGAATAAGTGCATGTCAATAATAAAAAAAATGATTAGAATGTCAACAATCTCCCCCTTTGGCATTAGTGACAAAAACACTCATCAGTCAAAAATAAATTCAAGGATGTTCAACAACACATTTATTCATTACCTTATATCCCCAACTTGGTAGAGTATATTGTTTTTGAGATTTTTCAAAATTGGTTTTGTAAAGGATACATTTCTATACATGGTAATGCTCCCCCATACATAATATATAGTATACTATACATACAATATACATTTTCTCTATAATTTGCAATTTTTTTTCAATCTCACATCTTCTCCCCTTATTCTCCTTGTTTTATCTCCTTATAGCTTCTCCTATAGTTTCTCCCCCTTTTTGACATTAATGCCAAAGATTTATGCTATATGTATTTACATAGTAATGCCAAAATGAGACAAGAATTCTGAATGTACCTTTAGTATGAGCACCAAAGTCTTCTCCCAATTCTCTTGTAGGACCCTGTATGTGTGCAATGCCACCTGCACTTTTGCTAATAATTTAGTCATGTGGTCTACAATAGAGAAATTATTGTCATGGATGATCTTTTTTGAATATGCAATATGCTTCTGCAGTGCATCCATGTTAGGGAGAATCATATTCTGGATATCTATCAAAGTAGATCTGATTCTAGCCTCTTCTTTGAGTAGTTTTTCATGCATATCTATCATAAATCTGATTTGGTTGAATTGAGAAGAGCTAGAACTTGGGTCAAGCTGCAACTGCTGTGCACTTGCTTTCAGATCTTCATCAATTTCAGTCAATTTGTCTTTTATTTCTTTTGTGAAAATTGATGTGTCAAAATTTTTTCCAAAAGGTAATAATACATTAATACAAGAAGTTTCTAGAGAACTCAAAATAGTAGATAACTCTACTTGGTGAATGACAATCTTTTGATCAACAAGTTCTATAACTTTATTCTCAAACTTTTTCCCAACTCTCTACAATAATTTGTCTTGTCCATTCAAATCTTCATTGTATTTCTAGATCGCCTCTGCCAACTAATACAAAATTGGTTGAGAAGTATCAACCTCTATGCCTATAGCCTCTACTAGAATGTTCTTGGCATCCTCAATGATCTTGAACTCCTTATTTCTTTCTTCTTTTAGCCTTTGCTACTTGGCTTTCTTTTGTAGAAGTTCACCAAAGGTTTGCATCTAATTTGGAGTTAGATTAGAGATGTCCCATTTGGGAATGAAAATCTCCTCATCAAGATCTATTTCCTCTTCCTTTTCTTTACCTTTTCCCAAAAATTTTGTGCTCAATTGGTCTTAACTATCCTTTCACTTATTGCTTGTGTATTCAAACTAGAAACAATAGTTGAAATAGTAGGACTTGTTGCAAAGAAGGATATTGAAGTCATTGTTGAAACACTAGTAGAAATACCTATTGTAGCCAAAATTTATGTAGAGGGTAGAACTTATAGCTTAGTATATGAAGTGTTTGGTACTTCAGTCAATGATGTGGTGGGCTGGACTAGTTCAAATATTGATTGGATTCTTGTGTTTGTAGTGCTGGTCACAATCAATCCTGTTTAGGCTATCTCTGTGTTTGATATTATCAATGCTTTGCTTGGAGAGTGAGGAAGTGAGGCTATAACCACTTCAACAATCTTAATTGGGTAGATTTCCTCAACATCTTTTGTACCTTCCTTGATAGCCTCTTGCTCCTGATACTCTTCATCTACCACATTATCAAAATGTGTTACTTCTTCATCATCTTTCTCTTCATCTTTTTCTTGATCATCATCATCATCCTTATCACTTATACTAACTAGAAAATCACTCAGTTTGTGAAGAAGATAGATATTCTTCCTAGTATTTGTTGCATTCTTCACAACATGCTCTATTTCATTCAACAAAATAAGACAAGTATTGAATCTTAAAGTTAAATTTTCTTCATTTTTCTTTAAAGATTCTTTCACTTCCTTGTCAATTAATTTTTTCATAAGTTTCCTTAGGGTTTGCTCATGTATATCCTTTGTAGTTTGCATTTGCATGTTCCCATCTTGGATTGATTTTTTTATTAATGCATCTGGAATTTTTTGAGTGAGCTGATCAGGTGAGTATTTCCATTTACCCATCTTAGTTATCAATATGTCTTCAATTTGCTTCTACTCATTAGCTATTTTGGTCTCATATTTTAATGCCTTGAAGTTTTTTATTCTAGAACTTGATTCCAATTCCTTCATTATCTCCTCAAATCTAGGTGGAGACCTCTTGAAAATTATGTCTCCCCCTTCTTTCTCTACTTTCTTCCTGGAGGATCTCCTGGTGAACACTGCATTGGATGTCTTGGTAGGCTTAGTATTGATTACCTTACCCTTTTTCTTTAGTGGCTCCTCTTCCTCTGATTCTTCATCCTCTGCTTCTTTATCTTCACCTTTCCCCTCGGTCAATAGGAGAGTAGAACTTATTTTTAACTTGGCAATTATCTTCTTGCCTTTGTTAACCGCCTGAGGGAGCTTAATCTCCAATTTAATTCTGACTTTTGCTCATCACATGTGCCAAAATATGTAGCCTTGAGGTCAATTGGCTCATTTATTAGTTCATTAATAATATCTTTTTTTTCATCAATATTTACCTCATATCCTAGAGGTTTCACCCATGTAATTCTAGGCCTAATTGCCTAAATATATACCTTGTCACTATCTACCATAAAACAAACATCATCTTTATAGTCCTCAACTAGTTTCTTAGGGATTTAGAATCTGTTATTCATTTTCTCCTTGAATGCATCAAAATAATTATCCATAACACTACTGTAATTTTCTCCCATCTCAACAATGTATTCATTAATTTTATAAAGTACTAGCACATCTTTCCTCCAAACAAAAATACCTTTTGATGGAAAGAATTTTTGAATATAGAAGAATAAACATGTCAAAAGTGAGCCAAACTTACATGGATTATTCTTTGATGTCTTGATGCTCTCCATGTTTTTTTTGACTGATTCAATAGTAGCTCGACAAGGTCAAGAGAAAGGTTTTTCTTGACTATCTTGTATGCCAGGTCCACAACTTCACTGATGAAGGCTGCTCTGATACCACTAATGAAGTACTGCTCTGATACCACTGACAAAGGGCCAACACCACCCTTACAAAAATCACAACCAAGATCACACAAATATGGAGACCAAGAGAAAATAAAATGCTTCCCAAAGAACACTTTTATTATACTTGAAAATCCAATACCAATTACATTAACATTTCTGCAAGATCTCTTAAGATCTAATCCAAACCCAAGCTAGTCCAGATCCACACTCTGGTAGAAACCTCCAAGATCTCAACTTGTGCTCACAAGCCACCAAGCAACCTCCTTGTTTCTAAACCACAGTCACTAGCTCTTCTCCAACCTTATCCAAGATCCAAGTGTAAACTGCCTCACATTCGACGCTCTGTCTACACTCACAACTCCATCACAATCCTGCTGTAAACTGCCTCACATTCGGCGCTCTATCCACAGACTTAGGAAAACTCACTCTTCACTTCCTCCTTCTCTCTCACAACTTCCAAGCTTTCCAAGCTTCCACTACTCAAGTTTCTCCTTCTCAAGCTTCTCCTTGAGCTTCTACTCCTCAAGCTTCCCCTTGAGCTTCTCCAAGCTTGATTTAGAAATGCTCATATGCCTTGCTTAAATAGGAATTTACCACCCCATGCATGACTTATCCACAAGCTTCTAGAATTCCTCCACAAGCTTCTACAATTTCCACAACCTTCTACATTATCCACAACTTTCTACAATATTCATAACTTTCTAAAATTCTACCCACACACCTTGATAAATGAAATGACAACCATTTATTTTTTTATTTTTTCTATTATGCCACCTATGCACCTCGAAAATAGAAATCCTCTTTTCCTTTCTTTTCTCTTTTTTCCCCTTTTTTATTTTTTTATTATTTCTCCTCTAATTTTTGTCACTTTCTCTCTCCTCCAGTTTTTTTTTTTCCAATAATTTTTTCATGCAAGATGCTCCTGCATCAGACTCCCCTGGTAGATAGAAAAGTGTATCCCACACTTTGACGCCAAAAGTAAGATCTACCACCATCTTCATCTTCACCAAAGGCTTCCACCTCAATAGGGACAACAAAACCACCATGAAAATCTTCCACATCTGCATTACTCTATCAAACACCAAAATCTCAACCATCCAATTAGCATGCTCACTCCCAGGAACAAACTGAACATAATTCTTCATTACCGAACTCCTATTCACATCAACAACTGGTGAATCCATACCAGCAATAACAAGCTCCACATCAGTAGCCACATGTAGATTTTCATCAACACATGCCAAACTCTCAACACCAGCAACCTCATTGCTCACAACAAGATGCTTTGCAATACATAACTCACCTCCAACAACTGGATCATCCACGACCAAGTGTTCTGCAACATACAAGTCACCACCAACATCAACTAGATCATCCATGACCGAGTGCTCCACAATCTCCATGTCAGTCTCAACCATTTGATCATGAAAACCAACCTCTGTGCCAACATCAACAACGTTAAGAATATCTTCAGCAAGAACCTCTAGTTGCTCTGCAGGTTCTACATCAGACTCCACAAACTGATAAGCAAAACCAACCTCTTCCACCTCAACCTTGCGATGCCATCTTCTCTCACGAACCTCCTTAACTTGATCAACCAATCTATCATCCAACCAAGAAATCATCTTAGAAAAATTCCTCTCCACTATATCATGGAGTTTTGCAATCATCTTAGGGTCCAATCCTCTTGGAGCCATCTCCCAAGATCTTCGTAAACCCTCTACAACAAATCCTTCCCACACTCCTTGTGAAAACCTCAAATTGTTTGCAAGTCAGATCGCAACCTGCCACCTCGCACGAACAATTAGGAACCACATCACAAGTCTAGGACAATGGATTTGCAATCCACCAACTCTCCACAATCATGCCTCAACAAGTTCAGTCTTCCATCTCTGCATCCATCGATCAATCTGTATGTCCTCCCAAGGTCCTGGTGCAAACTACCTCACACTTCGGCGATCTTCTTGTACACTCAGGAACTCCTGCTCTGATACCACTTGATGAAGGCTGCTCTGATACCACTAATGAAGTACTACTCTGATACCACTGACAAAGGGCCAACACCACCCTTACAAAACTCACAACCAAGATCACACAAATATGGAGACCAAGAGAAAATAAAATGCTTCCCAAAGAACACTTTTATTATACTTGAAAATCCAATACCAATTACATTAACATTTCTGCAAGATCTCTTAAGATCTAATCCAAACCCAAGCTAGTCCAGATCCACACTCTGGTAGAAACCTCCAAGATCTCAACTTGTGATTGCAAGCCACCAAACAACCTCCTTGTTTCTAAACTACAATCACTAGCTCTTCTCCAACCTTATCCAAGATCCAAGTGTAAACTGCCTCACATTTGGCGCTCTGTCTACACTCACAACTCCATCACAATCCTGCTGTAAACTGCCTCACATTCGGTGCTTTGTCCATAGACTCAGGAAAACTGACTCTTCACTTCCTCCTTCTCTCTCACAACTTCCAAGCTTTCCAAGCTTCCACTACTCAAGTTTCTCCTTCTCAAGCTTCTCCTTGAGCTTCTACTCCTTAAGCTTCCCCTTGAGCTTCTCCAAGCTTGATTTAGAAATGCTCATATGCCTTGCTTAAATATGCATTTACCACCCCATGCATGACTTATCCACAAGCTTCTAGAATTCCTCTACAACCTTCTACAATTTCCACAACCTTCTACATTATCCACAACTTTCTACAATATTCATAACTTTCTAAAATTCTACCCACACACCTTGATAAATGAAATGACAACCAGTTATTTTTTTATTTTTTCTATTATGCCACCTATGCACCTCAAAAATAGAAATCCTCTTTTCCTTTCTTTTCTCCTTTTTACCCTTTTTTATTTTTTTTATTATTTCTCCTCTAATTTTCGTCACTTTCTCTCTCCTCCAGATTTTTTTTTTTTTTTTTCAATTTTTTTTTCCCAATAATTTTTCCATGCAAGATGCTCCTGCATCATTCACATGACACACTATTCAACCTGCTCAAATTGTAGATTTTGTGTGTAATGAAATGAATACCAAACTTCAATTCCATGTTAGTGACATTGTTTATTTTCATTCCCCTACCATCCCACTCAGCTAGGGTTTTCTTCTCTAGTTTGATCTGACCTAGGGTTTTAGTCACTTTGGCTTTTGATAACATGGGGAGACTAGTTATTCTATGGATCATCTTCTTTGTGATAAAAATCAGTTGCTCCAACCACAACTGACTGTTATGTACATGATTGAGGATATATCTTATCCATTTAACTTGAAATTCTCATGGCATATGTGGAATATGTGTTAAATCCCTACCTTCTAGATATTGATGTTTAGGTTTAAACATGTCATTAGTGTAAGAATTTTCCTTAGGGAAAAATCACCCAAGACCAAGAAGCACAATAAATAGCACAAAATAGACCAACAGAGTATGATTAGAATAACAATATGATATTTAATTAATTGTATAGTATGCTAAAGGTGCCTGTATATAAAGGCCTCTAGAATGCTTCTAGAATGTCTATGAGTTAGCAATATGATAAGCCTCACAACTAAGCACATGTCCACCAAGAGTGGGTTATCATCCATTAAGCACAAGGGTTAGTGCGATGATGAGTGGATAAGCCTAAAAATGTGTCATGTAAAATTATTTTGTAGACACCATGTGCTTAATTAAGAGTGCAAATAATTGTGTTTTCTACATGACAACTAAATTGATTATGCAAGCTCTAGTGTTGTAGACACCATGTGCTAAATTAGAGTTTCTTACTCTTGTGTTGTCAACAAGACAACTCATATGAGTATGCAAACTCTTAGGTATCTCACCTAATAAATAATTAAATAATGCATTTATCCTAAGTAAACTTAAGTAAAGTGTAAATAATAATTATTTACACTAACACCCCCCCTGAAGTGCAACTTAGGGGAATGCACTTAAGCTCACAAAAGCTATGATGAAATGCATAATGGGTCCCAAATACTAGGCCATGTTAGGTACCCAAGTACAAATACAATGCTAAAATGCAATAAAATCTCTCTACAAATGAAGAAAGAGGGAAAGCCTCATGGGAAAAACCCTCCCCCAAAAAGAGAGATAAGTACAATAAATAAAGATGCATGAATGGATGGAGTAATCAAGACCCCCTCATTATGGCGTACATCGTGCATATACAATAGATAATCCCTCGATGAAATCCCCCCCTTAGTGAAGGATCTACTAATGATGAGTGCTTGAAGACAAAAGAAAACACAATGTCAACAAACAATATTTCTCCCTTTAGGAAGAAGATACAAGAAGTATAGGTGCAAGTATGCTTCCCACTATGGATAGGAAGATGGAAGAGGGATCCAGATGTAGTATGGATGCTACCTTTGAAGTCTGCTCATATGTCGACAAGTCCTTGATGAATGTAGATGCCACGAACCAGTCTGGTGAATGATCACAAGAAGGTGGAAAATAAGGAAGCATGTCCATGTATGATGCTGAATCAAGCTCCAAAGATGATGAAGCATCATTATAGGAAGATGGAGGAAGATAAGCAATGTTGCCTCCCCTTAATGATGGATACACACCCATGATAGAAGCTCCTTGATGACTGAAGAAGCTACACCATAAAAATTGAATGATGGTCCTCCCTGTAGGAAGAAATGGTGCCATAGGTATAGTAGAGAATGCTCCCCAATTGGTAGGAAAAATACTTAGAAAATATGATGTCTGAGGAAATTGTAAGACAATCTCCACATACTAAAATGCCTCCTCATAAGTGAAAGAGTCTTTCTTCATCTGTTGTAAAGAAATTTCCACAATCATATTAGAATGATCAAGTGTTTAAAGGTTAGAGTGTGCTATCACAATGAGTGAAGAAGTCTCCTCAACAAAGAGAAGATTGGTGTCATCAATGATGTCTCCCACATCTTCAATGTGAGACTCCATGAATAGCCTTGCAATGTCTGGAAGGAAGTCATTCCATGAAGCTGAAATAGGAAGACATGGTATATCCTGCTACACTAAATCATGAGCATCTGTGGCTAGAACTAGATCAATAGCAGGAATAGGAGTATCAGGATGTGTGATCTCATTTGGCGTTTAAGGTACCATAACTAAAGTGACTAAAGATAGAATGCCTTCTAGAAAGGGAGGAACTTTTGGATCTCCATATGTTTCCCAAAGGCCTATCCAAATATCATAAGAATCATTGAACTTGTCAATGACCTTAAAGCAAGAATGAGTGACACTGAAATAAATGACATCCATAATTATTTTAGCAGGTGGATTAGTAAGGGAACAATGCAGTTCATTGAAACATAGATAAGGAAATACTTCCTTATGCTCTCTTCTTAGATGATCAATTATCAAGGCACTCCATTTCTGATAGTTCCTCTTTATCAACCTTAGTCTAACACCAAGCGGACATGTGAAACAATCTCCATGAGATCAATGAATGTATGCACCACCCAAAATGAAAAAAAAATCAATCAACCCCCCTAATGTATGATTTGGCACTTTATAGGTAGTGCAATTACAATGGGCCACTTTGTCAATTTTGACCTTAGTGGACTTCTAATTTTTTCTATTTACAACCTCCTCTGATAGTTCAAATCTAGAACTTTACAATGCAGCTTAGAAATACAATAATTTTGAAGCAAGACAAAGAAAAAATAGGAACTATTTCTAAAAGTGATATTTTTGTCCACACAAGCCTATAATATGATTTTAGATCTAGAAAGTAGATAAAAAAATATTCACTTTAAAAAAAAATAGAACTTGTTTATGTGTCCAGATGAGCCTGTACGAAGCAATTGAAGTTGTAAAATGCAGGATTGGACAGGTATAGTCACCAAAAACTATAATTTTTGAAAAATCTGTGCACCAAAACTAGAAAATAATTGCACCACTAAATTTAGGAAATTTTAGCCAAAATAAAAAAAAATGCACCTAATTTGGAGCTTGGATGATTGAGATATGGCCTCCCAAAGTCGAATTGTCAAATAAAAAATGTATCTAGAGAGGGGTCCGATTAACAAATTGCGAGGTTAAATTTGATTTCCAAATGACCATCACAATAGTTCAACTTGGCTTGTAGATGACAGTCAAACAACTTTCAAATTTAGGCTTGTAAAAATGATGACATCAACAAAAATGACCTCCCTGGTCGATGTGGTAGTGACATCAACGATAACATGTCATGCTGACTCAGAGATGTATGAATGTGATGTGATGATGACATCACTATCTAAGTCATGCCTATGGTGATGTGGACCCTTTCTATCAGGGTACAACTTGGCAGATGTGTATGCTATGTGGTGGCTGAGTAGGCACGATGAAGTTGGGCCATGTGGAGGGTTTTGAAGATCGCTGTGTGGCATCTGAGGTGGCATTGGTAGTGGGCTTGATTAATAGTTGGTGATGGCCAACTTTAATTGTGGTGGCCGACTTTAATTCTCTATCGTTGGGACTGCTAGTGCCCGGGGTTGTCAGCGGTATTTGAGGATGCTGGTGGCGACTATTTGAAAAGGCTAGCAGGGGATGTATTAATCCCACATTGTTGTGGAGAATGGTTTTGGGGGTTTTTAAAACCCAATACATGTACTCATCAATGTGGCTTAAGAAGTTGCCAGATTTTTTTTTGTGGTGAGTTGAATATGTGTCAGTTGTTGGTTGGAAATTTGGCCAAAATTTGTGCGCCCTCGCCAAATTAGTAAGCCATTCACCATAAATTGTTTGAAAAAACCATCAAACTATATAGAAGGAATATGTTAGATTTACAAAGAATATTCTAGTGAATATCCTACAGGGGTTGGGATTTCACCACCCGGTTCCTACAATTTTTTTTCTCTACAGCCCTAATGGCCTAATTTTTTTTCAAACAAAATGCTCCAAAAAATACAGAGAAAATAAAATGTAGATCTGAAACAAAATAAATGCACAGATCTAATAGATCATACTGGATTTGTAAATTGGGGCCTTCGGATGCTGGTTTGCAAAATTTTTTTTCCTCAAATTTGACTATGGCCCAATATAGGCGAATTTATAGTCAATTTTCATTGAATCAACACTTCGAACGTAATGGTAAAGTCTTCTTTGGCTCCAAACACTCCCAATATCTGTGGATACTCTGGATCTAAATTGAGGTGTCCTTAGAGAGGTGAAGCAAGAATAGTCTCCAATGACTATGAAATGATGCCTCTATTGCTCTGATACCATGTAAGAATTTGCCTTAGGGAAAAATCACCCAAGACTAAGAAGTACAATAACTAGCACAAAATAGACTAATAAAGTATGATTAGAATAACAATATGATATTCAATTGATTGTATAGTACACTAGAGGTGCCTGTATATAAAGACCTCTAGAATGCTTCTAGAATGCCTGGGAGTTAGCAATATGATAAGCCTCACAACTAAGAACATGTCCATCAAGAGTGGGTTATCCTCCATTAAGAACATGAGTTAGTGTGATGATGAGAGGATACCTACAAAGGTGTGTCACATAAAATTATGTTGTAGACACCATGTGCTTAATTAAGAGTGCAGACAACTATGTTGTCTACATGACAACTTAGTTGATTATACAAACTCTAGTATTATCGACACCATGTGCTAAATTAGAGTTTCTTACTCCTGTGTTGTCAATAAGAAAACTCATATGAGTACGCAAACTCTTAGGTGTCTCACCTAATAAATAATAAAATAATGCATTTATCCTAAGTAAACTTAAGTAAAGTGTAAATAATAATTATTTACACTAACAATTAACACATAGCTTTTCTAGGGTTTCATCCATTTCTAATATACCAATATCCTAAATTACACATTTGAAATGAGAGTGGATATTGTTAATCAACAGTACCTTGGGAGGGATTTGAAACTATACTCCACTCGAATCTAGGGTTTCTACAACTATAGGAGTGAGCTTGAAATCTGGTGCCTTCAATTCTACACCACGAATCAACATATCTAAACTTTGTTTTGATTTGTTGCTAGTAGCTGCCATTTCTGCTCGGTAGGGTTTGAGAGAATTCAAAAAACTTTGGTAATAATTCACTCAAGTCACAAATTGACAGACTGTCATCCACTTTTCTTGCATTGATTACTTGATGGAGTTTTTTGTGACTCAGTAACCACATAAGACTTAGTTACTTCTGACCTTGCTTAGTAGAGCTTGTAACCCAACCTTACTCAATAAGGAAGGTAACTCGGTAGTAACTAGTGCTTCTTACTCGATGATCACTTTGCATATTGAATGCTGATATGGATCTTTTGTTTGGTCAACTAGAACTAATTTAGATGTCTTCTTTGTAGCCTAGTTCCAGTTCTCTTCTGAGAAATCAAGTAGAAATGGTGGAGTCACCTAATTCTTGAGTGACTTGATCATCATTGCTTGCACTTGCATTCTCGGTAGACTTTGGAACCCATTGTTGTCTCATTTTTTTTATGATGTTATCAGCTTTTGCCTTCTTTTCATCTTTAATTCTTCTAGTATTCATACAGTTCTTGGAAAGATGACCAAGTTCTATACAAATGAAACTTCTTTTTTAGTATCTCTATTTCTCATGTGATGTTATACACAATTCATTCCAATGTGTCCAAATTCTCCACAGTAATGAAATCTACACCAAGTATTATAGTCCCAATGAAATATATCTTTCACAATTTGTTCTGCTAGGTTTAATATCTTAGTTTTGCAATATGATGGCTTTTGCCCATGCTTCTTACATTTGTGACATTTTCCTTCAAATCTAGGTTTCTCTTTGCATTTATTTTCTCTATGACCATGTTGATTACAATTGTAGAATTTTCCATTGAATTTTGCTTTCCCATTGCTCCAACATTTGTTTGAAGTATGACCTATCTTACCATAGTGACTACAAGTAGGTTTTTGATTCCTTTGAGCTCTTTGCTTGGATGTTTCACCTTCTTCTATATATCCAATTCCTACTTTTCCTTTTTGTTTGAAATGACTTTGCTCATTCAACTGATTTATGTCTACTTGGGATTTCAACATTCTTTCATTGGTTTTCCTTTCAATATTTAGATCATTTTGCAATCCTTCATTTTCTGATCTTAGGTTCATGATTTCTTCATTTGCATTGGTCAACTGATTAATGCAGTCTACTTGCTGAAAGGATAGGTGTTGAATTTTATTATTCTTTCCTTCTATCTCTTCTCTTGTCCTTTTTTTCTCTTCCATGACTTCACATAATCTTACTAAATGAATTTCTTGCTCTCCTCCTAGTTTTTTTACTTCTTCTCGAAGAGTACTATTCTTCTCCTATAGTTCTTTGATTGCTTCATCGACTTCATCTGAATTGCTTGAAAGGATGTCTTCAATTCTTTCTTTAATGTAGAGTGAATCATTCATCTAGATTGCAAGGTCTTTTCTTCTTTTTAGGGATTGAGAGAGTTTTTCTTTTTCATTCTTGAGTCGTCCAATGGCCAATTCCAAATCTAGCTTCTCATTGTTAATAGCCTTATCAAGTTTGAATACCTCCATTGCCTTTGATATTTGCTCAAGTTGTTAAACTTTTCACTGAGAACCACAATGCTTTGATACCAATTGTTGTAAAAATTATGACATGCTAACTTACTAAGAGGGGAGGGGAGAATCAGTAACTTATAATTTTTTTATTCCAATAAGCAATTAATCCTTTATGTGAATTCTGATATAACTACATGCATGAGAAACTAAAAACATCAAAGCATTCATAACAATTTACCACAAGATTTGGTGACCCAGAAACCTTCCAAATAGAAAGTAAAACTAGGGTGGGGATGATACCCACAAGCTTTAGTACTGAAGTATAAAGTTGGCTTGTTAATGCTTACAATGATCACTTTTGATGATCTACCCTATTAGGAGCAATAAGGACTGCTAGGTCCACCTTGTGAAAGGATTTACAAACATACAATGAAGTATGCACTTAGTTAAGAGATTTGCATAAGATTGTTAGGTCTACCTTGTTAAAGGATTTGACTGATCCACCTGTTAGGATGAAGTAGTGGCTGATCTTTGATTTGCAACTTGGTTTGTTGAATGCGATTCCTCTGAGTGTATAAATCACCTTGCTGTGATAGATATATCTTTGTTCCTCCTTATACTACTATAGCCTTTGTAATTCTCTCTTATGCTCTTTTCAAATGATTAAATTACTTCCTTACATTCTTATTTGGATGTGATACAATGCATTACACGTATATCAATCCAATTACATAATTACAAAGTCAGCCACAATACAAGTTTACACAAACATTAAAAAGTCAGCCAAAGTGTAGAAAGTCAGGCTCTGAAGATTGACTCGGTGAGGTTTTGATACTCGACATTCACTATCAATGCTTGGCATCATCATGCACTCGGTAGACATAGAAGCTCAGTCCATACTAATCACTTCCAAGTAGTCTTGAACTCAATCTACACTGGTGACTCGAGGAATAATCTAAAACTTGACATATAAATTGAATCATTTGATTCACACTGTATAGCTCGATCAATATTATGACCTCAAGCTTGTATAAACTGAGTCTCTTAGTTAACACTGAGTAGCTTAGTTAACACAAGACTTGCATCACATCAACTACAAACTCGGTAAGCACTACACAACTTAGTTTGCACTGGTAAAATCAACATACACTGAGATGTTTGGTTTATACCACTAATCACCACCTCTGTAGTAACTACTTGGTATAAACTAAAATCTATCCAAAGGACTCGATAGCAATTGTAGAGCTTGGCAACAATCAAAATGCTTTGTTAACTGTACAATGTGCTTGGTGTGAACTCACAATCTAAATAAGTGTATGTCACTAATAACAAACATGACTGAAATGTCAATAGGTCTAGCCAAACACCATTAGGTCTTTCAAGGTCAAGAAGAAGTAGGACATAACTACTTTGGAATTAGAATGGGATCAATACCCTTTAAAGGATTACCAACAACCTTCTCCATACTTTGACAACATCAAGATGGTGCAACATTTAGTAGGGAAGACATTGATTTTTGATATGGTGATTAGATATCATTGGATGAACTATACAGATGACTATGAGGTCTACATTAGGAACTACCACAAAATGAGTCTACAACTTTTAGAAAAGATTATTAACCTAGAAGTATCCCTCAAAGCATGGAACAAGGATGCCCTCGAGGTAATGGATCCATTCTACAATAGGGACAATATATATATGAGTGGCCCATCATAAATGTAGAAATTTTCCAAGAGGAGAATGATGATGACATTTTATAGAGTTAATAGGGGAATGGGTTAGGAAGCCTTTTTGCTTGGATCTAGTTCCCCAAGCTTCGAATCTACAAGCTACTTCTCGAAAAAAAAAGGGTAAAGGAACAAAATATATAGCTCCCACATATCCTGCAAAGTCATCTATAAGATTAGAGATAGTGCACCAACATGATCAAAAGGTGGAGTACCTCCAAACTGAAAAAGTGAAGACCAAGAAGAGAAAGAGGGTCACTTGAGAGAGAGAGACCAACAAGAGTAGGTTCAAACAGAGTTGGCCACACAAGAAGAAGCTCAAGTTGAGAAATAAAAGGATCAACCTACATAAGAAGAAGCTTTAGTGAAAGAGGACCTTGCAAAACTAGTAGACACCACCCCAACAATACCTAAGAGAGCTCAAACTGAAACGATAATGGTAGGTGAGAAGAGAAGAAATATGGGGATAAAATTAAATCTGTCCAACTTAATAGGAGAACATGCCTAGGAAATGTTGTAGAAGAAGAAATGAGGAGGATTTTGACTCATACACCACCTTCTATGCCACAATAGCCCATCCATATAGAAGCCTCAAAGGATGAACAAGAAAGATGGATTGCAGAGATGGAGGCTGAAAGAACTGATGTCTTCAACATTTTAGACTTTGACTTCATGCTAGTAGGTATAGAGATGGTAGGGGAAATGATATAGGATCCCCCCTAGAATGAGTCATTAGAAGAAGATTGGGAATGATTTCCTTCTTTACCTAAAGGTCCTCTTGGTATACCTCTCCTACCATCATAAGGCCTTTTGTCTGTACCTCCTCTGATAGTAGAGCCCAAAAGTCATACCATAGAGGAAGGAGAGTATGTCTAGTTATATACAGACAAAGTATCATAACAAGGATAGATTATTGAGGAAGGGGAACAAGTTATTCCTAGACCAGAGACTAGGTCTTCATCCCAAGTAGAAATGGAAGCTCAATTAGTAGTCTTCCCTCGACAAGAGAAGACTCAAGAGTAAGGTGATGAGGGGAAAGAAGCAACTTTGAAACCTATGTCTTCTATCCAATACATGTCTCCCATGGAAACCACTATGGCATGGTTGAAAAAAGAGGTTTTAATGTAACAAAGAAGACATATGGAATGTCTTCATTGAAGAGTGGGGAATGACATAATTGGTAAAAATAGTCAGGATGCCATAACTCTCCAATAGTGATGCCAAAAAATTAGCTTTTATCATGAAGATTAAAAGTGAAGATATTTTGACACATATTTCCATTCCACCTCCCCATGTGTAAAGCCCCACTCAGGAACCCAAAAGAAATAAACCTAATATGTTACAAAGTTTAGTGAACTATTTTTTTTTATAAAGTTTAAACAATATCAAAGTAACAATAATGCGGAAGCAATATATACATACACATTAAGAACACGTAATCAATTACAAATATAGTTTCAATTTCTCAAGGGTTTCTTCACATTGAGTCACATCTAAGAAAGTTTTATTAAAAAGTTTAAGTCTCAATTACAATGTCCATAATCATAAAATAAATAAACACATACATAGTCATATAAGAAAATTCATAAGTACAAATAATAATATGAAAGCACATCTAATGAATAACATCCACTGCACATATCACAGGGTATGTAAAAATAGATAAAAGTACATCAATATACAATATAATATCCCATAAGATCTCAAAACACATGATACATAGATACATCAAATGAATAGAAGTCTTCAAGATAAGAGAAAGAATGATAATGGTACCACTATATCCAGGATCATCCAATATTTGTCAATCTGAGGGGGACCCAAATGGTAAGAATACACTACCTCCCAACCATGTGGTCACCTAATTAGGCTCCCACTCCCACCATGCAAGAGAGATAATGTACGAACCACACACAAATAATCAAATTATAAAATAATCTTAGGTAAGAAATCTTGATAGCCAAATCTACCTCAAGCGTAACACAAACTATTCAAGAAAAAGAGATAATAAAAATTGAAAGGACACTCATCCAATACCAACACCACATACCAAATCAACATCTAGATACCAAATATAAATCAAGTATCAAAACCCAAAAGGACACAACCACTACCAAAACAATGTCAAGTGTCACAAGCACAATAACCAACAGATTGCAACTATCATCAATAAAAGTAAACCACTAATCACTAACTCCAACAATAAAAACACCACTAATGAATAAGTGATCATTCATTAATAAAAGTCAACTATCAACAATAAATGACATCCAATTGGTGAGTAATAACTCACAATAAATACCCCATCAAAAGTAATATACAACAAGTACACCACTAGAGGCAAATATAAAAAAATCATGAAGGAGGCTCAAGCTACATACTATGGAGTGTCATCACATGAGTGAACTTTAGGGTTACCTTGGGAGTCTCTCAAGACCCTGGCCCTCTAGTGACTCTATGCAGAACAAGAATACCCTCTCATGGTGATGAAAAAACTAGTCACATCTCTCAAGGTATCATTTCCATCTCATCCTTAGTCTATACAAGCACTCAAGGCATGGACGAGAAAAAATCTCTAACTTATCTTTTTAATGTATCTCAAGGAAAAGGGCTAGGTAAGATATCTTAATTATTATGTTATCACTTGTTACACAACTTACAATGAGTTATCTTGGCAACCACTTTGGGCCTCGACCTCCATTGCAAGCCACTCCCATAGACATGCACCTAGACTACGTTCTCAAAAATCACAAATGACAATAGTGTCCCATACCAAAAAAAGTAATATTGATCAAATTTGGTTCCTTAACAAGCAACCCAAAAAATAACATTGGTTTCCAAAACCCAAGTTCTCATAAATGCTCAATCATAAATGCTCACTTGTTACACAACTTACAATGAGTTATCTTGGCAGCCACTTTGGGCCTCGACCTCCATTGCAAGCCACTCCCATAGACATGCACCTAGACTACCTTCTCAAAAATCACAAACCACAATAGTGTTCCATATATTGATCGAATTTGGTTCCTTAACAAGCAACCCAAAAAATAACATTGGTTTCCAAAACTCAAGTTCTCATAAAGCTCATAAAATATAAATCTCAATTCAAATCATAAAGTTCATCATAACATCCAGTCAAATAATCATAAAAAGAAATCTCAAAATGCACCTCTAGTTCACATCCTAACTTGGCCAACTAAATAAACCACAAAGAAAAACTATCAAGAAAATAAACATCACAAGACTATAAATAGAATATTAAAAACACATAGTTTTCAGCCACATAATTTAATTAATAACATAAATGTATATTTAAATATTTAAATATTAATTTCATTTTCTAAAATATTAATATGACTTTTACTTAAGTCTAATATTAATATTTATTTTTCTTTTAATTCATAATGCAACTATAGATAAAATTATAAATTTAATTCAATTATTTATAATTTCTCTCATAAAGTCAAATGGTTATTAACTAATGTGTAATCAAATCTTATGTGATCATTAGGGGTATGCTCTTGTATATGTTGTAATTTTAATATTTGACTGGGGTATGCCCCTTTTAAATGTAATAATATAGGACGTTTCTCCTAGGCTAGACTGGAGGTTTTCTTCTTTGTTCTTTCCTACCAATGTCCGTTTGAACAGAGTGAAGCTATTGTATCTTAGTTATTTATTTATTTAATAAAATTAATCAAGGCCTTGGCCATTTATCGATTTAAAAAAGAAAAGAAAAGAATTATTAACTAAACGATTACAAAGTGAACTCTCCCACAACTTCTCTTAAAATATAATAAAATTATAAATATATAGTTATTAACTTCCTTCTTACGTTAATAAATATTAAATTATTTATATACAACTAAGAGTTTAATTAGACTTAAAGAATTACTAATATTACTAACATTCACTAAATAATATTTATTTAAATTTATAGAAATTAATAAATAATTTAAATTTTAAATTTTTAATTAATTAATTTTTTATTTTTAAATAAATAAATCTAAAAATTAAATTATATTAAATAAAAATACACATGCAATTAGTATTTTTGCATGTCTTTGATCTCTCAAATCATGCAACCATATTATACTTATTTTTCTATTTTTAGCATATTTGTTTTCACATGCAACCCTATTATACTTAGCTTTCTATTTTTAACATATTTATTTTCACATACATGCAACCATACTATACTTAGCTTTCTATTTTTAGCATATTTATTTTCACATGCAACCATACTATACTTAGCTTTCTATTTTTAGCATATTTATTTTCCATGTATGTTACCATATTATACTTAGCTTTTTATTTTTAGCATATATGTTTTCACATGCATGTAACCATACTATACTTCGCTTTCTATTTTTAGCATATTTATTTTTACATGCATTT
Organism: Cupressus sempervirens; assembly: GCA_028749045.1. Lineage (NCBI taxonomy): Eukaryota > Viridiplantae > Streptophyta > Pinopsida > Cupressales > Cupressaceae > Cupressus > Cupressus sempervirens. The sequence goes on along the minus strand of CM053784.1, from coordinate 250,195,201 downwards.
AACCTTACTATACTTTGTTTCTATTTTTAGCATGTTTGTTTTCGCATGCATGCATAAGCTTAGTTACAATATGTTTTCCTCTCAATTAATCTTATGCTTTCCAAATACATATTGCAATTAAATTATTTTAGATATAAGAATAATATTCATCTATATTTAAAAAATTCATGATAATCACATAGTTCTAATAACAAATTTAATGTTGAAATGCTAACTATTCAATTTATTATTTTATTTTGATTTTCAATAATCAAAATTTTTGTTAAATTAGAAAGGGGTTTATAAGAATATAGTCACAATAATTTTCTACAAGTTTTTTTCTATAATTTTCCACCATCAAATTTTCTTGATTAATAAGTTTTTCCTTTTTTTTCAAAGTCTACAACATAATTATTTATTCAACAATCAATACAGTAAATTAATAAGCAATATGTAAACACCTAGGAAGACACGAAGTAGACAGATCATTCAATAAAATTCTACAATGGGTTTCTAAACCCTACCTAAAAACACAACTAAAATCTGAGACAATCTGTGAATGCATGCAAATTCAAACCCTCCAAAACTTCTAAGAATTCTTTTGATCGAATTTTGAATTTTGCTCCTCAAAACTTGTGTATCTAGAAATGAGCTCTAATTTCCTTAATAAAGATCTTTTTCCCCAAATCAACGCTTTGATCATGCAATCATGTGAAAACCCTTTGTCTTTAATTACTATATTTTAATTTTCATGCACACACTTTATGCATTTTAATTAAAATAAACTTTGTAAATTGAAGCTTTCTCTCCCTTATTAAATCATGCTATGTTTTTAATATAATATTTATTAATTTAACTAATAATATTATTTAGAGTTTATTAAAAATAAAACTCCTAAATAAATAGTTATTAAATTAAATAAATATAAATATACCTAAATTATAACTTTAATCAAATCTTTTAAATTTAATTCTTTCATGCACATTTAAAGAACTTTTTAATTAAAATATTCTTTTATATTTTATTTCACTCTAGTTTATTAATTAGTGCAAACACTAATTAAAGCATAGTTTATTATTTAAATTAATAATAATAATCAAAGCTCATAGTTTAAATGCAACTCTAATTTAATTATTATTAAATAAATAATTATAATTAAGTAATATTAAATCTTTAATATTTTAATATTTTAGTAATCTTTTTTTGTCCAACTTCTTAAATTAAATCTTTTAAACTGAAGTACATATTTAATTAATTAATAATTAATTAAATATCATCATATTATAATTTCTCTTAAACCAATTTTCTAAATTAAGACTTTTAAATTAAAGCACGTATTTAATTAGTATTTTAATTAATTAAATCTTCTCATGCTTTAATATTTTTTTTTAATCAAATAATATTTAATAATTCTTAATATTATATGATTAACTTAAATATTATAATTAAATTATTTACCAAATAAATCACATAGCAAAATCCACATAAAAGCAATATTACCAAAATTCAAAATCAAACAAAACAGACAAAGATAAACTCATGGGTTTTAAAAAGGGTGGAAAGTCAGTTATGAGTCCTCCTTGCAAGACAAGTATTTAGGCTATGGCTGGGACTGGACTTGATCATTATCTCTCCATTCTTACAATTGAGTTATTGTGATAGGGCACGCTCATCTTGGCAATTCGGGGAAGTTGATGCCTGATACCTACATCTTGAATAAAAGATGAGCATGTAAATGTATATAAATATATCTAAACTAAACAAGCAATGGTAGGGAGTGGTACATCATGTAGATCCTGACTAGCAGGTGACTATGACTCTCTCCCTTAACCACATCAAACACAACAAATAGAAAGATAAAATAGATACATGCACCATACACATACAAGTATGGGGTAAGTACCATAATAATTATAAGTCAAACATCAAATGCTCAAATAAAATTATGCATCATTACACATATGAAGTAATCATCATTAAGGTATTATTAATGCACCAGTAACCATAATCATTAAATAACACATGAAATATAGTCAACTAAGTAATCATTGTTGATATATCTCTAGTCCAAATTATAAAATAATATCCTTGAAACTAACATATCCATAAGATAGACATAAAAGAGTTTAATAAATATAATAGAAAAATAAACTATGTGTGGGCACTACACCATGTTGATACTGAAAAATTATCTCCAAAAGACTATCAAATGAAAGAAATAATGCTAGGGCAACCTAATACATCTAAGGTTTTGATTACTTAAGCAAGTGTTTTCACACCTAGATAAAGGTGAATCAGAAATTTTTGTTTTGAGAAAGATGAATCAAGTACTGAGGGGATATTTGAATGAGATAGTAGGACTAATAAACTTTAGTCATCCAGAGATTTCTCTAGGGGTCGCTTTAGAGAGGAAAGAGACAAGACAAGTTACGAGTGAAACTAAATCATTTTTGGACGCTTGCAAAAGGTGGTGTCATAATTTTGAGGATAGAGGGGTACAAATAATAGAGGGTAAATTAAACCTTCTACATAACATTTAGAATAATACTTTCAAATTGGTTACAATAATAAACTAAGATTTTGGGCTAATGGATGAAGTGTGTACTTGGGCCAATGATTTGGAAGCAGTGAAATCTATCAAAGGGAAAATGTATCAAATGTTAATAGAAGTACATATAGAAGAGGAGTTAGATAAAATAAATGATTGGATAGAAAAAGTGTCAACATGTAATAAGGTTATGGGACGGTCATATGAGAATATTCAAGAATTAAAGAATAAAGTTTGCGGGCAATTTTTGGATGTAGATAAGTATTATAATGTCACTAGCCTAAAGATTTTTGGGGATGAGTCAAGGACTCAAATTTCTTCAGTAGAAATAGTCTTGTAATAGTTTAGAGCATTATTTGAGGTAGTTTCTTCCAAAGATTTGTTCAAGATAGAAGAAGCATTATTGGAGTTAGATTCCAGATTGGAAGATTTTGTGAATACTAGGCTAGAGATCAGTAATTATTGCTAGGTGGTGCGTAATAAATATGAGTCTTTCGATTTATCAAAAGCTCAAGAGATCATGACTATTATCCAAAAGTTTAGAAAAAAATCCAGCCATCATTTTGGTCTAGAGGGAAGAAAATCCATATGCAGGAAATTGAGTTTTTGACACCTTTCTGGTATTTTTGATCTTGTCACGAGGTGCACTTTTTAGAGGTGTGCTTTTCACAAGGTGCACTTTTTTAGAGATACACTTTTAAGAAGGTTCACCAAATCAAGAGGTGGATCAAAATTTTTGAAGATGAAGTAGTGCACTAACAGTTAACTATCAATTGCTATTTTTAAGCATTAAATGTATTGGAAATGCATTTTGACGACAATTCAACTCCTATAAACACCTAGAGAAGGCCAACATTTCATTTTTAGAAGTCCCAGTAACTCCTAGATTATCTAATGGATTCTTTCTTATTTTATTGTTTTAAGTCATGTAAAGGGTCATGCACCCATTAATTGATATAAAAAAGGGTGGAGACCTACTTAGCACCATTTAGAGAGTCAGTTTGTATGTAATTAGCTTTATTTTATTAGTTTTTAGCATGGGTTTGTATTATAAGAGCTCTCACTCCTAACACAAAAGGATGAGAGGATTTCCATTAAATACATGGATGTAATATGTACTCCAAGATTATAATTTGATGCAATAATAAATTTATCGGTGCTTTCATTCTGAGCATAGTAAATCTTTTCTAGTGTGTGTTATTTTTTGTGAACGCATGTTCATGAATGATAATGGAGATAATGGTTTTATTGTGTTGTTATAATTGTGTGATCTTTAATTTTGGTGTTTGCCTTATGTTAACAAATTTTCTTGTTGTGACAAATTGGAGGAAGGATCACTATTGTTCTTGCATAGAATTTTGTCTCATGCTCATGCACTTTTTGTGGCTACATGATTTGATGAATCATGAAATATATTTTGATTTTTATTAAAGTTCCCATTGAAAATTGCATTAGTGGAGTTGAGGAAGAATTGCTCCTAATTTCATTAGTTTCCTACCAGATACTTTTGATAATTTAATTTGTAGATGTGTTGTTACTTTGACTTATGTTCGTTAGGAATTTCCCTTTCAACAATTTTCTCTAAATCTCTCATTACTCTATCTTTTTCATTTTATTTTCAAATGCAAGGTTAAAATAGGAATTCATGTAGTTGGGTTGATTATAAATTGCATTCATCATAAGATAGTTTATTCAAAAATATAGTTTTTGTGATTATGTTTCACCAAAGTTATGCAGAATTGGTAGATACCAGCAAATGCATCCTTGTGGACATTCATATTTATCTTTGACTGAGTTACCCAACATGTTGAAAAATAGCCATCTGGAACCTTAGATTTTGTCATTATCCATCTTTTCAAGAGAGATCTTTGTGAGAATTTTTGTCGTTAGCATCATGCAAAATGACCACTCAACACCACCCAAAAATAACTATAAAAGCAGGCTTAGTTTCTTCATTTTCATATCTCATATCATTATCACAAGGCTTCCATGAGGAATTAAGAAACCAAGGAAAGGAGTTCAAGAATTCAAGTATTCAAGAAAGCTAGTTTATTCAAGCATTCAAGGATCTTTTGTTAGCATTTCCTCTTCAAAATCTAGCACATTGTTGGTCATCAAGGGAGGAGATCTACACTGAAGTATTCTTTGTCCTCTTTATTTATGTACATATACATCCATGGCTGCATGATGTGGTTATGTTAGATCCATTGCAATTGTTGAGATATCCTACATCCTTCATACCAAATTCAAGATCTATAACATACATCACGAAGAATCCTTATTGACAAGGGCTTCTACAAGAAAGGTAAATATTTACATGTATCTTTTTTCCTTTACATTTACATTCCTCAATTATGGTTAATTCCTTAACCTAGGGCTTGAACAAGGCAAGGCCTCCCCTAATAAAATCTCCAAAACCCTTTATTTTTATGTTGATTTGTAGGATATCAGTGTAAGGTGTATAGATCTAGAACCTAATTTTCTAGAGCTTTCTAGAGAAGTCATTTTAGATTGTTGGACTACATCAACCTAGCTATAGGATGTCTTCCCAAGTTGACCTAGTCCTTCACTTTTGGTTCTCATGGATATTTATGGATTTTGTTCCTTTTGTTATTTTATTTCAAGGTATGCACATGCGTGTTTATATATAATTCAGATCTATGAGTTTTGTAGGGAACATACATTTTCCTCTATGCATTTCAAGGTGAGTTATATATATATATATATATATATATATATATATATATATATATATATATATATATATATATATATATATATATATATATATATATATATATATATATATATATCTTTACCCTAGATTTATATCTTAATTGGGATAATTTTGTTCACATAGCATCTATATTTACATTATAATTAGTTGAATTCTACCTTCCCATTATCCTATCAAGGGCCAAAGAGTACTTTCCATGTATTACATTCCTCTTTATAATTTGAATTTAGTATTAGCACCTTTCTTCCTTTGGGTTCTAGCTAATCTAATTAGGATCATGAGTGGAATCACATTTGGAGAATCCCCTCTTTCCCTTTCACACATATTTGAATGTCTTAGTGGCCCATAAATAAGAAGTCCTACAATCCTATTGAAGTGTCTCCCATCCCCCCAATTTTTTTTGGTGAAACTGAGCTCATGCCCCCGCCTCATCTTATTCATATTGTTTATTTTTGAAATTTACCTTCTTTTGCATTGACTTCTTATGGATTTTAGGGTTAGATCCTCTAATCTCCCTTATTTCCCTCTTTGCATCAAGAATTCCTTTTCATGGATTTTATAACATTGAGTATGTACTTTTCATGCTTTATTAGTCAAATTTTAATGGGATCTTGCATAAAATTTAATGAATCAATGTTGAATGGGTTCTACTCTATATGCTCTTATCTTTTTCTTATATTGCACAATTATTTTAAAGAGTTTTCCAAACGTTATTCCCTTATCTTAGGCATTAAACATCACCCTTCAATCAACCTAGATTTATCATATGGAGATGAGTGGTGGATTGATATTGGCCCTTCTCCTAATATAGGTCTTAATTATGAGGATGTATTTCTTGAGGGTAGCCCTATACCTTCTTTTAATCATCTTCCCTTAACAGACCTTGCTTTAATTCATGATCATTCTTCTATGGTGTTCTTTATTGATAGTGATGTGTCTTTCATTCATAATACCACTATTTGGGATGAACCTCTTGATGCTAATATTGACTATTCTCTTCCTCACAAAAGAGTTAATATGATTGACACCTTCTACTTTAAACATACCAAGCTTCATGTTTCTTCTTCTCATAATATATATCATTCTCTTAGTGATATTTTAGAGCAAGAGAAAGACATTATAAATACTTTTATCAATATGACCTTTCCTTAATTTGATGCTCCTAGTAGAGATAAATCATTAATGAACATCCATAATCCCTATTCTGAGGCTTCCTTGGAAAAAAAGGATAATGTAAATCTCCTTAATACTCTCTCTTCTAGTGATTTTTATATGGAGGAGAAAAATATTAAGCAATTTTATCTAGTTCAACCTATTCTCACTCTCAAGGGTTACCCTTCATCAAATAAACCTATTATCACTCCTAAGGGTTCTCCTTCCATAACTCTTAAAGGGGAAAATAGAAAACCCATGAATTATCATGTGGTTTCTCATACCTATCATAAAAGGAATAATCCTCAACCTGCTACTTCTCTTCCACCTTTCCAACCTATTCTTCTCCCTCTGTCTCATATTTCTCAAAATATTGGGCTAGATTATGATTTTGTATCATAGTTACATAATAGCCCTAATAAGATTTATCTTTGGGAGATTCTTCATACATCTTCTACATATCATGAAGTCTTAAAAAATGATTTATTCACTCTTCCAACTCCATCTCCTAATCAAGATAACATCAATACCTTTTTGAAATGTATGAATTCTACCCTTGGTCCACCTAAGATTGTGTTTCCTCATGATTATTTACCTCCTAAGGAGATTCAAGATTATTATGACACTCTTATGATATCTATCCTAGTCAATGGTAACATTATTCATCGAAATCTAGTTGATAATGGGTCTAGGCTTAATATTTGAAGCATGGATATTCTCAAACAAATTAATGTCAATCTTTCAAATGTCAAACCTAATAGTACCTCTATTTGTGGCTTTGATAAAATTTCTTAGTAATTTTAGGCACTGCCACTTTACCTATCAGAGTAGTTCCAATTGTTCTGAATACTCATATTCATGTTATGCCTGGACCTCTCAATTACAATCTTCTTTTGGGTAGACCTTGGTTACATGATATGCATGTTGTTCCTTAAACTCTTTATCAAAAATTCAAGTTTCTTTATAATAATGTCATGCACACTCTTCATGAGGACTGTTAGAAACATTAATCTTCACTTGGATGTATTTAATTGGTATATTCCAAGGACCCCTAAATGTAGTTTGTCCTATTGTACACATGTGGAGGACATGTCATTATTTTTCCTTTAGTCCACATGTGAGGACAACTCATTTTTATAATTCCTTTATTAAGGAATTTAGTTTATCCTCCTTAAGAGGATTGTGACACTTTGCACACACCTATTATGAATGTGGCATTCATAGAAATGGGAGTTACACATGCAAACACATGCAACTCCTTTCTCATCTCTTTAAAAGAGATGCTCCTCTCCCTTTCTTCTCTACACATCACTGTGATGTTATTGTATTGAGCTATTTTGCTCCAACACTATCTCTCTCTCTTCTCTAGACATTTTCCTTCATTCATAATACTCACAAGGGGTTTTCTTTGCTTTCCCCTTATAAATCTTTGCCTCCATTGTTGAACCATCTTGGTGTATGCTCTTGGATTTTGCTTATCTCATGGTAACATTGTTTCACACTTAACTTACTTGGATTATTTTCGTTCCTTGCTCTATCTTTTCATTTCTTACATGGTATCAGAGCTTGGTTACTAATCCTCATTTTAGGTTTTGTGTTGAAGGTTTCCATTCATTGGAACACACCTTATTTGGAGACGTTATTGAGAGAAGAAGTTTGTGTTGTGGTTGTTTGCTCATTCTAACATCTTTTGTGTGCAGGTTTTATTTTATCATCTTTTATCATTTTTTTTATGAACCCTCTTTGGAAGGCTTGCCGCCAAAGGGTTTTCCTATAAAAAAATTTCATATTTTTTTTGCTCTTCTTTTGGAAGGCGTGCCGCCAAAACAAGAAGCATTTCTTACATAGCACTCATTTATTATAATTGTGTATTTTTTTAATTTTAAATATTTATTCTAATGTATGTGGAATAATAACATTTAATTTGTGTAATTGTGTAGATTAATTATTATCATTTAATTAAAAAACATATTTTCTTAATATTATTGTAAGGTATACCTAAAAAATCCTAAGTGTGATTATTAAAACCTTAGTACATACATTAGATTAGTTAAAAAATTGAAATTAAAATTTTTTCTTAATCTATTTCTCTTTTGAACTTTAAAATATATTTTAATCTTAAACTATATCTACTATGAAATTTAAATATATGCGTTTATCTATGAGATTTTAATTTTTTTTTAGTATCTCTAGTTTCCAATTAGAAACTTACCCTGTCGATTTTCTTTCTAGAACTTGTTTAGCATCTTTCCTCCTTTTTCTATTTTTTGCCTTTTCCCATTCATCTTTTTAACCAGGCTTTGTTCCTACCTTGTCTTCATTCTTTCCATTCTCTTTGACAAGAGTTTTCTTTGATACTGGATTTAGGGTGATTTTTAGCTTGTGAGGTTTGCAGTGCTTGCATGGCTGAGATAATTTAATCCAATGCTTGCATGATTAATTTACATACCATTTTTGAATTGTAAGTCGAGATTCTTTGTCATTCCATGCCTTGTTTTTTCTGCATTGATTTCAAATTATTCTTTGTAAGCCTTTTCACTCCTTAGTTTAGTTAAGGGCTGCTCTAACTCGCACGTGAGCCCCAGCTTTAACTAGTGGACAAAATTGTTTTTTAACTTGCGGCCAAAGTTTTTTCTCATTCTTGTAGCCTAACCTTCTTTCACCGCTTGCCTCCTGCTTCATTGCTACTCTAAGCCTTCTCTATTACAATTGTTCTCACTCACCTTTGGTCTCTATTCCTTAGGCTTCTATTTCCTTTTTCTTTCTTTTCCTCAATAGAGTCTCTCTTCTGTGAGAGGGAAGACCTCAATAGTGACGCGTAAAACTAAACTTGCGAATACATTTTTTTTGCATTTTTGCAACATCGTCTGAAGACATATTAAATCTAGTGGTAACAAAGTGTAAGAAGAGATCTTCTGAAGGGGCATTGTTGCTGTGGGTAACAACATTAACATTATTACTCTCTGCTATTGCAAGAAGAGAGGAAGAAGAGCGAGAAAGGGTTAGGGTTTGGAGAAAGAGGTTGAAGCAGAGGCAGTGGACTGACAGCGAATACATTTTTTTATAATGCTTTTCTCATTATTGGGGACCTTTATTGGTATCATCCCCTCTTTATATTGGCAAATACTCCTGCAATTCACATTCTTTTAATAGCTTTTATTAGCCTTTAAATAGCTTTGTATAGTTTTTAAAAAATAGTTTAGTTTATTAATCATTTCTTGTTTAATAATTTCTTTTAATAACTTTTGAAATGTTTTTATTACCTTTTTAATCATTTTACATCATTAGGTATCCTAGTCATAGCTACTTAGATTCATTTATTTTTAGTGTAATTATCATTTAATCCTTCAAATGCCTCTGCATTATTCTTTTGTTATAGGTTAATAATTATTTCTAACATCTGCTTGCAAGGTTCTATCATTCTATTTTAGATTAATAATTATTAATCATTATTCTAATGTCTCTTTACAGGATTGTATCATTTTTTTAGAAACTTAATCATTATTTCCTCAGCAAGTTTTTAAAGTCATTCTAGTTAATTTTTAATTCATATTTCTATAAGGGGGACACTTCTTTTTCCATAAAAATGTCAACCTTAATTCTAGAAATAAAACTTAATTATACTAATTATCATTCGTGGAAAACACACATTTCATTTATTTTTCATTTTAAGCACTTGTACAAGATAGTCACTGATCCTTCTATTGAACCTGGTTCAGCAGCTACCCAAGATGCAAAAGATACTTGGAAACTTAAAAATGAAGAATCTTTAGGGTTAATTGGTATTTCCATTATTCCAGATTTATATGTTTTAATTGCACATTGGTCTAAAGCCCATGACACCTGGTCAACTTTATAAACTAAATATGACAGTATAGATGAATCCCGTAAAATGCAATTGCAGGATCAATTTGAAGATCTCAGGTATATAGATTTTAAGACCATGGATGATTTTTTTTAAAAATTTGATTCTATTAAAAGTAAACTTGTTGCTTTAGATGTTCAGTTAGATGACATTCACTTAATTCATATTATTCTTAAAAAGTGTCTTCCTAGACAGTTTCAACAATTTATAACTAATATTCATGCTCAGCTTGCTATTCCTACATTAACTGCTCAATTAACTTATGTTATTTTTCAAAATTTATTAAGACAGGAAGAAGCTAAGCTAATTCAGTTTGGTACTCTTAAATCAATTGAACATGCATTTATGTCTCGAAATTCAAATAATAATAATTTTTGTTCAAATAATAATAATAATAATCATAATAACAAACACGATAATAATAATTCTAATAATTTCAATACTAAATCTCATGCCAAATATAACAATAATACAATAACTATAACAATCAGCATAATAACAATAGTAATAATAATAATCAAAGGAATCATTTCAATTCCAAACCTCATTGTTCTTATTGTGGCAAAGATGGTCATGTTGTCAATAAATGTTTTAAAAAGCAAAATGATAAAAAACCTATAAATAATAGTAACCATAATAAAAAATCAAATCATTAAAAAGGTAACTCTACTGGTTCCAATTCTTCTCATGCTTTTACTTGTAACTTTAATGTTTGTAGACCTTTAGAATGAATTGTTGACAATGGTGCATCACAACATGTAACTTCTCATAATTTTTTTTTGATTCTCTGTAACTTGATATTGCTAACATTCTTATTCAGTTAGCTAATAATCAGACTTGTAAAGTTGAAGGCTTAGGTGATGTCACTATTCGTAATGGTAAATTGCATGATGTATTGTATGTACCTAATTTTAAAATTAATTTGGTTTCTATTTCAAAGTTATGTCAGGACTATAAAGTTGAATTCTATAAAGATACATGTTATGTCATGGATCCTCAAACTAAACAAGTGATTGCTCATGCTAAAATGCATAATGACAACTTATTTAAATTCCATGAATTTGCTAGTTCATGATATTCTTTACATACTTCCATTGATTTCAATATATGGCATGAACGACTTGGCCATTTAAATTCGGATTATATTACTTTAATGCAAAAAAGCAATATGGTTGATGGCTTGTCTCACATTATTCCTTCTAAGATTGCTTGTACTAGTTGTATGAGGGGTAAGATGCATAGGGAGCCCTTTCCAAGTGGTAAATCATGGCGGGCAACTCATAAGTTGCACCTAGTTCATAGTGACCTTTTGGGCCCCATGGAGAATAACTCCATCCAAGATTCTTGGTATGCACTTACCTTTGTTGATGATTTTACTAGACGAACTTGGATCTATTTTTTGCATAGCAAGGATCAAGTTCTTGATATATTCATTGAATTTCAGTTATATGTTGAAAGGCAATCTGGTTTTAAACTTAAAATTCTCAGAACTGATAATGGAAAGGAATATGTGAATAATGCTTTTCACTCTTATTCAAAATCATGTGGAATTAAACATGAGCTTACTATTCCTTATACACCGCAGCAAAGTGGTGTGGCAAAAAGAAAGCATTGGACCATTGTTGAAATGGCTAGATGCATGTTACATGCTAAGAATCTACATTATAAATTTTGGGCTGAAGCCATGTTTTGTGCAACTTATATTCTTAATAGGACTCCTACCAAAGCTCTCAAGGATATTACTCCAGAAGAGGCTTGGTCTGGTAGGAAACCTGATTTACATCATTTACGCATTTTTGGATCTGTTGCTTATGTTCATACTCCTAAACGAAAAAGGCATAAATTAGATGCTAAGTCATCTGCTTATATTTTTTTTGGTTATGATGAAAACACTAAGGGTTATCGTGTTTATGATTCTACTACTAACAAAGTTCAAGTTGCAAGAAATGTTTGCATTGCAAAAAATGGTGTCCATGACTATTCTACTACACATGATGCAGAATTTAGTGGCACTAAAATTGTGCTAGTGGAGGACCAACCTCCTTCTCTTAACCCTAAAAATCAAGCACCGCTTATTATTTCTGCATCTACTAGTAATGATATTCAAGTAGGTACTAATGATGCTTTTATTGATAATGATTCTTCCTCTAGTGATGATTCTATTACAATTAAACGTAAACCTAAATAGGCTCAAAACTTAATGAATGAAAGTGATGACTACATTTCTAGATTTGGTGGAATTAAACATAGAAGGATTAATTATTGTAATTATGCTTTGATGACTACTATTATGAATTCTAATGATTGTAAGTCTTTTGATCAAGCTAACTCTCAACCTCATTGGCAAAAGGCCAAGCAAGAGGATTATGACTCTTTAATTGCTAATCAAACTTGGGACTTAGTCAATTTACCTCATGGAAAGAATATAGTTTCATGTAAATGGTTATACAAAACAAAATTGAATGCTAATAATGAAATTAGTAAATTTAAGGCTAGATTAGTTGCTAGAGGTTTTTCTCAAATTGAAGGATTAGACTATAATGAAACTTTTTCTCTTGTTGCTAAAATACCTACTATCAAATTAGTTCTTACTTTAGCATCTAAAATGAATTGGCCCATTCATCAAATGGATGTTAAAAGTGCCTTCTTAAATGGTGATTTACATGAAGAAATCTATATGGCTCAACCTCCTAGATTTGTTAAGAATGGTAGTGAAAATTTGGTTTGCAAATTGAAAAAATCTATTTATGGTCTTAAACAATCACCTAGAGAATGGTATTCTAAAATTAATTCATTCTTTATTTCTCAAGGTTTTTCTAGAAGTAAGAATGATCCTAATTTGTATATTAAACATACTGAAGATGATATTATCATTGTTATTGTTTATGTAGATGATCTAATTCTCACTTTTAGTTCAGATCCTTTAATTTTTGATATTAAGTTTCAACTTAAACAGAAATTTCAGATGACTAATTTAGGGATTTTACATTACTTCTTAGGTATGCAAATTTGGCAAACTCCTAAGGGTATCTTTCTTTCTCAAAGAAAGTATGCTCATGACCTTTTAGAAAAATTTAAGATGAATGATTCTAACCATGTTTCAATTCCATGTGAATTAGGAACTAAATTAATGGCTGATATGAATACTCCTTTTGTTAATGAAACTTTGTATAGGCAATTGGTAGGAAGTTTAAATTATTTAACTCTTACTAGACTTGATATTGCTTACAGTGTTGGTTTAGTTTTTAGATTTATGTCTAAAACTCAACAAAATCATTTTAAAGTTGCTAAAAGAATCTTAAGGTACATTAAAGGAACTATTAGTATGGGATTATTTTATGATGCCAATTCTGAATTTATTTTACATGGCTATACTGATTCCAATCTAGGTGGAGATCCCAATGATGGGAAATCCACTTGTGGCTATTGTTTCTTTGTTGGTTCAAGTGTAATTTCTTGAAAAAGTAAAAAAGAACACTCTATTTCCCTTTGCTCCACTAAAGCTAAATACAAAGGTTGTACCAATGCAACTAAGGAAGCCTTATGGCTTAGAAGACTTCTTGAAGATTTGGGTCTACCTCAACAAGCACCTACCCCTCTACATTGTGACAATCAAAATGCTATTGCCTTGGCAAAGAATCCAGTTTTTCATGCAAGGACCAAACATATTTCACTTCAACATCACTTTATTCGAGAACAAGTTGAAGACAAGCAATTTACTCTTCTTTATTGTAAAGGTGAACATCAAGTGGCTGATATTTTAACAAAACCACTTTCTAAAGAGAGATTTCAATTTCATTGTAAAAATTTGGGTTTACAACCCTTTGATGTAACCTCCCCAAGTAAAGATTAAGGGGGGGTGTTAGAAACATTAATCTTCACTTGGATGTATTTAATTGGGATATTCCAAGTATCCCTAAATGTAGTTTGTCCTATTGTACACTTGTGGAGGACATGTCATTATTTGTCCTTTAGTCCACATGTGAGGACAACTCATTTTTATAATTCCTTTATTAAGGAATTTAGTTTATCCTCCTTAAGAGGATTGTGACACTTTGCACACACCAATTATGAATGTGGCATTTATAGAAATGGGAGTTACACATGCGAACACATTGAACTCCTTTCTCATCTCTTTAAAAGAGATGCTCCTCTCCCTTTCTTCTCTACACATCACTTTGATGTTATTGTATTGAGCTATTTGCTCCAACACTATCTCTCTTTCTTCTCTAGGCATTTTCCTTCATTCATAATACTCACAAGGGGTTTTCTTTGCTTTTCCCTGATCCAGGGGATAAAAATTACTGAAAAGTAAAATGTTCCCAATGCTCCAAGAATCAACATCATTACAAGTGTTCACAATTTTGACTCCAACATAACTCAAACGATCAAAATTGGAGTTCAAGTGCAAAAATTATGAGTGGTCAAAATGGTCAAATTGGGACCAAAGGTCATAAAAGGGTGAAAAAATAATCATCTCAAAAGTATTTGACGATTGATTCCAAATGAAAGAGCTCGTCAAAAGCTTTCCAATGGCGTTCGTTTCATCAAGAACGAAGATCGGACATAAAAGTTATGATGGTTTCAAATTTAAGAAAAATTATGGATTTTGATGATGTCAGCATGACATCATGAAATCATAAAGAGAGGGAAAACATTCAAATTCAAATTAAAATAGCTATTTAATTCGAATTAAAGGAATGAGATAATGGGAGTTGAACTCCTAACCATTGGCCTCCTAAAATTAAGGCCAACCAATGGGATATTTATGGTATATAGAATATTAAGGGAAGAGTTGTTATCTATGCATAACAAATCCGCTCAATCTTATTTAAATAAGGGTATTTTTTGAAAACAAACCCTTAATTTTGGTGTGAGACCATAACAAAATAATGGTAAAAGGGGAAAATTCGAAATATGTAATCAAAATGGGAGATTATGTTGGTTAATTGTTTTAGCCCATTTTTGGCTAAATTTGATGTATAAAATGGGGGTAGTAGGCTTTGGAAAAGCATCCAGGTGATGAGAAGGAGATTATGATCTTGGAGACTTGATGATTATTCCTGCACATTGGAGAGTAATGTTGCAATTGTGCTTGAAGGGAAGATCTTGAACACTTGTAATTGATTTTGGAGCAAATCAGATGGGTCCCTCTATTGGAGTAGGACCCGGAGATGTAGTCCGACTCGTGGATGAACTCCATTATCAATCATGTTTTGTCTTATGTCTCTCTATTCTCTTTTTTTTAGTCATTACCTTTTTATGCTTTGTTCATTTCAGCATTTAAGTTGTGTTAATTTGCTAATTAACGCTTTGAAATTTTACTTTATGAAATAATGTTAAGCATTCCTTTGTAATAGTCCTAGATCCTAATAAGATCAAATTTGGTATTAGAGGTTCTGTTGGACTAGTATTGCAAATTTGAATGCTAACAAGATCCAGGGTTCAGAAAGGTGAAGGAAAGCTCGAGGAATACAATCCTGAGATTGGAAAACGAAGGACTAAACCATCATCACAAATGGCAGATAAAGGTGGTGGACAAGGTTTAGAAGACCAAAGTATCCAAAAGACTCTTCAGAGTTTGCAGAAAATGGTAGAAGTTTTGGTACAAGAAAGAGAAGAGAAGATGAGAAGACGTGCAGATCGAAAGGAAAAAGGGAAAAAGAAAGGCACTGATCATGATCTGCCAAAGACACCTCCATCTTCTCTTTCTTCTCCCTCTTCTCCTTCTTCCTCCTCTTCTCTTTCTTGTACCCATTCTGAGTCTTCTAATATTTTTAAGGGTGGACATAAGCCTCGAATCAAGTTGGATGTAAAATTTGACTTGCCAAAATATTGTGGGGAGTTAAATGTCGAGAAACTAGATGATTGGATTCAACAAGTAGAAGTCTACTGTAGAGTTCAAAACTTTGTAGATGATGTTGATAGAATTCAGTTAGCCACTCTTCGGTTAGGTGGTGTAGCCTTAACTTGGTGGGAGAGTAGGTCTCGGGATGAAACTTCATAGCATAGTAAGTTTAATTTGTCTTGGTCAGAATTTGTTACTACTTTAAAGAAGCAATTCTACCCCCTATGCCATATGCAACAGTTAATGATGAACTGGCAACATTTTAGGCAAGGGAAGGGTCAGTCTGTCCAGGATTACACCCATGAATTTCATAAAAAGGCTATTTCATTAAATGTCCCATTATATACCCAGGACACTTTACTCAAGTACATAGGTGGTCTTCATTCTTACCGAAGGCATTCTATTCTTGTCCTAAATCCTTGTAATTTGGATGAAGTATGTGTCCAAGCAACACATTTAGAATCAAGGGGTAAGGGCACTTTCATTGATAAGTTTGATAAAAAACCATCTAAGTCTGAGAAAAAGTCCAAAGATAAAGGAAAGGGTAAAAAGATAGAACACTAAAGAAAGAGGGTGAGAAATCCACATGCTCACATTGCAAGAAAGAAGGGCATGATGATTCTAAGTGCTAGAAGCTGCATCCTGAAAAGAGGCCAAAGTGATATGGTGGAAACAAAGGCAAACAAAAGACTGCTGCTATAACTCAACAAGATCTTGGATTTGACTTCAGAGATGAGACAAAGATTGTTGCTATGGGGATTCAAGGTAAAGGAAAAGGTATATCTCTTTCATTAGCTACAAGTTCTTCTAGTATAAGTGCAAGTACAAGTAAAGAATCTTCTCCTAAGAATGATAAGCAAAGGAATGAATTATTTCACATCCGAGTTGTTATCAAGCATACTAAGGTTGATACATTATTTGATACGAGTTCTCAAGTTAATTTGATATCTGAAGAAGTTGTTAAAAAGCTTAATTTGACTACAACACCTCATCCAAAACCATACCCTCTTGGATGGGTTTGCAATGATGCACAGTTACAAGTAACTAAACAATGCAAGTTAAGATTCGCTATCACTGCAAACTTTGTGGATGAGGTAGAAGCTGATGTAGTCCCTTTAGATATTCGTGGTCTTGTACTTGGGAGTCCCTATTTGTATGATCGACAGGCTATCTTCTATAGGGGGGAAAATAAGTATCATTTGTTTAAAGACAATATTGAGTACATTGTACGGGCACATAAGGTTAAGACTAATCTAGCATTAGTCAATGCTGGTCAAATGAAAAGGTTAGTCAACTCTAGTAAGAACTTTGTGTTAATGCTTGTAAAAGCCAAAGAAGATGAAACATCTGAGGCATTTAAGGGATGTGATCCAAAACATAAGGCTGAAATGGTCAAAGTTGTTTATGCTTATGATGACTTGTTTCAGGAATCGAAAGGATTGCCTCCTAAGAGAGAGATACAACATGAGATTCAGTTGCAGCAAGATGCACCACTTCCTAATATTAGCATGTACCGTTTATTAGTCTTGCAGAATGAAGAAATAAAAAAATAAGTTTAGGAGCTCGTTGAGAAAGGAGTTATCCATCCTAGTACTTCTCCTTGTGGTTCTCCTATTGTGTTGGTTCCAAAGAAAGATGGAACTTGGAGAATGTGCATTGACTATAGGGCTCTGAACAAGATAACGGTAAAGAACAAGTACCCTCTTGCTAGAATTGTTGATTTACTTGATCAGTTGAAACATGCAATTTATTTCACTAAGCTAGACTTACATAGTGGATATCATCAAATAAGAATTGCAGAAAGTGATATTTGGAAAATTGCTTTTAAGACAAAATAGGGACTTTATGAGTGGTTGGTTATGCCATTTGGGCTTTGTAATGCACCAGCTACATTCATGAGAGTCATGAATGATGTCTTTTGTCCCTTTATTGATGACTTTGTCATAGTCTATTTAGATGATATTCTTGTATTTAGTAAGTCTTGGGATGATCATGTAATTCATGTAAAGAAAGTATTTGATATACTGAGAAAAGAAAAACTATATGTAAAGATGTCAAAATGTGAATTTGCAAAGACATCTTTAGTGTACTTAGGCTATGTCGTAGGGAATGGTCAATTGAAAGTAGATCCTATGAATGTTAAATGTATTGTAAAATGGCCTAAGCCAAGTACAATTACAGAAGTTAGGAGTTTCTTAGGTGCAGTTCAAAACTGGAGGAAGTTCATTGCAAACTTCTCTTTTATTGCATCATCATTACATGCATTGACTAGTACCAAGGCAACTTTTTAGTGGGGAGGTCCACAACAAAAGGATTTTGACACTTTAAAGGAAAAGTTGAGCACTGCACCAGTGTTAGCTCTACCTGATTTACATCAACCATTTGAGATTGAGACAGATGCGAGCGGGTTTTCCATGGGAGCTGTACTCATGCAAGGAGGTAAAGCAGTTTGCTACCACTCTGAAACTTTTTTAGGAGCAGTAAGTAACTATCCTATGTATGATAAAGAACTTTATGCTTTAGTTCAAAGTGTTAAAAAATGGAAAAATTACTTAATGGGAAAAGAAACTGTAATCCACACCGATCACCAACCACTACAATATTTGCACTCACAATCTAAGTTGCAACAAAGTAGGCACTTTAGGTGGATGGGTTTTTTGCAATAGTTTCATTTGGTAATTAAGTATAAGAAGGGTTCCCATAACAAAGTAGCAGATATGCTGTCTAGACCTCCTATTCAGAATGCTTTGATAATCCTTCAAAATAGTTCTATGGTTCATGAAAGTTTTCAGGAACAATATGCTAATGATGAGAACTTTAAGGATATCTATGCAGCTTTAATCTAGGGTAAACATGTGGAAGATAAAGATTACTATGTGCAGGACAATTTGTTGTACCACTTGGGAAAACTATGCATTCCTAAAGATGAACATGCACATGTAATTCGTGAAGCACACACTTCTTTGATTGTAGGGCATTTCAGGGTAAGTAAGACATTAGCTCAATTACAAAAATATTGGTACTGGCCTCGTATGCAGGAAACTGTCACTAAGTATATAAAAGGATGTGTAATGTGTGCAACCAGCAAACCAAGTAATAGGAAATTGGGTTTGTACACACCATTACCTGTACCATCTCGTCCATGGGAAACTGTGTCTATGGACTTTGTAGGAGGTTTACCTATGTCTAGGAAGGGTCATGATTATTTGTATGTAGTAGTTGATCAGTTCAGCAAAATGTGTATTTTAATGCCTTGTAAAAAGGAGGCCACTGCTGAACTGATAGCTCATTTGTACTTTCAAAATGTATGGGTTCATTTTGGGTTACCTACTTCTATTATATCAGATCGAGATTCTCGATTCTTAGGGGAATTTTGGTCATCTTTCTGGGAACTCATGGACACCAAGTTGAAGAAGAGTACAACCTTCCATCCGCAGATCGACGGACAGACATAGGTAGTGAATAGGACAGTTGTGCATCTACTTAGAGGCTACTGCAGCAAACATCCTAAGTTGTGGGGTGAAAGTCTTCATTATGTGCAGCATGCTTACAACCATGCGGCACACTCTTCTACAAAGAGGTCTCCTTTTGAGACTTGCTTCGGTTACTTGCCTAAGACACCAATGGATTTTGCTTTTGGGAAGGACGATGTTGTAGATGGATGCCATGATGTAGAAAAGGCTTTAAAGTTCATCCAAAAGGTCCAAGCAATCCATCAGGCAGTAGAAGCACAATTGGAGCAGAGCTAAGCAAAATACAAGGCTCGCCATGATAAGCATCGTATTGATCACCAATTCCAAGTTGGTGACAGAGTTTGGTTACATATCAATAAGGAAAGAATGCAAGGTGAAGGAAGGAAGCTCAAGCCTATCAGGTATAGTCCTTTTGAAATCTTAGAGAAGATTGGTACCAATGCTTTCTGCCTTAATCTTCCTCCATACATGCAAATTTACTCAGTTGTCAATGTTGAGAATCTGAAGTTGTATGAGCCTCCAATGATCTTGGATGAAGACGTTAGTGTTCAGGTTCCATCAGTTGATGACCTTTCACCAGAGTACATGTCAAAATTGCCGCAAGATGTAATCCTTGACATGAATGTCAGAACTTCATGAAGAGGACTAGTTGAATACCTCTGAGTGGGATTGAAGGGGATGCATCCAAGCAAGGCAAGATGGATGGAGATTGGTAAAGTGAGGGAACTATACCCTCACCTTCTTTCTGAGTAATCCAAACCTTCGAAGGTCCGAAAGCTCTTCAGTGGGGAGGCTTGATCCAGGGGATAAAAATTACTAAAAAGTAAAATTTCCCCAATGCTCCAAGAATAAACATCATTACAAGTGTTCACAATTTTGACTCCAACATAACTTGAACGATCAAAATTGGAGTTCAAGTGCAAAAATTATGACTGGTCAAAATGGTCAAACTGGGACCAAAGGTCATAAAAGGGTGAAAAAATAATCATCTCAAAAGTATTTGACAATGAATTCCAAATGAAAGAGCTCATCAAAAGCTTTCCAATGGTGTTCATTTCATCAAGAACGAAGACTGGATATAAAAGTTATGATGGTTTCAAATTCAAGAAAAAGTATGGATTTTGATGATGTCAGCATGACATCATGAAATCATAAAGAGAGGGAAAACATTCAAATTCAAATTAAAATAGCTATTTAATTCGAATTAAAGGAATGAGATAATGGGAGTTGAACTCCTAACCATTGGCCTCCTAAAATTAAGGCCAACCAATGGGCTATTTATGGTATATAGAATATTAAGGGAAGAGTTGTTATCTATGCATAACAAATCCGCCCAATCTTATTTAAATAAGGGTATTCGTTGAAAATAAACCCTTAATTTTGGTGTGAGATCATAACAAAATAATGGTAAAAGGGGAAAATTTGAAATATGTAATCAAAATGGGAGATTATGTTGGTTAATTGTTTTAGCCCATTTTTGGCTAAATTTGATGTATAAAATGGGGGTCGTAGGCTTTGGAAAAGCATCCAGGTGATGAGAAGGAGATTATGATCTTGGAGACTTGATGATTATTCCTACACATTGGAGAGTAATGCTGCAATTGTGCTTGAAGGGAAGATCTTGAACACTTGTAATTGATTTTGGAGCAAATCAGATCGGTCCCTCTATTGGAGCAGGACCCAGAGATGTAGTCCGACCTACGGATGAACTCCGTTATTAATCGTGTTTTGTCTTATGTCTCTCTACTCTCTTTCTTTCAGTCATTACCTTTTTATGCTTTGTTAATTTCAGCATTTAAGTTGTGTTAATTTGCTAATTAACGCTTTGAAATTTTACTTTATGAAATAATGTTAAGCATTCCTCTGTAATAGTCCTAGATCCTAATCAGATCATCCCCTTATAAATCTTTGTCTCCATTGTTGAATCATCTTGGTGTATGCTCTTGGATTTTTCTTATCTCATAGTAACATTGTTTCACACTTAACTCACTTGAATTGTTTTCATTCCTTGCTCTATCTTTTCATTTCTTACAAGGACACTAAATCAAATAATTGTCTAAATGTTGGGAAACAACAAAATCAAGAATCTAGTGATGATCCTCCTTTTACAAGTACCCTTATAGGTGATGATTGGGGATCCTTAAATTTCACACCAAATTTTATTGGGGAATATAGAGTTAAGGACTTTGCATTCATGAGAAATTGTGCAACTCCTTTCTTCACCAACTTTGTTTCCACTTCCACTCATGGTGAATCTATTAAATCTAGTGATAAAAATCATATAAGAACTCTTTTGACACCATTGTCGATCATAATTTAAGATGTGCACAACAAAGTATTAAATCTCATTCTTTGTCCACATCCTCTCACATATCTCCTACTAACAAAGAACTTATCTTACCTAAACTTCTTCATGTTAAGGTGATTATTAGACATAGAAAGAAACATAGTAAAAAAAATTATGAATCTTCCATTTTTTATGTATCATCATTATCATGACCACTTTAGTAATAATTTTCAAGCTTTGCATTAAAAAATTGAAATCCTTATTAATAATGGGGTTATTGACATATCTCCTTATAATGAACTCTCTTTTACTTCTATTTTCTTTAAATAAAATCAAAGTCCCTATTATGTTTCTTCACACCATGTAACATTGTCGGCATTCTTTTCAGGGGGCTCATTTTCATATATGGTTTCTTTGTGAGTCAAATAATAGTTTTGTTTTTTTTTCTCTTGTTCCTATACTTGGGAGAAAGAGAATCATGTCATTCTTTTTCACTCTCTCATGGATCCATTATTTCCTTTGGTTGAGTGCTATTTGTTTATCATGTCACATTCAATATTACATCATTTGCAATTGGATTTTCATGGTAGATAGATCACTTACCTTGGATTCTAATAATAATATATCCTCCCTTTTAAGGATTTCCTTTTTCACTTCTTGTATGGTATCTCAATGTTCTACACTTACATGACCTCATAGGAGTTTTGACCTTTTTGGTTTGGATTGGGTGTTTCTTGTGGATAAAATATTGATGTTGAAGTTGTTTTATCCTCCTTCATGACTTTCATAAGATTCAAAAATAAGAAATGTTTTTCCATCTTAAGGGGTGGGTGGGAATACATGGTCCCATTATCTTTTTTATGTGTTTTATTTCTCAAAAATATCATATAGAGTACAACTACATGACACAACTGGCTAGGGCCAACTACTCTATATTTTTACATATCTTGGATTGGTTGAATAGCATACCACACACACTTTCTAGACCATTTTACCTATCCTAGTGCATACATAACCATTATCATAATATAGGATAACTATATCATGGGAGTGTAAAGCCACCACAAGGTGCAAATTTGTGGGATTGACTATTAAGAACACAAACTCACTAGACCATTCAATCCTCCCCCTTTATTTTCCTTGTGGGATTAACTATTAGGAAGAGAAACTTGTAAGACCATTTGATCCTAAACCTTTTTTGTTTTTGTTCTATGGATTGACTATTGGGCATACAAACCCGTTAGACCATTCAATCCTATCCTTATTTGTGTGATTCACATTAAGAAACACAAACCTTATTGGGGAAGTTAATCACACCCCCTTCTCTCGCTTTCTTTTTAGTGGCATATCTCTTATTATTATTTTGTGATATGATGAAGACTCAAGTTTCTTAGGGGGAAATACATATTTTGAGTATGGCTTTAGAGTACTTTAGCCTTTATGGCTTGGTATGATTTTTGGGTTTTCTTCAAATCTATGCTTTGTTTGTAGCTTGATGATTTCTTTGTCTCCTAAGTTTTGATAAGATCATATTTTTATTTTGATCTACTTCAGTATGAGTTTGAGGCAATTCATATTCTTGCTAAAGTTGGGGCTAAATTTATCGTATTAAATGGATGCACTTAAATTTTAAGACCTTTTAGCACACTTTCCATAATTCCTTATTTAGACCATGGGCAAACATGTGCTTGATGTCTCTTTTTCTCCTATACCCTTCTATTTCATTCTTATTTATCATCTCTCTCCTTCTAGCATGGTCTTCTAGGTGTTATTTGTCACCCTTTTGACCATATCTCCTAATCAGTACATCACCTTCTAGTTTCACCTATACCACATTCTAGAGATTTTGTGGCCCTTTTTACCTCTCCACTAGGATTAATTTAACTTTAAATAGGTCAAAAAAGTTGGCCTAGGTCAACCTAGTTCCTAGTGATTGCAAAGTTTGGAACTTGAAAGTTCTCTAGTTTTCTAATTAATTAATTTTACTCCTTCATTGGTCTGAGTTATTTTCTTGCCCAAAAACTAGTCTAAAAGGAGGCTTGGGGTTCATTTCATATCTCATCTCATTATCACAAGAATTCCACAAGGAATCAAGCAACCAAGGCAAGGAGTTCTAGAATTCAAGTATTCAAGCAAGCAAGTTTGTTCAAGCATTCAAGGATCTTTTGTTAGCATTTCCTCTTCAAGATCTAGCATGTTGTTGGCCACTAAGGGGAGATATATACATTTAATTATTCATAATAATCTTCATTGATGAACATTTAGATCCATGACTCCATGATGTAGTTGTGGTAGAGCCATTGTAACTATGGAGTTAACCTACATCCTTCATACGGAATTCAAGATCTACAACATACATCATGATGAATCCTTATTGAAAAAGGTTTCTACAAGCAATTTGAATATTTACATTTATCATGTTTCCATTATATTTACATTCCTCAATTATGATTAAGTCCTTAACTTAGGGCTTGACAAAGGAAATCTTCCCCCAACAAAACCCCCAAACCCCTTCTTTTTATGTTGATTTATGGGATATCAATGAAAGGTGTAAAGATCTAAAACCTACTTTTTAAGAGATTTCTAGAGAAGTTAGTAAATTATATCATTTAACTATGTCAACTTGGTTGTAGGATATCTTCCCAAGTTGACCTAGTCCTTTAGTATCCTTTTTTGGGGGATATTTCTAGGCTTGGTTCCTTTCATCATTTTATTCTGAAATCCGTGGACACATATTTAGATACAATTCAAATTTACAAGTTTTGGAGAAAAATGCATATTCCTCTATGCATTTCAATGTGATTCATTTATATTTTATTTCCTTTCATATCTTTACCCTAGATTTACATCTTAATTGGGCTAATTGTGTTCACATATCATCTAGATTTACATCATTTAAGTAATTAGTTCATTTTTAAATTCACATATCCTATCAATGGGAAAAAAGTATATTTCCTTGTATTGTATTCCTATTTATAATTATAATTTAGTATTAGCACCCTTCTTCCTTAGGGTCCTAGCTAATCTAATTGGGATCATAAGAGTAATAATATTTGGAAATTTCCCTCTTTCCCTTTCATACATATTTAAATGGCTTAGTGGTCCAAAATTAGAGAGTTCTCTGATCCTTTTAAAGTATCTCCCATTTCCCTCTAAACACTATATAAAAATGGAAGAACTTCCTTTGTAAGACCTTTTAGCTCTCCCTTTAGTGATCTCCTAGGTTCATGTATAAACTTATGCTCTTATTCTTGAGTTTTTATCTCATTTTGGTGACCCATTTTGCATCCTTGAGACCTTGAAGGCTATTTAGAGGTCAAAAATTTTAGGGTAGGGGTCAAGTTTGTCTCTTACTAGAGGGTTTTTCCTGGAATCCTGGGCTTGTTTCCAAGTTTTTCTATTTATTTTCTTGCCTAGTGCAGTTAACCCTTTTGGTTTTGATTCTAAAATCAGTAAGATTAATTGATTTTCCCATCCATGATTTTTAAGAGTGTCCATTACATACATACAAGGCATCCCTTATCATCCTCAAGCATTCCATATGAGAGAAAGATTGATTCAAAGCATCAACCATTTAAGCAAGCTTTTAAGGAGAATCTCAAGAGCATATCTTCATTCTTAGATCTATAATTTGGTATTAGTGGATCTATTCAAATTTGTAGAGAATCTAAAATAATTCATCATCATCATCGTCATCATTTTTATCATCATATTCTTGCAAGAATTGATACATCCTTGTGGAGAACATATCTAAAACCTTCTATGAGGCTTTCACAAGTAAGGTATATACTTGTCTTTCTTTTTATATGTTTCATCTCTTTAAGGTTGATTCCTTAACTAGGTCTTGACTGAGGAAATCCCCCCAACAAAATACCTTTTTCTTTCTTGTAGGTGTAGATTTATAGGTTTTAGAGTTGCAAACCTCAATTTTTAGATTAGGGTTTTAGGTTACAAGTAGATATCTAGAGCCCTAAATTTCATGTAAAGAAAGTAAGGGATGACCTCGTCGCTTACCCAAGTATCCCTAACCCCCTTTTGAACTTGACTAGAGAGTTTATCCCTATCTTTCAGCCTTCATATTTGTAAAATTTAGAAATTTCATTCTATAGGTTTGAAATTCTAAAAAATTCCCTCCCTTTACAATTTCTAATTGGAGTTGTCTAGATCAAAGTGGATTTCCTCTTAGATATTCAAGGTGATTTTTATACTTCATTTTCATTTCATAAATTCTAGACTGATACCACAAATATGATCATTGCATTTCTCTTTTCTTTCACAAAAGTTTGTGTTGACTTTGAAATATTTTTTATTGATGTCAAAAATGGAAAAAGGGAAAAATGATTTTCTTGATGATATTTCATGTTTGTCAACTTGTGTAATTTTCATAGTCGGATTTTTAGAGTTCACAATTAGTAGAAAATTTATTAGAATTTTATGAGAGCTCATATAGCTTTGGAAATTTGCAAGTGAATTGATATTCACGATATCTAAAAATATTATTATTACCCAATTTTTTTTTAGTTACATTTAGAACACCAAATATATCAATTTGTGAAAACCAATCTATTGCTATAGGAGGTTTGCAAAGTTCCAGTCACCATGAGGATCTACTTACAAAATTGGAAAATAATTTTTATTTTTTATTTTAATTTGATTTGAAATAATCTAGAATGATATTTGAAACACTAATATTGTTGGAATTCTTTACAATAACTGAGAGGGGGGTGAATCAGTTATCCAAGGTCTAGATGTACTAATAATTTTTTTTAGTATTAATTAGATCCATATCCACAGAACCTTAACATGCATGCATATATTAGATCATACAATACCTTAACTTAGTAGGTTACTATCCTAGGTCAAAATAACTTTGTAGAAATGTAAAGATGAAATACCGTAAGAACATTCACACAATTTGACACAAGGATTTTACGTGGAAACCCAATTTGGGAAAAACCACTAGTAACTGTTGTGGTTACACAATGCACACCCCATTTCAATCAGAAATGGGGAATTCCTACTTTATTTTTTAGTTTTTTCAGGACCCTAGTTTGGGGTCTAGGTCATTTTTGAGGTCTTCCCTAGTTCCCTAGTTCATGTCTAGGTCCTGTCAGGGAAGCCCAAAGGCCAAAAATCTGAGAAATTTAAGAAGAATAGGTAATTATTGGAAATGTTAGCACACCAAGCACACCTAAATAGGTGCGCTATTGCTTTTGCACATTAAAAATGTGTAGTTATGCAGTTGCACACCTGTGCACCTATGGCAAAAATCTTCATTGCAAAAAAGCTATTTAAAGGGGAGGGGGGTCCTTTACCCCTCATTATGTCTTCTTATTTTTTCTTTAACCTTCCTCCTCACATCTCAAAATCTTTGACTCTGAATGACCACAGCTACTAACTTCATGAGGTTCACTTCCTCCACACCATCAACTCTATCTCCTCACTCTCCTCCCTACACCACAGCTCCATAGTGATCTAGGTACAACACATCTTCTTCGCTCTTCCTCCCTCCCTATGCCAAAACCAAAAATATACACTAAGTAATGGATATTGGTGTGCACTAGCGCACCTAACTTGGTGCACTTGTGCACACCAATACCCATCATATAACACTTAAAAAGCACAATCCAAATGTTAAAAGAAACATGATTAGGTGCACATTCACGCACCTATCTAGGTGTGCCAATGTGCACCTAATATTCAAAGAAAAAAATAAAATGAACTTGAAAATAAAAACCTTAAGTTAAAATCCTTTTTAGTGCATAGTAGTGTACCTCCAGAGGTGCACTACTATACACTTAAAGGCATGAATAAATAATAAGGGTTTTGCACATTAGGTGTGCCGATCTTATTTATAAAGGATTTTTTTAAGGGTTTATACAATTTTTTTTGGGTTTTCAAACAATTAGGTGTTTGTTTTTCATCTGACTCAGTTTTAGGGTTTAATTTGATCATTTTCATTCCAAACTGTGGACTAATAAACATTTTTTTGTCCAACTATAATGACATCTTTGTCATCTTCTTTGGGCAAGAAAATGACATTGAAACCCATTGTATTTAAGTTCCAAGGCATCCCAACAAAGTCAAGGTTTCAAGAGGATAACTCGAAGATTAAAGATACAGATTTAGGACATACAGATTTAGGTGAATTCCTAAAGATTTGTAACAAACCCACCAAGAGATCACAGATGGTCTCTATACTCATCAGATCAGGGCTTGTCAACATAGCTTCACACCTAGTGTTAGTACAATCTTCAAAACTCATTATGAAACTTGTAGAACACTTTGTCCCTGAGAAGAGGGTGGTGAGGAGTGTAACAAGAAAAATTGTCCTTGATCTACACCTAAAGAATATTGAGAAATTATTTCATCTCCCACAGACAGATTAGTTTATTAGGATCACATATGAGCAAGCGAAAAGGTGGTACTAGGAACACATTGAGGAAGCCTTTGAGATCATTAAGTCCTCCTACCTCATAGAGAAAAATCCTTTGGGAAAGAAGACTGGCAAGGTTAATATGACAAAAGGGTATAAGATTAAAGATATCAGATACTCCATCATACTTTTGAGTAGAGTTATGGGTCTACTAGAAACTAGGCACTTGAACATCTTTATGGTGCATTTTATTAAAACAATCAAGAAAGAGGAAATGTCACTAGATTGGGCTTCCACTTTGAGTTAGAATTTGTGTGAGTAGCTAGTAGTAGAAAAGAGCCAAAGGAAGTTTTATATGACATCATACCTGGTATACTTGTTGGCCACAAGAGAAACAAACTATCCAGGGTTATACAAGAGAGACAACATGCAAGATCTTAATGCATGGTCATATATTATCTATCCTCAATGGGTGAAGAAGAGACTCTCAGAGTAGAGCAAGGAATATCAAATTGTTAATAATGCCTTCATATTTTCCTTACTCAGATTCATAGAAGAGGATTATGCGAAGAGATTATTAGATGATGCTAAGGCACAAATAATAGTACTTAGAGTGTACTATATCCAATTCTGGATTTTTACATATTTGAGGGTAGCTAGTACCACCGTTAACCCAAAGAAGCTCTTGAGGTATCCTTGTGAAAGATTTGTTCTCTTGGAGATTTCTTGATAAATCTTGTGTACCTATGACAGGGTTAGAAGGAAACATAAAAAATGTTGGACCTAGCCGTTGGTTATAGGACCTTTTTAGGTAGATTGAAGGTAAGATATTTCTTTTTTTGAGTGTGAATGGGATCAATATCCCTTGGAAGAGTACAATTCTCCATGACCATGTTTTAATAACATCGAGAGAGTACAGTATTTAGCAGGCAAAACATTCCAACATGAAGAGGCTATTGAAGATCATTGGATGAATGCTATGAACGACTATGATGTTTGAATAAGGGATTATTTTAGGATGACTTTGTACTTGGTAGAGAAGGTCCTAAATATAAATATTCCCTTGAAGATATTATAGTAGGATTTTGAGGAGTTGCTTGATCCTCTATTCAATAGGGATAAGATAGGTGATAGGCCTATTATGAATGCTAAGGTTGATAGGGAGGAAAACTTTGATATCAACCATCGAGTGAGGCACATCATTAAAATGACATAGGATTGGATCAAGAAACCATTCAAACTTGATCCAATATCTAAAAAAAAATCTTTCATGCATAAGCTTGTCTAGCCAAAGGTAGAGGCAAGAAAGTTACCATCCCTACATTCACAACTCAGTCACTAGTAAGGCCCGATATGGTACATCAACTCGATAAGATGATTGGTTATTATTGACCTAAGAAGGATGGAGGCCAAGGTAAGAGGAAAATAAGTTCCCCTCAGAGAGTTGAACCAAAAGAAGGTGAAATACCAACACCTCCATGGCAAGGAGAAGAAAATGTACAAGGGCTAGAAGATACTAGAGCTTCACAAGTCCAAGTTGACCCTTAGGTGCCACCAGTTGCACCCAAATGAATAGAAATAAAGGTTGAAATTTAAGAAGTTTCCCACCTTGACAAGAAAAAAAGCATCCCCTTTTGTGCCTAAAAAGGGAAGAAAGATCAAGACTCCTATCAAAAAGGTAAAGGGTGATGAGGAAAGTGGTTCCTATCCCATCTATCCCTGAACCTATTCTTGAAGAAGATGAAGAAGATGATTATGAGGATGATGTACCTTTGAATAGGAGGACATGACTAGCTAGATCCACATAATAGGAAAGAAGAAGAATTTCTACAGCTACACCACCACCAATCCTAGAAGAACCTCTACAAACTACCACATCATAGGATGAGATGCAACAATGGATTGATGAATAGGATGTCGAGGGGACTGATGTCTTTAAGATGTTAGATTTTGATTTCATGCCCATAGGAACTGGATTAGTTGGGGATAAGATTTGGGATACACCAACCAATGAACCTCAATAGGAAGATTGGACTCAGATGCCCCCAGAGTCACAAGGACTCGAGATAATTCTTGCATCCACATCCCAGTTACAAGTCACATTTTGTGTTGACAAGGGATTAGTTACTTCTCCTCCTCCAGGGATAGAAATTGAATAGGTCCAGGTAGAACCTCAAAAAAAGCCACAACAAGTGTCTACAAATGAAGTGTCAGAAGAGGGAAAAATAGGTGAGCAACCTCAACAAGCTTCCTAGGACATAGAGTTAAGAACTGTGAGCTCCATTGAAATAGAGCCTGTAGAAGGAGAGCCATCACAGAAGGAAAAGAATCTGGAGAGGAGTGATAAGGAAAAAGGCATAGCTAACAAAACTCCTTCATCCTTGAAAGGTAGAACTTTAGTGGAACGAATCTGAAGATGGTTGCTGAAACAAATGATAAGAAATAAGAAGCAACAATTCAATGCAGATGAGGAGGATATGATAGAATTAATTAAGGTTCTTCAAAAACTTGGTTCTCCATCAAAGGATGCAAGAACATTAGCTTTTATTAATAGTGACCAGAACTAGGATTTTTTTGCACAAGTGGCTATCCCTCCTCCTAATATAGAAATAGAAGATTTGGATCCACAAGACTATCAAATCAGAGAAGTTATGCTTGGAAAGCCTACATTCAATACAACTAAGCTAATGGTCACAATGAAAATGAAAGAAGTATTTAGAAGTTTAGAACATGAAGGGGTAGAACTGATAATTCTTTGAAGGAAAAATGGAATCCTAAAGGGATATTTAATTGAAATTGTTGGTCCCTTAGATCTTGAACACCCCGAAGAGACCTTAAATGCAACAATCAAAAGGAGAGATAGGGGCCAGTGAGATTGGACCCATTTTTGATTTGAAGAGAAGGGTGTACTCATCATTCAATGAAATTTGAAGCTACTACATGTCATGTAGGAGAATATGGATAAAATGGTAGCAATTTTGAATCAAGATTTAAGTCTTATGGATGAGGTACATACCTGACGAAAGGACTTACAGGTGTTACAAGAAATAAAAAAACAAAGATATAGAATGCTTATGGATGTATATACTATGGAAGAGTTAGATTTAATTGATGATTGGATAGAAAAAATAGTGGATAGCAATAAAGTAATAGGATCATTACATGCAGAGATCCACTGGCTGATGGACCAAGCTCAATAACAAATTTTGGAAGCAGAGAAACATTATAGTGATGCATGCCTAGATATTTTTGAAGATGGTTCTTGGGAGAAACTAATACTGGTAGAGGTGGTTGTGTAAAGATTTAGGAAGATTTTTGATGAAGTTTCTAGTGATGAAGAGATTCGGCAGGTATTCGGGACAAAAGAAGCTTTGCTAAGCTTGATACTAAACTCAAGGATTTTGCTAAAACCTATATAGAGGTTGATAATTATAGGCAGAAAGTCAAAGATAAATATAATGCCTTGGAATTATTAGATGTGGCAAACGTCATTGAAATAATAGAGAAATTCAAGAGCAAATATCCAAAGATAGCTCTAGTATGAAAGGGGACAAAACCTAGAAGCCAGAATTTCATTTTTGACACTTAGTGAAAATTTGAAATTTTTGATCCTTGAGGTGTGCTACTACATTGGTGTGCTACTATGTTGCTGCACTAGGTGTTCTAGTGTACTTTTTGCAACAAAGTGTTGGATTTTTTTTGGAGAAATTAGAGGTGCCCAGGTGTGTTGATGCACTTTCTTCCCAGGTGTGCTTTTCTAGAGGTGTGCTAATAGTTAACTAGTAGTTCCAAAAATAGAGCTTTCCATGCATCGAAAACACATTTTGATAATAGTTTAACTTTGACAGACACCTAGTAAAGGTTGAACTTCTATTTTTGACACTTCTAGACACTTCTACATCAACTCATGGCTCTCTTCTTCTTATTTTTTCATCATTTCTTTGTTTTATGACATGTAAAGGCTCATGCATCCAATTAATGGTATAAAAATGGATGGAGTCCTACTAAGCACTAGTGAGATAGTTAGTTTGTATATAATTAGTTTATTTTATTAATTTAGAAGCATATGATTACATGAAGATGTCTCTCACTCTCAACACAAATTGAGGAGAGGATTTCTTATAAATACAAGATTGTAATATGTAATCAAGGCTGCCTTTATTTTGCAATAATATATGCTTTTGGTGCTCACATTTGGAGTGTAATGATTCTTGCCTAAATGTGTCATATTTTGGTGAATGTATGTTCATGGACTTGTGATGGAGCCAAAAGTTTATTGCATTATTTCTGTTTGTGTGATTTTTGGTGTTTGCTATAGTTTTACAAATTTTGCTGACGTATCTAGCTCGAGGAGACATCACCCATTTTTTTCTTACATAGCTTTTTGTCTCACACGAGCGCACGTTCTATGGCCTTGTGATTTGATGAAAAGTGAAACATCTTACGGTTACTAAGAAAATCCCATCGACAATTGCATTAGTGGAATTAAGGAAGTGTTGCTCCTACTTTCATTAGTTATCCATCGATTTCTTCAAAATCTTAACTTGCAGACGTGTTGTTTCCATAGCTTATGTCTATTTGATTTTAATTTCATGTTATTTTCTTAAACTTCTTGTTACCCTATCTTCATCATTTTCTTTACTAATCCCTTGTTAAATTAGGAATCCATATTAGGTGCATTGTTAAATTGCATTCATAAAAAAAAATAAAAATATAAAGACATAGTTCTTTTGCATATTTTATTTTGCAACAGCGAACAAATTCTACATCTCTTCTGAAATCATCCAAACCAACAAAGGCCTCCTCATGAACAAACACATTTATCTTCAACTAAGTGGATTTCAGTAGGTCACAAGATCACCCAGAACCTTGGAGTTAATCCACAAAGATTGACTTTTAAAGAGAGGAGTTCAAAAGGATTCATACTATTAAGCATCGTGTAAAATGATAGCTCAAAAGTAACATGCTACCCAATTTCACTCATTTGAAGTGATGCCCTGTGAAAGGCCAACCTTGTAAAAGGTTATGATACACACTATTAAATGTGACCTAGTTAAAGGACCTTAATCACCCTGTTAGGAGTGAGCCTTGTTAGAGGACTTTAGAACATTCCATTAGAATCTTACTCGGTTAAAGAATCTACAAATGACTATTAGGTCAACCTTAATCCTAAGGATTTTATCCACATTGGTACAGTTGTTAGAAAGAAATAATAGGACTTGATCTGATAAAAAATTACAACTCACTTGCAGTCTCTTATGTTCGATCACTAGTTGAAGGAATACCCCAGACTCCTTGTCTTCCTTTGGTTCTCGCACATGAAATTTTTTTCTTCTAGCCAACTATCTCTATAAATAAAGAATTTAGATTTTTTTTTTTTAACCACAATTGTCCATTTTAAGGTTAGGTAGGATTTAATGAATCCACCCACTTTTCCATTTGAGTTTCTCTAGAAACTTCCTCTACAATCTTTCTTGAATTCACCTCAAAATAGTTTACCTTGAATTTTGTGCCACCAACTCATCATAGTCATCTTACACATGCTTCACATAATTCAAGAAATCAAATTAGTTAACTCAAAATTTTCAAATTTTCTATTTAACATTGTTTCATGTCACTTAGCATCTTTATTGTTATCTCACTCAGCCAACACTAGTTCACTCAACAAATACTAAAGTTTACTAATGCTCAACACCAACTAAACTTTACTTGGCATATGCTAACATTCACTCGACTTGCATTGTTTGTCTTCTTCACTCAACACCTCTTGGTACAAGACAAAGAAGTGAAATTGAAGTATGTGAATACAAAGGAATAGATAGCTAATATTTTGATATAAGCTTTACCTAAGGATTCTTCTAAATATGTAAGAGGTTAATTGGGGGTGATTCCCCTAAGTGAGGCTACTTAAGCTAAGATAAAGTACTTGATCAAATATTTTGTTCAGAATATATTACATGATGTAGAAGTTCTCTCTTTAGGACTTTCCTAAAGTTGTGAAGACATAAGCACAACATATTGAGCCAATCATAAGCAAGATGACATAGGGAGAATCTAGTTCAAAAAACTAATCAAGTAATATCTACATATTAAAGATGTATGCAACAAAGTTAATTGAAGGCATTGTTGTTAAAGAGGGAGAGATTGTCTAGCAGTTACCTAGTTACCTATGTAGTTACCAACAGACATAAGAAGTCAAGCAGTTTGAGAGGGAGAGATTATACAGTTTTCGTGGGAAGCATGAGTAAAGATGGGAGAAGTAATTCATGAAAGAGGTAGATTATGTGCAGTTACCATACAACAAGAGAGAGATCATGTTCAGATATGTTAGAGGAAGTTGTTACAATTGTTTCTACAATTGATATCTAGAGGTGTTGCATATCGGAGTTGCATTATTGAGACTTAGAATGAAACTAAAATATGAGATTAGGGAGATTGTTGGCCATTGAGTTAAGAAGTTAATGAAACTAAGGATATTAATGAAGATTTGTTACTAAACATAGAGGGAGTTGATTGAAGAAAGTTAGGTTTTTTGGATTGCATGGTAACTAGAGGTCTTTTCATCAAAGCCAAAGATGGAGATTGTTGGAAACAACAATTAGAATAATTGTTATGTTGACATTGATGTCAAACCTCACTAGTGAGCCAATTTCTACCTAAGTAGAGTGTCATATCAAGATGATTGATGAAGGAGATTTTAGAAGAAGAGATACCAAGAAGACCTAGTGGAAAGGTTGAGTTATGTGGAACTATAATAGGAACTTGATCAATCGGACTTTGACAAGATAATGTGTTGTTTAATTATAACACAAAGTGGAGAAGATAGTTTATTTGAAGCCTAGTTGAGATTATCAATGAAGGACCAAATGCATAGGCTTAATCAAGCAACATGGAAGAAGATTAAGGAACTTATAGTTGAGATTGAGGTATACTAGCATTGACCAAGTGAATAGTAAAAGTTGAGTGAATATGGTGTCGACCAAGCACCAATAAAGATCAAGTATAAAAAAAGTGAGAATGAGCAAAGACAATATAAGATGAGAAAGAAAACAAGTATTGACCAAGTTATCTAGTGATAATCAAGGATAAGGAATACAATTTTGGCCGAGTGTCAACATTTGATTGTTTGTAAAGGAAGTGAGATTCCTAGCTGAAAAAATTAAATTTTTGGATTGGTGAAAGAACCTAAAGGATAAGTATTAATGAGATGGAGCATTTAATGTTTCAAAAATAATGTTTGAGAATTTCTAGGCATAGATTCAAAGAGAAGTTTTGAGAAGTATCAAGAAGGAGAAGAAAACAAAATGACAGAAGGATCCAGTGAATCTAACCTAATCCTAAGATCAATGGTGATGTTTAAGTAGAAAAAAATTAAAGCTACCTATATAAGGAGGCATGAGGGTTAACCTAAAGGGGTTAACCATTGCTAATTTTGTTGATTGGAAAACTTGAGCATAAGACTATGAAGAAGGAGAAGAGTAGAGGTGAAGAGTGATTGCTTGAAGGATTTTCCAAGTAGATGAGAGAAAATGATGGAGACATGAATGGAGTCTAGTCAATAAGTTAGTAGAAGAGCTACATTGTGATATGCATTGAAAAGTGAGTTTTATTTAACAGATCAACCTGCAGTTACTTTCTAACCATTGTAACTGTTAAAATATTTTAAACAAGGTTGAGCTAACAGTCATTTGTAAATCCTTTAATCAAGGTGACATCCTAATGAGATTTTACTAAGTCCTCTAACAAGGCCACTCCTAATAGGGTGATCAAATCCTTAAATAGGGTCACACCTAACAGTGTTTATTATAACCTTTAATAGGGTTGGCCCCTAACAAAGCTCACTTCAAAAAAGTGAAAATTTGGTAGCATGTTACTAGTGATTTTTCCCAAATTGGGTTTCCACATCAAATCCTAATGTTAAACTTGTGTGAATGATGTTTGAGAGGTTTTATTGTATTATTATTTATATTGTTCAATTATGTTATTATTGGGATAATGAACTGCAAGTTTATGTTACTGCTAAGCTGATATAGAGATTGGGCTATTTAAAGAATAGGTCTAACTTGTTTAAAATATTCAATTTTAATTGGTTCATCTAGACATGAGGATAATTGACCCTCCATCCCTCTTAAATATTCTAAATTATTCTAACCCTTGATGCCACATTTTAAAAAATGTAGTACACTAGCACCTTGAACTCTATCAAGTGGATTCCTTGCAAAAAAAAAAGGGGAGACCACCAAATATTGTGTTGGTTCATAATCTGTCATCCCTAAAAAAATCACCATCCCAAAAAATCCACAACTTGATGAATTTTTAGGCTCTCTAGATGATTTTGGATTTGCGTTGGCTCTAGCATGATGAGAAGGGTTTGAATCCCAATCCCCTTTAAAGAAGGTCTATTGAGTAGGATCCAAAAGAAATAAAATGCCTGAGAAGAATTTTATAGGCTTCATCCCTAGTGAGAGAATGTATGACCCATTTTTCACATAAGGTAATACCCTATTTCTCAGTGGAGATAAGGGAAAGGCCTCCAGACTCCTTTGGTAGGAAACAATGCTCCCAAACAACTTTGTGAAAACCATTGTGATTAGATCTTAAAGCATAGAGAAAATCTTAGAGGATTTTCTCTAGCCTCAAGTAAGAAGGCTTAGAAGGAGCCAAATAGGATGAATAGTACACATGGATAGTGTAATCACCCAAAAATGGTCATCTAGACTATTGGCCCCCTTCTCAACATTTTTTTCTAAATTATTAAATCACTTGACAAGTTCAAATCTTTAAAATTTAATTTAATTTAATTTATCCTATAGTTTGATCACTTTACCCTAAAGTTCATATTTAATTAAAAGAAACATGTTCCCTTTAATTAAATTAAAAAACCCCTTTCACCACTTATCCTAAAATTCACAATATTTTCCCCAATTTAGAAATAAAAGAAAAGAATTTTTGTCTCACATAGAGATGCAAAAGTCAACTCTTCCTTACTAATGGAAATAATCTTTCATGTGGATCATGAAAATTCAACCCTTTGCCCTTGATTAGATCTTCTTGTCTCATGATCTCCATCATTTTTACTTCTTTAAAATAGAGAGTTCTCACCTCATCTAGGAGGAATCATCTTTGCATTAGTGTTATGTTGCAAGTTTTTCTGTAGGCACCCTTGGAGCTTGTAGATGATTTGTGGCTTGGCATCTATTCTTGCATAGCATTCTAGCTTAGTTTCATATAGCATTAGCATAGTTTTCTTTATAAATCAGAATAACATACTTAGTTTAATTAGAGGAATGGTAACACTTGCATATTGTTAGTATTATCTTGCATTCTCTTTGCATTTCTATAGTTTAATTTCATTTGCATAGCATTCTATGGTAGTTCTTGGACACTAGCATCCTTTCTTTTGTCTTTGAATCTCATGTCTCATGGCGTACTTGTAAGGGGTTGCATCTCTTAAGCTTTATTGAGAGCCTTCTTATTATCATTATAATTCCTTTTCACTCCATGACTAAGGAGATCTAGGTCACCATTTGGGACTCTCAGTCCATGACATCTCTCAAATAAAAGGACCTAGAGAAGTGCACATTCTGGCATGTACATTATTGGCACCCATCATGGGGAAAAACAACTTTTTTTTGCTTCTCTTTGTACATTTTTATCATTTTTGCATTTTATTTTTTCACTATTTTTTTTGCTGACGAAGTTATCATGCAATAATTTTTAGTATCATACGATATTTTGTTATATATTGATGCGATACTTTACCATTAAACTATCACACATAGTGTGGGATTCTTTCACATATAATTTATAGGTTTTATTATCCTCAATACATAGTATTGCATGGGCCTAAAATATCACTTGGCCATACAAGGAAGTATCGTACGATATTTGTGCAATGAAAAGTATTGACTAATTTAGGGAAGAGGACTATTTCTAGTTTTGATTGGCATTTTGAGTCATTGCAACTTATATTTTTAGGTTTTCTGTATATTTTTTTTTATCTGACCAGTGACTTGTAGGTTTCTTACAGATTTTGGCTAACCCTTTGTTGTTATACTAACTCATTGGTTTTGTAGGGTTGTGTAGGTTGCTTGAAAAATTGTTACTAAAAGAATGCACATCAAAGAAAATTTGATAAAAGGGGCTACTAAGAGTTTTGCAAGACTGCCCAAACAAAAGCAAAAAGAAACAAACCAAGTGTGCTTGTCTTTTATTTCATTTTCATGTGTGGCATATACTAGTTTCTTTATTTTCTTAGGCACATAAAGCTTGTGAGTAGGTCTCTTTGTTGGTAGGAGAGTATGTTCTTCACTCTTTTGGTGCATCAGAAATCTTGGCCCTTTATTGAGTCTCAAAAGTGAGCGACATATTCCACTTTTTAGTGGTCTTAATTAACTTTCTTGGTGTGTTTGGAGGAAACACGTGAAATAGGGAATCATAAATATTTACCTCTTAGTGTGGATCCATTTTTTTATATATTTCCTAGAGAGATATTACCTTTAGAGGGTCTGCTATTGGTGAAAAGATACCAATAGGAATAACCCAAAGTGGGAACAAGCATAATCTAGCTAACCCAACTCACTATAATCACAAACCCCTTGATAAAGTCCAAAGCCTTGGGGGTGTAGCACTTATCTTTTTTTAGTAGAAGTAACTGTGGGATTGGGACCATGGAGAAAATACTAAGAAAGAATTCTTAAGGTACTCTTATACCCATGAGGTCCATTACCTACTGTATACACTAATCTAATATGCTAAGAACACCAATTTAATGAAAAAAAAACATTCACAAATTAAACCACCATAACACATAAAAGAGACTAAAATAAGCCCTCAATTGAGAATATGAACCATTAAGAGGTTCTCTCAATGAATGCCTTTTTTGTTTTGGGGATGAGTCTATTTGCTTAGATTTGGTATGTGTGCTCAAATGCTCAAGATGGCTTCAATGGATGGAGATGGGTAATGGCAAATTGGTAGCTTTGTGAGCTCTCAATTTGGCATTATAAGGGTATGGGTATGGATTTGGCTCTCAAAATAGCATTATGACTTTACTAAAAGGATTGTGATGAAATGGATTGGGAGGGGATTCAATTTATAGGCCAAGGGGTAGAGGGATGGATGGCTTGGATGCAAGGAGAGATGAAAGCTTAAGGAGGGCTAGGATGCACTCAAAGGAGAGCACATGGATTGTGCTTGTTTAGCACCAATGGGAAGGTGACACTTGTCACAAGGAGGATGAGTGTGAGAGGATAGGATAAGGGGTTGGTTAAAGGCTTGATGAGGGAGGTTGAGTATGTAAGAGGGATGTAAGAGTCATGAGTGGGCTTGTAAGAGCATTTAAGGGTTTAGGAGCTTCATCAAGTTTGTGGTTGGGATATTTAGAGGAGAGACTTTGGTTTGGTTTAGGAAAGTCTTAAACTTGTTTAGGGAATGTGAAAACATTAGGGGGTGGATTAGGCTTGGGTTTAGGATTATATTAGGGATGTTAGAGATGTGCAAGTGGATGGCATTAATGAGGTTGGGTGAGTTAGTGGCTAAGCTTGGTTAGTGTGGGTGGATGGGGTGGATTAGGTTAAATGGAGGATTAGGGATAAGTTAGGGGCTTTTAGATTTGAGGGATTTATTTATCAAATAGATTTATTTAATAAATGGGGATTTTGGAATTAGATAGGAGAATAGGATTTAATTGATAAATGAAAGGTTATTTGATTTATCAATTAGGACTATAGATGATTAATTAAATTAATCAGCTAGGGGATGGAAAATGATTAATTAAATAAGAATTTAATTAATGATTCCTTTAGAGATGGCTAAATTAGATTACCAAAGTGGTGTAATCAAATTTAGGTGTCTACATTTTGCCCCTCTTTGACATAGTGTTGAGACAACACTATTTCAAAGAAGTTTGAATGGAGATGACACGAGGAAGATGTTTTTAGCAATAAGGTTGCCCCAGTCTCGGATAAGAAGAGGAGAGCCTAGACTTAGATGATGCCCCCTCAAGAAGGCGGCGGGGAGAGAAATGAGGCTTGATGACTTCTTGAAAAGTACAAAAATTCAAGACGAGCTGAGACACAAGTTGGCAAAGAGAAGGGGCTGAATTAGCTCAAACTCTCAATACGGGAGAATGATAAAGGGAAATTAGATGGACAAGCTTAAGACTTTCCAGGATTGGGGGTGGATGGAGGAGCAGAGGGCTATAAAAAAGGAATCTAGGATAGGGAGATGGATGATGGGATGATAAAGTTGATGCAATAGGATTTCAAAGAGTCAGATTGGTGGAAGATGGGTTTTGAGGATCCCTAGGACTAGGATTGTGGGTCTCGAAAGATGAGGCTTGGTGGATTGATTGGATTGGTAGATCCCTAAGACTAGGATTGTGGATCCCTAAAACTAAAGGTGAGGTGTGATTCATAAAGATACTGATGCATAAGCTGAGGGAGGAGTGACAGATGCTAGAGATGGATGGGGGATAATGGAGATGAAGGGAATCCATTGAATCTTTTTTTTGAGTAGGGAGATACTTCAAACAGAAGTATCACCATGTAGTTGAGCACTAGATTTTATATAGGACTATTGGTTTATTGCCAAGGTTACCAAGAACATCAAGGCCT
This sequence comes from Cupressus sempervirens, assembly GCA_028749045.1. Classification (NCBI taxonomy): domain Eukaryota; kingdom Viridiplantae; phylum Streptophyta; class Pinopsida; order Cupressales; family Cupressaceae; genus Cupressus; species Cupressus sempervirens. The sequence continues at coordinate 250,154,319 of CM053784.1, read as the reverse complement.
TTTCACCAACTATCCAGAGGATTGATGAACTGACTCAAAATAAACATGCAAGGATTTCCCCAATATCACACATGAATCCCAGAGAAAGTAGCATGGAAATGACACTGGGTAACCCACAAGCAGAAAAGAAAACAAGAAAAAGACATGATCAAGACCTTATGCTCAAATTGCCCCATTCACAGTATACCATGATATGGAAGATCGTGGCAACCTTAAGGAGGGAACAAAAAAATTGCTTGGAAAAGATACTTCAAGACCCAAAAGAGAAGAGTCCAAATCAAAAGAAAGTGAAAATACAAAAGAGAGCTGTTTGCCAACGAGATGGGTAGGACGAGGTACTAATGGACCAAGATCAAACATGAGGAAAGCTATATCCTGCAAGGATCTATCGGAGAGCACCTATGTTGATGGATCTAGATGAGTGATGCCTCTAGCAAGCAGAACTAAGAAGGATAACACTTTGGTGATAGGAGATCTAGCTAAAGGCTGCATTGGAATAGCTAACCAAGATGTGCAATGTGTGCAAGATGCTGATCAAGGATGGACTGACACGAACGCTAGATAGATACAATGGTACTAAGCTAAAGAGGATGTACAAACTGACAAACCAAGATATATTACAAATGTACAAGGTTGTTCATGTTTTGGTTTTTGTGAGATGGAAATGCTTGTGAAGTGTGGGATGTCTACAATAGTTGATAGGTGGATAGGTAGATGGTTTGCGAAAAGCTTAAGTGAAAATGGGATTCTTTGTGTGCATGTGATAGGATACAAGCTAGGATACAAGATTATTTACAAGCTGGAATATGGTACAAGCTTTGGACAAGATTTGGATATACAAGCTATGATACAAGGGATGATACAAGATTTACAAGTTGGGGTGCAAGATTTACAAGCTAAGATACAAGATTTACAAGTTGTACATGAGGTATTTACAAGCTTCATTAGATTTTGGATATTTGGTTGGAACACCAAGGGATTAAGCAAGTGTTTTATGAGATGGTGGGTGGAATAGGTGAGGGATAGGATAGTGATAGATAATGGATTAGTCCTAGTACACAAGGCACCTGAATTACCAAGTTTTCACCAAGGTACCTATCCAAGGCGCTTGAATTGCCAAGTTTTCACCATTGGACGCTTATTTCTCTTTTCTATTTTTTTGTATTTTTCAAAAGCTAGGTATACCAAGGATCTTCAAGCATAGAACTTCTAGAGATGAATGATGTTTGTAGGATCATTCAAGAGTTCTCCTTCTGGTTTAGATAACTGATAGGCTTTGGAGCCAAAGGAGACAGTGAAAACATAAGGACCAAGCCATGTAGGTTCAAACTTACCTTTCTTTTCTCGATCTGCTTGGACTTTCATGTTTTCTTTGAGGACCATGTCGCCTGGCTGAAAGTGTCATGGAAGCACCTTCTTGTTGAAATTCCTTTTGAGATGAGTTTGATAGACTGTGAGATGATCATAAGCTTGTTGTTGCTTCTCGTCTAAGAGATCTAGCTGGGTAGGCCGAGCTACTCTATATTCTTCATCTGATATTTGCCCTCGCAAAGATATGTGCAATGAGGGAAGTTCAACCTCTATGGGTAGTACCACTTTAGCCCCATAGACCAGGGAGTATGGAGTTGTGCCTGTGGATGTACGGAAGGATGTTCAATAGGCCCATAGGGCTGGATTTATTTGTAGGTGCCAATCGCAGCCGGAATCATTGACAACTTTCTTTAGGATTTTGAGGAGGGTTTTTTTAGTTGCCTTTGCTTGGTTGTTACCTTGTGGGAAATATGGGCTAGAAAAGTGGTGATGGATGCAGAGGGAAGTGCATAATTCTTCCATGTTGAGATTTTCAAAGTTACCTCCGTGGTTGATGAATATGGTGGATGGGATATTGAAGCAGCAAACAATGTGGTACAAGATGAACTTAGAGACTTGAACTCCTATAGCTGAGACTAGGGGGACTGCTTCCACCCATTTAGTAAAATAGTCTATAGCTATTATTATCCATTTGTGTCCATCAGATGAGAGAGGTGTGATAGTTCCAACTAGATCAAGACCCCAACAAGTGAAAGGCCAAGGTGGTGCAATAGGTTGTAGATCCTATGCTGGAGCGTGCACAAGATTTGCATGCTACTGACATGGGAGACACTTTTTGACAAAGTCACAGGAGTCTTCTTCAATGGTAGGCCAATAGTAGCCTGCTCTAGGGATTTTTCATGCAAGGAAAATACCACTCATGTGGGCATCGCAAAGTCCAGAGTGTACTTCTTTTAACACCATCACGACCTCATTTTGGTCTAAACATTGAGAGAGAGTATCATGATAACCCCGACGATATAGGATATTGGCTATGATAACATAGTGGGATGATTTTCGGATGAGGTTTTGGAATTGGGTGCATGTGAGGCGAGGGGATATGATACCATCATTAAGGTAAGCATGAATCTCATGGTACTAAGGGGATTGGGGACAACCAAGATACAAACACAATTTGAATCCTCATTTTCATAGGCGATTGTGAGGAGCTTCTTGAATAAAAACTCATACTGTGCAGCTACTTAGGGAATTCCCAAGAGTGAGCCAATAGTAGCCATAGCGTCTGCTGCTTTGTTATGCATTTGAGGCACTTATGTAAACTGAAGCTTTGTAAAATACTAGGTTAGCTGATCAACTAGCTCTTTGTAGTGTAATAGCTTTTCATCTTTGGTTTGATATTCATTTAGGACTTGCTTGATGATGAGCTAAAAATCGCCAAAGATTTGCATCTTAGTGATGTTCCATTCTACAACTATCTTTAATCCTGCTACGAGAGCTTCATATTCTGCTATATTGTTGGTGCTAGGGAATTGCAGCTTGAAGGATTTTGGAATGTAATCTCCCTGAGGTGTAACCAACAATATTCTTGCCCCTGATCCATGAAATGTGTATGAGCCATGAAAATAAAGTTTCCATGGGGGCTGTTCTTCAATTAGGTAGATATGCTCATCTGTAAATTCTGTGATCAAAGGATATGCATCTATTAGAGGTGCATCAGCTAGGTGATCTGCTATAGCTTGCCCTTTGATTTCCTTTCTGTCCACATACTGGATGTCAAATTTGCTAAGGAGCATAACCCATTTGGCCAAACAGCCTGTAAGTGCTGTTCTATAGAGCATATACTTGAGAGGGTCGATCTTGGAGACTAGTTGGATGGTATGACTTAGCATGTAGTGGTGAAGCTTTTGAGTTGAGAAAATAACTACCAAAAAAGCTTTTTCCATAGGAGTATAATTGAGTTCATAACCAACTAGGGTTCTACTGATGTAGTAGATGGCTCTTTGTTTGCCATAGTCATCAAGCTGTGCTAGAAGTGCTCCTAGAGCAGTAGGCATTGCTGATATGTACAAGATCAAGGGACGACCAAGAACTGGTGGAACCAAGATAGGGGGATTGGTGAGATACTTCTTGAGATGATCGAAGCTGTGTTGACATAAAGGATGCCACTTGAAGTTTTCATCCTTCTTTAGTAAATGTGCAAATGGCGCACACTTATCTGCAAGCTAGGAGATGAAGTGCTGGATAGATTGAAGCTTTCCCTAAAGAGAGTGAAGTTGTCACAGTGTTTGGGGAGGAGGCATGCCTAAGATAGCCTTGACCTTCTTGGGGTCGATCTCTATACCTCGTTTAGAAACTATAAAGCCTAGAAGCTTGCCAGATGTGACCCCAAAGACACACTTCTTGGGATTTAGCATGAGATGATATTTGGCTAACCTATCAAAGACTTTCTCCAAGTCAACAAGATGATCCATGAAGGTATGAGATTTGACCAAGATATCATCCACATAATCCTTCAAAATGCTATGGATGAGATCATGAAAAATGGCTATCATAGCTCTCTGATAGGTAGCCCCTACATTCTTTAGGCCAAAAGGCATCATGTTGTAGCAAAAGGTTCCCCAAGGGGTAGTGAATGTTGTCTTATGCTGATCCTCTTTTGCAATCTTGATTTGATTATACCAAAAAAATCCATCCATGAGGGACAAAATTTCATGTCTAGCTATAAGATCTACGATCATATCTATGTTGGGCAAGGGAAAATCATCTTTTGGACAAGCTTTGTTAAGATCTCTGAAATTAGTGCAGATTCTGATGTCACCAAAAGGCTTAGTGACAGGCACCATGTTGGAGATCCACTCTAAGTAGTCAATAGGTTAAATAAGCTTAGTAGCTAACATTCTTTCTAATTCAGCTTTGACTAGTAATGCCACCTTGGGGTGCATTTTCCTAATCTTTTGTCTGACGGACTTGATCTTTGGATCGACTGCAAGATGATGAACTACAAGCTTTGGATCAAGTCCTGGCATGTCCCAATATGACCATGAAAATTGGCCAATGTTCTCTCTTAATACCTCAAAGAGGAGGTCAGCTTGGTCTTGTGATAGGGATGTAGCAATGTGAACAAGTCTGGGGATCTCTAAAGAATCGATGTTTACTTCTCTAGTATCCTCAATTAGAATAGAAGACATCTCTGGTTGATTATCTTGAGGAGGCAATGCTAAATCCTCATGTTCTACCTATGACTCTAGATTTTCTTGCTGAGGGGTTTTCTTTGCTACCTTGGCTAGTCTCAGATTCACCTTAGTTCCAGTTTTGGGTGCATCGGAACTAGGTTGGGGATTTTCTCCAAAATACCCCTTGGGATCTAGCTTATAGATATAGGTAGAATCTGGCTTTGTTTTCCTGTGAGGAGTTTTGGCTCCCATGAATATTAGAAGTGCTTCCTCTGATGTGAACTCATCAATGTGTATGATGCTTGGTTGGTCCCAATCTATGAGTTGTGGATGGGTGAGTGGTAGGTCAATGAAATGGATGGATAGTTCTTGGAGAATAGAGTCTTTGAGGAAGATTTGGTCTGGGATATCATTGTAGGCTCTCTTTTCAACTTCCTTAGGAATGTCTTTGATTTTGACAAGGTCAAGGTGAATGTTTGAAAAAGCGTGACTGTTCTCATTGGTGCCCCCACTTGTGGGTATGCCAAAGCCAAGACCTGACTTTGATTCCCACTTATGTTTGTCTATAGGGCACTACATGCCTCTTACTTCTGGTCCTAGACCACCACCTTGATAGTTCCATTTGTCAGTGATGAGCTTATGTTCTTGGGAATATTTCTGGCTGAAGTGATCAAGGTGTGCTTGATTTCTTGGAGGTGCATCCTTATGTAATCAATTGTTGATGTCTGGAGTGAGCTCCTCATGAAGAGGGATTTTTGAGGATACAAAGGTTGTTGAGCCAAAATGTTTGTATCAAGGAGGTGGAATCTCCTTAGCTTTGTGATATGTCAATCGTCCGTGCACATGTGGATCAAGTGGGAGTGCCCTAACAACAAATGCATCTGACAGACTATACTCTCCACAACCTTTGTTATTGATCTTCACGGTAGATAGGGTGGAGGCAAGGATGGTTTTTGGGTCATTACAAGTGTGGGATGAACTGGTGATGGTTGTATTGATATCAATTCTAGGGAAATGGTTTGTATATGAAGCTTCAACTGCATTACAGTAAGCAAAGGGTTCTGGATCGACATGGATGGTTACCTCAGTGCCCTAATGCAAAAATTTGATGCACTGATGGTAAGTGGATGGAATGGCTTTCATGGCATGAATCCATGGGCAACTGAGGAGGATGTTAAATGGTAGGTTTAGATCAATAACATGGCAGAGTGTTTCTTAGATGTTTGGCCCAACCTTGATTGGCAGCAAAATAGTTCCTTCTGTGGTTCTTTCCAAGTTGTCATAAGCTTTGATGGTGATAACCTCACTGATCATATCTACCTCAGTATACCCAGCTTGTTTTATGAATTTTAGGGTGCAAATGTTCAAGGCTAATCCATTATCTATCATTACTCTTTTCACGAAAAAATTGGATACCATGATGGCTATGTGAAGCGGAAGGGTGTGATCTGGCTCAACCGCGGGTATGTTGGTGGGTTTGAAAGATAGGGCACATGAGGAGAATAGGTGTCCAATGAGATTACAAAAATTAGTAGCATTGATATCTGAAGGGACACGAGATTCTATGAGAGCATTGTCAAGGATGTCTTTGTACACAAGACTAGTGCATAGAAGGTCTAAAATGGAGATTTGGGCTGGCATGTTCTCAAGGTGTTCCAAGATATTGTACTGACTTTTTGATGGAGCTAATGAAACTGGTGGGCCTGCAATGTTAAATCATGCTCTTCAAGTGGTGACTACACACTCATTTTCTGGTCCTCAGATATTGATAACATTGATAGAAGGCTCTTTATCAAATATACAACCTATAAGGCTACCATAGTCTATATAGGATGAAGTGTGGTCACTGTTCTTTCCATGTTGTTGGTTTGGCTGGTAGTTGTTGGTTTTTTTGTTGTTGTTTTGGATAGGTGCTTTTCCAAGATTTTGGTTATTGTGAGGAGGAAATGCATTTTGATAGATCTGCAAGCCTGCATTGGGAGAGGTTTGTGCTCCAACTATGATTTCTTTTCGATCAATGAGGTCTTGCACATAATCTTTCAGTTTCATGCATCTGAGGGTGGTGTGACCTTTTACCCTATGGAATTTGTAGTACTCATTGTCTTTGTACCATGCAGATTTGGATTGGCCTGGATCAATTTGCTGGGTATGAGGAAATTTGATGAGGTTTTCCTTAGTCAATTTTTCAAAAATGACATCCAATGGCTCACCAAGGGGTGTATAGTTTCTAGGTGCAGGTTGGAACTTGGGCTTTGTTCCTGCAGCAACATTGATGGCATCAGCTTGATTGCTAGACCCTTGAAAGTTGGGTCCTGGATTGTGGCTTTGATAGTTTTGGTGATTCTATTGTTGGTAGTTGATAGCTTGTTGGTTGTTTGGTTGATACGGTGGGTTGGGCTGATTTTGGGAAGGCCCAACAATATTCACATGTCTTGTATCAGTAACCCCATTTGTTGCAACGTGCTTGTTTTTATTCCAATACCTAGACTTGTCATTGGAATGTGATTGATTTTGGTTGGCCTCCTTGTAAATCCTGACCACACCATCTTTAATGAGTCCTTGCTCAAGAATCATTCCTTTCTCTTTGATATCTTTATAGGTCTGCAAATAGTTCATGGTCATGTGGTGAGCCAAGCTAGGATGGGCATTATCAATAAACATTTTCACCACATGGCGCTCTGGCAAGGTGCAGGATATGTGGGTGGTAAGGGTTTGCCATCTTTGTAGGTATTCAGCAAGGCTTTCTCCACCTTTTTGCTTAGTGTGGACAAGGTCAACTATTGATAACTCTGTTTCAACAAGATGGGCATATTGGGCTACAAGTGCCTCAGACAATTCAATGAAGTTTTTAATTGTGCCATATGGGATTCTATAAAACCATTCAAGAGCTGGCCCAGCCAAGCTTTTGGGAAAGAGGCATAAGAGGAAGACGTCATTGTATGCCACTTCTTGGCAGTGCATGTAAAATTCTTTGATGTGGGTGACTGGGTCTTCTTTTCCTCAAAATTTGTCAAATTTAGGTATCTCAAAATTCTTGGGGAATGGAGTCATAGTAATGGCTCTATCAAATGGATAAGGACACACAGTCTCAAACTTGAATGTCTTTGAATCATTCCCTTCTTGGATGGCTTTCAAAGCAGTCTTGATTTGTTCCCATTCTGAATTGATAGGTGATGGCTGGGGTGCCCCCAATGTAGGAGTTCCTTGAGGTAGGTATGCGCTAGATGGGACCACTGAATATGGATGGCTATGAGGGATTTGCTGATAGGGATTGTACATTTTTTGGGCAGCTACATGGTGGATGATAAGTTGTTGAGGTGGAGGTGGCACATATTGCTGCATGTGCTGCAAGGCTTGCTGTTGATATGGGATTTGAGGTTGGGATTGAGGAACATAAGCTAGCTGTAGGCTAAATGGATTGCTTTGTGGAGGTAAGGTATAAGATGGTTGTGAAGCTTGGGGAAAGGATCGGGGAGCTTATGGAACATGACTTTGACTTTGAGGAGTTTGACCAAAATATGTGGGTCTTGCCCCAATTTGGGATGGTATTTGCAAATAATTGGTGGTTGGCTGGGGTGGTGGATTACCTCCTAGAAGTGGCATTGAAAAGTAGTTGGTAATAAGAGGTAATGGATTAGTTGGTGGTGGAGGTGGCGGGAATTGAAAGCTTGGGAATGGAACTAATGGGGTTTGATAGCTTGGTGGTTGGATTTGAAAGCTTGGTAGAGTGGTGGCAGGAGCTTGGCTCACTTGAGAGCTTGGTAGAACATTGGTGGTAGCTTGTGGGGTTTGATAGCTTTGTGGAGTGAGGGTAGTAGCTTGTGGATTTGTAGCTGATGGCACAGAACTCCAAGGACCTAATGGAAATGATGGAATTGTGCTTTCGGCTGTGGTGAACAAGCTGGGGGTGATGAAAGGTTGATTACATGGCCTCATAGGTGGCATTCCTATTGTATATTGCTAAGGTTGGCCAAAGATGCTAGCACTGATTTGGGAGATGGGTGGATTTGGAAGGCTGGGTTGGGGAGCAGCAACAAAAATAGTGAAGGGAGTAAATAGTGAGGTGTTTTGGGCAAAGATAGTTTGGAGTGTAGAGGTATGAACCAAGGATGGAGTGGTGGTAGCTGGGTTAGCTTGCGGAATGGAGATTTCAACTTGGGTGGAGGATGGTATGTTTGAGTCTGTTGGATCAAAAGGATTGGCTTGAGGCTCTTCTTTTGGCACATATTGAGGATAATTTGAATCATAAGAGCCTATGGATGGTGGCAGCTACCCAAATAATGGGTGAGATGGATTTGATAATGGAGGAGGTCTTCCAAAGTTGAAGGCTCCTATATTGTCCCTTCAAAAGTTAGCCATGATTGTTTCTTTATTCTTGTCTATAATGGCATTCACCAATACTGCATTTCCTGGTTGGTTCATGAAAGTTTCAATTTCAGTAGGTGATGGTATAGAATTCTTTGGGCTAGAGGATGGTTGAGTGCTCAAGGGGAGCGATGCTGTTTGATCCAAATGATAGGGCTCCATTGTTTCCTTCTTCTTCTTGGCTAAGCGAGTGACGGGTGGCATGAAAATTCTCCTAGAGATGAGATGCAACAATGCTAGTGGATGCAAAAAAGGGGGGAGCTTTTCTATGCAAATGATCTCCTAGGTCAAGGAAAAGCTATATGACAAACCTAAGGAGGATTGGGTTGGGGATCCTAACTTCAAAGATATGTTGCCAAAGTATGAAAGATGTGCTTTCCTATGTGCAAGCTTGGTGGTGATTGTGTCAACTTAAGGATAGATTGATGATCCTTTAGGAAGAACATGAGATTGACAACTTGTGGATCCCAACCTTTAGCTCAAGGCGATGAGGGATAACAAGTGACAAACCTAGATTACCCTAGACAAAGCTCTGTCAAAGGGATAACCTTGGTGAGATTGGTGGTTTGAAAGATGGTAGGAAAAGCAAGTTCTGGCAATGTGACAACAATTTTGAAGGCTTGGATGCAAATTTTTTTTTTTTGATTGCTAGCTAGATGGTTTGGTTCTAAATGAGATGGATGAGCTAAAATGCTTAAGGGGATGACCTAGAATGGTTGGCTATCCTACAAAGATGACTCTGAAGTGCAGCTTATGCAAGAAGATGTGGAGAAACAAAGGGGTCTAATCATAGAAATCATGCTTAGTTTGTAAGGCATAAGCAGGGTTAACTCCTGGATGTTGGCTAAATTTGATAGTGCGATCTAACCAGGCTTCTTGAAGGGCTTCATCGATAGCTTTGTCTTCTGCTTTGTGGAGTTTGGCAATTTGAGGACTTAGTGTTATTTCCTTTCTCTTGGCCAAAATTTCTTGGTATACCTGAGATGGCTTGAGTTTGACTTTGTGAAACTTCTATTTGGGTTTGGGTTGTTCCGACATAAATTCTTGAATCTACTTGGCTTTGGGGAGATTTTTGTTGTTTTGCTTCAACTTGCTCAACTCTAAAATAGGCAGTGACTACACTAAGTGTGCCCTAAGCTAGGATTGACCAAGTTTGGCAAACATTTATTTTAACAAGTAAAAAAATAAAGCAATAGATAGGAACAACCAGATATAAGTTTGTGATTCTCAGAATGTGATACTTGCGCCAAGGAGTGTGTATGTTCTACAAATGTTTTGATCAGTCACTTCAAACACATTAACATCCTAGATGTTTGTCTGTAAGGCTGACAGTTGGTTTAGCTAGGGAGTCCTCAATATACCCAAGGTACAGGAGGCCCAAATCTGTATATAAAACCAAAAAGATGTCACACAGCTGAGAGGAGCAGTAACCCACTTCTCCTCTTTCACTTCTCAAGGGTATAAAGTTCCTTGAGGCTTAGCCTGAGTGACAAAATCTTGATTCCAAGAGAGGTGTCTTTCGATTCACCTCCTGATTCTTATACTCTATCGAAATGTTGGAGTTGAGGTCATCCCAAGGGGTGATGAAATCCTCAAGAAGGCCTCCTAAAAACTTAAACAAGATTTTGGATCCTAATCTTATGCACCCAAGATGGCCTCAAAAGATGACAAGGTGAGAGAAAACTTGGATGATCTTGGGCTAAAAGACATAAATCTTTTCCAACTGACGCTTAAGTTTTCAGATCTAGACTTTGCAAGCACTCATGTTTAAGATGCAAATGTTCAATTCCAACTTGAAATGTGCCAACAAAAGTAAAATCGATCAAAGAATGCAAGCAAGAAGAAGAGTTAGGGTCAAAAAAAAGAAAACTCGTGCACCCAGAGGCCCTCCACGTCAAGTTTCGATTGATTTTCTTTAAGGCATTCAAGATTGAGTGTGAGTTTGTTTTAAGCCCAAAACAACAATTTGTGAAACTCGATTTCAAGCACGCGCTCGGAGGCCCTCCATGTCAATTGATTTGTTCAATTTTTATATCCAAATAAAGTGTTAGCAAGGCTAATGTGCATTCAAGGAATTTTCTAACTTAGAAAACTAATAAAAATACAAGTGAAGTTTGATCTTTATGGAGCACTTAACATCGTCTTAGGTGGACCCATCCCCATAGATGGCACTGAGATTGCAACTAATGGTTAAATTGAAGGGTGATTAAAGAGGGTGAGTCCAACTACAAACTCACTTAGAGCGTCTTTATTTGGTATAGTTTAGGAAGTTTCTAGAATGTAGATTCTTTTTATGCCCCAAAAGATGATTATTTGATCTATGGCATTCAAGATTGGATTCGTTGTTTTAATCATGCATTCCAATAAAAGCTTGATTTTATTCCATGGCATTCGAGAGTGATTTGGGCGACATTCATTCAATGAAAAATGTGTTTAAACATGCAAGTTTATTCCAAGAAAAACCTAAAAAATATGATTAAGTTTGTTGCTTCAACCTACAATGAGACAAAAAATCTATTTGATTAGTCACCCAAAAATCTCAAAATCAAAGCTTAACTATGGGAATTTTTTTTAAAAACTTTTTTTGTTATTTTTGATATGCATGAAAATGCTTAGAATGGTCCATTTCCTATGGAACCACTAAAAGTCAAATTTTGATTTATAATCTTTTTTTTTTTGAATATGATTATGATTATGATGAGAAAACTTGCAAAAAATAAGTTAGAATAAAAACATGCATTAGAAAATGTCATAAATTTGAACCAAGCACTTATCATAGCAAACCTACGAGTCTAAGCAGCGATCTCGCAGGGAAAATGCGATTCCGCTAGAGTTTTTTTTGTGGGGATGCATTCTCGCATGTTGACCAAGCTGCAGGAATGTCAAAAAAATGGGTAAAAAAGAAAAAAACCAGGGAGCTCATTTTGAACAGAGTAATCTCGTTGGTTTACGATCTTACAATGTTCCTGCAATGTGAGAATGATAGTCCCACGAATGATAAGGTTTTGCAATTTTTAAACAACAGTTTTAGAAACATGAGCATTCTCGCAAGTGGGATTGACAATCCCACAGGAAGGAGGAGCGTTCCCACAAGCGAGAATGATAATCCCGCAGGAAGGAGGAGTGTTCCCACGAATGAGAATGACGGTCTCGCTAAGATATTGGCCGGCAGGGATGCAGAGAATATTTTTAAGGCATGTGGCTGCTGTCTGGTATTAAACTGCAAACTCACTGTCGTGGGTTCACATTCCTGCCAGTGAAATAGCAGTGTTCCCGTGTCATGGGGTCATGTTCCTGGTGTCGCAGGGATGCAACAAAAATGTTGACTGGGTCAAAACTACTTATATGGCCAGGAGCGCAATTTTGAAAGAGGAACCTACGTACCTACAAAAATATCAGCAAACTTTTTGCATGAACACACAAGAAAACCATGTTAGACTTGGTTAGTTTGTCACAAAAAAAAAAAAAACCAAATCATGATTAGATAGACCCAAATGTGGGGTCCCAACGTTCGTGCCAAAATGTATACACTAATCTAATATGCTAAAAACTCCAATTTAATGAAAACCAACGCATTCACACATTAAACCACCATAACATATAAGAGAGACTAAGATAAGCCCTCAATTGAGAATATGAACCATTAAGAGGTTCTCTCAATGAATGCCTTTTTTGTTTTGGGAATGAGTCTATTTGCTTAGATTTGGTATGTGTGCTCAAATGCTCAAGATGGCTTCAATGGATGGAGATGGGTAATGGCAAATTGGTAGCTTTGTGAACTCTCAATTTGGCATTATAAGGGTATGGGTATGGATTTGGCTCTAAAAATAGCATTATGACTTTACTAAAAGGATTGTGATAAAATGGCTTGGAAGGGGATTCAATTTATAGGCTAAGGGGTAGAGGGATGGATGGCTTAGATGCAAGGAGAGATGAAAGCTTAAGGAGGGCTAGGATGCACTCAAAGGAGAGCAAATGGATTGTGCTTGTTTAGCACCAATGGGAAGGTGACACTTGTCACAAGGAGGATGAGTGTGAGAGGATAGGATAAGGGGTTGGTTAAAGGCTTGATGAGGGAGGTTGAGTATGTAAGAGGGATGTAAGAGTCATGAGTGGGCTTGGTGTAAGAGTCATGAGTAGGCTTGTAAGAGCATTTAAGGGTTTGGGAGCTTCATCAAGTTTGTGGTTGGGATATTTTGAGGGGAGACTTTGGTTTGGTTTAGGAAAGTCTTAAACTTGTTTAGGGAATGTGACAACATTAGGGGGTGGATTAGGCTTGGGTTTAGGATTAGATTAGGGATGTTAGAGATGTGCAAGTGGATGGCATTAATGAGGTTGGGTGAGTTAGTGGCTAAGCTTGGTTAGTATGGATGGATGAGGTGGATTAGGCTAAATGGAGGATTAGGGATAAGTTAGGGCCTTTTATATTTGAGGGATTTATTTATCAAATAGATTTATTTAATAAATGAGGATTTTGGAATTAGATAGGAGAATAGGATTTAATTGATAAATGATAGGTTATTTGATTTATCAATTAGGACTATAGATGATTAGTTAAATTAATCAGCTAGGGGATGGCAAAGGATTAATTAAATAAGAATTTAATTAATGATGCCTTTAGAGATGGCTAAATTAGATTACCAAAGTAGTGTAATCAAATTTAGGTGTCTACATTTTGCCCCACTTTGACATAGTGTTGAGACAACACTATTTCAAAGAAGTTCGAATGGAGACGACACGAGGAAGATGTTTTTAGCAATAAGGTTGCCTTAGTCTCGGATAAGAAGAGGAGAGACTAGACTTAGATGATGCCCCCTCAAGAAGGCGGCGGGGAGGGAAATGAGGCTTGATGACTTCTTGAAAAGTACAAGAATTCAAGACGAGCTGAGACACAAGTTGGCAAAGAGAAGGGGCTGAATTAGCTCAAACTCTCACTACGGGAGAATGATAAAGGGAAATTAGATGCACAAGATTAAGAATTTCCAAGATTGGGGGTGGATGGAGGAGTAGAGGGATATAAAAAAGGAATCTAGGATAGGGAGATGGATGATGGGATGATAAAGCTAATGGAACAAGATTTCAAAGAGTCAGATTGGCAGAAGATGGGTTTCGAAGATCCCTAGGACTAGGATTGTAGGTCTCGAAAGATGAGGCCTGGTGGATTGATTGGATTGGTAGATCCCTAAGACTAGGATTGTGGATCCCTAAAGCTAAAGGTGAGGAGTGATTCAAAGAGATACTGATGCATAAGCTGGGGGAGGAGTGCCAGATGCTGGAGATGGATGGGGGATAATGGAGATGAAGGGAATCCATTGAAGCTTTTTTTGAGCAGGGGCATACTTCAAAGAGAAGTACCACCATGTAGTTGAGCACTAGATTTTCTATAGGACTGTAGGTTAATTGCCAAGGTTACCAAGAACATCAAGGCCTTTTCACCAACGATGCAAAGGATTGATGAACTAACTCAAAAGAAACATGCAAGGATTGCCCCAATATCACACATGAATCCCAAAGGAAGCAGCGTGGAAACGACACTAGGTAACCCACAAGCAGAAAAGAAAACAAGAAAAAGACATGATCAAGACCTTATGCTCAAATTGCTCCATTCGTAGTATACCATGATATGGAAGATCGTGGCAACCTTAAGGAGGGAATAAAAAGATTTCTTGAAAATGATACTTCAAGACCCAAAAGGGAGGATTCCAAATCAAAAGAAAGTGAACATCTAAAAGAGAGCCATTTGCCAATGAGATGGGTAGGATGAGGTACTAACAGACCAAGATCAGACATGAGGAAAGCTATATCCTACAAGGATCTATCAGATAGCACCTATGCTGATGGATCTGGATGAGTGATGCATCTGGCAAGCTGAACTAAGAAGGATAACACTTTGGTGACAGGAGATCTAGCTAAAGGATGCATTGGGATAGCTAACCAAGATGTGCGATGTGTGCAAGATGCTGATCAATGATGAACTGCCACAAATGCTGGATAGATACAATGGTACTAAGCTAAAGAGGATGTACAAGCTGACAGAGCAAGATATATTACAAATGTACAAGGTTGTTCATGTTTTGGTTTTTGTGAGATGGAAATGTTTGTGAAGGGTGGGATGTCTGCAATAGTTGATAGGTGGATAGGTAGATGGTTTGCGAAAAGCTTAAGTGAAAATAGGATTCTTTTTGTGCATGTGATAGGATACAAGCTAGGATACAAGATTATTTACAAGCTGGAATATGGTACAAGATTTGGATATACAAGCTATGATACAAGGGATGATACAAGATTTACAAGCTAGGGTACAAGATTTACAAGTTGAGGTACACGATTTACAAGCTGTACAGGAGGTATTTACAAGCTTCATTAGATTTTGGATATTTGGTTGGAACACCAAGGGAACAAGCAAGTGTTTTATGAGATGGTGGGTGGAATGGGTGAGGGATAGGATAGTGATAGATAATGGATTAGTCCTAGTATACAAGGCACCTAAATTACTAGGTTTTCACCAAGGTACCTATCCAAGGCGCTTGAATTGCCAAGTTTTCACCATTGGACGCTTATTTCTCTTTTCTATTTTTTTGTATTTTTCAAAAGCTGGGTATACCAAGGATCTTCAAGCATAGAACTTCTTGAGATGAATGATGTTATTAGGATCATTCAAGAGTTCTCCTTCCAGTGTAGATAGCTGATAGGCTTTGGAGCCAAAGGAGGCAGTGACAACATAAGGACCAAGCCATGTAGGTTCAAACTTACCTTTCTTTTCTCAATCTTCTTGGACTTTCATGTTTTCTTTGAGGACCATGTCACCCGACTGAAAGTGTCGTGGAAGCACCTTCTTGTTGAAATTCCTTTTGAGATGAGTTTGATAGACTGTGAGATGATCATAAGCTTGTTGTCGTATCTCATCTAAGAGATGTAGCTGGGTGAGCCAAGCTACTCTGTATTCTTCATTTGATATTTTCCATGTTAAAGATATGCGCAATAAGAGAAGTTCAACCTCTATGGGTAGTACTGCTTCGGGCCCATAGACTAGGGAGTATGGAGTTGTGCCTGTGGATGTACAGAAGGAGGTTCAATAGGCCCATACGGCTTGATTTATTTGTAGGTGCCAATCACATCCGAAATCATTGACAACTTTCTTTAGGATTTTGAGGAGGGTTTTGTTAGTTGCCTCTGCTTGGCTATTACCTTGTGGGAAATATGGGCTAGAAAAGTGGTGATGGATGCGAAGGTAAGTGCATAATTTTTCCATGTTGAGATTTTCAAAGTTACCTCCATGGTCGGTGAAGATGGTGGATGGGATGCCGAAGTGGAAAATAATGTGGTACAAGATGAACTTGGAGACCTGAACTCCTGTAGCTGAGACTAGGGGGACTGCTTCCACCCATTTAGTGAAATAGTCTATAGCTATTATTATC
This sequence comes from Cupressus sempervirens, assembly GCA_028749045.1. Classification (NCBI taxonomy): domain Eukaryota; kingdom Viridiplantae; phylum Streptophyta; class Pinopsida; order Cupressales; family Cupressaceae; genus Cupressus; species Cupressus sempervirens. The sequence continues at coordinate 250,138,052 of CM053784.1, read as the reverse complement.
CATTTACGTCCATCAGATGATAGAGGTGTGATAGTTCCAACTAGATCAAGACCCCAACAAGAAAAAGGCCAAGGTGATGCAATAGGTTGTAGATCCAGTGCTAGAGTGTGAACAAGATTTGCGTGCTACTGACATGGGAGACACTTTCTGACAAAGTCACAGGAGTCTTCTTCAATGGTAGGCCAATAGTAGCTTGCTCTAAGGATTTTTTGCGCGAGGACAATACCACTCATGTGGGCACTGCAAAGTCTGGAGTGTACTTCTTTTAACACCATCGCGGCCTCCTTTTGGTCTAAACATCAAGAGAGAGTATCGTGATAACCCCGATGATATAGGGTATTGGCTATGATAACTTAGCAAGATTATTTTTTGATGAGGTTCTGGTGTTGGGTGCGTGTGAGGTGAGGGGATATGATACCATCGTTAAGGTAAGAATGAATCTCATGGTACCAAGGGGATTGGGGACCAACCAAGATACAAACATGGTTTGAATCCTCATTCACCTCATTCAACAACATGGTTGAAAGTTGTTATCACATTAAGAATGTAGCTATAAAAAATTGTGATATTATTCTCAATAAAGACAAAAATGGTAACAAAAATAGGAAATACAAACGTAAAACTTGGAACAAAAGCAAATACATAGTCAATGATGGAGTTGTAGATGCTCCTAAGACCAAGGAATTAGCCTTTAACTTATCTAATGCCATATATGCTAGAAAACAACAAGGGACCTCAAAACCACAATCTTTTGGTAAACCTAATAGGTCCTCTAAACCAAGACACACTTACACATCGATGGCTGACTCATACAAAGTGGTCTTGAAAACTCTACTTTCCAACAAGCTCATCACGGTGCCTAAAAATTCTCGTCCCTATAACCCACCTATCAAACTTGATTGGTGGAGAGATGAAAATTTTTATAGGAAGAAGGGTCATAATACAAAGAATTTCCTCAAACTTAAGGATACCATTCAAGATCTTATTGATTGACAAAAAGTCCTCACAGATGGCTTAGTCAAAAACTCCAATCACAAAGCTTTTAGGCAACCATTGCCCAAATATGAAAAAGGAGAAAAATCCAAAGCCAACAAAAAGGGTATTGACACTAAGGTTAGTTATGCCTCTAATAACACTGATAATGTGATCAACATGATTGATCCCATAAGTGAAAGCATCTACATGATGGGTCCTAAGTTTGACAAAGAACATAACCATGATACTAACAAAGAGAAACCTAAGGTAGTCTTGAGAACATGCAACTCTCATCAATATTTCATAGTCACTATATCTAAGGTAACCCTTAGGGTGGAAAATTTCTCTTCTTCACATGGTGAGACCCTGAATGCTATCACTAGCGAACAATCCAAGGTTTTTCTTAAAGTGGCTAATGATCCCAAAAATGCCTCATCCTCCAAATAAGTGACTCCACCTACTTTGTCTAGTTATGACCTTGTTAGTCAATTATAATGGACCCTGGCCAAAATATCCATTTTTGAGTTTCTAGAGTTATCTCCTTTGCACAAGGAAATCCTGGAGAAAGCTTTACATACTGCTAATGTTCCCACATATATTGTTGTTGAAAAGTTCTAAGCTATGGTCAACCATATTTATTTCCCTCATTATCTTACATTTTTTGAAGAAGATGAAAAATCTCTTAGTTATCCCCATAATCTAGCTCTCCATTTTGAAGTTTAGATCTATTGCACCTGAGTCCAAAGAGTCTTGATAGACAATGGTTTTAGGTTAAACAGTGTTTCGTTCAATGTAATTCAAAAACTAGGAATGTCAAAATGCATAATAGACCCTAGAAAGAAGATCACCATCAAAGCATATGATGAGGTTGAAAGGTCTTCCAAAGCTCTCATTGTACTTCCTATATGTGTACATCCTTTTGAGAAGGATGTGGTCTTCCAAGTGTTGAACATCCCACTTGCATATAACCTTTTCTTGGCTAGAGCACGGATTCATGAAATGCAAGTTGTACCATCTACATATAACTAATGTATCAAATTCCCATTCAATGGTGCAAAAATAATAATCCCAAGAGATAATTCTATGTCCATTAACATGCATACAACTATAGAGTCACTAGTACTCTATAATCAACCCTCTAGTGACATTAAACCATCTCTTATACAATGTAAAAACAAGCTGAAACTAATGAGTATTGGGATGGGGGAGTACACTTTGGAATCCATTGCAGTGTTACCTATTTCGCCATGGTCTTATGGGAAACCATTTGAGTAAATGAAGCCTTCCACTTCTTCTATGACCATCTTTGGTGCTTTTGTGCAATCCTCAATTAATTTAGAAGCTAGAAAAGAAGACCAATATGTTAGAGATTGGATTTATAGAGAAGAATAGGATAATAATGATGTCATTTTAACTACCCCCATTTTTTCCAAGAGATATGAAAAAGGCTAATTTTTTTTTGACAAAAATGGGTTATCAAGGTCAAGGACCTTTGAATGACAATAAGAATGCTCTTGCTGAACCTCTTAGTCACTCCTAGGGATGAAAGAGTAAAAATACTATAGGTCTAGGGTATGATGCCAAAAATGATTTACCACAGTTTGATAGAGAAGCCCTTAATGTTAGTGACTTTGAAGATGATATCCAACTTGCTATTGTTGCTCCACCACATGAAGTGGATTTAATTACTTCTACTTCCTCCTTTGGGGAGAGGAAATTTTGTTTCATGACAACACTATCAAAGCATCCACATCTAGGCAACTAGAATTTGATGAATCAAATTATGAAGATCCTAACACAGAGAAAATTAGAAGAAATATAGTTTGACTAGTAGCTCATGATCAAAGCACTGACTATCAAGAATATGATTAGGAGTCCCATTATGATACTTCTAGTGAATTGGGTGTAGATGTGATACATGCCTATGTTATCCAACCAAATGCAACTTATGGGTCTTGTGTACGGTTGGATGAGTTGGACTTGCAACTTGCCTTAGTAGAACATGCTGATGTCTCTAGGTCTTATCCTAATTTGGAATACTTTGGAGATTTCTCTATAGTTTTGAGACAACTCCTCTCATATCAACAACCTTGAAGCTTTCACCTCACTTTTAGTCATGCACTCGGATCTCATAGATTTATCTAGTCAAAATCAAAGACTAGAGCTACCCTCATTCCAAAATGATTATGAGATCAATCAGACCTAAGCTTCCTAAATTCCAAAATGATTATGAGATTGCATGTTACTTAAATGTCATTGAACTCATGGTGTCTTCCACCGGTGAACTAGCAATCAATATGACTAAAATAGATATCCAATACTTTAGTCACAAATTAAAGAGAAAAGTTAAAAATAAATATTCAGATGGTGAAAATCACCTTGTGGTAGTGTTTGAAAAAAGTAAAAGTAAAAATAAAGACATATCTAAAGGTGAAAACCTCTTTGAGGCACCTAAGGATGAGGTATTGGGTAGTCTTCCAAGCTACTTCTAGGATAGATCATCAATTTTTATAAAACCAATTCAGCTAATCAACCTTGGTACCGTTGAATTTCCTAAAATCATACACGTGGCTCAATCCTTATTAGTAGAGGAAAAGGAATAGTTCATTCAATTTTTCTAGGAGAAGAAGATCAAATTTGCATTTACTTATGTTGACATGCCTAGACTCGATACATATTTTACTATGCACCATCTCTCTATAGCTCCTGGTGTTAAGCCTATTAAACAAAAACTGAGAAAGATGCATCCACATGTGGCCCTAATTGTGAAAGCTAAGTTAGAAAAATTCTTGAGTGCCAAATTCATCAGAGTGATTGATAATGTTAAATGGATCTCAAATATTGTCCATGTTTCCAAACATGACAAATCCATTCATTTCTACACTAATTTTAGGGACTTAAAAAAAGCATGCCCAAAGGATGATTTACTACTAGCAAACATAGATATGATAGTAGACATGACTGCGGGATATGAAATGTATTCCCTCATAGAAGGCTTTCCATCTATAATTAGATAAAGATAGCTCTCAGGGATCTAGAGAAAATAACTTTTACATGTGAATGGGGAACCTTTTGTTGGAGCATCATGCCTTTTGGCCTAAAAAAAAAATGAACTACATACCAAAGAGCTATGAACACAATCTTTCATGATATGGTGCATAAAAATTGAAAGATTATGTTGATGATACCTTAGCAAAATCTAACTAACAAACCATTCATTTGTCTGATCTAAGTTTGATAGTAGACCACATGGAATAGTTTCAACTTTGGTTTACTCCTAAAAAGTGTGCTTTTGTTGTCACATCTGGCAAACCCTTAGGGTACATAATCTCAGCTAAGGGGATAGAAGTTGATCCAGAAAAAGCACAAGAAATTATGGAGATGCCACCTCCCCAGAATATTAGTCAACCAAGAAATTTGCAAGCACACCTTAAGTCTAATATGAGGTGCATCTCTCAATTAGTCGATAGATAAAAAAAAACAAAAAGGATCAAAATGCATACAGAGTGAAGAATGTGAGAAAATATTGGTTTAAATTAAAGGGTATTTATCTAAACCATCTATTCTCATGCCTCAAATTTAAGGGAAACCATTGATTCTATAAATTTTAATTATATCAAATTTCCTAGGAGCTTTATTAGTACAACATGATGAAAATGGGAAAGAAAGGGTCATATACTACATTAGCCACACATTGGTCACTTATGAGCTTAATTATAATAGTATCGAGAAATCTTGTGTGGCTGTAATGTTTGTGTCACAAAAATGTCACCACTACATGCCTGCTCACACCTTATAGCTAGTTGCCAAAATTGACCCTTTGAAGTGTCTTTTGAGTAAGGTTGCACTTACATGTAGACTAGACAAATGGATGATGATTCTTTCTAAATTGGACATTCAATATGTTGATCATAATGTTGAAATGAAGAAGAGTATTAAAGTATAGAAATGAGGAGATTGATGAAACCTATCATGGAACAATCATTATTTTGTCACTGATGTCAAACCTACTACTTTCTAGTGAGACAATTGCTAATTTGGTCTGAATACTATAATTTGATTGATTGATGAACAGAATTTTGAAAAGAAAGGATAACAAGAGTACCTAGAGAAATGTTGAGTCATATGTTGTATAAAAGGAGCACTAAGACCAAGTAAGACTTTGATGATATAGTGTATTGTTTATCTATTTAAGGCTATAATGAAAGGATACTTGAGAGAAGGCAAGAAAAAGACTAAGCAAATAAATTTGTCTACTAAGCCTGATGAAGAAAATAATGTAAGTTGAGAAAGTTAGCATAGGTTGAGCAAAAAATTAGTTGTGGCCAAGAAAATTCAGTATGTGTTGAGCAAGAAATCTAGTAAGTGTGAAGTGAAGGAAGTTTTGCATGTGATGAGCACTAGTAAGATTCAGTGTATGTCAAGCAACCTAGTGTTGTTTGATCATTAGAAGATAGCTATTACTAAGAAAACAACATGTTATTGCTAAGTGCCAATTAAATGAGTTTGTTCAAAGATTTGATAAACCTGAGCCAAAAAAGTTGATTTCTTAAATATTGCAAAGTGTGTGGAAGATAAGTATGAAGAGCTAGTGTCATAGAATTCAAGATAAACTATTTTGAGATGAATTTGAAGAGGATTGTAAGAGAAGTTTCTAGAAGAGGGAAAAATGGAATAGAGGGTAGATTCAATGAATTTGACCTAATCCTAAGATGGATGATTATGGTAAAGAAGAAAAAATCTAAATTCTCTATATAAGGAGATAACAAGCTAGAAGAAAAGTGTTACTATGTGAACCCGAGGTAGACAAGGAGTCTTGAGGTGTTGCTTCATTTGGTGGTTAAATCAATGAACCTACAATTGACATACTAAGCATGAAAGCTTAAGGAGGTGAAGGCTCTAAGGGTGAAAAAGAAATTAGAGATGAAGGGGATTGAATACCAAGTAGTATGGAGGACTGAATGAGAGATCTGTTATTTGCAAGTGAGTTTTTTTGTTATTAGATCAGGTCCTACTTTTACTTTCTAACAACTATATTAGTTTGGATAAATCCTTTCAATTAAGGTTGACCTAACTATCATGAGTAAATCCTTTAATAGGGTGAAATTCTAATGGAATGTTCTAAAGTCCTCTAACAAGGCTCACTCCTAACAAGGTGATTAAAATCCATTAATCAAGGTCACATTTAATAGTATGCATTGTAACCTTTAACAAGGTTGGCTCCTCATCGAGATCACTTCAAAAGAGTGAAAATTGGTAGCATTCTACTCTAGTTTTTTCCAAATTGGGTATCCATGTAAAATATTTGTGTCAAATTGTGTGAATGATTTTGTGGTATTTCATGTTTACATTTCTGCAAAGTTCATTTGACCTAGAATAGAAATATACTATGGTTTGATATATTGGATGATCAATGCATGCACATGTATTTGTTAAGTACTAAAAAGTTTTATCTATACATTTGGACCTTGGATAGTTGATTCATCCCCCTCTCAATTATTCTAAAGCATTCTAACATGTAAGGCCATTAAAGGACAAGTTATTGCTAATCAACTAGCTAAATTCTCCATCATATATAGCGATCCTATGCAAATTGACTTCCCAGATGCTTCCATCATGCACATTATAGAAAGAACTTGGAAGATGTTCTTTGATAAGTCATACACTCAAAATGGTGCTGGTGCAGGAATATATTTGTCACACCTCATGGCTATACCATCCCAAAGTCCTACAAGATATTATTTCCATGCACAGATAATATAGCTAAATATGAAGTTGTTCTTAATGGAATCAAGCTAGATCTAGAGTGGAAAATAACATAGTTGCATATCTAGGGAGATTCTCAGCTTGTCATCAACCAAGTGAATAACGAGTACCAAACTAAAGATGACAAGCTCATACCTTATAAGAAGTTGATTAATTCCTTGAGGAACTACTTTACATTTGTCACATTCCAAAAAATTCCTAGGGTATAAAATAATGTTGTTGATGCTATGGATACTTTGGCATTTATCCTGTAACTACAAGAACATGAATCTTGCTTTGAGTTCCTGGTGGAAGAACTATGCCATCCTACTTGTGACCCCATCGATGATCGAGTAATTTTCACTTTTTTTAGTCATGATTCCTCCTACCACTCTACCATTTTATCCTACTTATGTGATCAAACAATTCTTGAAAACCTTGTATACAATAAAATAATGCCAGCTCATTTGCAACACCTCCCACTACACTCTCATCTTAGGTGACCTATATAGAAAGGGCTTGGACATAAATTTCCTTAGGTATCTAGAGATAGATGAGTCTAAAAAGACATTAGCTAAAGTCCATGATGGCATTATGGGTCAGACTCTAATTGCCTTGCACTTTCTTGAAAACTACTTAGGGCAGGCTACTACTGGCTAACTATACAAGCTGATGCTATCAGATATGCTAAATCTTGTAAGAATTGTTAGTTACACAAAAATTTGATTCATGCTCTTGAGCATGAACTCATCCCTTCTATCACACATTGGCCTTTTCAGTAATGGGCCTTTAACTCAGTGGGCAAGATCCATCCCATCATCTAGAAAACATAAGTTCATAATAACAATAATTGAGTATTTTACAAAATGGGTCATAGTTGTTTTGTTGTCTACTACAATAGGAACAAATTTTTCCCTATTCATATTGAATCACAATATTTTCCACTAGGGATTTCTTCTTCCATAGTCACCAGTAATGGGGGGAAGTTTAAAAATAAGGACGTAAAATAACTTTGCAAAAAGTTTAAAACCAAACAACTTTGGTCCTCCATTTATTAACCCTAAGGGAATGGCCAAGTTGAGGCCTCAAATAAAATATGGTTGAAGATTTTTTATAGGATAGTTCACAAGTTGAGAAGGGACTAGCACTTATAGATTAATCCAATATTATGGGCATATAGAACCACCATATAGAGTCCCACTGGAGCTACACTCTTTGCTTTAGTCAATGGTTCTAAAATTGTCCTCCCACTAGAAGTCAATTTTCCCTCTCTATGAGTCTCTTTACATGGATTAATCACTGATGAGGACCATAGGGCTATGAGAATTCAAGAGCTTGAAGCTCTAGATGAGTGTTGAAAGGTTTCCTTTTCCCACATGCAAGAGTATCATAAAATGATGTCTACCATTTATAATAACAAAAATTCATCCTCATGAATTCTAAGTGGGTGAGCTTGTTCTTCACGAGAACCCGAAGAAACAACATAACAGAGAATAGAAGGGTAAGTTTGAGCCAAACTGGTTGGGTCCCTACATTGTTATTGTCACATTTAGATCTGGTGCCTATCAACTTTCTACACCTAAGAGAGAATAGATATCTAAGCCTATCAATATTCTCCATTTGTAGAAGTTCTATGCCTAAGGCTCTTATTGCTCAGCTATTTGTTCATATTCTATGATCTTGAAAAAATCCAAAAAAATAATATATGACGTTGAAAAAAATAGAAAATAAAAAATATCTTGAAATAATGATCATCTTAGTGGAAACCTAGCAATGGGAGCTTTGATGTATCACCAAAAAAAAAACAAAAAAAAAATAAGAAGTCCAGAAAAAATTGCCATGTAGTGAAAACTTGGAAACAAACATTTCTTGAGACCCTTTCATCTATGTCTATTAGTCTTTCTTTACACTCACTCACTTCACTTTTCCTTTCCTAGCTTGGAATTGACTCTTGTCTAGGTCTAGGGGGTACAATTGTTTAGCTTATCAAGGTCTCTTTGTCCATTGGTACTTCTTTGGAAAAATTGGCTAACAATGTTTCTAAACACTCCCCCTTGGCATTGAGTGTTTCTCAACACTTATCAGATATCTTATTATGGTCTAGAAAGGCTACGATATTTCTCACTATTAGATATACGTCCTAAAGAGATAGTCATGCGACTTACACAAATGAACTTGAACATTAAACTTGTTGAGACTTGATTGCCTTTATTTTCTTTCTATGTTGTAAATGACGATTTCTTTGTTGAGTGTGCCCTCCCTAATAGTCTCTCAAGAATGTCATGAACTTGAAGACTGGGGGCATGGGGCATGTTTTACTTTTTTCTACTTGTGGATATACCTTGTTAATCTAAAATGTCATGAGCATTCATGCTTGTCATACTTGACATTTTGAGTCTACAACATCTCATACTTGTCTATTTTTGCAAGACTGCACTCAGAGGTTGTCCTAGTATTTATGCCTTGATATAGGTGTAATCTTGCTATATCAAGATTAGGTAACCTTACTACATTAGTAATCTTGACTTATATGTATTTTATGCTTCATATTCATATCCTTGTAGTTATACTAGTGATGATTGTATGATCTTGCAATGTTCCTAAATAATGATCAATGATAAATATTAGAGTCTAAATTATTTGTCCTTGCAAATACACCTTTTGCATACTAGTTTACATTTTAGGATTCATTTTAGTTAGCTTTTACATCTTTCATGTTGTGAGAGCTCCTTCATCTTTTGTGGAAATGTCAACTAACTACTTTCACCTTCTCTCACTTTCTCTTGATCACATCTTTCACTTCTTATCGATTATATTAACTTAATGCTTCTATTCCTACCATCATAAGGGGTTAATGAAATCATCGTATCTAAACTATCCAAGTACCACATTTTCAAATGATGATTTTATATCATAAACATGAGAGCTAAAACATCTATGAGAGAGATACATCCATAAGAACATAAATATAAACTAAGCATACATGACAACATTACATAGTGTTGAAAAATTCATAGAACATCCATAACATGAGAAAGAAAAGAGACAAAGTACGCAATGCAATCAATGAAATCTAGTATCTGATATATGTCATAATGAGTCAAGTACATGTACATTGTGAGATCCAAAATTGGGATAAATGTCTCAAAATATACATCAAATAGGCCACAAGGGATCAAAACATAGATCTAACCCTAGACCTATGACTCAGTTCCTCCCTCATGTGTGGGAGAAGGCTATGGTGGTTGTACCTAAGACCATCCCCTTTGATCTCCTAGATCTCTTTGAATAGTCTGGTAATCCCTATCCTTTAGGCACTATGCCTCTATATGTTGCATAGTAGTAACTTGCCTATGTACTATGAAACTTTGACTCTTTTCTAGCCATGTCTTACTCTTGCCTTAGCTCCTCACTCAATGCCCACTCATCTATGAGCTTCTGATCTCAAACCACTATGGTGATCTATGCCTCTTTAAGCTCCCCCTCCAATTCCTTGATTCATTAATATCTTGGAGCATCCGCTCCTTTGACTAGGGCAAGTGGTGCCTGCCTCTAATCCTACCTTGGCTACTATCTCTTGACCCATGACTGCCTAACCAATATCTCCTCCAAATCCTCCCTCTCTTCCTTCTCCTCCACCTCCTCCATCTCCACTTGTTTTCATGCTCGAGTCCCTCTACTTGATGCACTAGTGAAGCTTCTATCCCTCCCTCTCCTTTGTGTATCTCCTTGTTAGGACCCGCTGGGCAATGCATCCAACATTGTAAACCTATGGAAGGGGTATCTTTGCATCTCCCTCACATAACCAAGATCTACCCCTGCATCTGGAACCCTTGAGAGGTACTCCCAACTCTCCCACTATAGCACTATCATCTTCTCTGTCGATGATCTTTAATATAGCATAGGAAGCAATCCAAGGATCTCCTCTCCCCTAAACTTGGAATATGTGGTAGTCTTTGTTGATACCACTTGTCACCACCCAAACTGTCCCCACACTTGTGTGATGAAAAATTGCTCCATTATCTCAGAGTGTTGACCTAATAGTGGCCTACTATAGAACATGTAATTCAACTCAATAGTAGCCTCTTGCCATGCCTCACATAATTTATATGACCTCCACTCAAAACTTGATGCAGGAGCATCTTGGGTCTTGGAGCAATCTTGCATCAACCAAAAATATTTCTCTATTTGTAAAGTAGCATTGCTATTGGAACTGTATTTTTTTGTATTCTGCATGCTAGTTGTTGGTGGTGTAACTAATTTTTTAATATGATTTGAGGATAAAAATTTCATAGATTGAGGAGTTCATGTGCAATTTGAATTCATCATGGTTTTGGAGATATGGATGTTTTTTTTAACGCATCAATTTTCTGCCAGTTTAGTGATGGGTTTCTGTGCATGACTTTTGGGATGGATGTACATCTCTCCTTGAGGAATCAAACTTTTCACACTAAAGGGTCTGTAGTGGACCTAAATTAATACTTTACTTCAAAGGATAATTCCTAATTCAATCAAAGCTAGGAGATATCATCATTTTCCCTAGACATTGATTTTCAAACATTTTTCATGGAAACATGTGGATTTTTCATCTTGTGCAATTTTTAGTGAGGAAATTAGATCTTTTTAAAGATAGGGCCATGTTCTTGGATCATGTGTGAACCTAAATATGGCTTGATATTAAGTTTGATTCATGTTTTCTACAGTTTTGGTTTACTCTTCCAAGGAGGACTTATAATGTAATTAATGCTTGACTAGCTAACTTGTGGCTTAGTTGGCCATAAAGAGCTTGGATTGATATAGGAAATCATTATGAGGATTACAATGATATTATGTAGAAGATAGATCATGATAAGATCCTAGAGAAGAAGACTAGATGCAAGTTTGGATTTGATTTCATAACTCTTTGTATATGGTTGTAACCCAGAAGGCCTCACAACAAGGCATGTTGGCATTTATTTTTTGATTATATCATATGGTTGCACAAAATTTGGTCTTTTTTTCTCTTTTTTAAATTTAATTTGTATGTTTCTTCCATATTTAACTCTTAGTAGGGGATGTTTGTGGATTTAAGTTGGACTCATCCTCTTGAATCTATTTGCCCCTACATTAGGTGGTATTGGAGCAAAGTTCTTTCTTGTGGATTGGATCATGGAGAACCTTATCAGATTGGCTATAGGGTGGTAGATCTGAAATTTGACCTATAACTTGCAGAAGGTTAGAATCTTGTAGGAACTATTGTCAACATGGTTTGTTGTAGAGGAAATGTTGATAATGCTATAATAGATATATTGAGATAGATTGTAACTAGACTTGAAGTTGTGAAGATAGTGCAAAGAAGAGTTGTACATCTCAAAGATGTTAGTGATGAAGAAGAGGCAACACCTAATCCTAAACCTATAACTAAAGCTGAATAAGATGAGGAAAGACTTTTGAGAGTTTTTTCTAAAGCTAATTCCAAACTTGTTGTTGAAGTTGTTTACTATGATGGAAGACTTGATACTGGTGCATTGTTGGATTGGATCTCTGAGATGGAAAAATATTTTGAGTATGAAGGTACTCCTAATAATAAGAAGGTGAAGATTGTAGTCACAAATTTGAAAGGTTTTGCATCTCTTTGGTGGGATCATTCAAAAACTGATTGGCAAAAGAGAGGAAAATAAAAGATCAAAACATGGATGAAGATGCTTGGCAAGATGAAGAAGAAGTTTCTCCCAGCAAACTACCAGTTTAGTTTGTTGAAAAAATTGTAAAATTTGAATATACTGAAGAATTCTACAAGATATATATCAGATTTGGACATGTTGATGATGAAGGTGAGAAAGTGGCTAGATACCTAAAAGGTCTGAGAGTATCATTTCAAGATGAGATCAACTATGTTAAGATGGATGACACAAAATAGGCATATCAATTTTCTTTGAAAGCTCAAAGTAAAATTGTCAAGGAGACATGATCAAAGATAGTGAGGAAGAGGTGGTAGATTCCAAAGAAGCAGGGGTAGAACCTATGGAGAAAGTAGTAGATCTGATGGCACAATACAAGATAAAGGATGGAAAGATGAACCTACTAAAAGAGATAATTACTCTAGAGGTAGCTATACTAGTTACTCTAGGAATAATAATAGTGGAAAAAGAGAAGAGAGATCTTGGTTTATAGGTACTTGTTAAAAATGTGGTAAGAAATGACATAGGGCCTTTGAATGTACTAACTCTAGAAAGAAGATTGGAGGTAATAGTAGAAATACTTTAGCTTGTGAAGAAGTTGCTGAAACACCTAATGAACCTAAAAATGGTGAGAAATTGATGTTAAGAAAGATCTTCTGGAATGAAGAAGTTGACGAGGAACCTATTTTGAGAAGAAGTTTATTCAAAACCAGATGTAAGATTGCTGGAAAATGTTGCAAATTAATCATTAACAGTGGAAGTTTAGATAATTTGGCATCTAGAGAGCTAGCTGAAAAATTGCAGTTGCAAAGACTGAGACATCCTAAGCCTTACCATGTTGCTTGGATCTAGAAGGAGCATAATTTACTTCTAATTGAACAATGACTTGTTAAATTTAAAATTGGGAATTATCATGACAAATTCTTATGTGATATTATGCCTATGGATTTTGTCATACTCTTTTTACTAGATCTTGGCAGTAAGATAGAAAAGCTATGCATGATGGTAGATTTGATCAATATACTATTTGGGTGGAAGGAAAGAAACAAATATTGTTACCATTGGTGGAAAAGTTTGATGAAAGTCACTATACTACAGTTAGAGTATGTTTGGTAGAGGGTAAAAATTTTGCAAAGGAAATCAAAGAATGAAATGTTTGTTATGCTTTGATTCCTAGAAAGACCAAGAAACAAGATGAATTGGAACATGCACCTGAATTGAACCTTGGTTGACTAAATTTCATGACATCATTTCTGATAATTTACCTAATGGTTTGCCTCCTATGAGAAGTATAAGTCATTATATGGATTTGATACCTGGAGCTAGTTTTCCTAATAAATCATCACATAGGTTGAGACGTGATGAAAAGATTGAGCTAGATAGACAAGTAAAAGAATTTATTGAGAGAGGTTTGATCAAGGAAAGTTTAATTCCTTGTGTAGTACCTGCTGTGTTAGCACCTAAAAATAATAGAGAATGGAGAATGTGCACTGATTCCAGAGCTATAAACAAGATAATAGTGAAGTACAAATTTCTATTTCCTAGGATGGATGACATAATGGATAGTTTGAGTTGAGTGAAGTATTTTAGAAATATTGATTTTAAAAGTGGTTATCATCATATTAGAATTAAAGAAGGAGATGAATGGAAAATTGTTTTTAAGACTAATGAATGATTGTATGAATGGTTGGTTATGCCCTTGGTTTGACTAATGCACCTAGTATTTTCATGAGGTTGATGAATGACATTTTGATGAAATGGAGACGTTACTTGATGCCTAAAGATTTTGTGTTGTATACTAACCGTAAAGCTTTATAGTATTTGGGAACTCAACATAAGTTAACTCAAAGACATATGACTTGTGGATTGAGTTTTTACAGAGTTTTTCATTTTTATTGAAGCATAAAAGTGGATAGTTGAATAAAGTTGTTGATGCCTTGAGCCGAAGAAGAAATTTATTGATTGAGATGAGAATTAAGGTACTTGGTTCTGATGATTTGAATAATTTATATGAGACTGATCTTGATTTTGCAAAACCTTGGAAAGCTTGTAAAGAACAAATAGTGAGTGATAACTGGGCTGACTATTTCATTTAGGAAGACATGTTCTTTAAAAGAATTTAGTTATGCATACCTAGAGGATCTATGAGAGAAAACATAATGAAGGAGAAACATGGTGGTGGACTTTCTAGACATTTTTGCATTAATAAGATAGTGAAATTGATTTTATAGAAATACTTTTGGCCACAAATTTTTAAGGATGTGTAGGGAATGGTAAGAAGTTGTAGAATTTGTCAAACATCAAAAGGAACTAGTTAGAATTTGGGATTGTATTCACCTTTTCCTATACCTGATAAGCCTTGGGAAGATATTAGTATGGACTTCATTCTTGGTTTACCTAGAACTAAGAGGGGTAATGATTCTATATTTTTTGTGGTTCATAGATTTTTAAAGATGGCTCATTTCATACCTTTTAAGAAAACATTTGATGCATTACATGTTGCTGAATTATTCTTTAAGGAAGTGGTAAGATTGCATGGTTTTCCTAAATCTATTGTTTCAAATAGAGATACTAAGTTTACTAGTTATTTTTGGAAGACACTTTGGAAGAAGCTGAATATAAAGTTAAATTTTAGTTCTACATTTCACCCTTAGAAAAATGGACAAACTGAAGTTGTGAACATAAGTTTGGATAACTTGTTGAGATGTTTGGTTGGGGATAAGCCTTCTAATTAGGATTTGATTTTGGCACAAGCAGAGTTTGCATATAATAATTATGTGAATAGAAGTACTAAGAAAGCACCATTTGAGATTGTTACTAGATTTCATCCTAAGAGAAATATAGAATTGAGAGACTTGAGCATGGAATCAAATAAGAGTGTTGAGGCTGAAGAATTTTTTGATTTTATGAAGAAACTACATCAAGAATTCAAAGATAATTTGAATAAAAATAATTTGGTATATAAGTAAAGAATGGATCAAAAAAGAAGACATAAATCTTTTGAAGTTGGTGATGAAGTAATGGTTTACTTGAGGAAGAAAAAATTTCTAGTTGGACCCTATGACAAGATGAAAATGAAGAAGTTTGGGCCTTGTAAAATTATGAAGAAGTTTGAAAGTGGTAATGCTTTTGAGATTCAATTACCAGAGAATATGGATATCTCACCTGTATTCAACATTGTAGACATATATGAGTACCATGAATCAGATCATGAATCATTTGACACACTAGATTATCCTAAGAATAAAGTTGATGGCATTGAAAGAGTTTTGGATACCAGGATAAGAAAACTCACCAAAGGAAAAGATTATTTGGAATACCTAGTTTAGTGGAAAGAAAATCTAGTTGAAGATAGTTCTTGGATTACACAAGTTGAGTTGGATCTTTATGACTTAGGTCAAAATATGAGTAGTGCCTAATGTGAAAATTAGTTCTTTATTAACCCCTAGTGTTTTATGTGGGAGCATTTTGGATCTTGGAGAAATCTTGCATCAACCAAAAAAATTTCTTTGTTTGTAAAGTAGCATCATTGCTGGAACTGTATTTTTCTGTATTTTGCATGCCTGTTGCAGGTGGTGTAGCTATTTTTTCAAAATTATTTAGAGGTTTTAAATTTTAAGTATTGAAAAGAGTCTAGATTACTATCTAAGGTTAAAAGCTTAGGTCCCAATTCATTATGGTTTGGGAAATACAGATTTTTTACTAATGCATCAATTTTTTACCAGTTTCGCAATGTGTTTATGTGCACGAATTTTGAGATGGGTGCATAGCTCTCCTTCAGGAATCAAAATTTGTGCACTTAATGAATTTTAGTGGACCTAAATTACTACCTTTAATTCAAAGTAAAATTTCTAATTCAATCAAAGCTAGGACATATCACCTTTTTCCTCGAACATCAATTTTTGGATAGTTTTCATAGAAACGTGTGGATTTGTCATATTGCACATTTTTGTATGAGGAAATGAGATCTTTTTAAGATAGGGAAATGTTCTTGGATCATGTGTGAACCTAAATATTTCTTGGTATTAATTTTCATTCATATTTTCTATATTTTTGATCTACTCTTCCAAGGAGGACCTATAATGTAATTAATGCCTAACTAGCCGACTTGTGGCTTAGCTGGATATATAAAGAGCTTGGATTGATGTAGGAAATAATTATGAGGATTAGGATGATATTATGTAGAAGATAGATTATGAGAAGATCCTAGAGAAGAAGGCTATATGTGAGTTTGGATTTTATTTCATAACTCTTTGTATATGGTTGTAACACTGAAGGTCTCATAGCAGAGCATGTTGGGATTTATTTTTTGATTATATCATATGGTTGTGAAAAATGTAGTCTCTATTTCTCTATTATTTATTTAATTTTTATGTTTATTCCATGTGTAACTCTGAGTAGGGGATGTTTTTGGATTTAATTCATGCCTCTTGAATCTGCACATCCCTCCATCAAAACCTAAGAGCTCATTGAATAGTCATCATTAAAATGTCACATCCTCACTGTGAGGCTAAGGAATGAAGTCTAAATACCTGTATATTTAGGGATACCTATACTCCCTTAGTTGTACCCTTAGTTAGATCACTACAATGTAATCCCAAGCCCATACCTTTTCCAGCACAACTTTGCACACCCATGTTATATTGATCTCATATGGTTTTGACAAGTGAGTGTCAACACACTAAGCCATTTACTTAGTCAATACTAAACTAGTAGAACATGTCGAGCACAACATGTAAATAATAGACCAAGTTGAGTCATAATGAGTGTCAAGCCAATCATGTGCCAAGTCACTCAAGTGTCAAGCAGATAGTATATGTTGAGAGACATAGGAGCCAAGTAAATAATGAATCCGAGCAATACAAGTGTTGAGTAACAACAAAAAGATTAGTGTATGTTGAGACTTCAAATGCCAAGAAAGATAGATTCAATATATTTATTTACAAAGGCACAAACAATTGTGTAAACCATTTTTGAGCCAACTTAAGATTGAATTTTGATATTTTGGAGATAAGGATTCATCCATTTTTCTTCATAAGTACAACAAGCAAGGTCATCAAGCACATAAATGCAGAACCAAGACCATGCATACACAAAGATTTGAAGGATATTGTTACAACTATTAGAAGTATGGACATAGAGCTTTTGAATGTAGATCCAAACCCATGTGGTTATCAAATAGGCAAGCAAAGGTAGGGGATAATGGCAACTCTTATAACTAGGATTATAATACAAGATATAGCTATCATTATTGTCAAGAATATGGACATGTTCTTGAAAATTGTATTAGGACACACTTCAGTGGTAACTATGAAAGGTGGTTGAGTCAAACCACATGTTTCAGCTATTTGAGGACTAGTCACATCAGTAAGTATTGTCCAAAAAAGTCAAAAGCACCAAGTTGTGAATTTGGTAAAGGAAAAGGCAAGGCAAATGTTGAACACATCAGAGATGAGATGACTAAAACATGGAAAAAGAAAGATGATTGTAGCACATCAAATGGAGAAGGTGCCACTTCACCCAATGGGTCAGGTGATCACAGCTCATCAAACTAGGCAATCAAAAGGTATGTGGTACTGATATTTAAAAAGTTACATCATATATCAATTCCAAAATGTCCTA
The DNA here is from genome assembly GCA_028749045.1 of Cupressus sempervirens. Classification (NCBI taxonomy): domain Eukaryota; kingdom Viridiplantae; phylum Streptophyta; class Pinopsida; order Cupressales; family Cupressaceae; genus Cupressus; species Cupressus sempervirens. The sequence goes on along the minus strand of CM053784.1, from coordinate 250,120,050 downwards.
GTACTGAAAGGACTATATTAGCATAAATAAACATGCAAGATGTTGTTAGGAATTCAAGATAAATCTTTGAGTTTTTCATGTTGTTTTCAAGCATGAATAATTTCTTATGTGTGTCAAATGGAATTTTAGAAGATGTCAAGCTATCAGATTGACTAAGTTGATGCTAAACTTGTAATGGTTACCGAGTGATGGAAATGTCAATGGATGTTGAGTAAGCTTGAAATTGGTTTGATGCCAAGCTTAAAACTATGTAAGCACTCAACATTAATTACAAGGTTTTCAAAGGGTATTTGATCAAATTTTAGTTCATTTTTCATCATTTGAAATTCAAGAAAGAGTGAGCAGAGAAAAAGTGATCTAGAAATCCATTCCAAGTAGTTGTAGAAGATTCTAGCAGTGATCTCATACTAATTCATCAGATTTTGTAAGGTATTTATCAAGAGCTGAGCTACATAGTTTAAATTTTGTAAACCCTAATTTCTCATTATGGCATCAAGTTCAAAGAATGTAGAGGGAAAGGAAGTTTTGAATGTCTAGTTAGTAAGTAAAGAAGTCAAGCAACCCATTTTCAAAGCTATTCCTAATATTGTTTATAAGAAAGACCCTTTTGGTGCATTGTCAATGATTCCACCGAATGTGATAATGGTTCAAGATGTAAGAAAATGATACAACTATAAGATAGGAAACATTGGTGATATGGAAATTAGGGAAGCATACAAAAAACTTTGTGATAATGGTGTTTTGAAAGAAGAGTTCAAAATCATCAAGAGAAAGGGATTAACACGAGCGCTAGATTTTTTGAATGTATTTAAGATAGAAAGGACTAAAATAGTGCTTAGCTGAATTCATGATGGTTCATTATGGCTGGGCAATGGACCTATCAAAATTACTAAGAGAATAATCCATAGGGTTACTAGTTACCCAACCCTAGATTTGCCTAAGACACTGAGAAGTGATTTGAAGGAAGTGATTGAAAAGAATATTAGAGTTGTCTAGAAAAAGAGATGCATGAAAATAGACACAATCATTGATCCTCTGATAAACTTTATTGTAAGGGTTATATCACATAAGTTCTATTGATCTAGTAGATTGAATAGTGTGATCTATACAGCTATAGATGTTGGATACGAGATTGTTAAGAAAGATCATACACATGACCTAATAGAGCTACAATTGCAATAATTGATAGAGAATCTTGGAGCAATCAGGAAAACTAAGAGTGCACAATGCTAATTTGGCTCTATATTGATTTGTATATTCTTTTATGTGAAAAAAAATTCCCCTCATTTGGCACTATGGGATGGAAAACAAATAGATCAATAGCTGTATAGATTGGTGAATATATTGAGTAGTTAGGAGAGAATTTTGAATCTTTGATGACAAGTTATTTTGAAGACTTCAAGAAGTCAATGAAAGAAAGATTGAGAATACTAGTATCTTTAGTTAAGAAACACTATAATGATGTACGTTTTCTTGTGGATGCTGATTATACATTTGTACAAGCTGCTACACCAAGGGTAAGATGGTTGAGACCCTTAGGTTATGAAATAAATATGGATGAAGCCTCTGCAGCTATAAAAACTTTAATGGTAGAAGAGGTAGATAAAACTGCAAAAGTATTTGGAAATTATGAGATGGTAAAGTCTAAGACTACCATGGAATTGAAGATTGCTTTAGCTTTGAAGAAAAAGGAGAAGATAGTGAAGAAGATGAAAGATAAGTTTGGAGAGGGTGCCAAGGAGGAAGAAGAAGAAGAAGAGGGGGATGAAGAGGAAGAAGAAATTCAAGCACAAGCACCTCTAGCTTTGACACAAGGTATAGGAGAAGACAAAGAAGAGGAGGACACTAAAGGTGCCAAGGGAGAAGAAGCCAAGGAAGCACCTACTCCTATCAAGCTAAGGAAGAGGAAGGCCAAGGCACAACTTGTGGAAAAGACTAAGAAAATTATCAAACCAAGTCAACCCAGGCCCACTGCACCTACTACAAGAGCCCACACACATGCAACTACACAAAAGGCCAAGGAAAAGACCAAACAAGTAGTAAAATGAGGTCAAGAGTAGAAGAGACCAAGAAGGAAATATGTTGCATAAGAAGATTCTGATGAGGAGAAAATAGAGTCAAATGACATCAACCAATATAAGGTGGTGAGTCACAATCCTCTTTCAAATCTTGAAAATCTATGTGAAAATGTTAAGAATAGTGTAGACTTGTCAAGATTTACACATATTGATTTTGATAATTTGGGTAATGTGGAGAAACATCAAGTAGAAGAAGCCATATATGCTATGATGGAAAAATTCAAGACAACCCCAATAGAAATTGCCAACTCAATGCCAAAGAGTCTATATGACATAGTTGAGCAAAAATGGCATTATTTGTCTAAACCTAGAAAGACAAAATAGAGAGACCATATCAGCCCAAGTGATGCCTGAATTAAATAAGGCACAAATTGCTAAGACTATAAAGAAGTATTTAGTTAGATTCACACTTAAATACAAAGCCTTTAGCATTTTACAAAATAGTATTGAGGATGTAGTAAAAAAGTCCACACAAATATGGAAACTCACTTATGGGTTGACTACAAAAAAGGAAGGCGAGAAAGAATCCATTGAGGTCAAGGATGTTGAAAAAGATAACACTATTGAGGGAGGAACATAAATGCAAGTAGATGACAAGGCAAAATCTAAGCTAGAGTAGCCAGAAGAATAGAGTGTGCAAATCACACAATTGCTGAGCGTCAATCCTCCACATGTCACAACTAGAACTACTGAAATACTAACTATCAAGGATGTTTCTGATCTATTAGCTCAGACCATCAATCCCCTTACTAAAGATGATTTAAAGAAGATATTAGATTAGTGTAAATTGTAGGCCAAACTTTTTGATAATCCTATTTTGGTCAGTATGGATGATCTACAAAAGTCAATGACTAATGTTGCAAGGGAAAAATGAATCCACAAGGACCACCTTCTATCATCTCTCTAGTCATTAATGTACAACCTTTAGTTGAAATGCTAGAAGATACAACTAATGAGGTTGATACTATTGCCAAGATTGATACTATAGAGAAGAGCACAATGGAAACACATGTTTTGATTATAGAACAGAAAAAAAAAAGGTTAGATAGACCTATCTACACCTATAACACAAGGAAAAGGTGCAATTCAAGTCCTTATGGTGGAATAGGGAAAGCCTAAAGTGAGTAAGATGACACCATAATTGAAGGAGTAAACTACCATCCAAGCCCTAGTAACTTTACTAGTATTTAGCACTCCATCAATTCATACTCTTCAGAAGCCAAGCATAGATGCTACTCCATTGCAAATCTTAGTGCCAAGCCCGAGTTCATCAAAGAATAAAAAATTAATTCAATATTTAGATGTGAGCCTTGATGAAGAAATCATTCTACCCAAGTATGATTATAATACCATAACCATAGAACTAATGGGCATACTTCAGCAAGCCCTAGAAAGGAAAAAGCATCAAGAAATGCTTAGAAGAGAACACAGGCAAAAATAGGCACTACAAGATATTAAAGACATCTTTTTAGATTTATTTAGTCTACCAAATCCTAATGAGACCAAGACACTAATGGAACAACTGAAAGACATAATGGTAAAGGTCAGTAATGAAGAACTAGATACAAATGCCAAATTACTTGAATGGTAAGAAAAGAAGTTCCAAAACAAAGTGAAAGAGAAAATATCTAGTGATATAGCACTAACACAAGTTGCATTGGAAACTAAGATTGAGGATGTGAAGAAGGTACTTGAGAACATATTCTCATTGTACACTAAATTGTGCAATCCCTCACTCTTCACCCAAGAGACCAAAAGTCACATTCTGAGTCTAGAGAGCCAAATTACTACATCAGTTGCAAAACTACCAATGAATTTAGCTTAGAGTGAGAAGAATTTCAAGACATTGCTTCAAACCTAGAGTTAGTGAGTTGTATTGATAGTAGATGAGGCCAACATAAGGGCCAAACTAACTAGCATCTAGGCAACTCTCACCTCTCATATGGAAATCATGCACAAGGAACTAGGCTATGCTAAAACCCTAATGAAGAAAGATCCCAATCTTTCTACCTTAGATGGTCTAGTCCACCTCGCTATTGAGCTTACAATACAAATCAAGTCATTAGATGTAGCATGTGATAACTAGGATGCAACCCTTAAGATGATATTGGATGTCTATAAATATTTTCTTGACAAACACACAATAAGTGTATAGCCCATTAACATAAGTGTCAAAAAGGGGGAGACATATTTTTGGGGGAGAAATAGAGCAAAGGGGGAGAATGAAATAAGAGACATAAGGAAGAACAAGCAAAGAGTGAGCATCAAAATACAAGAAGTATCAGATGAAAGAATATTAGAAAAATAGAGCATGAAGTCAAAGTGTATCAATAGAGACATTTAATCAGAAGGAGTACAAAATAGACCTATCAACTCAGAGGGAGTTATCAAATTTTGAGGTATACAAGTTATTACAAAATTTTGACATTTTGAAGTTTTGTATGTAAGATGAGTTGAGATATGTTATGCTCGTAAGATTAAGGATGATAATATATACTCAAGTTTTTTTGACACTCATGTGAAAGGGGGAGATTATTGATCTTAGATTGGTTTTGAAAAGTAAGTGTCAACACATTTAAGTCATTTACTTACTTCATGCCAAACTAGTAGAACATGTCGAGCACAACATGCAAATAATAGACCATGTCAAGTCATAGTGAGTGTTGAGCCACTCACGTGCTGAGTCACTCAAGTGTTGAGAAGATAGTATATGCCTAGTGACACATGAGTCAAGTGAATAGTGATACTGAGTGATACAGATGTTGACTCACAACAAAAAGATTAGTGTATGTTGAGCATTAGAGACTTGAGATGTTGAGTAAGATAGATTTGACATAATTGTTTGTAAAGGGACAAATAACTATGTAAACCATTCTTGAGCCGACCTAAGATTGAATTTTGATATTTTAGAGATAAGGATGAATCTCTAGTTGGATTCCCTATTCAATTACATGCAACCAATAAAAAAATAGGAAGGATAAAGTAGCAAAATAGATGAATCTTAGCCATAGATTCACACCTAACCCTAAGTCACCATAGTCTTCTTCAGAAGGAAAAACCCTAAACTTTCAATGATCCTACAAGACTATTGAAGGAGCTAAAAGGAGAAGTTTTCATGCTCAAATAGAGAATTCATGGTGGCTTAGAAGTTATGAAGTGAAACTACATTGCATAATTAGTTAGAGTAGAATAAAGGATAGGGAAAATGATACAACAAAGAGACATCTAATCAAGAAGGATCAAAAAGACATTGTTTAGAGGTGATATGTTATCAAGAAATCAACTGCTAATCGCAAGATATATGTTGAGACATTCTAACAGGTGATTTCATTCAAATCTCTTAATAGAGTAGTCCTAATAGGCTATATGAAATCCTTTAATAGGGTGCTTCCTTAGTTGTAAGTTAAAGTCCTTTAACTAGGCACACTTCTAATAGGGTTTTGAAATCCTCTAACATGGCAAGACCTAACATTCTTTGTAAGCCTTTAATAGGGTAGACCTTTCATAGGGTAGATCATGTTTCATGGTCAAAACATTGTAACCCTCATTGAATACACTTTATTCTTGCAGTAGTGAAGATTTGTGGGTGTCATCCCCACCCCAGTTTTACCTTCTCACTTAGTATCATATATGTGTGATTACATGTATGTTTACATGTTATTTCACTTTATTCATTGAATGTATGAGATGGATGTGTGGTGAAAGTTTTATTGGTCCAAGTTTAAACTACTAATTCACCCCTCCTACAAGTTTACCTTTCCTATTGTAATTCAAACATGTTCATCACTCTTGATAGGTGATATCATGGAGCTCATGATATATATTTGCTAAGATCATTAGCCCCCATGCCATCTGGCTTGGGTGTCCCACTAAGTCCATCACCATTCATCCCTATCGCAATGGGAATCTATTCTAGCTCCTATTTGTGAACAATGCCTATGCAACTAGGGAGCATACTATGCAAGCTATGTGGTGTTGATCCACATACTCATCTATCAACCTCTCCCAACTCAAGTGTCTACCCAAGATGGTGTAGGACCAAAAAATAGGCTAATGTCTAACATACTATGAGAAAATCAAAAACTCACTAAACATATGTTGACACCCTCTAGTCTACCATGAAATCCAAATTAATAGAAAGGAAGCAACACAAAGTTAGAAACCCCCTCTTTCATTTCTAGCTCCCATGTCCTTCTTTCTTCTCCATATGATGTAGCTCCAAATTGCCTATAATGCACACAATTAGGAAGCAAAAGCCTATGGTAATGACATATCTTAGCCTGGCGAATCCATGAGGTGTCACACCCATGTGTCACAATGATATCAATATTACGTAGAATATTTGAATTAAAAATTCATTATTCCACACAAATAGAAATTAGTGAAAAATGTGACTTAGGAAATTAAGAATTTCCATGGTTTATGAATGGTGGATCAATTAATTAATAAAATTAATTAATTAAGAAGGTTAGTTAGGAAGAATAATTAGAAAAATGACATAGGATTAAATTATGGGTTATTTAATCCTATAGAGAAAATTAGTAGATGATTGGCCAATTTGATTATATAAGTGCGACAGTATCCCTTGATGAAATGTGATGATAATGGAGATTGACTAGGATAATGGTGGATAGACCAAAACCATGGTCAAATTGATTGATTGATTGAAATTGATAACATGCCAAGGACACATGACGTGAATTAAAGATATGTAACATTTAATTGACACTGTAAATTGCTATAGGATTGAGATTAGTTGATAGGATTGATCATAATAACATTGAAGAACACTACCAATGTTATTAAATGGTTGAAAATGCTATGATTCGACACTAAGAGAATCAACAATGTCAAAGATTAGATGATGTGAATGATGGTTTGACCTAGCACTAAGAGCCATGACAGTACTAAGGTTAGATTGATAAGATTTGATAGATTGATAGGTTTCCAAGGCACTAAAAGCCACAACAATGCCAAGGATTAGACAAATGATGACTGATTTAGGATGTTTGACATGTTCTAATTTGATTAAGGCTAATTTTCAATGATTTTGGGTTGATTTGGGGTGATTTTGAGTTGATTTGAAATGGTTTCAAGTTGACATGAAATTGATGTAGAAGAGGATATAAATGATGATAGGCACTATTGAGATATGATCAAGTTGGCCAAAAGATTAGAATTAGTGGAATGATAAAATGGGATGAAATAGAATGAAGAAGTGATGAAAGCATAGATGTGAACCATTTTTTAGCATCTACATTTTGCCCCTCTTTGATATAATGTGATTTAGAGTGTTGTGTCAAAGAATGCTAACAAAAAACCATAAAAGCATGCCCTAGTAATGGTGGTAAATATTTATTCCCCTTCAAGAAATTGACCAACATAGGCATATTATAGGTTGATTTCATCGACAATAAGAAAACAAAACAATAACAATTGACAGATCAAAAATTGGAGCTAAAATGTGAAAGTTATGGGCTTTGAAGTGTAAAAGGGCATCACGACCAACATAGAAAAAGCCTCTTGCAAATCCATCTAGGTATAAACACAATAAAAGGGCTTGGAGAGGGTTTTGAAAGTCATTTTCACCTTCACTTTTGGGAGAAAAGAGCTTTGGAGCAAGGAGAATGAACTGGCTACCCAGGGAGCAACATCGTGGTGAATGAGTGCAAACCTTCCAACAATAGGTAGAAATAGAACCTTTGATGAGTACATTGAGGCCATCTTTGTGCTTTGTATGTTTTTTCATGCTTTTTCCTACTTTTTAGGCACCTAGGAGTTAGTCGGGGTCAAGCTAGGCCAAATAGGGGTCTTAGGGCCAGGTTAGGGCATCCAAACATCCCAACTGCACCCAAAACACATCCAAATATTTAGTGGTTGCACTTGGCATGCCCAAGTGTGGACTGAGTGAACTTGGTATGACCAAGTGTGCCATGGGCGCAATTGGGAGCCCCAACTACACCCTAGGATGCTCCAAGGGTTCGAATTGGGTCTAGATGAGCCCAAATCAACTTGAAACTTGGGGTGGACTAGAATAACCCTAGGGGGATGAAAAAAAAGTGTTAAGATTTAGTCAAAGGTGGTCAAAATGGTCAAAATTTGGTCAAGCTTAGGGCAGATGTAGGTCAAACTCAGGTAAATGCTGATAGAGAACAATGTAAAGGGGCCGAAAGGGTGCAAACAGACTCAGAACAACCCAAAACTTGGAGCACATGTTCAAAAACCTAGGAAGAGTTGAAAAAATAGTTTAACTAAGATTAGTATGATTAGGAAAAATTCAAACCTAGTCAAACATTTCTCAGATGGAGGAGAAAGGTTGACAAATGAATAGAAATAGGGTCAAAATAATGCAAATAAGCTTGAAATGACTCGAAACTTGATAAACACGTTCAAAAACCTAGAAAAATTTCAAAAAATAAGTCAAATTAGTGAAAAATGCTTAGAAAAAGTCATAATTAGTCAAACTAGAGTTAAACTAGGTCATACTTGGGTCAAAAGTAGGGTAAACTAGATACAAAACCATAGAAGGTTGACATAGGCTATATGATTATGTAGGAGGAACTACCCCTATTAGGGATGAGGGGAAATAGGCTAAAAATTATTATTTTAGATCACTAGATGATAGCTAGTGTATGGGGGATCTTGGTTGGTATGGGGTTATATCATATTACTTTTATATTGGAGGTGAGGGGCAATAGAGCCCTGCTGAAAACATTGACTGATTGATGGCACTTAGAGATGAATTCATTCCATCTATCGATGGGAGAGGCTATAGTAACCCTTGAGGATGTGTGACACATATTGAGGATACTAATTCATGGGGAGTTAGTAGTGTATGACTCAACGACTAGACAAGCAACATCACACTGACTGTTTGGATATGGAGATGTAGAGTTGAGTATCCATGATTATGAGATTGTATGGGAACTATTAGTGACATTCCATAAGTGGTTGATAGCGATGATATGCTAGGTGATTAGTGGACTATTGATACCAGATAGGTGAGGACATGGATTTCCTATCAGATGGGGTCGGGTGTTAGAGTGGATGGTGATGGAGGGGACTATGTTTGCCTAGGGCCCATGCAAGTTAGGGATGTTGTATTACTATCTACATTAGGTAGCCTACATAGGTGGTTTGACATTTAGTACTGGGGGTACATTGCTATAGATCTGGGCTTACAAGCACATTGTAGTATTTCAGCTACTTGTTGAGAGGGAGTTAGTAGAGGACATGCCATATGCATACAATGATTGGGCACTTAGTGATAGAGATGTACTTGCCAAAGTAGGTACATAAATAGTTTGGTGAGATACAAGATGTACCAACTAGTCTAGTACTATTTGCATGATCTAGAGTAGAGGTTCGAGAGTGGGGAGCACCCATCAGGACACAGGTGGCATATGTATAGTTAGAGGAGTAATATCCAGATATATGGGGGCAACATCAGATGTAGTGAATGTAGGCACAACAACAAAATATGATAGATGGTTTGCACAACATCATCTAAGGCCTTTGACAGATCCAATAGTACTAGTACCACAAGTGAGGTCTTAGGTAGAGTAGGATGAAGAGGATGATGATGAGGAGGAGGATGGGGGAGAGGATGAGGAGAGAGGAGATGAGGGTGATGATGAGGAGGGGGGAGATGAGGATGATGATGGGGAGGAAGGAGATGAGGATGGAGAGGATTTTGAGGAGGATGCATGGGGTGTTGAGGAGGACTCTGAGAGAGAGGATGAGGGAGATGATGAGGAGGATGCTGAGGGAGAGGATGAGAGAGATGACGATGAAGAGGGTGGAGATAGTGGGGATAGGGATGGTGTTGGAGGTGGTGACAAGGGAGAGGATAGGGATGACTATTGGGAGGTTGGGGATGATGGTGGTGAGGGAGGTGATGATGATGAAATAGGTGTAGATGCAGCTACAATGGATGTGGAGGGGGATCCAGTGCACTACATTGACATGACACTAGTATTGGTATAGGTAGGGCCTAGCTAGTTAGAGCTAATGGAGGTGATCAGAGGTCTATAGAGTCAGTTGGATAGAGTTTTGGTAGAGAGGGATGAAGTTACAATAGAGAGAGATTAGGTGATGGCTGAGAGGGATGTCATAGTGCACAAGGAAGAGATGGTGGTGTAGGAGTCTCAACACTTTATTAGCAACATTAGAGATGTAAACTTTTGAGAGATGGTGATGATGATGAGTAGGGCACACATGGAGACACAGTACTGGAGGGATCAATATGAGAGAGTGGTGCCACTAGGGGAGAGAGTAGAGAGCTTCTATGCATCTATATCTCACTCACATCGGACATAGAGGACACAGAGTAGTGTAGGGGTGATGGGGCTATGAGGCCACCAAAAATAGCAGAGGGATCATCCTCGAGGCTGGACCGAGGCTACATGGCTAGGGACAACACAAGATAACACTGACATACTCATGTATAGAGGGGCTTCTCTATTTTTCTCTTTGGATTTCTATTATGCTCCTTCATGGTTCACTCCTATAGGTGATTAGTATTATTGTAAACCATGGTCACATACTCTAATACTTTTTGAGAAACTTATGATGGCTAGATGAGATGGTTTATGCATATTTTTTATATGTTTTATGTGGATGCATATATGCTTTTTTATGTGGGCTTTTATATGATGATATCATGCATTGGTTGATTATGTGTTATGCTTAGAAAATGAAATCCTTATGTTTGACACATGTTTTTCTCATGAATGAATGCCTAATGACATGTAAATGATATGAAATGAATGCAAATGAAATGTAAAATGGTATGAAATGAATGGAAATGAAATATAAAATGAATGCAAGTGAAATGTAAAGATAATATAAATGCCATGTTTATGCAAAGATGTATTGCTTTGGATTGTTTTGGACTTTTGCAATATGCAGGAATGTAGGATGGCAATGCTTTCAATGTATCAGAGTATGAGACCAAGGTGATGGATGAAGAAGACACTAAAGATGGAGGAGATGAGATGAAGAATTCTTAGTATTGTGAGAAGACTTTTGCATTTTAAAAGTGCACTATATGTCAAATGGAGCTTTATTTTGATATGGAAAATGGAATTTAATGTATCATGGCATAAAGGGCTAGAGTGCAAAATGCAAGCCTTTTGCGTAAACAAGCACGATGCAAATAGAAAATGAACTTGTCCTTCCTAAGGCATATATACATGTCCTAGACTCTCAAAGGTACATTTTAACAGATAGAAAATAAAAGATGACCATGAACCATCCTGGTGACTCTCATAGATTAGTTTATATCATTGAGTGGCATAGGAACATGATCGAAGAAAAATCAAAGAAAAAATAAATCACTCACTAAATAGCATTAGCCAATAGCTAATCTTGTCCATTATTACTTGATTTTTAGCATTGTAAGTCTTTAGAAAGTGTTTGGTAGGTTGATCATGTGATGGTTTTGATTGTTGATTTAGTTGATAGGTTCATAGTGACAAGTTGGATTGGTTGTTGGTTCACGTTGCTTAGATAAGTGTGATCATCATTGAAGCATAGTGCTTTGAGTTTCAGTTGACAAAGTGCAAGTGTTCACACAAAAGGGGTGATTATCCACAGTGACTATTGACAAGGTTTATTACAAATTTTTGATGGATTTTGTGATTTTTAGGGTTTTTGGGAATATTTAATGTTTTTGTGTGACTAGTTTCTTTAGGACATTTTACAATTTTTAGGGTTTACTTTAGGACATTTTATGATTTTTAGGGATTTTTTTAGGACATTTTATGATTTTTAATGATTATTTCAAGACATTTTATGATTTTTTACCAATTTGTTCAGGACATTTTACAGTTTTTAGTGAATTTGTTTAGGACATTTTATGGTTTATAGAATTTTTTTGGGATCATATTTGAATTTTAAAGATTTTTTCAGGATCATATTTGAATTTTTAGGATTTTTTCAGGATCATAAAAGCATATACAAGCATTAGCTCCAATCTGTTATGTGATAGATCCAATGTATAAAAATTTCTTAGGGATATGCCCCCAGTTTAAGTTCAAACTCATGTGCCACATAGGTAATATGCCCTTGGACAAGAAAAACTATGTAAAAAGGCCAATTATAGAGTATGTACAGACTGGTGATGTGTTAGGTAAGATAACAATGGCTATTAACCAGTTCATGAGCCATGGTCAAGGAGCCAAGGATGTCTTGCAAGATGAAGGATATGATCAAGGAATAACAAAAGAGGAGTAATATAGATGGAATCTTGATAGATGGAGGAGCAACAACTGATTACACATGGCACCTATTTGCCAAGTTTTCACCATGGTACTTGCCTAAAGTGTCTGTTTGCCAAGTTTTCACTTGTGGAAAAAATTTTTCTCTTGACTCAAATATTCATGCCAAGATGCCTATTTGCTAGGTTTTCATCAAGGCATCCATTTTTTCATGACTTTCTTCACTTTTTCATGACTTTTTCCTATTTTTGTTGATATTTTTTTAGGACTTTTTTCCAATTTTTTTGATATTTTTTCAGGACTTTTAGACAGGATCAAGTTTAGTACTTGTGAAGATGCATGTTGTTGATGGACATGGGTAATGGTTCACCCTCTAGAGTTGCAAGCTAATATACTCCAGATCCAAATGAAGTAGTAATGACATAAGGTCCTTCCCAATTCGGTTCAAATTTGCCTTGTTTTTCTCTATGCTACTGAGTCTTGTAGTTCATCTTTAGGACTAGATCACTAATCTAAAAATGATGACCTCAAAATTTCTTGTTATAGCTCTATTTGAGTTAGTTTTCGTAAGCTTGGAGATGTGTCAAGGCATCTCATCTCCATTCATCAAGCATTTCTAGGTCATGGAGTCTGGATATGCGGTAGTTTTCATCATCAACAACATCTTGTAAGGACACTCTCAATGATTGAATTTCAACTTCAATGGGAAGTATGGTCTTAGTGCCATAGAAAAGAGAGTATGGTATTTCACTAGTGGGAGCATGTACACTTGTTCGATAAGCCCAAAGAGCTAGATTTAATTGTAGGTGCTAGTCTCGACCAAAATCATTGATAGTCTTTTGGGGAATCTTAACAATGGTCTTATTAGATGCTTTTTCTTGGCCATTGCCCTATGGATGGTAAATACTAAAATATCCATGGTAGATGTTGTACTTCTTGTAGAGCTTGTCCAAATCCTTATTTTGAAATGAACTATCATGGTCACTAATAATAGCCAAGGGTGCTCCATACTGACATATGATGTAGTTTAGAATAAACCTTGAAATCTACTTTGCAGTAGTGAAAGTCAGAGGGATAGGTTCAACCCACTTGGTAAAATATTTTGTTGTCATGATGATGAACTTATGACCATCAACGGAAGGAGGATAAATAACTCCAATAAGATCAAATGCCTATAGTGAAAAGGGCCATGGAGATATGACTAGCTATAATTCTTGTGCTGGTACATGGATTAGTTTGTTATGTATTTGACATTTATGACATGTTTTGGAAAAATGATGGGCATCTTGTTCCGTGGTTGGCCAATAATATCCAGCTTTGATAAGTTTCTTGGCTAGACTTAGACCATTGAAATTAACACCACATATACCTTTGTGAACCTCATGTAAGGTAGTTTCAGCTTCTTGTGAGTCAAGGAATCTGAGAAGGGTTTGGTCAAAGGATATCTTGTAAAGGGTGCCACCAATGATAATGCATCTAGTACCTTGAAAGATAAAGGCTCAATGGTCATTTTTGGATAAGCTGGGTGGTAAGATTTGGGCATTAGGTAATTGTAAATGTCTTGATATTAGGGAGAATTGGGACCAACAAGTTTGCACACAAACTCAGTTTGAGGGAGCTCAAATGCTACAATCAAAAGTTACTCGGCAAGGAATTCACAACGTTCCACATTTTAAGACATATCAATCATAGAAGCGATGGTAGCCATAGCATTAGCTTGCTTGTTGTGTATTCTTGGTAGTTGATGAAAAGAGATAGTGACAAATTTAGACTTAAGGAAGTCTACCATCTACTTGTATGACATTAACTTATCATCTTTGGTTTCATTGTCATCATTGACTTGGTGGATGAACAATTGGGAATCACCAAAAACTTGTAAATGTTGAATTTTCCATTGGATAGCTATCTTGATTCTTGTTATCAGTGCCTCATATTCTGCTATGTTTTTTGTATAGTGGAATGCTATCCTATATGACTTGGGGTTTATGTCTCCTTGGGGAGTGATAAACATAATGCCAGCTCCTAAACCATTTCTTGTATGTGATCCATCAAAGTAAAGCTTCCATTCATTAGCTATATCCATGTTAAATATGGTTTCATTTGGAAATTCTATCAACATGGGATGATCATCTATCGTAGGTGCTTCTGCTAACTATTCTACTATCACTTGCCCTTTAATTGCCTTTCTATCTACATATTCTATGCCAAATTCACTAAGGATCATGACCCATTTGGCTAAGCATCTTATGAGAGAAGCCTTGCTTAGGAGATACTTCAGTGGGTCAATCTTAGAGATGAACATTTTTTTCTGATGGAGCATGTAACGTCTTACCTTCTAGGCTGCAAAGATAATAGCAAGACAAGCTCATTCATTGAGTGAATAATTTAGTTCATAGCCCACAAGTGTTTTGCTGATGTAATATATGGCTCACTCTCTTCCTTGTTCATCATTTTGTGCTAAGAGAGCTCCTAATGTAGTATATATAGAAGATATGTAGAGAATGAATGGTTTTCTTGGAATAGGAGCCATTAAATCTAGTGGATGTAGAAGATAATCTTTGAGCTATTGGAAGGATTCTTGACATTACTTGTTCCATTGAAAGGATACTCCCTCATGTAATAAGTGTTGAAAGGAGTGACACTTATTTTCAAGTTGTGTAATGAATCTATAAATAGACTATAATGTTCCTTGTAGTCCTCTTAAGGTTTTTAGATTTGTTGGAGGAGGCATGTCAAGTATTGCTTTTACTTTTATGAGATGCACTTCAATGCCTCATTGAGAAACAATGTACCCTAGGAGCTTTCCAGAAATAACCCCAAATACACACTTTTTTGGATTTAGATGGATCTTATAGCTTTCCATTCTAGTGAATATCTGATCTATGATGCCCAAATGATCTTTTCTTTTATAGGATTTGCAAAGTAAGTCATCGACATAGTCTTCCATGAAGATGTGCATGAAATCATGGAAGATGGTAGTCATTGCTCTTTGATATGTCACCCTGGTATTTTTGGGACCAAGTGACATAACATTCTAGTAGTATGTTCTCCAAGGGCATGTAAAAGCTATTTTGTGTTGATTGTTAGGAGCTATTCTTATTTGATTTTAGCCATAAAATCCATCCATTAGTGATAAAATCTCATACCTAGCTATCATGTCTACAATGATATCTATATTTGGTAAAGGAAAATCATCCTTAGGACATTCCTTGTTAAGATCATGGAAGTCAGTGCATATCTAGATGCCTCCAGAGTGTTTTCTTACTGGTACTAGATTAAATATCCACCCTGCATAATCAATAGGTTTGATGAAGCTGTCATCCAGTAACTTCTTCAATTCATCTTTGACAAGTAGGGCAACTTGAGGATGCATCTTTCTCAACTTTTCCTTTATTGGTTTCACTCCTAGTTTTAGTGGTAAGTGGTGAAGGACTAGTTCAGGATCTATTCCAGGCATATCTGCATAAGACCAGGAAAAGTTGATCTACCTCTCTAGAAAGAATTTAACAAACTCATCTTTTTCCTCTAGTGATAATGAGGCTGAAAAATGTATGACCTTGGGGTTGTTAGGAGTTCCCAAATTAATCTCTTCTATCATTTCCACAAGTAGTGCTGATCTTTCCTATAATGGGGGTGTGTCCAATCTTCCATCCTCGGGTACTTTAGAGAGGTTTTCACCCTTAGATATGTCCTTTATTTTTACTTTTTCATGGTCTAATGGCACCTCTCAATTTTCACCAAAAGACCTACTTTTGTCTTTTTTTGTTATTTTCTCAATTTGAAAATGGATTTGACTCCCCAAAATATGCCATGACATTTAAATCAATGTAAAATCTAGACTTGTGATTGCCTTGTGGTAAATCTTCACGGAGCTCATTCTACAATGGCATCATCATTTTTAAACTGGTCAAATGTTGGTGGTCCTTGTTGGTCCCAATCAATAAGTTTAGGGAAAACTAGGGAAATGCCATCATCAGTGTTGAATAAGCTTTGGTCAAAGGCATATATATGGATATTCACTTTAATGATATCATCAGGATCATGTTTAGAAGTGGGGGGGTGTTTGGATCCCAGAATGTTTTGATCCAAGGTGAAGAATTGGTTTGAGTGATATATGGATTCACATTCTTATCTTTTATAGGTAGGCTATTGGGGTCAGCAAATATATGATCAAGACTGAGGGAGGTATCAAGATCATCAATGTTGGATACCGATTAGGTAGGTTTAGGTTGGGTGTTCTTAGACGCCTTGTTATCATTCAAAGCATTCACATCCTTAGACGAGGATTACTCAGTATTAGGGAGACCCAAAAAAAAATAATGTGCTAAACAATGCCTTGCTTTTGAGGTCCTAGGCCACTACATCTGTCATATCCCTTTTTCTACATGATGATGAATCCAGGTGCATATTTGTTGAGGGATATAGGAGTAGGTTCTTGCTCTGCTTTAGCCTTTTCAATCCATGTAGAAGTGTTTTCATAGACATGTTCTTCATGTAGTCCACCTCCACTAGTGAAAGAGAAGGTTTCTTTTGAAATGTGCACTTAGGCTTGTTCTGTAGAAGTTGAGGTTTACTATATGACTTGGGAGATAAAGGAAGTTTCCCAATGTGTAAGGCATGTGACATGGAGTACTCATCGCAACCTTGGTTTTTGATTTTGAGCTTTGCTTTGAATGCGGGTGTGAGTGTGGAAGGATCAACATACTTGGAGGACTTGAGTGGATTTTCTACATGGTTTTTTAGGACCTGGTATGTAGTGGTTCCTCTAAGATTGGAATGGATCTGGGATGGTGACCTCTACATTGTTATAGGAGAATTTTAAGCACTTGTGATATGTAGAGGTTACTACTTTCAGAGCATGGATCCATGGGTAGCCTAGTATCATGTTGCAATTCATTTCTATATCTAGGACCTAGAATAAAGTGTTCTCAGTAGCTAGACCAACTCTAATAGGTAAGATCATGACCCCTACAGAGAAGTGTTCACCATCATCATAAGATTTTATTGTGATTCTTTGAGAGGGATCCACATCATCCTTAGAATAACCCAAACCCTTGACAACTTTAAGCACACAAATACTCAGCCCTGCTTCTCCATCTATCAAGACATGTCTAACATTAACATTATGGACAAAGACTTCAAGGTGAAGAGGATCGTTGTGGTTGGGTATGTCTTTAGGAATATCCTTAGGGGAAAAGGTGATATGTTGTGATGCAGATAGGTTGATGTAGATAGGTTCCCCACCATGGCTTGGGGCTGGGCAACATCAATGTTATCTAGGACTACTGAATATTTAAGGGCTTGATCCGAGATCTTCTAATGTTGGGGAGATGCATGTAGTAGGTCCAAGATGGATATTTTCACAGGGGTCTTATTAAGCTATTCAACAAGGCTATAATCAAATGATGTAGGAACAATAAATCTACTAGGGGGTGCAGGTCTAGTAGAGGTAGTAGGTCTAGATGGAGCTCTAAGTAGGGTGATCTTGGTATGAAATGTAGTGATAGTGCAATGAGGGTCTTCAACCTTTAAGGTGAATGTGGATATGTAGGAATCTAACTCATTGAAATAGTTGATGGTGTAGTCATATCTAGTGCATGTATAATTCACATTATCTTATGAGTTTGAGTTTGAACTAGAGGGTTTCTCTTTGTCATGATTACCCAAAGGATCTTTGAAGATAGTGTAATCAATGTTGGATACTAGCAGTGACAGATCCACTATGATTACACCATCATCAATAAGGTCTTGTATTGCATGCTTTAGTTGGAAACATGATGAGGTTTTATGTCCTTTGGTGCAGTGATAATCACATAATTTTTTTGTCATCCCACCAAGATGCTTTAGTTAATGGGTCATCTTTGATTCGAGGTAACTGCAAGAAGTTATTACTGAGTAATTATTGAAGTTCAGTCTCAAGAGGTATCCCTAATGGTGTGAATTTTCTATCTTTGGTTCGAGGATGTCTCCAAGGTCCATCCTACGTGGAGGTCTCAGTTTTCTATTGTGGATGTGATGTTTGATTGGGAGTTTGTGTATTTGTAGGTTTTTCACCTTTCAAAGTCAGTTGAGGTTGTGTCTTGCTAATTGTACGTGCATCCAAAATGTCATCATTGGTCACATTCTTGTTTTTGGAGAAAAAATTTGCCTTGTCATTAGATGAATTGGTGTTTGTGTTCTCCTTGTTTATCTTGAGGATTCCCTTATAGATAAGAGCATCTTCAATACTAGCCCCTTTTTTCATTAGTTTAGAAATGGTGCTTGGGCTTTTGATTTTGAGTTCATACATTAAGTCAGGGACTAAGTTTTCAATGCACAAGTTAACTTGTTGTTCTTTAGGAATGTCTAGTGAGCATTGACTAACTAAGCTTCTCTAGCGTAGTAAGAATGTGATAAATGGTTCTCCCATATTTTTTTTAGTTGAGAACAAATTGGAAAGTGTCACCTCATTTGTAATGTTAAAGGTAATGAAGAAGATGAATTTTCTTGCTAGCTCTAACCAAGATTTGATAGTACCAAGAAGTTTGGAGTACCATTCAAGTGCGGGCCCACCTAGGGAATGAGGGAACAATCTCATGAGGTAAGTGGGCTCATCACTGAGTTTGGTACAAGAGGCACAAAATTCTCGGATGTGATCAATGGGGTTTCCTTTTCCTTAGTATTTTTCAAATCTTCGAGCCTCAAAGTGTTTTGGGAATGGAGGCATTTACAAACTTTTATCAAATGGATTAGGGCATAGAATCCTTTCTATATATAGGGCCTATTTCTTTTGGACCCCTAATGCCTTGACTTGTTTGGAATTTTTTTTGAATTGTTGTAATATCCCTTCATTGGGGTTTTGCATGAAAGCCTTCCCTTCAAGTCTTTTGTGTTTATGAGTAGACTGTTTGCTATGGCAAGAACTATGTCGACTCGGTTGTGACATTTCTATGTCTGATGAGTTTGGTGATGTGTCACTAGGTGGTGCAGGTATGTTAGTACCTCAAATACAAAAGGGTCCTTGTTGTGACCAATGTTGGGGTACTTTTTGTGGTATTTGATGTGGTACTTGTTTTAGTATCGACTGTCACTAATGCACTATATGTTGTTGTTGTGTCATTTTTTGTAGTTGTTGTTGGGATACCTCTGTTGGGGTTGATGTGGCATGTATTGTTGTTGTAAAACATGTTGTTGGTATGAAATTTGTTTCTCAAGGTTTCTTTGGTGTTCCAAATATTTTTTTATTTGTTCTTTTTTTTTAGCAAACATGGCTTGTTGTTGATACATTGCATGGAAGTAAAGTGGGTTTACATTGGATTGTGTGTTAGGGACATTGGATCCTTGCACCACTTGAGGTTGTTGTTATTGTGGTTGATGTTTTTATTGATATGTCAAATGTGTGTTGGAAACATTAAGTCCTTGCACTATTGTAGGTTGATGTTGTCAGGGTAGTTGGTTATGTCCTTGAGAATTGATCACCATGTTGGTATTGTTGTTTTGGCAGCTTTGTGTGTTATAGGTTTCTCCTTGGGACATATATTGACTTGAAATGAGGTGCATTCCTTTTGGGAATAGGTGTAATGTGAATAAGACTTTTCCTTTGTGAATCAATAGGGATTGTTGTAGTCGATGTTTCACATGGTGTACTTGTGGGAGGCTCCATAACATTTGACGTCGTAACATTTGGTAGGGTTAGGAGCAAAGGTGCACTTTGTTGATTTTCCTCCAAAGAAGGCATATTTGGCATCCCTAGAGTACCAGTCTCCTTAGGCACATTTTGTTGTTGCATCATGTGATTGAAGTCAAGTCTTAACATCCTCTTGGGATACTTAGGAAGAGTCTTGTTTCCCTTCATTGGTTGGAGTTCATCAAATGAGGGATTAATGTTGATGTGTTCAAACATACATTGGAGTATTTTGATGGTTGATTCTTGATGGGACCTTATAGGTGCCATTATTGTGTTCAAAAACTCCAAAGGTTGTTTCCCTTTATCTAAGTCCAAATTTATCATGGGTTGTATGTTTTCAATTGTTGTGTTGGTTTGATGTTTGGACTTAGGTCCCCCTAAGTTTGGGTTGAATTTTACAATTTCTTGGGCTGCCAAAAGTTTGAAGTTCTTGTAGAAATTTTTGTCCTGACACGCCCTAGCCATTTCTTTGTCAGTGATGCCATAATCAATGTTAGAGTCATCACTTAGGTGTAAAATACTATTTGTGTTTGATGCATTAGAGTTGAAGGTAATTGTGTTGGGTTTATTGGATTCAAAGGAATGTGTTTCTTCATCCTCGGGTGTGGTTGGTACACTTCCACCTTTGGGTGGTATCAGCCCAAATATAGGTTCAAAGTTCGGACTCCATTAAACCATCCCATGTGAAGGGTAAGTTTTAGAAGGAAACCTCATAGTAGGTGCATTGATTAGGGTGTGTTTGATCATCTCTTGATTTTGATGATCTTGCAGATACATGGTTAAGGGGTCTACAAGTAACAGTTGTGATGCCTTGATTTGGTCTTCATCAAAGATTTATTGGGCTTTCTTTCTCTTCTTCTATCTTGGATGAGGTTTTGGTTGTGTTGGGGCCTTAGAAAACAAATGTTGATAAAGTTCTTTAGGTCTTTGAGCTGATTGTGTCCTAGTGAGTGTTGGCATGATACCCAAGAATGCAAGTGCAGTGGAGAAAAACTGAAATGGACTTTCTACCTCCCAAGTGCACACCTAAACTACCAACTATGCTTAGATAGTACCAAGTGAACCCTTGGTGCACTTGGGGAATTGAAGGTAAGCAATTAGTAAGAAGAAGTTATGTTGTTGGTAAATAGAGGTGCCAGGGTGCCTAAAATGCAAAAAATGAATGATATGAGTGATTTTGAGTGTTTTATAGGGTTTTGGGATGCTATGAAGGCTATGGAAGTGTATATTAGGGTTTAGGAACCTATAATGAAACCCCTAATTACCAAGTGTGCTCTGAGACTACCAACTATGCACCTAAAGTGTGTAGTTGGTAAAATATGTTAAAACTTGATACTTAGGTTGTGGGTCTGCAAGATATGAGTGTTTTTTGGATTTTTAGGTGTTTAGGGATGTTATGAAATCTAGAAAAGTGCCAAATGAAGTATTTTTTTGATATGAAAGGTGCAAATGTGCTAGTGAAACTATGAAAATGCAAATGCAAAGTGACATTTTGGAATTTGACTAAAAGAGATGAAAATAACTCTATGGTATGCAAAATCACGATTAGGGTTGGACCTAGGACTTGGTAATTATTCTAGAGCTTGGTGTATGCAAGGTTTAATATGCAAGGGATGGTGTGTTAGGGTTGATAATGATGTTTTTGATATGCAAAATGAGGGTAAGTGATCAAGGAGACAAGTTGGTTGATATGTGAGTTGATAGAGTTTGGCGGTGGAAATGATGCTAAGATTTTGAACAATGTAAGGTGAAGAGTATATACCACTAGGGTAAGTCAAAATGATGTTTAGGGACACTAGGAATATGATTATGCAAATAATAAGGGTATCTACAAGGTTTTGAACTTAGGTGAAATCTTTAGAAAGTATTTAGTCTAGGAGTATAAGCTTGTGAGGATGGACTTTGGATCTTGACAAAAAAGTGATAAAAGACAAAAAAATAAAATTGATAAAGATGACAAGGTAAAATCTATCAAGATATAGATAGATTTTGACCAAATAAAATGATAAGAAAAGACAAAAGGACTAGTCAAGATCCATCATCCATCAACACTAGGAGACACTCTAGGACTCATACTTTCTTCAGATTTTTGACTAAGTTAAAAGATTTTGGGGTTCAAAATGACATTTAGAGGGCTCAAAATGCTAGTTATACTGATTGGATATGCAATATGGAAATCTCCTAAGATGCAAAATGAGATTTTGGGTGCAAGATGCAATTTTGGGTCATGTGCAGAAAGAGGACCTATAGAGGCTCTTAAATGTAGTTTTAGGGTCCCAAAATGTAGTTTGGAGGGCCAAAATGGTCATACAGGTGCCCAACTATGCTTTAACAGAATCAAGTGCACTCCAAAAATACCAACTACACCTATGGTGTAGATGGGGCTAGTTTGGGTGTAGTTGGTAGTTTCATGGCATAGTTGGGAGACTGGGTTGAATGGTTGCTATTTCTAGGTGAGATGATTGCCAAGTTGTTCTATCAGGGAGCTAGGATCTAGAGTTGATGTTTTGATGGATTAGGAGATGTATAATGTAGGTTAAAACCTAAGGAATGATGTCCTAAGTGAAGAAAATGAAGGTTAGGAGGTGTAGAATGCGAATTAGGGCATGCTACTACAGGGGGACCTATATAGCTACTTATGGACACCTCTAAGGCCTCAAAATGCTATCTAGAAGCCTAAAATGGGTTTTTAAAATACCAAGTATGCTTATATAGTAGCAACTACACTTATGGTGAGTTGGGGCTAGTTTGTGTGCAGTTGGTAGTTTCAAAGTGCAGTTGGGAAGCTAGGTTGAAACTAAGGTAATTTGAATTGTTAGGGTTTCCAGATTAATGTCACAGGGAGCTAGAAAGTAGATGATAGTGTTAAGACTAGGATAAAGGTATAAAATGAAGGTTAAGACACCTATAATGATGGTTAAAGTGTTTGAGATGAGGGTTGGGTATGAAAAGATGCAAGACAAACAATGCAAAGTGTAGATTTTGAGGTTGAAATTTAAAAAAACTAAGGGATGCACACTAAAACCTAATGAATGAAATATGAAAGATGAGGGATATTAAGTGAGGACTAAAAGATGTAAGATTAAAGCTATATGATGCAAGTATGAGGCTTAGAATAGGGTGAATTCAAGTGGGTTCTATGCAGGGATGAAACCTATGTTATGACAAGCACATTAGGATCACAAGTTGTCATGTTTTCCAAGTTTTGAATGTATTGGACCAAAGTTTGCAAGTTTTGACCAAGGTTCTAATGTTTTGATAGTGTTTGATGTTATCCAAGGTGTAAATTTGAATGTTGGCTTTTATCTTGATTATTTTTTTACACACACGCAAGACACATTAAGACAAGAATAGCTGTTGTTAAAAGTGAACAAACACAATACAACCTAGGCTTTAGCACTGTATCCACTGAATTTCTACTTAAGCTGAATTTTAGCTACACTTATCTAGAGAAAAAAACCTAGGATCTTGGCATGATCTACTCCCCCTTATAGCATACTCCCTTCTTGGTGCTACCAAGATTTGCTTCCCCAAGGGCATGACTTCTGAAGGGACTGTTGTCTCTACTAAGGACCACGAGAATGTAGGATGTCTTCACGAGCATGTATGACCCCTTGAGCCAGTGGATAGAAAGGATTTTGGCCACTAAAACATGGTTTTTAGTAAGGGTATTTTGTTTGGCAAGTGAATGATAAATTTCCTCAAAAGGTCTCCTAGCCTCGAGAACTAGGGTTTGACACACCATAAGGGTATTGTAGGAGAGCTATCACATAGCAATACTATCGATACAACTTTCAGTGTAATAGATTTTTATATAGTGGTTGGAATATTGACCTAGATTTTGGCCTATTACTGCCCTAAATTCATCCACTGGCATACCCAATATCGAGTATCTTGATCCAAGGTAGGCTTCCTATTGAAGTCTCACAAATTTCTCTTACACCCACAAATGTTGAGGGGAGAGGATACGCCCATGTAATAACTAGGGTTTTAAACACTATAGACATGCCAAGTAGAAAAAAAAAGCTCATTTTATGCAATAAACAAAATGTTATCTAATCTAGGAAATCCACACACATGGTTTTAACAAACACACAAGGTCTTTGACAACGTCCTGTAAATAAGAATTAGTAGTTTTTCAATGATTAGTCTTCATCCAATAATCACCACATACTACAGACATACCATCTATAACATGAAAAAATGTAATCTAGTTCTTAGAAGCAAATAGAAACCCTAAGTGCAAATTCTGATTGAAATAGGTGCTTTCTATGAACCAAGTGCACTATGTAAGATTAGACTGCACCCCAGAAGGCCAAAATGGCTCACAATGCCCCCAAGTGTTCTTAGATAGTGCTAGCTATTCCCATGGTGCACTTGGGGCCTAGAAGGGCACAATTGGTTTTTTCTAGGCGTAGTTGGGAGCCCAGGTGTAGACTGTGGGGAATTATGCCCTAAATAGTACCCAAAAACCAAAATTTTGAACTCTACCCTCCCAAGTGTGCTCAAATAGTATAGAATACACCCATGGTGTAGTTGGGGCTAAGAAGGGTGTAGTTGGTGGTTTCTAAGTTCATTTGGTGACATGGGAACAATAGATAAGGGTTATGGTGGCTCCTAGACTCCTAAAGCTGCCTCCTAGGGGTCCCAAGTGCACCTTGACAGAGTAGAGTGCACCCTAGGATAACAAGCTATCAAAATGCATGAAACAAGAGAACACAAGCATGTTATTGGGACACCTAATTAGACTAGGTGTGATAAAAGAGAGAGAATAAGTGTTATACCCCTCCAAGTGAGCTCCTTCCTTGCACCTACAAGTACAAACACAAGAAACCCAAGTTAGTTAAGCATGTTCACGTTAGGTTCACCAATTGTAGGACTAGAAAATGGGCTAATGTCTAACATACTATGAAAAAATCACAAACTCACTAAACATATGTTGACACCCTTTAGTCTACCATGAAAGTAAAATTAATAGAAAGGAAGCAACACAAAGTTAGAAACCCCCTCTTTCATTTGTAGCTCCCATGTCCTTATTTCTTCTCCATATTATGTAGCTCCGAATTTCCTATAATGTACACAATTAGGAAGAAAAAGCCTATGGTAATGATGTTTCTTTGAGAATACTAGAATATGTGATTTTAAAGTGAGAGATGGAGTGAAAATACTAAAGAGCTAAGGACTTGAAAAGAATTACGAATTAGGGACCGAAAATGAGAGGAAGAATGTTCATTTTATAATCAACATGGAAGATGAGAGCATTGGATTTGTCACCTTGGATATGTGACTTGGCAAGAGATTCCTTGTAGAGTCCATGATACATATGACACAAGATGCCAAATGTAGGATTGCATGATGCTTGGAAGTCAAACTTGGCTAAAGATGTAAGAGAATCTATGACGCATCATATGACACCTCAAACCCACTTAAAGCCAAGAATCTATGACAATGGAAGCCAAATATGGATATGCATAAGGGAATAAGAATATATGAAGTATGAAATATCTTAGCCAAGTGTCGATGGGGAATCCACGAGGTGTCACACCCATGTGTCACAATGATGTCAATATTACGTAGAATATTTGAATTAAAAATTCATTATTCCACACAAATAGAAATTAGTGAAAAATGGAATTAATGGTAGAAAATGTGACTTAAGAAATTAAGAATTTCTATGTTTTATGAATGATGGATCAATTAATTAATAATTAATTGAGAAGGTTAGATAGGAAAAATAATTACTAAAATGATGTAGGATTAAATTAAGGGTTATATAATCCTATAGAGAAAATTAGTAGATGATTTGCCAATTTGATTATATAAGTGTGATAGTATCCTTGGATGAAATGTGATATTAATGGAGATTGACTAGGATGATGGTGGATACACCAAAGCCGTGGTCAAATTGATCGAATGATCAAAATTGATAACATGCCAAGGGCACATGACATAAATTAAAGATATGTAACATTTAATTAACATTGTAAAATGCTATAAGATCAAGATTGATTGATAGGATTGATCATAATAACATCGATAGACACTACCAATGTTATTAAATGGTTGAAAATGCTATGATCTGACATTGAGAGACTCGACAATGTCAAAGATCAAATGATGTGAATGATAGGTTGACCTAGCACTAAGAGCCATGACAATACTAAGGTCAAATTGATAAGATTTGATAGATTGATAGGTTTTCAAGGCATTGAAAGCCACAACAATGCCTAGGATTAGACAAATGATGATTGATTTGGGATGTTTGACATTGTTGGTGTAAATACATACTTTACTATTTACACTTACTTAAATTTACTTAGGTTAATGCATTATTTAATTATTTAATTATTTTTATTTGTGAGACACTTAGGAGTTTGCACACCTTGTGAGTTGTCTTGTTGACAACACAGGAGTGCGCAACTCTATTTGAGCACATGGTGTCTACAACATTATTTTGCATGTCCCACCCTTGTAGACTTATCCTCACATCACTGCACTTACTTCCTTGCTTAATGGAGGATAATCCATATCTGGTGGACATGTGCTTGGTTGTATGACACTTCATGGTGCTAACTTCTATACATTCTAGAAGCTCTCTTAAGGCGTTTATATTCAGGCACTCCTAGTGTACTTTGTGAGACAATTATTGAATACATTGTTATTCTGATCATACTCTCTCCATTTTTGGTCTACAATTATGCTTGTGTTTGAGTTCTTAGTTCTTGGGTGAATTTTTCCCTTAGGAAAATTTTTACATGGTATCAGAACTGGGAGACTTTCTCATCGCAAGTCATTCAAGACATCTTGTTTGCTTCATCACCTCGGCCTGAATCTGAAGTGCTGCAAAATTTGGGAGTGTCTAGCATCAAATCTGACCTTGCCATTGCATCCAGAATGCTGAACCGGTGAAAATTGACTATAAGCATGCCTACCTTGGCCCAAAGTCAACCGTGAGGCAAATTTTTTTCACAAATCAAAACTCGGAGGCCTCGATTTTCGGTATGGGTATGATCATTTTTCGCAGATTCTCTTGATTTATTTTAGATCTGCAATTCTATTTTTTCTCTGTATTTTCTGTCCAATTACTTTCAAAAATTTGGAGAAATTTTTTTTGACAGACCCGGGTAGTGACTTCTCGGATCTGCCAATTTGGAGGTTTTATTTTATTCGCAGGTATATTGCACAACGAACAAATTTCGATCAACATTGGTGACCACACCCACCAACCGGCAGGCTTTTTTCTTTTTCTTAAAAGTTGCAGTCTCTTTCTTTTAAAAAGGCCGAAGCCCACACCCACGATAAATGTGGGATTTTACACATTGAAACTTTGGCTACGCATTGTAGCAGATCCAATGCTATGGAAGATCTGGCGGTGCAGAACCTATCTCCAACAGCTTCAAAATCTGGCATTCCTCTTGCACTGTACCCTCCAGCAATAGCAGAGTTCCCGGTGTTGATACTATGACCTCCGGCCCACAACTATTGGAGTTCGACAAAACCACTAACACCGCTACTAATCCTTTATACTTTGGCGTCCACAAACCATTTTTTTGATGGAGGTTCACACTCCTCCTGCCTTTGATCTGTGACTGATCTATGGTGTCAAGGCCTGTCTGTTGCATATTTTGACGCTTATTAGTATTTTGGTGAGGTTTTTCAAAATCGACGACCATTCCAAATGTTTTAGCATCCTTGCTAAAACTTTGACATGATTTGGAAGTTTTCGGCGAGGGTTTTAAATCTTCCCCTGCTTGTCACATTTCGACGAGTAGCGATCTCCATTTACTGACAAAGTCCTCACTTAGTTTTAGAACAATGGTTTCTAGAAAGAGTTTTTTGCTTTTCGTAGAGTTTTTAAACTCTCACCCACCATGAAGGTTGCATCAAGCCGCCATGTGATATCTATTGTTCCACCCACGCATATCTGCTACAAACCATTGACATGCAGGTTTTGCTAGCTAAGTGTCATCATCCAGTAGTGCCATGTCATTACGTGGAAACTGGCCCACTCGGTGACATGTCATCGCATGGATATTGTGCCATGTCATTTTCATACAATACAGAATAAACAATTAGCATCATGTCAACTGCTACGTCATGAGGACAGCTCAAATTTTTGCCGATGTCATCATTCCAATAGGTTAAATTTGATGCCCATTTGAATGTCATTTTTAGGCATTTTTTGAACTGCTTTGATGGTCGTTTGACTGTTAAATTTAGACACATAGTTTCTCCTCCAGACCCCTCTCCAGATTGCTTTTTAGTTTGGCAGCCTGACTTTGCGAGCTCATATCTTGGACATCCGGACTCTAATTCAGGTGCAATTTTTTTTGAAATCAGGTAAAATTTCCTGAATTTTGGTGGTGTTTTTTTCTAGTTTTGGTGCACAAATTTTGTAGAAATTGCATTTTTTGGTGACTGTACCTACATAATCCTGAATTTTGCAACTTCAAGAGCTCCGTATAGGCACATCTGGTCACCTTTTCAGGTTTTGTTTTTTTTGAAAGTGCATTTTTTTTCATCTACTTTCTAAATTTGAAGTCAAATTCTAGGGTTGTGTGGACAAATTTCTCACTTTCAGAATTAGACCTTCTTTGGCATTGTAAAGCTTTGAGTCTTTTTCAAAATTGTTGTAAAACTAAGCTACAGTGCTTAAATGATAGATTTCAGCCTTATAAGGCAGTTGTAGAAGGAAAATTAGAAAGTCCACTTGTTTCATTTTGACAAGTGGCCCATTGTAAATGCACTACTTATAAAGTGCCAAAGCATCTCTTTTGGGGGGGTCTTTTGATTGAGTGAAATGGGGGGGTGTGTACTACATTTTTTTTGTCTCTATTTTGTGCTCTTTCATTTTTGCATCATGGGTTTTAAGTGTCCTCCTTTAACTTCACACAACTATTCTACATGGAAAGATATTGCATGGAGTAGATTAATGGAAAAAAGGATATAGTTTGTATGTTGATGGTACAATTACCAAATGTACTGATGCTAAAGAACTCATTGATTGGACAAGTCAAGACCTACAAGCTTTAGGTGTAATTAGGAGTTGTATACATGGGGATCTTCTCTTTCACATTAAAAATTATTCAGAATCTAAGGAAGCTCGGGATAAACTTGAACAGTTGTATGGTAAAGTGGATGAAGAAAAGGGATTTCAGATTGAGGATGATCTACTTCTCTTAGATCCTAAGAATTATGACACAATTCAAGATTATATCATTAAAGTCAATGAGTATAGGGCACTTCTAAAAGATTGTCAAAATCCCATGAAGGATGATAGGTTGATACATCACATCCTGAAGTGGCTACATTCTGAGTATGCTAACTTTATTTTGAGCTTCAACACTCACAAGTTGACCATGGGATCTACTTACTAGAAGCCTTCCTTTGATGGATTTGCAGACAAGTTGATTGTTGAACAATCTCACTTGGTGGATTTTGGACTTCTCAAGTCATCTAAGACCAAAGCCTTAGTGGCTAGTGATAATCAAAAAACTAGTCAAGGGGGAAAAAGCAACAACAACAAGAAGTAGTGGAAGTAGAAAACACAATTTGAGACACAACATGACTCCTCTCAATAAGGCGGTTCTTCTTCAAACAAGAAGGGAAGTAATGAAAAGAAGGACAAACTCTTTTGTGCATACTATAAAAAGCCAAATCATGACGAGCATGATTGCAAGAAAAAAAGAATCAATGAGTTAGAAAATCTACTCAAGAAGAACAAGATTCAAGTGCCAGGTACTTTCAAGGATTCTACTCCTAACTCTTCAAAGGGTAAAGGTCAAGCACTTATGGCCAACACAAGTTGTTCTTCAAAATGGATACTTGACTCAGGTGCCTCCTACCACATGGGTTCTTCAAGGGAAGACTTTTCTTCATTGAAGCAGTCAAAGGTACCACACATCTTCGTGGGAGATGATGCTAAGATGGAAGTTGAAGGGAAAGGACATGTGGAAATGGAAGATGGGGAGTTCAAAGATGTTCTCTATGTTCCAAATCTAAGCTCCAATCTCCTATCAGTTTACCAAATCACTCACCTTGGAGATGGTCATAAGGTTGAGTTCCTTCCCAATTCAGTGATGGTGCATAGTCTAAAAGATGATTCATTGGTAGCAGTTGGGAAAGTCAATGATGATAGGAGGCTTTATTCCTTCTCCCATTTTGTACCTAAGAGTTCCTCAAAAGCCTTGTTAACTCACTACAATCCAAACAACTTATGGCATGAGCGGTTTGGTCACCTTGACTTTTTCTCTCTTCAACAACTTTTCTCAAAAAACATGGTCAAAGGTCTACCCAATATCAACTTTTCTAAGGGGGAGTGTTCATCTTGTTTAGTGGATATGCATCTCAAGGAGAAGTATGATAAAGGGAAGTCTTCTCGAACTCCAATTGTTCTTCAGCTAGTTCACATGGTATTAGCAGGACCCTTTGCAATGACTTCAGTCAGCCAAGGCCGCTACATACTCATATTTGTTGATGACTTTTTGAGATTCACTTGGGTCTTATTCCTTCATCATAAGAATGAAGTGGTACATAAGCTTCAATACTTCAACGCTCATGCTAAACACAAGTCAAGGAAAGCCATCAAAGTACTAAGAGTGGATAATGAGAACAGATATGTTGACAAAAAACTTAAGAACTTTTGCCAAATTAAGGGGATTGATCTTTAGAACTCACTAGCATTCAGTCCACACAAGACATATTTTTCAGCTATGAGGATTAGGACTCTCAAGACCATGGCAAGTTGCATGATAAAGGCAATGTCTCTTGATCCTACATTTGAAGTTGAAGCCATTAGCAGTGCTACTCACATACTTAATAGATCTCCTCATCTAGCCTTAGATGGCAAGACTCCTTTTGAGGCATGGTGCGGTAGAAAATTGGTTGTGAGTCACCTTAGAGTCTTCGGTTGTCTAGCATGGGCAAACCTTTCTTCCAGGAGTTGCAAGGCACCGACACCTAGGTCTTGTACCTTTATCAGTTATGAAGACAATGTGAAGGCTTATAGACTTATGGATCCCAAGACTCATGAGATTTTTGTGGAGAAGGATGTTCACTTTGAGGAAAGTTCACTGAGCTTATCCTCTACTCCTCTCTGCACTTCATACATAGTGGAAATTGATAGTGACACCAGCGATAGTGCTTCAACAAGTTTAGACACATGGGGTTCTATCGATAGTTGCAATGAGAGGTCACATCAGTCTAGTCCACATGCTTATATTGCCATAGTGAAAGGTCCATCTCATCATGGTACATCTCATCTTCTAGCTCTAGCTTCATTTGACTTGGGAGACAAACTTGAGGACTTATATCTTCTCATTGATGAGGATTCTTCTATGTTTGTTGTGAGGGCTCACTCTGACCCTCAAGTCCATTCTCTACATGATCAATCTACATAGGTTGGCGTGATTGTGGATCCTTATGAATAGCAATTACTTGAGGTCTCTTTGTCAGTAGAGAAGATAGATGGTTCAGTGGAACAGGTTCAATAGACATCCTTGCCAGGTCTGCACTCATTCTTTTCAGCATAGTTGGAAGGGGTGAACTTCAGCATCAGTACAGGGATACTTGAGCAAGTTTCAGGGCCACCATACATCTTCAGGACTGTACCTTTGGCATTGTTTCTTCCTAAGGGGAGGAAAACTATTCTGCATCTTCATCCTAGTTCATAAGCTTAAGGGCATTCCCCTAACTTGCACTTAAGGGGGGGGGTGTTGGTGTAAATACGTACTTTACTATTTACACTTACTTAAGTTTACTTAGGTTAATGCATTATTTAATTATTTTTCATTATTTTATTATTTTTATTTTTGAGACACTTCGGAGTTTGCACACCTTGTGAGTTGTCTTGTTGACAACACAAGAGTATGCAACTCTATTTGAGCACATGGTGTCTACAACACTGTTTTGCATGCCCCACCCTTGTAGACTTATCCTTACATCACCGCACTTACTTCTATGCTTAATGGAGGATAATCCATATCTGGTGGACATGTGCTTGGTTTTATGACACTTCATGGTGCTAACTTCTATGCATTCTAGAATCTCTCTTGAGGCCTTTATATTTAGGCACTCCTAGTGTACTCTATGAGACAATTATTGAATACATTATTATTCTGATCATACTCTCTCCATTTTGGTCTATAGTTGTGCTTGTGTTTGAGTTCTTAGTTCCTGGGTGAATTTTTCCCATAGGAAAATTCTTACAGACATGTTTTGAGTTGATTAAGACTAATTTTGAGTAATTTTGTGTTGATTTAGGGTGATTCTGAGTTGATTTGAAATGGTCTCAAGTTGATAGGAAATTCATGTAAAAGAGGATATAAATGATGACAGACATTGTTGAGATATGATCAAGTTGGCCAAAAGATTAGAATTAGTGGAATGAGAAAATGGGATGAATTAGTAAGAAGAAGTGATGAAACCATAGATGTGAATCATTTTTTAGCATCTATAGATGGTGACATCATCAAATAGTGTATGCACCATAGCCCTCCCCTTTGTTAAGGTCTGATCATAGTACACTTGTGACACACAAAAACTCATGTCAGCACTGATGATAATAACCAAAATAAAGAAAAATGTAATATCTAAACATTCTCATTACACTCACTGAGTCTCTGTGACAAGACACTCAGAATATATGATACACATCCTCTAGAGTGATAGTCTCCTCTATAGTAGGAAAATGGAAGGTGTTATGATCATTGTGTCACTTCTCTATGAGTGTTGTTAAAAGGTCATGGTTTTCCTAGAAATGAGGCATCCATAGAAACCACCCAAAACCCATAGTCACTAGTGATCTCTATTCATCACTCAAAAATTGAACTAATCGATGCCTAACAACCTTGGGGCCCTAATGAGAAAATATGGAAAAACCATCTACAAAAATAAAACCATATGAAAACATGTCAGTACCTATCATAATATATCACAACAAGATCACAAATGCTCATACTCTACTATACAAGAGTTAAAACTAAACTACATGGCCAAAAACATAAAAAAATTCTCAAGAATACATTGTGTGATACTTTTTACTAATAGCAAGTAATACTTTGTGATGTTTTGTATCGTGTGATACATTGCACCATGCCATGTGACATATGGGTGCCACTTGTATGTTAAAAGTATCTACCTTTGTGCGATACCATATTGTATTGTGTGATAGTTCTTAAAACTGTCATGTAATACTTTTAAAGTATCACATGAGATTTCATGAAAAACCTATAAAATTTTTTTGAAATGGCTCAAAAGTCCTACAAAATGACCTAAAAAGCTTTAAAAATGAAAACTTACCCGGGCACCATAGTTAGCAGGCTAGTTATGTAATTGAATGCACTTGAAATAATATCACTAGATCATAATCCATTCATGTTCCATGGTTATCTCTCTCAAAAGGATCAAAGCTCTCAAAATCACTAGAAGAAAAATGAGTTGAAAATGACTCTTGGACCCCTTGTATAGTCTTTTTGACCCAATTTTGACCTAATTTTTGAAGTCCTTCAAATTGCACTAAAATTGCACCCTTGGCTAATTTTGATGTCCTAGATCCATTTTCAAGATTGAAATTGAAATTTGAGTTCATCTTGATGTTCAAAATCACATTTTAAAATTTCCTCCTTATTTTATATAGTTGGTTGACCTTTTGAGGCCTAATCTTTGAATCTTGCTAGGGCATCATCATTTCTTAATTTCTTCACCATCCCTACACTCATCACCCACTTAAATTCATTTCATTTTCCATCCATATCATCTTTCTCCTTGATTTGACCTAATTCTAATGCTTTGTCCTTATTGGTCAACTTTAGTCAAATTGGGGTATTTCATCACTTCTTTGTGGCCACTCTTGGGTTCTAATTGCTTATTTGTCTTTATGGGCCTTATTTATCTTGATTTGACCATATTTTTCTCATTACTATGTCCCCTTTACCTCATTTTAATTTTGATCATGAGGGGGTAGGAATATTCTATCATCATTGCAAATTTCTTGCTATGGCTATCTATTTCTTAGGAGCATATGCTTGACCTTTCCATTCACTCTTGACCTACCTACTTTCTTTATGTTAGTACTCTTCTTGAATTCTAACATTATCTCTCTCTCCTAGTGTTTAATAGTATCACTACCAGGCTATGCATTAATGATTCCCTATCTCACTATGCATTTCATTCTTTGGAATTAGATCTCTCTATCTATTGCTACCTACTTGACTTCTTCATTCTTTGACATAATGTCTTCCTAGATCGATCACACATTAGTCAAAGAGGGGAAAATATAGTCTCTCAAAATGGTCATCTAAACCATTAGCCCCCTCCTCATCATTTTTGCTAAATTATTAAAACATTTGACAAGATCAAATCTTTAAAAATCAACTTATTTTATTTTACCTATAGTTTGACCACTTTATCCTAAAGTTCATATTTAATTAAAAGGAACATGTCCCCCCTTTAATTAAATAAAAAGACCCCTTTCACCACTTATCCTAAGTTGCACATGTAAAGCATTTTCCCCAATTTATAAATAAAATAAAAGACTTATTGTCTCACATAGAGATGCAAAAGTAAACTCTTTCTTATTGTTGGAAATGATCTTGCACATGGATCATGCAAAAGTCAACCCTCCACCCTTGATTAGATCTTTTTGCCTCATGATCTCCATCATCTATACTTCTTTAAAATGGATAGCTCTCTGCTCATCTAGGAGGAATCAACTTTGCATTAGTGTTAAGTTGTAGTTTTTACTATAGGTACCCTTGGAGCCTGTGGAGGATTTGTGGCTTGGAATCCATTCGTGCATATCATTCTAGCTTAATTTCATATAGCATAAGCATAGTTCTCTTTATGCATTGGAATACCACACTTAGTCAATTAGAGGAATGGTAACACTTTCATATTTTTAGTATTAAGTCATGTCCTCTTTTTATTTCTATAGTTTAGTATCATTTGCATAGCATTCTATGGTAGTTCTTGGATACTAGCATCCTTGGTTTTGTCTTTGAATCTGTTGTCTCATGGTGTACTTGCAAGGGGTTGTATATCTTACGCTCAGATGAGAGTCTTCTTAATGTCATTAGAATTCCTTTGCACTCCATGACTAGGGAGCTTTAGGTCATCATTTAAGACTCTCAATCCCTGACATGTCTTAAATAGAAGGACTTAGAGAAGTGCACATTATCGTATGTACATATAGTAGTCAAAACCTTAGAACAAATCTAGAATTTTCTAGCCAAAGAAAGAGGCTTGGTGAGCTAATAATCTAACTTTTAAAAAATCTTGGCAAGCACATTGTTACAAAGATCCATTGTTGAAGCTAGGAAGGAGAAGGGGATGCCCAATAAATAGAAAATATCTCTATGTTGAATCAATTTCCAATTATACAAAGAAAGCTAGGTGGAGTAGGAAGGAAGGAATGTGTGTAGCACAAAGTTTTGTTGCATTAAATGGTGGAACCAGAAGCCAAGAAAAAAGTGTTCAGGCATTATAAGGAATTAGAAACATTTTCCTCATCCTCAATGAGAGTGAGAAAGGAGTAGTCAACAAAGTGACTATTGACAAGCTAAGTAGCTAACCCGAGTAGGGAAATGCTTCTAACATGGCCAAAGGAGATGGCATTGGCAAGCAAATACCCAAACCCTTCAGTAGAAAGAAAATACAAAGTTATAGCCAGAGGACATCCCTAGTGAATGGACCTAAAGAGACCTATTGAGCAGTGATTTTACATGATGAAAATGAAAAAAAATTCTCTCAAATGTCTCTCTTGAAAACTTGATCAATGACGAACTCCAAGGAAACATATTACTATTTTTCAACCTGCTGGATAACTCAATTGAAGATAAATGTGAATGTTCACAAGGAGGCCTTTGCTAGCATTTACCAATCTGCACAACTTTGCTGCACAAAACCAATATATTTTTGTATGTTATGTTTTATGATTAAACAATTTCTAACCAATACAACTATATGAATTCCTATTTTAACCAAGTGTTTTGAAAAGAAAATGAAAAAAATAGAGTAACTAGAGATTTAAAGAAAATTACTAAAAGGGAAATTACTAATGGACATAAACCAAAGTACCAACACATCTACAAATTAAATTATCAAAAGGATCTACTAGGAAACTAATGAAATTAGAATTAATGCTTCCTCAACTCCATTGATGCAATTATCAATGGGGGCTTCAATAAAAATTGAATGATGTTTCATGTTTCACCAAATCATGAGGCCATAGAAAGTGTGCTCACATGAGACAAAATGCTATGCAAGAACAACAATGATCCTTTATCCAATTCATCACAACAATGGAATTTTTTTTTATTACATAAAAATTGGTTTTAAAGGAACTGAAACCATGTACAAAGTATCACCGAAACAAGAATAGAGTAGCTCAGAAGAAACAAAGCCTAAGTACCTAAAAAAGAATAGACTAAAATAAATAAAACAAGGCAAAGAAACAACTATGCATAAAAAGATAGCAAAAGGAAAGCAAAAAGACAACACTCAAATAGTTGCAATGTCTTTAGAAGATCCGTTGCTTGGTCTACTAGAATGTTCATATTTTCTATAGAGGCTTTCTTATCATCCAGCTCTATTGCTTCCACAACCTCACTCTTCTTGGTATTATCCCTTGTATGCTTGCTAGGACCCTAGTCCTCTTTCATATCCTTAGAGCCTTGGCCTTTACCTTATTTGAGCTTGTCTAATAGGGTGTTAAAGTTGTCAACCACTATCTTCAAGATAGTGCAATTTTGATTGGCCAATTTCTTAACCATTTTCTCCAAATTACCTTGTTGTCCATACCATCCAATCTTTTTTGAAATTCTTTGTTCATCTGATCTAATTTTTTGTGCTTGGTTTCAAGTGGTGGAACATGTTTTATCAAATTCTTTATCTCTTCAGAATTGCCAATAACCTCAATGAGTCTGTTAACAATGAAATTTGTTAACATAAGGCAAACACCAAAATTAAAAGATCACACAATTATAATAATACAATAAAACCATTACTTCCATTATTATTCATGAACATTCATTCACAAAAAAATAATAGACTCTGACAAGATTTACTACACTTAGAATGAGAGCACCAATAACATTATTGCTGCATCAAAATATCGACCTAGAGTACAAATTACATCCATTTATATAAAAGAAATCCTCTCCTCCTTTTGTGTTAAGAGTAAGAGCTCTTCTAATGCAAAATCATGCTAAAAAACTAATAAAATAAAACTAATTACATACAAACTAACTCACTAAATGGTGCTAAGTAGGTACTGTTAGAATTCTTTTAGAATAATTGAGAGGGGAGGTGAATCAGTTATTCAAGGTCAAATAATGTTCGATACAATTTTTTTAATAAAATGGGGGTGAATCAGAAGTACTATCCTTTTTACTTTCTAGTCAAATCCTTAATGGCATATAATTGAAATTATCATGCATGCAATTAAACATTGAACAACCATGAAAAGTAAACATGCATCACCACATAACATAAAGGATTTCGGTGACCTAGAAACCCTGCAGGAATAAGAAGGTAAAACTGGGGTGGGGATGACACCCACAAAATTACTATGTAATTGATTTCAATAACTTCTGATGGTTTGCCCTATTAAAGGCTTTACACACTATCAAATGTGACCTTGTTAAAGGATTCCTACACCCTGTTAGGAGTGTGCCCTGTTAGAGGACTTAAGAACGTTCAACTTAGAATGCCACCCTATTAGGCCCACCCAAGTCCATGGGATTTACAATCACCTTCTCAAAAGAATCTTTTATCCCTCTCTAAGGATCTCTTATCATTTTCTTGAGGATCTCTTATCCTTCTCCTGGGTATCCTTTTCTTGAGGCTTATCCACCTAGCTGTTAAGCTAACCTAGCAATGTAGGATTTCAATGTCTAATACAATGGTAAGAAAGTATTAGAAATGTTTTAACCTAATAAAGATTGCAACTCTAACCTTGCAGATTTTAGATCACTCTTTAGTTCTTTTCTTTGCTTCCGTGCAATACTAACAACTTGTATACCCTTCAAGATCTGTCTCCTTGAGTTCTTCCACTCGTTATGCCAATACACTCTATGGTCACTTGATCAACTCAGAGTCTTAATCCTCTATACTTACTCCTCACTGTGTCCTCCTTTTGACACTTCACACTAGCCTTCTCTTGGCTTCTTCGCACGACCACACTTTGATCTCTAACCTGTAACTCTTTATAAAGAATTTTTTTTCTTCATTTCCCGCTCAAATCTTACTGCTCATCAATTTGATTTGATTTGAGAGAATGATATTGTTTTCCCTCCAAATTGTTTCTTCTAGAAACTTCATGATAAGTCCATCAGTATTCACTCAAAACTATTTTGCATGGTTTACATGAAATTCTTTGACATCTACTCATCATCCTTATCATCCAACTAATTTATAAAATTCAATATAAAAAATTTATCGTTACTGATTTGGCAAATCTTTTTGACTTATCAATAATGTAGCAACTCGACATCATTGGTTTACTAATGCTCAAAACCTTCTATTTACTTGGCTTCTACTACATTTACTGATCCTTGACACCTTCTGTGTTACTTGGCTTCTACTACATTTAGTGATGCTTGGCACCTTTTATGTTACTCGGCTTCTACTACATTTACTGATGCTTGACACCTTCTCTGTTACTCAATTTCTAATACATTTACTAATGCTCAACACCTTCTATGTTACTCGAAACTCAAAGGATTGCTCAGCACACACTGAAGTTGAACTGGCTTGGTTTTAACTAGCTTGCTCGGCACTCACAAATGAACTTAGTCAAGTTCTACAAATTACTTAGTTAACCCTTACATCTTTGATGTGTCTTTGTGTGTCCATTCCCCCGTCTGTTAGAGTATGTCATCAATACACTATTTCATCAATGACTTAGCTGATCCTTATACTTCATTACAACATCATAAATTCAACCTTTCTCTAGGTGCTCTAGTTACATCTTATTGATTACCTTCTCATTGTCAATTAACCAACTGATAGTATTTGGATCACTCAAGTAATTGTCATTCTTGGAAGTAGCAAGTTTGACATCAATGAAAAAACAATGATTGAAAAAATTCTTTACGAGTTCCATCATTCTTCATTCATGATCTTTTCAATCATTTCCAACAATCTCCCTCTTTGGTATTGATGGAAAACCAAACTAATCAATTGATTGAGCTGATCAACGTAGTTACCACCAAAATTATATACCAAATAGAAAACTTGTGGTCATTACATGTTCATTTTATATCTTCCTTTTTCCATCATGTCTCACTCTTTTGTTGATACAAACTGAATCCTTTGTTCTGCTTCTCCCTTTTGACTATTGCATCCTTACTCTATATTCCTAATTTTTCATGGCTGCTTGTTGATCAGGTTCTTATCTCTTCTGAATCTCCCTCTTTCATCTCTCCTTTTTGGTCTACTACTGATCTCATACATTTTCATACATCTCCCTCTTACCTTTTATTGATCAATTTCTCATAAATCTCCCTCTTTGACATAAATGCCAAAGGTGTAGCATCTTCAACACGCTTGGTGTAAGCTTTGCATCTTATGTCTTTTTCCTTTGTCACCATGCTTGTGACTGATCTAGAATTTGTGTTCCTATTGTCATCCTCTATGATCTACTCCTGTTGATGTAGGGAAAATTCTTTGTTGCTTTAGACTACTTGAGTTAGGGGCTTTACCCCCAACTTGCCTCTAAGATATTCATAAGTATCCTTGGGCAATGGTTTGGTGAAGATATCTGCAATTTGTTTCTTTGTGTGAATGTACTCCATCTTCACTTGTTTGTCTTCCACCAATTCTCTGACATAGTGATACTGGATTGCAATATGCTTGATTTTTGTATGCATTACTAGATTCTTGGATATATTTATAGCACTTGTATTATCACAATATAGTATCATAGGTTTGGTTACCTCTTCTTTCATTCCTTTTAATAGATGTTTAAGCCACACAATGTTTGTGCAATTGATTGCTGCTGCCAGATATTCTGCTTTTGCAGTGGACTGAGATGTGCATGTTTTTTCCTTGCTAGTCCAAGTAACTAGCCTTTTACCTAAGAATAATGCTCCTCCACTTGTGCTTTTCCTGTCATCAATGTTGCCTCCCCAATCTGCGTCTATGTATGCATTGAGCTCAAACTTCTCATTCTTTTTGTAGTATAGGAAAAAATCATCAGTTCCTTTGAGACACCTTATTATCCTTTTTATTTCCATGAGATGATTTTCTCTAGGATTAGTAGAGAATCTAGTGACTATTTAAACTGCTAATGCTATGTACAAATAATTATAGTTTTCCAATAATGGATCTGTACATTTTTTGATTAACTTTAGTTGATTCATAATTTTTGGATAGCTTATGTCCTATTGGCATTGGTGTGCTGACAGATTTGGAGTCTTCCAATCCAAACATCTTGAGTATCTCTTTGATGTACTTTGATTGTGTCACGAATATACCATGTTTTAGTTGATGTACTTGCAATCCAACATAGAACTTAATTTCTCCAAACATACACATCTCAAACTCATGTTTCATTTTTTCAACAAAACTTTTGCAAAGCGCTTCCTTTCCTCCAAAAATTATGTCATCCACAAATATTTTAGATACACGAATATCCTTACCTTCTTCTAATTTGATGTACATGTTGTTGTTATCATCAGTTCTATCAAATCCTATTTGCACTAAATATTTGTGAAGTCTCTCATACCAAGCTATAGGGGCTTGCTTTAATCTATATAGAGCCTTATGCAATTTGCATACCTTGTTTTTTTAATTTTCATCAACAAATCCTTTTGGTTGCTCTATGTAGACTTCCTCTTCAAGTATACCATTCAAAAATGTGGGCTTAACATCCATTTGATAGACTTTAAATCCTTTGAAGGCTGCGTATGCCAGTAAGGTCCTTACTCCTTCCATTCTGGCAACTAGAGAAAAAGTTTCTCCATAGTCAAGCCCTTCTTCTTGTGCATAACCTTTATAGACTAGTCTTGCCTTGTTCCTTGTGATTTCACCATTCTCATCTAGCTTATTTCTAAACACCCACTTGGTTCCAATTACATTCTTGTCAGTTGGTCTTGAGACTAAGGTCCATGTCTTGTTCTTTTCAATTTGTTCTATTTCTTCTTTCATAGCATTATACCAGTCATCATCTTTTATGGCTTCAGTTACTATTTTTGGTTCCATTTTTCTGAGCAGACATGTCTCACTTCTGACTCAATTCCTTGTCACTGGTCCTATCTTTTTGTTTCCAATAATTTGATATCTAGGATGATATCTTGTCACATACTTTGCCAATATTGGTTCTTTCCTTGTTTGCATGTTGTCTCTTTCAAAATCTGAATCTTCATGTGTATTTTCATCAGATATTTCTTCATTTCCTTCATTTTGATAGTTCTCAAAATCTGAATGAACATTCTTTGTATTTTGCATCTCAGCTTCTGAATGTGTTTGCTACTCAGCATTCACTATCTGTGACTTGGCAGATACTAGATTTTGTTGCTGATTGTCATTATGAGTTGCAACTTCACCATTATTAGGTATACCTTCATAAAATTATACAAAGGTCTTGTATTCTTCTACTTTCTTGGTGTTCTCAACACTTTGAACTTCTACAAGCTCATCAAATTTCACATTTGTGCTTTCTACTACTTTGTTAGTGTTAACATTCAAGCACTTATAAGCTTTGCTTCTAGTACAATAACCAAGAAATGTACCTTCCTCACTTTTTGTATCAAACTTTCCATTTCTAAACTCTTTATATATATAGCATTTGTATCCAAATATTTTGAAATTTTTTACATTAGGAGAATGCCCATACCATAATTCAAAAGGTGTTGCATTTGTACCTTTCTTGACTTGAACTCTGTTGAGTGTGTAGACTGCAGTACTTATAGCTTCTCTCCAGTATTTGAGTGCAACATTTATCTCCATCATTAAGGTTCTAGCATAGTCAATAATTGATCTATTCCTTCTTTCTGGTATACCATTCTGAGGTGGAGTCATGGGTGCTAATGTCTACCTTTTGATTCCTCTTTCATTGTAGAATTCTTCAAATTCTATTGATTTGAATTCACCTCCTCTATCAGATCTGAGACATTTTAGGCTCTTCGTAGTTTCTTTCTCAACTCTAGCCAAGTACCATTTAAATATTTGGAATGCATCTGATTTTTGTTTCAAGAACATGACTATCATCATCCTTGAATACTCATCCACAAGTAGCATTATGTATCTATCACCTTTGTATCTTTGCACTTCAATAGGACCACACAAGTTAGTATGAACTAGCTCTAATACTTCATTAGAAGTATAAGCCTTGCTTTTGAAAGTTGACTTGGTCATCTTCCCTAGTTGGCATTGTTTGGACATGGTGTTATCAGGCTTCTTCAACTTTGGTAGACCTCTAACTTTCTTCATTTTGCTAATGCTTATTAGATTGTCAAAATTTACATGACATAGCCTCTTATGTGATAACCATACGTCATTAGTTTGAACAATGAGACAAGAAGCATATTCCATTTCTAGGTAGAACAAATTACTCCTAGTCTGATCACCTCTTCCTATTAGACTTCCTTGAGAATCATAGATTTTGGCAACTCCATTTTCAAATTCAACCTTGCATCCTATGTTGCCTAATTGTGAGACACTTAACAAGTTATAATTTAGGCCTTCAACATAGTATGCATTATCACATGATATCTTTTTAGTAAGCTTGATACTACCTTTCCCTTTGATCTGACATGGTGCAGTGTTACCAAATCTAACACTATTTCCTTTATATGAATAAAGGTAATGAACTTACTTTTATCTCTAGTCATGTGATGAGAGCATCTACTGTCTATGATCCATTTGTTATTCTTGTTCATGCAGGTTACCAGGGAAATTGCTTCATCTTCATCTGATTCATCTTTCATAGCCACATAGACTACTTCATCATCATTCTCATCAGAGTCTTCTTCAACAATGCAGCATCTTTTTCCTTTACCTCTGTAGTCCTTGTTGTCCTCTTTCTTGTTCTTGAGGTTGCCTCCATCCTTGTAATTTTTCTTTTGTGTGCATCTGGCTGCAATGTGACCAACTTCATTACAATTGAAACAAATGATTGGCAACTTACCTTTGAATTTGCCTCTTCCTTTGTGAAATCTTCTTG
This sequence comes from Cupressus sempervirens, assembly GCA_028749045.1. Taxonomy (NCBI): domain Eukaryota; kingdom Viridiplantae; phylum Streptophyta; class Pinopsida; order Cupressales; family Cupressaceae; genus Cupressus; species Cupressus sempervirens. Next base: position 250,076,922 of record CM053784.1, on the reverse strand, counting down.
CTAGTAATGCCTCCAATTGGTCTACATCATCTTCATCATTGCTACTGTCACTAGATGCATACTTTCCTTTTCCACTCTTTTTCTTTTTTTGCACCTCCTTGTTGTCTTTTATTATTGTCTTGGATTTGAATGTAGATTCAAAGTTTTTAGGCTTGTAGTTGTCAAAGTTGGATAGCTCAAAGGTAGTGAGTCTTCCAATTATTCCTTCAAATGACAATGTGTTGTCTGGTACACACCTTAGCTCTTGGATGGCTGATAATCTTATAGTATAGATAGCAAGAAAATTTCTCAAGTATTTTCTACATACTATTTCTTCTAATAACTGTCCTCTTGGGCTTCTTATGGTACTTACCACTTCTTTCATTCTTGCACCGTATTGAGCAACATTCTCTCCTTCTTCCATTTTCATGTCATCAAACTTTCCTCTTAGGCTCTCTCTTTTGGCTCTCTTGACATTATCATATCCTCCATAGATGTTTGATAATGTTTTCCACATCTGATGTGCAGTATCACATTCTTTGATGTCATCATACTTGGCATAGCTTAGTGCTGAAGCAATCTCTAACATCGCTTGATTGTGCTCCTTCTTGTTCATGTCTTCTATAGTGAGGGGTCCTGTAGGGTCTACATGATCAACTCTAATTGAGGCCTATGCATATTCACCTATTGATCCAAGGTGTAACTTCATCAGACTTTTCCATGCAACAAAGTTGTCTTTTTTTAGCTTGGGAACTTCTCTCTTGGACATCTTGATCTTCCTACTGCTAGTACCTTGAAACAAATCAGCAGTGGGCTCTGATACCAATTGTTAGAATTATTTTAGAATAACTAAGAGCGGGGGTGAATAAATTATTTAAGGTCCAATAATGTCCAATACAAATTTTTTAATAAAATGGGGGTGAATCAGAAGTACTAGCCTTTTTACTTTCTAGTCAAATCCTTAATGGCATATTATCATGCATGCAATTAAATATTGAATAACCATGAAAAGTAAACATGCATCACCACATAACACAAAGGAATTTGGTGACCTAGAAACCCTCTAGGAATAAGAAGGTAAAAATAGGGTGGGGATGACACCCAAAAAATTACTATGCAATTGATTTCAACCACTTCTGATGGTTTGCCTTGTTAAAGGCCTACCCTATTAAAGGCTTTACACACTATCAGATGTGACCCTGTTAAAGGATTTCTACACCCTATTAGGAGTGTTCCCTATTAGAGGACTTAAGAACATTCAACTTAGAATGCCACCCTATTAAAAGATTTACATAGAGCTATTATGCCCACCCAAGTCCATGGGATTTACAATCACCTTCTCAAAAGAATCTTTTATCCCTCTCTAAGGATCTCCTATCATTCTCTTGAGGATCTCTTATCCTTCTCCTAGGGATCTTCTATCCTTTTCTTGAGGCTTATCCACCTAGCTGTTAAGATAACCTGGCAGTTTAAGATTTCAATGTCTAATACAATGGTAAAAAAGTATTAGAAAGGTATTGAATTGATAAATATTGCAACTCTAACCTTGCAGATTTTAAATCACTCTTTTGTTCTTTTCTTTGCTTGGCTTTGCTTCCTTGTAGTGCTGACAGCTTGTCCACCCTTCAAGAGTTGTCTCCTTGGGTTCTTCCACTCATTATGCAATGCACTCTATGGTCACTTGATCAACTCAGAGTCTTAATCCTCTGTACTTACTCCTCACTATGTCCTCCTTTTGACACTTCACACTAGCATTCTCTTGGGTTTTTCACATGACCACACTTTGATCTCTGACCTGTAACTCCTTATAAAGAAGTTATTTTCTTCATTTCCCACTCAAATCTTCCCACTCATTAATTTGATTTGGTATGAGAGAATGATATTATTTTCCCTCCAAATTGTTTCTTCCAGAAAATTCATGATAAGTCTATCAGTATTCACTCAAAACTGGTTTGCATGGTTTAAATGAAATTGTATGACATCTACTCATCATCCTTATCATCCAACTAATTCACAAAATTCAATGTAACAAACTTATCATTACTGATCTAGAAAATTTTTTGTCTTATCAATAATGCAGAAACTCAACATCATTGGTTTACTGATGCTTGACACCTTCTGTGTTACTCGACTTCTACTACATTTGTTGATGCTCAACACCTTCTATGTTACTTCGCTTCTACTACATTTACTGATGCTCGACACCTTCTATGTTACTCAGCTTCTACTACATTTACTGATGCTCTACACATTCTATGTTACCTAGCTTCTACTACATTTACTGATGCTCAACACCTTTTGTGTTACTCAACACCCGAAGGATTGCTCGGCACACACTGAAGTTTAACTTTCTCGACTTTAACTAGCTTGCTCGGCACTCACAAATGAACTTAGTTAGGTTTTACAAATGACTAAGTTAAACCTTACATCTTTGATGTGTCTTAGTGTGTCCATTTCCCTATGTCTTAGAGTATGTCATCAATACACTATTTCATCAATGGCTTAGCTGATCCTTATACTTCATTACAACATCATAACTTCAACCTTTCTCTAGGTGCTCTAGTTACATCTTATTGACATCATTCCTACAAGTAGCAAGTTTGACATCAATGAAAAAACAATGATTGAAAACATTCTTTACGAGTTCCATCATTCTTAATTCATGATCTTTTCAATCATTTCCAATAGGTACCCACCCTTATTTATATTAACTAACAGGTGCATGAACATTTACATGACTTAAAAAAATGAAAGAAGAAGAAGTCAAGAAGAGAATAGCCATGAGATGATCTGAGAGTCACTAGGACTTCTACAAATGCAATTTTTGCTTTGTCTAGGTGTTTCTAGGAGTTAAATTATGGTCAAAATGTGTTTCCAATGCATGGAATGCTCAAAAATAGCAACTGGCAGTTAACTGTCGGTGCATTGCTTCTTCTTCAAAATTGTCAGTTCACCTCTTGATTTGGTGCACCTTTGGAAAGTGTACCTTTGAAAAATAACACCATTAAAAAGAGTACCTTGATAATAGGACCAAAATTGACAAAGAATTTATAACTCCACAATTTTCCAAGAGTGAGAATTTTTCTAACTGCACAATTTTTGGTTTCCATCATTTGGGTCTTGTTGACCTTCAACCAAAATGATGTGTGGATGTTCCCCTTTGAAATTTTGGATGGTGAAGGTGATTTTTTGAGGAGATAACAAGTATAGATATTCATACTTTTCCCTCACGTCCCTGTGGAAATCATGAAGTGAGACTTCTTTGGCATTCCTTGGAACTTGAAAGTCATGGGTTTGAGTGTAATTTTAGCTACTACAGAAGAAAATGAATCCATAGTAATGTTGGCAACCTCATGGGCCTCTGGATGTTTTAGATATGCACACTTGTAGACATATAGAGATAATTCATTCACCAAATCTTCAAATTGTCAACCTGCACAGCTTTAGGGAAGTGCACAAGATGCCCAATTCACCCAAAAATCAAAGTTCTCAATTTTGAAAATAATTTCTAAGTTTTTCTCAAATGAGGTCTAGGACAACTCTTGTGTATTTATTTTTCTCAATTTTTAAAATTATTTAGGCCCATTTGTGCACTTATCCACTTTACTCTTCAAAAACTTATAAAACTATGTACTTGTGCACCTTTGCATCTTTGGGACCTTAGGTATCTTCAAGACATTAGAATTACACACTTTCATACCTTGAAAAACTATACCTTTAAAAGCACAAGGTGCTCAATTCACCCAAAAATCAAAGTCTAATTTTGAAAATAGTTTTTGGATTTTCACATATGGGGTCTTGGAGCACTCTTGTTTATGTATTTTGCTCTTTTTAATGATTTAGGCTAATTTGTGCACCTATGCACTCTGCTCTTCAAAAAGATGCAAAATTGTCCACCTTAGCATCTTTGGGACCTTAGGCATCTTGAAGACTTTATAATTGCACATCTTCACACCTTTAAAAAATATAATTTCAAAAAGTGCACCTTCAAAAAGTGCAAGACGCTCAATTCACCCAAAAATCAAAGTTCCCTATTTTGAAAATAGTTTATGGGTTTTTCTTAGATGGGGCCTTGGAGAAATATAGTGTACTTATTCTTCATCTTTTTTATGATTTATTTCCTCTTTACAGTCCAACATTGTCATAGACTTGAACTCCTTCTACTTCTTCTATTTGAAATCCTAAGACGCCTATTTTGAAAATGCACATGTAATATAATGGTAATTTTTTGTGCTATGGACGATGATGATGCCATGATGACCTACACAAAAGATAAACATTAGTATACTAATGATAGGGGTTAAAAATGATGTTAACTAACCAGACTCCTAAACCTAAACTACAAAATTTCCACTCCCTAAGGCACCTTGGAAGATACCCTATTCTAAGCAATGATCTTTAGTGAGAAAAAAGGGGGTCCCCATTTCCAAAGTAAAAAATAGTGCATGTGTTGTAGAACTACAACCAAACCAAAGGCCTCAAATTTCCTATCATTGATGGTAATACAAGCATAAGCATCCCTAAAGAGCATTTCAATCAACTAGAGAAACACTTGACCAAATCTAATGGCTTGAAGCATAGAAAGAATGAAAGGCCATCCAATATGGTCATAAACCTTGGCAAAATCAATTTTGAGGAAAAGTGTTTCCTTCTTAGATCTATGAGTTCATTCCATACCTTCCCAAATAAAAATGATATTATCAAGGATATATCTAGATTTGATGAAACTAGACTACTTGGGCACATAATCAAAGGCTAAAGATGGTGAATTTTGTGAGCTAGGGCCTTAGCTAAGACCTTTTAGGAGACATTTATTAAAGTGGCAGGTCTCTAGTTACAAATGTTTTTAGGGTCTCTAGCTTTGGGTATGAATTTAATGTTTCCTTTGTTGATAATTTTACCAAGGGACTTAGAGTAGAAGGCTTCAAGGTAGATCATGTGCAGATCGGGCCTAATAGGATCCCACAAACCTTTGTAAAATTCACATGGGAAACCATCACACCTAGGAGCTTTGTCATATGCCATGGAGAAGATGACTTCCTTGAGGTCATTAAGGGTACGCATTTGCTCATAGAAAGCATGTTACTCAACTACAAGATATTTTGAAGTAACAACAATGCATTCCTTCAAACTTTGGCCCCTATCAGCTAAATTTCCCTTCATTGCGAACAACTTCTCATAGTGTTGGAAAAAATATTGAAGAATGTCAGGAAGGTCAAAGAGGATTTTTTTGTCTTCCCTAATTCTTTTGATCCCCAAAGAGGTATGATGAGCTCTGAGAGCCTAGAAAAATTCCTTTGATGCTTGGTCTCCAACTTAAAGCTTTAACTTCATATCTAAATTTGGCTATTGGCGAAGTGTTAAATTAGTTGTAAATCTAGATCTAGGACCTAGGAACTATAGTTACTATTTTGTAAATTTCTTGAAAAGTGCTAGGGACAAGTTAATAGGTTAATTTATTTCCAATTTATCTAAATCTTATGAAAATTTTTGAGGACTTGAAATTGTGTTTATGCCTTCCAAATCTAATCCTACAACTCCATATCATGTTCCTATATATATATATATATATATATATATATATATATATATATATATATATATATATATATATATATATATATATATATATATATATATATATATATATATATATATATATATATATATATATATATATATAAAAGAAGGGAAAGAAGGTTGAAGGTAAGGGATTTCCCTAATCAAATCTCTATTTAGGAATCAACCTTGAAATGAAAAAGAAAAAGAAATGGAAAGCCTGATGCAATGTAGTAGATGTTGGATACCATGTTGATGCAATTACCTCTTAAAATATAATCAATTATGTTGATACAATAGTTTTGAATCAAAACAAAAAAACTAAAATCAAATCCCATAAGATAAACCTTCAGTTGTAGATCCTATAATTTTCTAGAATGTTTTATTGGGGAAGAGGGAAGAAGAAGACTTGAATTATGAATATGGATCTCCTTAATTAATGTAAAAATCATTTTCTTGGCCTCCAATAATGCAAAGAAGCTAGACCTATGGAATAAATCACCTTGACTTCATGTTTGGAATAAAGACTTGAATTCTTGATGGCTCTTGATAGCTTCTTTTTTTGGCATAAATGACTAAATGATGAAGGACAACTTGATGGATTTATTGGTGTTCTCATTTTTAGTTGCTAAGCCCAAGTTTTCTATTAGTGTCTAACACTTACTCATTTCCAAGGAAGCCTTGGTCAGTCATCACTACAACTGATCCATCTAGAGAAAGTTGAGCTACAAAGGGCTTTTTTATATTTCTTCACATGTGGAGAGAGCAAAGATTACCAATCACTCTAGTACAAACTGAGTCAACATACATGTTGAGTAACATAATAGAGATTAAGCATTGGTAAATTTAATTAATGTTGAGCCTATAGAAGCTGAGTGAGAACATGAATCTTAGTTATGACTGAGCATTGGAACATTCAAGTGCCAAGGAAACTAGTTTTGACATGTGAGTTTGTAATGGCACAAACACTTATGTAAATCATTTTAGCTGACTTCTACACAATATTTAAAGATTTTAGATGATTAAGGAGAAGATTATGTATTTTTCCATAAGGATTTAGTCCCAAGAAATGAAGATTAACCAATAAGAAAATCAAAAGGATGAAATATGGATCATTGATTAAGATCTAGAAATTTCTATGATTATTTATTTAAGCAGGGTTCTAACCCTAAAATTATATTCAAATGAAATGGAATGGAAGCTATGAGAAGTGTGAAGATGAAAAGGAGCAAAAAAGCTTAGAATAGAGCAAGGAAGGATAAGTTTGAAAGGAGATCAGACAGAGCAATCTAGCGATGAAGGACAAAATAAAGCATATAAGATAAGGAAATCAGTTTGAGATATTAAAGAGAGGAGATCTATAAATAGCTTTTACAGAAAACTAAAGGATTAGGTACTAAGATATTCTAATAGATACATCAAGGAAAATATCTTAAATAAGTAGTTTTAATAGACCTTATTTAAATCTCCTACTAGAGTCCTTCATTGTAAGTGTAATATCCTTTAATCGAGGTAAGAACTAATAGTCTTGTAAATATTTTTATAGAGTAGACCCCTCATAGGGTAAATCATCAAAAGTGATCAAATTTTAGACCTATTAGGTGAAATTTTTTGTTACAATAGTAAATATTTGTGGGTTTCATCCCCACCTTAGTTTTACCTTCATCTTGAAGTTTTTTTAGGTTACCAAAATCTTTGTGATATGTGTTTATGTTTTCATGGATGTTATGATTGGATAGATTTCATTTTAGCATTAAAATTTTAATGATTATACAATATAAAATGTAGTATATGAGATGGATTAGGAGTGAATGGAATCAAATTGAGATATTATTTTAATAGTCAAAAGTTTATAGATCCCAATTCACACCCCCCCCCCCCCCCCATCTCACTATCTAGTTTCCCAATAAGAATTCCAAAAATTATTATAAAAGCACAATTCTCTTGATAAGAAGTCTAACATCTTGAGAGGATTAGATATTGGAAAAGGAGGAATACAAATTAGGAAAGATCATTGAGAATTAGATGATTGAAATCTAGATCATACTGCAACAACTTGAAGGAGCAAAAGAATAGTTAAGGAAATCCTTAAAGATAAATATAAAGAATTCCATTCAGAAGAATGACACAATATATAAGGAAGTTGATGTCAAATAATTTCTTAAAAGTGGAATTACTAGTGATAATGATGCAACAATAGTAGATCTATTAGAGAAGAAGAACATTCTAAGTAAAGACATCAGAGAACTTAAAAGAGAATAGGGAATTCAATCAGTGAAGGAACAAAAGAAGAAATCTAAAGAAGATAAGATCATGGTTCAAGAAGACAAAAGAAAAATGGCTGCCAGGCTTGAAGAAAGATTATTTGATGTGTAGAAGCTTACAAATACTCAGCTAGACATGATGAATTAGTTGTTACTTGCAAATCAAGAGTTGAATAGAAAGGACATGGAGATTACAAATCTAAGATCATAGGGTAACTAACTAATGAATGAGTTAAGAAAGAACTTTTGGAGAGAATGAACAATCCAAGTGAAGCTATCAAATACTTTGAAGAACTAATGAGATCACCAAGGTCATCTAGTGATACTTTTGGTCTAGGACATATCAAGCACTCTTTATCTACTGAAGTGGGAGAGTCATCAAAGAGTGGAGAGAAAAGAAATGCAAAATCTAAAGAAAAACCTACTTGTCATCATTGTGGTAAACTAAGACATACAACCAACATTTGTAGAAGCAAGAATGGTATGAAAAACCCTAAAACTAATTTTACTCGCAATTGTTTTAATTACAAGAAACAAGGACACAAAACACATGAATGCAGTTCAAAGACAAGCAATGCACCCACTACACCTAGATTTTAAGGACATTGTTACAAATATCAGAAATATGGACACAGGGCTCAAGAATGTAGATCCAAAGCAAAATCCAACTAGACATCTAAAGGGAAAACACATGCACCTAAGAAAGATAACTCTTACAATTAGGATTACAACACATGGTATAATTGTCATTATTGTGGAGAGTATGGACATATTCTAGAGAATTGCATTAAGACACATTTCAAAGGAAATTACAAGAAATGGTTGAATGGAAACCTAGTTTGTTTCAATTGTCCCAAAGTTGGACCCAAGCACCAACACCAAATAATAAAATTAGGACCTGAGCACCATCACCAAACAATGAAAGCAACAAAGGAAAAGGGAAAGTTGAGATGAGTACATCATGGAAAGAGATAGTAGAAGCTAGAAGCAGTGGATCAAGCAAAGTTGAGATCATCCAATACAATAGATTAGGTGATCACAACACATTCAACTAAGAAAAGAAGGTATCTAAGGGACTATATACATAAATGTTATATCACACATTAGTTCCTAACAAGATATGTCATTAAGATTCCATACTAGCATGAATCAAGATGCATTAGGATATACCCAAGACAAGAATTGGGCAATGGAAAAATTTACATTGTCAACTACAGAGCATTAGTAATATAGTTTCTATTGACCAAGAATTGCAATATAGACTGAGAGCTTACATTGATTGAGCTGATATATTGGCTGAACAAAATGTTATTAACCGAGAAAAGTGATGGAGACCAAGTATTTGAATGGAAAGAAGTGTGAACACAACTTCTGAAGGCCGAGATAGCTGTTGTGCACCTACTAGAGTACAATGCATTTAATGCAAACCTAAATGACAAGATTGAAGGTATATATCAAATTTTAGTACTCATTTTAATTTTACCAAGAAATTTTTGGTGCAAAGCCAATTCAAATGCGATTAACACAATTTAAATGACATAACAAGTGAATTGCAACGTGTTGTTGGAAAAATTGGAAGGACATAGTAAATAAAGTTCACTATCGAGTTAAGTTTTTTTTAAGTTGTTCAAAACCCTAATTTGGAAATGGAATCCTCTATAGCTATGTCTATTAAGGAAATTTTGAGGGAGAGAAATGCACAAATTGTTGGCAACAATTAGTGTCCTCCACCAAAATTCAAGGAGTATTCCAACATTGCATTCACTGGTGATGAATCTAGTGCCTTGTCATCAATTCCACCTATAATGTTAATGATTTATGATGTAAGATCACATTGCATGTGAAAATTGACATAAATTATAGATTATGAACTTCAATCGGCTTATGAGAAATTGAGTGATAATGGAATTTTGATTGATGAGAATAAAGTTGTTGCTGACAAAGGGCTTACCCATGCCATAGCTTTTTCAAAGGTTTTAAAAGTTGAATGGATAAAGATTGTGTTGAGAAGAGTTCACGACATGAAAATATGGTTAGAGGGTGGACCAATCAAGATAAACATGGCTATCATTCACCAAGTTATTGGTTACTCTACTTTGGAAAAACCAAAGAAAATGAGGTCTAAAGTGAAAGATGTTGTTGAACAACTAACGAAGGTAAAATGGAACGGTTGTGGAATTTTTATTGATGGGATTAGAGATCTAGTTATTGAATTTGTAGTACATGTGATTACACATAAATTCTATCAGTCAAGATGACTAAATAGTGTCCTTGCATTATTGTGACCTAGGATACAAGATTATAAAGAAAGATCATAGTTATGATCTAGCCAAACTGCAACTACAACAACTATCTGAGAATCTTGGAGCAACACGGAAGGAAAAGAACACTTCATGTAAGTTTGGATCCTTACTTGTATGTATATTTTTCTAAGTACAAAATTCATTCCCCACTATTAGCACAATTTCATGGGACAGGAATAGGCCGACAATCAACTAAATAAGTAACCTAATCAATTAATTGGGAGAAACTTTTCAAGCTATAATGGATAATTATTTTCAAGAACAAGATGAAGAACATGATGAGGATACCTAAGTCAATGGTAGACAACTATTTTTCCAATATATTCTTTATGGTAGATATATATTTCTTCTATGCATAGGAAATATTACCAAGGGTTGTGTGGCCAAGGCCAATGTGATATGAAGTTAATGTTGATGAGGCTACAATAGTAGTAACTACATTATTATTTGGAGAGGTTGACAAGAATTTTGAGCCATTTGGTACTAAATGAAAAATAAGGGAGACCACTTTAAACACCTAATTTGGGAAAGACACATATGTCTATAGGCCTAAAATATTTTGTAAATAAATTCTTACCTAAAGAGAGGAACTACAAAATTTTGAAGAACAAAGCTCATAAAATAGAGAAAAGAGCATTCTTATATGGAAGGAAGCATTTGGGTTGCTTGTTCCATCAAGTGACAAAAAAGAAAAGGAAGAAGGTAGAGATGCAATAGAGATAGAAGAGGAAGATGAAGACGAAGTTGCTAAGCTAGTAGAAGAAATAAGGCAATTAGTAGAGGGGTGTAAACAACAAGATGTTATCACCATTGAGGACATTCCTAATTCATCACCATTGAATTATAATGTATTAACAAAGGAAGTTTTGAAAAATGCTCAATCAAATGCCTCAGATACCTCTGTACCAAGCACCAATCTAGTGTTGCTACAAATACAAGATTATCCAAGGATTGATAGTGCAAAAATTAATGATTTTCAAGTTACATAAATTGAAATTACTTTTGACATGAGTGTTAAGCAATAAGGTAAGGTAATAATTGTGTTTCCACAATTCACTCATGTCACAGATGATAAACTAAATGAGAAAGGGGTAGAAGAGGATATAGATTCGACAAAGATAGAGAAACCCAAAGAACAATATGTTATTCAAGCTCTTATACAATTGTTGAGTGTCATGCCAATAGAGACATTAACTATTACACCTATACAATAGGTTAGATAACTCAGCAGGAGCCAAGATAGACATCTGAATCGAGTGTAAAGGGAAAACAATTGTAGGTATCACTACCTAGTTATAGCACCCCTTGATCCTACATAGTGGCACATAAAGATGATACACCAAAGGAGAGTGATTTTATATGAGGTCATCATACTACCTATGTATGACCTAAATAACATGACTCTGGCATAGGTGCAAGAATTGTAAACTTTTTTGTGTCACAAGACAAAGCAAGAGCAACTAAGAAGAGAACATAAGAAAAACTAGGTATTACATAATATCAAGGACATTTTTGTTGATGCTTTTGAGATTTTTGATGTTAATGAAAAACATCAAGTTTTGGATTAACTCATATATATATTTGATAAATTTTAAACAGAAGATAGAGACCAATGACAAATTGATGAGATGGCCTGAAAAGAAATTTGAGCACAAAGTTTTGGAGAAAGTCTCAACAAAACTTGCAATCTGGTGGGTTGAGCTTTCTAACCTTACCACTTAGTTGGAAGGATATTTGAAAGTAATTCATTCTTTGTATATAAAACTTTGTGATGTTGAGTTCCTCACATTGGAGAATCAATGTTCTATTGATATGATATAGGCAGATATTAATGTAGTGCAAGGCTAGAGAATCCCCAAAGGAGATGTCCTAGCCCCCAAAAAATAACCACACAATAGAAACACAATAACAGTGCAACAAAAATGCAAGATCTTATACCAAATCATAGCTCTTTATTTATAAAATAACTATTTACATGAAATATGTTCAACTATAAGGCCTTCCAAGTTCGGGCCAAATACAACAATAATTACACAAGATCCCTCAAGATCCAACTCAATCTTAGCTAGGCTAGATATGTAATATAACAAAAATATAGTAGAAACCTCCAAGATCTCAACTTGTGCTCACAAGCCACCAAGAAACCTCCTTGTTTCTAAACTATAGCCGCTAGCTCTTCTCACAAATGCACAACTCCACCACAATCCTACTGTAAACTACCTCACATTTGGTGCTTTGTCGATAGACTTAGGAAATCTCACCCTTTAGCTACTCCACATTGAACTTAGGATCCACTCCCTCTAAATGAATTAATTGTAAGGAAACTTGGCAACAAAGAATATAACCATTTCCACATAACCCATAATAGATCTGAAATAAACACAGAATTAAAATCCACATGCAAGAGAATAGACAATATACCCACAAAATTGTGACACAAGATATACCCTGGGAAACCCTCATTGAGGGAAAAACCCAGCCTCCAAAAGCATCCATCACCATGTATTATTCAGTAAAAAATACCATTTTCATACAACCATGGAAGCCTTCATGGCCATAGCCACAACCGAGCAGACTATGTGAACAAGCATGAATCCACACATCTCATGCCATGCTTTCAACCTTCACAAATGCTCCCTTGGCTAACCTGTCAAGCTTTGTCCCGCTCGACTCTTTCCTTTTTTCTTCTCTTTGTCACTCTCTTACTCTCACAACAACTACCCTTGTGGCTGCTTATATAGTAGCAAGTCCCACAAAACCACCAAGTGGTATTACATAAACCATGTGCTACCTAACCCACTGACCCCACATTTAATATTGGGCATTTAATTCTTTTCCCCAATATTAACTAATTACATCAAATATTATCACAATGTTACAATACAACTCATCAAGAATATTTCATGGGAATCTTTACATGTTGCATGTCCATCTAGGTACAACATTACATAATAAAAATAAAATAATAAAATAAAAATATTATGCAATGTGTGCAACACTCATTATCTCAACATTAATCACTCCATGAATGAATCACCTAGGACTCCACCAAACCCCCTACTTATACCAAACTAAGCCACAATTCGGCCTAGAAATTACAAATTAAATAAACCCCTTGCATTAAATGCATATTTAAGCCACAAGTTGGCTCACAAAAAATATTAAATACAAAATTTTTAACCCTCATGTTAACTTGCAACTAACACATGATAACCACATGAAATACTTAGGACAAGCCCCAAGTTTACAACCATAATTAAATGCACATAGGAGAGATAACCATGACTACAAATAGGTCCACACAAACTCCCAAATTGATCCACATCATGATCACATGCTACATGCATTAAATGCACCAAGAACTCTAGTTGGCAGCAACACACTATCGAGTGTCAACAAAATCCCAAGCATTGTCAAGCTCCCATAAGCATAGTCGAGAAACCAATACATGCCAAGCACAACAAACCATGCCGAGCTCCAAGACCATTCCATGCTCCAAGTGTATGCTAAGAAAACCCAAGATGCTCCTACATCAGACTACTCGGGTAAATAGAAAAGTGTGTCCCACACTTTGACATCCAAAGAAAGATCAAAAACCATATTCATATTCACCAAAGGCTTCCACTCCAATAGGAACAAGAAAACTAATGTACAAATCATCCACATCTACATCATTCTATTAAACACCTGAATCTCAACCACCCAATCATCATGCTCACTCCTAAGAACAAACTAAAAATAATGCTTCATCAACAAATCCACATCCATATCATCAACTAGTGAATCCACACTAGTAGCAAAAAACTACACATTAGTAACAATATGTAGATCTCCATTAACACATTCCAAACTCTCAACACCAATAATCTCATTTCTCACAACAAGATGCTATACAACATACAACTCATCACCAACAACAACCATATCATCCACAACCAAGTGTTCTATAATCTCCGTGTTAGACCCAACCGACTGATCATGAAAAACAATCTCCATCCCTACATCAACAAGATTAGGAATATCCTCAACAACAACCTCAAATTGCTCTACAAGTTTTATATCAAACTCCATAAACTAATCAAAAAAACTAAGCTCTTCCACCTCAACTTTTCCATGCCATCTTCTCTCTCAAACAAGTCTCTTAATTGGCCAAACAACTCTCTTCCAGATTGGTAGACTCCAACTCCACAAAAATCTATGAAATTCCTTATCTCATCCTTAACTCGATCAACCAAACTAGCTTCAAACTGAGCAGACACCTCTTTAGCTTGATCAACCAAACAAGTTTCAAACTAAGAAGACATCTCAGAAAACCTCCTTTCCACCACATCACAGATATTCACAATCATCCCAGGGTCCAATCCTCTCAAATCCATCTTCCAAGATCTTCACAAACCCTCTACAACAAATCCTTCCCACACTCCTTATGATAAACCAAAATTATTTTCAAATTAGATTGCAACCTACCACCTTGCATGGACAATGAGGAATCACATTACAAGTTTAGGACCATGGATCTTCAATCCACAAACTCTCTATGGCATGCCTCAACAAGATCAACCATCCATCGATCCATCTACAAACCCTCTACAATTGCAAGTTAGAACCACAATCTATCAGCTCACAACTAAGAGTTCTAGAACTCTAGAAAGAACAATCTACCACCAAATCAAAATCTTCTCAGATCAACTTCTTGTAACCCAAGTCTTAGTGTAAACTACCTCAACTTTGGTGATCTATTTACACACTCAGGAACAACCTTCACTCTAATAGCACCTAATGTAGTGCAAGGCTAGAGAATCCCCAAAGGAGATGTCCTAGCCCCTAGAAAATAACCACATGGTGGAAATACAATAATAATACAACACAAATGCAAGATCTTATACCTAATCATATCTTTTTATTTATAAAATAACTATTTACATGCTGTATGCCCAGTTGTAAGGCCTTTTGGGTTAAAGCCAAATACAACAATTAAAAAAACAACTCTACAAGATCCCTCAAGATCCAACTCAATCCTAGCTAGTTTAGATATGTAACATAATATGAATTTGGTAGAAACCTCCAAGATCTCAACTTATGCCCACAAACCACCAAGTAACCTCCTCATTTCTAAACCATAGCCACTAGCTCTTCTTGCAAATGTGCAACTATGCCACAATCCTACTATAAACTACCTCACATTCGGAGCTTTGTCCATAGACTCAGGAAAACATTCCATTTAGCTACTTCATGCTAAACTTAGGATCCACTCCCTTTGAATAAATTAATCGCTCCATGAATGAATCACCTAGGACTCTACAAAACTCCCTACTTATACCCAGCTAAGCCATAAGCCAACCTAGTAATTATAAATTAAATAAACCCCTTGCATTAAATGCATATTTAAGGCACAAGTTGGCTCACAACAAACATTAAATACAAAATGTTAACCTACAATTAATACACAATAACTACACAAAATACTTAGGACAAGCCCCAAGTTTACAACCATGATTAAATGCACATAGGAGAGATAACCAAGACCACAAATAGGTCCACAAAAACTCCTAGATTTATCCATGTCATGATCAAATGCTACATGCATTAAATGCACCAAGAACTCCAGTCAGCACTAGTACACTATCGAGTTTAGCAAACTCCCAATCATCGAGCTCCCACAAGCATAGCCAATTAACCAATACATGTTAAGCACAATAGACTATACCAACCTCCAAGACCATGCTAAGCTCCAAGTGTATGTTAAGCAAACCCAAGATGCTCCTACATCAGATATGAAGGCTTGTACTATTTCATTGGGTAAAATGCAAGTTCAAGCTCACAATCTTATAATAAATTGGCATTTGATCAGTAGAAATTAGCAAAGTTAATGGCTAGAGACCATAGCATCAGGAATAAATTGATTTCTATTCAATTCATGCTACTACCTTGTTTGGAGATAATTCAGAAGGAATTATCCGTGACTTAGAATTTAATAAGGAAAGATTCACATCTTTCAACAAGAGAGAGCCTAATTGATCTAGTTGCTTAGCTAAAGATTCACATTCAAGTCATAGAATTAGCAAGAAACAGATGTAATAAAGGACTTGAAATTTTTTGGCTAGCCATTAAACATTTTTGGTAAAATACAAACTAACCCCTACAAACCCCAAGACATAAGTGTGAAAAATAAGGGGGAAATATTGTCATGACATAAATTAAGGGGAAATCTACTTATGACTGGAATAAGGAGTCAGCAAAGGGGGAAACCAATAATTTTGATGTGTAAACCTTGTTAGGGGAAAAATAATGATGGGGATGAAACCTATTAGAATTTTTTAGAATAAATAGGGCACGAGGGGGGGGGGGGGGGGGGAATTAGTTACTCAAGGTTCTTAAGTATCATTTGAATAATTAAACAATCAAACTCTCACTATTCTTCTTATCATGTTGTTGCTTGGTCTCTCCTATAAACAAAATTTATTGTTCCAAATATAACATGCTTTGTCAAGTACAAAATATAAAACATATAAAGCATTCACCATTGATTTGACACTAGGATTTTTATGTGGAAACCCTATTTGGGAAAAACCACTAGGAACATGTCACCAATTTTTCACTCTTTCAAAGTGAGATCTATTAGGAGAAAACCCTGTTAAAGGTTACAATACACATTGTTAAATGATTTAATCACCTTGTTAGGAGTGTTCTTTTTAGAGGACTTTGATCATTCTATTTAGAATGTCACCTTGTGAAAGGATTTATACAAATTGTTAAGTGTTTCAAATGATTTTTAGGTCAACCTCTATTAAAAGGATTTCAATACAAACTATTTACAATGATCATAAGGAAAATAGTAGGTGTTGATCTATGTGATTACAACTCACTTTGCATGTTCTCATCTGTGTTTGTTTCAGGTGACGATTCACTAATAAGCTCCCCACTATCATCTCTATTCTTGATTCGCTCAACAACCCTTCAAGAAATTAGTCTTCCTCCTTCAACAACACTTAAGCCTTCTTGCTAAGATTTTACTTATCACTATCAACATCTTTGCAAGATTTATCCTTTAGATTCACATTCACTCTCATACTTGTGCATCTCTAATCCACATTGCTCTATATGCCTCTCTTCACATACGCACTTGCACACACCTTGATAATTTTTTTAGCTCTATACCTCTTTAAATAGAAAATTATTTCTTTACCATTTTCCATGATCATCGTAAATCTTAGGGTTATGATCAAGTTCAACATGAATCACTGTATCTATCCATCTTCTTGATCTTCTTCTAAAAAATTCTCTAGAATATGCTTGTTAGGTCTTTACCTGATCCTCATCTTGAATTTAATGACCTGACTCATCAATATTAACTTCAACATGATTTGCATGTACCATGAAATCAACTAAGTCAGTTGAGAATCATGATTTCCTTGAATTCATCTTCAACAATATTACTTGACAATCACTAAGTTTTGACACTCGGTCATCGCTTAACACATGGGCATTGTAAAACTTCTTGGATCAACATCAACTAGCTTGCTTGATTGAGACTTATGCTCAATCAACACTAGATTTTCTTGGCACTATTTTGGTGCGGTTGACACTAGCATCACTTGACATTCCTTTTCCATTTACCGTATTGCTCAACTTGGCTTAACTTTCTTGACATAAAAAATCACTTTGCTTTATCAAAGTCTATCTAATAAAATGTCCATTGTAGCTTCCTTTTCATAACTCAGCCTTTCCTCTAAGTGCTATTGTTATGATAAGTTTCTCAAATCCTCTTCGTCATTCACATAGATATGACATTTAGATTAGGTAGACATATGTCTCATCAATAGATTTAACATCAATGAAAAAAAACAATTGTTCCAATTGTAAGTTTCCAACATAAACCTACAAGATTATGTACTTGCATTCAAGAACACTGCTTAGGCTTCAATACTCAAATAAAAATGGGAAGACCAATTTCCTTATGGATTTACATGGACTATAACCCACAATTTATAGATTGTCTAATAGAATCTTGGTCATGCCAAGTTAATGCAAATGGAATACATTAGATATTTGTCTCAATTTTAGATTCCACTCAGACCTCTTTGCACGTTCATCAATACATCATCATTTTCCATGCTCCTACCTTCATAATTACAAATGATTACATTTGTTCATACAATTTATCAGCTTTGTAGGAATAAACAAGGTAGGCTCAACCTTAACATCTAGTTACAAAATATTTGATATGATCCATTGAATTTTGGAGAAGACATAGATATGACTCATATCATCATCCTTGGACATTAAACATTAATCATTAAATGTTCCTTGATCCATTGCAACATGCTACACCATCATCTTCATAAAAAAAATATGAAGAACATCAATATAGTTCCTGTCACAACCCATTTTCCTCACATCCAAATAAAATGGATATTTATCTACCACTTAGAAAAATAAATAAATCATTTCCTTAAATTAGAACCAAAAAAATATTAATATTGTATTCAACATATCCGATGACTGGAATTTAAATGGAAATTACAAATTATTATTTTTGAAAATCTTTCTCAGATCACTATCTATCATAATTATGGGTGTTTCATCCATTTTCTTAAATGAGGATGAAAACCAAATAGATCACATCTTTCAACAATATAGGGATCACCATTGTTTGCACATGCATTCTTGGAGGGGAATTTCCCTATGCTTTTATGAAAATAGGATTGCTTGTAGGAAAAATCATTCAAGTATTGTTGCAGGCCTTACATATTATTTCCATAGTTTTCAAAAAATTTAGGGGTGTGCACATGATAGTGGGAGGAGAGTTCATTATAGATCATTTCCATGGATGTATAAGATTCTTAAAAATCACTATGCATTTTACCCCTATGACTTAAACATCACACACTAAGACTTGATTCCTAGACTAAAAGTGCTAAATAGTCAAAGTTGACTTATTTTTCCAAGCTTAATCTTTTCCTTAGTGTGTGATGTTTAAGGGTGGCCAATAATATTTGATTAAGTGGTGTGAATTATTATTATTCAACCAATGCTTCCATGAAAGAAGGTAAACATGAGGGTCCAACAATCAGTTTATATCTATGCACAATATAGTCTTGCATGAGTGTGCAGTACTATGATTGGGTTGAGATCATAGCCAATGACTAGGGTAACAAGATGACACCTTCACATTTAGCATTTACTGATACTAAGTGCCTCATCAAAGATTTGATGAAGAATCAGGTAGCCATGAATCCTACCAACACTATTTTTTGTTAGTACATTTGGATCCTGGATTTTTCCTATATGGATTTACATTTAATTAAATCTTAAAATAAATGGAAAATTCCATTACTTTTTTAAATTTATAATGTGTTTCATGTGGATTTTGGTTTCTTAAGAAGCCCTAGTCAAATGCAATTGGCTTTGACAATTGATAAGTTACTCTAGATTGTGTGGAATTATAATTTAACACTTGATGTGTTACCTTAAGTATCAATCCAAAAGAAATTGGTCAGAAAATTTGTGATTGGTTTTAATTTTCACTCTAAGAATAGATGTGTGGATGTGTTATTATATTTTGACATATTTTATTGATAATGTTTATGCTTCTAGATGAGAGAAATAACTAATGTTTCCTACAATCATGAAAGGGTTGTTGATTTCAATAACATAATAATGAGATGTGCTTACCATGTGAGTATATTTTATATTGTATCAGTTTATGAGCTTATCTTTCTCACAATTTCATTACTTATCTTAGTTTTACTTGTTTAGACTTCCTTTTTATCAAGAACAATTCTAAGGGAGCTTAACAACTTTGTGGTAGGATGGAAAATAACTCCTACAATATTCTTGCCCTTTGTTTCTTGAGTAGGTTATGGAGCTCCTGTTAGCTTGGTCGTCATGTTTAGAATAACTTGGTATTCTGGTAAATGAGTTATGGTCTCTTGGCATATTAAGCTCATAAACCTTGAAAAATTATTATTTTAAATTTAGAAATTTTTTTTTTATGTTCTTTATTCATACTAGTATATCTATTTATTTAAATTTAATGGAAATTATAATTATTGACTAGTCAATTACCTTGACTCTTGTAGACTTTTCTAGATTTTATGGATAGTGTTGATGTGGCATTGGTTTTGCATATACAATTTCTACACTTCCAAAAAATCATCAAATGTGATCACACCAATTAGTGTGATCTAAAAACATAAATAGAAAATGATCATGAAGAATCAACAAGCACTAGTATATTCTACTATATCATCAATAACAACCATGTCTTAGAATTCATCACTATCTATAAGCTTGTGATCCTTGAAATCATGAACTGGTGATCCAAAGACACAAATCAAGTCCTAAACATGTTATAAGGTCCAAAACCAAATATATTGCATTATTGATCCTCACCAATCCTATTTATGTCACACTGTCTATTTCTGAACATGCAAAATCTAGAATTTGATCAATCGTCCACAACTTAATGAATTATCAATAGGATTCTCTCTAAATTAACATAATCTAATTACAAACATCTTTTAATAGACCTATACATTTTTTTACATCTAATCTTTAATACAGGAACTATACCAAACCTATAATGTCCCACTTGAGAATCCAAATGAAATAAGTCTAATATGTTACAAAGTTTGTGAAACTAATTTTTCAAAATTTTAAACAACATCAAAGTAACAATGCAAAAGAAATATAAACATACACAACATTTACACAAATAAAATTACAATGCATATTTCATTCCTGAAGGGTTCCTTCACATTGAGTCACATTTAATAATTTTTTATTAGTAACTTTAAGTCTCAATTACCATGTCCATAATCATAAAATGAATAAGCCTATACATAATCTCATATACACATACATAAAATAATTGATATGATAGAGTACATTCAAATAATATCATCCACTACTCATGTTGCAAGGTATACAATAATAAATACAAGTACATCAATATATAATACAATATTATGTAGGATCTCAAAATACATGATACATAAATACATCAAACGAATAGAAGTTTCCAAGATTAGATAATAATGATAATGGTACAACTATATCAATGAGCATCCAAAATCTATCAATTTGAGGGGGATCCAAATGGTAAGATGACACTACTTCCCACCATGTCATCACCTAATCAGGCTCCCACTCTCACTGTGCAGGAGAGATAATGTATGATCCACACACAGATAATAAAAAATCACAAAATAATCTTAGATAAGGAATTCTGATAGCCAAATCTACCTCAAGGGTAACACAACTAATAAGAAAAAAATAACCAAAGTAAAAAAGACACTCATTCAAACCAACATCTAATGCCAAAATCAACAATAGATACCAAGTACAAATCAAATATCATAACCAAAAAGATACAACCACCTCCAAATCAATGTCAAGTGTCAGAACTACAATAACTAATAAATAATAATTGTCATCAATAAAATTGAACTACCAATCACTAACTCCAAAAATAATAAAAAATACCACCAATAAATAACTGACATTCATTAATAAAGGTTATCTGTCAACGATAATTGACATTCAATCAATAAATAATAACTCACAATAAATACACCATCAAAAGTAATATTCAACAAGTACACCACCAATAAATACACCAATAGAGGGAAATATAAAAAAACATGAAGGAGACTTAGGCTACATATTATGGAGTGTTATCACATGAGCCAACTCTAAGGTTACCTTAAAAGTCTCTCAGGATCTTGACCCCTTAGTGACTCTATGTGGAAGAAGAATATTCTCTCATGAAGATGAAGAAACTAGTCACAGCTTTCAAGGTATCATTTCATTCTCATCCTTAACCTATACAAGCACTAAAGGCATGGATGAGAAAAAATCTCTAACTTATATTTTTAATGTATCTCAAGGCATAAGAGAGGAAATTATTTTAATTACTATGTTATCACTTGTTACACAACTTATAGTGAGTTACATTGGCAACTATTTTAGGCCCTAGCCTCAATTGCAAGCCACTCCCATAGACATGCACCTAGACTACCTTCTCAAAAATTACAAACCACAATTGCATCCCATACTAAAAAGGTAATATTGATCAAATTTGGTGCCTTAACAGGCAACCTGAAAAATAACATTGGTTCTCAAAACTTAAAATCTCATAAATTCTCATCAAAAGAAATCTCAATTTAAATCATAAAGTACATCATGACATTCAGTCAAATAATCATAAAAGGAATCTCAAAAATGCTTCTAGTGCACATCCTAACTTGGCCAACTAAACAATCCATAAAGAAAAACCATCACAAAAATAAATATCACTATACTATAAAATATAATATTTAAGAAAACACATAGTTTTTAGTTATATGATTTAATTCCATTATCTTCTCTTGTTTGGTTTGAACCATAAAGATGTGTTTAAAAATAAAGTAAGAATATACATGTTAATATAAATTGTTATGCTAATATACTCTTTTAAATTAATAAGTATTTGAATATCAAATCTCTTTGTTCGTACAAAATATCATGCAATATCATCATGTTATTATTTTAAACAATATTAAATCATGAATGATTTAATTAATAACATAAGTGTATATTATTAGATTAAATATTAATATCAATTTCATTTCTAAAATATTAATTTGACTTCTATTTAAGTCCAAGATTAACATTTACTTTTCCTTAAATTCATGATGCAACTAGAGATAACTCAAACTTGAAATTATAATTTTAATTAAGTTATTTACAATTTCTTAAATATTCATAACTAGATGATTATATAGTGAACTCCACATAACTTTTAAAATATAATTAAATCACAATTATATATTTATTAAATTGTACATCCACTTGCTTTAATAAATATATAATAAGTTATATCCCACTACGTGTTTTAAAAGTAATTGATATTAAAAATGCACTTATAAGAAAATAAATAGTATTTATTTATTTATTTTCTAAAATAAATAATTTTAATTTTTTTCTAATAATTAATAATAATACATAATAATTAATCTTGGCTTCAGCTTCTTACCAATAAAAAAAAAATTAATTTTTTAATGAAATCAATAATTAATAATTAATTTGTTTAAAAATAAATAAATTCAAAAATTAAATTAAATTATTATAAAATGAAAATAAACATACAATTAGTAGTTTTGCATGTTTTTAATCTCTCAAATCATGCAGCTATACTATATTTAATTTTGTATCTTTAGTATATTTGTTTTCACATACATGCATAAGTTTAGTTACAACATGCTTTCCTCTCTATTAATTTTTTATTTTTCTAATAAATTTTGTAACCAAATTATTTTATATATAGGAAGAATATTTATCTTTACTTAGAAAATTCATGATAATTACATGGTTCTAATGACAAATTTAAAGTTGAAACCTTAAATGTTCAATTTGTTATTTTCTTCTTATTTTTTATAATCAAAATTTCCTTATATTATAAAAGATTTTAAAACAATACAATCATAATAATTTTCTAGATTTTTTTACAATTTTTCTCAGTCAAGTTTTCTTGATTAATAAGTTTTACTTTTTCAAAATCTATAACATAATTCTTTATCCAAAAATCAATACAATAAATTAATAAGCATTATGCAAGCACTCGGGAAAACACAAAGTAGATAAATCTTTCAATAAAATTCTATAATGAGTTTTCAAACACTAACCCAAAACCATAGTTAAAATCTGAGACAATCTATGAAAGCATACAAATCCAAACTCTTTGAAACTTTCAATAATGATTTTGATCAAATTTTAAATTTTGCTCCCTAAAAATTTGTGTGTAGAAATGAGCTCGAATCTCTTAATAAAAAGTTTAACTCTACCTAGGGTTTTCAATTTTCAAACATGCAAAGGCCTCTCCTTAAAATAATTTTTCATTAATTAATCCTTTCATGCACGCTTAAAAAACTTTTTAATTAAAATATTATTTTCTTTTCTTTTCCTCCACTTTATTAATCGATGCAAATTCTTTTTAAAGCATAGTTTATTATTTAAATTAATAATAATAATTAAAGATCATTATTTAAATGCAACTCTAATTTGATTATTATTAATTAAATAATTATAATAAAGCAATATTAAATCTTTAATCTTTTAATTCTTTTTTTATCGAACTTCTTAAATTAGACTTTTAAATTAAATCTTTTTTTGATGAATAGCCAATTTCTATTAATAAATAATATACTAGTCACAATTCACAAAAAAAAGGTAAACCTTTTAAATTAAAGCACATAATTAAATAATTAAATATCACCATATTCTAATTTATCTTTAATCAATTTTCTAAATTAGAGTTCTAAATTAAGTCTTTTAAATTAAAGCACATATTTAATTAGTTTTTGATTAATTAAATATTTTCATATTTGAACATTTTTTCTTTAATCAAATAATATTTAATAATTCTTAATATTATATGATTAACCCAAATATTATAGTTAAATCATTTACCAAATAAATTACATAGTCAAATCCACATAAAAGCAATATTACCAAAACTGACCAAAAGTCAAAAGTAAACAATATAGACAAAGAAAAACTCATGAGTTTAAAAAGGGTGGAAATTCAGATACATGTCCTCCTTCTCAGGATAAGTAATTAGGCTATGGTTGGGATTGGACTTGAACATTATCTCTCCATTCTTACCATTGAGTTATTGCGATAGGCATGCTCATCCTAGCAATTCAGGAAAATCGATGCCTGATACCTACAAATCTGTATAAAATATGAGCATGTATATATGCATATATATCTAAGCTAAACAAATAATGGTGGGGAGTGGTACAACATATAGATCTCGACTAGTAGGTGACTACAACTCCCTCCCTCATCCATATTATGCATGTCAAACATAAATGTAAAATACACACAAACACACACACGCATGCACACAAACATGCAAGTATGGGGTATGTATAATAGTAAAATCTTAAATATAAATAACATCACACTCTAAAATGAATATCTCATCATTGTGAGGACATAATAAGCATCTTTCAAAGACACATCATATGACATCATCATAAGTAATTTTATTAACTAAGAGCAATTAAAGCATCACCTCTACTAGTAGGAAATTGTTACAACCTGACATAATCAATTACTCAATATATCAAAGTATTACATTTTAAATATCAAATAAGTGTTGACAATTGGCTAATGAAGAAATTTAATTGTTGTCATTTATAGAAACACATGATGTACATGCTTATAGGAAACCTCAGAAATAAAGATACTTAGATTTTAGTACTCAGAAAATTATGTAAGTATGAAATTGGTTGACAATAGTGTATTGTTTTGTATGTTACTGACATCATATTATTATTAGTGAAGTTAGATGGAGATAGTACACATGGTTATGATGATGTGTACAACCTCAAAAGTTAGTACAGATTGTATGGAAAAGAGATATTCATATTTTACTAATGAAACAGAACAATAGAATTAAAGGAAGGAATTATTTTCTTTACAAAATAATTACTTGACCAAGTTGAGCACCACATGAAGGAAGTGTTGTCTAGCAAGGACAAAGGTTTATATGATGGGATCCAAAATTAGTGGTCAAACAAGGTTGAAGATGATTATAAATCATTGGGCCCACTGATAGAAGGGTAATATGTAAGCTACTCTCCTTATTAAAATAAGGAATATATATGAGTCTTCTTAATATAATTATATGACATCAAGTAAAGGAACAGGGAGATTAAAATTAAGAGGGAGCTTGACATTTCATTAGAGTCAACTTTGAAAGAAAGGGAGAAAATAGAGAATATGGTTTAATCAAACTTCAATGATCTCGGTTGTATTGATTTAGAGGGAGTAGACCATGTTGAAGATGTATTCTCTAGTGGTCAATAAATTGTAGCTATCAAGAGGAATTTGATTTATGAATGTACTTCATGACTATTTGGGCCTACCCCCTGTTGTGATGTGGAGCTTAATTAGACTTAGAGGTTTATTTGGTACAATTTTCTGCCTATATTATTTCTATGGGGGTTTGGGGGTAGTGCCCCTAAGATGGGGTCAAGAGGCAATGCCCCAAGTGTGCTCCCTATCGTAGTACATGGTGAGGTTGAAGGAAAAAGCCCCCTTGGAGGTTTTCAGGAGACAGAAGCCAAAAATAACCTTATATTATAAAAAGCACTGACTGCTATTTTCCTATTAGATGACTTATTCTAGCCCTAATTTTGTAAGTGGCAAAAAAATGTATAAAAATGATTAGAGTTAGAGATTTCATAATGTAATGGTGATATTGTAGCTTCTTGCAGTAGTATTGAGTTGTAAAGGATTGCATATTATAATAATTGGATAATAATAATAGTGGACTTGTTGGTGGACGTAAACCTAGGGATTGCGTGAAACATGTTAAATCTTAGTGTCTTGTGTTCTCTTTTGTGGGATCTATTATTTTCTAATATTATTTGTATTTGCATGTAACTATTATTCTATCTAAGGTTAATCCTAACAAGTGGTATGAGAGCTAGATAGTCGTCATTTTTTTAGCTTAGACTATCATCATTTTTCTTTTAGCTAGACCATCAACATTTTTTTAGCGATCTTCTGCAGGAAGGTCTCATGATTGAGTGAGAGTCTCATAGTTGAGTGGGAGCTATGGGAGATGAGGATAAGCTAAAGGTGGAAAAATTTAATGGGTAGAACTTTTAATTATGGAAGATGCAAATGGAGGACTATCTTTATTAGAAGGATTTATGGAAGTCGTTGGAAGGAAAATTCAAGAAACAGGGAACTAGGATAGATGAGGAATGGGAGAATTTAGACAAAAAGGAACTTGGAAGCATTTGATTATGCTTGGCACCATCAGTTACATTTAACATTACAAAAGTGAAGATGTCAGAAGAGTTGATGCAAACCATAGCGAAACTATATGAAAATCTCTCTGCTTCAAATAAGGTATTTCTCATGAAGAGTTTATTTAATATGAAGATGATAGAAGGTTGATCTGTTGTAAATTATTTAAATAAGTTTAATACTATTAATAGTTAGTTATCTTCTGTGGGTATTAATTTTGATGAAAAAATTAGGGCTCTCTTGATTTTGTGTTCTTTTCCTGAAAGTTGGAATGACTTGGTAATGGTTGTGCATAATTTTGGTTTTGGATCTAATACTCTAAAATTTGATAATGTGATTGGTGTTATTCTGAGTGACGAATCTTGTATGAAAACCTCAGGTGGATCTACATTAGGAAATGCTTTGAACACACAAAGCAAAGGTAGAATGAATGAAAGAGGAAATAATTTTAGAAATCATGGAAAATCAAGAGGAAAGTCAAAGCGGAAGAGGTCTCAATCCAGAGGACCAAGAGATTACTGGCACTATGGTAAACTAGGGCATAAGAAGAAAGATTGTTGGACTCAAAAGAACAATGAAAGAGATAAACCAAAAGGGAACCAAGAGGCAAATATGGCGGCTTCATTTCATGCTACACTTCATAAAGGTTATTTTATTGATTATGTCTAAGAGGATTTTCAGCTTTTTTATTTGGGGAATAATGAACCTTGTCAAATTGTTGGAAAGAGAAAAGTTAAGATTAAGTTGCAGAATGAGAATCATTGGCTACTACATGAGGTTAGACATGTTCCAAGGCTGAGTAGGAATTAATTTTAGCATAGAAACTCAGTGATGAAGGTTGTGTACACTTTTAATGATAAAACTTGAAAGGTTTCAAAAGGTTCCCTTGTAGTAGAAAAAGGTGTCAAAGTAGGCACCTTATATCTTTGTATAGGTCATACCATTCCTTCTACTTTGATCATTTCAAAGAAAAATGATTGTTCAGGAATAATTGTTGTAGTTGAGTAGGGGGAACAAATGATTGCTATAGATTCTGATACAACACTATGGCACCACAGACCTGGACACATCAGTGAGAAAAGTATGAAATTAATTCATTCGAAAAAAGTTTTACTAGGTCTAAAAATGTGTTAATATGAATTTCTGTGAAAGTTGTATGTATGGAAAATAAAAGAGAGTGATTTTTGTGAAGACTGGGAAGGAAATAAAAATGAGAGATTAGAACTTGTGCATATAGATGTACAAGGACTAGATCATGTGTCTTCCCTTGGTGGCTCTCATTATTATCTTACATTTATTTATGATGCAACTAGAAAAGTATGAGTTTATTTCCTTAAACATAAATCTAATGTATTTAAATTTTTTAAGAAATGAAAATGCTTGGTTGAAAATGAGACTGGAAAGAAATTAAAATGTCTCATATCTGATAATGGTGGTGAGTATTGTAGCCATGAATTTGAAGATTATTGCTCCATTAATGGTATTTATAGACAAAAAATTGTTCCAAAGACTCCACAAGAGAATGAAGTGGCTAAATGCATGAATAAGACTATAATGGAGCATGCAAGAAGCACGAGGTTGCATGCAAGGTTTCTCTTAAACATGTGGGAAAAGGTTGTCAATAAAGCTATATATTTGATTAATAAAGGTCCCTCTACTCCTTTGGGTTGTGGTATTCTAGAGGAAGCGTGAATTGGTAAGAAGGTGAGTTATTCTTTTCTCAAAACTTTTGATTGTGAAGCATTTTCTCATATAGATTCTGAAAATAAAACTAAGTTGGAAGCTAAGTCAAAGAAATGTGTATTTATTAGATATGACATTCACAAATTTGGTTATAGGCTTTGGGATTTTTTAAATTGTAAAATTGTAAGAAGTAGGGATGTCATATTGATCCAAGTGGATCCAAAGGTCCAAAAAAAATTCACAATCTCAAAATCTCTTAAAATCAACACCATTGTGAAGAGCTCAAAAAAATGAACTCGATGCAACTTGAACAAGTGAAGAGGGAGCTTGTACATGAAAGATATGTTTGGTCAAAGTTTTGGCCAATAGGCATAATAGGTGGCTAGGGAAAAGGGTGAAATTTGACCATCTCAAAAGTGTTGAACAATAGGTTTCAAATTAAAGAGCTCGTTAAGAGCTTTCCAACAATGTTCATTTCATTGAAAACAAAGGTCGTATGAGAAAGTTATGAAAACTTGAAGTTTACAAGACAAAAAATAATTTTGATGACATCATAAATCTAGTCACTATGATGATGTGGAAAATACAATATATCCCCCTAAGTTTACTTATCACTACACCATTTTTTATTAGAAATAAAATGGTGGACTTTACTTTATTTCACAAAATCCATTTTTGTGGGATCCCAAAAAATTATGGATTTGAAAAAAAACTTCTCAAAATTAGAAAACAAAAAAAATTTAAACAAATAAGTAAAACAATATCCTAAACTTATTCATCCAAAATCGATTTATTTATTTTATATGGCTTATAATTTATAAGAGCTAAAAGGAGGTTTTCATATGGTTTTATATTTGTTAATTTGTTATGGTAAAATGGGGAAATGGTTATTATGTGGTTATTTGGTTTTAGGTCAAATATGAATAATTTTTATGTATTAAAGGAGAGTTAATCTCCTTTAGAAGACAATCAAAGTTTGGGAATGAATTAGTCCTTGGGAAAAAAAAGTCTTGGAGAATTTCTAAAGAGGGAGTTTTGTAAAGGAAGGAATAATTTTTCCTTGTGAGAGAATTTGTAAGCACAAATACACTATGCATTTTCTTCAAGTGCATAGGACAGATTGTAAATGCTTGAAGCTTGGAATTTTTAACAAAGAAATTTTGCTTGGCAAATTTAATAAAGCGGTCCCCAGATTGAGAAGCAGACCTGAAGACGTAGTCCTGACAGGGTGAACTCTATTATCAAATTGTTTGTATCTCTTTACTATCTCTTTCTTATTCTCTCAGGTCTTTCAGTTTATTTATTATTTGATGTATTTAAACACATTGTTAAATTTAAGTGTTTAAACATAAATCTTCTTGTAATTTCAATGGTTAAAACACATAGCCACACAATTACTACCTGGATTAGGGATTAAATTTGTATTTTGGATTAAGTTATAAAAACTTGTAAATCTTAGTTTACAGACCGCATATTCAATGATAAAGTGTTGTACAAAGATTTGTTGCAACAACGTCATGAGAAGAAAGAAAATGATTATGTAGTGCTAGATAATACTACAAAAGATGATGTTCTAGAAATTCTTCATAATTTGCAACAACCACAACAACACATACCACACACCCCAGTGAATGTTAGATGGTCAACAAGGCTAAGTAGACCTCTAGAAAGATTTTCTTCTTCTTTGTATTCTATTTTACTTACAGATGTTGGTGAACCTGAATGTTATGATGAAGTTGTGTAGGTGGATACAAAGATTCAATGGGAGTCTACAATGAAAGAAGAAATGGACTCTTTGTTAAAAAATACGACGTGAAATTTATGCAAATTTTTGACAAGTAAAAGGGCTTTACAAAATAAACAGATTTATAGGTTGAAAGAAGGGAATGAAGGCAAGAAATGATTTAATGCTAGGTTCATAGTAAAAGGATTTGCACAAAAAAAGACATTGATTTTGATGAGATATTTTCTCCTATCAAGTTAAAATGACTTCTATTTGCACTATTTTAAGTATTGTGGCTACTAAAGATTTGCATTTGGAGTAGCTTGATGTTAAAACAACCTTCCTTCATGGTGATTTAGATGAAGAGACATATATGGCACAACCATAGGGATTTGAGGTCAAAGGTAAGGAGAACTTAGTGTGCAGATTGAAGAAAAGTTTGTATGGCTTGAAGTAAGCACCTCGGTAGTGGTATCTAAAATTTGATAGCTTTATGCATGAGCATGGATATAGTAAGTTTCATTTAGATCATTGTGTTTATTTTAAGAGGTTGGATGATGACAACTACATTATTTTATGTTTATATATTGATGATATGCTTGTAGCTAGGTCTAACATGAAACACATTAAGGGGTTAAAGGAATAGTTAGCACATTCATTCACTATGAAGGATTTGGGGGCTACAAAACAAATCCTTGGTATGAAAATTTGTAGAGATAAGAAAAATAAAAAATTGACACTATCTCAAGTTGATTATATTACAAAGGTGTTGCAATGTGTAATGCCCACCCGTAGTTTTCTTTATGTTCCGATTGCCAAATTCTTTTAGGCCAATTTTATTTATTGATTAGTTTTAGAGATACTAAATTTATAATTTTATGATATTATTTCATGACTTGGACTAGGGATATATTAGTGATGATTACTTGGTTGATTATATTTCATGTGTTGTTTAATGATTTTGGTTACTAGTGCATTAATGATGCTATAATGATTCATAGTTAACAAATAAGATTTATTTCATAGCAATGTGAGATGATGTTGTTAATGATGGCTATTTTATATTCATAACAATGCATTATTATAATTGAGCATTTGATGTTTGACTCATCATTTATTATGGTACTCGCCCCATACTTGCATGTGTATGGTGTGTGTGTTTATTTTATCTTCTATTTGATGTGGTTAAGGGAGAGAGTTGTAGTCACCTACTAGTTGGGATCTACATGATGTACCACTCCCTACCATTGTCTGTTTAGTTTAGATATATTTATATACATGCACATTCTCATCTTTTATGTAGGATACAAGTATTGGGCATCAACTTCCCTGAATTGCTAGGATGAGTGTGCCTAATTACAAATGCTCAAATGGTGAGAATGATAAGATAATGATCAGGTCCAATCCCAGACATAGCCTAAATACTTGTCTTGCAAGGAGGACTCGTAATAGATTGTCTACCCTTTTTAAATTCGTGAGTTTATCTTTGTTTGTGTTGTTTGATTTTGAGCTTTGGTCTATTTTGGTAATGTTGCTTTTATGTGGATTTCGTTGTGTGATTTGTTTGGTAAATGATTTAATTATAATATTTCGGTTAATCATATAATATTGAGTATTATCAAATATTATTTGATTAAAAAGAAAATATTAAAGCATGAGAATATTTAATTAATTAAAAAATTAATTAAATATTGCTTAAATTTAAAAGTTTTAATTTAGAAGTCTAAATTTAGAAAATTGGTTAAAGAGAAATTAGAACATGATGATATTTAATTAATTATAAATTAATTAAATATTTACTTCAGCTTAAAAGATTTAATTTAAAAGTCTAATTTAAGAAGTTGGACTAAAAAAGAGAATTAAAATATTAAAATATTAAAAATTTAATATTGTTTTATAAACTAGAGAAAAATAAAATTTAAAGATAAAGTTATAGCTTTAATTGTGGTGTAGTTATATTTATTTAATTTAATGATAATTATTTAAGAGTTTTATTTTAATAATAAACTCTAAATAATGTTATTAATTAAATTAATAAATATATTATTAAAACGCTTCGAAAATTAATTAAAGAGAGAAAGTTAATTATTTAAATTAAGATACCTTGTAATTAAATATCTAAAAGAGTTGAGCATGAAAAGGTAAAAGGTAATAAAGTAATAAACAATAATTGATTAGTGAGTTTCCTCTCGTGATTGCACAATCAAAGCCCCAATTTAGGGAGAAATCTTTAACAGAGATTTAGAACTCATTTTGCAATGACAAAAGTTTTGTGGAACAAAATTAAGAATTGAATCAAAAGAATTATTGAAAGTTTTACAGGGTTTGGATTTGTATGCATTCACAATTTGTCTTAGATTTTAGCTATGGTTTTCAGGTAGGATTTGAAAATCCATTGTATAATTTTATTGAAAGATTTGTCTACTTTGTGTCTTCCTAGGTGTTTGCATGTTGCTTGTTAATTTATTGTATTGATTGTTGAATAAAGAATTATGTTGTAGATTTTGAAAAAGGAAAACTTATTAATAAAAAAAACTTGACTGAAAAAAATTATAGGAAAAAAATTGTAAAAAATTATTGTGATTGTATTC
This sequence comes from Cupressus sempervirens, assembly GCA_028749045.1. NCBI lineage: Eukaryota > Viridiplantae > Streptophyta > Pinopsida > Cupressales > Cupressaceae > Cupressus > Cupressus sempervirens. Next base: position 250,044,011 of record CM053784.1, on the reverse strand, counting down.
TTATAAAACCTTTTCTAATACAACAAAAAATTTTATTATTGAAAATTGGAAGAAAACATTAAATTAAATAGCTATGGTTTCAACTTTAAATTTGTCATTAGAACTATGCGATTTTCATGAATTTTCTAAATATAGATGAATATTATTCTTACATCTAAAATAATTCAATTGCAATATTTATTTGAAAAAAAAAAAATTGAGAGGAAAGCACGTTGTATCTAAACATATACATGCATGTGAAAACAAATATGCTAAAAATAGAATAAAAACTAATTATAGTATGCTTGCATGATTTGAGAGATCAAAGACATGTGAAAATACTAATTGCATGTTTATTTTAATTTTATAAAAATATAATATAATTTTTCAAGTTTATTTATTTAAAAATAACAATAATAATTAATCAATTTCAAAAATTAAATTAATACTACTTATTTAGTTAAAGTGAATGTTAGTATTAGTGATTATTTAAGTCTAATTAAACTCTTAGTTGCATATAAATAATTTTATATTTATTGATGCAAGAGGGAGGTTAATAAATAAATATTTAGAATTTTATTATATTTTAAGAGAAGTTGTGGTAGAGTTCACTTTGTAATCATCTAGTCTAATAACTATTTGACTTTGAGAGAAATTATAAATAATTCAATTAAATTTATAATTTTATCTCTAGTTGCATTATGAATTAAAGGAAAAGTAAATATTAATATTGGACTTAAATAAAAGTCAAATTAATATTTGAGAAATGAAATTGATATTAGTATTTAATCTAATAATATACATTTATGTTATTAATTAAATTATTTATGATTTAAGATTTTTTAAATTAATAACATGATAATATTGTAGGATATTCTATATTCACAGAAAGATTGGATATTTAAATACTTATTGTTTTAAATAAGTTTATTAGCATAACAATTTATATTAACATGTATATTCTTACTTTATTTATAAACACATCCTTATGATTCAAACTAAACAAGAAAAATTGGTAGAATTAAATCATGTGACTGAAAATTATGTGTTTTCTAATATTTTATTTATAGTCTTGTGATGTTTATTTTCTTGATAATTTTTCTTTGTGAGTTGTTTAGTTGGCCAAGTTAGGATGTGCACTAGAGGTTGTCTTTGTGATTTCTTTTATGACGTATATTTATTTTGAATATTATGATGATCTTGTGTTTTCTTTTAAATCTAAAAGAGCATTTATGAGTTTTTCTATGTGGTGCATTTATATCTACTTGGTTTGGGAGAACCAACTTATTTTCAGGTTGCCTATTAAGGAATCAGGTTTGATCTTTATGGGTGTTATGGTATGGGACGCAACTATATTTTATGTACTTAGGAGAGGTTGTCTAGGTACATGTCTTTGGGAGTCGCTTGCAGTAGGGGTCCAAGACCCAAAGAGGTAAGTGCTAGGGTAACCCTATTGTAAGTTATGAAATAAGTGATAATCTAGTAATTAATATTTTGGGGAAACACACTAAATAGATAAGTTAGAGATATTTGCCTCGATCATGCCTTGAGTGCTTGTATAGGCTAAGGATGGGAATGGGAGATAGTATGACTGGTTTACCTCATCTTCTTGAGAGGGTTCTCTGATTTTGCATGTGTCACATTGAGGGTCTAGGGTCTATTGAGAGACCAGTCTAGGGTAACTCAAGTAGTTTTACTATGTGATGACACTCCCTAGAATGTAGCCTGAGTCTCCTCTATAGATTTTGTTTGTACCTCTGGTGGTGCACTTATTGTTGGATGCATTTAATGTGGTTATTTACTTTCATTGATGGTGATTGGTGATTTATGGATATTATACTTTTGTCATGTGGTCCTTGACTTGAGGCAGATATCTTTCATTTACTTTATCTTATGATTTTGGTGATTTGATATATTCTCGATCAATGTATGATGTTTGTTATGCGATGTTGGTATTGGATTTAGTGTTCTTTCTTTTGGAGTATCTTATCTTCTTGAGTAGTATGTGTTACCTTTGAGGTGGTTTTGAATTTTAGGATTCATATCCTAAGAATGCTTTATGTTTGATTAGCTATTTGTGGATCGTTCATTATCTTCCCTACGTAGTGGGAGTAGAAGCCTGACTAGGTAACCACACGGTTGGTGGGTAGTGTCTTCTCACCATTTGGATCCCCCTCACATTTTCAATTGTTGGATGTTTGGTGATGCAATTGTACCTTTATCATTCTTATTTCTTATTTCAAAGACTTCTTTTCAATTGAAGTATATATGTTATCATGTATTATGATGTATTGTATCTATTCTCACATACCCTGCAACATGTGTAGTGAATGTTATTTATTGGATGTACTTTCATTGTATTAGTTATACTTATGCATTTTCTTATGTGATTATATGTATCTGTTGTTTCTTTATATTTAGGAGACATTGTACTTGAAACTTAAACTAATTAATTTAAACTTCTTAAATGTGACTCAATGTAAAGGAACCTTTGAGGAATTGAAATTGTATCTGTAATTGCTTATGTGTATATTCATATTTCTTTCACATTAATGTTATATTGATGTTTTCAAACTTTAAAAAAAAAAAATAGTTCATTAAACATTGTAACATAATAGGTTTATTTCTCTTGGGTTCTTGACTAGGGTGTTACACAATGTTTCTCTATGGAGAATGCTAAAGCTATCAGCACACCTTTACTCAATCATTTGAAATTTACTAAGGAGAAAGACATAAGAAGAGGAGGCTAAGATGTCCAAGGTACCTTATGCTTTAGTTGTGGGAGGCTTGATGCATGCTACGGTATGTACTAGACCAAATATTGCACATGTAGTGGGAGTTGTTAGCAGGTATATGAGTCATCCAAGAATTGAGCATTGGAATGTAGTTAAATGGATTCTTAGATATTTGAGAGGAACATCTAGTAAGTGTTTACATTTTAGGGGCTCTACTACTAATTTACAAGGCAATGTTGACTCAAATTTGGCAGGGGATATTAATACCAGACAAAGTACTATAGGTTATGTATTTACTATTGGTGGGACAACAGTGAGCTAGGTTTCTCGATTATAGAAGGTTAATGCTTTATCCACTATAAAAGAAGAGTATGTTTCTACTACAGAAGCAACCAAGGAGATGATATGGCTTTAGTTCTTTATGAAAGAATTGGGACACCTATATAGGGATAATTATTTGTTCATAAATAACTATTGTGTTAGTCATCTTACAAAGAATTTAGGTTTACATTCAAATACAAAACACATACAGTTGCAGTACCATTTCATTTGGTTAGTTTTGGATGATGGACAGTTAAAGCTAGAAAAGATACATAGAAATGATAATCTAGCAGATATGTTTACCAAAGTAGTAACAAGGGAGAAGCTAAACTCCTCTTCAAATTCGATTTGTCTTCTAGATTGAATAAAATAAAAGAGCAACATAGTCCAAGGTGGTTTGATATTCCGGTGGGAACTACAAGTTTAGCAGTTCTATGATCAATCTCCAAGTGAGAGGTATTGTTGTGGAGTTTGATCCGTCTCCAAGTGGGATATTGTTGTGATGTGGAGCCCAATCAGACTTAGAAGTTTATTCAACATGGTTTTCTCTCCATATTATTTCTATGGGGGTCATGGGGTAGCACCCTTGTAGGGTCTTGGGGCATGACCCCAGGTGTGCTCCTTATTGCAGTACAGGGTGGGGTCGAGGGGCAATGCCCTTGTGGGGGTTTTGAGGGACAAATCCCTTGAAGCCAAAAATGACCTTATATTGTAAAAGGCATTGGATGCTACGTTCCTATTGGATGACTTATTCTAGCCCTAATTTTGTAAGCGGTAAAAAGATTGTATCAAAAAGCTTAGTGTTAGGGATTTCATAATGTAATGGTGATATTGTAGCTTCTTGCGGAAGTATTGAACTGTAAAAGATTGCAGATTGTAATCACTATCCATAATAATAATATTGGACTTGTTTTTGGTGGATATAGCCCAGGGATTGGGTGAACTATGTTAAATCCTAGTGTCTTATGTTTTCTTTTGTGTGATCTATTATTTTTTGATATTGTTTATATTTGCATGTAATTGTTATTTTTGTCTGAGGTTAATCCTAAAAACCCCTATGTACATCATGAGGAAGTGACGACTTGCAAATGATTATCACCTATATTTTTAGGAGTTTTGAAAGGTGACGATCTTTCAATAACTTAATCTATTATGATGGTTGAAAGATCACGATATATCATATCTTACATGGTGGATTAAGTTCTTTAAATAGAACGTGACCTTCTATTGTGATGGACATCTTAAGATGTCTAAGAAGATCACAATAAAAAAATTACTTGCATGGTGGATTAAGTTCCTTAAATAGACCATGGTCATCTACTATGATAGACATCTTATGATATTTAAGAAGACCACAATAGAAGATTACTTACATGGTGGCTTAATTTTCTTATATAGACCATGGCTATTCATATAGTAAGCATTATTGAGAATGTGCTTACATATATTATGAACATTTTAGGTACTTGTTGAATGTCATATGACTTGACATTCATGAGGTCATTACTATTGATATCATGAGATGATATCTAAATGATGGATATCTTCTAATCTAAGATATCTTTAATATTGCTAACATGATATTACATTGAGGTAATACCTAACCATGTATTTATCCTCCCTAGATAAGAGGGAGGGTTAATGTTTTGTAGCTTCTCTTAGGTAAATTATAGTTGGTGTGTGTGTGTGTGTGTGTGTGTGTGTGTGTTAGAGATATTATATAATATATATGACTATTAGATTTTGATTTTGTTAATGAATAGACGTGTCCCATGAAGGGACATGTCTATTCTTGACTCATTCTTATATAAATATAAGATGCTGTTGGATTTGGAACACACATAACTATACAAGAAATGTAATTATATCTGTAAGTGAGCCTTGAAATTAACACTTCCATCTTAATGGTAGGAGAATAGAAACCAACAACAAAATAATTATGTCAAATATGTTTTTTTTTTAGAGGTTTATTTACTAGTATTCTTAATATTGATGTAAGTTTATAATTCCTCACACTTTTCAATGTGTCATACTTATTGAGGTCGTCTAAGACTCCCTTATTCCTACTTAGATGGCTAGGATATACAATTTCAATGAGTAGATTTCTTATATTAATGGGGTGGGAGTATAATTATTTAGAGAGGTAGAAATTATAAGTATGAGTTTCCTTAAGAGAGTTATTGGTATAAAAAAGGTATTGGGATATGTGATTGGAGCAGCTTTAGGTGAATTAGAAGACTAGGTAATCAAATATAAGCATAATAAAAATTTGAATAACATGGCCTTTGGATGCATATCCTCTAATGTAGATGATTCACAAGATGAAGTGTTGTAAACACATAAATATTGAATAATGATGCTGATGAACGAAGAACCTCTTCTAAGGAAGACATGGTTGGGCCTTCCACAAGAGCATGGCACCCTTCTTCAAGAGTCACATGTTCTTCTAGGTTTAATGAAACCTTTAGTTTCTTTTATATAATTTAGTTTAGAAACTTATGCTTTAGCTCTTTTGGGTTGATATGATACTAGATTTTATCTTTAGTGACATTCTTTGGTTAGTTTTTCATCTTGTTTAGATTACAATTGATGTTATATTTGATAAATGGGATATGATATTTTGATGATATACTAATAATAAAATGATAAATAAAGTCATAGTTCTAATATTTAGATGATAGATGTTAAGGTTGTAGCTTCTGTTGAACTAATTTTAACATGAGATACCTTGTTGATGGTGAATCATGTTTAAGATAAATATCTTATATATATAATATATATAATATATTATCATATAATAATATAATAATAATATATTATATATTATTATTACATATATGGTTAAAATATTAATATTAATGTGTTAACTAGTGGTGTTTAATTGTAGAGGTTAAACATCACTAATGAGACATGTCTCCTCCTCTCATATTTATAAATCTTCATTTGCATTTGGAAAATCATCAATCATAATGGCCATGATAATACATTTGCAAAAAAAAGATCTATGTTACTCAACATGGTATCAGAGTAGAATTGCAAATGTAAGAAATGATAAAAGAAAATCAACAATCCATTCAACATCAGTGGCAACATATTTACTATGTCAGGAATATTGGAATGAAAATAATGGATAGTAGCACATCACAAACAAAGAATATACTAACTATGAACAACATATAGGGAATCGAGACTGTGTTCCTTGTCACTATTTTATGACAAGACAATAGATAGTTTATATTTATGGAGACTCGAGGTTCATGTCATACATTTTCCTCTATGCATGTGAAAAATCATCTTTTTGGGAGTCCTATGTCTATGACACACCAATGAGTTCATCGCATCACAAACTGGTCATTATGCAACAGTATAGATTCAGCAGATGTGCTCTTAAACATCACTCCCTTCAGCCCAGCCATGTTACCCCTCCAAGGGTTTCATTTCCATTCCGTTGTGGATGGATCACTTCCGAATCAAGCAGATTTTTGTTTGTGGAAAAATAAAGGGATTTTCTTTAGGAAGTACGGTAGTGCCTAAGGGGAGAGGTCATAAGTATTTTGTCTAGGAAGTCAATCCAAAGTGTGAAATTAATCAGCCAGCGGAGCTTCATCTCTGCGCTATGCAGAAGCGACAATAATTAAATCTGGCGCAATCATCAAACACTGGCTTCTTCTAGCCGAAATCTAAGAGAAGGAAACTAGTTCTGTGGAGTTTCATTCCTCGAGGGTTCAATCCCCTCTTGCTTTGAAGGGCCACTTAAGCACTAAAGAGCATTGAGTTTCTCTACAGAGGGGCATGCTTTCTATATCTTTTGTGTCACATGCAATGTTCTTTTGAGAAATTCTTATCTACCAATTGTTATTGTGGTAGCAACGAATGAGCTTGGTATGTTTGTCAACTCTTTACATCTTGTGTCTTTTGTTCTGCTAGTCTTTACATTGCATGTTTTTGCATATTATCAGATATTTCTTGTTCCTTAAAGTTGTTGTTTTGGTTATAAGAATCAGTTCTAAACAAAACTAAAACAAATTCCATGATATGGGTCTGTAAAATTCATTCCTTTTAGATTATACAATACAGGTTTTCATTGGCTGTGAAAGTGCACTAAGTTTAATCACTAGCTTTATTTATTCGAAGTGCTATTCATTCATTATGAATTGGTTTGAGTGTTGAAGTAAATTAGAAATTAGTATAGCTTGTTGGCATTGCATTTCCATTGATTTGGATGAAGAAATTGGGTAGAATGAAACCTATTTCAAAGAGTCAACTTTTCTCATTGTTGGAGAGTGATAATGGTTTGGGAAGTGATGGTATCGGGTTCTCTTTTTGAAATGCACAGTATTGATGGAATTGAATTTGGTAGGCTATTAATATCATGATATTGCAAATATAACTAAGTGTTGCAAGAGCTTTATGGAGAACAGTTTGAGAAAATACAATTGCAGTTCATGTGAGTTGTAGGACAGGGGAGTTTAACGCGGTAAAAATATTATCGAGTTTAATTTCATGTGAATATGTAACGAACATTGGAAGGTTCAAGGGTCATACATTGAGTTGGCTGTCCAAATTTAATAGTAAGCTAAAAATGCAACATATTGTTTGAGTAACTATTTTAGTGCTTTTGAATTCAGAGAAGTTTGAATCTTTAATCTTTGCGTGTTGGAGATTTTGTTGAATTCCCAAAGTTGTGAGTAGAGCTTCTTTATTATGATCCAATAAGTAGTGTTTGGGCCTCTAATAAAGAAGGTTATTGATAAGAGAAATGGCATTCCAGATGGAATTTTTGGTGTTGTGACATTGTTTTTGCAGATTTAGCGAAGTTGTTTTGTTTGTGAATTCTCACTCACATCACTAGTTGGTCTACAATAAACTTTAAAATCAAAATGCATTGAATTAGCTTTAATTTGAATATGTTCGTAAGGTCCACGGTAACCAATGAAGGGGGATTGACGAATTTGTTTTAAAAATTATGAGTAAAACGTTCATAGCTAAGGGTTTGAAAAGATTTGTTCATTTGTTTTAATTTGGGCATATTGTATATTATTGTATTAAGTTTAAGTGGATGAACAATGAATGTCTATGTTTATATTTTTGGTTAATGTTTAAATGTCGCTTGTGTTGTTTCTTTGGAATAACTAATGGAAATGTCTATGTATAAATAGTGCATATTGAGAAATTGTGAATGTGTTCATTTTCTTTATGTTGCATGAGTGCATTATGTTACCTTTTGGGATGGATGGAGATTTTATGAATATGTTATAAATAATGTATTGCACAGTTCCATTACTTCTCCTGGTTAGCTTTCCTTGTTGTTGGGTTGGGTATCTTTCATTTTAGGAAAGATTTCACGGAAGCTTAACAACTTTATGGTAGGGTGATAATGCAGTCTTACAATATTCTCGCCCTTTTGTTCTTAGATAGGTTTTGGAGCTCATTTCAACATGGTCATCTTGGTTAGGCCATCTGGTATCTAGTATCTGGTATTGGTAATTTGGTAATGAATTTATAGTTTATTTAAAAATTTTGAGCATATATGTATATATATCATTTTGTTTAAAGTTAATGATAGTTACTCAATTAATGTTGACCGATCAATTTTCAAAAGACTTTGACTCTCATTGAATCTTCCAAAAGACTGACTCTCATTGAATCTTCCGCATTTTATAGAAATTGCTAATGTGGCATTGATTTTGCAGGGAGCAGTCCTTACAAAAATACCATTGTTGTTAAACACTTTTGTACCACCCTAGCCATTATCGTCTTATGACAAAAAATCCCATATATCATAAGAAAATTATGTTTAACCCTTTAATGAACTATGCAATTTCATACAATGATAATATTCATAAAATACTATATCGGCTTATCCTTTGAACCTCTTATAGGTACGAATGCTAGTTTATATCTTCTTTTTATGTATTTTATATGAGTTCGGATGCAATCTCATAGGTATCCAAGAAGCAACCAATTGTTGCTCAATCTATAGCAAAGGCTGAATACATATCAGCAAATGCAATGGCATGTCAAGTTATTTGACTAACAAAAATCTTGGCTAATTTGAAGGAAAAACAAGAGGATGAAACCACAATCTATTGTGACAATATTTTCCCAATAGCTTTGACAAGGAATCCAGTTTTTCATGGAAGAAGCAAGCTCATTGAAATAAAGTGTTATTTTATTAGAGAGTTGGTTGAAAATGGTGAAATTAAGATGGAGTATTGTAAGTCCGAGCAACAACTGGTGGACATTTTCACTAAGCCACTGGGCATCACAAATTCTGTGTGTCTAAATCTCTAGACATAGTTGATTTGGATTAATAGTGATCCTTATATTATTGGCTCGGGACAAAGCGAGGTGTTAAAATTTTGAATACATTTGGTTTGTCTCGTGAGCCTCCAACTCACCTACCCGTTAGAAATTGAGATCTTCAGATCTCCTCTAACACTGCAGCTCCAACAGCCAACAGTCAAAGACATTTAATGCGGTAGGTAAGTTTGAATTTGCAAATGTGTGAAAAAATTTTGTGTGGACAACAAAAGACAAAAGGAGAGAATGTTTTATTTATTCCATATTCATTCGGTGTGATTTAGAAGAGTTCAACAGAGCAGCCACAACAGAAGAATTTATCAGTATGCAGCAGCACATGTGTATAAGTATTCTGTGTTTTGTGAAAGTGAAAGTCTGTCTTGTATGAGCAGCAATTGCTCTAGGTTCATTGTATGTAGCCACGTATTGTTGCACAAGTTTGTTTAGTAATTAGTTATTTTGTTGCAAGTTTGTTTAGTAATTAGTTATTTAGTTTCTGGGTTTGTAGCTTTTCATTTCCGATTTCTAAGCTTTTCATTTCCGATTTCTAATTATTCATCAATTTAATAGTTGAAAGCAAGAAAGCAAACTTGTCCATCTCCAGTGTATTGAGGTTGTGGTCTCTCCATTTCTTATTCCACTGTGTGTTTCGTTATTTGGCAGAGCAACAAACTCTGTTCTTGCTTGTGTTTTTTCTGAAACACAATTTTTATTTTTTTGCAATGGGTTAACACGCTATTTTACCGAATGTTAACATTGCTTGGTCTCGTCTCGGTTTGTGTCATTGGCTAGTGGTTCCTATATTGACCGAGTGATTCGGTCCTTGCTTTGCTGAGCTACTCAGGGTTAACACATCGGTTCGGTCCTTGCTTTGCTAAGCTACTCAGGGTTAACACATCGGTTATTTCGTCTATTTCTACTTTTTTGATAAGCCAAGTTGCCATATGGTTCAAAATATACAAATTGGGATTCAGTTTTAAGATATATGTTGAGGTCATCAAAAATAATTTATTTGTTTACACACAAAACAAATGCCTTATGGCTCAAAATAAACAAATTGGGATTCAGTTTAAAGAGATATGTGGAGGACATCAAAAATAATTTATTTGTTTATACGGAAAACAAATGCCTTAATGGGCACTTAATCAAAGAACCAACGATTAACTATCATGAAGCTGATAAAATTAAGAACAAATATTGATAAGATTAAGAACAAATATTTAAAATCCGAGGATCCGAGGAAATAAAAATTGCAACCCTACGAACCTCTCTAAACACAATCATTTCCATAAGGACACAATGAATGTAAACATTTGATCGCATAGATTGGAAGGCTACTTTCACATTAAAAAAGAAAACTAGGGCATCTTGCATAATGCTGCTCGACCAAAAAGTAAAAGTAACGATTTTCTGACCAAAAAGTAAAAGTAAACGATTTTCTGAGAACAATTCATGGATCTTACAAGTTATTGGAAGTTACTGATGTTAAAGATAGGAAAAACATGTAAACACCTCTTTTCCATTTAAGAAGACTAGCTTAGCAAAATTCCCTGTGATCCTTAAGAAATTAAATTGCTCTTATGCTGAGAAAATATATGGTGGGATTTGGAACACAATACTTGCTTATGGCATAATTCAAATATGTGAAACAAAGGAGATTCATAGCACCACAACAAAAAGTGGAAGTTTGATCAATTACAAGTTCGAAATAACTAACTTTTCCAGCTGCAATCCTGTTCTGAAACAGAACAGCATCTTAATGGATTTCTGCATCTTATTCATTACCACAGCATCTTATTCCTTAACACTATGTGTTCACTGTAGAAATGCTGTATCATTTTCTATTCTGAAGAATTAGGCAGTTCCTAGGAGCTTCTTGATATGTTTCTGCAAACATACAGTACAACTATTATTGATTATCTTATTGACACATCAAACATTCGCTATTTAAAAATAGGATCTTGCTGATATCATCATAGACATGCAGCAGAAAGAACAAACGGTAAATCATTAAAGAAAGTATATAGAGAAGGCATGAAACTACAAAAGAGGGATTGTCAAGTACTTCAATATTCAAGGGAGAAGTAGTTGGAGCATATCTATCAACCACATTTCCATCTTTGTCCACCAGAAATTTGGTGAAGTTCCACTTAATTTTGTCGCCCAAAAGGCCGCCTTTCTTTGATTTCAAGAACTTATAAATAGGTGCTGCATTATCACCATTCACCTCAACCTACATTTCATAGCTACAATATAAATGCTGAAAAATCTAATAAGCATACTAAATAAGCTAGTTATTACTTTTTTACAAGATTGTTTCACTTATGACAGATGAATTCCCATAAATAGCTAAACAAAATAGTGACCAAATAGAAAAATAGGAGTGATGTACTTACCTTCTCAAATACTGGAAATTCTGCTTTAAAACGAGTACATGCCACTTCTGCGATCTGCTCATTGTCACCTGGTTCCTCTCCAGCAAACTGATTGCATGGGAAGGCCAGTATTTCCAATCCTGCAAAAAATTGGCCAACAAACTCTATAATATTACATAATATAAAGATGAGAAATAAAAGTCTGCAATCAAACTTAAAAGAAATTAATTTCTTATAGCTATCGATGAGAGCAATCAGATGTAAGCAGATTCCATTAAGTTCTTGATTATGTTCTGGAGACAACCCAATTCCATTTACTCCTACAGGTTAAAAGATTATACATCAAATTTTATAAGGGGAACAAAAACATTGAATTCGATGCTTCCAATGGCTTCACATTTCCTGGGCTTCATTCATTGATCTAGTTCTCAGGAGATTACGATGTCTTATATTGAAGCATCAAAATTAGAGCACCTCCAGTGACTCATTTCAAATGGTCTCAAGGAGCCTGCTAAGGACATCTAAGCACTAAGCTGACAAGCAAAAATGATTTTTGGGGGATTATTTTGTCAACACATTTTGAATTATTTATAATCATTACCCATCCACATAATCTTGGAAAAGAAAGAACTAGATTATTTTCTTAAAATCTACTATTTATCAATGTATGCGTGTTTGATCTATTTATGAGAAAAATGAGTCATCAAACATCACTTATTAAATAGATCATCTATGTTTCCTCAGGTTACCTTGGTTTTTGTACTACAAAGGCTATGTTTGTCATCCATAACTTATTCAAAGGAGTATTAGGGCCTAAGCGAAAGGACAGAAAAACTCCAAATCAATTAGCACTCTCACAAAAGTGCCACTAAATGGGAAGATCATATGAAAATCCATAAAAGAAAATGTGTATTAGATTAAACTTCCAAGAAGTAATGCTATGGAGTACTAGGATGGGTGACCTTGAAAGATTGCAAGAAGAGTGACGCTCAAGCTCAGAGTAGTAATGTGAGCAAGCTCGAAAGCTCGAGTAGTAATGGATTGGGTGGGAAGATCATATGAAAATCCATAAATGAAAATGTGTATTAGATTAAACTTCCAAGAAGTAATACTATGGAGTACTAGGAGGGGTGACCTTGAAAGATTGCAAGAAGAGTGACGCTCAAGCTCAAGCTTGAGTAGTAACGTGAGCAAGCTCGAGTAGTAATGGGATGGGTGACCTCTTAGGAAATCTTGGTGCTTCACTTTTGAATGAACAGAATATAGGTATAACTGTTTCTTTTAACTATTAAAGAAACTCTTAGTTAACCATGATTGAGCTTGAACAGTGCTGGGATGGGTGACCTACTGGAAAGTCTCAGTGCAGTCTAGGTGACCTACTGGAAAGTCTCAGTGCTTCACTTTAAGCTACTTCACTTTTAGGTTCTTTTGGTTGATAGTAGTGTGGATTTAACTATAAAAGAAATTACATAGTTAAGTCTAGTTGACCTACTGGAAAGTCTTAGTACAGTGTAGGTGACCTACTTTTGGTTTAGGTGCTTCACTTTTGGTTGATAGTAGTGTGGATTTAACTATAAAAGAAATTCCATAGTTAGGCGCACTTCAGCTACAGTACTACTAGGATGAGTGGAAGTCTTGGGTGCTTTCACCTCTGTGAGCATCTAACATCTAGATGTGATGAGATATCTATTCCAAACATTATAGGTTTTATCAAGGAGGAAACTCTGTAATTAAGTGATGTCAAGCCTGTTCCCAGAAAATTCCAGGTGCTTGCCTCTATGAGCATTTAGATGTGAGATGGGTTCATGATTGGTCAATGAGTTTGACTCAGAAAACTACACAGTTCGATCCTGATAGTAATATAGGATCAGAAAACTACACAGTTGGATCCTAGTAGCAATATTACAGTTGGATCCTGATAGGAATATCACAGTTTAGCCTCCGTCATTCCCTACCCATATTTCCCAGTAACCATACCTAAATGATTCTAAATATAGACATACTCTCTATTCAAAACGATGTCCCTATACCTATAGTTCGGACTATAACTGATAGGATACGAATTCAGAATGTAAACATTAAAAAGAAAAAGGGGAAAAAATTCCCACAAGATTCTAAACGGATCCTATACAGTAAGTATTCCATCACAGCATCTTGAACGGCATCCAAATCTTATGACATAATCACCTCACAGTTTGTTGCCCATTCAAAAGTGGACAAAACCTTAAAGGCTAATGCAGGAAAAATGTTAAAGCATATTCATGGAGAATCACCTTGATCCTTGTACTTTGCATACAATTCATTCATCTCCTTGTAGTTAGAGGTAGTTAATCCACTGCCAAAACAAAAAATAAATTCTGTCAATCATCTATAATTTGAAAATAGGGCAAAATACGAATGTGAGGAGGAGGGTTGCAACCACTCACATAACCACCTCCAAAACTGCCCGCAATGGTAGAAGTCACAAAAAATTTAAAATGATAAATTTCTCCATGATGAGTTTAAAAGTAAATTTGAACGAGAAGGGGAAATTACCATTCAGAAGCAACATTGACAATGAGTAGAGCTTTGCCCTTGTAAATACCGAGATCTACATCATTGCCCCTGATGTCCTGCAATTAAACATTACTGATATATTATATGAATTTCATATACAATTTTCAACCTCAAGTCTACGAAAAACAAGATAACAATCTTCAGATTTAATGCTATAAAATGGATCTGAAAGTACCTTGACCGTAAAATTATGGACATTAGCAGGCCCTTCCGACGAACTGCCACCCATGGTTAAAAAGTTGGTGGTAGAGGAAAATAGAAGGAACCCAATTCGGTATGGATATTTTTTTCAATTGGGTACTCTTGAATTGATCTACAAATAACTTCTTGTTGATAGATTAATATTAGAGAGAGCTACAGTGTGGAAGCTGTGAGATTTACTGAATGTTTTTGGGTTTATATAGAGAAACGCAGCTTTTGCAGCGATTATAAAGTGTGAAGTGGTATATGAGCGGCACGTTACCGTCGGAGAAAGCACATGTCATGACTCATGGGGTTTGTCGAGGTGTTCGATAAGATCACAAGTCCTGTCTAGACATATGACTCACTCCGAGGAGATATTTGTGTTTTCAATATGAGGCCATTCAAGGATAATGTTCAAATATGCAACCCTGAAATATCAGATTTGGATTGAGGTTTTTAAAGTTAGGTGTTTTGGCTTTCTTTCTAATGGTTATTATCTATTGTCCAATCTATAGGTCACCCCATCCTCACAATACATCTATGATGTTATCTGCGCGTATCCTCCAATTTATGTAGTGGAATATAGAGGTGAAAATAGACATCTAATCTAATAAGAATAAAAAAAAAAAATATTGTTAACATAATTATAAAATATAGTTAGATGCGTTGAAGTCAAATAATGTTGAAAGATATCATAAGAATAAATATAAAGTTGTGGTAAGTAATAATTTCAATATAAATTAGGTAATAATTTTGATAGAAATTAGGTAAGAGCTTATAACACAATAGTAAATTGTCAAGGTCTTAGGGTTTGAGTTTACTTGAGCTGAATAAATAATAATAAATAAATAAATTAGAACACATAATTATTAACATATAATAATTAATGACTTTGGCCTCTTACTGATAAAAAAAAAATCTTGAAAGAAGTTTGTAAATAGAGAGATGTAGCACCAAATTTAGGTGCATGTTGTTAAGTAGAAAAGAATGAACTCCATTTAAACTTAAATATTAAATAAACTAAAATAATAATGAAAATTTGTATATTTTATAATTTTTATAATTTTTTTTAAAGAGATAAAGATCTATATGGTGTATAGTTGTGAGGTAATGGAAAAGAAAATTGAATTAAAATTCATAATTTGTATTTCCTCTTTAAATTAGAAGTCGTAATTAAATCTTTTAAATGGTCAAAATTGAATGAGATGAGTAGGATTAATGGTAAAGTTGTATGGTGTTTCATAACACATCATGTATGCAATGGTGAGATTGGCTTATACAAACATTCAGAACAATGGGACCTCCCTTTTTGGTTTCTTGTTTCCTTTTTTATGTGGTCTTGTTGTAATAGGTTATCTATCTTTTATTAATGTCAGTTTCAGTTTGAATGTTTATATAAATATTTGATATTGTAACTTCAATCTCATGTTAAGAGTGCATTTCTATAGTGTCATAACTGAATTTTCATACTCCTACTTTTTAGTATATTTTTAGTGACTATGTTTGATTTATTTTGCCTTGGTATGATGTTTGTCGACCCAAGTGGTTGTGAATATACTATTGTTAGACATATTGATTTGGTATCCTTTTTTATAGACATGTGAAAGATAGACATATTATGACAACCAATCATAACTAAAAGTGAATCATGTGTCATTAATTACATTGATGTTAATGATAAGTTGCTATGACGATGTTGAATAAATATGCAATCTCAATTAGATTATGGTTTTTGTACTAACATAGTAATGTTGAATTGAGTTTGGACTAACAAACAAGGATCAAAGATGGGGATGTGGCTGACATAGATAAGGCTAGCTCCTTGGTAGGATGGGTTCAAAAAAATATGTGTAACTCCAAGGGGGAAAATATCGTATAATTAAAAGTATATGATTTGATTTGGGAGAGGGAGTAATTATTTAAACTAGGAGTGATCATTTAAGAAACTAAGATCTTCATTAATAATAGAGAGAGGGAGACCAAAGTGGGGAAGGGGAAAAAAGATTGTCTAAAAAGAGTCAAAAGTAAGAATTGAAAAAAGGAGAAAAAAAACATGCATGCAAAAGAGAAAAAATAAATCTAGGCAAAATGTTGGAGAGAGAGGCTAATGTGAGTGAAGAGATTAAAATCAAGTTCTCTTCTAAATTATCACTCTTGTGAATAGTTTTGAGAAATTTTTCAAAGAAAATGAAATCAATTTTTTTAAGGAAGACTAGGAAGCTATAGAAAAATAGTAAGACCTTATATAGAGAAGATTGTTAATTGAAGTTCTATTGGTTTGGCCGATACTTTCTAGAACTTTTCTAATTCTTGATTTTTTTTTAAAGGATAATAGGTTGAAGCCAAGGTTAATATAATTATTTGTTTTGACTAGTTAAGCTTAAGTAGATTCAAACCCAACACCTCCCAAATAAGAGGCTAACGATTTACCTTTGTGTTGTAGGCTCTTCCCTAATTCTTTGACATTTTTTTATTTCTTATGAAATGAGCATTTTTTCATTTGAATCATTCAACACAATTGTACGTCTTTCTTTTTATATGTTTATGATGTAGAGGAGCTTTTGTTCTTATTCCATAAAAATTTTTTTCAACCCTAATCAAATACATTAAGAGATTTTGCAATAATGATTGTTAGAAAATATTTATGTTTCTACTGCTTCTTACTAGATAGCTTCTAGAGCTTGGAAAAAAAAATGTTTTTTTGGCCTAATGTTCCTTATCTCAAAACTTCAAGTCCATAGCATGGCCTAGTTGGGCTTTATCTTTTTTGTTGAGTAGCACCTATATTTGGATATTCTTGTTTTTATATTCATGTTGTGATCAAAAGTGGAAGTGCTTTTTTGTGTCTCTGAAACTCTCTTCCAACTGATTTCTTAACTAGTTGGCATTCCCAAACTCATCTAATATCAAAAGATATCATTGTATGTGATAGAAATTAGCATGCAACAAATACAAAGAATAGACCAAGCATTTACAAACTAAAACCAACGCAAACAAATAGATTGACCAAAAAGGAAACCCAAAAATAGAGAATGCAAACTTTGATGCATTTGTAGCTTACTCAATGTGTAGATATGGTCATGATTGTGGATGTGTGCTTAATGGTATGCTCAATGCTTCAATAGTGGATGATTTTTGATGGATGTGTAAGAATTCGAGTATAGTAATAGCACTTTTTCAATAATCAACTCTAAAAAAGGTATAGTAGTTCTACTCAAAAGGTGGATGATTTGTAAGGAGAAAAGGGTTCAATTTATAGACAATTGGGTGAGGAGGAGATAAGGATTCTTGATGGATAGTTAATTGAGTGAGGTGTGAGATAGGCTTCTGTTCACTACGATAGGTGTGGGATATGGACTTCTATGTTTAGAGGTGGAAGAGGGAGATGTGGCAGGAGAGTGGACCTAGGCTTGAGTTAGGGCGAATAAATCATGACTTGATTTATGCAAGTGATCTAGAGAGGGATTTTGGACATGGAAGAGGGGTGGTGTGTCTTAGTTAAGATGGGTGGGGTGGATCAATTGGCTAGATGATGTGGTTAGTGGATTGATGCATTAGAGAAAAGGTTGGTGGAGGGTTTTAATTAAATATATTAACTTATTTAATTAAAAAGAGAATATTTTGTGCATGAGATTTAATTAAATAAATAAGATATTTAACCAAAAGAGGAATTATTGGTGCATGGGTTGAGTTAGACTAACCACTGGTTAGGAATGAGTTTGTGATTAGAGGGATTTAATTAATTAAATGGAGAGGGTTTAGGGGATTAAATTAAATGGGTTATGCATTTATTTTATTTAATAGAGGAAGGGGGATTTAATAAATAAATTATACTATTGTGTATTGTTTAATTTATTAATTGAGCTTTAATTAAAATATATCTTAGAAGATGACTAAACGTGACTACAGATTTGTGTGACCAAATTTAGGTGTCTACAATCATGACTCTAAAGTTTTGCCTTCACAATTAGACATCATTTGACTCGTCCTTCTTTTATATTGTATCTTCTTCTTAGATTTTTGCTACACATGCTTAGGAAGACAAGGATTTTATTACTTGTATGTAATTAGAATGAAAGGCCTTATACATAGATGATAGATTCCTCTACATTAGAGTTAAAATGGAAGATTAAAAATTGTCTGGGATTATAAGTCAATATCTTCCTAGAATTGCAAGTCGATCTCTTATAGTTTAACTCAATCGGGCATATCATTTCAAGGAATTAATAAACACCCCCTTTTAGAGTTTTCAAAACCCTCCAACATAGGAAAACTTATTGTCACCATGTATCGTCAGTAATATTCTTATTTTGTATGCCTTTACAAATTTAGAATTTTTTCGTTGTTGGAAATAATTGAATGAACACTCGGTAATGAGTAGACAATTGTGTATTTGGGAAATCTTCATTAGTTTTTAAAAAATTATATATTCAAATTTGAAGTGGTTTTTGTCCTATTTGTATGACACCAATAACAATTTTGGTGTTGGTCATACCTTTATGATAATGTTTAATTCTTTTTATTTTGTAATCTTAATAACCAAAATACTCCAAATCTTACACTTTTTTCCTGTGTATGGTCCATGTTCAAAGACACTTAAGTCACCTTGGAAAGAAACCTAAACAATATGATTTTTAGGATTTTAATTTGGGTTTTGTAGTGATTGTAGATATGTTGTTGGCTTGAAATTTTGACTAGATCACATAGCCAAAATATCTACATAAGGACATCAAAAAAATATTAGAATGGTTTTAGGAGATAAATTTGCCTATGTAGTTATTTAGTTAATTCCTTGATAAAATAAGAGCATTACAAAAGAAGGGAAATATAATATTTACATTGCTGCAAGAGTTTGATAAAGATTTTTTAAAACTACTCAATGGATTATCACCTTGTTTTTATCAAAAAGGAAATTAATTTTATTTATTTGAAGATGTAAATTATGATGATTTATTCAAAAATAACATATATCATAGAAATGTGAATTTGGAAAGGAATAGTATTTGCAACTTGGAAACTTGGTGGCAATCTTACAAATTCTAAAAAGTCTTATAGTGATGAGTTATTTTTCTTTATATATTCGAAACTTGTTGATAGAAATTAAGGTTCTCAAATTGTGTTCTTAAAGAAATCATAGTTTTGAGTAACGAAGGTATTTATTTTATAATTTGTGTGTAATGTGAAAAGGACAAAGAAGGGTAAATTGGTTATATTTTACTTGCCAGTTAAAATTTAGTTTAAAAGTTTCTTTAACCAAAGCTCATCTGCATATATTTCATTTATATGCTTGGTTGGTTGTTGTCTTATTTCTCTTTGCCACCTCATGCTTAGGATTTCTGCTTGATCTAAAGATTGGAAGGTATCTAGGATTCTTAGCTAGGGTTGGTGTGCTTTTCATTTTAGGAAAAGCCCCAAGGAAGCTAACCACTATGTGATTGGGCGAAGAAAATGTTTAGGCCACACTTATGTCTCAAGATTTGTAGGTGGACACATCATCCATAGGCTTAGTAGACATAGATGTAGATGGGCATTTGTCCATAGATAGTGTGGTGTCATGATATCATATGGCCTTGGTGGTCTTGTATATGATTTACTATGTATTTGCATGATGTACTTTAGTTAATAATTGATGTTTGACAGTTGGTTGACATCCTTGTATTAGAAAGTAAAGTCCACCAACACAGTTGAGAGGTAGGAGTGAATAAGTTGGGTGCCAATTACAACTTAATTTAATCTCATAAAATCCAATTTTAATAACTAATAGATGCACCAACCATAAGATAAGAAACATGCATAGTAACACAAGATTTGTTAACTAGAGAAACCCTTGATTAGAGGGAAAACCTTGGTGAGAATAATGCCCATAAGATGATGTACTAATATAAAAGTTCCTTACAAAAGGATATGACCCTATTAGGATTCAATTACATATAATCAATAGATGTGAGTCCATGTGAGGAGACTTTAAATCATTATTAAAAGATTCCAACCCTCTTTGAGAAGAAGACAAATGACCCACTGTCCAAATTGCTTCAAAACTATTACACAAATCAGATCTATAGGATACCATATCCAAGTGTGAAATGGTCGATACAATAACCTCTTTGCCAATATAAATCCTTTGAAGTTCTCAATACAATCTCATAATCATCATCTACTCTTCTTTGATCAAATTTTCATCTTCTAACCACATCAATAATACACTACAATTTGGTACTGTTACAACCAAGAAAATAACCTTTCCTTTATACCTTTTCCTAATAACTAATTGAGTCATCCTTGAGGTCTCCTTAATGTACAATGTATAATACTGTTAGAATGATTTAGAATAACTAAAAGCTGGGGGGAATCAATTATCCTCATGTCCTAATAATTATCAAACTTACAAAATGTAAAACATTAATAGTAAAATATCTCAAATGACATCCACACAAGTATAACACCAAGATAATGTGGAAACCCAATTTGGAAAAAACCACCAGTAACATGTAACCAATTTGATGTAGTGTAAGCTAGGGGAATCCCCAAAGGACATTTCCTAACCCCCAACAAATAACCACATAGTGGAAACACAAAAAAAATGCAAGATCTGATACCAAATCACAACTCTTTATTCATAAAATAATTGATTACATGCAATGTTTTAGGATGTAAGGCATTCCCAATTAGAGCCAAATACAAAGCAAGTGATAGTTTTCCAAGATACTTCAAGATCCAATCCAAACCCTAGCTACTCCAGATCCACACTCTAATAGAAACCTCCAAGGAAGATCTAAAATTGTGCTTTCAAGCCCACCAAGCAATCTCCTTGTTTCCCAAGCCTTGGCTACTAGCCCTTCTTAAAGTTTGCTCCTCTACCACAGCCTCTTCTCTAAGATGGATGAGTAATGACCAAAGCCTCCATAAGACCCCCTACTTATACCCAACTAAGCCACAAGTCAGTCCAATAAGCTATAAATTGAATATCCCTTACATTGAATACATGTAGAGCCACAAGTCGGTCTCCAACAGAAACTAAATACCAAATGACTTAAAGGGGTTACAACACTTATTAAATACATAAAAAAAATTTAACCAAGACCCAAATAGGTCCACACAACTCCACCAAAATCCCTCCAACACATGGGATGGCCAACTACCTTAGGATGCTCCTGCATCAGACTCCCCAGATGCAAAAAGATGTTCTCAATAGATGGAAGAACATCTTCTGGGATTCAACACACAAATCCAAAACTAGTTCTTGAAATACATGTCCTCCAAGTCGACAACTTGTATAATCTTTCCCTTGCTCTTCTTCTACTTCTTCATCTCCATCGTTGGTGTTCCACAGTTTTTCTATCCACACTGATTATTAACCCTTTCAAAATCTGCCAACTCAACTCGGCTACCAATACTCAAGTTTCTTCTACCAATTTCTTTATTCTACAAAGGAATTAGGGAAGGTTTCCTATCACCTTTCACAATTGTAAACACATTCTTGACATAATCATGCACATCCCTACAATCATACTATTAAGTTCTACCAAGCAACGCATGACAACTATTCATGTCCACAATATCACACAACACTTGATCCTTATACTACCCAATATGGAAATCAACAAGGCACTACTCCCTTAATTCTAAAGCATGCTCACCTTACAACTAGTCAATCCTATTAGGATAAGAATGCCTCATTCTTCTCAACCTAGTTTTCTAAACCATCTCCTTAGAAACAAGGTTATTAGGTTTACCATCATCCATGATCACATTGCAGACTTTACCACTAGACTTACAATGAGTCCTAAAAAAATTAATCCTTTGACAAGATTGTAGTGTTCTTTGACCAACTAGTAATCACCAAGCTAGCAAAATCTCTCCCTACTTAGGTTCATAGTCTTCAACCTCATTCACAAAAATAACTCTTCTATCACCAGCCTTTTGTGGAAACTCATAAGGTCTAAGTCCTTCTTCATGACATCTCAAATAAGTCCCCTTAAACTCACCTCTACCTATCCTCCTTTGATCAATAGGTTTTGGTTCATCTTTTGCACTCAATTTAACTTTTGTCAAGTAGTCTTGCTTCTCCTTCCCTCTAGAATTACCTTGATTCTTCCTCTTTAACTTTTATTCTTCTCTCAAAGCATAATGATAAGCATCCTCAATCGAAGAAATATTCAGCATACCAACCTCATCCAGAATATTGAATCTCAAGCCATTAATATACTACACTACCTTCTCCTTAGTCAATGTGTAGAACTCCTCGATGTAATCTTTCATGGTCATATCCTTATGTTTTAGATTTTGCAATCTCTTAAACAACTCAAGTTCATAATCAATAGGAATGAACTTAGCCTTCAACTTAGTCACCATCAATCTCCATCTAGTGATCTTTATTTCACCTTCCTCCTCTCTATCTCTTCGGAGTTACTTCGACCAAAGAGAAACATGCCCCTTCATCTTAGTTTGTGCCAACCTTACTCTGAGTGGATCCTCAATATCCTCAAGCTCAAAGTATTCTTCCAATTCACCAATCTAATAAATCATGTCTTCAAGATTCAAAGTACTTGAGAAATTAGAAACCTCCATCTTATGCTTCAACTTTAACTGAGATCTAGGTGATGAGTTTTTTCCTCACCATTCGATATAATAACTTCATGGTCTTCGCAACTTCCTCATAACCATCTTTAGTACCTACATGCTTAGGTACACCACCTATAACACTTATGTTCTCAATGATCATATCACTCTTGATCAATTCCATCATAGATCTAAAACTATCTTTAACCTCCTCCATTTCAGATCTAAAATTTGCTTTAACCTTCTTTGAGATCCTTTCTTCCACAACATCACTAAGATCATCAATCATCCTAGGGTCTAATCTTCTTGAAGGAATCTTCCAATATTTTCATAAACCCAAAGCAATAAATCCACAAATCCAGAAGATCAATCAACTCCACAAGATCAACCTTCTCTTCCAAACTCCACCCAATTCTTGGTGCAAATTGCCTCAACTTCAGCTCTCAATCTACACACTTAGGAAAAACCTTCACTCTAATAACATTTGATGTAGTGTAAGGTAGGAGAATCCCCAAAGGAGATATCCTAGCCCTTAGAAAATAACTACATAGCATAAACACAACAACAACTCACAACTCTATTCATAAAATAATTGATTACATGCAATGTGTTACGTTGTAAGGCCTTCCCAGTTATGGCCAAATACAAAACAAGTAATAGGTCTACAAGATCCCTTAAGATCTAATCCAAACCCTAGCTAGTCCAGATCCATACTCTGATAGAAACCTCCAAGGAAGATCTAAACTTGTGCTCACAAGCCCACCAAGTAATCTCCTTATTTCCCAAGCCTTGGCTACTAGCCCTTCTCAAAGTTTTCTCCTCTACCACATCCTCTTCTCTAAGGTGGATGAATAATGAACAAAGACTCCACAAGATCCCCTACTTATACCCAACTAAGTCACAAGTTGGCCTTTAACAAAAATTAAATACCAAATTCCTTAAAAGGCTTACAACACTTATTAAATATATCAAAAATAATTAACCAAGCCCCAAAAAGTCCACCCAACTCCACCAAAATCCCTCTAACATGTAGGATAGCCAACTATCTTATTATTAAGAATTAATAATAGGGTTAGCTCCTAATAAAGCTCACTTCAAAAGTGTTGTATAAAGATCTGTTGTAGCAACATGAGAAGAAAGAAAATGCTTATGTAGTGCTAGATGATACTCCAAAAGATGGTGTTCCAACAATTCCTCATGATCTGCAACAATCACAAGAACAATTACCACACACCCTAGTGAATACTAGATGATCAACAAGGCTAAGTAGACCTCCAGATATATTTTCTCCTTCTTTGTATTCTATTTTATTTATCGATGTTGGTGAGTTTGAATGTTATGATGAAGCTGTGTAGGGGGATACAAAGATTTAGTGGGAGTTTGCAATGAAAGAAGAAATGGACTCTTTGCTGAAAATTAATACATGAGATTTATGCAAGTTGCCTACAGGGAAAAGGGCTTTATAGAATAAATGGGTTTATAGGTTGAAAGAAGAGAATGGAGATAAGAAATGATTTAAAGCCAGGTTAGTGGTAAAAGGATTTGGACAGAAAAAGGGCATTGATTTTGATGAGATATTCTCTCCTATTGTTAAAATGACTTCTATTTGTACTATTTTAAGTATTGTGGCTACTAAAGATTTGTATTTGGAGTAGCTTGATGTTAAAACAACCTTCCTTCATGGTGATTTGGATGAAGAGATATATATGGCACAACAACAGGGATTTGAGGTCAAAGGTAAGGAAAACTTAGTGTGTAGATTGAAGAAAAGTTCATATGGTTTGAAGCAAGCATCTCAGAAATGGTATCTTAAATTTGACAATTTTATGCATGAGCCTGGTTATAGTAGGTGCCATTCATATCATTGTGTTTACTTTAAGAGTTTGGATGATGACAACTACATTATTCTATGTTTATATGTTTATGATATGCTTGTAGCTAGGTCTAACATGGATCACATTAAGGGGTTAAAAGAATAGTTAGCACATTCATTTTCTGTGACAGATTTAGGGGTAGAATACCATATCCCTGGTATGAATATTTGCAAAGATAGGAAGAACATGAAACTAACATTATCTTAGGCTGATTATATTGTGAAGGTGTTGCAATGTTTCTCTATGGAGAATGCTAAAGTTGTTAGTAGACCTTTACTTGGTCATTTGAAGTTGCCTAAGGAGATGTGTCCAAAGCCACAAGAAGAGGAGGAAAAGATGTTTAAGGTACCTTATGCTTTAGCTGTAGGAAGCTTGATGTATGCTATGGTATGTACAAGGCCAAATATTGCACATGTAGTGGGAGTTGCTAGTAGGTATATAAGTCATCGAGGAATTGAGCATTGGAATGCAATAAAATGGATTCTCGGATATTTGAGAGGAACATCTAGAGTAAGTGTCTACATTTTGGGGGCTCTACTATTGATTTATAAGGATATGTTGACTCAGATTTGATAGAGGATATTGATACTAGGTGGAATACTACAAGTTGTGTATTTACTATTGGTGGGGCAGTAGAAACTTGGGTTTCTCATTTGCAGAGTTTTCCACTATAGAGATAGAGTATGTTGCTACTACAGAGGAAGAAAAGGAGATGATATGGCTTTAGTTTCTCATGGAAGAATTGGGACACCCATAGAGGGATAATTATTTATTTACAAATAGCTAGAGTGTCATTTATCTTGTGAAAAATTTTGCTCTATATTCAAAGACAAAACACATATAGTTGCGGTACTATTTCATTTAGTCAGTTTTGGATGATGGACAATTAAAGCTAGATAAGATTCATATAGATGACAATCTAGTAGATATGTTTACCAAGGTAGTGACAAGGGAGAAGTTGAACTCCTCTTTAGCTTTAGTTGGTCTTCTAGATTGAACATAATAAAAGAATAGAGTCTAGGGTGGTTTGATATTCCAATGGGAGCTATAGGTTTAACAGTGCTATGATTAGTCTCCAAGTGGGAGGTTATTGTTGTGGAGTTTGATTAGTCTCCAAGTGGGAGATTATTGTGATGTGGAGCCTAATTAGACTCGAAGGTTTATTCGATGCACTTTTCTCCCCATATTATTTGTATGATGGTTTGGAGGTAGTGCCCCTAAGATGGGGCCAAGGGGTAGTACCCTTGCAGGGTCTTGGGGCAACACCCTAGGTGCACTCCCTATCGCAGTATAGGGTGGGGTCAAGGGGGAACTCCCCCATGGGGGTTTTTAGGTGTAGCACCCCTAAAGCCAAAAATGATCTTATATTGTAAAAGGCATTGACTACTATTTTTCTATTGGACGACTTATTCTAGCCTTAATTTTGTACGTGATAAAAGCTTGTATAAAAAGGCTTAGGGTTAGGGATTTCATTAATGTAATACTGATATTACAACTTCTTGTGGTAGTAGTGAGCTATAAGGTATCACAAATTGTAATCACTATATAATAATAATATTGGACTTGCTATTGGTAGACATAGCCCAGGGATTGGGTGAACCATGTTAAATCCTAGTGTCTTGTGTTCTCCTATGTGTGATCTATTATTTTTTGATATTGGTTATATTTGCATGTAACTATTATTTCTGTCTAAGGTTAATCCTAACAATGTGTTCATGGTTATTCTTTCAATGATGATGCTTTACATGTTGTGTTTAGTTATTTCACTTATTTCATAAGGATAGTTACATGGATGATTTATATACAATTTTTATAGTAACTTACCTCATAATTGCATGTGTATGGTGTACATGTATGTTTTACTTTATGTTTGACATTTCTGATGTGGTTGAGGGAGAGAGTCGTAGTTATAATATCCCTAAATTGGCACATTGGTATTTTGATCCAATTTTGGTGCCTCAATCTTACAGCATCTATTTGTTGATTAAATTTAAGTCCTATTGTACTAGGCATTTCTAATTCTAATCATCTCTACTTGACCTAAGTGTCAAATGTAGAAAATTGTTAATTTGTATTAATCACATACTTTATTTAATTCTTATATATTGATTGAAATTAGCTAAATTAATCTCCTAGTTGAGCTAATTTAATTATAAGTCCTAAGTACTCTAATTAAATTAAATACACCCTCTTTAGCTAATACATATAAAAAGGAATAAAAATACATTGATTTAAATATATATATATATATATATATATATATATATATATACATCATAAGTGTTGAAACTAATTATTTATTTAATTAGAATATTCTATTATGATGTCATGTTTGAATAGATCAATATTCTTTCCAAATTCATCTCATATGAAAAAGGAATTAAATATATTGATTAAATGAAATATGCTCATCATAATTGTTGAAACTAATTATTTAATTAATTAGAAAAATAATTATGAGAACATATTTGAATGGATCAATGTTATCTCCTATTTCATCTCATTCAACTCCATAAAAAATGGAGGACTCAATCTCACATTTAATTTGAACCGTACACTCAGTTTAATCTTGACCATTGGATCAAAGATTTTATAAAAGGGACCACTGACCTCTCATTTGAGGAGGATGCGTATGGAGAGCCTCAAATCTCTGTTGGATTGATCACTCAAATGCTTTGCATTTGAATATCCTTTTCTTTATATGCTCATCATTTAGATTAACAATGCATTCATTTAGCTTAACTTTCTCTCATTTGTTCTTGGATTAATTTAAAATTTATTTAGATTAATCTACATCTTTGCATTTGAAAAACATAAAAAACATAGATTAGATTGCATTTGCATTCATAAATCCTTTGTACTAGTTTGGTCTATTTACTAAGATCTCAATTTTGAGAGCGAATAGTAAAACCTCATCTAGTTAGAAGACAACCAATCAACTTGTGCAAACATACTGAATGGACAATCTCATGTTAATTTTAGGATGTTACTAACAAATAATGATCATGTTGAAGTGTGTGTTGATTTAGAGGCCCATACTTAGCACTCACATTTCTGGTGCCCATCGTGGAGCACAAAAATCAATTTTCTAGCCTCATTTTATTCATTTTTTTGACATTCTAATTTTTGTCTATACAATATAGCGAATCCTTGCACAACAAGATATTTTCTTGCATGAAGAATTTGAAACTTCATGCCACTCTCTATACTTTCTTACACAAGAAAGTGTATGCTCATGCAAAGAAAGTAATTTCTTATGTGGCTTAAAGTGAATCCTTGTGCGAAACCCTACAAAGTCTCGCACAAGACTAGACATCAGAATAGGGGAAAATTGCATTTTGAGTCTATTTTTCATGATTTCTTTGATCTAAATCCTATTTATGAAGCATATGTTTTATGATTTCTGATTTTTGAGGCATCTTGATAATGGTTTGCAGGATGATTGGAATAAACATAAAAATATTACTAATGGTTTGATTATAGGGATTTTTGTCAAAGATCTGCTTGTTAAAGAATAAATTTAAACCTACTCAAACAATGTGTCTATTTTAATACTTTCTTATACACATAGTTTAATAGGGCTTGTGAACTTCATAGGGCTCTAGCCAAAGGAATAAGGGAGTATGCCCTTTGCTACTTGGAAGTGATGCCCAAGAGTAAATCATAAATCTAGACAATTTGGAAGACGGTACCCGAGGGAGGTAAGAAAGGTAGTGGTTCTCCCAAGAAGAGCTTTTTATGAAGACATGATGCTCTTTTCCTTTTAAGAAAATCAAAATCTTGGAAAAAGATAAGTTGGGATTGATAAGCTAGCTCAAATATGAATATGTTCTATGTGTTTGGGTAAGGTGACGAGGTAGAGGAGTATGCTATTTTCCTTTTGAGAAAATCAAAATCTTGGACCCTTGAATCAAAGGTACCCGATTCACCTCCAAAAGGGGGCATAATCTTTATGCAAGGAGGGGGAAGAATCTCTACTATAGATCCTCACTGTAGGCATGTACTTGTATATTGAAAGGTGGTATACACCCTTGCCCCTACCACAAGGGTGCTCATTAAGTGTATATGTTTGAGTCCTTGGAATACACCAAAAACACGGGTGACCTCTAGTGGGGTGACATAGTTGTGTAAGATGAATGCATGCACCTAAGTTGTGAGACAAATATTTTGTTGCCTCTACCATTTCTGGTTATAGGGATAAAACAATGTCTTTTTTTGAGTCCACAAATTGTCCAAACTATTCAACAAAAAGGTCAAGACTCCCCCATCCCTTTGAGTTGCTTTATCCTTAGTTAGATTGTTTACAACTACTATTTGCATCCCTTGTCTAAAAATCAACTATCTACTTGCAATCCAAAATGATGTCAAATCTAAAAACAATGTTCACATCTGACTAAAAACTACAAATGTTGTTAATACTCTATCCATAAACTGTCAAAACTTATCAAAATCTCTTCAAATTTAGTGAAAACTTTCCAGTCTGTCATTTACTTGCTTGTACTTTTACAAAATTTTGTGTGAGTAAATACCATAAGTCTATCATTCTGTGTTTCCTCATGTGGTCCTATGCACTTCCTCACATCGGAGGCTAAGAATCCCCATGTTAGAATCTACCAAAACACTGCCAACTGGCATAAAATTGTCAAAACATTGCTCAAATTATCAGTCTATCAATTCCTCATGTGGTCCAACACAAAACTTCGTGTAAGAAAATGCTAGGAAATTTGTTGGTCTATTTCCTTAGATGGGTCCCTATACTTCCTTGCATGGTTCTCCTAGAATCCTCGCACAAGTTTTGGTCATTAAATAATCAAAATTGGTTTGTTAGATGTGTTTCCTTTCCTGGTTCACAATAGTTTCTCACCTTAGAGTCATTTCCTTACGCGGTTCTATTAAGAATCTTCAAAAACTAGTGAGCTATTCTAAGCTCCCTTATCAAAACTCTATCCAAATCTGGTCTTTTTTTGAAAACATTAAATCATTCGTTTATATGCAACAGTCTTAAACTTAGACATCTTACTTAGTTGATCACTTGATCTATACACAAACAAGTCTGTTCCTTTTTTGTCCTACTTACTCTCTTGGGTTTTTCATATCTAGCATCATGATAGTAAAAAATCTTGGCTATTCTAGCCATTTCTTTGATGATTCATACCTAGGTATACAATACTCTTATTGAATCTTACTTACTTTAAGATAACATTCTAGTGTGATCCTTGTTTAAACTTTGTCATAAGTAATTGCCTATGACTATTGCAAATAGGATTGGAAACATGTCTCCTCCCCATAGGCCAAGATGAGGTAGAGATAGAGGTCAAAATTATGGTAGAGGTCATTCCTAGGTTTACGTACAGTCCGATTACAGTGAAGGGTCCTCACGATCTCTTTCACCTGTTGGTCCACCTAGTGCTCAAAGAGTTTTTTCCATAAAATTGCAACAAGTTAGGATTTTGTTATTCCAAAAACATCTGAAAATTGACAAGACACCTACATATTTAAATAGAATAGCTAAACTTTTTTTTGAAACACCTATACAACCTAAACTTACAAAAACCTTCTATCTTCCTAGAATAGTAGATCAAGATTAAAAAAAAAGGGAAAACAATAGTCCTGGACAATACCAAGAAGAATCCCAAAGAAATAAAAGGATGAAGGACTCTTATACGAATGATTATGGGGATACTAAAGAGATACCCCTAGAAGACATGGAGAAATTTCATAATGATAAAAACTTCTAGCAAATGATGGCAATATTACTCCATGATGAGAAAGAAAAATATTTCCTCAAACTTTCTCAAGAAGGAGAAAAACTACCTCAACACTTCAATGTTGAAACAATAGTCATAAAAGAAGAGGAAATTGAAACCTCCAAATTACAAAAACAACTCCAAGCCATGCAAGAGAAATTGGCCCAAATGTTGAAAGAAAAAGATAAACCAACCAAACAATACATGTTAGACACTATTTGTCCATTTCCTTTCGACAAGGATTTGAATATGCCTCCTTTTCCTAGAGGATTTGAGTTAACCAAATATGACAAATACTTAGGAACAACTGATCCTCAAGATTAGTTAAGGGAGTTATGTGCTTTGTTTATGGAATTCATGCATGATTAGACGTATCTTAAGTGTTTTTTCCCACATAGTCTAGGTGGTCAATCCATGGAATGGTTTCCAAGATTACCTACAAGAATTAAAACATTTGATGAGATTGCTAATATGTTTATTCAAAATTACTCACACAATATATAACATTTAGCCAACATACGAGATTTGTGTAACCTTTAACAAAGAATTGGAGAATCTTTCTTTATGTTTTTCCAAAGATGGCAACAATTGTATACCAAATACTCACATAAAATCCCTGAAACTAAAAAACTTGATATCTTTATGGATAATCATTTACTTGATTTTGGGTATAGAATACAACTTCAAGGTCCACATACCTTTGAGGACATTATTATGCAAGGTATCCAAATAGAATATTTCATGGTAAAGAAAGGAGAATTAACCCTTCAAAAAGATATCAAACAAGGGTCTACCTCTAGAAATGATAAATCCAAGTATGTTAATAAAAAATGAGAGGTAGTGCACAATGGAGTGGTTGATAATATCACTCCTAATCCTTATAAGGTGTCTTTTAAGCTCATAGATAATATCAATGCATCTAAAACCACTAAAAAATATACTTTAGATAACAAGACATTTGGAAACAAAGCAAATAACTCATCGTGGATTACTCGACCCAAACATGAATACACATCCCTTGGTGAACCTCTAGATGTGGTCTATAAAACTTTGCTTCAAAATTAGATAATCATTCCACTTAATAATTCTCATCCTTATGATCCACAACCATGAGCCACATGGTGGAATGAGAATGCATATTGTGAATACCATCAGAATAAGGGTCATAAAACACACAATTGTTTTAACTTGCGTCATAAGATTTAGGACTTCATTGTTGATGGTGAAATAGTTGTTGGTGGACATAATAAGAATTTAGAATACAAAGCTTTTAAAGAACCATTTCCACATTATGATAAGGGAGAAATTTCTAAACATAAAAATAATAACAAGGTCAACTATACATATACCAATGATGATAACATAATCAACATGGTTAAACCTTTTGATTTTGGACATTGTGATGAACCTTTAGAATTTGAACATTTTGATGTTCTCACAATTAAAGGAAAACATGACAATATGAAACATAAGACTCCATTTTTCTTAAGAGGTGGTACATCTCTTACATATGATCATGAACAATCACAATCTTGTGCCAATGTTGTTACACATTCTCATGCCAAGATACTAATCAATTCTCATATGCCTTCTGCTCCTAAGGTAGATCAACATAAAGAAAAACCTATTGCTGGTCCATCTAATAAAAATATAAAAATCACAACATCCTCCATAGCTTCAAACTATAGTATCCTTGAACAATTGCAACAAATGAGTGCTCAAATAAAAATATTTGAACCACTTTAAATCTTTCTTGCTCATAGGAAGATTCTTGACAAAGCCTTCAATGAGGCAAGCATACCTCAAGATATTGATCTTGATAGGTTTTAGTCTATGGTAGGTCACTTGACCTCACCTCATTATTTTTCCTTTTTTGAAGAGGATGATAATTCATCGAGTCATCCTCATAATTAACTATTGCATATTAAAGTCATGATACATCAAAAACATGTTCATCACATGCTTATAGATAATGGAGTTGGTCTTAATAGCTATTCTGCTAATTTTCTCAAACAATTTGGTTATGCAAAAGAGTCTATTGATCCTTGTCACAAAATAAGCATCAAAGCATATGATGAAGTAGAACACAAATCTCTAGGTCTTGTTGTGTTGCATCTCCAAGTTGGTCCTATAGAAAGAGATGTTACATATTAGGTCCTTGATATTCCTCTAGCATATAACATACTTTTAGGGAGACCATGGACTCATGAAATGAAAGAAGGATCTTCAACATACCATCAATGTGTCAAGTTTCCATTCCATGGATCAGAAGTTACTATACCCGGTAATACTAGTTACACATATAACATGCTTAAGTCTATTGATAGTTTTGTTCCTAATAATAGAGAGTCTACAAAAAATCATGTTAACAAGCTCAAAGAAATGGAAAAGATTCTAAAATTAACTGAAAAAAGGAATGGGTGAATATCACATTGAACTAGTTTTGTCTTTGACATCTCTTCCTAAATCTCCATGTCATTATGGGAGACCTGAAGAAAAGAGACCTTTTGTGGTATCACCTAAGACTAAATTCAATGGTGCCATTTTAAAATCCACTATACCTCTAGAAGATGAAGATGAAAATAGAGTTATTGCTACTTGGTTATACAAAGAAGAAGTCCCAACTAATCTCATAGCATAGTCTCGTGAGATAACTCCTAAAAAGTATGGACTAGGTCTTAAATTGATAAAGTGCCTTGGCTACAAAGGCTATGGTCCTATTATATGTAATGACAATGGACTGATTGGTCTAATTAAGGCATCATCTAGAAGGCCTCATGACACAATAGGCTTAGGTTTCAAGAGAGTTCCCTTTCATCTAGGGATTAATAAATTTTTGCTAGAATCTGATAGTTCATCTAAAAATGAGTCACAAACTAAGTCTAATGATCAAGTAGACAACTCTGATGATGAGGATAGTTTTCCTTATCCTATTTTACTAGATCTTGCTATATTATTTGTAGAACTGAATGGTTGTAGACCACGTGTTAGTACTATTGATTTTGATAGTGATTCCTCTGATAATACTACTGATACTCCCCAAATTCAATAGGAATAGGGGAGTCTGGTCATATTATAGTTGTTGAACAACTTTGTGAAAATCAAGATGTTAATGAAAGTGGAGAATGGGTCCCCATAATTGGAGAATTCTCTAGTTTTCCTTCATGTAGCACAAACTCCTGAGAATATGAATTTGATTCTATCTCAGAGGAAACTTCCAAGAAGGATGTAGATCAAATTCATACATATGAAAATTAGCTCAAAATAGGAGAGTTGTAATGCCCTGCCAAGGGATCCAAAAGAAATTACCTAAAGTTTTACTAAGTTTGCCAAACATTTTTTTTTTAAACAAGAAAGATAATCATACACATCAAACACACAGTAGCAGAAATAATAACATACAATCAACTGCAAACATACATAACATGTTACATTCCTTAAGGATCCCAAGACGTTGAGTCACATTTAAATTTAATTAATTCTAAGTCTAATAACTACCATATCCATACAATAATTGAAAAGTCCAATGTGCATAATATACATTTGTTCTGAATGCCTCTTGGAAAATTAAATTCAAAATGCACAATAATCCACTATACATGTCACAGGGTATGAAAGGCTTAAAAGAATATACATATGAAGAAATATAAATACAACATCCTCCTCAGATCCATGATACAAGTACAATAAAATAAATGAAACCATATACCATACATGATACATCCATCCACCATAAATATATAACATCATAAAACACATCTAACTAAGTGTGTGGTTCCTCCCAACCATCAATAACATCATTAGACCATCGTGGGCCCTAGCCATCCCCTACATGTAACATCCCAAGCCATCGAAGAGATCATTGGTACTATCATAATAGGGACGTCACCCCGAAAACATGCTACAACATGTGCATAAAGAAATCTAACATGCTACAATAAAGCATAAGTAAACAACATCATCTAAACATGATAAACAAGTATACCAAGAAGCTCCAGCCACAGTGATTATGGACAGATCTCAATGGTAAGAGTGAGAAAGCACTACCACTTGATCACATGGAACCTAAATGGTCCACTCCCACCACGCTAAGGAGATAGTCTCAAGTCCCAAATAGGATATCAAATCACATAACACAAGTACTCTCTAAGTACAAGATTCCTAAAAGTATACTAACTCAAGGGTTCCAGCATAGATCGACATCTAGACCCAAAGGTACACAAAGACATGTAGGAAACCTACTATGTAAGTGGGAAAGTGTCATCACACAAATCATGTTAGAAGTTACCCGAGAAATCCCCTAGGAATCCTGGGTCCCTAGTGATCCTACAACCACTAGTATCCTCTTGTACTGACAAGGCATACTATGGAATGCAAGGTCGTAACCAAGCATTCTCTCAATTCCCATCCTAGTTTATACTAGCACTCAAGGCATGGGTGAGAACATTCGATTGATCTTATTAGGTTCATTTAAGTCAACATTTAGCGTAATGTTATCACTTATTAAAAAAAACTTACAATGAGTCATCCCCAGAGCCTCTTAGGGCCCTTGTCCCCCATTGCAAGCCACTTCCTGACACTATGCATAGATAACCTACCCTAGGCTCATGAAATCATAAATCATAAAATCACCTTAGCCCTATGCAAGCGACTAGGAAGCAACGAAAGATAAGCCAAAATAATCACATCAGTTCTCCATGAGCAACTAAAAAGCATCAAATGATAATCATAATAATAACAACAGTTCTCTATCAGCAACTGAAGGCATCAATGATAAATCATAACATCCAATGGTTCTCAATGAGAAACCAGAAAGCATCCCAAAATAATACTGATCGAAGGCTCCAAAATGGTCAAGTCAAACATGTCACAACATGACATCATCTTAAAAAAATCATCCAAAACATCTCAGTCCTCTCAAAGTGATTGGAAGGTAAATCAAATATAACTGATTGATGACTCAAAAATGGTTTAAAAGTCAGGTATCTCCTATACATGCACCTCAGCTTCACACAAGAAGATTGGAAAGCAATAACAATCAATAAATACATCCATCATAGAACATCCTAAACACATCACCATGGTTGGGTTTAAAAAGATTGAGACCAAATCATCATAAGATCACATTCATGGAACCCCCAAGCCTCTGGTAACAACCTAGGACTGGTCAATGTTAGGAAAACTCGAAACCCCAAAGCTTAGACAGTACACAAAAACAACATAGTCTCACAGTTGGTTTAGTCTTGAGAACACATATCTTTAAATTACAATAACGTTTCCAATTTTCATTCTCAGTGTAAGTTTTCAAGTACATAGTTTTTTTAGTTTACCCTACACATTAACCCACTTGTCTCCTTAAATAACATATAAATTTTACCCCATTTATATATTTGAATAAAAAGTACAATTACCCTACTTTTGATTTAAGTCAATTAATCAATATAACTTAAAGGGTATTTATTTATTTAATTATTAAAATAATTCCTAGTAATTTTTAAATAAACTAATTACGACTTTATATAGACCCATAATAATAATCAATTGATAATCTTTAATATTCATTATTAACTACACCTAATTAAACTAACTTTAATTTAAAACAACTAAAATCATAAAGTAAACTATGTTAATATATATTATTAATTACTCAATAATTAATAATATTATTAATATAATTTATTAATAACAAAATTCATTAATTAATGTTAATAATTAATAATAAAACTTATTAATAAAATTAATTATAAAAATTATTAAATAAATTATTAATGAAATTTTATAAAATTTATAACAAAATTTTAAAAAAATGCATACATTTAAGCATTTACGGCCCACGTGGGCTACTGCCATGGCAGCGCAGCTACTACAGTAGTGGCAGTGTAGTGTCATAAAGGTAGTACCTACTGCTATGACAACAGATGTGGCTACTGTGCAACATAGTCAAAAAGTGTCATGGGTAGGTAAGTAGGGGGGGGGGGTGGGGGTTGGTGACCCTACCCACCCCAATTTATTTATTTTTTTATATTATTTATTTTTAAATGTATTTTATTATAAATTAAATTATAATTTAAAATACAATTACAATTAAATTTTTATTATATATATATATATATATTTATAAAAGTTCCAACCCAATTCTGATAGATGAAGTTCAACCAACCGGTCAAATTTTCAAATTAAAATTTTTGCATTTAACTTAAAAGCCTTTCCTGATCAATTTTTGAAAAGCTAACAATTTGCAATATAAAGTTTCTATTTTGTTCAAATCCTTCCTGATTAAATCCTATTTTCTTTAATCTAGAAAATGAGGGTTTTTGATAACTCTTCTATTCTCCACATATACAAAAATTATTGACAAGCGATTAATAATTCACAATAATGAAATGCTTAAACTTTCATCACAGAGAATTCAGATTTACAATCCATAGACACAAAGAAGACATGAAAGGATAGTTGCGTAATTATTCAGTGATCAAAACACAAGACCCTACCTGAGCCTGATGCTAATACGCAATCTCCAAAAACTATGAGAGAATTCACTCCTCTTTAAGAACCTTTCTCTAAAAACTTTCCCAGAATTCTCCTTCTGAAATTCACTTTTGAATTTCGCATCCAAAATTTGTCTCCCAAAATTCATGTCCAAAAATCATCTCCAAAATTCACCATCCTTCAAAAATGAACCCTCAAGTGATAATAAGGAGTTCCCTCCTCAAATTGGGGCACTAATTGTGCATTCACCTGAGAGGACTCCTTGTTCACTAGAGTTAACAGTAAAATTAACTTTTATTTATCTTATCTTTTATATTTTCATGCATGTTAAGTGAATTATTAAATTACTTTATTTAATTTTCCACTTGACTTCTATTTTTAATTAATTTATTAATTTTAATCCTATAAACACTTTATGCAAACTAAAATATCTTTATTAAGTTCACTGGTTTTATCTTTTTAATTAATTTATTTTATATTCAACTCATGCATGCATCATGCGATCTAGAATTTTTTAATAATTTAATATCTTTTTCACTTTTAATTTATTTTAGAAACTTAATTGATATAATATTTATTAACTTAAATAACAATAATATTTGGCATTTATTTAAAAATGAACTCTAAATATATTATTATTAAATTAAATAAATATTATCACGTTCTAAATTTATACTTACAACTTTAATCTCTAGTTTTAATTCTTTTTACTTAATTAATTTCTCAACTAATTAAATATAATTAAATATTAAAATATCATAATAATTTTCCATTAAATTAAATCATTAATTTAATCTTTTAATTAGATTTAATTAATAGAAAATACACCAAAGACTCATAAAGTAAAATACGAAAACCCATCATTGCAAAACACATACTAAATCAAACAAAAGGGTTATAATCATGAATTAACATCATTCAACACATTCAGAGGGTACTCAACTCAGATACTCGTCCTAATTTTCAATTAGGACAAATGGCTTAAAGATTTAGCATTTAGACTTAAGAATTTATCTCCCCTCTCTTACCATTGAGATAACGCGATAGGGTATGCTCATCCTAGCAATTTAGGGAAGTCGATACTCGATACCTGCAACCTACATAAAATCCACACATGTACAGACACAATATTCTAAACTAAATAGGAAATGGCAAGAAATGGCAGGTGACTACGACTCCCTTCCTTAACCACATCAAAAACACCATACATAAAGAAAACAAACATGCCCACCATACTCATGTAGTACAGGGTAAGTATCCATAAGAAAATGCATGTGATAATAAACCATCTAACTAATCATCATCAATAACTGAAAACATTGAATAGTCATCATACATACATGAAATATAGAGTACCAAGCAATCTCATCATATAATAAACTGAGTGTAAAACAATATCTGATAATCTCCAAAATAATAGCACTAATCATCAAACATAAAACTGGTCTAAAGAGTTTGGCAATGATAGCAAAAATGTAACTTAGGGGCAGGCACTACAAGAGCAATCTAGGGTTTGGTCGGATGAGTCTCATCCTCCTAATGTCGATGGATCTTCAATTAATGTTGTTAGAACTCAAAGGAATTTCAACATACCTTTGGATAAAATTGCTTTAGGTCTTGAATTACTTGTCCATGCATTTGATGACTATATTGTGAATGACATAAAACCTGCCACTTCTCTTTCATTCACTTATCCTAGTTGATAGACTAGAATTCTAATACTACATCAAGTGAAGTCCCTATGTTCTAGAATGACTATGCTCTCGACTACTATTTACATGTTGTTGAACTAGTAACATCTTCCATTAGTGAACAAAGTGTTAATATAACTGAAGAAGACGTCAAATATCTTGGTCATATAACTAAGAAAAATAGTAATAGATATTTTGATGGTGAAAACCACATTGTGGTAGTATTAGAACCAAAAATAGTAAAAACAAAAGACATATCCAAAGGTGAAACCCTCTCTAAGGAACCTATAGATAAGATATTTGATGTGCTTTCGAGTCACTTCTAAGAGAGATCATTAGTGTTGATAGAATCAATGCAACCAATCAATTTGGGAACTAGGGAACACCCTCATATAATACACCATGCATAGTCTTTATCTAAAGAAGAAAAAGAGGAATTTGTTGCTTTCTTCTAAGAGAAGAAAATCAATTTTGCATGGACTTACTCGTGAAAATCAATTTTAGGGGTGAAACCTATCAAACAAAAACTAAGGAAAATGCATCCTCATGTGGCACTACTTGTTAAAGCTAAACTAGAAAAACTCTTGAAAGTTGGATTCATTCATGTTATTGATTATGTTGAATGAATTTCAAACATAGTCCTAGTTTCAAAACATGACAAGTCTATCAAATTTTGTACTAATTTTCGAGATCTAAATAAAGCATGTCCTAAGGATGACTTTCCACTACACAACATTGATATGATAGTGGACATGACAAAAAAATATAAAATGTACTCACTCATGGATGGTTTTTCTAATTATAATCAAATGAAAATGGCACCAGAAGATCAGGAGAAAATTGCTTTCACTTGTGCATGGGGTACTTTTTGCTAGAATGTAATGCCATTTGGTTTGAAAAATGTTGGTACCACATATCAATAAGAAATTAAAACAATCTTCCATGACATGGTGCATAAAATGATGGAGGACTATGTTGATGACACCTTGGCCAAAAGTATGTAGCAAAACACCCATCTTCGAGATCTAGAACTTATCCTAGATCATATGGAGAAATTTAGTCTTAGGTTAATTCCTAGGAAATGTACTTTTGGTGTTACATAAAGGGAAGCTACTTGGTTACATTGTGTTTGCAAAAGGAATTGAGATGGACCTAGAAAAGGTTCAAGCTATAATGAAAATGCCTCCACCTCACAATGTTAGTCAAATGAGGGGCTTGGAAGATTTCAATCTATTTGTAGATTCATATCTCAGTTAGCAGATAAGTCATAACAGTTTACCAAGACTTTGCTTAAAGGTGTAAAATATGACTAGAATAAGGATTGTGATTAGAGCTTAGTGTAGACTAAACAATAGCTTGCTAATCCACTGATATTGATGCCTCCTATTTATGGGAAGCCTCTTATTTTATACATCTTTGCAAGAGACTCATCTTTAGGTATCTTGCTAGCTCAAGAAGACAACAACAAGAAGGAATGAGCTATTTATTATCTTAGTCATACATTGATCTCCTATGAGATGAACTACGACATTATTGAGAAAGCTTTCTTGGCAGTTTTTTTGTTTCCCAAAAGTTGAGACACTACATGCTTGCTCATACCATGCAATTGATTGCAAAGATTGATCCATTGAAGTATTTTCTTAGCAAGGATACTCTAGTAGGAAGGCTATCTAAATGGGTCATGATCCTAAGTGAGTTTGACATTGAATATATCAAATGAAAAGCCATAAAAGGACATACAATTTTTGATTAGCTAGCAGATGCACCAATGAAAAGTCTTCTACCAATGAATATTGAATTTCTTGATAAATCTATTTTATTACTAATGCATCAAATAGGGGTGATGTTCTTTGATGGCTCTCTCACACAACAAGATTTGGTGCTAGACTTTTGTTTATGACACCACATAAATATTCTTTACCTAAGGTGCACGAGATTATTTTTCCTTGTACAAATAACATTGCAAAATATGAAGCCTTAATCAATAACATGATAATTGTAGTTGAATGGAGGGTGTATGAACTGAATATCTTTGGTGATTCACAGTTAATAATCAATCAAGTTAATGATGTTTATTAGAAAAAGGATGAGAAGTTGACACCTTAAAAAAGAATGGTTGATGATTTGAAAAATAACTTTGCACGTGTCACTTTTCAACAAATTCCTTGGGCAAATAACAAAGTGACTGATGCAATGACTACTCTTGCTTCAATGCTATAAATGATTTACAACACAAATTCTTGGTGGAGACGTTATCCTACCCTGCTTATGATTCATAATCCCAAATGATCTATTCTATCATAGGACAAGAATCATCTCACTACTAGCATATCTATTCTTACCTACGTGACTAAATACTTCTGGACAATCTAACCCATAATGAATAATGTCACCTAATCTGTAGTGCTTCATGGTATGTCATCATAGCTAACAAGTTTTTTAGGAGAGGTCTTGATGGTAGAATCCTTAAGTGTCTAGAACCTGATGAGTCAAGACATACATTAATAGATGTACATGAAGGCATTTGTGGATCTCACTCAAATGGCTTGACACTGGCTCACAAATTTATTCAAGTTGGTTACTATTGGCTAGATATGGAGAAACAGGCAATTAAATACACAAAGTCCTACAAATAGTGCCAACTCCATGGAAATTTGATTCATGCTCTAGTTAAGGGGCTTATTCCTTTCATCATGCTTTGGCCATTTTAATGATGGGCCTTTGATCCAGTGGGTTAGATCCATCCATCTTCTTCAAATGGACACAAATTCATTATCAAAGCTATAGACTACTTCACAAAATGGGTAGAAGTAGTTCCTCTTTCTAAGGCTAATGGAAAAACTATAGCTCTATCCATTC
The DNA here is from genome assembly GCA_028749045.1 of Cupressus sempervirens. Taxonomy (NCBI): domain Eukaryota; kingdom Viridiplantae; phylum Streptophyta; class Pinopsida; order Cupressales; family Cupressaceae; genus Cupressus; species Cupressus sempervirens. Next base: position 250,002,340 of record CM053784.1, on the reverse strand, counting down.
TCAACTACATCATATGTAGGCATGGTGTACCATATTCCATCATTACAAACAATGGGGGATAGTTAAAAAACAATGATCTCAAGGAGATGTGTTCAAAATTTAAAATCACACAACATTGGTCTTCCATCTATTATCCCCAAGATAATGGACAAGCAAAAGCATCCAATAAGTTTATTGTTAAGATCTTATGTCACACAGTCAACAAATTTGGAAGGGATTGGCACCTTCAGATCAATCTTGCTTGATGGGTGTATAGAAAAAGTATTAGCACTCCTATGGGAACAATTCCCTTTGCTTTGGTATATGGAGTAGATGTTGTGCTTCCTAGTGATGTCAAGATTCCTACTTTGTGAATCTCTCTAAAAGGCATCATTACAAATGATGATTATAGAATATCTTGGCTACAAGAGCTAGAACTACTAGATGAATGCCAACAAGTGGCATTTGATCATCTACAAGCTTATCAAAAGTGAATGTCTAAAAGCTACAATAAGAAAGTCAAACCATGTGACTTCCAAGTGGGTGACCTTGTCCTGAGGGAAAACCCTAAGAATTAGTAACAATAGATATAGAAAGAGAATTTTGAACCTAACTTGCTTGGTCCATACATAGTCACTGTAGTGTTTGGATCTGGTGCTTATCAAATTTCAACAACTAAAGGAGAATTGCTCAAAAAGTCAATCAACACTCTTCATTTGAAATGGTTCTACAACTAACATGCTTTTGAAGCTCTTTGCACATACTTAAATATCCTGAAAAAATCTATTATCTTGGTGAAAAACTAGTAATAGGCACCTTAAAAATACATAAAAATAAATTGAAAAAGTCAAAAATACAAAAAAAATTGAAAAACAAGAAAAAGTGTCATTGATGAAAACCTGAAAAACAGGAATTATGGTAGAAAAAATCAAATCTCTACCAAGAAGGTGAAAACTTGGTAAATAGATGCCTCTTGTTTCAAATACTACATCTTGTAGCGATCTATTGGCTCCTGCATAGTTGCTTTCCTACTTTATTTTGTTTCTTTTACTCATGCATACATTCTCAGTTATATTCAAGACTTTGCTCAAAAATCACATGGATTGAATTTGTTCATAGTCTCAAGGGAAACCCCCTATGTTTATTAGAAGATCTCTTTCACATTAGTGACCATTTGTTCTAGATGTGTCTATCTACTATTGCTTTCTTTGCTATTGAGATTACTTTCAAAGAATATCTCTTTCGTGTCAGTCACCAGTTGTTCTGCTATGTTTGTTTACTATTGCTTCGTCTCCTACTAAGATTCTTTTGAATAAATATTTCTCTCTAACATCAGTTACTAGTTGTCCTAACTAAGTCTATCTATTGTCATCGTCCTCCTAAAAAGATTTCTTACACATATGTTTTGAACATCGACTTGACGTAAATCTAATGAAACTGGAACTAAAATAAACATGTTGATATTGTTTCAGTTATGTTGAATTTTCTTTGCTTGTTTTTCTTTCTCTTTATCATTCCCCTTTGAGAAACTTGAGGATGCCTATTTTTACTAGAGAAGCAAAGACTGAGGGCATGATCTTTCTTTTGTTTTCTTCATGATGGTTTGGTTCCAATTATTTGAAACAAACATATGAAAGGGGTGTCCACTATAAGAGCCTCTATCTTGTATTGGATGACCATGTGTACCTCATTTTATATGCACACTTTAGTGAGGTTGGTTCTTCTCCTTAACTATTTGAGTGAATTCTCTATGCTATACTAACATACTAATACTTGTCCTAATAAGTGAATGTATGGGTCACTACGATTATACTTAGCACACTTTTGTCTTAGGTTTCAAATGCAAGGGTCACTATAGATAGAATATTTACTGATTACCTAGCATAAGAAGGATCTCTCATGTGCCTAGTGTGTTTTTAAACAAGAAACATTATGGTCAACCTAGCATTTATGCTATGATACCTATGTTCACTTGCTAAATAAAAAGGAATAGATGTTTTGGTCATTCTAGCTTCTTGTGGCTTAATTCCTACATTTAATTTTGAAAAAACTAAGAAAAATATCATATTCATATTCTCATGATTATAATGTCAGTGATAGTTGTAACTAAATGCTCTGAGATGAAAACTATCTTACGAGTTTAGGGATTGCATCAAGCATAGGTTGCATTTCATACTCAAATTACATTAGAACATAGCTCTGGTTTCTTCTTTACTTGTATCTTTTTACTTGAGAGGTCACTGATTTCTTCAATATATCCCATTTCATCTTGACTGCACAAGTGTTTGATTCTTTGGTCGATCTTTCCAAATTTTATGAAGCACCTGTCATGAGCAACAAATGAGAATCCTACATGAGATGTTGGAACATATACATTTTTCATTACCATATCATTCATCTATATATTATAATGTCATGTCATAAGCATACATCGTATCTCATAAATCACATCCACATAATAAACATCCATCTCATCTATGATCCATATTCATATATCATATCCATTTACATTAATCAAAATCATATAGCTACACATATCATGTATGAGTAATCATAAGTGCAATAGTGTGACACATGCCATGGTACTAAGCAAGAGCTCATATATATATATATATATATATATATATATAGACACACACACACACACACACACACACACACACACACACACACACACACACACACACACTCTATTGAGTTAGAATGTACATCAATACAAAAATGAGTGCTACTCGAGCATTGTCAATCTCAAAAATGATACAAAATGATTTTGATACATCATACAATACATGATTAGAAGTAAGATAGAAGAGAGCAAGCTAACTACATCCTTATCCTTCATCCTCAGGTGGAGGAGGAGGATGAGGTGCATCTTCTCTAGCTAGAGGGTGTGCACCCTTTGATGCTCTAGCATACTCAAAAAATTTAGGCACCTACTCTACTGCCTCCGAGACTACTCCAACATAAGATGCATAATAATATGTTTCTCTCATTATCTATACATGGGCCTCATCCTACTACTATTTCAGCTACTCTTGAAGCACGTGGATCTCTTGATCATACTCTACTAGATGTGTATCTTAAACAACTAGTTGGATTTGCAACTCTCCAAGCTATTGATGTGTTTTCCTCACTTGATCCCTCAATATCCTAAGGGAACCTTGGGTTTGTGTCAGGATATATCTACCCTATTCCTCAGGAGTAGGTTGATCCTATATCTCCTCATCCTCCACACCCTACTCTACCCTCCATGGATGTTGGCTCTCCACCCTCTATCTCTAAGCATCATCTCCGATGGAACCCAAGGTTCCATCTCTCCTCAAGCTCTCCTATGCCTAGACCCATTACCACCACCAGCTGGATCCACTCTTATCTATTGGGGTGGGATCAAAACCTATGTAGTCTATTGTCTTGGACCCTGCTATTGTGGTGCCTAAATTGGCTACATCGATACTACCGTCCCTACTAGATCCATGAATCGAGGGAAGAGATGAATCACAAAATTCTCTTTATATGTGGGAGTCATCCCTCCATCTACAAATTCTACCATATAATCTTGGTGGGACAATGCATGGTGTCAAACATCTATCACCAATCTTCTAGGGTCCAATCTAACTGACCACCCCTTCTTCACCTCCTTAGTGAAGTGGGCATATACACAGTACTCCTATGATGTGTCATGTGATCAACCATACTACCTTCATATGTGTTTCAATGTGAACCACTTAATAACATGAATAAAATGACCTATCAATGGCCTAGAAGTGAACATATAACCAACTTGTGCTTAGGCATCATCCCATTCCTTTGTCTCTCGCCATAACCACCATACCACTGAAGCTAAATCATCTAACTATGCTTGCCACTAGTCGGTCTTACCCAAAGTAGTCTAGGTTATCTTCCCTATATATCTACAAATATAGGGATCCTCAAGCTATTGCTCATCCTCTCATAGTAGAATCATAATGGGTAGGTGCTCCCATGCCCATACCTACAGAACATAGATACCTTTTTCATGCTCTTCATCTCTCTATAGATGATCTCATGCATCTCGTGAAGCATATAGGCCAACATACACTAACCTTACCCAAAATGTGTTGGCTACTCCAACATCCTTTGTAGCATGCGGCCCCATCCACACTCTAGCCCATGTTGACATCTGTTAGGCATCAAATAACACCCAAGGAAAGATCCAAGTACCATTTTCAATCTATTAGTAGGCTCGTATACTTGCACCAGCTCCTCCCCATGGATAGGTCTTCCCATGATGATATCATCTTGAATTAGGGCCCTCAGTGCTAATGTCCTTGATCGTGGTTGTGTATCATAATCTATCTATGTCCCATAGAATGGTATCTATAGAATCCTATAAATATCCTCAAGTGTGATAGTCATCTCTCCAAGGGGAAAATACAAAGTGTTCATCTTTGAATGGAAATTATCTACCAACATAGTCAGTAAACTATCATTCAGCTGCAAACCAAGGATATCACATAAATAGGAGAGCTTGAGTGTATCAATGTGTGTCAACTTAGAAACATATAGTTATCTAATCAATGCCCTGATAGCTAGATAGTGTGATCTAAACCCAACATCTAGAAAGTCAATCTGCAAACATGCAAGAAAAATTACACGATCAATATTTGACCTTGGAATAAAACATGCTAATACTATTGAACTTAAAACATCTTGAACACATATTACAATGACTTATGAAACTTTGAAATAGATGAAAAAAATGTTATTTTCAATGCCACTAACTTAAAAATTAACAATAGCACAATACCTTACAAACTCGCATGCAAGACCCACATCCTTGCATGAGGAAACTCTACAACATGCGTGAGAAAATAATCTCATGTGAGAAAACAAAATTATATACACACACAAGGAAGAAAAATTAGGGTTCCTCATGTGATTGATGGTTGTCTCCCCCATGCGGAAACCCTAGAAAATACATGAGAAAGTACCTTAATGACACTTCTTTGCGTGACATTTTGTAGAGGCTCACATGAGAAATTGAGTCCTCACACAAGGACCCTGATGACAAAACTTTCAAATTCATCAAAAAAATTAAAGATTCAATCACAAAGTCTGAAATATGACATGTACTAGAGGTTAATAAGTTACTTACTGGAGGTCCATACTCCATTGGCCTATTGTGTTTCCTAGATTGCTCGAATTAGTGAGAGTGCATGGGGACCACCATTTTTGCCTCAGAGCTCCTTCTACACAATAGGCATGCATAAATGATTTGAAAATTACCCTTTGGGCCCTCATATAGGTTTTTACCTAAATTTTCAAAGTGCCCCTATAGATGTGAAAATCACCCCTTTGGCTAATTAGACTACTTTGAACTCATTCCTAGGATTAGAATCAAAATCTAACACACTTTATCAACTCAAATTCACACTTTCTAAATTTGGGACCAACATGATTGAATGCTTGTGCAATCTATCTTGATGATACATTATGAATCTTGGAATATCATCAATTCAACATTTCTCTAGTTTTTCAAAAATTTACAAGAAAAGTCAACTCTAGTCAAACTAGGTCAATTAGACATTCAAATCACTCTGAATCACCTCTAAATTTTCTTCATGTCCATTTGATTTATTCTACATTATTCTAAATCTCTAATCAATTTAGTATCTTTCAAATTACTCCGTTGCACTACTCTTTTACTGTGTCATCTTTTGATTTTGATCCAAAGGGGGAAGGATGATTACATCATTAAATCTTTCAAATTTGGCTTCAACATAATCTAAAAAAAATATCCTAATTGTAAGAATTTTCCTTAGGGTAAAATTCATGCACGATCAAAGAACTCAAACACAAACACAACTGTAGACCAGAAAGAGTATGATCAAAATATCAATATGTATTTGATTCAATATGAATATACACTAGGAGTGCCTGTATATAAAGGCCTCTAAGATGCATCTAGAATGCCTAGGAATCAACATCATGATAAGTCATATAGCTAGGCACATGTCCACCAGATATGGGTTATCCTCCATTAAGCACGAAAGTAAGTGCGATGATGAGAGGATAAGCCTACAATGGTGTAGCAAGCCTCTTGTCATGATTGACTTTCCCCACTACTACCAATGAATCATCTTTTAGAAATCACACCATTACTGAATCTAGAAGGAGCTCAACTTTTTGGCCATCTCCAAGGTGAGTGATTTGGTAAATTGAGAGGAGATTAGAACTAAGGTTTAGAACATAGAGAACATCTTTGAATTTCCCATTGTCCATCTCCACATGTTCTTTCCCTTCAACTTCTATTTTAGTATCATCTCCCACAAAGACGTGTAGTACCTGTGACTACTTCAATGAAGAAAAGTCTCCCTTTAAAGAACCCATGTGGAAGGAGGCACTTGAGTCAAGAATCCATTCCAATGAAGAACTTGTATTTGCCATAAGTGCTTTCCCTTTTCCATTTGAAAAAGTTGGAGCTGAATCCTTGGAAGTACCCGACACTTGAATTTTTTTCTTCCTAAGTAGGTTTTTGAACTCATCGATTCTCTTAGTCTTGTAATGATGCTTGTCATAATTTTTCTTTTTGCTATATGCACAAAAAAGTTTGTCCTTCTTTTCATTACTTCCCTTCTTGTTGGAAGAAGATTTTCCTTGTTGTGAGGAGGATTGTTATGTCTCAGATTGTGATTTCTACTTCCATTGCTTCTTCTTGTCATTTTTAGAACTTATTCCTTCTTAACTTGATTGGTTTTCATCACTGGCCACTAATGCTTTGGTCTTTGATGATGTGAGAAGTCCCAAATCTATCAAGTGAGATTTTTCAACAATCAACATCTATGCAAATGCATCAAATGTGGGCTTTTGGAAAGCACTTCCCATGGTTAACCTATGAGTATTATAACTCAAAACAAAGGAGACATACTCTAAAGGTAGCCTCTTTAGGATATGATGAGTCAACTTGTCATCCTTCATGGAATTTCCACAATCTTTATGTAGTGCCCTATACTCATTAGCTTTGTTGATGTAATCCTGAATTGTGTCAAAGTTCTTTGGATCCAATAGAAGTAGATCATCCTCAATCTAGAAACCCTTGTCCTCAGCCACCTTACCATACAATGATTCAAGTTTTTCCCAAGTAGGTTTGGCTTCCTTGAAACTAGCAATGTGGAAGAAGAGAACTCTATGTACACAACTTCTAATAATTCCTAAAGCCCGATTGTCTATAATTTTCTAATCAATGAGTTCTTTAGCATCAGTGGGTTTTCGAATTGAACTATCAACATAAATATTTGGACCTTTTTCCATTAATCTACTCCATACAATATCTTTCCATGGAGAATAATTGCGTGAAGTTAGAAGTGGACCTTTAGGTGAACCCATGATGCAGAAAATGAAAAGAGTACAAAAGAGCGACACAAAAACACAATACACCCCCCCTTTTCAATCAATCAAAAGACTCTCCCCAAAAGAGATGCTTTTGGCACTTTATATGTAGTGCATGTACAATAGGACACTTGTCAAAATGGACAAAGTGGACTACTAATTTTTCTTTTTACAACTACCTTTTAAGGCCCAAATCTATCACTAAGCATTATAGCTCAGATGTACAACAATTTTGAAAAGTAATCAAAGCAATACAATGTAGAAAAAGCCATAGTTCTAAAAGCGAGATTTTTGTCCACACAACCCTAGAATCAAAATGCAAATCTAGAAAGTAGACAAAAAATAATGCACTTTAAGAAAAATAAAACGTAAAAATGTGTCTAGATGAGCTTGTATAGAGCATTCAAAGTTGCAAAATGTAAGATTGAATAGGTACAATCACCAAAAAATTTAATTTATGAAAAATCCTTCACCAAAACTAGAAAAGAACACCACCCCTAAAAAGTTTAGGAAATTCAACCAAAAATCAAAAAAATTGCACCTGATTTGGTGTCTTGATGACCAAGTTATGGCCTCGCAAAGTTAGGTTGCCAAATCAAAAAGGCATCTGAAGAGGGTTCTATGCAAAAAGCTATGAGCTTAAATTTGATAGTCAAATGGTTGTTGTAGTAGTTAGAAAATTCCTAGGAATGACTGTTTGATGGCCTTCAATTTTAATCCTGTGTCTGGCTGCACCCTAGGTGACATGTTAAGTTGACTAGACTGTATAGATAGTACAGAATGTATGGATGGGCTAGTGGGCTATACAAAAAAGTGCTAAGTTGGCTATATGACTATCAACACTGGTGGATGAGGTGTCAAGTAGATTCAATATGCTGATGTGGGCACTATGACAGAGTTACTGAGTGCCGCATAGCACAAACACAGTGACTATTGGTGCATTGTGTGGCAAAAAAACAAATAGACAAGGCACTGATAGGTACATCTATGTGTTTGCTAGATAAAACCTATTGTAGGCCCAAAATAATTTAAATGTCATTGTCAAAAGTCTACAAATAGAGGCAGAGTTTAGTGGGAGATTAGAAGTGCTAGTGAGAAGGAGTTCACGACACCAAGGAAATTTTGATGCTGAGTTCCTTATTTAGTCCCACATTCATGAGATGTTGAATTCATAGTGGTTTATAAACTAGAAGCTACAGTTATGAATTCATAGTCATTTATAAACTCATAGAGATTCTCCAAGAGCTTTGATACCATGTAAGAATTTTCCTTAGGGAAAAATTCACCCAAGATCAAAGAACTCAAACACAAGCACAACTGTAGACCAGAAAGAGTATGCTCAAAATATTGATATGTATTCAATTCAATATGAATGTACACTATGAGTGCCTATATATAAAGGCCTTTGAGATGCATCTAGAATGCCTAGGAATCAACATCATGATAAGTCATGCAACTAGGCACATGTCCACCAAATATGTGTTATCCTTCATAAAGCATGGAAGTAAGTGCGATGATGAGAGGATAAACCTACAATGGTGTAGCACACAAATTTATGTTGTAGACACCATGTGCTAAATTAGGAGTGCAAATAACTATGTTGTCTACATGGCAACTCAGTGAATGATTCAAATCACAGTGTTGTAGACACCATGTGTTGAATTAGAGTTGCGTACTTCTATGTATTCAACATGACAACTCATAAAGGTATGCAAACTCCTAAGTGTCTCATAAAATAAATAATAAAATAATGCAATATACGAAAAGAATGCATTAACCTAAGTAAACTTAAGTAAAGTGTAAATAGTAAATACTTATTTACACCAACACTAATCACTAGGGGCATATCATCACTTGGGGAATATTTGTTCCCTCTATCTGGCATCATATGCTATCTAATCTTACTTATTGGTCAACTGATCAAACTCATAATAATGCTAGTCATAGCTCAATGGACACATATTGGGGCATTCTAACCCTGACTCCTAAGGATTAACCCTCATTCTGAGGATAATCCTATGACTCATGATTAGGTCTTGCTATCTTTTATGGACCAATATTCAAGTCTTCTATCTAGACTCTATAGGATTAAGCTTCATTCTGAAGATAATTCTAAGCTTTCTTTCAATCATTGTTTAATGGATAGGTATCGGGGCATGCTACCCTTGAATCCTAAGGATTAAGCCCCATTTTGAGGATAATTCTATAAATCATGATTAATATTGTCATTTCATAATGGATAGGTATTAGGGAAATCCAACCCTATTTCTTGAGGATCAAGTCTCATTCTGGGAACAACCTATGAATTTTGACAATATTTGTTCTATTAGATCGGTATCTAGGTGTTCTATCTAGACCTAGCAGGTTAAACTTCACATTGGAGATAAATCTAAAAATCTCATCAATTTGTCTCTGAGTCATCAATCTTGGAATCAATCTTAGCTCTTGGTCCATGCTTCAAACTTCTTATTTCTTTGAATTAACATATTGCTCACATAGTAGTCACCTACTAGTCAACATATACAAACACACCACTCCTTGCCATTACCTATTTAGCATATATATGTATATATGTATATATATATGTACACACACACACACACACACACATATGTACATGTTGGACTTTTATGCAGATTGTAGGTATCAAGCATTGACTTCCCTGAATTTTTGAGATGAGCGTGCCCTATCACAATATTTCAATGGTAAAAGAGGGGAGATAGTTCTCAAGTCCAAATCATAAACCTAAACCAATTGTCCTTAAATATAAGACAAATATCTTAGTTAACTACCTTTTAGAATTTTTCAAATGACATGAATTTGAATTCATACTTTGTCTTTTAGATGGGTTTTCTTATTAAGTTTGTGGGTCTGCTGTAATTTTTAGTTTTAATTAAATCAAACAAAGATATATTAAATAATTTAATTAAACACAAAATTATAGAGAAAAAATAAATTTTTAATCATATATAATTAATTGGAGGAAAGGCTTTTGAGTGTTCGTAAAATCAAAACCCTAGGTTGAGAAAATTCTTTATTAGGAGATTAGAGCTCATCTCTCCACACACAAGTTAGGAGGAGCAACTAGAGCTTTGGCAGGAGAATTTTTCTGGTGGGCTTTTGGAGATAGGGAATATGTGGGCACAAGGCTTCATTGAATTTTTTTAGCATTAGACTGAGGTAGGAATTTGTGCAATTCTTTTGTAAATTTCTTCAAGAATCCTCTGTCTTCTTTGTGCTTGGAAAAGAGAGATTTTATGTTCTAGATCTATGTAGTTGTTGAATTATTTTATTTCCATGAAATGTGAAAACAAATCTAAAAATCCTCATTGAAATTATAATTTTGTTGTTGTTGAACAACCATCTAGAGAATTTAGAAAATTATAGAAAATCAGCTAGGGTTTTATTCGAATTTACAATTCGATTTAAGGACCATTTTATCTTTGAAAAAGAAAAAAGATAAGAAAAAAATAAGATTGCTAGAAAAATTTGTATTCCAGGCCTCTATCTGAAAATAAAATTAAAAATATATATTAATATTAAAATTTACATTTTTTAATAAAATGAAATCTATAATTTTATAAAAATAAATAAATAAATACTTATAATTAATGGTGGGTGGGTCCACCACCACTCACCTCTATTCCTTTCTCTCTCACAATGGCATGAGCTATTGATGAGCTTTTCAAAGCTTCACACGACAGTCTCTACTACTGTAGTAGTAGGTATTGATGTACACAGTACTCTGTTACTGCGTCAACAGAGCTACAAGAACAACTTTAAGCCTGCGGGCTTTAAACTTATGCAAGGTGAGTTTTAATTTTAGTTTTTTTTAATATATAATTTTATTAGATGTTTAAAAAAATTGTTTATTATATATATACATTTACACACACACACACACACACACACACACACACACACACACACACACACACACACACACACACACACACACACACAATTTAATTAAGTTTATATTGAGTTAAACTTTTAAGTTATAGTTTAATAAATTTGACTTTTTTAAAAATGAAATTTAATAATTGTTTAAATTCTATAGTGGGACCTATAAAATATTTATAAATGGGTTTTATTGGTGGATTTTAGAAGAAAGATATTTTCCATATAGACTATAATTTACTGATATAAACACATATTTATTTGGAAGGCATAGATGATTAGGATATGAATATGAAATTTTTAGTTTGATTAGATCAACCTAGAAACCTTTATTAGCCATGATAATTTTGAAAGGAAAAACTTGAAACTTTATTTCAAATCGATTTTGTTATGAGATCACATTGAAAATTTTAATGTTTGATTAATTACAATTGTTTTATATGCACATTGAGGTTTTGTGTTTTATCTTGTGATGGTATGGGAAGACCTAGTTCTTTGACCAATTAGATATGTTTACCAAAGGCTTGGGAGGTGTTGTTTTATGACATTGTTATGTAATGCTATAATTTTTGTGATTTAACCTTTGAGGAATTGATTAATTATTTATTGTGAATTCATTTTCTTGTATAGGACTGATGTGTACATTGTGATTTTATGAGATTCTTGTTATGAGCTTAGGGTAGGTTATCTTTATGTATGCTAGGAAGTGGCTTACAATGGAGGTTGGAGCCCTAAAGAGGTTGCTTGGGTAACCCATTGTAAATTGTATTAATAAGTGAAAACATTTCATTAATTGGGTTAAAATGAATTAACAAGACTTAATGTATTGCCTCTCCCATACCTCAAGTGGTAGTACAAGCTAGGATGGGAGTAGAGAGGATGCTCGGTTGTGACCTTGTCTCATTAGTATGCCTTGTTTGTAAGAAAGGATACTGATGCCATATAGAGTCACTAGGGGCCAAAGTCTAGAGAGGCTATCGAGGTAACCTTAGAGTTGACTCATGTGATGAGACTTACCCACATGCATATTAGTTCTCCTATGTGTTTTTGTTTCCTTTGGGATTAGATGTTACTTGTGTACTTGGTACCTTTAAGATAGATTGTTATCAAGATTCCTTGACCTAGATTCTTGTTATGAATTTTGGATTGTTATTCATTTGAGACTTGAGATTATCTCCTCAACATGGTGGGAGTGGGCCACTTAGGTTCCATAACGTCGAGTGGTATTTTTCCTTATACCATTGAGATCTGAAAGCTAGATGCTGATGCTAGATGTATTTGTGAAATTGTTTTATCCTTCCACTCTTTTGATTTTGTTCTATGGTCATATTCTGATTTACTTTACTTTGACTATTTGAGATCTTATGAGATATATCTTATCTTAATGTATATTCTTTTAGCATTTTATACCTTGTGACTTGTACAAAGGATGATTATGCATTTTGGTTATTCCATGTAGCATCTTATGTACTTGTCTATTGTATCATTTGATTTAATCCTTATCATTGTTCTATGATGTGGAATTTGTTTATTTATTAGATTTAATATTAATAAAACTTGTATATGTTTCATCGTCATGGAACCCTTGAGAGATGTAACTATTAATGTATTGGTTATGTATGTATGTGAGTTATTTCTTTCCCTATGTTATCTCTTACTATTTTAATCTTTCAAAAAAATATTTTTAGTAAACTTAGTGACATAATACATTAATTTATTTTGGGTTCCCTAGTGGGGCATTACATCTGGTATCAGAGCTCAAGTTTCTACATTGGGAGCTCTGGGTATAATAGAACACCACTGGATGAAAACTAGCTAACTTAGACAAAACTTAGAAACTATATTTATCTATCATAAATTTAGCAACTTGAACTTTAGACTCAAATACTTAAACATAAAAAATTTAGACTTGAATAACTCTTAATTGGTTTTAAAAACATGTTTTTCATATGATTTTTTTTTATAGTAGTATGCCCTTGTTAATTTTTGTTGGCATTTTGTTATTCTTGCTTGGATGTTGTAGGAGAATTGTGTCCAAGACTAGATCATCTGTGAGAGGTTGTATCTAAGGTTGAGGTAGAGGCTATGGGTGAGGTAGAGATATCAGCTCACATAGGACTGGTCATGAGAGTTTTTTAGCAAGAGAATAGTGAGGAGAACAATGGAGAGCAACATGTTTATTTAGGAGAGGTTAATTTGAGGCAGATGATGAGGATTATTCTAGAGCACCTACCCTCTCCAAAGGGTGTTGTTCATAAGGAATCACATCATGATTGAAACAAGGATAGATGGAGATCCAAGAGTCCTTGGGGAGATCCTCATGGTAATAGATAGAATTCAACCAAGACCGCATAGATGAGGGACCTACAACGGGCCAAGATATAGAGTAGTGGTTGATTTTCTTGGACAAATGTTTCACAATGCAAGACTTTGATTCCAATGCCAAAGAAAGATATGCCATCACACACTTATTTATCTTTGTGGCCACATGGTAGAATATTTAGGAAAAGAAGTTAGGTGTGGACATGAGTATTGTTAATTGGGAGTTGTTCCTTGAAAACTTTATGTTCATTACTTAAATAGTGGCACTAGCAGAGGGCATATGAGTTTCATAAAATGAGGCAATATACCATGATAATAGTGGAGTATGAAAAAAAAATTATGAGCTCATGCCATATGTAGGAATTAGTGATAGTTCACCACTAATGGTACAACACTTCATTTAGGGTTTGAACAACCATTTCATTTGGGGTGTGAAGGTTTTCTAGCTTAAGACCCTTAAGGATGTGGTTTAGAAGGTTATTCTAGTGGAGTAGAATGTCACCTTGGGATATGGTGGTTTTGTGGGGGCACGTACTAGTGGACATCCACCATCAGGGTCCAAGAGCATACAAAACTAGGGTGCATGTTGTAATAGGAAGCCTCCATACTCCAAAGGCAATTAGGGTTAGTAGCAGTAGCAGAAGGGATCTTATCCTGCAACATAGAGTGGTGATAGTGGTTCCAATTCTTAGAACTTCCAAAATTCTCATCACAATAGGTGCAATTAATATAATCAACCTACATAGAGTAACTACTCCTTTGCTAGCAGAGACAATCATTAGTAGTCTAGTGCATCTCCAACAAGAAGAGGTTCTATTAGAAGTACAAGGTGTTTCTCATGTGGAGAGTTTGGGCATTATTGAAGCCAACTACCCACAACATATAACTTCTTGGTATTCAAGATAGAGGCCAACAATGTCTAAGCCTATAGTTGGTGACATTGGGAGATCACATAGAGTGTTTTTAGTGGTAGATCATTGCTAAGAAGATCATCAGAGCACCATAGTTGAGACTACAAAAGTGATAAGAGGTACACCCCTTTCTATTTTGTTTGATTTAGGTGCTACAAATTCCTTCATATCACTTTCTAGTGTTGTAAAGTGCAAACTTGAGGTAGTTAAGAAAGGCATAGGTTGGCATGTGAAACTAACTTTAGGAGGTAGGATTTCCATAGACTCTCTAGTATAGTAATACATGTTGGACCTAGGAGGATTCATTACTCTAGTGGAGCTTCAAGTCATTCCCCTTGGTTTGTATGGCATAGGGTTGGGCATGGATTGGCTAGGCTCACATAGAGCTAGAATTGAGTGCATGAGAAAGACTCTTCAATATAAGGATGACCAAGGTAAGGACTCTATGCTTATAGGCATCCAAAGACCCATATCCCTTCGGATGATCTCTACTATGCAACTAAAGTGGAGCATCCTTAAGGGTTTTCAGGTGTTCACCATTATTGTGAGTGAACTTGAGCAGAAAGATCTTGAAGGGAAGACCCTAGATCACCCTATCCTATAGGAGTATGTTGATGTTTTTCTTAGTGAGATTCCAAGTATGCCACCCAAGAGGGATATTGATTTTCTAATCAATCTCATCCTAGGAGCTGAGCCCATTTCTAGAGCTCCTTATTCAATGACCACTCAAGAGTTGAATGAATTGCACCTATAGCTTGAGGACCTTTTTTCTAAGGTTGTATTAGATCAAGTGTTTCTCCATGAGGACCACCAATACTCTTCATGAAGAAGAAGGATGGATCTTTATGCCTGTTCATTGAGTACAAATAGTTGAGTAAGGTAATGATTAAGAATAGGTACCCTTTACTGAGGATCGATGACTTATTTGACTAGATTGAGGGAGCCAAAGTATTCTCTAAGATAGATTTGAAGTCAAGGTACCATCAACTATGCATTCATGATGGTGATATACATAAGATAACCTTCAACACTCATTATGGAAACTATGAGTTCATAGTTGTTCCATTTGGTTTAACAAATGCTCCATCAATATTCATGTGCTTGATGAATGGAGTATTTTGGTTTTAACTAAACCATTTTATACTTATGTTATTGAATGACATATTGATATATTCCAAATCCTAGGAACAACATAAGGAACACCTATGGTTAGTCCTTTAGTGCTTTAGAGACAATCATCTATATGCCAATTCGATGGAGTGTGACTTCTTTTAGTTTAAGGTACAATACTTAGGACACATCATTTAACGAAGACGGTATCTCAGTGGACCCTATGAAGATCCAGGTGATAGTACATTGGTCTACACCCACTACTATGTCTGAGATTCATAGATTTATGGGTTTGGTTAGCTATTACCACAAATTTTTTAAAAACTTCTCCAATGTTGCATACCCTATCCTCTCTAGAGAAAGGGGAAGAAGTTTATTTGGACAGAGATATGAGAGGAAGCATTCTAGAAGCTCAAGAAGATTTTGACTAGTGCACCAATTCTAGTAGTACCTGATCCAATAGATGATTTTATAGTGTGTTCTCTAAAAGGGATTGGAGTGGTCCTAATTCAAGATGGATGCATAATTGCTTATGACTTTTGCAAGATCAATGATGATGAGTTTAACTATCCCATACATGATCTTGATCTAGCCACAAGTGTTCATGCTGTAGTGAGATGAAGACACTTTTTGTTGGGGCATCATTTTTAGCTCTGTAGAGATCATTGTAGTTTACAATATATATTCATGCAACCTAATTTGAATGCTAGGAAAAGGCATTGGATGGAGTTTTTATATGAGCATGACTTCAAGCTGAAATATATTCAGGGGGAGGAGAATGTGGTAATCAATGCTTTGAGTCATAGGAGACATTAGATATTAGCATTGACTCTTAGTGTGGATTTGAGGAGTCAAATACTTTAGGCACTTCCTATGGATACCTTGTATCAAGAAGTCAGCCTCAAGATAGATTTAGGCAGACCTTTAGAGGGCAGATTTTCATGCTATGTCCTAGAGTCAGATGGCCTTTTCCATTATATAGGGAAGATTTATATACCACTATTGGATGAGCTTCATACATTTATACTATCTGATGCCCATCATGCACCTTACTCAACACATCCAAGTGTCAAGTTGATGCATGCAGACTTACAACAATTATACTTTTGGATAGAGATGAACCATGATATCACTGATTGAGTGGCTAGGTGTCTTGAGTGTCAAAGAGTTAAGGTAGAGCACCAATATCCTACGAGACTTTTACAACCTAAAATTATTCCTTCATGGAAGTGGTATATTATTTCTATGGAATTAACTATGACTTCTTGTCAACATGATGCTACCCTAGCCACCATTGATTAGTTGAGTAAAGTGGCACACTTCTCACTGATGAGGTCATCCTACATAGTGACTTCAGTAGCTAATGTTTTAATGCATCACATTGTGAGATTGCACAATATTCCAAAATTTTTTATTTTGGATAGGGATCTTTTATTCACATCTACATTTTAGACATCTTTATAGCATGATATTGGAGCATAGTTGAACTTCAACTCAGCATATCACCCCGAGATAGATGGTTAGACAAATATAGTAAATTAGATTCTAGAGGATATGTTGAGGATGTATGTTATGGATCAATACACTCGTTGGGAGGATTATCTATATTTAGTGAAGTTTTCTTATAATAATTCTTATCATAGTTCTATTAGGATGTCACCTCTTAGGCCTTGTATGGCTATCCTTGTCATACATAGTAGAGTTGGGATAGTTTAGAGGATTCCATCTTGTTGGGTCCTGAAATGCTTTGAGATATGGAGCAATAGGTAGTGTGCATCCATGAGCATGTGTCCACAACATAGGACAAGAAAAATAAGTATACTGATGCTCATAGGATAGATAAGTAGTTTGCAGTTAGAGAGAAGGTATTCTTGAGAGTGCATCTAGGGAAGAGTCCAATCTATTATAAAAAGGGTTCAAATCTAGAACCTCATTGTGTGGGGTCATTTGAGAATTTTGAGAGAATAGGTCTAGTTGCCTACCATCTTGCATTACTACCCAACTTAGTGCATTTTCTAGTTTTAGGCAATATATTCTTGATGTGATACATGTTATTGATTGGAATGAATTATAGGTGGAGAATGGGCAACTAGATTTTGGGTCCAATGGGACCCTCAGGGTCAAAACGTAGAGAAGGTAAGGGTCTAATGGGACCCCACTACTAGGTCATTAGCTACATGGGAGGATGCATCTAGATTATAGGATTTATATCCCTACTTGTTTATAGGCTTCCAGGAGTAAGCCTAAGTCTAGGTGGGGTGGATGTAGTGTCTACCCCTAGTTTACTTTTCATGTTATATTGTCAAATTATTTTAGGCTAGCTTTTATGATTATGTGTTATGATTTAGTGGTACTTGGTTACCTAATTTGATTTATGATATTTCATACTTAGTTTATATATATATTAGATAAGCTACTTGATACTTGGTTATTTCATGTTTTCATGGTTATTCTTTCAATGATGATGCTTTATATGTTTCATATAGTGATTTTAGTTGTTTCATGAGGACAATTAGATGGATGATTTATACATAGTTTTTATGGTTACTTACCCTATACTTGCATGCATATGGTGTACATGTACGTTTTACTTTATGTTTGTCATTTCTTATGTGGTTGAGGGAGGGAGTCATAGTCACCTATTAGTTATGATTGACATGATGTACCACTCCCTACCATTTCCTATTTAGTTTAGATATATATATTCATATGTACATGTTTGACTTTTATGCAGATTGTAGGTATAGAGCATCGACTTACCTGAATTGCTAGGATGAGCATGTCCTATCATAGTATCTAAATGGCAAAAGAGGGGAAATAGTTATCAAGTCCAAATCCTAATCCTAAGCCAATTTTTCTAAAATATAGGACAAGTATCTGAGTTGAATACCTTTTTCAATTCCTCAAGTGATGTGAATTCAAGATTTTTGACCTTTGAGTTTGAGTTTGTACTTTGTCTTTAGATGGGTTTTCTTATTAAGTTTGAGGGTCTTTTGTGATTTTTAGTTTTAATTAAATCAAACAAAGATATATTAAATTATTTAATTAAAAATAAAATTATAAAGAAAAATCAAATTTTAATGATATTTAATTAAATGGAGAAAATTCTTTTGCATGTTCATAGAACCAAAACCCTAGATTGAGAAAAAATTTAGTAGGAGATTAGATCTCATTTCTCCACACACAGGTTTGGAGGAGCAACCAGAGCTTTGGTAGGAAATTTTTTCTTGTGGGTTTTGGAGAAAGGGAATTTGTGGGCACAAGGCTTCATCGATCTTTTTAGCATCAGACTGAGGTAGGAATCTGTGCAATTCTTTTGTAAAATTCTCAAGAATCCTCTATATTCTTTGTGCCTAAAAAAGAGAGATTGTATGTGCTAGATCTATGAAGTTGTTGAATTATTTGATTTCCATAAAATGTGAAAACAAATTCAAAAACCCTCATTGAAAATTCGATTTGATTTTTGTTGGAAAACCATCTAGGGAGTTTAGAGAAGTTTAGAAATCTAGCTAGAGTTTCATTGGAAATTAAAATTTGATTTAAGAACCAAATTATCTTTGTTTTGTAATAAATATAAAAAAAGATTGCTGGAAAAATTTGTATTCCAAGCCTACACTTGAAAATTAAATAAATATTATATTAAAAATTACATATTTTTTTTATATAATGTAATTTATAAAAAAATAATTTAAATTATAATTAATTATTTATTAAAAAAATATTTACATATATATAATTTAATTAAGTTTAGATTTGATTGAAATTTTAAGTTATAGTTTAATAAATTTGATTTAAAAAATAAAATTTAATAATTAATAAATATAATGATTATTATAATTCTATAGAGGGAACTTTAAAATATTTATAAATTGATTTTATTGGTGGATTTTAGAAGAAGGATATTTTCTATAAAGACTATCATTAGACTGATATAAATACATATTTATTTGGAAGACATAGAAAATTAGGATATGAATTTGAAACTTTTAGTTTGATCAATCCAACTTGGAAACCTTTATCAATTGTGATAATCTTGAAAGCAAAAGCTTGAAACTTTATTTCAAATAGATTTTGTTATGAGATTATATCAAAAAAATTAATGGTTAATTATTACACTTATTTTATATACCCATTGTGGTTTTGTGTTTTATCTTGCGATGTTATTAAGAAGACCTAGTTCTTTGATCAGTTAGGTATGTTTACTAGAGGCTTGGGAGGTGTCGTTTTATGATGTTGTTATGTAATGTTGTGATTTAATCTTTGAAGAATTGATCAGTTATTTATTGTGATTTCTAGTTCCTTGTATAGAACTACTATGGACATTGTGATTTTATGAGATTCTCTATTATGAGCTTAAGGTAGGTTACCTTTATGTATGTTGGGAAGTGGCTTACAATGGAGGCTAGAGCCCTAAAGAGGCTACCTAGGTAACCCATTGTAAGTTGTATTAACAAGTGAAAATATTTCATTGTTGGGGTTAAAATAAATTAACAAGAGTTAGTGTGTTTCCTCTCCCATGCCTTGAGTACTAGTACAAGATAGGATGGGAGTAGAGAGGATTCTCGATTTTAACCTTGCCTTGTAAGTATGCATTGTCTCTAAGAAAGGATACTAATGCTTCATAGAGTCACTAGAGTGTTCGAGTCTAGAGAGGCTACTAGGGTAACCTTAGAGTCAGCTCATGTGATGATACTTGGTCATATGCATATTAGGTTTCCTACATTCCTTTGTTGCATATGGGATTAGATATTACTTCTGTACTTGGTACCTTTGAGATAGATTTCTATTAGGAGTCCTTCACCTAGATTCTTGTTATGATTTGTGGATTGTTATCTATTTGGGACTTGAGATTATCTCCTTAACATGATGGGAGTGGGTCATTTAGGTTCCATGAGGTCAAGTGGTGGTGTTTCTTATACCATTGAGATCCAATAGCTAGATGTCAATGCTGGATGTATTGTGTAGTTGTTCCATCTTTTTGATCTTTTGATTTTGTTCTCTAGTCATTGTAGACACCTAAAAACCTTTAGAAAATAAAGTATTTTTATTTTTTGAAAAAGTCCTGATGACATAATCATTAATTAATTAATTAATTAATTTTTATGCCATTAAATCCCTTTATCTTAATTAAAAATATTTAATTAAGGAATCCCTACCAAAAATGTTTAAATCTTATTTAAACATTATTTCCTTATTTATTAATTATTTAATTAATAAATTAACCAAAAAACCCAAAATAAATAAAAAATTTATTTTTTGCCCAAAACTTGGCCAATTTCCTTAAGACCACTAACCTCTTCCAAAATCTTCTAATCCTTATTTAATTTTGATTAAAGGCTAATCCCATCATTTCTTACCCTTAATCCCAACTCAAAATATTTAATTAAGATTAAATATTAATCCTCATGTTTATTAAAAAAGTTTTAATAAATATCTCCTCAACCCAAACCCTTGAAATAAATAAAACTTTATTTATTTCCTAAAAATCTAATTTATCCTCATCCTAAGAAGTTCTAGACTCTTCTAGAAAGTCTTCATCCTCATCTTAGGAAATTCTAGACTATTCTAGAAAGTCTTTATCCTCATCCAAAGTCTAGACTCTTCTAGAAGATGTCTTTAAACCTAATCCTAATCCCCTCCTTACCTTGTCACATTCCCTAAACATGGGTTAAGAATTACTAACCCAAGCCAAAGTTAACAAATATCTCCTCTTTCACCCACCCTCATTTAATGCCATCCACTTGCCTATCCCTAAGCTAATCCTAAACCATCCTAATCCATCCTCTAATCATTTGCACAAGCCTAAGCAAGCTTAAAACCCTCTTAATCAAGTCCAAGTCAAAATTGCTCTCATCACCCTCAAAATATCTCAACCATAAAACTTTATGAAGCCCACTAGGCCATAAATGACTCTTCCAAGCCCTTTTATTTCTCTTACAAGTCATTATGAGGGTCTTTATGAAGATTTTATCCCTTGAGCCTCCTTTGTTGACTCATCCTTCCCATTTCCTCCATCCTCTCACCATGTGACATGTGTCACTCCTTGATTGGCTGTAAGGAAGCACAATCCATGTGCTCTCCTCTCATGCAATCTGAGCCCTCCATGAGCTTTTTCCCATCCTTGCATCTTAGCCCTCAATCCCTCAAGCCTCTTGCCTATAAATTGGATCCTTCCCCTTTACAAAATAACACAATCCATGAAGTAAAGTCATAATGCCATTTTGAGAAGCCATTTTACATCAAAACCATACACTCACACCCAAATTCCAACTCCATTTGAAGCACTTTTTGAAGCATAAAGCTTGAGCATACATCCTATCTATTTAGACAAAGCTACTCAACAAGAGAGATTCTCATTGAGAGAGCCCATTAATGGCTCATATTCTCAATTGAGAGCTCATCTTAGTCTATCTTGAAGTTTATGAATTTTGTTTAGTTTGTAGAAGCTTTATTTAAATTTGGTTTCTATTAGCATACTAACATTGCTCATATACATTTTGGCACGCCCAGTGGGACCCCACATGGGTCATCTTCATTAGCTTTTTTAGTCAAGTTTTGTATGTCATTTTCTGATTTTGGCTAATTTTGCTTGTTTTTGTGATTGGTAGAATTGTATAAATTGGTTTTGTAGGTCCACATGAGCATGAATAAGACAAAGGAACTCATAGTATATCTCATAGTGTTTGCAGATTTTTCAAGCTTATAGGTGGACAAAGAACTTGGAATCTTCTTCCTCTTCTTGTCTATATTCTTCTTATTCCATCTACTTCTTCTTCTTGTTGTTGTGAGAGATCTTGGCCATTTTTTTTAAGGAAGCAAAATCATACACACTTCTTTTTAGTGCTTAAAATGAACTCCCAAATCATACTTAAATCTATTAAAAACTAAAAAATTTGCCAAAAAAAAAAATCTTTTAACAAGTGAAACTAAACCAATCCAATCATTTGCATCCTTGCAACATCAAGGTTTTAGATGCATTCATGCAAAGTTAGGAACACTTCATTTTTGGGAATTTAAAAAGAACTTCAAGTTTCCATTTCAAAAGGTTCAAAATCAACACTAAGTGCACACTAAAATCTAAATCAAACTCAAAGCATCAATCAAGGATAAAATGAACCTCATTTGCAAATATTTTAAAGTTTTTTTTAAAATCTCATGAAAACTAAGAGTCCTAAATGGTTGCCAAAATTGTCCTAAAAAGCTTTGTTATTTGTTCCAAACAAATGTCTTGTTACAAAATCTTGAATGTTTCTTAGATTTTTCATGCATCAAAACAATCTAGGAATATCATTTTTGGGGCTTAAAATATGCAAACTATAACACAAAATCTTGAATAAAAACCAAAGTCCAAAGAGTCATTTTCACTTTTGAGTCCAAAACAATCTTGAATGATCTAAGGTTAAAACAAAGCACTTCAAAGTTCTTAAAACAACACACAAAATCTCAATCTTGAATGCTCAAAGGAAAAAACTTGAATGTTTAACCACTTGTCTTTGAATGCATGTTGCTAAAATCACTCTTGAATGCCATGGATTAAAATCAAATTTTCTTTGAATGCATGATTAAAACAAAAAATCCAATCTTGAATGCCAAGGATCAATTAACCATTGCAATATCAAACACTTCATTTGGAGCTTCTAAAAATTGAACAAAACAAATCTCTTTTCCACATGCAATCTAGGTAAAGTTTAATTTTTGAACATTTAAGAAATTTTGTTAAGTTAAAATACAAATTTGCAAAAATAAATTTGAGTAGTTCCTTGGACTCACCTCTTTTCTAATCACCCATCAAATATTAACCATTGGTTGCAATCTCAGTGCCATTTATGGGGATGGGTCTACTTGAAAAAGGTGTTAAATGTTCCATAATCTAACTCACTCACTTGGTCTTTGAATGTTTGCTTTAACTTTATCAAAATTCTTAAATGATCAAAACTCTAGATTAAATCGATCACACTTCAAGTTTGGGCACTAAAATTGAACAACAACTGACGTGGAGAGCCTTTGGGCGCGCGCTTGAAATCGAATCTCACACACTTTTGTTTTGGGCTTAAAACAAACTCACACTCAATCTTGAATGCCTTAAAGAAAATTAATCGATACTTGATGTGGAGGGCCTCTGGGCGTGCGAGTTTTCTTATGTTGACCCTAACTCCTCTTATTGTTTGCATTCTTCGATCGATTTACTTTTGTTGGTGCTTCAAGTTGGAATTGAACATTGTCTCTTAAACATGAGTGCTTGCAAAGTCTAGATTAGCACACATAAGAGTCAGTTGGTAAAAGAACAAGCGTGTTTTTTAGCCCAAGGTAATCTAAGTCTTCTCTCCCCTTGTCGTATTTTGAGGCCATCTTGGGTGCATAAGATTAGGATCCAAAACCTTGTTTCTTTTTAGGAGGCCTGCTTGGGGATTTCATCACCCCTTGGACGACCTTAACTCCAGCGTTCTGGCAGAGTATAAGAATCAGGAGGTGAATCGAAAGACACCTCTCTTGGGATCAAGATTTTGTCACTCGGGCTAAGCCTCAAGGAACTTTATACCCTTGAGAAGTGAAAGAGGAGAAGTGGGTTACCACTCCTCTTGGCTGTGTGACATCTTTTTGGTCTCATGTATGAATTTGGGCCTCATGTACCTTGGGTATATCGAGGCCTCCTTAGCTAAACCAACTGTTAGCCTTGTAGACAACCATCTAGGATGTTAATGTGTTTGAGGTGACTGATTGAAACATTTGTAGAACATACACACTCCTTGGCGCAAGTATCACTTTTTGAGAATCAAAAACTTCTATCTGGTTGTTTCTATCTATTGCTTGATCTTTTATTTGTTGAATGAATGTTTGCCAAACTTGGTCAATCGTAGCTTAGGGCATACTTAGCGTAGTCATTGCCTATTCCAAAAGTTGAACGAGTTGAAGAAAAACAACAAAGATCTCTCAAAGCCAAGAAAATTCAGGAATTGATGTCAGAGCAACACAAACCCAAACAGAAGTTCCACAAAGTTAAACTCAAACCATCTCTAGCATACCAAGAATTTTTAGCCAAGAGAAAAGAAATAACACCAAGCCCACGAATTGCCAAACTCCACAAAGCAGAGGAAAAAGCTACCGATGAAGCACTTCAAGAGGCCTGGTTAGAGCGCAACATCAAATTTAGTCAACATCCAGGAGTTAATCTTGCTTATGCCTTACCAACTAGGCATGATTTCTATGATTAGACACCCTTGTTTCTCCACATCTTCTTGGATAAGCTTCACTTTAGAGTCATCTTTGTAGAAAAGCCAGCCATCTTAGGTTATCCCCTTAAGCATTATTAGCTCATCCATCTCATTTAGAATCAAACCATCTAGCCAACAATCAAAACCTCACATCCAAGCCTTCAAAATTGTTGTCACTTTTGCCAAAAGTTTGCCACTCCTAAAATCTTCCAAATCCATCAATCTCACCAAGGTTATCCCTTTGACAAAGCTTTGTCTAGGGTAATCTAGCTTTGTCACTTGTTATCCCTCATCACCTTGAGCTAAAGGTTGGGATCCATAAGTGGTCAATCTCATGTTCTTCCTAAAGGATCATCAGTCTATCCTTAAGTTGACACAATCACCACCAAGCTTGCACATAGGAAAGTAGACCTTTCGTGCTTTGGCAACATATCTTTGAAGTTAGAATATTTAACCCAATCCTCCTTAGGTTTTGTCATATAGCTTTGCCTTAACCTAGGAAATCATTTTCATAGAGAAGCCTTCCCCCTTTTGCATCCATTAGCATTATTGCATCTCATCCCTAGGAGCATTTTTCATGCCACCCGTCACTCGCTTAGCCAAGAAGAAAGAAACAATGGAGCCCTATCATTTGGATCAAATAGCCTCACCCCCCTTGAGCACTTAGCCATCCTTCAGTCCAGAGAAAGCTATGCCATCATCTACTGACATTGAAGCTTTCATGAACCAACCAGGAAATGCAGTATTGGTAAATGCCATTATAGACAAGAACAGAGAGACAATCATGGCTAATTTTCGAAGGGACAATGTAGGAACCTTTGACTTTGGAAGACCCCCTCCATTATCAGATCCATCTCACCCATTGTTTGGGCAGCTACCACCACCCATAGGCTCTTATGATCCAAATTATCCTCAATATATGCCAAAAGAAGAGCCTCCAGCTAATCCATATGATCCAACAGACCCAAACATACCATCATCCACCCAAGTTGAAATCTCCATGCCACAAGCCAACCCAACCACCACCACTCCATCCTTGGTTCATACCTCTCTGCTCCAAACCCCTTTTACCCAAAACACCTCACCATTCACCCCCTTCACTATTGCTGTTGCTGCTCCCCAACCTAGCCTTCCAAATCCACCCATCTCCCAAATTAGTGCTAGCATTTTTGGCCAACCTCAGCAACATACAACAGGGATGCCACCCATGGGGCCAAGTAATCAACCTTTCATTACCCCCAACTTGTTCACCGCAGCCCAAAGCACAATCCCATCATTTCCATTAGGTCTTGCGAGCTCAATACCATTAGCCACAAATCTACAAGCTACTACCCTCACTCCACAAAGCTATCAAATCCCACAAGCTACTACCAATTTTCTACCAAGCTCCCAAGTTACCCCAGCCCCTACCACCACTCTACCAAGCTTCCAAATCCAACCACAAAGCTATCAAACCCCATCAGTTCCATTCCCAAGCTTTCAATTCCCACCACCTCCACCACCAACTAATCCATTACCTCCAATTACCAACTACTTTTCAATGCCACTTCTAGGAGGTAATCCACCACCCCAACCAACCACCAATTATTTGCAGATACCATCCCAAATGGGGGCACAACCCACATATATTGGTCAAACCACACAAGCCCCCCGATCCTTTCCCCAAGCCTCACAACCATCTTATACCTTACCTCCACAAAGCAATCCATTTATCCCATAGCCAGCTTATGTTCCTCAATCCCAACCTCAAATCCCATATCAACAGCAAGCCTTGCAGCACATGCAGCAATATGTGCCACCTCCCCCTCAACAATTTGTCATCCACCATGTAGCTGCCCAAACAATGTACAATCCCTATCAGCAAATCCCTCACAGCCATCCATATTTAGTGGCCCCATCCAGCACATACCTACCTCAAGGCACTCCTACATTGGGGGCACCCCAACCATCACCTATCAATTCAGAATGGGAGCAAATGAAGATAGCTCTAAAAGCCATCCAAGAAGGGAATGATCCGAAGACATTCAAGTTTGAGAATGTGTGTCCTTACCCATTTGACAGAGCCATTACCATGACACCATTTCCCAAACACTTTTAGGTACCCAAATTTGACAAATTCAAAGGAAAAGGAGACCCTGTCACACATATTAAAGAATTTTACATGCACTGCCAGGACATAGCATACAATGATGTCTTCCTCTTGCACCTTTTTTCCAAAAGCTTGGCTGGACCAGCTCTTGAATGGTTTTATAGAATCCCCTATGGCACAATTAAAAACTTTGCTGAATTATCTGAGGCATTCGTAGCCCAATATGCCCATCTTGTTGAAACAGAGCTATCAATAGTTGACCTTGTCCACACTAAGCAAAAAGGTGGAGAAAGACTTGCTAAATACCTACAAAGATGGCAAACCCTTACCACCCGCATATCCTGCACCTTGCCAGAGCGCCATGTGGTGAAAATGTTTATTGATAATGCCCATCCTAGCTTGGCTCACCACATGACCATGAACTATTTGTAGACCTACAAAGATATCAAAGAGAAAGGAATGATCCTTGAGCAAGGACTCATTAAAGATGGTGTGGTCAAGATTTACAAGGAAGCCAACCAAAATCAATCACATTCCAATGACAAGTCTAGGTATTGGAACAAAAACAAGCACGTTGCAACAGATGGTGTCACTGACACCAGAGATGTGAATATTGTTGGTCCTTCTCAAAACCTGTCCAACCCACCATATCAACCAAACAATCAACAAGCTATCAATTACCAACAGCATAATCACCAAAGCTATCAAAACCACAATCCAAGACCCAACTTTCAAGGGTCTAGCAATCAAGCTAATGCCATCAATGTAGCTACAGGACAAAATCCTAGATTCCAACCTACACCTAGAAACTATACACCCCTTGGTGAGCCATTGGATGTCATTTTTGAGAAATTAGTCAAGGAAAACCTCATCAAATTTCCTCCTACCCAGCAAATTGACCCAAGCCAATCCAAAGCTACATGGTACAAAGATAATGAGTACTGCAAATTTCATAGGGTAAAAGGTCACACTACCCTTAGATGCATGAAACTGAAAGACTATGTGCAGGACCTCATTGATCAGAAGAAAATCACTGTTGGTGCCCAAACCTCTCCCAATGTAGGCTTACAGATCTATCAAAATGCTTTTCCTCCACACCACAACCAAAATCTTGGAAAAGCACCTATCCAAACCAACAACAACAACACCAACAACCGTCAGCCAAACCAATAGCATGGGAAGAACAATGACCACACTTCATCCTATATAGACTATGGTAGCCTTATAGGTTGTATATCCAAGAAAGAGCCTTCTGTCAATGTTATCAATATCCAAGGACCAAAAAATGAGTGTGCAGTCACCACTCGAAGAGCGCGATTTAACATCGCAGGCCCACCTATTCCACCAGCACCATCAGCTCCATCAAAAAGCCAGCACAATATCTTGGAACACCTTGGGAACATGCCAACCCAAATCTCAATTTTAGACCTCCTTCGCACTAGTCCTATGTACAAGAACATCCTTGACAGTGCTCTCATAGAATCCCGTATCCCTTTAGATATCAATGCTACTGATTTTCGTAATCTTGTTGGACACCTATCCTCCTCATGTGCCCTATCTTTCAAGCCCACTGACATACCTGTGGTCAAGCTAGATCACACCCTTCCGCTTCGCATACCCATCATGGTATCCAACTTTGCTGTGAAAAGAGTAATGATAGACAATGGACCAGCCTTGAATATTTGCACCCTAAAATTCATAAAACAAGCTAGGTATACTGAGGCAGATATCATCAATGAGGTTATCACCATCAAAGCTTATGACAACTTGGAAAGAACCATAGAAGGAACTATTTTGCTGCCAATCAAGGTTGGGCTAGTCATCCAAGAGACACTCTGCCATGTTATTGATCTAAAACTACCATTTAACATCCTCCTCGGTCACCCATGGATTCATGCCATGAAAGCCGTTCCATCCACTTACCATCAGTGCGTCAAATTTTTGCATCAAGGCAGTGAGGTAACCATCCATGCCGATCCAAAACCCTTTGCTTACTACAATGCGGTTGAAGCTTCATATACAAACCATTGCCTTGGAATTGATATCGGCACATCCATCGTCAGCTCATCCCACACTTATAATGACCCAGAAACCATCCTCGCCTCTACCCTGTCTACTGTGAAGATCAATAACAAAGGTTGTGGAGAGTATAGTCTGTCGGATGCATTTTCTGTTGGGGCACTCCCACTTGATCCACATGCCCATGGACAACCAACATATCACAAAGCTAAGGAGATTCCACCTCTTCAATACAAACAGTTTGGCCCAACAACCTTTGTATCCTCAAAAATCCCTCTTCGTGAGGAGCTCACTCTAGATATTAACAAATGGTTACATAAGGATGCACCTCAAAGAAATCAAGCACGCCTTGATCACTTTAGCCAAAAGTATCCCCAAGAAAATAAGCTCATCACTGACAAATGGAACTATCAAGGTGGTGGTCTAGGATTAGAAGAAAGAGGCATGCAGTGCCCCATCAACGCACACAAGTGGGAATCAAAGTCAGGTCTTGGCTTTGGGATACCCACAACTGGGGGCACCAATGAGAATGGTCACGCTTTTTCGAACATTCACCGCAACCTTGTCAAAATCAAAGACATTCCTGAGGAAGTTGAAAAGAGAGCCTACGACGATATCCTAGATCAAATCTCCCTTGGAGACTCTGTTCTCCAAGAACTATCCATCCACCTCATTGACCTACCACTCACCCATCCACAACTGATAGATTGGTACCAACCAAGTGTCATACACATCGATGAGTTCACATCAGAGGAGGCACTTCTAAGATTCATGGGAGCTGAAACTCCTCACAAGAAAACAAAGCCAGATTCTGCCTATATCTACAAGCTAGATCCCAAGGGGTATTTTGGAGAAAATCCCCACCCTAGTTTCAATACACCCAAAACTGGAACTAAGGTGAATCTGAGACTAGCTAAGGCAACAAAGAGAACCCCTCAGCAAGAAAATCTAGAGCCACAAGAAGAACATAAGGATTTAGCATTGCCTCCTCAAAATAATTGACCAGAGGTGTCTTCTATTCTAATTGAGGATACTCGAGAAGTCAACATTGGTTCTTCAGAGATCCCTAGACTTGTTCACATTGCTGCATCCCTATCACAAGACCAAGCTGATCTCCTCTTTGAAGTCTTAAGAGAAAACATTGGTCAATTTACATGGTCATATCAGGACATGCTAGGGCTTGATCCAAAGCTTGTAGTTCATCATCTTGCAGTCGATCCAAAGATCAAGCCCATCAGACAAAAGCTTAGAAAAATGCACCCCAAGGTGGCATTATTGGTCAAAGTTGAATTAGAAAGAATGTTAGCTGCTAAGGTTATCCGACCTATCGACTATTCAGAGTGGATCTCCAACATGGTCCCTGTCACTAAGCCTTCTGGTGACATCAGAATCTGCACTGATTTTAGAGATCTTAACAAAGCTTGTCCAAAAGATGATTTTCCCTTGCCCAACATAGATATGATTGTAGATCTTATAGCTGGACATGAAATTTTGTCCCTCATGGATGGATTTTCTGGGTATAATCAAATCAAGATTGCAGAAGAGGATCAACATAAGACAACGTTCACTACCCCTTGGGGAACCTTTTGCTACAACATGATGCCTTTTGGCCTAAATAATGCTGGGGCTACCTATCAAAGAGCTATGACAACCATTTTTCATGATCTCATCCATAGCATTTTGGAGGATTATGTGGATGATATCTTGGTCAAGTCTCATACCTTCATGGATCATCTTGCTGACCTAGAGAAAGTCTTTGATAGGTTAGCCAAATATCATCTCATGCTAAATCCCAAGAAATGTGTCTTTGGGGTCACATCTGGCAAGCTTCTAGGCTTCATATTTTCTAAACGAGGTATAGAGATCGACCCCAAGAAGGTCAAGGCTATCTTAGACATGCCTCCTCCCCAGACACTGTGATAGCTTCACTCTCTTCAAGAAAAGCTCCAATCTGTTCGACGCTTCATCTCCCAGCTTGCAGATAAGTTTACACCATTTTCACATTTACTGAAGAAGGATGAGAACTTCAAGTGGGATCCTTTATGTCAGCGCAGCTTCGACCATCTCAAGAAATATCTCATCAATCCCCCTATCTTGGTTCCACCAGTTCCTGGTCATCCCCTAATTTTGTACATATCAGCAACACCTACTGCTCTAGGGGCACTTCTAGTATAGCTTGATGACTACAACAAAGAACGAGCCATCTACTACATCAGTAGAACCCTAGTTGGCTATGAACTCAATTACACTCCTATGGAGAAAGCTTGTTTGGCAGTTGTTTTCTCAACTCAAAAGCTTCGTCATTACATGCTAAGTCATACCATCCAACTAGTCTCCAAGATTGACCCTCTCAAGTATATGCTCTCTAGAACAGCACTTACAGGCCGTTTGGCCAAATGGGTTATGCTCCTTAGTGAATTTGACATCCAGTATGTGGATAGAAAGGCAATCAAAGGGCAAGCTATAGCAGATCACCTAGCTGATGCACCTCTAATAGATGCTTATCCGTTGATCACATAATTTCTAGATGAGCATATCTGTCTAATTGAAGAACAACCCCCATGGAAACTTTATTTTGATGGCTCATACACATCTCATGGATTAGGGGTAGGAATATTGTTGGTCACACCTCAAGGAGATTACATTCCAAAAGCCTTCAAGCTACAATTCCCTAGCACCAACAATATAGCTGAATATGAGACCCTCATAGCAGGATTAAAGATAGCTACAGAATGGAACATTGCTGAGCTACAAATCTTTGGCGATTCTTAGCTCATCATCAAGAAAGCCCTAAATGAATATCAAACCAAAGATGAAAAGCTATTACCCTACAAAGAGCTATTTGATCAGCTAACCCAACATTTTACAAAGCTTTAGTTTACACAAGTGCCTCGAATATAGAACAAAGCAGCAGATGCTATGGCTACTATAGGCTTGCTCTTGGAAATTCCCCAAGTAGCTACACAGTATGAGTTTTTAGTGGAGCAGCTCCTCACACCCGCCTATGCGAATGAGGATTCAAACTGTGTTTGTATCTTGGTTGGTCCCTAATCCCCTTGGTACCATGAGATTCACGCTTACCTTAATGATGGTATCATATCCCCTCACCTCACACGTACCCAACGCTAGAACCTCATCTGAAAATCATCCCGCTATGTTATCATAGCCAATACCCTATATCATCGATGTTATCACGATACTCTCTCTCGATGTTTAGACCAAAATGAGGTCGCGATGGTGTTAAAGGAAGTACACTCTGGACTTTGCAGTGCCCACACGAGTGGTATTGTCCTAGCGTGACAAATCCTTAGAGTAGGCTACTATTGGCCTACCATTGAAGAAGATTCTTGTGACTTTGTCAGAAAGTGTCTCCCATGTTAGCAGCATGCAAATCTTGTGCATGCTCTAGCACAGGATCTACAGCCTATTGCACCACCTTGGCCTTTCACTTGTTGGGGCCTTGATCTAGTTGGAACTATCACACCCCTCTCATCTGATGGACATAAATGGATAATAACAGCTACAGACTATTTCACTAAATGGGTGGAAGCAGTCCCCCTAGTCTCAGCTTCAGGAGTTCAGGTCTCCAAGTTCATCTTGTACCACATTGTTTGCCGCTTCAGCATCCCATCCACCATCTTCACCGACCACGGAGGTAACTTTGAAAATCTCAACATGGAAGAATTATGCACTTCCCTCCGCATCCATCACCACTTTTCTAGCCCATATTTTCGACAAGGTAACGGCCAGGAAAAGGCAACTAACAAAACCCTCCTCAAAATCCTAAAAAAAGTTGTTAATGATTCCGGCCATGATTGGCACCTACAAATAAATCCAGCCCTATGGGCCTATCGAACTTCCTTCTGTACATCCACAGGCACAACTCCATACTCCCTAGTCTATGGTGCCGAAGCGGTACTACCTATAGAGGTTGAACTTCACTCCTTGCGCATATCTTTGCAAGGGAAAATATCAGATGAAGAATATAGAGTAGCTCGGCTCACCCAGCTAGATCTCTTAGACGAGAAGTGACAACAAGCCTATGATAATCTCATAGTCTATCAAACTTGTCTCAAAAGGAATTTCAACAAGAAGGTGCTTCCACGACACTTTCAGCCAGGTGACATGGTCCTTAAAGAAAACATGAAAGTCCAAGCAGATCGAGAAAAGAAAGGCAAGTTTGAACCTACATGGCTTGGTCCTTATGTTGTCACTACTTCCTTTGGCTCCGGAGCCTATTAGCTATCTACACCGGAAGGAGAACTCTTGAATGATCCTACTAACATCATTCATCTCAAGAAGTTCTATGCTTGAAGATCCTTGGTATACCTAGCTTTTGAAAAATACAAAAAAAAAATAGTAAAGAGAAATAAGCGTCCAACGGTGAAAACTTGGCAATTCAAGTGCCTTGGATAGGTACCTTGGTGAAAACTTGGCAATTCAGGAACCTTGTGTACTAAAGACTAATCCATTATCTATCACTATCCTATCCCTCATCCATTCACCCACCATCCCATAAGACACACTTGCTTGTTCCCTTGGTGTTCCAACCAAATATCCAAAATCTGATGAAGCTTGTAAATACCTCCTGTATAGCTTGTAAATCTTGTACCAAAGCTTGTATTATACCTTGTAAATCTTGTACCATACCTTGTCTATCCGAATCTTGTCCAAGGTTTGTACCATATTCCAACCTATAAATAATCTTGTATCCTAGCTTGTATACTATCACGTGCACACACAAAACCCCATTTTCACTTAAGCTTTTCGCAAACCATCTACCTATCCACCTATCACCTATTATAGACATCCCATCCTTCACAAACATTTCCATCTCACAAAAACCAAAACATGAACAAACTTGTACATTTGTAACATATCTTGGTCCATCAGCTTGTACATCCTCTTTAGCTTAGTACCATTGTATCTATCCAGCGTTCGTGTCAGTTCGTCCTTGATCAGCATGTTGCACCCATCACACATCTTGGTTAGCTATTCCAATGCATTCTGTAGCTAGATTTCCTGTCACCAAAGTGTTATCTTTCTTAGTTCAGCTTGCCAGACACATCACTCATCCAAATCCATCAGCTTCGATGCTCTCCGATAGGTCCTTGCAGGATATAGCTTTTCTCATGTCTGATCTTGGTCTGTTAGTACCTTGTCCTACCCATGTCGTTGGCAAACGACTCTCTTTTGGATTTTCACTTTCTTTTGATTTGGGATCTTCCCTTTTGGGTCTTGAAGTATCTTTTCCAAGCAATCTCCTTGTTCCCTCCTCAAGGTTGCCACAATCTTCCATATCATGGTATGCTGCAAATGGGGCAATTAGAGCGTAAGGTCTTGATCAGGTCTTTCGTTTGTTTTTCTTTTTTTCTTGTGGGTTCTCCAGTGTCGTTTCCACGCTGCTTCCTCTAGGATTCATGTGTGATGCTACGAAAATCCTTGCGTGTTTGTTTTGAGTTAGTTTGTCAGTCCTTTGGACGCTTGGTGAAAAGGCCTTGATGTTCTTGGTAACCTTGGAAATTAACCAATAGTCCTATAGCAAATCTAGTGCTCAACTACATGGTGGTACTTCTCTTTAAAGTATCCCCCCACTCAAAAAGCTTCAATGGTTTTCCTTCATCTCCATTATCCCCCATCCATATCCAACATCTGTCTCTCCTACCCCAGCTTATGCATCAGTATCTCTTTGAATCACTCATCACTCTTAGCTTTAGGGATCCACCAATCCAAATCAATCCACCAAGCCTCATCTTTCGAGATCCACAATCCTAGTCCCGGGGATCTCCGAAACCCATCTTCCACCAATCTGACTCTTTGAAATCCTGTTGCATCAGCTTTATAATCCCCTCATCCATCTCCCTATCCTGGATTCCTTTTTATAGCGCTCTGCTCCTTCATCCTCCACCTTCCCTAAAGTCTTAAGCTTGCTTCCTCTTTTGCATTTGATTCTCCTTTATCATTCTCCCATAGTGAGAGTTTGAGCTAATTCAGCCCCTTCTCTTTGCCAATCTGAGTTTCCTTGCTCATTCGAGATTCTTGTACTTTTCAAGAAGCCATCGAGCCTCACTTTCTCTCCCCACTAACTTCTTGAGGGGGCATCTCATAGTCCATTCTCTCCTCTTCTGCTCTAGCCTTGGGCATCTTATTTTCTTATCTTTGATGCCATGCCACTTGCGGCATCACATCAAAGAGGGGCAAAATGTAGACACCTAAAAACCTTTAGAAAATAAAGTATTTTTATTTTCTGAAAAAGTTTTGATGACATCATCATTTATTAATTAATTATTTAATTAATTAATTAATTTTTATGCCATTAAATTCCTTTATCTTAATTAAAAATATTTAATTAAGGAATCCCTCCCAAAAATGTTTAAATCTTATTTAAACATTATTTCCTTATTTATTAATTATTTAATTAATAAATTGACCAAAAAACCCAAAATAAATAAAAAATTTATTTTTTGCCCAAAACTTAGCCAATTTCCTTAAGACCACTAACATCTTCCAAAATCTTCTAATCCTTCTTTAATTTTGATTAAAGGCTAATCCCATCATTTCTTACCCCTAATCCCAACTCAAAATATTTAATTAAGATTAAATATTAATCCCCATGTTTATTAACAAAGTTTTAATAAATATCTCCTCAACCCAAACCCTTGAAATAAATAAAACTTTATTTATTTCCTAAAAATCTAATTTATCCTCATCCTAAGAAGTTCTAGACTCTTCTAGAAAGTCTTCATCCTCATCTTAGGAAATTCTAGACTATTCTAGAAAGTCTTTATCCTCATCCAAAGTCTAGACTCTTCTAGAAGATGTCTTTAAACCTAATCCTAATCCCCTCCTAACCTTGTTACATTCCCTAAACATGGGTTAAGAATTACTAACCCAAGCCAAAGTTAACAAATATCTCCTCCTTCACCCACCCTCATTAAATGCCATCCACTTGCCTATCCCTAAGCTAATCCTAAACCATCCTAATCCATCCTCTAATCATTTGCACAAGCCTAAGCAAGCTTAAAACCCTCCTAATCAAGTCCAAGTCGAAATTGCTCTCATCACCCTCAAAATATCTCAACCATAAAACTTTATGAATCCCACTAGGCCATAAATGACTCTTCCAAGCCCTTTTATTGCTCTTACAAGTCATTATGAGGGTCTTTATGAAGATTTTATCCCTTGAGCCTCCTTTGTTGACTCATCCTTCCCCTTTCCTCCATCCTCTCACCATGTGACATTTGTCACTCCTTGATTGGTTGTAAGGAAGCACAATCCATGTGCTCTCCTCTCATGCAATCTTAGCCCTCAATCCCTCAAGCCTCTTGCCTATAAATTGGATCCTTCCCCTTTGCAAAATAACACAATCCATGAAGTAAAGTCATAATGCCATTTTGAGAAGCCATTTTACATCAAAACCATACACTCACACCCAAATTCCAACTCCATTTGAAGCACTTTTTGAAGCATAAAGCTTGAGCATACATCCTATCTATTTAGACAAAGCTACTCAACAAGAGAGATTCTCATTGAGAGAGCCCATTAATGGCTCATATTCTCAATTGAGAGCTCATCTTAGTCTATCTTGAAGTTTATGAATTTTGTTTAGTTTGTAGAAGCTTTATTTAAATTTGGTTTCTATTAGCATACTAACATTGCTCATATACATTTTGGCACGTCCGGTGGGACCTCGCATGGGTCATCTTCATTAGCTTTTTTAGTCAAGTTTTGTATGTCATTTTCTGATTTTGGCTAATTTTGCTTCTTTTTGTGATAGGTAGGATTGTATAAATTGGTTTTGTAGGTCCACATGAGCATGAAGAAGAAAAGGGAACTCATAGTATATCTCATAGTGTTTGTAGATTTTTCAAGCTTATAGGTGGACAAAGAACTTGGAATTCTTCTTCCTCTTCTTGTCTATATTCTTCTTATTCCATCTACTTCTTCTTCTTCTTCTTGTGAGAGATCTTGGCCATTTTTTTTAAGGAAGAAAAATCATACACACTTCTTTTTAGTGCTTAAAATGAACTCCCAAATCATACTTAAATCTATTAAAAACTAAAAAAATTGCCAAAAAAAAAAATCTTTTAACAAGTGAAACTAAACCAATCCAATCATTTGCATCCTTGCAACATCAAGGTTTTATATGCATTCATGCAAAGTTAGGAACACTTCATTTTTGAGAATTTAAAAAGAACTTCAAGTTTCCATTTCAAAAGATTCAAAATCAACACTAAGTGCACACTAAAATCTAAATCAAACTCAAAGCATACTAACATTGCTCATATATAGTCATATTTTGATTTATTGTACTTTGGTTATTTGAGATCTTATGAGATGTTGTACTTATCTTAATGTATATTGTTTAAGCATTTCATACCCTATGACTTGTATAGAGGATGATTATGCATTTTGGTTATGTCATGTGACATCTTATGTACTTTTATATTATATCATTTGATTTTGTACTTATGATGATTCTATGATGTGGATTTTTTTTATTTACCAAATTTAATGTTAATAAAACTTGTATGTAATTCATCATCATGGAACTCTTGAGAGATATAACTATTAATTTATTGCTTATGTATGTATGTGAGTTATTTCTTTTTCTATGTTATCTCTTTTTTTTTTACTCTTTCAATTTTTTTAGCAAACTTACTGATATAATAGGTTAATTTCTTTTGAGTGCCCTGGCGGGGCATTACATGAAACACCTCTTGTTGAATAACTCCATCTTCATATAGTAACTATATATTATCTCCCTCACATTTTTTCCTTCTTCCATTGTAATTGACATACTCTCCCTCTTTCTTGTTACCACATAGGTAACTAAATTTTATCTCCCTCTTTGACATTAAGGCCAAAGATACTACAACTATCTCATATATCTTTCATGTAGATATCTTCATGTCAGTACATTTTAAGCTTATTCACCATCTATTATCTAGTCTTATGATTGATAAAATATTCTTTTCTTCTTTCTTCACTACTTTAGGCAACTCCTAAACTATGACTTTTTACATCAACTTGTAAGATATTTTGGTCAACTCATTTGATGCAGAGCACTATCTCAACTTTAGTAGCCTTAGCTAGGGGAATCACCCCTAATTTACCTCTTAGATATTCATGAGAATCTTTAGATAAAGCCTTAGTGAAAATATCATATATTGTCTCCTTATTGTTCATATCAATAGAATCATTATTCTTAGATAGCTTATGTCCTATAACCATAGGTGTTTTGAATGTTCTTGAGTCTTCCATCCCAAAACTTCACAATATCTCTTGGATATTTTGATTGAGTAATGTAGATACCTTGTTTAATTTGATATACTTATAAACCAACAAAAAATTTGACCTCACCAAACATAGACATTTCAAATTCTTTCTTCATCTCATTTGCAAATGATTTGCATAATGCATCATTTCCTCCAAATATGATATTATCAACAATTTTTTTAGATAACAAAATCTCATTGTTACCTCCAGTCTTCAAGTAAAAATTGTTTCTATCATTAGTTCTTGCATATCCAATCTTTACAATATAATTATGCAACCTTTCATGCCATGCTCTAGGGGCTTGTTTCAACCCATATGGAGCTTTGTGCAATATACATACCATGTTCTTCTTGCTAGGATCCACAAATCTTTTTGGATTTTCTATATAAATCTCTTCTTCAAGTATTCCATTTAGAAATTCAGATTTGACATCCATTTGGTACACTTTAAATACTTTATAAGAAGAATGTGCAACTAGGGAGAATGTTTTCCTATAGTCAATACCTTCTTCTAGTGCATATCCTTTGCATACCAATTTATCTTTTTTCCTTGTGACTTCTCCTTTTTCATTTAGCTTGTTCCTAAATATCGACTTTGTTCTAATAGAATTCTTTTCCTTTGATCTAGGTACCAATGTCCAAGTTTTATTCTTCACTACCTATTCAATTTATTTATTTATTACTTGGTTCCAATCTTCATTCTCCAAGGCACCTTTTAATAATTTAGGTTCAATCTCAAAAAGTAAACATGTATCACTTCTAAGTCTTTTCCTTGCCATAACTCCCTAGTCTTTGTTTCCAATGATTGTTTTAGGTGCATGGTTTTGTCTCACATATTTTTCTTGTATATGTTCTTTCCTTCTTTCTTCTTGCACAAGTTCATCTTGAAATTTGATTTTAAGTTCATTTTGTCTCTTTGATTCTAGTTCTGGTTCAGGTTCTTCTTTCTCATCATTATCTTCCTTATGTGTGACATCTACTACATGTATCTTGACATTATTTTGGTAATGGTCGACACTTGCAATCTGTTTCTCAACAACCTATTGTTGCTTCTTGATATTCACTATTTGCTATTGCTTGGTAGATTTATTCTCTTGTTTAGGCAAGGTTTAGGGAACACATTCATCTACATAAATAAATGTGATGTAATCTTCAGGTCCTATCTTACATTCAACTTCATTCTTTTCTACATATTCATCAACTTTCACATTTTCACTTTTCATAACTTTGTTAGTGTTAGAGTTCAAACACTTACAAGTTTTTCTCTTAGTGGAATATCCTAGGAATATGTCTTCATCACTTTTAGCATCAAGTTTTCCATTTCTATTATCTTTCAATATATAACATTTTCTTCCAAGGACTTTAAAATATTTTTCATTAAGTGCATACCCATACCACAATT
The DNA here is from genome assembly GCA_028749045.1 of Cupressus sempervirens. Lineage (NCBI taxonomy): Eukaryota > Viridiplantae > Streptophyta > Pinopsida > Cupressales > Cupressaceae > Cupressus > Cupressus sempervirens. The sequence continues at coordinate 249,962,750 of CM053784.1, read as the reverse complement.
CAAAGGGTGTAACATTTGTACCTTTCTTGACTTGTACTTGGTTCAATGTATAAACTATTATACGTAAAACTTCTCTCTATTATTTATGTGACATATTCTTCTCCATCATTAGCATTCTAGCATAGTCCATGATTAATCTATTTCTCCTTTTATCTATTCCATTTTGAGGAGGGGTCCTCAATGCTAACATCTACCTTTTGATTCCTCTATCATTGTAGAATATGTTAAATACATTAGAGATAAATTTGCTTCCCCTATCAGATCTCAAGAACTTCAAACTCTTACCTATTTCCTTTTCAACTTTGGCCAAATACCACTTAAAGCATCATATTTTTCTTTAAGAAACATTAAAATCATCATTCTAGAGTAGTCATCAACAAATAGAATGAAATATTTGTCTCCATAGTAGCTTTGCACTCCAATAAGTCCACAAATGTTAGTATGAACCAATTCCAAAATATCATGAGATGAATAGGTATTGCTCTTGAAACTAGACTTATTCATTTTCCCCAATTAACACTATTTACACATAGTATTATCAAGTTTCTTCAATCTTGGAAATCCTCTTACTCTTTTCATCTTACTAATTCTTATCAAATTATCAAAGTTTACATGACATAACCTCTTATGTCATAACCATATATCTTCATTTTGTAAAAACAAGCATGTCTCATCAGATAAATATAGATAGAACAAGTTACCTTTTGTCTGATTACAACTTCCAATTAGCTCACCTACAACATCAAATGTCTTGGCCTTCCTATGATGGAATTAAACTTTGTATCCTATTTTTTTCAACTGTGAAACAATGAAAAAGTTATAGTCAAGCCCTTCAACCTAATAAACATCATCACACTTGATCTTATTAATCAGTTGTATTGATTGTTTACCTTTTACAAGACATGGTGCATCATTACCAAAATTAAAACAACTACCTTTGTATGGTTCCATAGTTTCAAACTTACTTTTATGATCAATCATGTGATGTGAACAACCACTATCAATTATCCACCTATCACCTTTACTCACTTATGAGATTAATGTAGTTTTCTCATCTTCATCAAAATCTTCTTTCATAGCAACATAAACAACTTATTCATCATTACTCTTAGATTCATTACCAATTTCTTCTTCAACAATGTAACAAGATTTCTTACCTTTGTCTTTTTAGTGCTTTTTTCTCCTATTTTATCAATCATATCTTCTTCCTTTGTACTTGCTTTCCCTTTTTTCATCCTTGTTTTCTCTATTAGAATACCTTGCAGAAATATGAACAACTTTGTTACATGAAAAATAAATATTATAGGAAGTTTACCTTTGTATTTTCCTCTGCATCTTAAAATTCTTCTTTCTATCAGCACTTCAAGCTTATCAAGTTCATCATCAGAAGCATCATTATCACTATTCACACACTTTCCTTTCCCTTTCCTATAATAACCAATTATGATTTGAAAGTAGATTCAACATAATTAGGAGTGAAATTATCAAAATTTTACATTTCAAAAGTAGTAAGCCTACCAATTAAACCTTACAAAGTTATGCTAGTGTTGAAGTTGATGAAAGATCAACCCCACAGCTCTCAAGAATCACCTACATGCAAACACCTATCACAAAAGAGAAGTAAAAAGCTACGGAGGCTAGAATTGTTAGATCCATAGATGAGACATTCTTGATGAGCAAAAAAAGAGATTTTTATTAATCAAATGTGAATGAATAAATTGCAAAGAGATCAATCCTTATAAAAGGAGATCAAAAACCTAATGGGCAACTAACCTAGGTTGCATGATAATAATTAATTATTATATGCCCAAAGTTTAGCTTAGGTAAACTTGAGATAATAAGGAACTTAATAATTAAATCAATATGATTTAAATAATAAGAAAATACTTTATTACTCTAACACCTCCCCTTAAGATAAACTTAGGGAGTAGCTAAAAACCTAGAAACTACTATTGAAAGTAAATTTGGGTCATGATAATAAAGCCTAATGAGGTACCCAAGCACAACCAAATCTCTAAGAAGAGGAGAAATAGAGAAAACCACATGGGTAAAACCAAATTCCAAAAAGAGATGGAAATAATGCTAAAAATAACTAGTGAAGGATTAAAGAAGACTCCAAAAAAGGGAATGTCCTAGAAGATAAGAACACAAGATGATCATGAAGAACACCACTGAAGCATGGAGTTGCAAACACTACCAAATTATTGATCCAAAGAACCTCCACTATATAGAACATGACCAGGTAGAGAAGACTAAGTTTGAAGAGCTTATCAATAAAATATTGTAGGTATCTTCATGGCCTCAAAAAATATGAATGAAATAATGTCTATATGGTAAATGATTCATCTCACGAAATGCGTAGGTATCCAGCCACTGCAATTGCCTATTACATAAGATCAAATACTGAATACATAGCACACTCCCTCGAACCAAGAACGCAACAAAACTAGCATAACCCTATATAATCCTAAGAGCTAAGACATGAACACTAAAAATGGACACAATATCTCCTATTGAAAGAAGAACCATGAAAATTGGGAGTGCAAAAGAAGTACAAATACCTATAATGGTATGTGTCATTGAC